>CM060415.1:57141640-58389140 GCA_030545235.1 Helianthus tuberosus | reverse complement strand
TTTTTAATTTTGTATAGAATTTACGTTGTATAAGCTAGAATATATATATATATATAGGATCAAGATCATTTCAGAACCAAAAAAAATTACAGAAATTACAGAACTCATCTAAACCATTAGATCATTTGATCAAGGGCTAATATAGAATGTGGCATTTTAGTAATAATGTAGAAGTTTAAGGATAATATATTAGCTAATGAAGGGTAAAAGGGTAAATTTTCATATCCCAAATTATCTCATGTTTTTGTATATCCTGATTTCTTTCGATTTCAATATTTGATTTTTGACTAACTTCCTATTTTTTCTCATTTGTAGATCTACATAAATCGAAAAGAATATAAAGTTGTTACAAAATCCACAAGTGCTAATTGGAAAAAACAATTCGGAGGATTTCACATAATCAAGGCCGTAATCGAAAAAGTATCCAGGTTCTTTAGATTTTCATTTATTTTCAAATCATTAAGGTATACTATGCAATTTGTTTTGGGTTATATTATATATTTATACACTTGTTCCATTTCTTGTTTGTTTCCTTATAATCAATGGATTCGCAGAAGATGGTTCAAATAGTGCCTCATTTAATTGTTATATAGTGATATTATAGATTTTTAAGATCCACACGACAAAGAGTTCTAACTATTTTTACCAACTATTTAGCTAGTTTAATGTATTCGGGTAGTTATTTAACTAAGCTAAATTTATTACTGAAATGATTTGTAACATAAAAATATTGCATGCTAGGCGTTTGAATAAACGTTTACATATACGTAAATTATTTAGTTACACGTATGTCGAACAACTACATATATGTAAATGGTTGACTTACACACCTGTAAAGCATGTTTCAAAAGTAGTCATTGTATTTCTTTAGTTTAACATTTTAGAACCTATTTTTAGATTTTAATTCTATTTATTATTTACACTTTAAGGTACAAACTTTAATATACAAGTTAATTACATATATCGGTATGTTATTAAGCTTTTGATCCTACTCTTATTTACCTTGTTTGTTGTTATTGTATTTATAATAGTTTTTGTGATTGTAGGCTTTTGATCCATTTAATGTGTTCATATTGCTTCAGAATCACTTGGGAAAATCAAAGGAAAGAGAAGAAGGCCAATGAAAATGCATGTGTTGATATCAATTTTTCAATAGTTTGATTGTACACATGTGTAAATATCGATTTATTGTTACATATGTACCTGGATATCTATTAACAGATGTGTAAACATAGATTTGATTTATGTTCCAGTTAATATCAATTTATCAAATATATTTTTTTTGTTATTTACATGTACACAAATGTGTTTGATATAATAATGATTAAATATCTATATGATGAATGGTATGAAGAAATTTATGATGAGTATGAAGATTTACAAATATGTAAGCATGTTATTTACACGTATGTAGAAATTAAAAGTGATTGTTTACACATGTAAACATATAATTACTTTGAAAATGATGATGAATATGTAAATGTATAAACCTAAATCTTCATGTTATTTGATCAGTAAAAATAGAGAGAGGAGAGAGAAAGAGAATAAAAAAATAATTAAAAAAGAACAGAATATTTAACAAATTACTGTTATATCCTTTTTATTTAGTTTTAATCTAAAATATAATGATTGGTCTAAATTGGTTCTGTAAGTTCTGTTTAAAAATAAGGTTCTGCAAAGAATCCAACCTTATATATATATATATGAGAAGGATCTGTTAGGAACCACACTTTATTGCGAGAACCGCAAGAACCAATGTGAACACAACCAAAAATACCTAAAAATAACTAAAAAAACACAAAAAAAATTAATATTTTTTACTTAAAATTCTTTGTATTTCGTTATTAAAATTATTTTTTGGCTACTAAAAGTAGCGCTTTTTAAGTAAAAAATATTAAATTTTTTTTTGTGTGTTCTTTAGATTTTTTTGGGGGTTTAGTTTTTAGCATTTAGCTTGGGTGGTAGGTTTAGGGGGTGGGGGGAGGGGGGGGGGGGTTAGGTTTTTGGGGTGGAGGGGTGGGGAGGTTAGGTTAGGTTTTTTAGGTTATTTTGTTGTGTTCACATTGGTTATCGTGGTTCTCACAATAAAGGTGATTCTCGCATTAACCCTACCCTATATATATATATACAGGGTTGCGTTCATTTCAGAACTCTAAATAACTACAGAACTTTCAAAACTCCTAATAAACAATCATTTTATATATAAGTTTTTGTATTTGGGATCTTTTTATCATCTTATATATGTATTTCTTTGATTACATACATGTTAAAAGTAGTTTACATATGTTTAATTGCCAAAATTATATATATGTGCCATAACTAATTACATATATGTAAAAAAAACTAGTTTACATATGTGTAATTATAAAATTACATATAAAAATGATAAAATTACTCTTAACATGTATGTAATCGTAAAAATACACATAATAAATGATAAAATTATCCTAAACATAAAAATATATAAATAAAAAGATTGTTTATTAGGAGTTCTGTGAGTTCTGTAAATATTTATGGTTCTGAAATGATCCTGGCCCTATATATATATATATATATATATATAGGACAAAGATCCGTTAGGAACCACCTCTTATTGCGAGAACCGCGAGAACCAATGTGAACACAACCAAAAATAGCTAAAAATCACACAATTTTTTTTTAATATTTTTTATAAAAAAATCGCTACTTTTCGAAGCAAAAAAAAAAATTATTTTTTTTTCTTAAATTTGTTTTTTTTTTTTTTTTTGATACTAAAAGTAGCGATTTTAACATAAAAAAAATTTTAGATTTTTTTTAGGTTTTTTGGGGGTTTAGTTTTTAGCATTTTAGCTTGGGGGGGGGGGGGGTGGTTTAGGTTTTTGGGGGGTGGGGGAGGGGGGTTTAGGTTTTTTTTTTGGGGGGGGGGGGGTTAGTTTTTTTTAGGTTTTTGGGGGATTTTAGTTTTTAGCATTTAGCTTTGGGGGTGGGGGTTAGGTTTTTTTAGCTATTTTATGTTGTGTTCACATTGGTTCTCGCGGTTCTCGCAATAAGGGTGGTTCTCGCATGAACCTTACCCTATATATATATATATATATGGTCGGGATTTAGAGAAAACGGTGGAAAGTGTAAGAACTGTGAGAACGCTTATGGATCGTCCGATCAAAACAATCTATGAACTAGATTGGCGCGGTGGCGTTTTCGTAAATAACATCAAATTTATTACGTGGATGCGCTTCATTAAGGGTAAAAGCGTCTTTTGACTACTCCAAACAAAACGCCATCTCGTGAAAATAAAACGCCAAACAAAAATCACACACCATTCTAACTAAAAAACGCCATTAGATATAAAACCCCAAACTTAATTATAGTAAAATTCCGCCTAAACAAACCGCCAAAAAAATGCTATATATACAACAACTCAGACCTTCAATTAAAAACACACACAAAAACCCCAAACACCATAATTAATATATACCATTCGCCTGATAAACGCCAGAAAACCCAAACATCAAATATATTGTTGTCAATAAAGTGTAGCTGTATGGGGTGGACAACATTGTCAGTTATCTTTCTTAACTGAGGATTAATGTCACGGCCCCGGACCCAGTTTCCTGGTTCGATTGCCGCGAGACAGAAAACCCGTGGTATTTAATTTTGGCAGCGAAAATTTTAACAGGATCTTTTAAAACTGAAAACACTCCCTATTTATTTTATTTCAAGTTTTGGGTCCAACCTCATAATTTACAACAGAGGAATTTCACTGGGAAATTCTCTAATTACAAAAACATGTTTATTTTATTTACTGAGCCACTTTCTTCAAGCTGTAGTGCTACGCGGCACTTTTCCTGGTTCACAGTAAATCACCTGAAACATGTTTAAAAAGATTTTATCAGCGGGGAAATACTGGCGAGTCATTCAATTTACATAAAACGACACATTGTTATAGATTACAGTATTAAGAGCGATTACAATTGCCCCTATCTTATAATTAGTTGGTTCAGTTGTCACTCGACCGGATCTACGACTGTGGTCATACCACTATTGGGTCCTTTCACTCAATAGTGGCGAGTATCACTATTTAGGTCCTTTCGCCTAAAAGTGATAAAACAGTAGTAATTGTGCACAATACCCCACTTACTGCGAGTAATTTAAGATAACAAAGACTTAATCCCTGTAACATATAACTGGAAAACATTTAGGTATTGTAAAGCACTTTTAATAAAAAGAGAATGACTCACATTGCAAGTTTAACTGGACAGAGTTTTGCCTACTGATTTAGCCTTGTTACCTAGTTAAATAACAATGCACACGAAATGTGACAACTGTCAAAAATTCAGGTATCCGTACAACTATTAAACCATAATTAGTGCTTAATGACTATGTTGGGTTACAATTTACTGTTTTCTGATTACTGTCATATACATACATGTGCATCATACATCGTTTAATGTCATACCAATATTGCATGAAAGCTTTATTGCCTCAAATGATGCATTAAGTACAGTTAACACAGTTATCAGAAAAATCAGGAAAATGCTGACAGAACTCAGCACATAGACAGACAGTGTATTGAGACACAGAATGGGCCAGAAACCAAGTATGACACTAGTATAGTGTGTAGGAAAGTAAGGATCACAAAACTGCCTTTCTAAGTGATAGTTTAAGTGCCGGAAAGTGCCTAAAACTCACATAGAGTGCTGAATTCAGCAAAATTCAGCATAAATCAGCATTTTAACAATCTAATTTTATGCAGAAACATAGTTAAATGGTTCTGAATTCTTTCTTAAGTGTCGGGAATCAAAAGTGTCACAAAAGGTACATAAGGCACACTAAACTGCAAAGTTTAGCACTTTAACGAACCAGTAACCAACCGAACAACCGGACACTACCCGAAACATCAAATCTACACTAGAAGCGTTGTTTTAACACTACCAAGCTAGTTATGGTCCCCGAACATCATAACACCCTATAAAATATCATGTAACTAAGTAACTAACTACATACTTGAAAATTTACCCTAAACTAACTAGATGATTAAACCTACTCTACATACCCCCCCCCCCCCACCTAGTAATCAGCCATACCATACCTCCATACCTCAAGATTTCATTTCATTATTAAATTGGATTATGTTCCCTTGTTACTAGCACAATATACACAAAATAAAGAGCTAGGATGGTTATAAGTATAACCCTTTGTTCATAACCTTCATAATCTCACACACACTAACACACACTTTCTCTCCTCTCTTCTCCCTTGTTCTCGGCCGACCCCAAGCACCATACCACCACCATCATTCATCCATTCTCAACCATTCCAAGCTCATATAAAGGTGCTAGAGATCATACAAGGAAGCTAGGAGCTTACGAAAGTGCAAGAACCTCTCTTGTTTGCTTTTATCCACTTGTTTTCTACACTTGATCATCCCTAGCCTTGTGCTAGTGGTAAGAGTCTTGATCTTGCTAGTTTACTTCTATTTTAAGTGGTTAAAAGGAGAAACATAACCATAATCTTGAAGAACACTAAAGATCACAATATGTAAACATGAACATAAGCATGTTTAATGATGAAACTAAGTTGTTTATGTGATGATTTGCTTGTTGAATGTTGTTTGTTCATGTATATGATATAGATCATCATGTGATCTTGCTAGATCATGATTAAAAACATAATCTAGCAAGATGAGAAACTAGAAATATTGTAGGATGATGAATCATCCACACAAAGATCATGAACTTGGAAGAACATAATGTTTTCTTGAAAAATAATGATCAAAGTGAGTAGTAACACTTGTAGATCTAAAGATTTATGGATGATTTCTAAAGAAACCAAGTCAAAAATATAAGTTTTACTAAACCTTGGCTTTTACATAAACAAACTTTATTTTTGGTGGTTAAACAAGTGTAGAAACACTTGTGTAACAAGAAGAATTCATAAGAAATTATTTTTAGAAATGATGATCACAAGTTGTAAACATCTATATTCTTTAAAAATGAAGTTTTTAAAGAATCACTCACACTTTAAAGGGTATCAAGGCTTACTAATAACCCTACTAAGTTACTACAAATTTTTACAAATAATCAAGTTCATGAAGTAGTGGAATATGCATGATTTTGGAAAAATTGGTAAGTAAATGTTGTTTATTGTTGATTGTGATGATTTTTACAAAAGAAAATGATATGCTTGAAAGCATGGAAACCTCCATTTTTAGGAGAAACTATGACAAGATTTTCTAAAAATCTAAACACTTAGAAAAATATTTATAAACATGCACTTACAAGTGTATTTTCAATCATAAATTGTTACATAAACTTTGCCATAATTTTTGTTACAAAAATTATAATTATTGGAGGTTGGTTTTTATAAACAAAAGTGACTAAATATGTATTTAGGAAATATATATTTAGATGACACCATGTGTGTGATTGTTTGTATATTATGTGTATTAGTTATATTATTTTAGGACTTGAAATAATATAACTCATCAAAATACCAAGAATTACAATCCAAAATATTTACCAAAATTCCAAGAATATGAATATACAAGTTACACACAAAATATTGGTGAAACCGAACAAAGGAATGTAACTTATAAAATATTCTAGAAAATTGATTCACAAAGTATATTTTGGTAATTAATATTTTGGACACCAAGGAACAAAAATATGATTTTTTACTATTATTACAAATTTATATCATATTTTGACAAGAAGAAAATATATTATTTTTGAAGTAAAAATATATTTTCTCAGAATTATTAGAAGATATATTATTTTTGGGAAAGATATATATTTTCTTGAATTAAATTTGAAATACATTATTTTTGGAGAAAAATAAGGTTATATATATTTTCTAAGTTAGACTTGAAAATATATTACTTTTGAAACTTATATGAAAATACAAATATTTTTGCCAAAAGAAAAATTATAAATAATATTTCTAAATAATATTTACTACAATATATATTTTGGAGATATATATTGGTGGACTTTTTATTAAAGATAATATTCCGGAAAATTAATACGGAATTAAGTATAAAAATACTTAATGAATACAATAACAACACGTATTCTCGTACGTATAAATACACGCCGGAATACGACCCTAATACATGGCAAAAATATACAAGTATAAGGATACAAATACAAATACACCCATCCTTGGGAAGGATATACATGTATAAATACTTGAGAAGTATTAAGTTAATATATATTATTTTAACAATTATTCCAAAATTTAATAAATATAATTTAAGTTAAGATATTTATTATTTTAACAAATAATTATATAACTTTGAATAATATCGAAGACACAATGAAACGTAACCCAAAGACATTAATACTAAGTTAAGGCACGACCCGCTCGTCTAATAGATCATAGTACGTTGTAGGTAGTCGTGTCTATCCGAAGAAGCTTTGAGTTACGGTGCGAAGACGCAAGACTGTGAGTTCATGACCCCCTTTTCTTTTAACTGTTTCAGTTTTTATAACTTCGGGGGTGAAGTACATGTTACAAACTATTTACAAACATTTTGATTTGGTATGGTTAGCTAAGGAAGGGTACTACTTGATCATGTGAATGGTGGGTATAACACTTAAGGCCATTAATCCTCGTTGTAGGACCGAGGGACATGAGTGATAGATCTATTTGGGTGTAGCGAGCCCACACCCATGCGGACCAGGGTGGCCCATGTGGTGACTATGTCTTATTCCCAGAGACAAATTTGCTAGGTTTGAGTTTTGCTGCATCACTTCACACATATCAATGGCCTTGCAAACCATTGGTGATATGTTTTCCTTGTTGCTTTCATACCAGGAGTTTACAAACATACATACATACTTTCAATGATATCAAAGGTTTATTCGTACACACAAACAAACACATGAACTCGCTCAACTTTTGTTGATGTTTTCAAACTACATGTATTTCAGGGAATTAGTTATGGATCTGGCGGGCGTTCGGAAGTTCCAAGTGTGGTTTAAGAATAAAAGATGTCATCCATGGTCTTAGGGTTTGGACAGTGTGTCTTATCCTGGACGATACACGACTTCCAAATCCTGGTTTTATTTAATGTCTTTTGTCGAGTCTTTGTGAACTCTTAAACAAGTTGCATGGTTTGTACTCGAATTAGAATTTTTATGTCTTAAAACAATGTTATTGTTATGTTTCTAAACTTATTTAATGGATTAACATCTATGGTTTTCATCATATAGTTATTGTTATGATTGAATGCAATGACATTAAGGAAGTCACACCATAATCACGCTTCCGCAAAAGTCAGGGTGTGACAGCTTGGTATCAGAGCTTCGATTGTAGCGAACTAGGATTCCTTCTCGAGTCTAGACTACAATCATTAGGGCTCTCACGAAAATGTTTTTACAACATGTTTTCATTGCCTGCACGAAACGCCCGGATCCAGGAAAACAAACATTTTTACAAATGAAAAGACACGAAACACATTTCAAGAGTTATGTGCAGTCTGAGAGACTGGGTGGTTTAGTCTGAGAGACTGGGTGGTTCAGTCTGAGGGACTGGGAGGTTTAGTCTGGAAGACTAGTAGGTTTAGTCTGGGAGACTAGGTAGTTCAGTCTGGGAGACTGGGTGGGTTAGTCTGGGAGACTAGAAAGGATACGTGATTACATTGTCATTGATTGCATGTTTAATGCTTAGTAGTTGATATATATGCATATGTTGTGATTGCTTTGTTACAGACACTATGTCATCATCCGATAGCGGATTGTCCGACGACCATGACCCCATGGCAGTAGTCTCCGACGATGAGGTTATGCCAGAGCCAGAGATCTTTACTTCCAATACCGAGAGGGATCCAGAGATGATGTCCGACGATGACGACGACTTTCAGCCCTTTGCGCTGCCCGATTTTGGAGATGATTTACCGATTGCTGATGGTATCCCGGACGAGGATCCGTTTGTTATTCCTATTCCTGTGCACGATCATCTTATCATCGGTCATCCCGATGGTGAGCATGTCGTGGCACCGATCCTCGCTCCTGTTCCTTTAGTGGTCATTCCTCCTGAGGACTGGCCATTCGATGATCTTTTTTACGATGATTTTGATTTGTTTGTTGATGATCCCCCTGATGATGCCCATGATGGGGAGCTCGATGAGGACATTGTTGACGTTCCACTTATGGGGATTCCTGTTATTGAGATTTCATCTGATTCCAGTTTACACTCTGTTCCAGATTCCTTTGAGTCTGTGTCTTCTTCCGCCTTAGAGGCAGTTGGTTTGCGACGTTATGCCACAAATTATGACGATGATACAGCTATGTCAGCTGCACCGATTCCTCCACATGACATTGAGCCTGGACTTAAGCTTGATTTTATCCCTGTTGATCAGCCTGTTGATGCACCCGCTGATCCTGAGCCGATACCTGCACCTGAGCCTTTACCTGATCATGATCCTGTACCATTTGGCATACCTGACATTGCACCGCTCATACCAGATCCAGTTCCTGCACCCGCTGACCCTCCTGTTATTGAGCCAGTCACTCCTCCATTTGCACCTGCACCTGTTGATGTTGCTCCTTTTCATCCAGTTGAGTCAGATGTGCATCGTGTTGACCTGCCTATTGTTTTCTTGCAGGATATACCCGCACCCCGTCCATGGGAAGGCACTTCTAGCCAGCAGCCTAACCATGACCCTCATGTATCAGCAGCTTTCCCTCACATGCCGCAGTCTGCACCTTCTGCTCATTTTACTTCTTCACCACTAGATGAGCCACTTAGATGGTTCCCACCGTATACCATGCCGATTTCTGATCCCTACCATCCCTCACATTTTACTAGTTATACACGGGATGAGTTACTTTTATCATTGCAGCTCCAGTATGAGATCATGAGTCGCAGGATTTTAGAGCTTGAAATGATACCGCGACCTTTGCCATGTCCGTGTCAGCCTGCATATGTTCCTCGTTCATCACCATCCCCGTTTTCACATCCTCCTGCACCGCTTACTCCATTTCCCGAGTTTGACACTCGCTTCCTTACCATTGAGCAGCAGATCAGTTATCTATTGCGTCATGTTTATGATCTTGAGGAGGAGCTAGCGCATGTGCGCAGCTTGCTTTTTGTTCCTCCACCTCCACCTCCTCCTCCATCACCATCAGCATAGATGGTTTTTGGTTTTATGTAGGTAGCTTTCTTTTGATGAGAGCACCGCTATTGAGTTGAGCTAGTGAAGCCTTTTGGAGACCACTTTTTTATTGTATGACTTATGGTAGATTGATAGACAGTTTGGACAAGGGTAGTGTGACCTTGTGTTCCTTTTGATACAATATTTATATAAAACATGTAACTGTGTTTGTGGTCGATGATTAATGGAAAGCTCAATCGTAATGTTCTCATTAAATACGTTGTTAAATTACATGCTTGTGTTATAACTGTGTTGATTACCTGATTGCTTGCTACAGTAAATACTACTACATATACATACTACTTATTATGTACATAAGACCTGGCCTATACAATCTTCTTTTAGAAGATGCCTCCTTGAAGGAACAATCAGTTGCCCACAACAGAGGCAGAACTGCAAGAACGGATTTCACAAGCAATCGCACAACATGAGTCCTTGCGCTCTGAACACAGCGGAGGTACCTCAGGGAATAACCCACCTCACGGTAATGTTCAAGTCACTTAAGACACATTACGATACGTTTGGACATTCCATGTGCGTTTGCTAATGCTATCTGTGAACGATGTTGCTTGTACAGGCTGTACTTACAAGCAGTTCCTTGACTACAAGCATCTGAACTTTGACGGCACTGGAGGTGTTGTAGCTTTCGTTAGATGGGCTGAGAAACAGACTCTGTGCTGCGGATGAGCAAGTGTGCGCCAGAGCACCAGGTCACCTACATTTCTGGACTATTCCTAGACGGAGCTCTATCCTGGTGGAACCTTCAAGTTCAGACCCTAGGTGAGGAAGCAACATATGGTATGACTTGGGATGAGATGAAAGAATTGATGCGCAAGAAGTACTGCTCGAGAGCTGAGATTCAGAAGTTGGAAACCGAGTTCTGGAATCTGAAGATGGATGGATCTAGGATCGCTGAGTACGTGCAAATATTCCATGACCTGTCTCGTGTTGTCTCCTACATGGTAGAACCGGAGTTCAAGCGAATTGAACATTTCATTTGGGGATTGGTACCCCAAATCATGAGCATGGTGACAACATCCAACCCTCTAACCATCACTGAGGACATTGATTTGAGTGTGGCACTGACAGAGGAAGCGATTAGATTGAACAAGTTTTCAATCTCTGAGGGAAAGAAGAAGGAGACTCATGTCGAGTCGTCAGGAGAGAACAAAAGGAAGTTCTTGAATTTCAAGAAAGGTACCCAAGGAAACAACGGTGGTAACAAGAAAAGAGATGCGAACCCACCAGCCGAGGTCAGGACTGGTGTTGCAAGTTCGGAGAATAAAGGGAAAGGATACATGGGCACCTTGCCCAAATGTGATGTATGCCAGTTCCATCATGCCGGCCAGTGCAGAGTTAGGAAGTGTGAAAACTGTGGAAAGAATGGTCATTCGAAGGAGACGTGCTGGGTTGGTAATGGTCGTGGAAATGGTGGCCAGAGAGGTAATGGTAATGGCAGTGGAAACCGTGGTGGCAACGGTTATGGCAACAGAAACCAAGGTGGAAACAACAATCAAGGAGGAAATGGTGGTAATGTGAATCAAGGTGGTTGTGGAAATCAAGCTGGTAATGTGAACCGCAACCAAAACAACAACCAAGGTGGTACTGGAAACAAGCAAGGATGCTTTAGTTGCGGAGATGTCGGGCATTTCAAGAGAGATTGCCCAAAGAACAACCAAGCCCAGGGGAGAGTCTTTAACATTGGAGCTAGGGAAGCTCGTCAAGATCCAAACGTAGTCACTGGTACGTTCCCTATCAACCAACACTTTGCATCTGTGTTATTTGATACTAGTGCCGATTATAGCTTCGTATCCCTAGAATTTAAGGATATACTTGGGTTAGTTGCCAGTAAGTTAGATATCCCGTACTCGATAGAGCTAGCTAATGGGAAGCTAGTAGAGGCAAACGAAGTGATTAGAGGTTGTGTAATAGAGCTCGGAGAGCATGAGTTTACGCTTGACCTTATGCCAGTCGAGTTGGGAAGCTTTGACGTGGTAGTTAGAATGGATTGGTTGTCGAGCAACCGAGCTGAGATCGTATGCCATGAGAAGATCATTCGAATCCCGATGGTGAACGGAGAGACGATTGTAGTTCATGGAGAAAAGCATGATATGCCTCTAAGGGTTATCAACTATTTGAAGGCACGAAGGTTCTTGCGAAAAGGATGTGTTGCCTTCTTGGCTCACATTGTTGATAAGGAAGCCGAAGATCCGAAGCTAGAAAATATCCATGTGGTAAGAGACTATCCTGAAGTCTTCCCCGAAGACTTGCCAGGATTGCCACCACAGCGACAAGTCGAATTCCATATTGACTTGGTTCCAGGCGCCGCGCCTGTAGCCAAGGCACCCTATCGACTTGCGCCTTCCGAGATGCAAGAGCTGTCGACGCAACTTCAAGAACTTTTGGACAAAGGATTTATTCGACCAAGCTTCTCGCCTTGGGGAGCTCCAATTCTGTTTGTCAAGAAGAAGGACGATAGTTTTCACATGTGCATTGACTACCGAGAGCTAAACAAGTTGACCATCAAGAATTGGTATCCTTTGCCGAGGATTGATGATCTCTTCGATTAGCTTCAAGGTTCGAGTTATTACTCCAAGATCGATCTTTGATCAGGTTATCACCAGTTGCGAATTCAAGAAGAGAGTATACCGAAGACTGCCTTTAGAACTCGTTATGGACATTACGAGTTTCTAGTAATGCCGTTTGGTTTGACAAACGCGCCGGCAGTATTTATGGATCTGATGAACCGAGTTTGCAAGCCATATCTCGATAAATTCGTGATTGTATTTATTGATGATATTTTGATCTATTCACGATTAAAGGAAGAGCACGAGCAACACCTTAGAGCCATTTTAGAGCTGCTCAAGAAGGAGAAACTGTATGCTAAGTTCTCGAAGTGCGAGTTCTGGCTGCGTGAGGTACAATTTCTTGGCCATGTAGTGAACGAAGATGGAATCCATGTGGATCCCACCAAGATTGAGGCAATTAAGAGTTGGGAAACTCTAAAGACGCCAACTGAGATCCGTCAGTTTCTAGGTATAGCTGGGTACTATCACCGATTCATTGAGGATTTTTCAAAAATCGCTCAACCGTTGACCTCCCTTACTCAAAAGGATAAGAAGTATGAATGGGGAGATAAACAAGAAGAAGCTTTTCAGTTGCTTAAGAACAAGCTTTGCGATGCACCTATTCTATCCCTACCCGAAGGCACCGATGACTTCGTGGTATACTGTGATGCCTCGCGTCAGGGATTAGGCTGTGTGCTTATGCAGCGACAGAAGGTTATCGCTTATGCTTCGCGCCAGTTGAAAGTTCATGAGAAGAACTACACCACGCATGACTTGGAGTTAGGCGCAGTGGTGTTTGCTTTGAAGATCTGGCGACATTATTTGTATGGCACCCGATGCACGATCTTTACAGATCACAAGAGCCTCCAGCACATATTCGATCAGAAAAGAGCTTAATATGAGACAGAGACGATGGGTTGAATTACTAAACGATTATGATTGTGAAATTAAATATCACCCAGGAAAGGCGAATGTGGTGGAAGACGCCTTGAGTCGAAAAGAGAGGATTAAGCCCATAAGGGTTAGGGCTTTGGAGATGATCATTCAAACAGACCTCTCATTGCGCATTCGTGCTGCGCAGAGAGAAGCTCTTAAGAAGGAAAATCTTAAGGATGAATATCTCCGTGGAATGGAGAAAATATGGTACCTAATGAGGAAGGAAATTTGTGTTTTATGGGACGAATTGGGGTTCCCCTCTTTGGTGGTCTTAGAGATGTGATCTTTGATGAAGCTCATAAATCAAGGTACTCGATCCACCCAGGATCGGATAAGATGTACCAAGATTTGAAGGACTTCTACTGGTGGCCGAGACTGAAAGGTGATGTTGCAACTTATGTTGGAAAATGTTTGACTTGCGCCAAGGTGAAGGCCGAGTATCAGAAGCCTTCAGGTCTTCTGCAGCAACCTGAGATACCCATGTGGAAGTGGGAGCAGATCTCGATGGACTTCATAACTAAGTTGCCAAAGACACCCAGAGGTTATGATACGATTTGGGTAATCGTAGACCACCTGACAAAGTCTGAGCACTTTTTGCCAATCAGGGAGAAGGATAACACAGGTAAGCTAACTGAGCTATACCTAAGGGAGATAGTTGCACGTCATGGAGTGCCTATCTTGATTATATCTGACAGAGACGGGAGATTTGTGTTAAGGATTTGGTAATCTTTCCAAGAAGCGTTTGGTTCACAGCTGAATTTGAGCACCGCATTTCATCCACAGATGGACGGTCAAAGTGAGAAAATGAGTCAGACACTTGAAGATATGTTACGAGCTTGCGTAATGGACTTGGATGGCAGTTGGGACACTCACCTGCCTTTGGTAGAGTTTTCCTATAACAACAGCTACCATACAAGCATTCAAGATGCACCGTTCGAAGCTCTCTACGGACGAAAGTGTCGATCAGCGTTATACTGGGCAGATGCAGGTGATAGACAGCTGGTTGGTCCCGAATTGGTCCAGGAAACGACAGATAAGATCATACAGATCTGAGAGCGCATTAAGGCGGCTCGTGATCGACAAAAGAGCTATGCGGACCAAAGAAGGAAACCTTTGGAATTTGAAGTGGGAGATATGGTTTTGTTAAAAGTCTCACCTTGGAAGGATGTGGCACGCTTTGGGAAGCGTGGGAAGTTAAACCCATGAAATATCGGATCGTTCAGAATCCTGGAAAGGATTGGTACGGTAGCATATAAGTTGGAACTACCAGCGGAATTGAATGGTGTTCATGATACATTTCATGTATCTAATCTGAAGAAGAGTCTAACTCAAGAGACAGTGATCATACCTGCTGATGAAGTTCACATTGACGACACACTCCACTTTACCGAAGAACTGTAACACCCTTAAGACCATTTGATAATTTATATGATATATATTGCATTTAAAGTGCCGTTTTTTCCCCCAAAACATTAACAAAACGACATTTACATGGAATTTTTTTACTAAAACTTCAAACAACATTATTATATTTATTACACATAAGTTTCGTAGCAAAAGAAACTATTGTATTAGCGGAAGCTTTATGAGTTGTATGTTCGGTCCTTGTACTAACTTGAACTTCATCCGACCCATTCCAAGAGTTATCTAGTCACCCAAAACACTCAAACTTATTAGTTATTAATGCTAAAAATGCATCTATATGAGTTTATATTAACAAAACAAAAATCAGCAACAAAATGCAGCATTGGTGACCCGTCGCGTGGCGCGACGGGATGAATGCCATGGTGTCGCGTGACGAGACAAGCGTCGTGGGCCACGATGGTTCTTACTCTTCAGCGTCGCGTGACGCGAGCCCTCTATTTCGACAGAATGTGCAGTTTTGAAACCTGCACATTCCCAGCTCAAACACATTTTACTAAAACGATCATAACTTGTTCGTTTCTAGTCCGATTTGGGTCACGTTTCTTTCTACGTGACCGTAATAAGATCATCTATAACATGAAATAAAATCCAACATATTACTGAACAATTTTTCTTACTTTGAACCCTCGGTTTATAGAAATGTTCATCATTATTCGACCCGTTTCACTTAATGAACCATCGAATTTTCTTATGAGCTCAGAACTTCTAATAGAACTTATACATCAACATACTTGTGTTTTACGACACATTATATATTACAATTCAAGTACCTATGTATTTATCAACCCATTTAACTTAACTAATGACCTTCATCATTTTAAATTACCAAAGTTCGATACTTTGGTGATTTTAACCCATTTGATTTCACTAGCGAAATCCATCGCCTTTTTGAATCAAACAGGTAGTATTCGAGTCAATTTGACCCGATTAAAACTTTTAATTACTTTAATGGATTTAACACGATTCCTTTAATATGGATTCGCCATCTTTTAGTCATACTCAATCCTGAGTTTATGACTTATATTCATCA
This sequence comes from Helianthus tuberosus, assembly GCA_030545235.1. Classification (NCBI taxonomy): domain Eukaryota; kingdom Viridiplantae; phylum Streptophyta; class Magnoliopsida; order Asterales; family Asteraceae; genus Helianthus; species Helianthus tuberosus. Next base: position 58,373,047 of record CM060415.1, on the reverse strand, counting down.
TTAACCGTGTCTCGGCTAACGAACCTCATGCGTATTATTTGAGAATCCGGGCATTATTTGAAGTCATATTATTGTGCGACCTTCCCGTGTCGCATCAAGACAATAATTTGATCCGTTTAACTTTCCTAGCGACATCCATCGCCTTATTTCACCAAAGTTCATTTCTTTGGTTATTTTGACCCGTTTGGTTTTTATTGGCGAATTCTATCGCTTTCACACAACCAAACGTGCATAATTCGGATCACTTTGACCCGTTCAACATTATAGTGGAATCCACCACTTTTACTTTTGTTCTATCGCTATTCACTAGTTAATCCATCCGGTTATTACTTACGGAATCCTCCATATTAGAAATAACCAAATTTAATAACGATTCAATTATCATTCAAATAACTAAACATAGAATACTAGCGAAATATTACGAAGCGTATAGCCACGTACCTTTTTAAAGCTTTCCTTCCTCCTTGATTACTTGAAGTTCCACCCAAATTTCCTATAGAATTCAATTTGGATACATTCCTTAGAACTCATAATTCTATATTCGACATCCAATGTTTTCAACTTAGTCAAATAAGTGATTCTTTCATATAAATCAATATTTCAAGATTCACTTAGACATTTTGTCGAACACCATGAAGGCGAGATCTTTACTATAACATTACCATGTTCATTAGTAACTAATTAACCATATCAAAGAACCGTTTTCATACTTATATAACAAGAATAACATGAACAACACTTGAACTTGCATCATAACAATCAAATAACATTAATCATCACAATGATTCAAGCATCTATCACAAAACCCATAGAACCCACATATGATAAATCTTCATATCACTAGTTCATAGCATGAAATCGCTAAATTTTCATCTAGGGTTTGTTCCTAGACTTGTACTTATCATAGTTTAGCCTTAACATCAATTAATTCTTCAATAATTGCAGTTATGAAAATTTCATAAGAATCAAACCTTCACCAAAACTTAAAATTGAGCATACCTTGTGATCTCTTTAAGCTTGGTGATCACAATTTTAGCTTAGAATTGATTCCAAATCGAATTCCTCCTTTGATTTTAAAATGATTTGTGGTGTTTAGGGTTTTGGAGAAGAAGAACTGGGTTCCCTGGGGTCTTAGTCGAATTACAACACACACATACATATGTGTGTTTTTGAACTTATCCAGTGTTTTAAGAAAACCACTTTCAATTATGTCCATATTTAGCCCCTTTAGTTTTAAAGTAGATGAATCTAGTTAAATTTCCTAAATTCCCATATTTTGTAATGAAACTTTAACTAGGTTAGTCATAACTAGTTTAAATTTCACTATTTTATTTTTGATAATGATAATTATACATGCATCTATGCATATATAATTTAATATTTTTAGGGGTGTTACAAGTCTACCCCCTTAAAGAAGATTTCGTCCTCGAAATCGTAATACATACTAAAATAGGAAGGGTATAAGCGTCTCATCTTTTCTTCGGACTCCTAAGAGGTGTCCGATTCCTTCCGATGTTCCATTTGACTTTTATTTGATTTCTTTGTTTCTTAAGCTTTTAAAGCTTTCGATCATAAATTGCAATAGGCTTTATGACATAGTTCAATTTATTGTCAACTTCAATGTCGTCTTAATTTATATATAAGCTATTTTCTTTAGTTAAACACTTTTTGCAAAAGTGAGTCCTGGAAAGGGCTGTGTATACTATTCAATTCTTTTTAACAGTTCGAGTCAGTAAGCTATCCTTACTCATACTTTCCACGATTTGAATGGCTCAATAATCTTGGACTCAATTCCTCCCAATCGGATAACCCCTTTTCACGGGGATATCTTGAGTATAACTATATCACCAATCTAAAACTTGATTGGTCTTAGTCTTTTATTTACGTAAGTTTTATCGATCTTGGGCAGCTTTTAAATGAGCCCGGATTATTTCAATTCTTTCATTAATGATCCTGACTACATTTTTGTGGAATAGTTCTCGTGGACCCACTTCACCTCAACACATTGGGGTTTGACATTTTCTGCCGTAAGACATTTCATATGGAGCCATTCCCAATATTGAAATGATAACTGTGATTATATGAAAAATCCACTAATGATAGATAGACATCCCAGCTACCGTCAAAATCAATAATACATGCTTGTAGCATGTCTTCAAGCGTTTGAATTGTTCTTTCGCTTTGCCTATATGTCTGCAAATGATACGCGGTACTAAGGAACAACTTAGTACCTATTGGCTTTTGGAATTCGCGCCAAAAGTTTGAGGTGAACCGTGTGTCTCTATCCGGTACGATAGATATCGGCACTCCATGGCGAGGGATAATTTTATTCATGTATCCTTCCGATATCTTATAAGAAATGTACTTCTTGTAAATAGAATAACGGGATTTGTGGGCTTTATCAAGAATAAGAGTTTTAACATTACATGTGATTGGAACCCAGATTCGATCGAAACGGGTTTTTCACTTCATTACTATTATCTTTCAAGTCTTTGAGCCGGCCCACACTTCTTTCACCGTCTATAACCGATGTCTTTGTCTCCTATTTAACTTCTTTTGCTCAAAGAAGTACTTGAGACTTTTATGGTCAGTGAAAATTGTAAAATTCACAACATATTGGTAATGCCTCCATATTCTTAAGGCAACCCCCTACCGAAATATCAAGATCATATGTCGGATATTCCTGTTCATAAATCTTTAATTATCTTGGAGCATACGCGATCAAGTTTACTCGTTGCATAAGTACACACCCGGGACCAAGCTGGAATGCATCAGAATAGATGAGCATGTTTTCAGTCCCTTTCTGGTAACACATTAACCGGGGCAATGGTCAACTTTTCTTTAAGTATTCTAAAGGCATCTTCTTGTGCACTTCCCCATACTAATTTCTCATCTTTACGGGTTAACTTAGTTATTGGCATTGCGATTTTGGAGAAATCTTGTATAAATCTCCGGTAATAACCCGCAAGACCTAGGAAACTCCTAATTTCGGATGAATTCTTCGGAGGTTTCCATTTAGACGCAACTTCTAATTTGAACGGGTCTACCGATACTGCATCGGCACTAATAACATGCCTCAGAATCTGTACCTCACGTAGCCAAAAGGCACATTTCGAAAACTTCGCGTAAGTCTCTCACGCCTAAGCATTTCAAGTACTTCACGCAAATGACACTCGTGATCCGTTTCACTCTTTGAATACACGAGAATATCGTCGATGAATATTATCACCACTTATCTAGCATCGGTTTGCACACGCGGTTCATGAGAACCATGAAAGCCGCAGGTGCATTTGTTAATCCGAAAGACATTACTAAGAATTTATAATGTCCATAACGTGTTCTAAACGCCATTTTCGGTATGTCTTCTCCTTTATGAATAATACCAACGCTTCCCACGGAGAAACGCTTGGCCATATAAATTCCTTGTCGAAAAGGTTTTGCAATTTAGATAACAATTCTTATAGTTCCAATTAAGCTAATTTTACCGAGCTTTAGCTACCGGTTTCGCGCCCGGAACTTATTTGATGTCAGATTCCACCTCGCGTACAGGTGGTATCCTTGGTAGATTTTCATAAAAAAAAAAACATCTTCAAACTCCCGTATAACTGGTATGTTTTAAATTTTTAGAGATTCTTTGGTTGAATCATGTATGTAAGCCATATACGCCTTACATCCGTGTTAAACAAGCTTACAAGCTTCAATAAACGAACAGATTAGGGGACTACAACTTTTCTCCCCATAAATAATAACATGTTTCCTCACGGAGACACTAATTATATCTCCTTATGATTGCATATTAATTTTGCATGATATCGAGTTAGCCTATATATCCCGATTACCTCTTGGATTTCTCCCATTAACATGGGAATTAAATCGACGAAGTAATCTTCATCGTTAATACTCAATTTGCAGTTTCAACACATATCATAACCAACAAAACTTTTTATTATTACCTATTTCCACTTCTTAAAGCATAGGTAATTTCGTTAACGTGAATGTAGGGTGTTGAATAAATTGATGTGAAACCAAAGGTTTATTTGCACTCGCAACAATTTAAAATTCATGTTAAAATTGAATTTACAAGAATATACCTGAAACGACACCAGGTTCAGCTTTAGCCTCTGTGGCTATCATGTGGAATGACCTTGCCCTCGATTTCTGGGCATCAGACCTTGTGTCAGTTGTTCCTTTAGTTCCAAGCCGCTCTGGACATTACGACTTCTTATGTCCCGGCTTATAGCATTTACCCTTGTGAATTTTTCCACATATATTACACTTATGTAATCCCCTTTTTTTGTAACTCCTTTTCTTGGGAGCTTTATTAAACTTTAATTTCTTTACGGGACTTGGATTCACATCCAACATCCTCCTTTCATCTCTTTGTTGCAAGATACTGTCTTTCAATTCAGTCATCATATCGTCCAGTACCGGCACGATTGTGGTTTGTAATCTATCGATAAACTGTGATAGACTATTTTCTAAAGCTTTTCCGACTTCCTCGGAAATCTTAGTTTTCATTTGTTCAGTCAAGTGAGATGTCGAATCATCTCCGGTTACTCCAGACATTTCTTTAACTGAAACGTCCATAATAGTTAATCAGTAACTATTCAATTCATTTCCATTTTGTTATATGGAAATTTATATCACACACACACTTAATCATAACTGATGTGTTATTCCTTTTTCGATTTGGTCAAGTATATAACTTGCCTCACTTTTCTTACTTAGTGTATTTCCCGGGTTCAAGCGTATTCATACACTCCTCCCATACACTTTTCACATATTTAACATCATCTAAATCTATAAGTCTAGACTCATTTATAAGTAACTCTTACCGGATGTCTTGATCAAGCTTTGAACCGAACACACTTTGTCTTAACGAGGCTCTGATTACCAACTTGTAAGACCCTTAAGACCATTTGATAATTTATATGATGTATATTGCATTTAAAGTGCCGTTATTTTTTCAAAACATTAACAAAACGACATTTACATGGATTTTTTTTACTAAAATTTCAAACAACACTATTATATTTATTACACATAAGTTTCGTAGCAAAAGAAACTATTGTATTAGCGGAAGCTTTATGAGTTGTATGTTCGGTCCTTGTACTAACTTGATCTTCATCCGACCCATTCCAAGAGTTACCTAGTCACCCAAAACACTCAAACTTATTAGTTATGAATGCTAAAAATGCATCTATATGAGTTTATATTAACAAAACAGAAATCAGCAACAAAATGCAGCATTGGTGACCCGTCGCGTTGCGCGACGGGATGAATGCCATGGTGTCGCGTGACGCGACAAGCGTCGCGGGCCGCGACGTTTCTTACTCTTCAGCGTCGTGTGACGCGAGCCCTCTATTTCGACAGAATGTGCAGTTTTGAAACCTGCACATTCCCAGCTCAAACACATTTTACTAAAACGATCATAACTTGTTCGTTTCTAGTCCGATTTGGGTCACGTTTCTTTCTACGTGACCGTAATAAGATCATCTATAACATGAAATAAAATCCAACATATGACTAAACAATTTTTCTTACTTTGAACCCTCGGTTTATAGAAATGTTCATCATTATTCGACCCGTTTCACTTAATGAACCATCGAATTTTCTTATGAGCTCAGAACTTCTAATAGAACTTATACATCAACATACTTGTGTTTTACGACACATTATTTATTACAATTCAAGTACCATTAACAAAGTACCTATGTATTTATCAACCCATTTAACTTAACTAATGACCTTCATCATTTTAAATTACCAAAGTTCGATACTTATATTCATCATTAACCGTGTCTCGGCTAACGAACCTCATGCGTATTATTTGAGAATCCGGGCATTATTTGAAGTCATATTATTGTGCGACCTTCCCGTGTCGCATCAAGACAACAATTTGACCCGTTTAACTTTCCTAGCGACATCCATCGCCTTATTTCACCAAAATTCATTTCTTTGGTTATTTTGACCCGTTTGGTTTTTATTGGCGAATTCTATCGCTTTCACACAACCAAACGTGCACAATTCGGATCACTTTGACCCGTTTCAACATTATAGTGGAATCCAGCACTTTTACTTTTGTTCTATCGCTATTCACTAGTTAATCCATCCGGTTATTACTTACGGAATCCTCCATATTAGAAATAACCAAATTTAATAACGATTCAATTATCATTCAAATAACTAAACATAGAATACTAGCGAAATATTACGAAGCGTATAGCCACGTACCTTTTTAAAGCTTTCCTTCCTCCTTGATTACTTGAAGTTCCACCCAAATTTGCTATAGAATTCAATTTGGATACATTCCTTAGAACTCATAATTCTATATTCGACATCCAATGTTTTCAACTTAGTCAAATAAGTGATTCTTTCATATAAATCAATATTTCAAGATTCACTTAGACATTTTGTCGAACACCTTGAAGGCGAGATCATTACTATAACATTACCATGTTCATTAGTAACTAATTAACCATATCAAAGAACCCTTTTCATACTTATATAACAAGAATAACATGAACAACACTTGAACTTGCATCATAACAATCAAATAACATTAATCATCACAATGATTCAAGCATCTATCACAAAACCCATATAACCCACATATGATAAATCTTCATATCACTAGTTCATAACATGAAATCGCTAATTTTTCATCTAGGGTTTGTTCCTAGACTTGTACTTATCATAGTTTAGCCAAAACATCAATTAATTCTTCAATAATTGCAGTTATGAAAATTTCATAAGAATCAAACCTTTACCAAAACTTAAAATTGAGCATACCTTGTGATCTCTTTAAGCTTGGTGATCACAATTTTAGCTTAGAATTGATTCCAAATCGAATTCCTCCTTTGATTTTAAGCTGATTTGTGGTGTTTAGGGTTTTGGAGAAGAAGAACTGGGTTCCCTGGGGTCTTGGTCGAATTACAACACACACACACATATGTGTGTTTTTGAACTTATCCTGTGTTTTAAGAAAACCACTTTCAATTATGTCCATATTTAGCCCCTTTAGTTTTAAAGTAGATGAATCTAGTTAAATTTCCTAAATTCCCATCTTTTGTAATGAAACTTTAACTAGGTTAGTCATAACTAGTTTAAATTTCACTATTTTATTTTTGATAATGATAATTATACATGTATCTATGCATATATAATTTAATATTTTTAGGGGTGTTACAAGAACCTGTTGAGGTTACTGAGTGGAAAGTTAAAAAGACTCGAAGGAGTAGTGTTAAGCTTGTTAAGGTTAGATGGAATGCGCGTCACGGCCCAGAGTTTACTTGGGAGCGCGAGGACCGTATGAAAGCTAAATATCCGCATTTATTCCCTAACACCCCTGCAGCTAGTAGTAAAGCTTAAAATTTGGGGACGAAATTTTCTTAACAGGGGGAGAATGTGACAACTTTCAAAAATTCAGGTATCCGTACAACTATTAAACCATACTTAGTGCTTAATGACTGTGTTGGATTACAATTTACTATTTTCTGATTACTGCCATATACATACATGTGCATCATACATCGTTTAATGTCATACCAATATTGCATGAAAGCTTTATTGCCTCAAATGATGCATTAAGTACAGTTAGCACAGTTATCAGAAAAATCAGCAAAATGCTGACAGAACTCAGCACATAGACAGACAGTGTATTGAAACACAGAATGGGCCAGAAACCAAGTATGACACTAGTATAGTGTGTAGGAAAGTAAGGATCACAAAACTGTCTTTTCTAAGTGATAGTTTAAGTGCCGGAAAGTGCCTAAAACTCACATAGAGTGCTGAATTCAGCATAAATAAGCATTTTAACAATCTAATTTTATGCAGAAACATAGTTAAATGGTCCTGAATTCTTTCCTAAGTGTCGGGAATTAAAAGTGTCACAAAAAGGTACATAAAGCACACTAAACTGCAAAGTTTAGCACTTTAAAGAACTAGTAACCAACCGAACAACCGAACACTACCCGAAACATCAAATCTACACTAGAAGCACTGTTTTAACACTACCAATCTAGTTATGGTCCCCGAACATCATAACACCCTATAAAATATCATGTAAACCTAACTAGATGATTAAACCTACTCTACATACCCCCCCCCCCACCTAGTAATCGGCCATACCATACCTCCATACCTCAAGATTTCATTTCATTTTTAAATTGGATTATATTCCCTTGTGACTAGCACAATATACACAAAATAAAGAGCTAGGATGGTTATAAGTATAACCCTTTGTTCATAACCTTCATAATCTCACACACACTAACACACACTTTCTCTCCTCTCTTCTCCCTTGTTCTCGGCCGACCCCAAGCACCATACCACCACCATCATTCATCCATTCTCAACCATTCCAAGCTCATACAAAGATGTTAGAGACCATACAAGGAAGTTAGGAGCTTACGGAAGTGCAAGAACCTCTTTTGTTTGCTTTTATCGACTTGTTTTCTACACTTGATCATCCCTAGCCTTGTGCTAGTGGTCAGAGTCTTGATCTTGCTAGTTTACTTCTATTTTAAGTGGTTAAAAGGAGAAACATAACCATAATCTTGAAGAACACTAAAGATCACAATATGTAAACATGAACATAAGCATGTTTAATGATGAAACTAAGTTGTTTATGTGATGATTTGCTTGTTGAATGTTGTTTGTTCATGTATATGATATAGATCATCATGTGATCTTGCTAGATCATGATTAAAAACATAATCTAGCAAGATGAGAAAGTAGAAATATTGTAGGATGATGGATCATCCACATAAAGATCATGAACTTGAAAGAATATAATGTTTTCTTGAAAAATAATGATCAAAGTGAGTAGTAACACTTGTAGATCTAAAGATTTATGGATGATTTCTAAAGAAACCAAGTCAAAAATATAAGTTTTACTAAATCTTGGCTTTTACATAAACAAACTTTATTTTTGGTGGTTAAACAAGTGTAGAAACACTTGTGTAACAAGAAGAATTCATAAGAAATTATTTTTAACAATTATTACAAAATTTAATAAATATAATTTAAGTTAAGATATTTATTATTTTAACAAATAATTATATAACTTGGAATAATATCGAAGACACAATGAAACGTAACCCAAAGACATTAATACTAAGTTAAGGCACGACCCGCTCGTCTAATAGATCATAGTACGTTGTAGGTAGTCGTGTCTATCCGAAGAAGCTTTGAGTTACGGTGCGAAGACGCAAGACTGTGAGTTCATGACCCCCTTTGCTTTTAACTGTTTTCAGTTTTTATAACTTCGGGGGTGAAGTACATGTTACAAACTGTTTACAAACATTTTGATTTGGTATGGTTAGCTAAGGAAGGGTACTACTTGATCATGTGAGTGGTGGGTATAACACTTAAGGCCATTAATCCTCGTTGTAGGACCGAGGGACATGAGTGATAGATCTATTTGGGTGTAGCGAGCCCACACCCATGCGGACCACGGTGGCCCATGTGGTGGCTATGTCTTATTCCCAGAGACAAATTTGCTAGGTTTGAGTTTTCCTGCATCACTTTACACATATCAATGGCCTTGCAAACCATTGGTGATCTGTTTTCCTTGTTGCTTTCATACCAGGAGTTTACAAACAAACATACATACTTTCAATGATATCAAAGGTTTATTCGTACACACAAACAAACACATGAACTCGCTCAACTTTTGTTGATGTTTTCAAACTACATGTATTTCAGGGAATTATGTAAGACCCGGCTTAAATAACAAGATTTAAGACACAAGATAAGCATTTAATGCCAAAATATGGAGTTTACAAAAGCTTTCAAGATCTTAAGAGACCATATTTGATTCTAATATTCCAGTTTAAAACAAGGCATCCATCAAACTTACAAAACTTAGCTTCAAGTGTCTACTAGATAAAGTTTGAAAACATATTTCAAGTATCTACATATTACTTAAAACAAAATAGATCAAGTGCGGAAGCTTTGTTTAGTGCGTTCGGTTCTTGATAACTACTTGATCACCATCCGGGTTAGAACCATCATCACCTAAGGTCAAAACCAAATCAAATGCTAGTTTTGACAATGTTAAAAAGGGTATAAACAAGTTTCATGAGTCAAAATAAACAAAAATTAAAAATTTTCGTGATCAGGAGGCTAGACGCCCCCACCTAGGGGCTAGACGCTACACCTAGCCCCCTTTTTGACAGCAAGTTCCTTTATTTTGTTGCTGCACTTGCCCAGCTAAAACTTTTATCAAAACCAAACTTAAAATCATCATAACTTTTTACTCGGGCGTCCGTTTTAGCCGATTCTTTTTCCTACGCGACCGTAATTTAATTACGGACGCGTTTATCAACACCATTCCTGAAAATTTTCAGTTAACAGACAATCAGCTTATAATCCGATTCCTTGCTTATTCGACCCGTTTGTCTACAAGTTCAACAACTTGTTTATTTGTCATCTCTTGTTTTCAAATATTTTGCCCATTCCCAGGCTTACCAACAATAGCGTTTCACTCTCTTACCGAGAGTTGCTTACGCCTTAATGACATGCTTGATTTCCGAGGATTTAAACATGCTCCTCTTAACAATTTGACAAGCATAATTTCTAAACTTTAATCCCCATACCAAGGGTTCATTTGCAACAAGTTTAGCGTGTCCGCTTCATGGCTTACGCTTTAATTATAATCAATCATCGAGTGATGCTTCAGTCACTTCAACAATTACAACTTGACATTGTTTTTGACTTGTTTAGATGTCGAATGGAGACCGCCATTTCAAAGACATACTAACTCTATTTTTACCCAATGTTTTGACCCGTTTTATTTTTCAAGTGAACTTTGTCACTTTCGCGACATTACGGGTTTCCTCTTTTGCTAATTTTCACTACAACAAGCTAGGATAAATAAATAAACATAATATAACGAAACCATAGTTCGCGTACCTTTAGTGCACACCTTTCAAGCGCGTATCCCCTCCGGCGTGTCCGCTTGACGATCCAGATTCCTTGCCTAAAGAGTTCAATTCAAAATAAACTTAGAACTCTTTCATACGCCATAACGCACAATTCTCTATAATAATCGAATATGCGTTTTCACCCAACTTTTTACATTTTAATCCTCACTTAGGCGTTTTATCAAACACCTAGCGGGTCAGATTTTTACATAATCATAACCAAGTTCATGACTTGTAATTTTCATCTAAACCAACTTCATTTAGGCATATTTACACATGTTTTAACTTCTATATTTCAGAATTTACCTCGTGGAATTCAGATTATACTAAAACAAGAATCACAATCCTAGTGTTCATCAAGTTTCTACAAACTTATTAGTCACCTACATTGGTGATTATAAACCTTACAAGCCTCATGCAAGATTTTGATAAGAGATCATCTAGGGTTTATCCCTATACACCATATTACTTCTAATTTCACCCATGCATGACATAATCAAGCTCAATTTCAGTTCTTCACCATTAACCAAGAATTTGAGATGAATCAAAACATCAAGATTTTACATACCTTATGATCCCTTCTACGAGGTGATCGCTAATCTACATTCAGATTTCGATTTGGACTTGATTTGAGCCTTCAATTTGAGGAAAATAACATGAACTAGGGTTTGAGGGGATCTCCTGGTCGCCCCTGGGTTTCAATCGAACAAGACACACATTTTTTTGTGTGTTTGGGGTTTTAATTTTTTTGTTTTATTATTTCAAGTTTTCCTATTTAACACCTTTGGCCCTCCTACTAATGCCAAGTTAAACTTTAGATGTTTTAATCAAGTTTCTTGTTATAACTAGACTTATGACTAACTAGGTTGTTTATTCCTAGTTAATTTATTTTCGTTTATTATATACTTTATAATTTTAATATAAAGTTTTATATTTTTGGGGTGTTACAAATTAGTTGTGGATCTGGCGGGCGTTCGGAAGTTCCAAGTGTGGTTTAAGAATAAAAGATGTCATCCATGGTCTTAGGGTTTGGACAGTGTGTCTTATCCTGGACGATACATGACTTCCAAATCCTGGTTTTATTTAATATCTTTTGTCGAGTCTTTGTGAACTCTTAAACAAGTTGCATGGTTTGTACTCGAATTAGAATTTCTATGTCTTAAAACAATGTTATTGTTATGTTTCTAAACTTATTTAATGGATGAACATCTATGGTTTTCATCATATAGTTATTGTTATGATTGAATGCAATGATATTAAGGAAGTCACACCATAATCACACTTCCGCAAAAGTCAGGGTGTGACACGAAACTAGGTTAGTAACTTAATACAACATTTACGATAAGCTCACGAAATCAAAACCCTCACGACGAATGACAAAGTATAGCCCGAATTCGGGCAGCACTTAAACATCCATCGGATTGGTTTCAATCGATCGGACATTGTATCGTAGCAGTGATCGAGTTATTACCCTGTAATCGTAGCAGCGTTTCGACCCTTAAACACTCGAATATAAGCAGAAATTTGCTGTTTTGAAAAGATTTTGCGAAAACAGAAGCCAGGCCATGCAACGTCTAATTTATAGCTGAAATTTAGGTTTTACGCGGCCCGCGTAAACTCGAAGAACAACCTACGCGGCCCGCGAGGGCCACCCTAGCTACGGCTAGGGCTGCCGTGTCACGGTGTAGGTCTGCCACGTATCTGACACATGGCCTAAAGCTTATCCGGAGTTTTGAGAAGCTGTCGCGCCCCGGCTAGACTGTCCTTAAGTCTTACGCGGCCCGCGACAGATCAATAAAATTGAATTTCTTGATTTTTCACAAGGATTAGGGTTTTAGGAGTCCGGGTTTTCACTTACGGGGTGTTGTGGGTCATTTTTGCAGGTCCTTAGAATTAGCAATGTTATCCATCATCATACAGCAACACTTTATTGATTTTAGCATGATCAAATTTACAGTTTTAAGATGTTTTATTTTGTGGCGTTCTTTTTCTCGGTAAAACGCCAAAAAAGATAACATTTTGGCTGAAAGGGTGTAAACTCAATAACATTTTGCTGCATGAGATGGACAAAAATTATAGAAAAAGAGGCTGATTTCAGACTTTGTGTTTACAAACGGCGACAAAAAAATTACTTCAAAAAACAAAAATAAAAAAAAATCATACGAAAGTCGAAACAGCTAGTGAAGATGCTTCAAAAGAAGAAAGAGATTGGTGACAGTGAAGATTTCGAAGATCAATATTTATTTTGTTTAATTTTATTTTTCAGTTGATTGTTATATAATAACAACCCGATATCTAATAAAAACGCCAAAAAGCCAAATGTCTTACACCTTTGGCGTTTATCAAACCATCATAAATTTACTTTGGACAACTATTATAAAAAACCAAAAAAAAAATAAATAAATAAAAATAAAATAATAAAATAAATAAAAAACAAACTTGAAAATGTAACTAGAAACAGTAACTACAAATCAGTAATACTGAAGATAGGGAAAATTTATTATATTAAAATCTAAAACGCCAAACTTGAAAGATGGGACGTGTTACAGACTTCAGAGATAAAGCTTGTCAAAAACAATAATTACAAACAGTAACTGAAAAGACTAATACTTTATTATAATAAAGCACCGCCCAACTTAGGCGCCAAAAAGAGATCCTATAAAATGATACGTCTCAGCAACTTCCATTTCATCAAACCAAAAAAAACAAACGCCAATACTACTAAATACCACTCACTGTAAAACGCCAAAAAAATCAAAAGATGGCTAATATGCTTTCTTGGATATTCAGTATTGTTATTCGTGAAGTTTCACTGACTGAATTGTTAGCGGAGGCGACTAACTCAGTAAGATTTTGCTACATGAGATGGACAAAAATTCAAGAAAAAGATACTGATGCCAGTCATATGGCATTTTGTATTTTTTGTTCTTGAAGAAGGCTTGGATGAGGAGAAGAGATCAATGACACTGGAGAGTGGGATGATTAGAAAGATGAAGATCAACATGAAGAAAAAGCGAAAAACCCACCCACACGTCATAGATCTATGTCCCCAAACATCTACAAAAAAGCCACTTCAACAGACGCGCAGGCAAAATAATCAAACCGATGGGTTTGTTAAGTTTTACATAAAACATCATATTTTTTTGACAGTTCTTGTACTATTAAAGAACAGAGAGACTGATGGCAGTGAAGATTGTGAAGAGAGATCCGATTAGGATTTTTAATTTATTTTCTTCACTTGTATTTTTTTTACTGTGGCTGAAATATAATCTAACAATTGAAAAACGCCAAGATACCACAAACGCCAAAATGTTTATAAAAAATAATAAAACAATGAGCCATTTTTTTAAAACGCCTTGAAAAAACGCCATTCAGATAGATTTCCTGACCACCCTTGGTTCCAATGGCATACGATTTGAATAAACGCCATAAACGCCAAAATGTTAATACGCTTTTCCATTAAACGCCATTAATTATTGATTTGGTTAACGCCAAAAATCTTAAACCCCAAAAATTAAAACAATATTCGGAAAAGCGGAACTGGAAAAGCAGAAGATGAAAGGACAAAAAAGCCCCTCCGCCCTTCTCTATGCCGCGTGACACGTGTTAGGCCAGGATGCGTTCTCACCGTTCTCACACTTTTGAGCGTTTTCTCCTGATCCCGTTTCTATATATATATATATACTGAATCGAAAGATGACAATAACAAGCTCTTGTCGGGGTGGTTATTGTCTTGCTTAAACAACAAGGAGACACATGTTCTAATCCCGGCGTCTCCAAATTCTCTATTTTAGCTTATTTTTTTAGTTTTTTAGCTGCATATGACATTTAATGCCTAATTTTGTCAACTACATCTGTTCCTTTAATTAATAAATTACTAACTGCACTTAGCTAAAAATAACTATTTAAATTACTTTCACAAAAATTTTAGTGATTAAATAATTGATGAGTTTATTGGGACCAATATTTTTATCTCACACATGGTCAATTTTTTTTTTTTTTTTTTGTTATTTTCGGAGACAGCCCTGGTTGCAAACATGTTACAACTCCAATTGAACAAAGTTTTCTTGTAACAAATAAATGTGCTAAAGAACAAAAGACTTTGGAAAACATAAATGGGTATCAAAGATTAATAGGAAAGTTGTTATACCTGACATTAACTATACCTGATATAAGCTATACAGTTCAGTTTTTAAGTCAATATATGCATAGTCCATGTCAGTCTCATCTTAATATAGCACTAAGGTTATTAAGATACTTAAAACAATCACCTGGAAGCAGTGTTGCAAAAATCGCGATTACTCGGCGATTAATCGCCGACTAGTCGCTAGTCGGCCTCCTACTGAGTAATTTTTCACTAATCAGTCAAAAAATCGCTAGTCGGTCAAAGCCGGTCCAAGCCGCCCTAGTCGGCCCAAGTCGCCCTAGTCGGCCCATTTGAAATCCTTACAAAATAGGCCTAAGATTACAACTTTAGCCCATTTTCCTTATCCCTTACCCTAATATGATGAAGAATTTGAGTCGTAGAAAGAGGATGAAGTAGACGAGGAGATTGAATACGAGTCGGATGGTGTCGAAATCATTGAACACTACGGGGATGACGATTACATTTGAGCTATTTGTTAATGTTTGAATTTTAAGTACTGAGACTTGTTTATGTTATGACTTATATGTAAGTTTAGTTTGTATTTTGAACTACTTTTACCTTTTGAAGTATTATATTGATATGGATATGTGAGTATATATATACATATTTATAAAAATAATAAAATTTACATATAAAGTTCTGATCCGATTAATCCCGAGTAATCCCGAGTAGTCGCTAGTCTCCACCTCACCGGCCGACTAGCGAGTTCTCCAACCTTGCCTGGAAGTGGTGTTAGTTTTAAGAAATCTAATGGTATGGTTCTAGCAGGGTTTGTTGACTCTGACTGGGCCAAATGTTTAAAGACTAAAAGGTATGTTACTGGGTTTGGTATATTTCTGGGAGATACAGTTGTTTCTTGGAAAATCAAGAAACAAAGTGTTACATCCAGGTCTACAGCAGAAGCTGAGTATAGAGCAATGCGCTCAGCTATCTGCGAAATTATGTGGATTTTAAATGTATTAACTGAACTGAAAGTTGAGTATAGTCTGCCTGTTAAGTTATTTTGTGATTATAAGTCTGCAATTTCTATCTCTCTAAATCTTGTATTTCATGAAAGAACAAAAGATTTTGAAATAGATTTACACTTTTTGAGCGAAAAAATTACAGTTGGAGTTATTGAACCTGGAAAGGTTCACACAGATGTGTAGATTGCGGATATCTTCACAAAGGGTTTGAGTGCAACTCAACACTAAATTCTTTGTGAAAACCTTGGTTTACATTAAAGCTGCAAACGAACCAAACGTTCGGCGAACAGTTCGTGAACCGTTCGGCGGGAAGTTCATTTGTGTTCGTTCGTTTATTAAACAGACGGACACGAACAAGAAATTTTGTTCGTTTAGTTAAATGAACGACCATGAACAGAGGCTGCGTTCGTTCATTGATGTTCGTGAACGTTCGGTAACGTGTTCGTTTGTGTTCGATAGTTCATTAATGTTTTTAGTTTTTGTATCTTATCTAAATACTTCAAAATTCTGGCAAATAAAATATTTAATAAGTGTTAGTGTATTATATATTATGTTCATGAACGCTTATTTGTGTTCGTTTGTTTCCATTTGTGTTCATCAACGTTCGTTTTCGATCATTGCCTAAAATTAACAAACAAACACAAACGAACACGAACAAGTTCATTTCCTTAACAAACAAACACGAACATAAAATCTCGTTCGGTAAGTGTTCATGAACAGTTCATGAACACATATATCTCTTAACAAACAAACACGAACAAAGTCTTGTTCGTGTTTGTTCGGTTCGTTTGCAGCCCTAGTTTACATGACATGTTTGCCACATGAATTATGGAGGCATGTTAAAATGTATAATAGCAACTTGTAATTAATGTTGCAACATATATTATCGTGTTATAAAAGTTGTTACATGTTATATACTAGTTTTATGGCCGCCCACGTTGCCGGGTGTTAGGCCGAATATTTATCAACCAGTTAAAAAACACTACCATAGTTTTGTTAGAAAAAAAAGCTAAAACAATAGTAAGACTGCAATTTTGAGCTGGAGCAAAACGGAATTTATCAAGATCAATGAGTGAGTGCTAGACAGCTGTCTGACACGAATAAAAATTACATCAAGTCAACCAATTAAAAAAAACACTTCCATACTTTTGCAAAAAAAAAAACCCTTAAACGGATGCAAGACTATTTTGAACTGTGGGCAAAAACGTAATTTTGAACTGGGAAATCATAATTTGTCAAAAAGCTAATGTAGGATCGTTTTCTGACCCGAATGAGTCGATCAGAAGAGTTTTTCTCAATACGAAAGGCGGAAACAGACGTATCAAGTTCAATTCAGCTAGATATTCACTTTAAATTGTCTTTTGATTGATTTGACAAAGTTTTACAGCGAGTAGACACTTCGGCAGCACTTCGGTACTAAATCCGGAAAAGTTACAACTCATACAAACGAAATCATAAAGCACCTATATATAGGCTGTGTAATTTCGCATGGAATTGCCAAACGAAATTACATTTCACACGAAATTATATTTCGTGCGAAATTACCAAGCTGTAATTTCGTGCGAAATTACCTCCAAACCCATATTTGACAAATTTCTCGAACTACGTGCCCTGATCTATCTACATACATACATACAAGACTCGATACAAGACAAAGTCGACAGACGTATGCACCAACAGACTCCCCCTCAGTCTTTATCAGTCTTCTCGACTTCTCCTGGAATATCTAACAATGTAAAGCTTCCTCAATCTCTATCTTCATTTCATCTCCAGGATCTCCACCTGGCTCTTATCTCACTCTATTTCTCTTGATCAGATCTCTTAATTCCTTAAGTTCATCAGCATCAGCAACTAGCATGAACTTCAGGTCCAGGATCAGAACTTGGCTCTAAACAACTTTAGACTCCCCCTTAAATTGTACTTGGGATCTTAGTCTGGCTTTCACAAGTTTAAGATCGTAACCTGGCACTTATCCAACTCAGGTATCAGAACTTGGCTAACCTGCACATTCTTAACCAAGAAATAAATTTCACAAATTTAAAATTTTACAAATTTATTCTCTGCTTACCACTTGTAAACACAAACACAACATCATATGTAAGTATTGTACAAAATGATTTAACATTTTTAATCTCTGATGAATCACTTGTAAGAAAATCTCTTCAAACATACTTTCCCAAACCTCTTGTCGTCATGTTTAGCATTCGGAATTTTGAAAATCAGCTCTTCAACAACAGTTATCGAAAATCTTTTTGAATTTTTCAAAATTATGCTAAAACACTCCGAAAATATTTTTGGATTTTTTTAATATAATAAAAATGCAGAAAAGAAAATATTTACAAACAATATTTTTGTGAGTTTGTGTAAGAGGATCATATCAGATTTTGAGACACATCACCAACACCGTTAAGCTTTAAACATTTTCAGTTCTAAACGATTCACTTAGATTGTCAGTATACTGATCCACTTAAATTTTCACACAAAGTTCAACTGTTTCGAGATACAAGATTAATGTTTTATAGACTTAAACTTATACGCGTGTCCCACCTCAGAATATACTCCCGTATCTAAATCCCAATATTCAGTCTTACAGGTGAGTATACCTAGATGATGTCTGTAAAGGGTTAAATTGCGAGGGCCGTGAGAGCTCAGGCTATTGCTTCCGCAAAATCAGAGAGATGACGGCTTCGACTTTTGGTGTGTTCCCTTTAGAGAATCTTTTCTTCAACAGCACATGATTAGCATTTTACAATGTTTTATCATTTTTTGTACTGAGGGTGATGCTATATTTCAAGCAAGCGTAAAGTATTATACGGGAACTAGGCCATTGCTTCCGCAAAATCAGAAGTCCCGGGATAATACCCCAGATATCACTGAGTATAAAGATCTAGTATCTCAGAAAGAGGGACCTTTCAAACAAGATTTCGGGGGTTACCCATATATCCGAGAGATGTTCCCCACGAATTAAGTAAGTTTGAAATTTAGGTTTATATCTCGACACAATCTACTAAATGTGCAAAAACCTACTGGCACATCATCAGTGAGACCGTTTATCACATTTTAACTTTCCAATTCTTTAGCATGCTGTGATCGTCCACTGATGTACTATAATTTCCTTTTTTTCACAACAAAACTCGATTTTTTATTTTATCATGTTTTTGACTTTTTCAAATTTTCAAATGTTTTTGGATTTTCTGAAAATCTTACTCCCCCTAAAATGCAAAATCATTTAAAGAAATTTAAAAACAAACTATACAAGTAAAATGACAACTGTTGTAAATTGCTTCAATTCGCCATCCACTTGGCATAAACAATCAGAACTCCCCCTGACAACAAACTATTTTCCCATTATGATTTCAAAACACTTAAGTTTGTTTTAATCAAATGGTTTTTCCGGAAAATTAGTTTTGTTGATTTCATAAAACCTCTTGTAGGTTAGGGGTTTCATCACATTGTTCTTTCAGCTTTAACTTTTGAAAAACATAACAGTTTTAATTTCAAACAACAAATACTACTTGTAGAAAATCAAGTACAACTTAATGTCCCTGATTTACCACTTGTAAATCGAAATATCACCAGAGTGAATTTCTTAAGAAAAATGCCGATTCCTGCTCCATTCTTACCAACCTGAGAGCTCCGGCAAGTCCTGGTTTTTCAATCATCATAATAGGTTCCATCCCAGTCACAAACCTGGGATGACCCAACTTTACCTGGTTTCTTTGTTTTCTTCTCATAAAATTCCTTTACTCCCTTGACCTTTCCGTCAACCATTTTTTCCAAAAATATGTTGCACTTTGGAGTTAAAAGCTTTTTCAATATCAAATTCTTTCTTTTCAGAGAAAATTTGATTTGAAATCTCAATTTTACCAACTTTTTGTTTAAAATTTTCATCCCTCAATGGTGGAAAATTGACATCATCCATTGGCGGAACTGATGTTTCCAATTTTAACTCAACATGTGGCTACTCTGACTTTGTGGAATCAGATTCATCGCCTGAAAATAGCTCCTCTGATTTTAACGAATCAGAATCATTGCTAGAACTATCATCAGATTTCTTAACAACCCACTTTTGATTGTCAAGATTTGCTTTTCTCCTGTAAAACCTCTTTGAACATTCACCAACTTCAAACTTTGAATTTTTGAAAACTTTGAATTGTTTAGTTGGTGATTCATTCTCAACAATTTTTCCTTTCAATTTTTCAGAGACTCCCTGTTTTGTTTGAATTGCCTTTGGACAATTTCTGGCAATGTGACCAACTGTTTTGCACTGAAAACAGATTCTCGTCTCTTTCCTTTGAGCAACTTCCTTCATCATTTCTTCTTGCTTTTTAGCAAGGAATTCTTTGTTTGATTGATTTCTGAACAACTGCTCCTTTTCTTCTTCAGTTGATATTCCTAAAACAAAAACAGTTTTTGTTTTATAAGTTTTCTCATTTTTATAATTTTTCGATGGAATAAATCCTAATCCCTTTCTTTTGAAATTACCGTTATGGTTTGGTTTCTTTTGAAAACCAGAACCAGAACTGTAACCCTTTTTCTTGTTTAACCTTTGTTGAACTCTTGAGGTGTAAGATTTAGATTTTTCAGTAAGATTTACATCTTTTATTTCAGAAATATAAATTTCTGTTAGTTTAAAAACCTTTTTAATCATTTCAGTTTTAACACCTCTTATTGGAAATTCTTCATCAGAATATAATTTGTCAGAATCATTCAAAGTATACACTACTTTGAACGTTTCGTCATTCAAATTAGATTTTGATAACAGAAATTCTTTATTGTAAACCCGTTTGTCCTTTTTGAATGTTGACTTTGACTGGTCAGACTTTGACTCTGAGTTTGACTCCGACTTTGACTCATCGGTTTCATCGTTATCCAACACCTGATCGACCACCTTCTTTATTAATTTGGACTCATGATCAGTGTCAGACGATGTGAAAGTAACATCAATGTTGTCTGGCAAATTTTCTGAAGACTCAGACTCCCACTGTAAATTGGTTGCCTTTTTGACTCTTTCTGAATTTGGATTTCGTGGAGAATATCCATTTTCAAGCGGGGGTGGACACTTTGTATAACTGGCACTTTGTTTCTTACCAGATGTCTTCACTTCAGTATCATTCTTCTTTTCAGAACTATTATCTTTAGATACTTCATCTTCATCAAAAGCCTTCATGCCTTCAACGGTTGGATAAATTATGTCAATAACATAAGAAGTACATGAGTAACTTTTTAACAATCTATTTACTCTCTCAGTTTCAATCCTCTGAGTTTCCAGTTTCTGTTCAAGCACAACACACTTCTCAATATAATTGTTCACAACCTTCTGCTTTGTCATGAAATCTCCTTGAAGTGTTTTCATTGCTGTAGCTTGTTCACTGCTAGACAAATTGTATTGATTCATGGCTTTGTTCAGAACATCATAAGATTCTTTCAATTTGTTCATGTTATGAATCAATGTACTGTTTTGCTTCTTTACTGCTTCACAGTTCTCACATATCACCGGAATCTTTTGTGCATCAGCTTCAACTGTGAAAACTGGAATGTCTTTAACCTTTTTCCTTATCACTGGAACTTCTTCATCATCACTACTGACTTGTTTCTTAACTTTCTTCTTTTTCTTTTTAACTTTTCCATCATCACTGTCACTCTCTTCCATCAACTTTAAGTGCTCTTTCATTCTTTTTGCATAGTAATCATCATTATCACTATCTTCAACAACTCGAGCAACAAAAGCTTTGTGATTTGGAGTTTTGTTTGGATCATAGTCATCCCAACTGAAATTTTTCCAGCTAAAACCTTCTGGTAATTTTTCATCCTCTTGATTTATCAGACATGCTTTACTATTAGCTGAAACATATTTGTCCTAACTACATCCTTTTGACGATTTTTTATCATCTTGATTTACCATACAAGCTCTCTTAGATGACTCCTCGATTGCTTTCCTGGCATGTGCAGTTTGTGGTTCTTGTTATTGTTGATCTACTTGATGATAAATTGCTTTACGATAGTAGTCATTGTTGTTAAACGGATTTTGAGCTCCACTTGCTTCGCGATTTGTACATTCTCTCTTGAAGTGTCCTTTTTCCCTGCAACGAAAACAAGTAACTTTAGATTTATCAAAACCTAAAGTAGAAACATTTGCATCACGGAAATCATCTCTTCCCGTAATTTGTTTAAACTTTTCGGCTCTCCTCAACACACTCGCCAAACACCACTTTATATCCATCAATTCCATCTCCTCAGCATCAATCTGATCGTAATCCTCTTTTGTCAACATTGGATTTCTGATCTTTCCTGCAACCAAACTTTCATATGACTCTAACACGGTCACCAACAAAGACATGTGACTTTTTGCAACCTCCTCAGTGTAATTTTGGCCATTTTCAAGATCTAATACCATGTTGCATTGTAATTTCTTTCCATTCTTTGTTGTTGAAAAGTTTGGATCATATGATGGATATGAAGAAAATTCAGTTTTGCTGTTTGATCCTTTAGATGACCCTTCTGATGAACTCTTAGCATTGAATGCAGTCTCAACCTTTGGTGACATGTTTGTTTTATCACTAATACCTCCTTTGTAATAAAGACTGATATCTTGTTCACCATCAAAATCCTTCATTCTTGAAATTTTCCTTTGTTCCATCTCTTGAGCTTCAAGCTTTTCAATGAACTTATTCAGTGTTAGATTGCTAAAATCTTTCTTGTTCCTCAAAAATATAAGACACGTGCCCCAAGTTTCATGTGGCAAAGCATCAGCTAACTTCTCAATCAATTCTTCATTATCTTTTGTAATGCTTACTCTCTTCATTTGAACTAACAGATTGCAATATCTTTCGATGATCTGCTTGGTGCTTTCAGTTCTTAGACCATGAAATAGATCAAACTCTTTCTTTAGAAGCGATTTTTTGTTCTTGATCATTTCTTTACTTCCAACAAACTTTGATTTTAACGCTTTCCAAATTGAATATGCACTTCCATTGTGTTGCAGTAAGACCAAGATATCTTCTTTAACTGCTTGATGCAATAGACTAATCATCATCTTTTCATTTTTGTATTTCTTTCTATCATCAACACTTAATTCTTTAATTGCAATCTCCTCTTCATCATCATTCAAGGGTCTAACATATTTCGTTTCAACACATTCCCATGCATCCAAATAATTTGCTTGAACCCAGTTCTCAAATCGTTCTTCCCATCCTTTATACTCCTCAATATTCATGAGCTTTGGCGGTTTTTGCATGGTACCCGTTTCATTTTCCATGTTCAAGTTCTGAGTAACAGATGCCAGAGTAGTCGGGGTAGTAGCAAATGCATTATAAAATTCCCCTTCCATGATTCGGTTTTCAAAAATTCACAAACAGTCAAGTTCAAACGAAATTATCTTTCAAAAGGAATAGCCTTTGGTGCGAAATTGCTCTTTCAAGCGAAATAATCAATCTGATGCGAAATTACTGATTTTGTACGAAATAACACCCTTTCAAACGAAATATGTGATTTCGTGTGAACCTGCCAAACGAAATAACAAACTGGTGCGAAATAGCTAATTTCGTGTGAACCTCTCAAACGAAATAAGCAATCTGGTGCGAAATAAGGCTAATTTCGTATGAAACACTGCTGATGTCATCATCTCGAGCTGTTTTTGTCAAAATTAACCAGGTTTTTGTCCGATTTTAAGTCTGAAACTTTCAAGGGTTTGTTAAAACACTATTGCGCGTGTAATGTGAGAAATTCAAGACATTTTATCCGTGAAAACTTGTTAATTTTGAAAAAGAAGGTGTAGAAATCAGAATTTGCAGCTGAATTGGTAAGAACTCTTCCTCCTGAGCTCTGATACCACTTGTAGGATCGTTTTCTGACCCGAATGAGTCGATCAGAAGAGTTTTTCTCAATACGAAAGGCGGAAACAGACGTATCAAGTTCAATTCAGCTAGATATTCACTTTAAACTGTCTTTTGATTGATTTGACAAAGTTTTACAGCGAGTAGACACTTCGGCAGCACTTCGGTACTAAATCCGGAAAAGTTACAACTCATACAAACGAAATCATAAAGCACCTATATATAGGCTGTGTAATTTCGCATGGAATTGCCAAACGAAATTACATTTCACACGAAATTATAATTTCGTGCGAAATTACCAAGTAATTTCGTATGGAATTACCAAGCTGTAATTTCGTGCGAAATTACCTCCAAACCCATATTTGACAAATTTCTCTAACTACGTGCCCTGATCTATCTACATACATACAAGACTCGATACAAGACAAAGTCGACAGACGTATGCACCAACAGCTAAAATGATGACAATATTATAATTTTTAAACGGGGGAAATTGTAATTTTTAACAGGGGGCATGCTTGTAATTTTAAAGTAGGGGTAAAATCGTATTTTATTCGGGCCAATAGAGGAGTGTCATATAGCAGCCTGACACTATTCCCCCTCATTAGAATTGTAGTGTATATAAATATAAATAAAATATATACAATAAATGTTATAAGAAAGTTTGAAATATTTTTTAGGTAGAAATTTTATTAACTTAATATTAATTCAAAACATTCAATAATCATATGCAAAGTATAATATTATATATTCACTATTATATATATATTGATTTCGATGGATGATGAATAGTAACTTTATTTTATAATAATATATAGTTTTTTATTATTTTATTATTTAATATGATAATAGTTTATTATTATATTTACTTTTAATAATATATTTTCCTTTTTTTTAAACATATATTTCCTTTACCTTTTTTTTAATAATTTTTTTCTTTTTTTTAAATATATTAATTTATCAATTAATTTGATGCTTCTTTAATAAGTTACGTTTATAACTTTTTTCTAAAAACTTAAGTACGTAGTTGTGCTTGATTTTTTCCCTGGCATTCCGTTATAAGTTTTGTTAAAACGAGGTTATACACTTATACTCAATATAAAGTATTTATTTGGTATCATAAAACGGTACGATGATAAACTAAATCGTTCTAATGGTTTGACTTTTTAAAAAACATGCTTTATTTTCAAATCACGTTTGTTTTACATTATCATTTGCTCGGTTTCGCCGCAACACGCGATATAAAAAAACTAGTATTAATATTAATATTGGACGAAATAAATTAATATCATGCAATAATCATATATAGAAATAATATTATATTTATTCACTATATATGTGTGTAATATTGGACTAAATAATTTAGTATTGGGGTAAAAATTCAGTTTTAGGAAATTTGTGTCTAATATCAAACTATATACATGTAATGCACTAATGTTTAGGTTGGGTTAATTCGTAGATATTTAAAATTTAATTTATAATGATAATGATTTTTTTAAATTAAACCTTATGAAAGCATTATTTGAAATTATTTATTAGAATTGAGATAAGGATTAATGATATATAATAAAATATAATTGAAAATTTTAAAATTGAAGGAGAAAATGACACGTGGCATTAATAGGAGTCTTTTATTAGAATTTAGATTATTACAACTGATTGGGTTGCAAGTGTACAAGTCTATAAGTTCGAGGGGCTTATTGTATCTTCTGAGGGTTGTAATGTGCATGACTGGATCTTAAAGGGTTGAAGTGAAAGTATCTTTCACCAGAGTATAAAAGAGACTTAGAATTTTCTGTTGTCTCTCTCATCTTGTACGATTAGGGTTTGTATCCTTTTGTTTAGATCGCTTGTGATCTGGTTGATCTCTTGTGAGATCTTGTAGTTGTAGGCAGTACAGAGAAACTAATTGTCATCAGTTGATCATTCTCTTTTGTATTGTTTACAGATCTCACATCTAGGGTTCTGGGGGTGTTTTCTGGATTGGGTAATCAATAAAAGTTTTGTCACCGTTTTTGTCGCTATATCTTTGTTCTGTGTTGATTGTTATACCATTTTACAGTCCCCATCTAGGCGCGATTCCAAGCATCTCATTTGTAAATATTAGAGAGTGTTGGAGAAAATTGATGTCGTTGTTTCAGCCGGGCGGACCAAATAACGTATGCCAAAACCACAAATTATTTGAAGCCACAACTTCGAGCATGATCGTCTGGTATTGGTTATCACCTTTCGAATATTGGCCTTTGCGTAAGTTACACACATTCTCCAAACGTTATGTGCGGTATCCCAAAAAACCTTTTTTTACCGTACATTAAAAGCAGTGACGGAACCATAACTTTTCCATTGGAATGTCATAATAGAATATTTTTTACATATTATAGTGACACAAAGCATATGAATTTATGAAGGTCACATATGTTAAAACCATTATAAACTTGTTTAATTTTCAATATGTGCAAAGATGTTTTTCTCATGTCTTTATAATTTCCTTACTGCCATCAAATATATTAACCATATAATCATTAATTTGTTTACATCATCCCGAATCTCATCTTCTAAAAGTTTTATTGTCAGTTAAATTATTATTATTAATATGGAGCTAGTTTACTTAATAGAGATTCATGCTGAGGGAAGGTACGAGGTTTAAACATAGGTAAGAAGATGTAGTTTAGAATTATTACTCTAAAAGAAGTAAGATTTACGGTTAAAAAAAGTTAAATTATTATTATTATATTAATTAACTAGTATTAAGATATGAAATATTCAACATTTGGTTTAGCTTTTTTTAAAGTAAGTTTTCTAAATATGATAAAACGTATTCTATAGTTATATAATTAATAATATAAAATACATTAAATTGTACAGGGGCGGATCTACCTTACATCAAGGGGTAGCCTCCGCTACCGCTTGGCCGGAAAATTTTTGACATTTTTAGTGTAAATTTTGGAAAAATTTGACGTTTTTTCGATTTCGTTACCGCTTAGTCGGAAAAATTTATAAAACGCTCCCGCTTGGTCGGAATCCTAGATCCGCCACTGAAATTGTAGGTATATACAAAAATCTTAGGACTTATGGTATTATACATACTATAAACTAATAGAAAATTAAAATTCATTCTAAAATAATTATAAAAAAAATCAATAACTAAAGCTTAAAAAAATACGAACCTATGTAAAAATCTTGGAATTGTAAAGAGAGGGTAATTAGCTGTGTTGTCAGCATTGATTAGATGATTATCTGCATTAAAATTAATTAAATGTATTTAAAGCGTTGTCTTCTTTCCTCTTCTTCCTCTCAAAAGGATACAAAACTCTTTCTTCTAAAAATTGCAGAAAGCATTTCTTCGATAAGACTTGATTTATCTTATTTCTTCTTCTTCTTATTCATTCTTCCTTTAGGGGTATCCTACTATTTGATAAGGGGTATTCAATACATAAAACGAAGATTTTTTTACTTTTTTTTACACTTCACCAAGATAGTTGAGGGGTATCCCGTGCAACCCCTAAGCCCCATGTAGATCCGCCCCTGGTTATGTGTATAGTCAATGCTACTGAGCATCCCGAGAAGACCATGTTTTTCTTCATGTGCGTTGTACAAAAGTGCAAAGTCATAACCTGTCGGTCTATGTAAGAACTCTTTGTCGTATAGATTAAGTATGACATTGCGATATGACTTCATGTGAATACCTATAATATGAGTAGGAGTTGGGTAGAAAATGTGTTTTTCCTAGAAATTCTAGGAAGCAATAAGAACGCGACATGTGGCATTGAAGGATTTTATCTAAAAGGGCATTTATGTACTTTCACAATCTATTTTTATTTTAGGAAATTATCTTCAATAACTAACTATCCATAAATTTCGGAATTTTTTGTTTTCGATTTTCTGATCTCACTTAATATCAATCATTCCTTCGTTTTCTTGCTGGAATCTATCAGCATGTTCTTGGTACTGTGTTTTAACAGTTTGTTCTTGGTGATGTGTTTTAACAGCAAGCAGATTCATACAGCTGTGTTTTATTATTCAGATTCATACAGTTGTGTTTTAACAGCAAGCATATTCATACAGTTGTGTTTTAGCATTCAGATTCAAACAGTTGTGTTTTAACAGCAAGCAGATTCATACAGTTGTGTTTTAGCATTCAGATTCAAACAGTTGTGTTTTAACAGCAAGCAGATGCATACAGTTGTGTTTTAGCATTCAGATTCATACAGATGTGTTTTAACAGCAAGCAGATTAATACGATGTGTTTTCTTGATGTTTCTTGACGCTGTGTTTTAACAGCATGTTCTTGGTGCCCTGCATGATTAATACCTGCGACTACGGGGTCTTTCGAACGGCTTCCGACAACTGATCCGGTGCTATCCATCCTTTCTAAAGTTATCTTCTTCCATGATTGTAGTTATTTTTTGTAGGGATTGGAGTTTCGAAGTTGGGTTTGGAGAGAGAGAGGGAAAATCGCGTGAAATTAGGGACTGGGTTTGACTGACGGTTATCTAATTGATTTAAAACACGATATATTGACAAAATTGCCCCTAGTCTTTTAAAACAATGAATTAAATAAACTAAAAAATTACAAGATTGCCATTGACTTCATCTTAACCATTAAATACACCCATTGGATGACCCAGATCGCTTCCTAGACTTTCTAGGAAAAACACATTTTTCGCAGGATCCCTACTCCCTATTATATATATATATATATATATATATATATATATATATATATTATAGGTATTCACATGAAGTCATATCGCCCATACACAAAGACTCATCATATTCGTCTAGAGGGTTGCCAGTCGCAAGTTGTTTAACCGTTGATGTGTATTTTTTTAACGTCCTGAAACTTTTTTTTCATCTTACTGTTTAGGCTCTCTTGACACCATCCAATTTTGGCTTTTGTATCTCCAAAAACTTAAAAAATAATGCCTTCAACGTCCAAAATGTTGATCGAAACATAACTTCATTGTATTTTGGATTATCAACAAAATATTCTTCTATTAGATCCTTTAGAGTTTTTTAGATGATAACGTGACACATTATTTTTATGTTGCCATGTCTTCAACTTCAGCTTGAACGACATCATCCGTGAGAAATCGATAGCTACCAGACACCCTTGTTCAAGTCGAACTCAACCGATGCTCGGGTGGAAGTATTAATTTATGATTCATCTTGTTGTACAAAATTTGAATGAAGAATTGTTTGTAGAGTAAAAGAAATGAGAGCATGGAATTGGTAAATTTGGTGTAAAACTGAATGGAGACGAATTTTATCTACCTATATAGTTTAAACAAGATAACTTTTTCTATTGGTTTTGGTGTAAAACTGAATGAAGACGAGTTTTATCTAATACCTATACAATTAAAATAAATATCTTTTTATTGAATAACAGTCAAACGATTATTGAAAAACATTCAAAATCCCAAATACTCCATCAGAGTCCGATAATCAAACCCACTTACCGATACTCAAACCCAACTACATGATACAGTGTTGTCGCGACACCCAAACAAACCATAAAGATACCCAAGAGTGCCCCGACTTCGCGACACCCAAACAAACCATAAAGATACCCAAGAGTGCCCCGACTACCCTAAAACTTTATCTTGTATGCAAATTTAAACTATATGAAATTATAGTTTAGAGATATATGGAATTGAAGGATTGATTCTTTTCCACGCTACCATAAATCTATCTATTTAATTTAATAATAATAATAAAGAGAGAGAGAGAATAATAAATAAAAATAAAAAAAGATTTGGAATCAAGTGATGGAGTCGCAGATTATTGACAGCTAGGATTGCTTCTGCTACGTGTCACCAAAGTTACCTTCCTCCTATAAATATCCACAAGACTATCGTAATCTCCACTTACACAATCAACAACAACAAGCCCTAAGGTATTCAATCGCTTCAACTTTCTTCTTCCGATTCTTCGTTTTACATCATCTTATTATCAAAATTATGTTTACTTTCATTGATCGATCATGTTAAATAGTTGTTTCGATTCGATTTCATTGCTTTTT
Source organism: Helianthus tuberosus (assembly GCA_030545235.1). Classification (NCBI taxonomy): domain Eukaryota; kingdom Viridiplantae; phylum Streptophyta; class Magnoliopsida; order Asterales; family Asteraceae; genus Helianthus; species Helianthus tuberosus. Next base: position 58,343,150 of record CM060415.1, on the reverse strand, counting down.
ACCGATTATTGATGTCTGATTTCTTATATGTGTGTTCAATTGTGTCTACTATGTGAAGTTGTATTGATTTTTTTGTATATGTTGTGTTATTGTTTGAGCTTTTGTGTAATTGATCATGTAGAAAGTCGATTTGTGTGTCTCGATTTGAATTCTGATGATATCTGTTTGTTATATTTGAATTGCTTATGCTTTTGACGGTTGAATTGTTCAGTAATTGTTGTTTAATAATAGAGGATTGATTGATTTATTTATTGGTGTTTAATTCTTTAGTCACCAGTAGCACACAAAATAAGCACTGATTATGATTTTGAAGTTGCTAGGTTTTTTTTGTGTGTGTGTGTGATGAACTGAAGATAATTTTGGACTTTGAAGTATAAAGTGTGATTTTTTTATTCATATGTTTCTTTGTTTAGAGATTTTAGGATTGAATAAGGGCGGTGGTGGTTGCATTTAATTTGGTTACATCATGAACGTCGGTTTGCAAATTTCGAATTTGTTTGTGTTATTCAGTGTATTCAAGTTTCAAGTAGTTAACAATAAATCATTAACAATCTCATGCTGAGAGAGATGGATGATTAGCATGATTGGCTTAATATGAACAAATTTGATTCAAGCATTCTGCATAGGCATGATCAATATGTTGACATGTTGGGTTAACAGATTGAAACGCGTTGAATTCGAAATACTTATAAAACAGACTGTTTGTAATGTGATGCCAAGATTTATAATAGTCTTCATTCAATCATGTTGAATAGAAAGTTTTGGTAACAAACTGTTTCTGCAGGCAGAGTGATCAAAATCTTGTGATGGCTTCAAAGAGGATTCAAAAGGAGTTGAAGGACTTGCAAAAGGACCCCCCTGCTTCATGCAGTGCTGGTTAGTTTCCATCATTTTTGTATTGCTTATATGTTGACATAGACTTCACTTTTTTTTTTTTTTATCTCTAATCCAGAATAAGCAAATAGATGATGATCAAGTTTTCTGATACATGCTATCTTTCTTCCAACTTCTAGAGCATGTAGCCCATGCCCACCAATGTGTGTTTCCTTCTTTTATTCATACACTAGTTGTTTTTTTTTAAACGGCCAACGAATCCTCCAAATGGGCTACTGGCGAAATTCACCACATTGGGATACACTCGCATCCGAACCGGGGAAAACCCTCACCTAGAGCAGAAGCCCGTGAACACTCGCCCGAAGGCACTACAATGGGGTGAGGTAAAACCTTTTCAGTTCAAGGATCGAACTAGCGATCGCCGCCTACCCTCCTAGTCTCCCATCATCACCAGGTGCCGCCGAAAACTAATGGGGGAAGCATGAATTGAACCTGGGTCTCTTAGAAAACAGAAGTCTCTCCCTTACCACTCCACCACAAGCTCACTAGCCATGCAGTAGTTGTTATTTCTTGTTGTTGGTAATAGTGGGTTAGTTTCTTTTGAGTCATTTCTTAGACGTGGGTCAGTTGGTGTAGTAGTGGGTCAGTCGGTTATTTCCGTTTAGGCCTAGAACCAAGCACCAACCTCAGCCCCACAACATGAATCATCTGCACCAACACCAGCCCCAGTGGCGCCAAAACTAGCACCATCATTTGGCGTACTCCACCCTCTACCATCTCTGATCCCGGCAGCAAGAGCTACTGCTGCGGCCATTGCTTCATCACAACTAATGGACTGAAGGAGGTTAGAAAACTATTGAAGAAGGGCGGTGAATTCCGTGTCGGCAAAAGAAATCGACATGGTGCAGCCGGGAAACTTAAGTGGCACACACCATGGCGCTTCTCATTGCTAATTAAAGAATCGAATGGTGGCCACTGTGGTAATCCGCTAAGCATCGTGCTGATTTCTTTCTTGAAGACGAGTGTTTAAGAGAGTGGAAATGATACGAGCCATTTTCCCTTCCAGCTTCCTCCCTACGTAGCCCATGCACACCAATGTGGGTTTCCTTTTTTTCTTCATGAAGTAGTTATTTCTTATTGTTGGTAGTAGTTACTCAATGTAGTGGGTTTCGGTTAGTTATTTACGTTTTAAGCTTCTAAATGTTTTGGATATGAAATGAATATATATCGAGTCTAATTATCTCCTCCTGATTCTTATTATCCTTTTGTTTCTCCAAATCCTGATTTGGTACACAACATCATTATTAGAGTGGCTAGTGTTGCTATGGGGAAGACAACAACTTGACATGATAATTGATAGTATATAATTTTTTGTCTTTGATATTATACTATGGCGAAGTAGTCATATTGGGCGACTTGTTTTTGCACAGCTTTTTTATGCATTTTTTACCGCTTATTTATTTTATACATTTTGCAATTTTTCTATAAATGTTCGATAAGCCCAAACCACTAACCTAAACCAACAGTTTGGTCTAGAAAAACTGTTAAAACTGGACCGTGAACACCCCTGCTTAATATTGTGATTTGTGGTAAGTTTAGATATTTGAAACATGTAGTGAAGTTTTTATTTTAACCACAGATTATCAACTTATGTTGGCTAATTATTTAAAATTTGTGGTATCAGGACCTGCTGGTGAAGACATGTTCCATTGGCAAGCGACCATTCTGGGTCCTTCAGATAGCCCGTTTTCTGGTGGAGTATTTCTCATCTCCATTCACTTCCCTCCGGATTACCCATTTAAGCCACCAAAGGTAACGCCTTTTGGACTCAATATCTGATTAGAAAACCATTAGCCATTTATTTGATGCAACTTTAAATAACTTACCTATGCTTATTATGAGTAAGGTAAATGGGTCTTAACATACAAATTGGCTTAATGTGAGATGTGAAGGAGCGATTTGTTTTGAATTTTTTTTTTCTCATCTTATTAAGCACGTATTTTAGTCTCAGAATCTTTAAAAAAATTCGTGATTTTACACTCGTAAAGTAATTATGATTACTCTAGAGTAATTACATAATTACTCTACTAGTGTAAAATCTCGATTTTTTTTTCTTTTTACATTTTGCAATTAAACATAACACTTAAGTAGATGGAAAAAAATTCCTTCACTTTTTATGTTAAGGTCATTTTGTATGTAAAGACCCATTTGCAGGGCCGTCCCTGAGAATGATTAAAAAAAACTTTGGGCCTCGTGCGAGACAAAAAGATTGGGCCTCTCCCTATAATATATAATCATCATTCATATACCAAAAAAACACAATACGGCGACAATTGTTAGGGTGAACGGGGTGGTGGCGGCAAGTAGGGGCGGTGAGTTGCCAGACTTGTTTAGGGTTCTTATAATTGTTACATACATGTTTGAACGTGTTCAAACGATTTTTGACTGGAATTTCGTTGGAATTTGTCCTGAAAATGCGTTAAAGGGCCTGAAAGTGGGGCCTTTGAAGCGAAGCAAGAAGGCCCGGGATGGGCATGAAAAGTGGGCCTAGGTGCGCGCCTGGGTGAACAGAGGTTTTATGTTGCAAATAAAAAAATACACCCGACACTAGTTTCAACACTCTCCGGACAAAGCAAATATAACTAACACTTGAATCCTTTCAGCAAAAAAGAACGGTAATATGTGTGAACTAGATAAAATAAATAGAACTAGATATTTAGTTCTTCTAAGTTTATACTATACTGTAAATGATTGAATTAGAAATAAAAAAACCTACAAATTTAAACAAGAAAACATGTAAAGTTTGTTATGTAAATGGTTAAATGAGAAAAAATGAATTTTTTTTAGCCAAACAGTGAATTTGTGTACTTTCTACAATAAGTTTTTATATAATATATATATATATATATAGGGCCAGGATCATTTCAGAACCATAAATATTTACAGAACTCGCAGAACTCCTAATAAACAATCTTTTTATTTATATATTTTTATGTTTATGATAATTTTATCATTTATTATGTGTATTTTTACGATTACATACAAGTTAAGAGTAATTTTATCATTTTTTATATGTAATTTTATAATTACACGTATGTAAACTAGTTTTTTTACATATATGTAATTAGTTATGACACATATATATAATTTTGGCAATTAAACATATGTAAACTACTTTTAACATGTATGTAATCAAAGAAATACATATAATAGATAATAAAAAGATCCTAAATACAAAAACTTACATGTAAAATGATTGTTTATTAGGAGTTCTGAAAGTTCTGTAGTTATTTAGAGTTCTGAAATGAACTCAACCCTATATATATATATATATATATAGATTTTTAAATAAAATATATATAGATTTTTTAAACAACTTTGGGCCCCTAGATATTTTGGGCCCTGTGCGATGGCAACTCGTTCACAGGCCCAAAGTTGGCTCTGCCCATTTGTATTTGATCTTTAGACTGATTATTGTTATATCAAAAGACTAATTCTTGCTGTGAGTCGATACTCTTAAAATGGCTTGCAGGTTTCCTTCCGAACCAAGGTATTCCATCCAAATATAAACAGCAACGGTAGCATCTGCCTTGACATTCTCAAAGAACAGTGGAGTCCTGCACTTACCATCTCTAAGGTAATATATTTTTTTTATTAATCAGACATGGTGTTGATGACATGATATGACATGACAGAGTTGTACCCAGTTCTAAATATTGTTGTTTTTCATGGTATGGGGTCTCTATTCGGGTGTGTTGTATGTCTAATGGTCAAACGGGTGACATTGAAAAATTAGCTTAAAAAGAACAAGGGTTCAAATTTCAAACAGATCTAAAAGTTGCTGATGATGTATCTTTATGCATAAGACTAGAAAGTATGGGGGACGGCCAAGGCCCGGCGCCACCCCGGAACACCCCCCCCCCCCCCCTTAGGCCCGGCCCGTCCTACCCGGCTGATTCCAGACGTTCTCGACGGCCCCATTTTCCAAAAATTTAGCCGTTATAACGGCTACTTCTTTTAAATATAAAATAAAAAAAACCCCTTTTTCTATAAAAATACCCCTCTTTCACCATTTTCTTCCTACTTTCAACCCAAAACACTCTCATTTTTATACCCATCTTTTATAAAAAAATATCTTTTCACCCACAGTGCAATCTAATTCTTGGTGGTCCTCGTCTTCGGAGGAAGGGGAGATGTTTTACGCAAACGTCGGGGACGATGACGAAGATGATAGCGAGTAGTATTTATGTTTGTGTGTTTTTTTAAATCTAGTCTTTTTATAAATTTTAGGTAGTGTAATTTTTTTTAGGTAGTGTAATTTTTTTTATTTATGTTATGTAATGGATTTAATTATCATATGTCTTATTTTTATTTAATTTTTGAATTGTTTTTATAAAATTATGCAAATTAAAAAAGTTATACAATAAAAAATATATAGTGTGGGGCCCCATCCTCCACCCCCTTAAAAATGCTTGGAGGGTCATCCCATATGGGATGGGCATGTGGCGTCCTACGTGGCGGCCCATCCCCTTGGGGATGACCTCACCATACCTACTAGTCTAAGACTAAGAGGTATGGGGGCCGGCTTAGGCCCGGCGAGGCCCGGCGCCGGTCCCCCACACCGCCCCCCTCGCCCCATCCCGGCTTGACCGGCAGCCCACGCTCGAACTCGACGGGCCTCCTTTTCCTCTCTTCTCTCACAATAACCTATACATACATACATATATATACATAAAGGGGCTCATCCCCCACCCCCTAGGTCCATCCCCTCCAAGCCACTCCAACGTGGCGATGACGTGGCGGCCCATCCCCTTGGGGATGGGGCTCTCCATACCCTCTAGTCTAAAGATTCCTCAATTATTTCATTGACAAAACACACATGATTATATAAATAATGAAGTTTTTGTACTCATATATGACTCGCTAATTGTTTATACAAGACCGAATTTTTGAACCAAAAGTACTTTGGTGGGTCAACTGTACAAAAAATTACTTGTTTGACCTGAACTGGGTTTGATGACCCACTGACCCATTACCCAAACGGTTTACACAAGATTTAAAACTTTTAAACCGGCCATGATATCAAGCCTTTTGTGTGATTCTAATACATGTGAAAAATTTGCAGGTTTTGCTTTCAATTTGTTCATTGTTGACAGACCCGAACCCTGATGATCCATTGGTGCCTGAGATTGCTCATATGTACAAGAATGATCGGGCCAAGTATGAGACCACCGCTCGAGCTTGGACCCAGAAATATGCCATGGGTTAATCATTAGTTAGGGTATGTCGAATGCTTTCTAGTCGAATAAAAAAACCACCTCTTTGACATAAAAATTTGGTTGAGCACTTGGGCTTGACACCTCTAGCAACTTTATAAAAAAACATATATCATGTGGTACTTTTGCTGTGTTGATTGTCGGTTTAATCTGTTCTATCGTTTGGTTAAAGTTGGTTAATGGGTGTATTAAGACTTGTGTCGAACCCAAACACGACATGGGTTGACACGAAACACGGCCCTTTTTAGCAGTTATTTTATTTGCTTATACCTTAAATTACAATTTTATAATAAGAATATATATAAAATGTGTAAATTAGTTATATTTATGCCACAAGACACGATTTTCATTTATATTTATATTCTCTTAAATTTGCAGTAGACCACACAGTCGGTTTAAGTTTTGTCAGATAATTAAAAAATTAACGGGTTAACCCGTGAACCTCTCAAGTTGACCCAGATAGCTACCAATTTAGGCAAAGACAAATCACTGGTTCGTAGTGTAAATTTTACTGAAAATATCTGGAAACTTTTGAAGTACCGGCCTCTTATTTTTTAGAACTTTCGGCTCCTATTTACAAGTTCAAGATCCGTCACTTTAGGCAAAGACAAGCTCAGTGATTTTGCTGGTGGAGCTTAGTTCGACCCAGATAGCTACCAATTAAGGCAATGACAAGTTCGTAGTGTAAATTTTACCTGGAAATTTTACAAGTATCGGCTTCTCTTCCAATTTTTTTCTTTAAAACTTTCGGCCCCCTATTTACAAGTTCAAGATCCGTCACAGAGTAATACCATGATTAGATTCTTTTCGTGTTTTCTTAGGCACCTAGTTTGAATGGAAGCAAAAAATATACTTTTTGAGTGAGGTTGATAATTCAATGCATGAAGGCTCTCCTATTTTGAATGAAAGCACCAAGGAAAGTATATGCTATTTTAGAGTGAAATTGACAAAATTCATCATGAAGCCTTTTTATAGGTAAAATTTGACTTTGTTAGGTATGGCTAGATCTTGAAATTAGAAGTGATAAAAGAGTATGACTTAAACTAACAATAATTAGGTGCATCCATAATCTTAGTATTTTTTTTTAATCAAAATAGAACCAATATTTGGGCTTTTTTTTAGAATCCAAAGTGTAATCAGTAAAATTTACTATTTGGACCTGACATGTGTCGCAACACGTGATATAGTGTTGGAAAGTCATTCAAGTCCATGAAGCAAATAGTTTGGAGGCTAATGCCAAGTTGGTCAAAGTTCAGGGTTAATTATGTCAAGTTAGACGACGGGTTCTTCTTTTTTGAACGACAAATTTCTTTTAATCTTTGCCATCTGTGAGATTTGAACCCAAGACCTCCTCCACTCAAATTCAAGTGTTTAAAAGTTTTGCTTTTGCCAATGGACCACCACTCCATTGGTTGAAGACGGGTTCTTAATTGTTTGTTAACGCAAGAGGTTAGCATATAATTTGGGGTGATCATTCATCTTTCGATTAGCTTGTTCGCTCTTGTATTTCTCTTCTCTATTTAAATTGTGATTGGTAAGATTTTGTCGATAAAAGCAATAACTGTTTAATTGTTATCCTTTTGATCTTGCAAGAACAACAATGACAACCGTACCCACAAATAGCAAAGCCATTGGTAGGGTATGGAGATGGTGAGATGTAGACAAAACTTACCGCTATCGATGGGATAGAGAGACTGCATCCAAAGAGACCCCCGACTCTAAATCAAACAATAGACAAAAAAACAAACAAACAATAAAATTTAAGTAAAAACTACCAATAAACCAACAAAAACAAGTGTGATGAAAAAGTGACCTGGAAAAAATAGAAGTAGATATAACATCATAAGACGACATGCAGGCATAAATACAAGAATTTAATAACATGCAAAATCCACCTAAATTATAGGAATATCTAGGTCATAGAGCTAAGACACCTCTATACCAACCCCTACAATTCTTGGCCGTGATACTACGCCTCCACAAACTCCTATCCTATACCATGTCCTCAAAAAGGTGTAACAAGCAAATCTTGTCTAATCCGCTCATCCCAAGTCACTTTAGGCATGCATCCACTTCTCTTCCCTTCCACAATAAGGATTTCCATTGCTCTAGTTGGCACTATCATTTGTCTCTTCTTCACATGTCCAAATCATCTTAACCTCCGCTCATTTATCTAATCCGATATGCTAGCAACTCCTAATCTTTTCCTGAGAGCTTCATTTCTTATTCGATCTAACATTGTATGCCATTCATCCACCTAAGCATCCTCATCTCTGCTACCTCTATCTTGCAAGCATGTGTCTTCTTAATGGCCAAACAGTTTGTTTGATATAACATAGTCGGTCTAACTACAACCGTATAAAATTTCCACTTTAATTTTGTTGGGAACCTTTTATTACATAATAGAGTTAATTACATAGTTAGTCCCTGTGGTTTGCACAAAATAACATACTTAGGTATTAATAGTTTAAAATCACCTTCTAGGGTATTAACTTTTCATTTTGTAACGTTTGGATGTATTAACTTCTAGGGTATTAATATAGTTAGTCCATGTGGTTTGCAGAAAATAACATACTTAGGTACTAATAGAATGTGATTTTAAACATACAAATAACGTTAATACCTCCAAACATTATAAAATGAAAAGTTAATACCCTAGAATGTGATTCTAAACTATTAGTACCTAAGTATGTTACTTTGTGCAAACCACAGGGACTAACTATGTAATTAACTCTTACATAATACTAGGGATGAGCTCGGTACTGACCGGTACCGAAACGGTACCGAAAATCCCCAAAAGTGGGTACCGGTACCGAATATACCCGGTACAGTACGGTTCGGTACAGGTACCGGTTCGGTACCGGCATTTGAGGATAAAAACCGGTAAATACCGGTACTGAAAATCTCAAAAGTCGGTACCGAAAGTGTACCCGGTTCGGTAAATTCGGTACCGGTACCGGGTACCATTTGCTCATCCCTACATAATACCCTAGTGGTTGCTCTCCACCCACACCAGCCAACCTGGATGCAATGGACTACATCATTATCTATCTCCCCATTCCTTTGTACAAACGATCCTAAATATTTGAACTTAGTTTCCTGAAGAACCACTTGCTCCTCAATGGTGATCAGGGTGTCCTCGCAGTCGCCTACACCACATATATCACAATACATGTACTCAGTCTTAGAACAACTACTTCTTGAACCTTTATCCTCTAAAGTTGCTCTCCATTTCTCTAACCTTGCATTTAAGCTCTGTTTAGTCTCTGCAACTAACACTATATTATCAACAAAAAGCATGCACCATAGAACTGTCTTTTGAATCAACTTTGACAACTCATCCAGGAAAACTGCGGAAAGAAACAGACTCAATGCAGACCATTGGTGAAATCCTACCCCCACAAGGAACGAATCATTATCCCCAAAGGCGCGCAAATACTAGTTTCAGTTCTGCCATACATATCCCTAATCATGTCAATATACCTCCCAGCACACCTCTACCATCCTTTTGATCTTGATTTTCTTTTTTATTGTTGTATGTCATTCCGCATGTTTCATTCACACAGCATTTGACCCGTACAAAGTCTATTTACTTTTTTATAGTCCCTAAAGGTGTACGGGGTGGGTTAGGCAAACCCTTCAACAACCCCCTTTTGCCGCACGGGAGTCCACCGCCACACCACCTTTGCCGATCGGTGAAGAGATTTTCGGGGAGAAGTTGCCGCATGCGGCAAAGAAGAGGGAGAGGGTAAGTGGTGGGGCCCAGACTTATTAACCAATCACATGTTTTTTTTTTTAAATATAGTTTGCCTAATCTCATTCTAGGCATGCACCTCTTATGTTTTTTGGACAAGAGGGGAAATTACATGACACAATATGATTTGGTGTGGGGAAAGTTTGCATAATCTCATTAGACATGCACCCCTTACACCCTAACATAGAAAGTTAGAAACTTATCCCTCTCTCTTTCAGGTTGGATTCTTTTCTAACCCATTTATCCCCTATATATAAGAATCATTGGGTGTTCTCCCCCACATGTTTGGCCTAATTAATGTGTTTCTTTTCAAGCATAAGTTTCATGTTACATGTTATGACATAACATAACTAAATCAAAAGGCCTACTTCATAAATAAAGTTGCTAGTTAGTTCTTCGATGTTTACGGTTTACCTATGCATTAATGTGGCGTCAAGGGGCAAGAGGACATACTTGTGTTCATCCACATTTTATTTCCAGATGCTGAAAAGATTCGAGGGGAAACATGTCTTTTCCTATACAAGAATGGTTGTATTATAAATTTGAGTTAACTGTCATTTAGTCCATGTGGTTTGGGTTATTTTGCTAGTTTAGTCCAAATGTTTGAAACGTTGCCATTTTAGTCCAAATAGTTTCAAGTGTTGTCATTTTAGACCACTGGGTCCATTTTTTATGCTAGCTAGAAGGGTAATTCGATCATTTTATATGGTCAAATTGCCCTTCTAGTTAACAGAATTACATTTAAAATGACCAAAATGTCCTTCTAGTTAACAAAACAAAGTGATGGAGTTAACCTTGTGAACTAAAATGACAACGTTTAAAACTTTTTAAACTAAAATGACAACGTTTCAAACCTTTGGACTAAATTGATAAAATAACTCAAACCATAAAGATTAAAATGGCATTTAACTCTATAAATTATTTGTTTGGTCAACCTTGTTTTAAAGCAAAAAAAGGTTATGAAGGCAGCAAATAATACTCTGGTATTTGACCATTTCTTTCTATTGGTTATCTTGGACGCATAGAAAAGGTATCGTGGGATATGCACGTCTTTTGATGACGAGAAGTTTGTGGGGTTGGGCTTGTTGGGTATTTTCTGGTATGAGGAAATATGAGCGATTCTTGTGCTTCCACTTTTGACCAAAATTAAATTATTAATGCTCCAAATGAATATTCTAACTTTTAAAATATATAAACATTTGACTTTTTCAATTAACAACACAATTACATCAGGCATTATTGACCGAATCACCAAGCATTTTGGGTTTGTATTAGCTTGTAACTTTCCAAACAGGAGGTCATAATAAGTTCAAGTTTTATGGACAAATTTTATTCTAGGTTGAGTCAAGGGTTTTCTAAGTTATAGGTTTCTTCCTTGAGTCGGTTATCACAGTTATGTTTTTTTTGGAAAGAAGGGTGATTCCGGGTGTCCAGGCCTTTGCCGTTAAGAAAAAAAAACATCTTTGAGCGAAAATAAAGATATCTATTGTCATGAGACACATTTGGGTGACAATTAAGTGCTATTGGTCACATGTGCTTATACGTCTCTCGCTCTTCAAAAATATGTAATCTACCCTCGTAGAAAGCTCTATGAACGTAAACTAGATATTCTTGGTCACGTGTAAGGGTTCATTTGGATATTGTATAGAAATAAATAGTTAAAATTATAAATATTACATGTTGAAATTACTTATATTTATTTTATTAGTTTAAAAGGTTTATATTCATGGTTAGAAAATGAATTAATCCAACGTTTAATGGAACATATGTCTATTTTAGTGATTTTGAAAAACTTGTGTTTATACGTAAAAAAAATATATATATATATATTATACACTTATACACGTCTTATATGAGCAATATACTCTAGATGCATTTGGATATTATATGTTAAGGGTTAAGTTATTGTACAAATGAGTTTTAACATATAAATTAGCTTAACGTGAGAAGTGAATGAGAGATTTTTTTTTTAATTTTTTTATCATCTAATTAATCATTTACTTTAGTCCCATGATCTAAAAAATTATGAATTTCCACTTGAGTAATATAATTACTCTAGAGTAATTACATAATTACTTTACTAGACATATCCCAAAAAAATGTTTTTAGTGTCCAACTTCTTTATATGTTTAGATAAAGGTTTGAATTTTACTATTTATTTAATATAATTATTAACTAATGTTTAGATGGAAAGTAAAGAAAAAAGGAAAAGTAAAATTTACATGATTGTCGGTGTTTATGTTCCCCACCACGTCACGCGAATACCTCTTTGGTATATATATGTTACAAGTATGGATGAGAGTGTAACAACTCGCTTATCTCTCTCGTTACGCCTAGCACCAGAGATTCGAATCATAATGTAAACTATAACGCTTACAACGCTATTTCGCATATTTTCGCACACGCTATATCATAATGCATACGCTTATAACGCTAACGCATACACTAATGCGCTATTCGTTATCGCTCAACGCAACGCAACGCAACGCAAAATCAAAATGCAGTTACTTATGCTATGACTGTTTTGGTCAAAAATTACCGAAGCAATTAAGTGATCAAATTAGTTTGTGAGGTAGTGTGCTAATGATGTTTGCAAAAAATATATTGAGTTGATTGCTTTATAAAGACAGTTTCAGGATATAGCCAGAGGATATCAGACTATATCAATAATCAAACAATGAGCTGTAAAAGTAAAAGGTGGACACAGGATATACGAGGAAAACCCTTGATCAATCTAGATCTCCGGCATAAAACCTCGGGAGCTTACAATCGTCGGCTGTCTTGTTCTTCTTATTGCTTGAATAACCAGGATACAATGCAGGATAATGCTTAGATCTCTACTAAGTGTTACAATGATTGTGATTTGTGAGTGTTAAAGTGTGTTTGCAGCTGGAAATGAGAGTGTACGAGTATGAGAGCTCAAAAAAGTGTGTGGCCTATAGATCTGGCATCCCCTTTATATAGTTTCTAAGTTTAACTAACTATCATATTATTCCGGGATACGGAGAATATTCCTTTCTGGACGTTGGGGGGTTGTTTCAACTTGTTTTCCACGTGCATATTAACTATAAATCCGGGTCTTCAGCTCACATTACCGTTACAACATTAATAGCATTAATTAGCATCCGAAATTCTCGCAGAATATGCCTTTCTTGTTTTCTGGCCGTTACAAGACCCATTCTTCCGCCATCAACGTCCTTATCCTAACCAATTTGAGCGAGTCTTCAGGGTGACTTAGTCCTCATGAACGTTAGTCCCTTGTAACCAACGTTTACAAGCAAATTGTTAGTAATAGTCAGGATACTGCCTCAGGATGTTACCAATATCCTGGTCCGGTATCCTGATCATAAACAGCTAATAAAAAAATCAAGATACAAAGTCAGGATATGGGCTCAGAATTTCACCCATAAGAATGACCTATTAAAGTACATTATATTAAAACATCTGGGTATTTAAAACTTGTTGAAACGCGCACTCGCGGGCACGCGCAATTCGACTATCGCACTGAAACACAACGTAACACGATACTACTTATCTCGCTAAAACGCTTAATGTACTTACAGCAATTAATGCAACAAAACGCATCAAACGAATATAAAGTTGGGAAACTAACTCATCCGTCAGGATGGGGCCCATCCGTCAGGATGGGGCTAATCCGTCAGGATGACCATCCGACAGGATGACCATTCGTCAGGATGACCATCCGATCGATTGGCCATCCGACACCTCACCAGCACCGCCTTACTTCTCTCTCACACTATAAATACCTCCCACATGTCACTATTCACTGATGTGACAGCCCTATCCGACCAACTCACTCCCAGCTCGTTCTCAAGCACTATTTCACTCGGTCTAAGGCTATTTCGTAAGTAATTCTCCTTAAATCTTGTACTTCAATCTTCACTACACACATCTCCATCATCTTCTCCATCAAAAAAACTGATTTTCATCACGAACTCACCCGATTTGGGTTGCTTGAAGATGGTGTTCACTTGGTGACGTCATCTCATCAAGTTTAGCTCAGATCTAAAGGATTTCTACACATTTTAACACGAATTTTAAACAAAACTTCAACATTTCAACTGATTCAAACTTTCGTTCAACTTTTTTTACACTCTTCTACTCAAAACCGGTGGAATCTGGACTCAACCTGACCTAAGACTCACTCTATAGCCTAGGGCCGGCTCGAAAACGGATTTCCACTGGAGAGGTGATCGACAAACGGGTTGAACATGAAGCCCCATCAAGCTCAGCAGGCCTGATCGAATGGGGTGGTTCCCATCCGATCGACTTGGCTAGACTCGGTGTTGATTTCCGTTGTCTGACACGTCGTCACGCCGTCTCCGTTAACTCGAAAATGTTTACTTGAAAATTTTTACAAAAACTTCAAATTACAGTCTGCTGACGTGACTGTGTCGTCCCGATCAGTCAAAAACCCAATAAAACCTAGGTAGCTAGGGTAAGTCGGGTATCGTATCCACGAAGAGCATGTGGTCAGTATCGCACGACCTGTCCGATTAGTTAGGCTATTTACAAATAATGCATAAAGTGATTACGAAGATTGCTAATTTTTATTTGTTCAATTGATTTGAAAATAAATCGGAGTGAACCGACAATGGGTATTATCTAAAACACTTTTGATTAACTAAAATTGCAACTAAAATACTAACTAGAAAGTTGAAACAAGAAATGAGAATACGGATCACACCCGGTTCGATAATTGCAAGACCTAGGGTTCCTACATGTTTTAACTTGATTCAATTGCATATAGTGATTAACGGATTACTATCACGAAGCTTAGGTGCCAATTGCTATCAATGTCATAGACAACGGACCGTAATGCACTTCGTTGCCTCGGACATGTAAATCCTAACCTAAGATAAGGCATAATTGCACATAACCATTTCGCAAAGTCATAACTTTATCATCGTTCGACAATTCACGAATTCGAAACAAATGCAAGACAATTATCCAAGGTTTCAAATACTAACCAATTTGTCACAAAACCAAATTAAAATACAAATGCATAAACCCTAGAAAATCTTACAATAATCTACACCGGGGTGAATCCGAAGAGACTAGCCGCTCATGATGTGTGACAAATCTTCAAAAACTTCATATGGTCGATGGCGTTGAGTGATGAAGTTGAGAGCCGGCTGCCTTCCCTCTCGTAACCGTTATTATCCTCCTCAAAAATTGCGAACTGTAACTCCCCCTCTTTCTAAAATTGACTTTTCTCTAAAAAAATCCCGTTTTTACTAATCAGCTGGTGTGCAGCAGATAATGCGTCAATTTATGGCCTTTCAAAACCTTATATTTTGATTCGTCTCGTCGAGCTACCCTAAATGCATATATTATAAGCCCCGAAACTCATTTTCTAGCTCAAGATAAGCCAAAATGAAGTTTGGACTGTTTCTGGCGCATAGTTCAGCTCAGTTTTGCCTCTTTTTGCATTTTCTTCAATTATGTTCTCTCTAGTATCCACCCAAGGCTTCAGTAAATCTCCAAAATGCACCTTAAACCCGTCAATACCTGCAAAACACAAACCATATCAAAGTAGTGTATTCTAGAAAGTAACTTCGTGTAATTAACCGAAATTAAAACCATTAAGTTATGGAATTTTACCAACCCATCACATCCCCACACTTGTCTTTTGCTTGCCCTCAAGCAAATCTATTTTTCACTTTCACGTGGGTCGAACGAAAAACACACTCCCCATTCCCGAGACTAAGGTTAAGGTCTATTGTCATACCTGGTTCAAACTTTTTACAATTTTCAACATATTTAGCAATAATTGATTAATTATGTAAAAAGTAGTTATCCAAGATTAACCCGCCCGTAAAACTAACAAGTCATGCACATCCCTCACAATGTTCTCTCTACTCGGTTTATAAAATTTGGCTAATTAGTTAATGAATTAGCACTTTCTAGGTAATCACTCAAAACCGATTAGAACACGTACCCGCATAGGCTTGCAACTCAATCATTCTCCACCACCGAACATGAATACTAAGCACAAGTCAAAAGGGCTTTGAAGGGTTGTAACGGGGCTAGGTTAAGGGTATGGAATAGGATGTTTTTAAGTGGCGAAGGTGATGAAAAATTCGATTTTTATTACAAACGACTATGCTAAATAAAACTAACTATAAACATCAACTACGAGGCAACGGTTTTCGCTTTTTATTCAACAAACTAATAATTCATATTTTTGTATTTTCTCAACGATTTTCTATTCTCTTTTTTTTCGCAACATTTTCTTATTGATTCTTTTTTTTTTTTTTTTTTTTTGCAAACACAACTATACAAACAAATAATCCTACAATCGAATCTTCATCACGCGGGTTTAAAAGAAAAGTTTTAACGGTTATGGGCTAAACGGGTTGTCAAACGAAAGGTTTAGGCTCAAAGTGGGTGACTAGGGGATTTGTTTGGGTAAGGATAAATAATTGGTTTTAAAGGAAAAGGTTCACCTAATGCCTTAATCATTCTAGTGCTTGTATTCGGTCTATGGTCTCAAACGTATCAAAAGTCGCAAGTTCTACAATACATGACTAATGGTCCACTCAAACAAAGAAACATAAGCATGTGATTCTATGATGTAAAAGTGGCTCAAAACCTCACATATATAAAGGGTATGGTATGTGACATGCATAATGTGCTAGTTTCTTAGGCGGATTATTCCCAAATAACCACCCGCTAAATACCCGTCATGCTAATTGTTTGAACTTAACCATGACAATAGACCAAATGGGTTGTGACATCCCTCGTTGACTTAGTTACTTAGGCTTTTAAGATCGCTTTTGAAACAAGAAATTTTTGAAAAAAATTTGAAATTTTCCCCCATCCCCACACTTGAGGTAAACATTGTCCTCAATGTGTAGTATTTAAATGAACGGGTCAAAATCGAAAACTTTTACTACTCCCCCATCCCCACACTTGAGGTAAACATTGTCCTTAATGTGTAAGAACTAGAGTTTTAAAACGCACAAGGGATGTGACACGGCTAACCTCCCCAAAATTACACCCCGGAAGATAAGATACAAAATACATTCCACTTATTTGCTAACTAAAAATCAAGGTAAAAAGGAAACGCATGCACCTGATTTTTGAGTTCATTCCTCGTGTGCAATTCTTCTCTTCAAGAAAGCGGTCGTCCCACGAACATCACGTACCTACAAATTCTAACCCTTGTGTAGAAGCATGCTTCTCACAACCATCAAAATTTGTTAGTTACCTATTTCTACCATTTTTATGAAAATATTACCAATCCATGCGTTATTTCACTTTGATTTATGTGGAAAAATAATTTACAATAACAACAAACCTAACTCACTTTCGTAGGAATCACGGTTGCATTTAGCTTATGCAACAAGCCCTTTTAAACCTCCCGATAGCTCGGGAGGACGAGTAGGTCTCGTGAGGGTTATATAGGGAACACACCCACAACGTTCATTTAACTACTAAAATAAAATAAAACAAATAATAATACAAACTCTACAACAATTATACCTGGTTTATCTCTCATGGTGGTCGAAGTGAACATTTGCCTACCGAGTTTCCAACATACGCTCGGTAATTAGCATGCCGAATCCATACTCTTTTTATTATATTCGGCATACGCAATGTACAACTTCGGGGTCGTCTCTTAACAACATGGCCAGTGTCTTGCAACGCCACCCTTCGAATCCTTATGCCCGAACCCGCATCCCCAACTTTGTTGGTTGGAGTGATAAGTTTGGGAGAAGGATGAATATGAATGTGAGCTTCTTTCAAATCCGATTCGTCTTGCGGTGTCATATCTTCCGCTCGGTTCAAACATTCAACTTCTTGCTCCGAAAGATCTCTAACCTCTTCCACCACATCATCATCCACCATTGTACCACTAGCCAACACCTCTTGGTCTCGTCTAAGTTGAGCCAATTCTTCAACGAGTTGACTCACTTTCTTTGCCAAGGCTTCATTAGCTTTATCTTTCGCCTCAAGTTCCTTCTTCAGTTCCATCTTAATCTCTTGATTTGAAGTAATGATAGCATTCATGATTGCATCGAGCTTGGAACTTATTGAATCTTGAGGTTCTTCGGATGCCGGTTGAGGGTATTCATTATAATAATCATCATACTCCTCCCGGTAACTTGAGAAATGTGGCAATTCGGGTTCATAATTGTTGTAATCCCGCTCTTGCTCATAGTGGCAATTCATCTCTAAATGGTAGTATTCTTGATATGAAGGTGGCTTGTAACCGGACTTTATTTTTCCTTTCCAAAACACTGGACAATCTTCATGTATGTGAACTTTTCCACAACAAGGGCATGACTTTTCTTGCTCCGGTGGTGGAGGTAGTCTAGTGTATGGATAAGGTGAGGATGGACCATTGAAATCTTCATAATCCGCCCTCCTATAATCAAACAATCCGCTGAGGTAGTCTTCCCGTTCCTTGTTGGCTTGAACTTTTTCGTAGAAAACAGAGCAATCCTCTAAATAGTGCTCTCCGCTTCCGCAACACTCACACGGATCATCATCTACCCAATTCATATTGAAAGATGGTACCTGCAAAACATGTACCTGCACAAACAAGCTCGACCACCCAAAGTAAAATCATAAAAATACAAGAAAGAAAAACTAAACTAAAATCGAAGAAGCAATGAAATACTAAGCGCACTAGCTCCCCGGCAACGGCGCCATTTTGACGTGACCGTGTCGTCCCGATCAGTCAAAAACCCAATTAAACCTAGGTAGCTAGGGTAAGTCGGGTATCGTATCCACGAAGAGCATGTGGTCAGTATCGCACGACCTGTCCGATTAGTTAGGCTATTTACAAATAATGCACAAAGTGATTATGAAGATTGCTAATTTTTATTTGTTCAATTGATTTGAAAATAAATCGGAGTGAACCGACAATGGGTATTATCTAAAACACTTTTGATTAACTAAAATTGCAACTAAAATACTAACTAGAAAGTTGAAACAAGAAATGAGAATACGGATCACACCCGGTTCGATAATTGCAAGACCTAGGGTTCCTACATGTTTTAACTTGATTCAATTGCATATAGTGATTAACGGATTACTATCACGAAGCTTAGGTGCCAATTGCTATCAATGTCATAGACAACGGACCGTAATGCACTTCGTTGCCTCGGACATGTAAATCCTAACCTAAGATAAGGCATAATTGCACATAACCATTTCGCAAAGTCATAACTTTATCATCGTTCGACAATTCACGAATTCGAAACAAATGCAAGACAATTATCCAAGGTTTCAAATACTAACCAATTTGTCACAAAACCAAATTAAAATACAAATGCATAAACCCTAGAAAATCTTACAATAATCTACACCGGGGTGAATCCGAAGAGACTAGCCGCTCATGATGTGTGACAAATCTTCAAAAACTTCATATGGTCGATGGCGTTGAGTGATGAAGTTGAGAGCCGGCTGCCTTTCCTCTCGTAACCGTTATTATCCTCCTCAAAAATTGCGAACTGTAACTCCCCCTCTTTCTAAAATTGACTTTTCTCTAAAAAAATCCCGTTTTTACTAATCAGCTGGTGTGCAGCAGATAATGCGTTAATTTCTGGCCTTTCAAAACCTTATATTTTGATTCGTCTCGTCGAGCTACCCCAAATGCATATATTATAAGCCCCGAAACTCATTTTCTAGCTCAAGATAAGCCAAAATGAAGTTTGGACTGTTTCTGGCGCATAGTTCAGCTCAGTTTTGCCTCTTTTTGCATTTTCTTCAATTATGTTCTCTCTAGTATCCACCTAAAGCTTCAGTAAATCTCCAAAATGCACCTTAAACCCGTCAATGCCTGCAAAACACAAACCATATCAAAGTAGTGTATTCTAGAAAGTAACTTCGTGTAATTAACCGAAATTAAAACCATTAAGCTATGGAATTTTACCAACCCATCATCTGCAACTCACTCGAATAGTCATCCGACCGAATGGCCATCCGTCAGGATGACCATCCGACAGGATGCCCATCCGTCCGGATGCACTGTTACAACACTTAACCCACTTTTACCCCATTCGACACGCTGATTCCGACCATTCAACCATGAGGAATACTTATGCATTTGTTCCCGTACACAGGCTGAACTGGCGCTCTCAACCATCCAACCAGATCGTGTTTATTTGTTGGACACGCCCTGTGAGTATACTTGACCCCCTTTTAACGCTTTAAACACACTTTTGGGGTGTAACATACGTTTATATCAAAAACACACTTATCAAAACGCAGTACACAATCTAAACTATTATCACATGCGAATGACCGATGTACATATTTACACGTGATGCTTGATACATATGTGCTAGGACTTTTACTCGTGACATTCCAACTTAACTAGAATAGTACTATAGTTCGACTCACGCCCGACGGGGTCTAGTTAAGACAAACTCGCAAACGCACATCGCAGTCATCTCGGGACTTAGCTGGTAGTTTTTGTCTTGTAGCGTATATGTTGTGTATCATGTTTATGTATGTGGAAATTCGCAGCGCTTTTATCTACTTTATGCTATATTAAACCTGTATACTCACCAGTACATTTTTGTATTGACATTATTTTAACGTATGTTGCAGGTTATCTCAATCAAGATAGGCTACTTTAGAAACTCACCTAAAAATCTTGGTTGTCAGATTTGTATTGTTCGAGAGACATGAAATCTGTACAACTTTATGTGAAATATTTGTTTATTAGTATGGGATAATGAACTTGTTAAATATTGTCGCTAAATTAGCTGTTATGGATTATCTTGAGCAATCTGATTCACCTAGTGCCGCGCCCCGATGATTCCGCCATCGGTTGGGTTGTGACAGAGAGGGCCCATCATCATTCGTTTAAATGCATTTGAAATCCGAACGTGAACAAACAAACGCCCAACAAACAACCATCTCCAATGGTGGTATCTAGTTTCAAAAAAAATACGTGGATGCCATGCAGTGACGGATCTAGAAGAAAAATTTAGAGATATCCCTAATTTTTATTTGGAATATAAGGGTATCCTAATATTTCTTCCCAATACATAAAAAGAAGAATAAAAAAGAGAAAAATGCCTGAATAGTCCATGTGGTTTGCTCTGTTTTCACTTATAGTCCCTACACTCCGACTGTGTTCTTTGGATTTTATCTTTTAGAAGCTTTAGGATTTTTGCTCTTTTGGTTCAGGGTTTGACGCGCATGTTCTAAAGTCACCTAAATGAGCATAGTCGGAGTTCGTTTGAGCTAGATATTTTGTATTTCAAAATCCATTTTAAGTAAAACAAACTCCATAGCAAAATCTCCTTATAAAAAGTGACAAGTGTGTGAGAAGTGTAAGAAATAATATGGTGAGGACATGTGTCTTTAATTAAAATTAGAGATTAAGGGTAATAGAGTAATTTCAAGAACAATCATTTAATTAACAAAATCTTTCCATAACTGTTTTGAGAGATTTTAGGAAACAATATATTTGGTATCTTTCTATTATTCGAATTCTGGTCTCAACCATTGTTTAATCCATAAAATTCATATCAACATTTTTGTTAATTCATGAGTATAAAACACCATACGAATTCAAGAAAACACCACAGCATGAATCCAATATAGTCATTGTGTTTTAACATCTAGAATGATTTTGATTATTTTTGGAAGTATAAAACACTATTCAGATTCCAAAAACACCACAACTTGATTCATAATACAGTCGTAGTGTTTTAACATCTGGAGTGATTGGTGTTTTAAACCTGCGTTCATGATGTTTTAAACCTGCATTCATGGTGTTTTAAACCTGCAGTCCAGTATGTGTTCTTCGTATGGTGTTTAAACCTGCATTCAGGGTATTTTAATCCTGCAGTCCAGTATGTGTTCTTCATATGGTGTTTTAAACCTGCATTTACACTTGCATTCATGGTGTTTTACACCTGTATTCCAGTATATGTTCTTCGTATGGTGTTTTAAACCTGCATTCCAGTATATGTTCTTCGTATGGTGTTTTAAAACATGCATTCCAGTAGGCTTCATATGATGTTATACACAATTTTTTTATCTATATAAATATAACAATATGGTACTCACATTAAAAATAAAAAAAACTCGTTATTATGGTGTAATTTAAAAAAAAACATTACGTATAAAAAGTTATTGACATTCAAAAAAAATGGGTGGAACTTGCATGTGCATTAAAGTTGATGGTAGTTTCTTTATTTAAACAATACAATATAAAAAAACACTATTACCCTTTATCTAACCAAATTAGTAAAAAAATAAAACATAATTTACATTTGGGAAGTCCTTCTTGATCTCAATTATTAACTACAAGATCTAAAGGCTTAAAACACTTCTTACACTTCTCACAAAACCACCTCTTTTTACACTAACCCCACCCTATATATATAGGATTCGGTTTAAGGAGGAACCACTAGTAGTTGCGAGAACCATGGAAACTCCTCCCATCCAATAGAATTTTAACACATCACCTATAATCACTTGAATTCAAAAGGGTATTTTAGTCTTTTTCTCTCAATGTCACATCATCTCTCTCTTATCTCTAAAACACATCACATCATCATTATCTCTCTCTTTTCATCTCTTTTATACTTTTTATATTTAAATTTTAAAAAATATCTTAGGTTTGAAATTGGGTTGTTCTATTTTCACACCCCTATAATCTTATTTTCACATCCCTATTTGTATATGGGCCGTATAGACTGATACGGGCCGTATTGAATGTTTATGCGCATAATCTAATGCGGTGGAATGTTTTTTTTGTTTTATATGTATACGGGACGTATAGTTATATACTGGTCGTATACATATTTGCATAATTTTGTTTCAAAGGTTTGATAAGGGTTTTAGTTTTGAAATCTGTATACGGGCCGTATAATGTTATACGGCCCGTATAGAAAAGTTAATTTTTTGTTGCAATCGGGAAACCGTTTAATAAATTTTGTAAATTTTAAAATAGTGTTGTATATATCGGATTATGTTACGAGTTTGTAGTTAAACGTATTTATTATGTTTAATAAGTTTCCACTTTGTAAAACGATAAATATGTATAGAAAAGTTAATTTTTTGTTGCAATCGGGAAACCGTTTAATAAGTTTTGTAAATTTTAAAATAGTGTTGTATATATCGGATTATGTTACGAGTTTGTAGTTAAATGTATTTATTATTTTTAATAAGTTTCCACTTTGTAAAACGATAAATATGTATAGAAAAGTTAATTTTTTGTTGCAATCGGGAAACCGTTTAATAAGTTTTGTAAATTTTAAAATAGTGTTGTATATATTGGATTATGTTACGAGTTTGTAGTTAAACGTATTTATAATGTTTAATAGGTTTCCAGTTTGTAAACGATAAATATGTGATAAGATTATGATAAACTACGACAACAATTATTAAACAAACAACTTAACATCTAAACATAAGATTAATATTTAGAATGTTTTACATATAAAACAAACAAAAAGATAATTTTTACAATGTTTCAAACGTAAAATAACAAAAAAAAATACAATAAGCAGCTACGGCGGTGGTGGTGGTGGTGGTGGTGCAGCGCCAGCTCGTGGAGGTAGGGCGCCAGAATGCATAGCCACAATCGCCTCGACCATCCACTGTACATCCCCTCTGACTACAGCTACATCCGACTCGACCTGACCGAGTCTCGACTCGACCTGAACGAGTCTCTCCTCCACCTGAACGAGTCTCTCTTCCACCCCCGGTGGAGGCATCACACGCTGTCTCACGCTCCGTTGAACGTACGGGCGATCACCCTGTAAATCCTCAGCAGCTATCTGTGATCGATCGAGAGTATGATCGACCCCCTCATGTACCCCGCCTCCCTCGCCCTCGCCTCCCTCTCCCTCGCCTCCCTCTCCATCGCCTCCCTCCCCCTCATTTCCCTCTCCCTGGGGTCCATCACCAACACCATACGCCCAAACCAGCCGCCCTCCCTCGACCTCGTGAGCCAAACCCATCGATTGGGTTGTGTCCCTCCCAACCCTGTCAAGCTGGAGTGTCACGGTGAAACCCATTTGCACCTGCAAGGACAAGAGGCGAGGGAAATGCTTCGCCAGACGAATGACGAAGCCCCCACAGCTGATGTGGGTAGAGGTACGCTTAAAAGCGTACTCGGCGAGATATGCGGCCAACCTGTACGCCAAGCCCCCCCCCCCCCCCCGCGCCGGTAAGTAAGTCGTGTAAGTAGAATAGGTCACTTTGGGTGACCCATTCCCTGCTATCATGACGACCGGCGATCGTCACGGCGATACACCGATGTGGGTATCGATGTAATGGGTCGTAAAGATCAGTCGCCGTGCCTTAGGGGATCGTTGATTCGGTTTCGCGAACTCCCCGAACCCAATAGTGCGCCACCAAGGCCACAACACGTCAATGGACGTGCTGATGTGCGCATCAAAAAATGCCTGGGACACTGAGTACTCCTGTGAGTACAGGCCCAAGGCAACGGCGAACTGAGGAAGTGTCATCCTCTAAGGCTTGCCGTAAAGAGTAAAAGCTACGGCATCTGTCGTTAAAAAATGTTGTAAACCCCCACCCCGGGTGTCCGTAAATGAAAACGTAGATAAAAACTTTAAAGTAATCTCCCTGTGAGCCCGCTCTGCGGCGACATCAAATAAGCGGTCCTATGCGAAGTTAGCTGGCATGAGCTCCCGGACCCGACCGATCAATCCAATATCAGTCAAAAACTGAATATCAATGGTCCGAGGCGCATCCAGCACCATCTCTCGTAATCTGCCCAAAACCCTATAGGCAGCCGTACCTCGGGGGATTTCTTTAATAAACTGCCCCGTCTCAGTAAAATCGGGCACAATCTCCTCCTCCTGTCCACGTCCACGTCCCCATCCGCGTCCACGTCCACGGCCCCGACCCTGACCTCGACCTCTACGGGCCGAAGCAGCTGCTGATGACTCAGCCATATCGTCTGTAAAAATAACAATTACAACTTAGCAATCACTATACGATTAGCGTTAACGTATTATACGACTACTGTTCTTGTATACGAACGTATTGTACATCTCATATACGCTCTGTACACATCAAGTATAGGTTTCGTATACTCACGTGTTATACATCTCGTACACGGTCCATAAACATAAAGTATACGACCGTACGAGCAAGTATTATACACACGTATACGCTACGTACACCTCAGATATACGTTTCCTATACGCACGTATTATACGTCGCGGATACGCTAAAAATATAACAAATTGGGAATAAAATATAAGTTCATACGATCGTATACAATGTTTACGATCGTATACAGCTTGAACATTCAATCTGTATACGGCCGTATATATCGTATACGATCGTATACATGTTGAATATTCAAACATTATACGAGCGTATATAGTGTATACGATCGTATACACTTCGAATATTCAACATGTATACGATCGTATAAATTGTATACGACCGTATACACTTGAATAATCAGTTACAATTTTCAGTTTCAATTTTTTTTTTCAAATTCAATTATACAATCTTAATCGTTACGCCTATCTACGCTATTCGATCCTTTACTATACAAGACCATAATCTAACATGTTTCGGAATTTGAAAGTATACTATACGAAAACGTACCGTATAGGAAGAACGAGAAGAAAACGCCACAAATGCCGAAGAACGCTATCCAAGAACGATCCGAGAGAAAACCGAGAGAATTTTTGGTGGAATGTTGAGGCCGTATGGTGGAAATGAGGTCGTATAAATCTTATACGATCTTTTTTTCTATGTATACGAGCAGTATAAATGTATACGACCCGTATACAATAATTTAATGTTTTTTAATTCAGTCGTATACTTCATATACGATCACTGTATACGAGGCGTATACATTTATACGGCCCGTATACAATTGAGTATTTTTCATTTTTCTTAAATTACTATATGCGGAAGTGACGAAGATACAGTCGGTATGTGTTAACGTTGATTCGTTTAAACGTTTTTTCAAGTTCAATTTCAACAAGTTGCCAAAACATTTAAATAACGTGTATGTTCATCATTACAAATTGTCAAAAAATGAAATAACTTTTTAAACGTTTTTTCAAGTTCAATTTCAACAAGTTGCCAAAACATTTATATAACGTGTATGTTCATCATTACAAATTGTCAAAACATGCAAATAACATTTTAAAAGTTTTTTCAAGTTCAATTTCAACAAGTTGTCAAAACATTTATATAACGTGTATGTTCATCATTACAAATTGTCAAAACATGCAAATAACATTTTATATTCATAGGCCACCTAAATCCACGTATGCCATGGTCCTGTATTCATCAACGATCCTATTATATTGGTCAATACGTTCCTTGTAATAGTGATACCAACTTTCTGCTGGCGTATTCCGTGTTGGTTGTCGCCAGTATCCTGATGGGGTTGACATTGGATATTCCCCTTCTAATCTGACGTGAATAAAATGGTTCTTGTTTACATGTACAAGCGCGACTGTTCGATGCGGAATACTTTCTTCGGCTGTTCTGAACATGGGAAAAAATGAAGCACAACCAGTGTCACTTAATAAGAGACAAACGACATTCCACCGGTTTGCTATCAAAAGCCCCGTGAAAGGCATTTGTAGCCACTTATGTCCAGGTGCTGCGTCTATACCAGACCAAACTAATGACTCCAGAACATTTTGATACTCAGGTTCATTTATCGTTTTCCATAATTCGTGGAACCGGTTGCACTCAGCATGAAGCTCCCCCCGTATGAACGACCACTCCCACTCTTTAAGCGATAAGCCGACCGCTATAGATCAAAACCCACAATTACCATCACCCTGCACATTTTGTATGTGACTGAGGTGTGGATAGAAGCAAGGTGGAATGAACTTTTTGAAGTGCATGAACATATTAACTTATGCGACAGGCGGCAAAGGTAAGTCTGGTTGCTCTTCCTTTGATTTTTCGACCATCCTTTTCGTTTTCAAATTCTTAGCGCCTTTCGCAATCTCGCCGAAGAACATAGGTGTTTCAGCACAATAACTTTGTGACTCGACAAACGAGCTGTGCCTGGTAGGTTCGATGATTGACTCTTGTGTGCCAAACCCAACGGGTGAATCACTATACTCGTCCTGCGTTGTAAAAAGTTGGACGACCCCGTGTGTTTTTTTGCACAACTGGTTGTTTGAGCTTCGTCTTATTGAGTTGTACCAACTCCTTCATCTTTTGAAGCAGGTTTTTCTTGACTTCTCTCGGCTAGGCAATTAAATGTTGTTTAAGAAGCGCAAGTTCGCCGTCTAAGTCGAAACAGTCCACCTCGCTCGGTTTCAGTATGGAGTCCAAATTTAACTTTCTCCAAAAAGGGTCTATCAACTCCAACGGGATCATTTGACCTAAGAAACATATCGACAAACAACATAAAACGTGAATAAGATTTTGCGTGATGAAATTCTATGATTATAAAATGTGATTTGTCGAATAATGTATTACCATTCGTTGTATACGGTTCCAACCGACACGCGCACGGCAACCCACAGCTTGTATACAAACGGCACGCGCATGTACCGTTAGATAACTTTAAGTTTTCTATTTCACTTACTTCGGCGGATATCAAGTCTAGGCAGGCATGTGAAACCTTCTTCCGTAGGAGATCAAATATTGGTTTGTTATGTGGACCCAATGTTCGGCTCCTGCTTGTTTCAATGCTGCTTTTGATTTCTGTCACCTAGTTTCTTATGAGCTTATCAATAAGTGGTACCACTTTATCCAGGGTGTAATTAGAGTCGCCTAGGTACTGCTTCAAAAGGGCATGTTGACCCTCTGCCCTGTTCGTTGTACGTTGACCGAAGTTCAGATGTTAGTCGCTCAAGAACGAAACAAACCGGTCTCTATATGGTTGTAACCAGATTGAATCCAAATAGTCCATAATCTCTGTAATCAAAGTCAAGTGCAGTTAAGACAAGTCAAAATAAATACGATTATTAAACAAAAATAATATAAAACTTACCGTCGGTTTTTTTGCTTGGCAACTTTGATCGTATTCGCTCGTACCAGTAGTTGAAGTCAAGATCGGTCGTTGAGTTAATTAGCTTGCGCCACTTGTAAAGAAACCTTTCCCAACTTTCTTCTGTTTTAAAGCTTTGCCTGCAATGTTTGAGGATGTTTTGTTATATGTGCCACCTACACCATGAATGTCTATCCTTGGGAAACACGGTTGCATATGCGTTCATTAGGGCGCGATCTCTATCCGTTACTATTATACGGGGTTCCATAACATTGTCTAATGAGTCTTTCAACCTCTGTAGAGCCCATGTGAAGTTTTCCTGTTTCTCGTTGCTTACGAACGCATGAGCAATGCAAAACGACATCAATGTGGATGTAACACCGATAATCTGGACTAGCGGCATTTTGTACCGATTCGTCTTGTAGGTGGAGTATATAAGCAACACATGCGGGAAGGCGCGCCACAACATGTTCGACTCCGGGTGGATGAAGAAAACATATGTTGGTGCATGCGTCTGTCAACTTCGTCTTGTATCGAGTCTTGCATTTTCAAGGCATGAAGTTCGAGAAAACAAGTCAAAAGGCTGATTCAGCTCGAAGCATACTATTTCGCTTGAAATGCCTTATTCTGCTCGAGTGTGTGATTTCGCTTGAGTTTAATTAGTGTGATTTCGCTTGGAATGAGGTTTCGCTTGAAGCATGTTCAAGCGAAATCTCAACTCTATAAATAGCACTAGAGCGAAATCATTTGTAACTTTCTTGTTTCCGACGGCGAAGCTCTGTCGAAGTGTCTACAGATCTGTACTTAATCAAAAATCAATATACAAGACAGTTTAAGTGAAGATCTAGCTGAATTCAACTCATTATGTCTGTTTCCACCTTTCATTTTGAGTAGAACGCCTCTGATCGACTCATTTCGGGTCCGACAACGATCCTACATGTGGTATCAGAGCTCAGGAGGAGGAGTTCTGCAGTTTTCAGCCTGATTTCATCTCACTTTCTTACTTCTACACCTTCTATTATCAATTGAACAACTTTTCACGGTTAAAATGCCCTGAATTTTTCACAACATAAGCGAAATACTGTTTTAACAAACCCTTGAGAAAATTAGACTAAAATTCAGCTTAAAAATGACAAAAATGGACAAAAGTTCTAATTTCGCTTGAACGAGTTTATTGATTCCGCTTGAAAATTGTTGTCATTTCAAGCGAAATACCTTATTTCGCTTGAAAGTTTGAAAAGTAATCAGTGATTCCGCTTCAACCTGATATTCCGCTTGAAATTCAAACGGAATCACTTGATATCTTATCTTGCTTGAAATTTTTGATTTCGCTTGAAGTTGTGTGCAGGTTATTTCGCTTGAAGGTGTTATCTCGCTTGAAAGTTCCTGTTATTGTGAAAAGTATTACGGTTGGAAAGATCGGTTTGAAAACTGGGTTCAAGCCAATCACTTGAGATCTTGGGAGTGTATTTTGAAGAGATATGTGCTACCACGTACTGATCTGCAAGTTGAGAAAGAAATTTCTGAATTCACTGACAAAGAACGAGACATGTACAGAGCTGAAAAAAATGATGATTAGTCTGCTTCAGCAAGCTATTAAAGAAGACATCTTTGTATTGCTCCAACATGACAAAACTTCAAAATCAATTTGGGATGCGCTTAAAATCAAGTTTGAAGGAAGTGAAAATATGATCAAAAGTAAAAAAGTCATTACTTAAAAAAGAATTTGATCTATTCACAAGTCTGCCAGGGGAAGATACAAAGAAACTGATTGAAAGATATTGCCACTTAGTTCGTTCCATGTCTTTGTTAAGCATAACCAAAGAAAAAGAGGAATGGGTCGACAAATTAGCTGATGCTTTACCTCAGAAAGAGTGGGGTACATTCTTGATGATCTTAAAGAACACCGGAGTTTATGATGGTTTGACGATTTCTCAGTTCATTGAGAAGATTGAGGGTCAAGATCTTGAACAACAAAAGATTGCGAGGATGAGTAATCCGAGTGGTCAACAAGATGTGAAAATGTATTACAAAGGCAGTGTTCAAGAGGCTGAAAAGAGTCCGAAAATTCAAACTGCTTTTAGTGCTGGAGAGTCATGAGGAAATGCTGATCCAAATCCAAACAGTTGCAGTGGTTTTTCTTCATATCCAAGTGTGAATCCGAAGAGTTCAAATTCGAGCTTTCATTCTCAAAACTCAAAAAGTGGAAATGGTTGTATGATACAGTGCAACATTGCATTGAATCTTCCAGATGGTCAAAGTTTTTCTGAAGAAATTGCTAAAGATCATATGGCGTTACTTGCAACTGTGCTACAATCCTATGAAGGTTTGGTTGCAGGAAGGATCGGAAATCCTATGCTGACGAAAGAGGATTACGATCAGATAGACGCTGAGGAGATGGAGCTCATGGATATCAAATGGTGTCTAGCTAGTGTCTTGAGGAGAGCAGAAAAGTTTAAAATGATCACAGGGAGAAATGATTTTCTTGATGCACATGTGTCTACTTTGGGTTTTGATAAATCTAAAGTTACGTGTTTTCGTTGCAGGGAGAAAGGTCATTTCAAAAGAGAATGCAAAAATCAAGAGGCTAGTGGAGCAAAGAATCCATTTGGAAAAGATGACTACTATCGGAAAGCCATATATCAACAAGTTGCTCATCAACCATATCAACAAAAAGAAACACAAACTGCTCATGGGAAAATGATCGAAGATTCTAACAAGAAAGCTTATTCTGGTATCATTGATCAAGATGATGAGAAAATGGATCCAGGTTTCAGTTGGAACAAATATATATCAGCTGACAGTAAAGCATGTTTAATAAACCAAGATGATGAAAAATTACCTGAAGGGTTCAGCTGGGATATGTTTGCGGATGAGAATGGGAATTTTAAAGCTTTCATTGCGAAGATAGTTCAAGAACCAGATTTGTTTACAGAATGGATGAAAGCAATTGGTGTTCATGAGAAGAAACAAGAAGAAGAATCTGTTTCATCCGATGAAAGTTCAGAAGAAGCAACTATTGTTGATCAAACATCAGCTGATTCTGGTTCTTCAGATGAAAGTTCTGAAAGAGCATTAGAGTTTGATCAAACACCATCTGATTCTGGTTCTTCAGATGATAGTTCTGAAAAGGCAATAGATTTTGATCAGTCACCAACTGATGATAGTGGTGATGATGAGGAAGAAAGACATCTTAATATCGCTAAAAAACATCTATCTCCTGAAAGTTTTCAATTCTATTTTGCAGATCACTTGGAGAAACTGAAGGAGAGACGTGCAGCAAAAGAACAAAAGAAAATGAAGAATGAAAGTGTTGATCAAGAAGAAGAGACCGTTCAAAAAGAAGAATTTAAAGTTGAAAGGGTGATTGAAACTGAACCGGTGATTGAGGTTGAGAAAGTCATCAAAGATGAAAAGATTGTGGAAGTTAGCAAGCCTTGCTTAAAGTGTTCAGAATCTTGCAAGAAATGTGCAGAAAAAGATGAGAAACTGAGCGAGCAAGAAAAGATGAAAGAGCAATTATTGTTCAATCTCAACTATGTGAAAGAATCTTACGATGTGCTGAATAGAATAGTAACTGGTCTACAAAAGACTAACTCAGAAAGAGAAGATGCATTGACCATGATGAATTCTGTGATGATGACAAAGCAGAAGGCAATTAATCATTACATTGAAGAATGTGCAAAGCTGCAGCGGGAGTTGGAAAATGAAAAGATTGAGAATGAGAGAATCAGACGTTTATTACAGAGTTATTCTAGTTCTGATTATCTTATTGATCGAATTTATCCGACTGTTGCAGGTTTTGAAGCTTTTAAAGATGATAAGAAGACTGACAAGAAGGATACTGGTAAGAAACAGAGTGTTAGTTATAATAAGTGTCCGCCTCCGATTTGGGAAGGGTATTCGCCTAGAAAACCGAATGAGGAGCAAGTCGAAAAAGCGGTCAATATAAAGTTAAAGTCCGATATAACCGATGAATTACCAGAAAACATTGATGTGGTTTTTACATCGTCTGACACAGATCATGAGTCCGAGTTAATTAAAAAGGTGGTCGATCAGGTGTTGGATACAGATGAGGAGTCGGAGTTAAAGTCTGAGTCAAAATCCGAGTCTGGGTGTTCAAGTTCGTCCGTCAAAAGTTCGAGTTCGTCGGTCAACAATTCAAAGTCGTCGGTTAAACGGGTGTACAATAAAGAATTCCTGTTATCAAAATCTAATTTGAATGATGAAGCAATCAAAGTGGCATATACATTGATTGATTCAGACAAATTATATTCTGATGAGGAATTTCCAATAAGAAGTGTTAATTTTGAAAAGATCAAAAAGGTTTTCAAACTTACAGAAATCAATATTTTTGAAATAAAAGATGTAATTCTTACTGAAAAACCTAAAAAATACACTTCAAGAGTTCAACAACGTTTAAACAAGAAAAAAGGTTACTGTTCTGGTTCTGGTTTTCAAAAGAAACCAAACCATAACGGTAATTTCAAAAAGAAAGGTCTTGGTTATATTCCACCTGAAAATTATAAAAATGAAAAATATGTTAGAGATTTTAAATCAAAAATGAAATTTGTTTCAGGAGGAAGTGCTGAAGAAGAACAGAAGAAACCTTTCTGGAGACAATCAAACCAAGAGTTTCTTGCTGAAAAGAAGAGAATAGGAACTGGAGTTTTTCATAGAAAGGATACTAGAACCTGTTTTAAATGCAATGAAGCTGGTCACATTGCATGGAATTGTCCGTTGGATACAAAGAAAAAACAAGGAGTTTCTAAAAAACTCAAAGAAAAGGTTGTTGAGAAAAATGAGTCACCAACGAAAAAATTTAAAATTTTTGAAAACTCAACATATGAAGTTGGTGAATGTTCAAAGACTCATTTTTATCAAAAGAGAGCTAAACATGACAACCAAGTGTGGGTTGTTAAGAAGTTTTATGAGAAACTTGGCGATGAATCTAACTCCACAAAGTTAGACGAGCCACAAGTTGAGTTAAAAGATGAAAACTCAGTACCTCCAATGGATGATGTTCATTTTCCACCATTGAGGACTGAGAATTTTAAATCAAAAGTTGGAAAAGTTGAAATCTCAAATCAATTTTATTTTGAAAAGAATGAATTTGATATTGAAAAAGCTTTTAATGGAAATGTTAAAAAGATGTTTGGGAAAATGGTCGAGGGAAAGGCCAAATGGGTAAAGGATTTTTATGAAACAAAGAAAGCAACATTTTACCCAAGAGAAGTTGAGGAGGAAACATCCAAGTTTGGTGAAGCTTGGATGTCTGTTTTTCACAAGTAAACATCCGGACTTGCCGGAGCTCCCAAGTTTGTAATCGTGGAGCAGGAATCAGCATCATTCGTGATAAAGTTTGTTTTAGTGAATGAATCTTAAAAATTGTGAAATTTTTACAGGTTGTGGACTTGCCGGAGTTCCCAGGTTGGTAAGTGAGGAGTAGGTATCGACATATTTCTTGGTATTTGAGTTTGTGAAAGTTCTTAAAGGTGGTAAATCAGGGACATTAAATTGTACTTGATTTTCTACAAGTGGTTAAAAAATGGTGTTCATTATATTGTAAAGAAGAAAGAAACAAAGTGATGATCTCTCACCCAAATTTACAAGTGGTAACTCCAACAAAACTTATTTTCCGGAAAAATCATTTTGGTTAAAACAAACTTAAGTGTTTTGAAATCATAATGAGAAAATAGTTTGTTGAAAGGGGGAGTTCTGATTGTTTATGCCAAGTGAATGGCGATTTGAAGCGATTCGATATCGGTTGTCAATTTACTTGTGTAGTTTATTTTCAAATTTCCTTTAATGTGTTTGCATTTTAGGGGGAGTAGAATTTTTCAGAAAATCCAAAAACATTAGAAAATTTGAAAAAGGCAAAAACGTGATAAAATGCAAAAATGAGTTTTGTTGTATAAAAAGAGGAAATGATAGTACATCAGTAGACAGTTACAGTATGCTAAAGAAATGTAATGATTAAATAGCATTAAACAGTCTCACTGATGATATGCCGATAGGGTTTTACACATTTAGTAAGCTTTTTCGGGATATAAACTTAAATTCAAACTTGCTTATTTCGTGGGGAACACTACTTGGATATATAGGTAACTCCTGAAATCTCATTTGAAAGGTCCCTCTTTCTGAGATACTAGGTCTTTATGCTCAGTGATATCTGGGGTATTATCCCGGGACTTCTGATTTTGCGGAAGCAATGGCCTAGTCCCCGGAGAATACTTTACTGCTTGCTTGAAATATAGCGCCGCCCTCAGCAAAAATGATGAAACAATAAAATTGATAATCATTGCTGTTGTAAAAAAGATCCTCTAAAGGGGACCCACCAAAAGTCGAGTCGTCATCTCTCTGCTGAACGGAAGTTCTGACCTGAGCTCTCACGGTTTCGCATCTAACCTTTTACAGATATCATCTGTGGTATACTCACCTGTAAGACTGAATATTGGGATCTGGATACGGGAGTATATTCAAGAGGTGGGACACATGAATGAGTTTAAGTTCTTAAAACACCTAACTCATATCCTGAATTAGTTGAAATTTGTGTGAAAATTTAAGTGGATCAGTATATCGGCAATCTAAGTGAATTGTTTAATTCTTAATGTGTAACTAAGCTCAACGGTACTTGTGATTTGTCATAAACTGATATGATCCTCTTGCACAAATTCACAAAAATAGTGTTTGTAAATATTTCTTTACTATATTTCTTTGTCATTCAAAAATTCAAAAAGATTTTCAGTGTGTTTTAGCATAAACTTTTGAAAAATTCAAAAAGATTTTCGACAACTGATGTTGGAGAGCTGATTTTCAAAATTCCAAGTGCTAAACATGATGAACATGTGATGAGGGAGAGTTTGTGTTTAAATGAAAAAGATTTTGAAGAATTGTTTACAAGTGGTCATCAGATATTATCATTGATAAATCTGTATGTTTTAATTTGAGGGGGAGTCTGGATAGATAAAGTTATAAATTGTTAAATTTGTGAAATTTATTTCTGGGTTAAGAATGTGCAGGTTAGCCAGGTTTCGATTCTGAGCAAGATGTGAGCCAGTAACGATCCTGAAACTGCTGATGCTGATGATCTTAAGGGATAAGAAAGAGCACAGTGCCAGGTTCCGATACCTGAAGACTTTGTAATTTCAACAAGCCAGACTGCAATCCCAGCAAATCGAAAGGGGGAGTCTGAAGACATCCGAATAGATAAGATTGTGCGAGGAGAGTGTGTTGATGCTGATGAAGAAAGATAGCGAGACAGATAAAGACTGAAGACATTGAAGACTCGACACTTAAGACTCGTCAACATTCGAGGGGGAGTATGTTGGTGCATGCGTCTGTCAACTTCGTATTGTATCGAGTCTTGCATTTTCAAGGCACGAAGTTTGAGAAAACAAGTCAAAAGGCTGATTCCGCTCGAAGCATACTATTTCGCTTGAAATGCCTTATTCCGCTCGAGTGTGTGATTTCGCTTGAGTTTAATTAGTCTGATTTCGCTTGGAATGAGGTTTCGCTTGAAGCATGTTCAAGCGAAATCTCAACTCTATAAATAGCACTAGAGCGAAATCATTTGTAACTTTCTTGTTTCCGACGGCGAAGCTCTGTCGAAGTGTCTACAGATCTGTACTTACTCAAAAATCAATATACAAGACAGTTTAAGTGAAGATCTAGCTGAATTCAACTCATTATGTCTGTTTCCGCCTTTCATTTTGAATAGAACGTCTCTGATCGACTCATTTCGGGTCCGACAACGATCCTACAACATCCTCAACCCGCTCGCCGTTTTGAGATGTCCTATGGTAAAAAACAAACCCAACCTTCACCAACCGATAAAAAAGTATCTGCATTGGAGTCTCGCCGACTTGTTCCATTGGACCCAAATTTGGCCCGAGCGTTGTATATGGTGTTTCTTGTTGAGACATTATGGGGGTTCTGTTCTTTAATGGCAACAAGAATGTCTCATGGTTTTATGTTCTGATGCGTCATTTGCTCCACCGTCCTCTCTTCCGATAGAGTCAGCCTCTGTTGGTGCAAATGTTTGTCCACTTCGTCTTGTATTGAGTCTTGTATTAGATTAGAAAGATCAGGGCACAAAATACTAGAAATATGTAATGGTGGCCATTTCGCACGAAATGGGTTTTGCCCATTTCGTACAAAATCAACAGTCTATAAATATGTGCCTTTGTGATTTCATTTGTAACTTTTTCAATTCCAGAGCCGAAGTGCTGCTGAAGTGTCTACTCGCTGTAAAACGTTGTTATATCAATCAAATAGACAATTAGAGTGTAAATCAAGCTGTTTCAAAGTTGATACATTAGTTTTTCCTCTCGTATTGACAAGAACTCTTCTGAATGACTCGTTTTGGTCGTGAAAACGATCCTTCAAGTGGTATCAGAGCTCAGGAGGAGGAGTTCTTACCGATTTCAGCTTGATTTCATCAAATTTCTAACTTCTACATCTTCTTTTCAAAATTAAACAAGTTTTCACGGTTAAAATTGGCTAATTTTCACACATTATAAAGCGAAACACTGTTTTAACAAAGCCTTGAAAGAATTAGACCTAAAATCAACCTAAAAATTGATCAATTGGACAAAAATATGATCGAAAGTATGACATCAGCATCATTTCGCGCGGATTGAACTTAACATTTCGCACGAAATCACATTTGTGATTCATTTCGCTTGAATCTGCACTTCATTTCGTATGGAATCATCTGTTGTGCCATTTCGTACGAAATCAAAAACTCATTTCGTACGAAATCGACTATTTCGCACCAAAAGATACATTTCGCACCAGAGGTTCATTCCGTTTGAAAAGGGTCATTTCGTTTGAGAAAGGCATTTCGTGTGAAGGGTCCATATCGTGTGAAAGTGTTCTTTTCGTTTGAAAAGCTAGTTTGTGAAATCTTTGAAACCGAAACATGGAAGAAGAGTTTTACAACGCGTTTGCGACTGCCCCGAGTACTCCGACTGCCATTGCTCAGAGCATGAACATGGAAAATGAAACAGGAAACGTTGCAACCCCCCCCCCCCCCGAAGCTTATGGGTATTGAAGAATACTATGGTTGGAAAGATCGGTTTGAAAATTGGGTTCAAGCTAATCATTTGAGGTCTTGGGAATGTATTGAGAAAAAGTATGTTAAACCTCGTACAGATT
Source organism: Helianthus tuberosus (assembly GCA_030545235.1). NCBI lineage: Eukaryota > Viridiplantae > Streptophyta > Magnoliopsida > Asterales > Asteraceae > Helianthus > Helianthus tuberosus. The sequence continues at coordinate 58,306,174 of CM060415.1, read as the reverse complement.
TGGGAGTTATTAAAGTTATTTCTGAACTGACGGATAAAGAACGAGACATGTATAAAGCATAAAAGATGATGATTAGTCTACTCCAGCAAGCTGTGAAAGAAGACATCTTTATATTACTTCAACATGATAATACTTCACGTTCGATTTGGGAAGCACTTCGAATTAAGTTTGAGGGAAGTGAGAAGATGATCAGGAGTAAAAAAATCATTGTTAAAGAAAGAATTTGACTTGTTTACGAGTTTGCCAGGTGAATCTTCAAAGAAGTTGATTGAAAGATATTGTCATTTAGTGCGATCAATGTCTCTGTTAGATATTAACAAAGATCAAGAAGAATGGGTTGACAAATTAGCAGATGCTTTACCTCAGAAAGAATGGGGTACTTATTTGATGATCTTGAAAAACACCGGAGAATATGACAAATTGACAATTTCCCAGTTCATTGAAAAGATTGAAGGACAAGACCTTGAACAACAAAAGATTGCTAGAATGAACAATCCAAGTGGTCAACAAGACATCAAGATGTATTACAAAGGAAGTGTTCAGGATGTTGAAGCAAGTCCTAAGATCCAAACTGCTTTCAGTGCAGAAAACTCATCTGGATCAGTTAATCAAAGTCCAAGCAGCAATAGTGATTTTTCTTCATACTCGAGTGTTAGTCCAAATGTTTCAATCTCAAGTCATCAGTTCCAAAGTTCAAATAGCAGTAATGGTCATCTGTTACACTACAACATCGTGTCAGAATGGTCAAAATTTCTCTGAAGAGGTCGCTAAAGGTCATATGAGGGTTTGGTTGCTGGAAGGATCAGAAATCCTATGCTGACAAAAGAAGATTACGATCAGATCGATGCAGAAGAAATGGAGCTTATGGATATTAAGTGGTGTTTAGCGAGTGTTTTGAGGAGAGCTGAGAAATTTAAGATGATTACAGGAAGAGATGATTTCCGTGATGCAAATGTTTCTACTTTGGGTTTTGATAAATCTAAAGTTACTTGTTTTCGATGCAGGGAAAAAGGATATTTCAAGAGGGAATGTACCAATCGAGAAGCAGGAGGAGCTCAGAATCCGTTTGGAAATAATGATTACTATCGGAAAGCTATATATCAACAAGTTACTCAACAACCGTATCAACAACAAGAACCACAAACTGCACATGCTAAGAAGGCGATCGAAGAGTCAACAAAGAAAGCTTATTTTGGTATAATTGATCAAGATGATGAAAAAGTGGCAGAAGGTTTTAGCTGGGACAAATACGTTCCACCTGATACAAAGCTTGGAGCATTCATTGCACAAATTGTTCAAGAATCAGATTTGATGAAAGAATGGATGAGTGTGTTTGATAACAGTGAGAAAAGTCAGGATGGAGAGTTTGTCTCTTCAGATGATAGTTCAAAAAAGACAACAGTCTTTGATCAATCATCATCTGATAGCAGTGATGATGAAGAAGAAACACAAATAAACATTGGAAAAACTTCATTATCTCCTGAAAGTTTTCAGTTTTATTTTGTAGAAAGATTGGAGAAGCTGAAGGAGAGACGAGCAGCAAAAGAACAGAAAAAGATGAAATGTGAGAGTGTTGCTCAAAAAGAGAAGTCTGAACAAAGTGAAGAAGTTAAAGTTGCTGAGAAGGTGATTGAAGTTGAGAAGGTGGTTGAATTTGAGAAGGTAGTCGAAGTTGAAAAGATTGTTGAAGTCACCAAACCGTGTTTAAAGTGTTTGGAATCTTGCAAACAATGTGAAGAGAAAGATGAGAAGTATAGTGAGTTGGTCAAGATGAAAGAAAAATTGTTGTTCGATGTTAATTATGTGAAAGAATCGTATGATGTGTTAAACAGAACAGTGAATAGTCTGCAAAAGACAAATTCTGAAAGAGTAGATGCTTTAACCATGATGAATGCAGTGATGATGTCTAAGAAGAAGGCTATTAATCACTATATTGAAGAATGTGCTAAATTGAAGCAAGAGTTGGAAATAGAAAAGATAGAGAATGAAAGAATCAGAAGATTGCTGCAAAGTTATTCTAGTTCTGATTATTTGATTGATAGAATTTATCCAACTGTTGCAGGTTTTGAAGCCTTTCAGGACAAGAAGACTGAAGAGAAGGATACTGGTAAGAAACAAAGTGCAAATTATAACAAGTGTCCGCCTCCGATCTGGGAAGGTTATTCTCCCAGAAAACCGAATGAGGAACAAGTCAAAAAGGTTGTCAATATAAAGTTAAAGTCTGAAACAACTGATGAGTTACCTAGAAAACATTGACGTCACGGTCACATCGTCTGACACTGATCATGAGTCTGAGTTAGCAAAGAAAGTGGTCGACCAGGTGTTGGATAAAGATGAGGAGTTAGAGTCAAAGTTCGAATCCAAGAGTTCTTCATCAGTTGACAGTCCAAAGTCGTCGGTCAAAAGGGTTTACAATAAAGAATTTTTGTTATCAAAATCTAATTTGAATGAAGAACCAATCAAAGTGGCATATACTTTGAATGATTTGGACAAATTGTATTCTGATGAGGAATTTCCAATAAGAGGTGTTAAAATTGAAATGATCAAACAGGTTTTCAAATTAACAGAAATTAATATTTCTGAAATAAAAGATGTAAATCTTGCTGAAAAACCTAAACCTTACACCTCAAGAGTTCAACAAAGGCTAAAAAAGAAAAAAGGTTACAGTTCTGGTTCAGGTTATCGAAAGAAACCAAACCATAATGGTAATTTCAAAAAGAAAGGATTAGGTTTTATTCCACTGAAAAATCATAAAAATGAGAAAACTGATAAACCAAAAACTGTCTTTGTTTCAGGGTCAAGTTCTGCAGAAGAAGAAAAGAGATCTTTCAGGAAACAATCAAACAAAGAGTTCTTTGCAGAAAAACAAAAGTTTGAGAAGAATGGAACTTATCAGAGAAAGGAGACAAGAACCTGTTACCGATGTCAAGAAGTTGGTCACATAGCCTGGAACTGTCCAATGGCAACCAACACAAAACAGGAAGTTGTTTCTAAACTCAAAGAAAAAGTTGTTGATAAAACTGAATCACCAACTGTAAAATTCAAAGTGTTTAAAAATTCAACACATGAAGTTGGTGAATGTTCGAAAAGATTTTACAAAAGAAAGGTGAATCTTGACAACCAAATGTGGGTTGTTAAGAAATCTGATGTGAAATCCGGCGATGAATCTAACTCGTCAAAGTCAGAGGAGCCACAAGTTGAGCTAAAATTAGAAACATCAGTACCGCCAATGGATGATGTTAACTTTCCACCATTGCGGGCTGACAATTTAAACAAAAAGTTGGAAAGGTGGAGATTTCGAATCAATTCTATTCTGAAAAGGAAGAATTTGATGTCGAAAAGGCTTTCAATAACAAAGTAAAACATATTTTGGAAAAATGGTCGATGGTAGGGCCAAAGGGGTAAAAGATTTTTATGAAGAAAAAAGAAATGTTCAAACCCCAAGTGAGATTGAACAAGTTACACCCAAAGATAGTCAGTCTTGGGTGTATGTATTTCATATGTGAAAAATCTGACTTGCCGGAGCTCCCAATATTGGTAATCGTGGAGCAGGAATCGGCATCTTTCTTGAGAAATTCACATCTGTGAAATTTCGACCTACAAGTGGTAGTATCATTCTTGAAAATTGTTATATTTTATTTTACAAGTGGTATTGGTTGATGAGAATCTATAAGTGGTTAATCAAGGTCATTAAGTTGAACTTGATTTAAATTTCATTCAAATGTTTGAAAAGACAAAATGATGAACAAAACCCCGATTTTACGAGTGATAAAATCAACAAAACATATTTTCCGGAAAAAACATTTTGATTAAAACAAACTTAAGTGTTTTGAAATCATAATGGGAAAATAGTTTGTTGAAAGGGGGAGTTCTGATTGTTTATGCACAGTGGATGGCAAATTGAAGCAATTCACAACAGTTGTCACTTTATTTGTACAGTTTGTTTTCAAATTTTCTCAGAAAAATCAAAATTGAAACATATCTTGATTTTAGGGGGAGTAAGAAATTTCAGAAAATCCAAAAACATTAGAAAATTTAAAAAAGTCAAAAACATGATAAAATGAAAATGAGTTTTGTTGTGAAAAAGAGGAAATGATAGTACATCAGTGGACTGTCACAGCACGCTAAAGAATTGGAAAGTCAAATGTGATAAACGGTCTCACTGATGATGTGCCAGTAGGTTTTTACACGCTTAGTAGATTGTTTTCGAGATATAAACCTAAATATCACGCTTACTTATCTCGTGGGGAACATATCTCGGATATATGGGTAACCCCCGAAATCTTATTTGAAGGGCTTTCTATTTCTGACATACTAGGTCTTTGTACGTGGTGATATCTGGGGTATTATACCTGGACTTCTGATTTTGCGGGAGCAATAGCCTAGTCCTCATATAATACTTTGCATTGCTTTAATCTTAAAGCCCGCCCTCAGCATAAAAAATGATGAAACATTAAAAAATGCTAATCATGTGCTGTTGAAAAGAAGATCCCCAAGGGGGACACACCGAAAAGTCGAACCATCATCTCTCTGATTTTGCGGAAGCAATAGCCTGAGCTCTCATGGTCTCGCATTTAACCCCTTACAGATATCATTAGTGTACATTCACCTGTAAGACTGAATATAGGAGTCTGGATACGGGAGTATATTCTGAGGTGGGACACGCGAATAAGTTTAAGTACTTAAAACACTAATCTCGTATCTCGAAAAAGTTGAACTTTGTGTGAAAATTTAAGTGGATCAGTATACTGACAATCTAAGTGAATTGTTTAGAACTTAAAATGTTTAAAGCCTAACGGTGCTAGTGATCTGTCTCAAAAACTGATATAATCCTCTTATGCAAACTCACAAAAAAGATTGTTTGTAAATATTTCTTTATTGCATTTCATTTTTACCAAAATCCAAAAAGATTTTCGACAACTGATGTTGGAGAGCTGATTTTCAAAATTCCGAGTGCTAGACATGATGAACAAAGGTTTGGGAAAGTTTTGTTTGAAATGAGAAAAGATTTTAAAATGATTAATTGGTTCAAAATTGTATATTATTCCTACAAGCGGTCATTAGAGTTTTTAAATGTTAAATCAGTTTGATCGATATATACAAGTGGTGATTAGAAAATATAAATTTGTCAAATTTTTAAATTTGTGAAATTTATTTTGAGGTAGAGGTTGTGCAGGTTTGCCAGGTTCCGTTACCTGAGGATTTTCTGCAAAATGATATGCAAATTGTGAATCCTAGCTTATTGATAAGGGGAGTTTGAAGAACTTAACAAAATCAAGAGATCTGATCAAGAGAATTAAAGAGAGGATAGAATCAGGTTGTGATTCTGAAAGAAAAAGGAGAAGTGAAAGAGATTGAGAATGATTACACTGTCAGATACTTTGAAAAGCACGAGAAGACTGATGAAGATTGAAGTCTTGACATACTGAAGATTTGTACTGAAGACTCGTCGACATCCAAGGGGGAGTCTGTTGGTACATATGTCTGTCGACTTCGTCTTGTATCGAGTCTTGTATTAGATTAGAAAGATCAGGGCACAAAATACGAGAAATATGTGATGGTGACCATTTCGCACGAAATAGAACAAGACCATTTCGCACGAAATGGGTTTTGCCCATTTCGTACGAAATCAACAGTCTATAAATATGTGCCTTTGTGATTTCACTTGTAACTTTTTCAATTCCAGAGCCGAAGTGCTGCTGAAGTGTCTACTCGCTGTAAAACATTGTTATATCAATCAAAAAGACAATTAGAGTGTAAATCAAGCTGTTTCAAAGTTGATACATTAGTTTCCGCCTCTCGTATTGACAAGAACTCTTCTGAACGACTCGTTTTGGTCGTGAAAACGATCCTTCAGCCTTATTAGGGACGGATGACCCTCTAGATACAAAAATGGTTCATGGTTATGTTTAGCTTCCTCAACCCTTAGATCCCAATAACCTAACATCTTTCTGTATGTCCCGATCAGTTGGAACTTGCAACCGGTTTTCCTGGTCCCGCTGCGTCTGACCGTGGCTGTTGATTTGTACTCGCCGGCACAATCGCACGTAAGCCAAATTTTTAACGGCTGACCGCTTGGGGGTTTATCCTAGATGGTGCGTTTGGTGACGAGGGCGTAGCCATTTTCGCGTCCGACGTCTCTACACCACTCTACCAATTCATCCATGCTAGCAAATTTCTAACGAAAACACTTATATGTGTCAATTAATGATTAACTCAAATGATTAACCCATCGGTTTAGTTTTAGTATAAACGGGTTCGGGTCAGTTTCATGTTGAACCTGCGAACCCGTTTGGGTTAACGGGTCGGGTTCGGGTCAACATGGTCGGGTTGGCGGGTTGACCCGTTACACATTTATACTATATTATATTTTTTACAATATATTTTACGTCATAAATTAAATGGGGTGTGTATTTTTATGCCATGATTATATATTTTTTACAATATATTTGTGTTTTTAAGTAAATTTTAACTTTAATATATTAATTTCAGAAAAAAAAATTCGGGTTGAACGGGTCGTGTTCAGGTCAACCCATGAAACTTCGGGTCATGTTCGGGTTCTTATGTATGATACGATTTTCGGGTTCGGGTTCGGGTTTGTGTAAAATTTTCAGGTTCTGGTCGGGTTGAACCCACCAACCCGCGAACACGACCCGTTGAGCAACCCTAATCTAAGATTTTAATAAGAACAACATCAAACATAAAAACACTAAAATAGTTAAGGTACAACAAATAAACGTATAATTAAATGTTATACCTGCTTGTTTTGAAACTCACTAGGTTCCTGGTCAGCATTTGGACCCTCGGGCGGTCCACAACTTATGGGAGGAGAATGAGAACTATCAGTCGGCGGTCCAACACTAACAGGAGGGGCTTCAAAATTAACCGGGTGTTGCGATGGATAATAACCAGCATAATTAGTCTGAAAGGCATCCAAACCCCAAGTATCCTGACCTGCATCAGACGCAAGACTGAGATCGAACGGAGCATTCAGATCAAGCACGCCCGCTTTGTTATCTTGATTGTTATCATAACTCCCCTGATTCGCCTCGTTATCAAACATATTTAAAAAGTCACCCCAACCCGACATTATAGCGTAAACAATTTGAATACACAGAAAAATAGAAGAAACGAATAGAAGTTGAATGAAAATGAATGAAATTAGTGTCGTTTATATAGAGAATTTTACGGAATATTACATCGTTTCAAATGATTAACATGCGAATCGAGGAATCTAACGTCGAATCAAATAACTCGCACGAATATCGAGGAATCTAACGTCTAATCACATAACTCGCACGAGAATCGAGGAATATAACATCGAATCAGAGAATCTTACGTCTACTCACACGTGAATCGAGGAATAATACGTCGCGTCAAATAGTAATAAAACAATAAAATCAACGAAATTCAATGTATACGGTTATATGGGTCGTATAAGATCGTTGTATAATATATATACGACCACACTATAATCTTATTCTAACATGGTTTATATGGGTCGTATAAGGTTATATGGCCCGTATAACCTTATACGGCCCGTATAAACCATGTTAGAATAAGATGATTCCATGTGGATTTATTAGGATCCTTTAAATTCAAACAACAAAAGTATTACGTAATTTAAAAAATACAAAAATATCAAAAATGATATCTATTTCTTTTTCCTCTGTTTTGTCTTATATGTTTATTAGAAAATATAAAATTATCGAAAATGATATCTATTTATTTTTTCTTTATTTTCCCCTAATTCTGACATAATGTTCTCTATAAAATGTAAGTTATATTTGTCTTATATGTTTTCTGAGAATTTCTATTTCACTCGTTAACTTTTGATAACTTTGCATTACAACTTTAAAAAAAGCATTCAAAAACGTGCGTAAAAAAGTTTTGAAAACGTGCGTAAAAAAAGTTTGATAACACGCGTAAACATTTACACGAACTGAGTATGAGAACACCACTATGTAAATAAATAAATAAATAAATGTTTTGACAACGTGCGTAAAAAAAGTTTTTTTACGTCCCTAATCGCCACCCGAGCCCCTCTAAACGCCACGCGTAAATCTATATATAGGGATGGGGTAAAATAGGAACCACTTTAGATGCGAGAACCGTGGGAACCACTATCCACCGTTGAATAAAATCATTTGTTTTCACCCTTGAACTTCATTTGACCTTGACCATAGTCTAAGGCTTCATTTGTTTACTTCCGGGCTAATCCTCCGACTTTATGACTTCTGACGTTATTTACGCGTCAGTTTGTCTCAAGCTTACCGTTATCCGGCTTGCGCTTACTTATGCCATTAAGCATTTATACTTTATTCAACCCGTTCAACCTCAAAATGGTTGAATATAATTATCAAAATTTCTGTTTACGAAATTTTATGGTCTTTTAGTCATAACTCATAATCCGAGTCTTTTGACTTTAAATTCATGTTCTCGTCTCTCGGTTTACGCATGTGTTTAAATCCTTACCCATCAACCGGGTGTTTTACCGAAGTCGTTATTATTGCAACCCTCCCGGTATGCATTAAGACCTCGCTTCATTTTTATATTCCGACTTTGTCTTTAAGTTGGACGTTTTACAAATACGACCCGTTAAGGGACTCATTTGCAATTTCCGGGTTCGAGCGTAAGTACACTCCCTCCCAATACTTGTCTAATCATGCTTGCGTTTTCTGGGTTCGAGTGTAAGTACACTCCCTCCCAATACTTGTCTAACATGCTTGCGTTTTCTGGGTTCAAGTGTAACTACACTCCTTCCCAATACTTGTTTAATCATGCTTGCGTTTTCTGGGTTCGAGTGTAACTACACTCCTTCCCAATACTTGTCTAACATGCTTGCGTTTTCTGGGTTCGAGTGTAACTACACTCCTTCCCAATACTTGTTTAATCATGCTTGCGTTTTCTGGGTTCGAGTGTAACTACACTCCTTCCCAATACTTGTTTAATCATGCTTCTTTGTCCATTCACTCGGGCTCATTATTCTAATGTAATACGCTTCCGTCACTCGGTTGCGCGTTTACATTATTATCAAATATTTTGCTTGTCTGATTCATTTGGGTACTTTTTACTTAGTCCCATTCACCCCGCCATTACCACATCGGACATAACTGCGCTTATTATAAGAAGCTCATGCTATCATGTGTTCACTACTTACTTGGCCAGAGTAAGCGATCAACACGTGGTACGCGTGACCTTATTATAATTACCACATCACGTCCCATGTAAGTAACTCCTCAAATTGTCTCCATGTTTATGGGTTCATTTGGTAAAACTTTATTTAATTGTTAGTTAACAATTATTAGTTTTAATCGTTTATCCTTGAACATGTACAATGTCCCTTTTTATAAACATTTATTCACATTCATTGATGTGATCATTACTTTTCTCAATAGGATTTGTATTGAGAATACTTACTTGGATGATCACTCTCGTCCAAGTTTCTATATAAGCAGGTCTTGTTATTCATTTGTTATTCATCATTGTGAATAACACATTTCCTATTAAATTTCTCTTGGAAATCAAGTTTTCCAAGTTCTATCATATGTGTATGCAACCGTTATTACTTACGTGTTTGTTGCATATAACGTCTCGTGCGATTAAATTTAAAAGTGTGCACCTGGTGATGCTTGCCCTAACGGGCTTCTCTTGTCATTAGTCTTGTTCGCGACCGTTATGCGATTTTGGTCCTTAATGAGTATGCTCTTCCTGTCATACCTCGGACCGTTCCATCATCATATCCATAGTTTGTTTGACTCTCATCGTCTTCAAACGCGAGTGTCCTTCATTTAAAACATTCACAAAAGTTAGTAAAGTCAACTTCAATAATCGCCCGTATTATAATACAAGGCATTTTCTACTATACACGTCAACGCGCGTATTTCATCAACTATGTCAATCGTTTTAATTGGGGTAACGTGTATCACACGATAGCCCTATGTGTTGTTTACAACACTTTAGCATGCTAAGCTGTTAACATACTTGTACTTACCGGATTTGCGATCAAGCCTCGAACCGAACACTATTCTTTGTCAAGAGCATAAGGTTTAAGTCCAAGCATGGTTCCTCCCAACCATACTCGAATCTCTTAAACCAAGGCTCTGATACCAACTTGTAACACCCTAGTTTCTAATTAACAATTTATTTATAAATTGCCAACAATTAGATGCGTAGTTAAGACTACACATATTGTAAAAATGCGGGTTTATTAAAACTTTTACAATTCATAAGTTATTCTAGGTAACATGTTCAAATTCGTTGTTTTAATTTTACAACGTGGCAAAGTGCGGAAGCGTGTGTCTTTATCGTGTTCGGTTCTTCGCTGAGCTTGATCGTCTTCCGGCATCCAGAAAGTACCTACATTTCATAAACATGAAATGCTTTAGTCATACGGTAATTAAAACGCATCTAAACGAGTCCGGAAAACAAAACTGATAAAAATGCATTTTTGGACAAGGTCCACCGTAAATTACGGTGGGTACCGTAATTTACGGTAGCCCATGTTTTTCTATGTTGCCACCGTAAACCAGTAATAAACTGGCGTAACACTTTCAGGCTCCACCGTAAATTACGGTGGCACCGTAATTTACGGTGGTACCTGCATTCAGCTTTTCCAATTTTGCCGTTTTTGTTACGAAAACATTCGTAACTTTCAATCCGCTTATCCGTTTGACCTACCGTTTCTTCCTACACGTTTGTAATTTGATTCTCCATCATATGGAGTTAAAATCCGACATTCGGCTTAACAAAATTTAAGACCTTTAAGTCTTCGGCTTATTACTCTTTTACCAAAATTTGACCCGTTTACGCATTTTATCAAACAAACGTATTTGTTTGATTCCTATATCACATACAACTCTTTAATTTAATATTACCTACAATTTTAGGTTCTAATCATAGGTTTATTACACAATTTTAACCCGTTTTCACTCGTATGCTTATTTTGACCCGTTAAGGGTTCTTAAGCACTTTTGAGCCTAAAATCGCTTTCAATTGCTTCTATAATTATTCTAAGTATTCATTTAATCATAAAACTCATTTCCAAACAACTTTTAAAAGGTTGTTTGGTCAATTTAGCCACCAAGGGCGTTTTGGTCCATTTTAGTCCTTTATTAACAATGGAGGACTTTTGAAAGTATATTGGACCCATAATCCCTCTTTTAACCTATGATTATGTTTGAAAAGTCATTAAGCTTTCCAAACGCCATGTTCATTACATAAAACATTTGGTTTATCTATCAAGTAACCAAATGTCCGTTTTGACCTCTTTTAACACTCTTGAACCATATGTTCTAAATGAGTGTTACCCTATTTCACATACCTGGCGCAGATCAATATATTGACCCGTTTTTAATACCTTGCTTTTATAACCGCTAATTCATAGCGTTGCTAACACCAATTTGACATTTACACCTGAAATAATATAGCTTGACAATAATCATTAGTCGCTATTGTCAAAGGGTGATATCTTCACCTTTTGACCCATTTGGTCTAAGTGACCGATTATGTTGGCGAGATGATATTTATTACCATCTCATCTATACGACTCGCTTCGGTTTACACCGTGTGACCATTTCACTTATTAATTGATTTTCTTAACGCTTTTTAGTCTGTTATGGCTTACGCCTTACAGTGTCTTTCAAAACCAATAGTTATGGTCAACGCATGACCAATTTACCTTTTTACCCTTATTGTTTGTTTTGGTTTACCCTATAAGGTAACCATTCAAAGGTTCATTTTCCATTTGTCATAAAATGATCGAATTACCGATTTAATTCCTTTTTTAAACCATCAACATGGTTTCTTGTCGTGCTTGACTAACTTGTTCCGTACGTTTACACGTCGGAACATCATACCTCAATTATGTATTTGTCTTTTTCGTAACTAATACGATAAGGGAGTATTCTAACATATAAGACTAGTGTAAGCTATACTTACTTTGCATCCGAATTATGCTTTTCCGCCATTCTTGCTTCGTTTGACCCGCTTCCTTTCCAAGCCTCCACCTAGCTTGTCAAGCGTCAAACTATCATCATAATTCGTAAGACGGTTATATTAGTCATCATTAATTATGACTATTCCATCTTACATATTTTCTATCACAATTACCATTCGATCTTATTAATGGTCGGTTTGACTATTTAAAAGTCAAATCACTAATTAACACATATGATTGCACTATCAAGTTCACAAGACTCAATTAGGCACATTATCAACACTTAGTTCTCATTTAGGCATTTTAACAAACACCTAATGTGCATACATTTTACTTATTTACTAACTAGTTCATAACTAGTTATTTTCACCAAGATTAACATCAAAATTCAAACTTTCATGTCTAGTGTTCATGAACTACACTTAGTACTAGTATCATAACATCAATATTCATCAATTTAACACTCTAATTCAAGTGTTCATCTTCTTGTCATAAAACCCACTTAGCACACATATGGGTCATCATCAAATTTCTATCTTTCAACACTAGTTTATCAAATTATTAACTAGGGTTGTTCCTAAACATGAATTTCATCACAATAAGACTCATAGATTCAACATTCATTCCAGAATTTCGATTATGATTGTTCATCATAGTTTCAAAGTATCACTAAATCATAAGATTCAACATACCTTGTGATCCCCACGACTTGGTGATCATTAATATGTGTTCATGCATCCGATTTGGGCCAGATTCGACCTTCAATTTGATGGATTTGTTGGAGTTAGGGTTTGAGCTCCCTAAAGCTCTTCCTGGTCGATCCTCACACACGCACACACACTCTTGTGTGTGTGTTTGTGTTTTATTTTAAGTTTATAATACCATTTTCAAGTTACCCGGCTTTGGTCCCTCGTGTTTGGTTAGTTATTAATTAGGTTACAACCTAATTACTTTCAACAATATTCCCACTTATTAACTAGGTTTTATATTTCTAGTTAACTTAGCGGGTTCGGGAATATTTATGACTAAGTTTATTTTAGGTCCCGTTAACTCGGGTCTTCTAAGCTTTTATTTCATAAAAGCTTTTATTTACTTTTTATTTATTATTAGGATTAATTATTTAAATCCTAATATTTACCGGGTAAATTTTTACCACTAACGGTATTTTACCCGTCTTTACTATTAACGTGGTTTGATTACCAAAGCCGTTTTCGGGGTGTTACAAGTCTACCCCCCTTAAAGAGGTTTCGTCCTCGAAACCTTTTCTTACTTAATTTATCGAGTTCAATTCCATGTATTTGTTCTCGATAATCAATTAAGCATTTCTCATATCTTAACTGATTGTTAGTATTACCAGAAAAGTATGGTAATATTCTTTTGGTTATTAATCATCTACGTATGTTACATGACATAATGCGACTGGAAATAACGTAATCTCGTTATTCCCACTAGTTTATTTAACTTAGCGATATTCTTCGCTTTCATATACTATCGAATTCTTTATGAATCCATTACTTTGACCCGTTTAAAGGTCTCTAGTGAAATCTTTCACTTCTAGCAACATTTTCTTTTATTTTCAAATTTATTTATTCGGTTTAGTTATACCGAATTTCCCGTTTACAAGCGAACCAAATTTCTTAACTTGAATTGCTGACTTTGGTCGGTTTCACTAACTAGACTTATTTGTCCAGTTCCTTTTTACCGCTTGCTTTGTTATAATGTGATTCTACTTCACATTACATTTCTTGACCGTGATTGTGTTACGTCATGTTTAATTTATATCAACCTTTCATTTTCGAAAATATCTCACTTTTCGAATATATTGTCTTGCGCCTAACAGTGTCAAGACTTGTATCTTTCATACTTATCATTTAAATTCCTATCAGAATTTATGTTTGTAAAAACATTATTTCTTACTAAAACCGAAGTTTTAGTTTTAAGATCTTCTCTTTAACTTCTGTCAATTATCCATTCCAGGATATTGACAGTCCAAAATTTATTCTTTTACAGCCTTTGTTTTATGCGGAGATTCTCAATTTATCCGTCGCTTTGTCTAATTAACCCCGTAAGTTTTATCGTTTTGCTCTATAGGCTATTTTATTAGACCTTCACCTCTTTAAGGCTAGGTCCTTATAATCTATTTCCTTCTAGTCGTGACCCGTAGGTCATATTAGTCTCGTAGACTTTTCCATTGTTTATAACCCCAAGGGTTATATTGATCCCGTAGATCATTCTTTACGCATGTCTATATTGAAATATATATATGGTGTCAAAGCACTCTTTTTTTTTTTTTTTTTTTTTTTTATGTTTGAAAATCATTTGTTTTCACCCTTGAACTTCATTTGACCTTGACCATAGTCTAAGGCTTCATTTGTTTACTTCCGGGCTAATCCTCCGACTTTATGACTTCTGACGTTATTTACGCGTCAGTTTGTCTCAAGCTTACCGTTATCCGGCTTGCGCTTACTTATGCCATTAAGCATTTATACTTTATTCAACCCGTTCAACCTCAAAATGGTTGAATATAATTATCAAAATTTCTGTTTACGAAATTTTATGGTCTTTTAGTCATAACTCATAATCCGAGTCTTTTGACTTTAAATTCATGTTCTCGTCTCTCGGTTTACGCATGTGTTTAAATCCTTACCCATCAACCGGGTGTTTTACCGAAGTCGTTATTATTGCAACCCTCCCGGTATGCATTAAGACCTCGCTTCATTTTTATATTCCGACTTTGTCTTTAAGTTGGACGTTTTACAAATACGACCCGTTAAGGGACTCATTTGCAATTTCCGGGTTCGAGCGTAAGTACACTCCCTCCCAATACTTGTCTAATCATGCTTGCGTTTTCTGGGTTCGAGTGTAAGTACACTCCCTCCCAATACTTGTCTAACATGCTTGCGTTTTCTGGGTTCGAGTGTAACTACACTCCTTCCCAATACTTGTTTAATCATGCTTGCGTTTTCTGGGTTCGAGTGTAACTACACTCCTTCCCAATACTTGTCTAACATGCTTGCGTTTTCTGGGTTCGAGTGTAACTACACTCCTTCCCAATACTTGTTTAATCATGCTTGCGTTTTCTGGGTTCGAGTGTAACTACACTCCTTCCCAATACTTGTTTAATCATGCTTCTTTGTCCATTCACTCAGGCTCATTATTCTAATGTAATACGCTTCCGTCACTCGGTTGCGCGTTTACATTATTATCAAATTGTTCGGAATATGGACAATTAGTTAAAGTATTTTTTTTTTTTTTTTTTTTTTTTTTTTTTTTTTTTTTTTTTTTTTTTTTGTTATACATGATATTTCTATGGGACCCATAATGATTTCGGAACCTAAGTTGAAATAGGTAAGAATTTGAATTATTAGTAAAATACATATGATGGGAAACGTATAAATATAATATCCACATGGTGTTGGTGTTGAAGATATGAAAATGACTTTACTTAAGTGGGACCTTACGATAGACGCATGGGTTAAGGCAAGCATACTACTACTCGTGACTAGAAACCACTTTTTGTTTTTGGACTAAAAACAAAGTTTTTATTCGCACCTCCCAATGGAGGTTTTTAAGCTCTATTAGTTGTGTACATAGCAATGTTTTAAAAATCGGTTTTTAAATCATATCAGGATGACTTTAAAAATGGTTTAACCGGTAGAACCGGGTTGTATTGGGTGGTTCAACCGGATGAACTAGTTAACTCTATAATTTCATAGAGATACATACGTACATGAATTATATTGACATAACTTATCAGTTTTAATTTTTTTCACTAACATAATAAATTATAATATAACTATTATTATGTCATCTTTCTTTTTCAAGTTTCAAAATACAATCTTTCACGTAACATTGTTTTACCCGTATAGACATACATACATACATACATACATACATACATACATACATACATACATACATACATACATACATACATACATACATACATACATACATACATATGGAGAGAGAGATACATCGAATTGCTTCAAGTCTTTCACTGTTTAACCCACTTGTGGATCTATTTACTCTCATATTATTTTACTTAAATAAGTAAAACTACTAATGAAGGTGGAACTGGAAGCATGATGAAGATGGAGAGATGAACCGATGAAGATGGAGCTGAATCTTGTGGATGAAGTGATGAACCGTAAGTGATTATGGTTTTGAATGTCGATCGATGGTATATGTATCTGATGAAACTCTAGAATACTAAAAACCCAAACCAAAATAACCATGGGCCGGTACCGGTATTACGGTTCAAACCGGTATACCGGATTTTACTGCCGGTACGAATCTTATGCCGTTTCACTTATTTACCGGGGTGTTTCGTACCGGATTTGTATCCGGAACCAGTAATACCGATATAACCGGCTAGTATTTACCGGTTTTTAAAACACTGGTACATAGAATAGATAAGGAGAGATGTTTCATACGTTGAAGAGAGTGGGAAATGCATGTTATTGGGAAACAACCACATCATCTTTTGCACAATCTTCTTCCCATATCGAAATAAGGGTGTGTGTTTTATAGATAACGACGTCCCTGTAAAATAGAACATATGCACATTCATACTTTGAAGATACTAATTTGTTTATTTAGAACGCCATATCGAAATAAGGGTGTGTGTTATGTTGGGTTTGTGGATGCTTCGACCTAGGTCTAGGAGCAGCCGACCCTAGAGTAGTCGGCCCTAACTTTGGTGGTATTTTTGGCAGGTTGCCATATAATGTTTACTTGTTTAGGAATAAAGTGAAGGAATTAGACAAGCAGTTTGATTTATGCTTTCTTAAATTAATGTTACCAATATATTAAACTTTTTGGTTCCTAAAGTTGTAAACACTAGATGCATCTTTATTTATATTCATTTTGCAGTTGTAATTACTCATCATGAGTTTGAGAGGCAGAGCAATAATAAATTTTAGTTGCAACCCGTGGATGTAGATTAAACACCATAAATGTATCATGTAAATCCTTATGTGCTTGTGTTTTACTTTTTGACTGTTAGATTGTGTGTGTGCAACTCGAATCCCTAACAAGTTACACACAATCTAAACTTGTTTTTAAGACTATACGAAATGGGGGGGGGGGGGTTGGAAAATATGGCGTTATGCGACATGTGTACGACGCATCAACACGTGTCAGAAAAGTAGCGTGGTACAAAAACGGGAGGAGTGGGAAAGGGAGTGAAAGAGTGGCATGGTGCGACATGTGGCACGCAATTTTTATTAATATTTTATATTTAGAAATTATATTAAATCTATTTAGTTTAAAAAACATAAATACTAATTAAACAAATAACATAAATAATAAAACATTACATAATCTAAAAATTAAAAACATTACACAACTAAAAAACGTACTAAATAAATTTAAAAAATTACATAATTAAAATAATATGTTACATAAACATAATTAAATAAAAAATCTAATTTATCAGCCACATAATCGTTGCCCTTTTTCCAAAACTTTTTAAGTGGAAATGTGTAGGAAGTTGAGAGAAATTTAAATGAATTGTGAGTGTTTGTAAAAAAATTGAAAGGATGAGGTTGTTTATATAGGGGAATTAATTTATTTTTAAAAAGTAATTTAAAAAAAAAACTTATCTTGACACACAACGGGTACTACCCACGTCCACTCACGTTGTGCCACATCACCCCACATGTGTTCTCCATGCCGGTGGAAATCCTATCGCCTCAAGCCATACGTTGCCCTTCACGCCATTGACGGGCAGGAGTGCACGACGTGGGGTGGCAACCACGCCAGGTTTTCACGCTCACAGTGGCGTCTCTGAGAACTCATGTGTCACGGCCCCTGACCCGGTGTTACCCGGTCCAGGAGCTGCGGGACAGAAACCCGTGTTATTTATTATTTGAGTTGACAGCGGAAGTTTAACATGATCTTTTAAAACTTGAAAATGTCCGATTATTTTATTTCACCATTTGAGGACAAACCCCATAATTTACAGTAAAGGGAATTCCATGAGTAAATCCCTTGTTTTACAAAACATGTTTATTTATTTTACTGAGCCACCACTTCAAGCTTGTTAATGCTCCGTAGCACTTTTCCTGGCTTCACAGTAAATCACCTGAAACATGTTTAAAATATTTTATTAGCGGGGAAATACTGGCGAGTCACTCAGGTTATATAAAATGACACATTAGTTATAAATTACAGCATAAGAGCGATTACAATGGCTACTATCTTATTTTTATCTGGCGCCGTGTCACACCCTGGTGACGATGGTCATACCACTATTGGATCCTTTCACCCAAGTAGTGATGATTATCACTGTTAGGTTGGTGAACCTAACCGTGAGAAATTAGTAATGTGCACAATACCCCACTAGCCAGTGATTCAAGATAACCATGACTTAATCCCTGTAATTATAACTTTTGAAAATAATTTGAGAATTAATAAAACAGTTGATAAAAAGAGAATAACTCACTTTGCAAGTTTAGACGGGCAGAGTTTAGCCTACTGATTTAGCCTTGTAACCTAGTTTAAATGACAATGCATACGAAACTAGGTCAGTAACTTAAATCTGTATACATTCAGGGCCCGGTGTATAACGAACATGTAAATCTGTATACAAGATTTTTTTATATAATTGTCCCAAGTTATAAAAGATATTTTGTGCCTTGTGCATTCAAATCAATTTTCTAAAACATTTTCAAAATGAGTCAGTTAATTGTATTTACCAGTGTAAACTGACGTATTTTCCAAAAAGATTAAGTGACAGGTACTGTACGTAATTGGCTGGGAGCTTAGGGCGTTAATAGGGAATCTTGCAAGTTCTAGATGCCTAAAGTCTGTTGAACAGTGTTATCTTTCTATTTTAGATCCGCTTGTGGATCCATCTTACATTCCGTTGTAATATTTGATATTACTTTTGAATCGGGTTGTAATATATTTATCTTTTGCTTCCGCTGTGCATTAAATTGTGTTGTTTGACTATGACGATACTAACTACGTCACGATACTCCCCACCGGTAATACGTGGAAATATCGGGGTGTGACAAGTTGGTATCAGAGCCAACATTGAGTGAATTAAACACTAGCCTTTTTATGTTTAATCTCAATGACACAGTAGCACATTCCTAGACCTTCTGAGTCTAGACTTAACATAGGAATACTCTCATCCCTATTCAGTAAAATATTGTTCTCGATTTTAAGTATTTTGAATATGCCGCCAAGCAAAGAAGTCGTAATGGAAATTCTCCACGTCCGAAGCCTAGAAATGCCGAGCTTCGTACCGCGGCTAGGATAAACGTGCAACCAAGGAGAAAACATTCAGAAATAAAGTGAAGTAGAAGGAACTCCTTTTGCTGAAGTTCGTTTCCTTAGTAAGTCCTTATAAAGGCATACTTATCTTTCAGTCCCTTCGTGGACAACATTATCTCTTTCAAACCCCGTTTAGGGCAATTATAGACTCCTTTTAAAAATCGTTGGAATATTTTATCTAAATTCCATTTTATCATTTTATATGAATATAACTTATGAAATAAATCAAAATATCATTCCTTTTTGTATTTGATCTGCCAATATATATTAAAAAGAATCTTAAAGGGTATAACCTAGCTTGTATGTCATTAAGGACCTAGCTATGATGGTAACACCTGTTAAAAAGAGATTCAGATCCTTGTTAACATATGAAAACATGTTAACACTCCTGACAACAGTGATGCGATAAAATCACACTTGTCATCCTTATAATGGGAATTATCCAACCCCTTATCTAGCCTAGTGATGTAGAAATCATGGCTTAAATCATCAAATGAAGATGATCATATTATAAACATCCATAAGTGATGAAATACCTACGAGCCATACTTATTGTCCTAAGGGACAAAAGATAGTTATAGTCTTTGACTCTCTGTCAAGAAAAGGTAATGAAATATGTTCAAACCTTAATGCCTCGATTCTCTGAAATCATGGCTTATAAATTTAAAACTGTCCTTGTGACTAAGCCTTTTGCGCCACTTTAATATCCTTAATATTTTATAACTAGGATAAATTATAATGAAAATACTAATTAAATATAACTAACAAATTAACCAATATAGTTTATATTACCATGGTTGATGAATCGTCAAAAATGATGATTCCATAATAACCTCTGAATAAATCATTGTTAATATTTATGTAGCAATCAAGCTACATGGCTGGATCAGAGGAGGTTAACAGCCACCCGAGGGAGAATAATGATGCTACCAGAGTTAATATAATTGGTGCGGAACTACAGGCATTAATAGATAATGCTGTTACTCGAGCTCTTGACAGACAATATAATGAATCAAGTGATACACACTCTAAGACTCTATATGTGGCTCGTAGTAAGCCCCCTTCTAAATCACACGAGTCAAAGGAGGACGATGTTCATAACTCGTCAAATCAGAGGAGTGTTCCGTCTAGACAGGTTGTGCTTAATCAAGAGCCACATGTTAAAACCTGTTCGTATAAATATTTTATCTCATGCAAGCCCATAGACTTTACAGGAGAGAAAGGAGCCATCGACTGCGTGACGTGGCTCGATGAGATGGACACCGTTGTTGATATTAGTGGATGTGCAGAGCAAGACATTGTGAAGTTTGTTTCACAATCTTTTAAAGGAGAAGCTCTAGCTTGGTGGAGGTCACTAATCCAAGCTACTGGGAAGATCCCGTTATATAATCTGACATGGGATCAGTTTGCTGCTCTTATCAAAGAAAATTACTGTCCTCAACATGAAGTTGAGAAAATCGAGACTGATTTCTTGACATTGGTCATGAAGAACCTAGATTGTCAGGCATATCTTACAAGTTTCAATACCATGTCTCGATTGGTTCCGTACTTGATCAGACCGGAACCAAAGCGTATAGCTCGCATTATTGGAGGTCTAGCCCCAGAAATCAAGGCAAGCGTGAAAGCATCGAGACCTACTACATTCAGGTCAGCGGCAGATCTGTCGCTATCTCTCACACTCGATGTAGTTAGAAACAAGGCTGCCAAAGCTTCTGATGAAGGAAAGCGAAAAAGGGAGGATGAGAATTCTTATCACTCCAATAAGAAGAAAAAGGGGAACTCTGATCATCAGAAGAGTTTCGGTTCTAAGAAAGGCAACCAACAGTCGGGTGAAAAGACCAGGTGCAAAACCTGTAAAAAATACCACCTCGGGAAATGCAGATTTGAATCTCAGCCTCTACCCTGTGGAATCTGCAAGTCTAAGGAACATAAAACCTTGGATTGCAAGAAGTTGAAAGATGCAACCTGTTATGGTTGCAACGAGAAGGGGCATATCAAGACTAACTGCCCTAGGAATCAGAAGAAGCCTGAAGAGGCCAAGAAAGCAAACGCGTGAATCTTCCATATGAACACCCAGGAGGCAGTACAGGAAGATGACATCATAAAAAGGTACCTTTCCTTATTAATGATGCTTATATGGGAATTTATTTGATTCTGGCGCAGAAAAGTCTATTATGGACAATAAATGTTGTAAACAGTTGTATCCGCCTATTAGGATCTTAGGCTTATAGCGCGAGGTAGAATTGGCCGATAACATTTAGAGACTGCTTCAACAACCTTAGATGGATGCTTTATATCCATTAGGAAACACTCTTATCAAATATCCTAATGTCAAGCTTTCAAGCTATCCAAAATCATCAATATGATCAAGACAGATGTGACAATTGATCCCCTGTCAAAAAGGTGATGAAATAGGTCCAAACCATAATTGCCATTAATGGTCTTTTATGGCCTAGGCTAAGTATAATTGATATATATACATATCTACATGACATTCATTGAGAACGTTCGTACTATATTAGCCAGTATGGTTTAACGATACCATGGTTAGTATATATTAGGTCATCAGGATGATGAATAGCGGTTGTTGGATTGCAACTAAATAATTGTTTTATTTGGTGTTAGGAACCAAATATCGAGTATGACAAACTCGGATAAGACAGTCGTTGATCGTGTTATGGATGATACGACACATGCTAATGATGCTACAATTGTGAACCTTAGAATTTCCAAAGATGTTCTTCAAACTATGATAGACGCAGCTGTTGGAAAAGCTGTGAAGAAGGCCGTGAAAAAGTTCAAGGAGCCCAATGCTATTTACTCCAAATCTCATCCAAGACCACCCTTCTTTACTCACGAGAAGGATCTCGTTCATGCCTCTAATGCAAAGGATGAACTAAAAAGGAAAAGGGAGGAAGATAACTCCCAGAGTTCTAAGAAAAAGAACAAACAAAAGTCCAACCAGAAACCTGTATGCAAGACCTGTAAGAAACGCCATCATGGGAAGTGCAGGTTCGAACCAAAATCCCAATCGCAGGCGAGGGCTTGTGGGATCTGCAAATCAAGGGAGCATAAAACCTTGGATTGCAAGGACATGGAGAATGCAGTCTGTTTCGGCTGTGGTGAGAAGGGCCACATCAAGACCACATGCCCTGCATCTGTCAAAGGAAGTGCAACTAAGAAAGGAAAGCCTAAGAATGATAGCGCTTAAACTCTCCTAAAGAGTGCCAGAAGTAGTTCACATCAATAATAACGTTAGGTACGTTCCTTAACATTTATTGGAATATAAATGCTAAGAATTCTGTTTTAACTCGGATACCAATAAATCCTTCATAAATTGTAAGTATATTAGACTTTTAAAAATCTATCATAAGAATCCTAGATATTAAGTGTAAGGTAAATCTTACAGATAGAAAATCATAGGAACCATTTCTTCTGTTCCTGTCAGAAATCTTCAATCGTGAAATTCTGATGTACCCTCTCTCCAGATAAAATGCATTCATATGTAATTGATATCTCTTCGATCCCTATTGATTACGAATACCAAATGATATGACAAAAGCGCCATATGAGGATTGGTGTATCTTAATATGTTCCATAGATTGCTACCATGCCTGATCAGTATGGAGGTTTAATGCATGGAACCACAAGGATATTCCAATGATCATACGGTATTAAAGTCAGCTAATGGTATTCAAAGAAGATATCTAGAATGGAATTATCCAAGTAAATATCTCTGATAAAGGAATCCGTGGACTCGTAACGTGAATGCGTCACTTATCTGACACAGGCAATGATAGATGAACTGGAGCCTGAGATTTGGAAAATCTATGTAACCTCCTTGTGTCTTGGTTATCTTCTCCAAAGATTACCCTGTTTACCTCCTGAGAGACAAGTAGAGTTAAGATTAACATCCCGCTTAGGGCTTCGGTATTATGAAAACTCCAGGTTGATTATGGAATAATCAAATCCCTGATTAAGTAAGTTTTAAAATATAGGTTCTTAAAGCCTAACTCAATGTTCTGAGAATTCGGTATTGTTAATTAAGAAAGACGATTCATTTTGCTTATGCATTGATTACCACAAACCTATTTAGGCAACAATTAAGAATCGCCATCAGCTGCCCAGGATCGTCGATTTGTTCGACTAGCTGTGAGGATTAGCTATTCCTTGAGATTAGTTTTAAGCATTGGTTGGAATAACCATCTCACCTTAAAATAAGCTTTTCTATAATAGTTGATATGTAAGCATCAAGGTTGCTCCTTTAGGGACCTTGTATAGATGAAATAATAAACATTTTGTTAGACAGAAGATTGGTAAGTCCAATTGTCAGGATCTGAAAGTTGACTTAGAAACAACGAATAAGATAATACAAATCCATGCTAGTCTGAAGGTTGCCAGTAATCGGCGGAAAATTTAGGACTGATGAAAGTCGCAACCCTCTTAAGTTCTTGTTAAGGAATAAGGTTCAACAAAAGATATCACCCTGGAAGGGTGTGCCAATTTGTTAATTATCAGGCTAGTTAAGCTCTGAATATATAGAATCATTCGAAGGAAGAGAATGTATCAAGATTAAGTAGCATATAAGCTAAAACCTACTTAAGGAACTTAGCGAAGCTCGCCATGCAGTCCACACTAATGATTTAAGGATATGTTTAACCAATAAGTCAAGAAGCATTATCACATAATGATATGCAGATTTATGATATGATAAGAAACCTATATCGATTAAGGATCGACCGGTTAGGAAGCTCCAAGAGGATATATGTACCTATAATAGAGGTCATCTTAGGTGCTTAGAGAGGCTTCAGATATGCTATAGAAGTAAAGTCCATTATGCGACAAAAAGTACTTCCAGCATTTTAGCAAATCTCGAGGTCGAGATTTCTTTTAAGGGGGTGAGAATGTAACACCTCGTAAAATCACGTCCAATAATGTATTGACACGTGTAATAAACCCTAATAAAGTCAAACATTGAATTTAAGGGACTAATTTTTTTGAAAAAATTGAAAAAATTTGATTATGAAAGGACTGGAAGTGTTAGCATACCTAAAATAAGTTTCTGAATAACCTCGTACGGTATTTATATTCACAAATGAGCCACTTGTTGATCAAGTGTAGCCGTTTGTGTAATTAATTGAAAGTTTGCGCAATAAAGGGGTTAAAAGCGTCAACGTGTTAATTCTTACCTCTGAGTGACCTTTTAACAAACCGAGAGCTTTAGGATAATTGATTATACTCTCGGGAAGGCCTAATATTGGCCATTAAGGGCTTTTATGCCTATAAGTGAAGTTATACGCAACTTACAAGTTAGAGGGACTAAAAGTGTCAATATGTTTAATTATACCTCTGAATGACCTTTTAGCGAACCTGAAGAATTGTGATGTGTAATAATACTCTCAAGAATTCCTAATATGGATTAGATGAGGCTTCGATGCTATTAAACGATGATATGCGCAAGTTTGCGCATTAGAGGGACCTAAAGCGTTAACTTTTGAATCTACGCCTTTCGGTGACCATTTAAGCGAACAGGAGCGTAGTAATATTTAAGTATATGCTTGGGAATGACCATTATGGGCCATGGAAGGCTTGGATATCATTAAACGACATTTCACGCTACTTTGTGCGATTAAAGGACTAATTGCGTCAAACTGCAAAAGTATGTCGATTCGCATGTTATCGGACCTTCCGAAATATGACCATGAGTTAAACATGCCCTAATTATCCTTTATATAGCTTAGATATAGGCTTAGAGGTGTTTGGTGCGCAAAAACAAACTTTTAAGTCAAGCAGGGACTAAAAGTGTCAAAAAGTGCACAAGTTTGCATTTTCGCGCATATCTTGCATTCTGAATATATCCGGACACCCAAAAATTTATGTAAGCATTAAAATATTTTATTTTAGTGTTCGGCATGATAAAATTCCATTCATCGCGTAATTTGGATCGTTTTTCGCATCCGTTCGTGTTTCGTCGTAATTAGCAGAACAACGTGACCGTACGACCAAATGAACCGACATCCGATATATTTTTGAGCATGTTTCATGTCCCCTATGTTTAGGCTTCATAGTAGAGCCTTGAAATGAGGTTAACGGGCCTTAAATAAGTCAGAAATGACATTTAACAAGCACAGGGACTGAAACTGCATGTTCTAAAAGTCTGAAAGGGATTAAAAACATGCAGGGACTGATTATGTCAGTTCTGAAACTTAATATATGCATTAAAAACCTACAGGGACTGATTATGTCAGTTCTGAAACTTAAATATATGCATTAAAAACCTGCAGGGACTGAAATTGTTGTTTTTTAAAGTTAAAATATGAATAAAACATGGCAGGGACTAAAACAGCAGCTACCAAACATTTTTCTTGGGCAACAAGCTGATCACAATAGCTGTAATAATCCTACAAACCTCCTCAACACTTGTTGATCATCCATTTTCCCTCAAACACTATAAATAGACCAAGAACCCCATTTCACTTGCACCATTTTCTTTAGTTCTTGCTCTCTCTCAAATCTGAGGATCCTGAACATCTTGGCACCTCCTCTGAGTTATATTCAGTCCATAGGACCATATGTAAGTACTCTTAGCTTCTCTAATTAAGTTTTAATTAGTTAATTACCATAAGTCAAGGTTATCATGATTAAACTTTGACTTTCTGTTTAATCACTATCAATCCAGCCATTATTCGAATTGAAAGTGGCTATGAGTTGATAATTATGTGGGTAATAAACCCTTAAAAGGGCAACCTCTGATTTTCACTCTAACTAGGTCAATCGTTGGGTCAAACTTAATATTAAAAAGTCAACAGAAAGCCATTTTTGCAAATAAACTCGTAACTAACAATGTAGAAGTTATGAAACCTGTTTTAACACTTATATAACTTGGTAATTAATATAAGAACATGTTTAAGCACGTTCAACCCGACAATTCTAAGTATAGGTTCGGTTCGGAACCGAAAGTTGCAAAAGTAGACTTTTGCTTTGACTTTCAGTTCTGACCCGATTTAGCTTAGTTTAGACATGCCTTAGAGTTCCATTAGGACCAGGTTATGTGTTAGTATAACCCTCTGTGATTATACAACTTGGTTCCTAATTTATCCGATTCATTCGCATGTTTCCGTTATATGCCTAAAAGTTGACCATTATGCCCTTTTGACCTTAAAACGAGATTTTTGAAAATGTGAGAGGATAAAAACCTTCATTACTGAATTATAAACTTGTCCCTAAAATTTGACATCAGTTTGAAGTCAAGATTAGGAGTTATGCTCATTAGCGTAAATGAAAAGTTTTTTATTAATTTAACGGCATAATTAGCGTATAGCCTATCTAAACCCAAATTTTGATACCAAACTTTTACCCACTGATGTAATATAATATTTTGGGATTTTTGAAGTTTTTTTTTATTTTTAGGCTGAGCATAACATAGGGTTCTAGCTTTGATTCGGTAATTGTCGGTTTTGCCCTTTTGGCCTATAAAATGAGTTTTACAAATCATTTTAATACCAAACCTTTTTCTACTGATCCTATATGATAAATAAAATATTTTAATCCTTCTGGAATGATAAAAATATCAGCTTTTCTTATAAAACCCGGAAATCGCTTAAAACCGTCTTTTTACGCGTTTTAAACGCATAGTATGTATTAAAACTATTTTTATCATATAAGACTTGATACCTACTGATGTTTTAAGTAAATTTATATATTTTAACAGTAAAGAAAAGTCTTAAACTCGGATTCTCTAATTTTGACCTTTTAAGCTTATGTGAAATTACCAAAATGCCCCTACGGTGCATAGTTTGGTTATAAATAGTAAATTTCACATATATGTTATACCCTACTGTTATAACTTATTAAATTAAGTATTTTTACTTATTATATCAGACCTAAAACTCAGATTTAAATTTAATCTCTTTTATAAGCTTAAAAATGACCAAAATGCCCCTACGGGGCATAGTTTGAGTTTAAATTCGTTTTGGGCATAATGGAAGGTATCTTGCTGATGTCACAACATATTTAAGGCATATTAACTTAGGAAACCTGTATATGACTCTTATGGTTGCCCGTTACGCGTATTTCGCGTTCGGATCGGTTTATGTAACTAGTTTGCATAAATTGACCGAAACGGGTCAAACCTTATCATCTTTGCCTCAAAATCTAGAATGTGTTTAGTTTACCCATATTATACAAGTCTCCAAACTTGTCGGGTCTAAATCACATTCTATTCCGGTCTTCGCTTAATCATGCGTTTTGAACCGTAAACATTTCCCTAAAACTAACCGGTCTAAGTTACGACTTAAATAAGACCCGTTAGGAATCTAATAGGTTAATAAAACCTTCGTTACAGATTAAGATCCCCAGTAGAGGTACTTGTGCTTGCTGATTAGGATATACGGCTGAGTATAAATTGCATTTTAAGCTCAGGTAAATACTCTTAACTTATTTTCCCTATACGGGCTTGGGATACGGTATTATAATAATACCGCTTGGTCGAGTATTGAATGTTTAATCGTATTGTGATTAAATTATTGAGGTAACCCGTTTTAATCTGTATTGTTTGAAATAAAAGCCTTTAGGGGTTAATGACCATGTCCCGGATATCCTTGGCATCATTATAATAAAATGGCCACGTCTTAAGCATGGGGTGTAGGCATACACCTGACAGTTGCATAAGGGAAACGGTATCTCACTCTCTTGTGGGCCTATACTTGTGGCGTGTCTGTTAATCTTGACTCGGTTTCTACATCGGGCCCTGAATGTATAACGAACATGTAAATCTGTATACAAGATTTTTTTTATATAATTGTCCCAAGTTATAAAAGATATTTTGTGCCTTGTCCATTCAAATCAATTTTCTAAAACATTTTCAAAATGAGTCAGTTAATTGTATTTACCAGTGTAAACTGACGTATTTTCCAAAAAGATTAAGTGACAGGTATTGTACGTAATTGGCTGGGAGCTCAGGGCGTTAATAGGAAATCTTGCAAGTTCTAGATGCCTAAAGTCTGTTAAACAGTGTTATCTTTCTATTTTAGATCCGCTTGTGGATCCATCTTACATTCCGTTGTAATATTTGATATTACTTTTGAATCGGGTTGTAAAATATTTATCTTTTGCTTCCGTTGTGCATTAAATTGTGTTGTTTGACTATGACGATACTAACTACGTCACGATACTCCCCACCGGTAATACGTGGAAATATCGGGGTGTGACAATAGGCGACCGGTCCTATTCGCTAGATTATTAGGAATGGTCCTACGTACCTTGTACTTAGCTTTCCTTTCTTACCGAACCGAACTACTCCTTTCCAAGGAGAAACTTTCAAGAGTACCTTGTCTCCAACTTGAAATTCTAGTGGCTTGCGTCGATTGTCTGCATAACTCTTCTGGTGATCTCGAGCCGTTTTCAGTCTTTCCTTGATTTGAGTAATCTTGTCGGTGGTTTCTTGCACGATCTCGGGACCTGTTAATTGACTTTCTCCTATTTCTGCCCAACATACTGGAGTTCTACACTTACGTCCATATAGTGCCTCGAACGGGGCAGCTTCGATGCTTGCATGATAACTATTGTTATAGGAGAACTCAATTAAAGGTAAGTGGTCATCCCAATTTCCCCCAAAATCTATAACACATGCTCTGAGCATGTCTTCCAGGGTTTGGATCGTCCTTTCACTTTGTCCGTCTGTTTGGGGATGGTAGGCTGTACTTAAATTTAATCGCGTCCCCATGGCTTCTTGGAAACTTGTCCAAAAATGTGAAGTGAAACGACTATCCCTATCTGAAACAATGGAGAGTGGGACTCCATGTAATAATACTACTTCGTCTACGTACAACTTTGCTAACTTTTCCATGCTAAAGGTTTCTTTCATGGGTAGAAAATGAGCTGATTTGGTTAATCGGTCCACAATTACCCAAATTGCATCATTTCCTTTTCTGGTTTTGGGTAACTTAGTAACGAAATCCATGGTTATTAGTTCCCATTTCCATACGGGCATTTCTAATTGTTGTAGTAGACCTGAGGGTTTCTGGTGTTCTGCCTTAACTTGTGAGCAAGTTAAGCACTTAGATACATATCTAGCTATATCCTTTTTCATTCCTATCCACCAGAAGTTATTTCTTAAATCTTGGTACATCTTATTATTACCAGGATGCATGGTATACCTAGATTTATGGGCTTCCTCTAAAATATTATTTCTTAAGTTTCCTTGCTTAGGTACCCAAATTCTTTTCTTGTAGAATCTCCAAATTCTATCATTTCCTTGTTCTAATTCTTTTATTCTTCCCTTCATTCTTTCAGCATCATCCTTGATTGCTGTTTCTTGAATGTGTTTCAGTTGTTCCATTAAATCTAATTGTAAACTTAATCTAAGAGTACGAACTAGTCGTTGTTTCTTATGATACTTACGACTTAAGGCATCTGCAACTACGTTTGCTTTTCCTTCGTGATATTGAATATCACAGTCGTAGTCACTTAGAATTTTCATCCATCTTCTTTGCCTCATATTTAATTCTTTTTGCCCAAATATGTATCTTAAACTCTTATGATCTGTATAGACAGTAAACTTACTTTCGTACAGATAGTGTCTCCAAATCTTAAGGGCAAAAATTATGGCTCCTAACTCTAAGTCATGAGTCGTATAGTTTTCTTCGTGCTTTTTCAATTGCCTTGAGGCGTACGCAATTACCTTCTTGCGTTGGATTAACACACATCCTAATCCTAGCTTAGAAGCATCACAATAAACTTCAAAATCTTCTGTCCCTTCTAGTAAGGCAAGAATTGGGGCGTTTGTTAACCTTTGCTTTAAAATCTTAAAAGCCTCTTCTTGTCTAGATCCCCATTCAAACTTCACTGCTTTACAGGTTAGCTTAGTTAATTGTATAGCTATTTTGGAAAAATCCTTAATAAACCGTCTATAGTATCCGGCTAACCCTAGAAAACTTCTAACTTCCATGGCTGATTGTGGGACCTTCCATTTGGTAATCGCTTCTATTTTGGATGGATCTACGTGAATACCTTCGTGATTCACCATGTGTCCTAAAAATTGTACCTCTTGTAGCCAAAATTCACACTTCGAGAATTTGGCGTAAAGCTTCTCTTTTCTTAACAAAGTTAAGAGTGCATGCAAGTGTTCACAATGCTCGTCCTGACTTTTGGAATAAATAAGTATGTCATCGATGAAGACAATTACGAATTTATCCAAATATGGTTTACAGATTCTATTCATCATGTCCATAAATGCTGCAGGAGCATTTGTTAGTCCAAAGGGCATGACTGTAAACTCGTAATGACTATACCTAGTTCTGAAAGCAGTTTTAGGTATGTCTTCTTCTTGTACTTTCAACTGATGGTATCCGGAGCGTAAATCTATCTTAGAGAAATATCTAGCTCCCTGAAGTTGATCGAAAAGATCATCAATCCTAGGTAATGGGTATCGATTCTTAATTGTAATCTTATTTAATTCCGTGTAATCGATACACATTCGCATTGAACCATCCTTCTTTTTCACAAACAATACGGGTGCTCCCTAA
Organism: Helianthus tuberosus; assembly: GCA_030545235.1. Taxonomy (NCBI): domain Eukaryota; kingdom Viridiplantae; phylum Streptophyta; class Magnoliopsida; order Asterales; family Asteraceae; genus Helianthus; species Helianthus tuberosus. Next base: position 58,275,427 of record CM060415.1, on the reverse strand, counting down.
GGGGATGAACTAGGTTGTATAAATCATTTACTTAACAATTCATCTAATTGTTTTTTTTAATTCTAGCATTTCGGTGGGTGCTAACCGATAAGGTGCCTTAGCTATCGGTGTAGTTCCAGGAATTAGATGAATTCTAAATTCTACTTCCCTATCAGGTAGTAATCCAGGTAGTTCTTCGGGGAATACATCTGGGTATTCTGATACTACTGGAATTTCCTTAAGTTCCTTACCTTTAGTGTTAATGATTACCGAAATCATATACACTATTCCTTGTTTTCTTGAATAACTGGCCATTTTCATTACTGAAATGAATTTCATTGGCTTACGTGGCTTATCTCCTGTAATCACCACTATTTCTCCGGTGGGTGTAAGAATTTCTATGGAATTTTTATCACAGAGGATTCGAGCATGGTTGGCTACTAACCAATCCATTCCTAACACCACATCGAATCCAGCTAAACTCATAGGTAACAGGTTTGCAGAAAATTTATGGCCTAAGAGTTCTATCTTTTCTTTTTGCAAAACCTTATCTATGTGAACAGAATTACCATATGCGGTTTGTACCGTAAAAATTTGTTTAAGGTTGGTTAAGGGTAGGTTAAGAGCTTGGAAAAATGAAGTATTTATAAAACTTTGGTTTGCACCAGAGTCAAATAATACTTTCGCATAAACGTTGTGAACTAGGAACGTACCAGCTATCACATCAGGAATTAGCTCTGCTTCCTGGGTAGTTAACTGGAAGGCTCGTGCATTCTTTTTGGTAGTTCCTTCTGCAGGTTTGGCTTTGTTGTCAGCTGGTTTGACCAGTTTGGGGTAGTCTGGTCTAAAATGTCCAGCTTCTCCACAATTGAAGCAGATTGTTGATTTCTTCCTCCTGCAATCTTCCTCTTGATGCCCTGGAATTTTGCAGAAATTGCAGTACCCTTTGCATTTTCCAAAATGCTTTCTTTTACAGGTATTGCAAAATGGAGCAGTGGAGGATTGCCCAGTTCCTCTTTTCTTGAAGTTGCTACTATTACCCACACAAAATCCTTAGGTAATCTTTTGTGCCACTTCCTTCTTTCGGTTTTCTTCTCTTGTGCGTACCAGCCCGTTGGTCAAGGTGTTGGCTAATTCCACCGCATCGTCAATTGTGCGGGGTCTCGCAGCTTTAACGATATCACGGATTTCACCAATCAAACCCCAAATATAGCGAGAAATAAGTACCGGTTCTGGCGAAGCCAGGGTTGGTACAACTCTAGCATACTCGAAGAATGTCGAAGTATACCCTCGACAATCAACATCCACCATCTGGTGGTTTAGAAACTTATTTGTCATTTGTTCCTTTTCATATTCAGGACATAATTTTCTTTCCACTAGACTCTTAAATTCTTCCCAATTCATGGCATATGCCACATCACTTCCCTAGGCTTGTAGCACGGTGTTCCACCATTCTAGTGCCCCTTCTTTAAAAAGATGCGACACGTACATGACCTTGTCTTCCTCGGCACATTTACTTATTTTAATTACTGCCTCGGTTTTCTCTAACCAACGCAGTGCGGCAGTCGCCCCTTCGTTGCCTACAAATTCAACCGGTTTACAGGCAAGAAATTACTTGTAAGTGCAACCAGGCGTTACAGATTTCATTCTCTTAAGAAATGGGGCTTGCATCACATCGCCATTATTGTTATTGTTGCCGCCTCCATTTACACTATTACTGAAATTGTCATCACGAGTACGTTTGCTGGGAGTAGCTGGTGGAGGTTCAACTGGATTTCGGGCAGCAGCAAGGATTGCTGGAATAACATTTGCTATTCCCTGGGCAACGATGTTTTCTATATCTTGCCTATTAAGAAAGTGATCTTCATTGTTTTGCTCAGATTGGTTAACTTCGTTAACTGGCTCATTGACGGCGGGTTCCATCTGATAATTTTCAATATACAAATGTATAAATTATTGGCATAAAATAGAATAATTAATAATTAGTCACAATAAAACAATCACACATGATCATGTCAACATGTATAGCCAAAATTGTCGACTTTGCGACGTTGATATTTTTATATATTAGTATGCATTCATACACACCAGTTATATTACAAAAGTTTTACTTTAAGTTATTTTACATGATTATATTTTTATTAATATTTATTATTATTTTATTATTATTATTAAACATGTAACCACACAACCACATACGATCCCTGTCAGCTGGCATTTCAGAAACGACGTTCCCACTCGTCGTATTTCCATGATATCCTCTCCCTCATTTCCCGGATTCTATTTCCTGCGTCCACAAGCTCCTCTCCATAGTGGCGAAGTTCAGCCAAGTTCTCAGTGCTCATAGGTGGGTTTGGTGCAGGCTCAGGGTCAAACTGTGGGAAAAAAGTGTTAGGGTTATTCAAAAGATTCTGAAATTGTCAATCACTTGTCCACCATTCCTCCAGCTCTCCGGGTAGAAGTTGGTGGCTGACAATGGGGTCTGGGATAGCAGGTTCCAAATTAACTGGAAATTGTGATTCAACTGGGTAATTGAAGAGGTTTTCATTGGCAGGTCCAATGAGGTCACAATTTGCCAGTTTGCGATCCAGCTCTTCCCACGGTGGCATTTACTGGGCTTGCCCAGAACTTTCCCCGATCTCTTTTCCCTTGCCTTTATCTTTTGGTTCCTCAGTCTTTTTAATCCTCTGGGCAGCTGGCTTCTTCCTCCGTGCGCGTCTCCAGCCTATGATTCTCCTTCTTTTCTTCGTTTTGGGTTTCTCCTAGGCTTGAGCCTGGAATTCCATGGGTTCTTCAGTGTCGGCCAGATAATCGGAAAAGTCTCTGGAAACTTCCATACCAGCAGAATGGAAATTGAGATTCTGAAGAGCTTCAGACAACTAATTCATGCTGTTTAACAGATATAGAGAAAACACAAAATTCTACTTAGAAAGTTATATATTGCAAGTTAAATTTTCACAGAATCACAAAGTGGCAATTTGAGAAATTAAGTATTTCTAAATACTTAATTGGCTTAAATCAGTGGCTCTAACCAACTGGGGTAGCCCAGTTAGCCACCGACACCCACCTCTTCCCAGAGGTACCGGGTTCGAGTCTTGGGAGTGGCATATGTCGCCCAGGGTAGGAACTCGGCATGGGGAAGTCACCGCGGAGCTAGCCTGGTCGGGTAGCGGCTCCCGGAGTGAGATCACTCCGGCGGTTGGGAGGACCGTGCACTATCCCCCCCTTAAATCACTGGCTCTGATATCACCTTTTTCTGTCACGGCCCCCGTCCCGGTGTTACCCGGTCCAGGAGTTGCGGGACAGAAACCCGTGGTATTTATTATTTGAGTTGACATCGGAAGTTTAACAGGATCTTTTAAAACTTGAAAATGCCCGATTATTTTATTTCACCATTTGAGGACAAACCCCATAATTTACAGTAAATGGAATTCCATGAGTAAATCCCTTGTTTTACAAAACATGTTTATTTATTTTACTGAGCCACCACTTCAAGCTTGTTAGTGCTCCGTAGCGCTTTTCCTGGCTTCACAGTAAATCACCTGAAACATGTTTAAAATATTTTATCAGCGGGGAAATACTGGCGAGTCACTCAGGTTATATAAAATGACACATTAGTTATAAATTACAGCATAAGAGCGATTACAATGGCTACTATCTTATTTTTATCTGGCGCCGTGTCACACCCTGGTGACGATGGTCATACCACTATTGGATCCTTTCACCCAAGTAGTGATGATTATCACTGTTAGGTTGGTGAACCTAACCGTGAGAAATTAGTAATGTGCACAATACCCCACTAGCTAGTGATTCAAGATAACCACGATTTAATCCCTGTAATTATAACTTTTGAAAATAATTTGAGAATTAATAAAACAGTTGATAAAAAGAGAATAACTCACTTTGCAAGTTTAGACAGGCAGAATTTAGCCTACTGATTTAGCCTTGTAACCTAGTTTAAATGACAATGCATACGAAACTAGGTCAGTAACTTAATACAACATTTACGATAAGCTCACGAAATCAAAACCATCACGACGAATGACAAAGTATAGCCCAAATACGGGCAGCACTTAAACATCCATCGGATCGATTTCAATCGATCGGACATTGTATCGTAGCAGTGATCGAGTTAATATCTTGTATCGTAGCAGCGTCGTGACCCCTTAATACTCGTTTTCAAGCAGAATATGGTCTTTTGAAACTAAAATTTCGAACACATAAGCAAGTCCCATGCACATGCTACTTATAGCAACATTTTGAGTTTTACGCGGCCCGCGTAAACCTTAACATAGGTTTTACGCGGCCCGCGAGAGCCCTAGTCTACGTGTAGGGCTTGTGTGTCACCGGTAGGTCCGCCACGTGTGCGACACGTGGCCTGGAACGCTTATCCGGTAAACTTTACTTTGACGCGGCCCGCGTAAGCCTAAGCTTACGTTTTACGCGGCCCGCCTGAAACTTAAAATTCTTGTTTTCTTGGTTTTTCATGCACATTAGGGTTTCAGGGGTCCGGGTTTTCACTTACGGGTCGTTTATGGACAATTTTGCAGGTCCTTACATCATGTACCATGTTCAAGCTCGAAAAATGTGCCATTATGTCTTAACGATAAACAATGCAATTACGAAAATGACAAAATCGTAGTATTCGATCACCAATGAAATTACGAAAAATGATAAAATTATAGTATTCGAATGAGTTACATACCGTAATAACTAATAAGCTAATAGCTAACCAATAATTCGTGCAACTCTCCTTGCATTCTTCATAGCAAATTGGTGGATAACTCTTCACAATTTATATTAATTTAGACTTCGTTTTCAATTAGTAATGGGCTCAATTAACCTAGTGAGCTAGATTCTAAAGTCTAAACCATAAAAAAATAATTTGTATACGAGTCTTACTTGAAATTGATATGGGTTTACTATTTTAAAATAATAACATGTATATATTGGATTTTTTTTAAACATACACGGCCTTGTGCGGAAGTCCTCTCCGTACACCATCTAAGTCTCCCCTACACGCTGACACCATATGATCTAAAGATCTACATAAGATTGGAACCTTCAACCGAGAACAATTTTACTATAGAACTTAATACAGCTAAACGATGACCCTTTTGGTAAGTTCTAAATACTAATTTTCTTTTGCTACTCCCTACATGTTTAGTTATGATTACATAAACTTATTCAACTTCCAATGATAAGATTCCCAAGATACATATTAGACAACCGATGGAGATCTATGCCAGGAGCATCAACTAAGATTTGTATCCACTGTATATTTGTTGCTAAAAAACTTGGACTAAAATTGTCGTCATATATATTTATAAATTAAATAAAAAAGGATACATATACCAATATAATTATAGTGGAGAATTTAAATGAGAAGAAAAAATCTGTAAGAATAAAAAGAATAAGTTTTAAACCAATAAAAATGTTTCATTTAATAAGTGTATTTAATGTTATTGAAAAGAGCATATAGGTAAATTTATAATTATATACTAATAGAAAACAAACCGAATGAATAGTGATTTCAATATATATTAATTAAATGAATAGTGATTTCAACATATATTAATTAAAACAAATGAATAGTGATTTGAACCTATATTAATTAAAACAAACTAAATCAATAGTGATCTAGGAAATATAAGAATATGGGGTATGGGGCGGGGGTTGTGACGTGCGTTGGGTACAAACGCCCAAGTCACCACCCCGGGTGGGCTTGGGTTTCGGCGTGGCCCCTTGGGCGGGGGTTTCAGCCAGGGCGTTGGGCGGGGCTATCAAGATGACATGGCGGGATCTCATTGGCCAAGACAAGTAGCCGTTTGGGCTAGCCGTTGGCCAACGGCTATGTGTTTAAAAAAAAGATATAGGAAATATTAGAATATGGGGTATGGGGTATGGGGCGGGGGTTGTGGCGTGGGTTGGGTACAAACGCCCAAGACACCACCCCGGGTGGGTTTGGGTTTCGGCGGGGGTTTCAGCCCGTGCGTTGGGCGGGGGCTATCAAGATGACATGGCGGGATCTCATTGGCCAAGACAAGTAGCCGTTTGGGCTAGCCGTTTGCCAACGGCTATGTGTTAAAAAAAATAGATCTAGGAAATATTAGAATATGGGGTATGGGGCGGGGGTTGTGGCGTGGGTTGGGTACAAACGCCCAAGTCACCACCCCGGGTGGGCTTGGGTTTCGGCGTGGCCTCTTGGGCGGGGGTTTCAGCCCGGGCGTTGGGCGGGGCTATCAAGATGACATGGCGGGATCTCATTGGCCAAGATAAGTAGCCGTTTGGGCTAGCCGTTGGCCAACGGCTATGTGTTTAAAAAAAATTATCTATTCACTATAAATACTCACACTTCTATTCATTTTTTACCACAACTACTCCACCTCTTCTATAATGATCTCTATCTTATTTAAAAAAAAATCCTCATCCAACCACAATACGAAAAATGAATCCTCATAATCGTGGTTTTGACCCGAACAATCCGTGGGCATTCCAAGAAACACCTAGCCCAGCATCCAATCGTCCAATTGCTCCCTTTTTAATGCACTCCACGATGCCGGATATGACTGGTTACGCATCGTTTATCTCGAATCGTTTGAAGAATAATGTCGGTCAGTTTACTTACTGTGTGTATAAAAGGTAATCTAAACTGTGCAATTACTTGCATTGCTACGTTGCTACAGGATTTTATGAGCTCGGTACCAATCGGTACCGAAAATACCGTTACCGAAATCCCCAAAAGTATGTACCGGTACCGAATATACCTGGTACGGTACGGTACGGTTCGGTACCGGTTGGTACTGGTACAACACCGGTATTTGAGGGTAAAAATCGGTGAATACCGGTGCCGAACCGGTACCGAAAATACGTTACGTTTTAGTTCGAGCTACTTTTTGTTATTTGACATGTTTTGTCATTCTTATAGAACGATTTGGTTTAGCGCGCCACAACGCGCGCGCATGGTAAACAACTAGTTGTAATTAATTAGCTAACTAATTAAACTTGTAACTCACTTTTAAATATACTTTTTCAAAATAAAATAAGTTATGGTGAATGACAACTTTCGACATTTATAGGATAAATTTCAGTATGTGTAGGATAAATTTTGAAATGTGTGGGATAAATTTCAATGTGTGCATGGTAAATTCCGGTAAATGTAAGATATATATAGGTTAAATTTGAAATGTGTAGGATAAAAAGTTTTTGTTTTATTAATGAGAGGAGTTATAAACTATTTGATATTTTACCATTATGTCATTTCTTCTTTTTCTTCCCACATTAAATTGCTTCTCAAATGAACCTTACCCTATAACTATATTCTTGTTTCACTCAAAATTTAGTCATTATAAGTAGATTGTTTTAATCCATTGTAGTCCTTTAAGTCTATTTTTTAGCCTTTTTATTGCACCATCATTCTGCAAATAAATACAAGGTAGTCTTTTTATTGAGCCAAAAATTTACATTTAGCTCAACTTTGATGAATACACGTTTTAATAAACGGAAAACAACCAATAAAATACTTTTAGCATCAAATGGAAGGCAAAAAAAGTAAAAATAATTACAATATATGTTGTTCATTTTAATGTAATACATTATTATTTAAAGTTAATTTTCTATAAACAATGTGTACACGAGGCATATAACATTCTCATAAGAACAACCTCAATAGGTTTTTCATGATCTCCAAGAACGATGACAAGGCTCGTTTGAGCCATCCTTGACTATTGGGCGAGAACGGTTTTAGGAAACCGTCCATACACATGAATGTCAAGAATGGCTTGGTGGTAAAGTCGGTTTGTTTTTTAATTATATCATATATACATAGAGAGCAATAAGTATTTACGCATAAATAAAATGATGATAAAGTGGTAATATTTTTAGGTGGTTTGAGTCTCTTAATATGTGATTTTATGTTTAGTCTCTTAATATGTGTTTTTATGTTTATCATCCTGCAACAAAATTTACTTATATAATATTTTTATGAATATTTCTTAATATGAGATTTTATGCTTATCATCCTGCAACAAAATTTACTTATATAATATTTTTATGAATATTTAATATCTTTACTTTTTTACTTGTATTATTTATCTTGATTGATTAATTTTTATGATTTTATCTTGATACAAATCTGATCCCGCCCCCTAGCTCACTTGGCAATCCCCATGTGGTTTGGGTTGGGCCGGCTTCCTCCTTGGAGGTCGCCGGTTCGACTCCCGGGTGTTGCATACGGGGGGTGGGACGTCCCAATGATGGATCGTATCCTACCGAGGCATGGTGCGGTCTTGAGGGCAACCCGGTTTTACCCAGCTGTTACCCCAGTGAGTCTCTCGTGTGGGGGCAGTATGGTTTCCGGGCGGAAGTCAGCTTGCGCGACGGCCGGGGCCCGATCGAACATCGCGTTCGTAAGTGTGGGGCTGACGGGGGAATGTCTTTGACATGAACCCGGTGACCACTGGTCCAGTACAAAGAAAGTCACCTTCCAAAAAAAATCTTGATACAAATCTAAAAGAGGATCCTTGAAAAATTTCGTCTCATCCGCCACCCACGTGATTCCCCGCGTCTTCTTTTCAACGAATTAAAAATTAAAAAAGGTACACATATTGGTTTTTTTTTTCATATTTTCTTCTAAAATTAAGAATGGAAAAATCATAAGAATTAGTAAATACATTACCAAAAATAAGAGTTAATTGCCTGAATGGTTCATGTGGTTTCATGTTTTTTCACGTTTAGTCCCCACCTTTAGAAATAGCTGGTATGCTTCCTATGGTTTGTCATTTTGTTACTCGAATAGTCCCCTGACATTTACTCGGGGGACTATCCGAGTAACAAAATGACAAACCATAGGGAGCACACCTGCTATTTTCAAACTAACTGACATCTACTCGGAGGACTATCCGAGTAACAAAATAACAAACCATAGAGAGCATACCTGCTATTTTCAAAAGGTGGGGACTAAACGTTAAAAAACGTGAAACCACAGGGACCATCCGGGCAATTAACTCCCAAAAATAATCATTGTATTTTATTAATTTATTAGTTTAATTGTTTCAAAATCTCATAATAAAAAGAAACCATACGACTATTTCGTGTAAAACTTAGGGTGAGGGGAGCGGTTATCTATTTGGAATAGTTCTCATTCACCAAATCAAACAGTGTCACGTCAATTTACCTATTTTGTTTACCTAATGCTCAAAAACGTTGGTGGTGATTTATCTATCTTGGATTAGGTAAACTATTATTTTTATTTTTTATTTTTTTAAATTATGTGTTAAGATAAAACATCAAACTTATAAATAAATAAAAAACCATTACACTAAAACGAAATTCAGTTGCATGGTTTGATTAAAAAATGAAGGTTGGGTTTGTGTAGCAAAGCCAAGTTGGGGATCAAACGGGGCACTTGAACCACCCGAACCACCACCTTTATTTTGCACCCTCGCCTTCGAACCGGACCCTAAATATTTTTTCTTCCCTTCACCTTTGTTTGAACCTTCCATTATAATTGTTTGACAAGAGTTGAAATGAAGATGGTGAAGAAGTGTGTAAAAAATAGGTTGAATGGTTTGTTTAAATATGAAAATTATATTTTTTTAATAAATTTAAACGGTTATATAGCCGTTACTCCACATCTCCCAACGGTCAAAAATGCCTTCCCCTCATCGGTAAACCTTCACCGCATACATAACCTCACCGATCAGTAACCTCCATCGGCGGCGGTGTTGCCGATCGGTAAACACGTTTGCCGATGGAGTTTATCTCCCACTCCGCTCACCCTTAACCACTTTTTCACTAGCTTGACAACGATGTAAAATACTATTAATTTTTATGCTAGTTAGTACGGATGAGTATGGTACCGGAGTGGTACTCGTACTGAAAGCAGCGGTACCAAAAAACGGGGAAAATGAATACCGGCATCGGTACTGGTACCGAATATACCGACCGGTATCACAGCGGTACCGAAAAACAAAGAAAATGGGTACAAGTACCGAATATACCGGTATGGTACCAATACCGGTACCAAATACTCATCCCTGCCTATTAGACTGACAAATTCGGGGTGTAAACGGGTCACGTTGCTTATGAGTTATTCAAGACAAGCTTGTTAAAAGTTTGCATTGAGTTAAGTTTAAACAAATCTTAGCCTAAAATTAAGCTTGTTTACCAAACAAGCGCAAGCTTCTCTTATCAAACCCGAGTAAACTCCTGAGCTAAACGAACATATTATTTGTTTAACTTTTATACAATGTCTTTAATACATATATTTATATAGTTATACTATTATACATAAAATAGGAATAGTGGATTTTAATAATCCAAACTATTAGTCATTGGCCGACAATAGTCCCACCTTTAAAAATAACCAATGTTGGTCCCACATTTTCACATATTGTAAACTAATGGACCTTTACTAATAGAACCTTAATTTTTTTTTGTCCCCTTATCGTTTTCGGTTTAGTAAAGATACATTCGTTTACAATATATGAAGATGAGACCACCACTGGTTATTTTTGAAGTTGAGACTATTGCCGGCCAACGGCTAATAGTTAGAATTATTAAAATTCATTATTCCTATAAAATATGATAAGCGCTCACTTAGCATGCAAGAGGTACAGGGATCGTTACCCCGCATCTTCAAGTGTTTTAATTTAGTTTCTATACTCTGCAATAGTGGTAAGGTTTGCCTTCATCCCATTCTCCCAATCCTATCATTAACTTTGTTATTTGTGAGATTTACCGGGCATGATTATCGTATGTATAAATAAAAATTACTAGACAAATAAATACAATTATAAATGTACATAGAATAGTTAATAAATAATAAAAGAGTCGATTTCAAATTTTAAAAACTACTCAAAAGCTGAGTTTGAACTCAAACTATCATAAGTTAAACGAGCCATCTTAAGCTTAATAAGATGGCATATATCATAAGTTAAACGAGCCATCTTAAGCTTAATAAGATGGCATAGACTCACCTAAACTTATTTTAACAATAAATAAAGCGGGAAACTTAAAAAAAACCAAAACCATTTTAATAAGGGTCCTAATATTAACACATGGGAAAACTTATTTACACATGGTGTATACGGGCCGTATAACAGTATACGGCCCGTATACACCATGTGTAAATAAGTTTGCCTGGTCGTATACAATGTATACGAACGTGTATACGGGCCGTATACTCTTATACGGTCCGTATGGAACGAAAATTTGATTTTTCAAGTATTTTAGAGTCGTGAGGTGCTCAAAACTTTCTAAAAGTAGAAAAAAATAAAAGGAAGGGTGAGGCATTTGATGAGAGTTGTAAGGAGTCTGAATAAAACGGAAGCTATCAACGCGGGATTACGGACATGCGTTTAATTCCCAACATATTTGTTTTGTCACGTACATTTCGTAAGAAACTTTTCGTGCACTGAACCTTCACCTCCAATCATTTCCTGGTCAAATCACACACTATAAAGTTTAAACTTATCGTGTGTTGTAGTTTGGAAAGATGACCGAATAGAGATCTGAATAACAAACTGTGGAGAACTTGTTTGCGTTATCCACCAACAATCCGTTCATTATCTATTGTTGTCTAAAACAATATCAATTAACGTTCAGTTGTGTATACAAATTCATCACCGGTTTCTACAGCACAAGCACATACACAGGGAGAATGTTCTCGAAATTGAAGGAAAAGAAAAAATGGTTGTTGATGTTTTTCACTATCAGGATTTTGTTGGTTTGTTTGAGAACCAGATTCCAATGTCCTACTACTTCAATCCTTCCTACATTATTGAAAATTACTATATCACACGCCATTCTCTTGCACCTGTATACATTGATTGTGGATTTTCTTGAGTCGTCGGGAAAACTTTTCCTCGGGGGAGGGTGAGTAGTATGAGTCTGAGTCCATTGTGGTTCGTGAATGTTGGAAGAACCCGACACGTCTTCTGCTGCCTCTTCAGTTGGTAAAAGACATAGGATGGCTTCTAATACAGGCTCTTTGTCAGTTGTGGTTGATTTATAGGAGGAGGTTATGAAACGAATATATGTTTATGCGAACATCCTAATTTTGTCAAGTACATGCGTTTTATTCCCAACATCCTTATTGTATCAGACTCTCTCCCCTCCTGATGCAATTTTCACAGTGGTACCAATGTCCTGCTACTACAATCCTTCCAACGCCTGATTCAGATACAACCCTTGTGGATTTCGGTTGGTTCAGAAACTTAACAAGAGAAGCAACTAAAAAAAGGAAAGAAAGAAATTTTTTACCATTTTTACGGGCCGTATACCGTTTATACGGCCGTATACTCTCGGTAAAAAACAAATTTACCGATCGTATACAATGTATACGATGATTGTATACGGGGCGTATATTCTGATACGGCTCGTATACTATGGGTAAAAAATGGTAAAAAAGGGATTATTCTCTTTAATCTATTAGAACGATCCTTGTCTTGAGAACCTGATTCTGATTTAAACAACGGAATTTTTGGATCATACTACTAGCAGAAGAACCCGACACGTCTTCTGTGATGATTCGAAACATTCACGAACCACAATGGACTCAGACTCATACTACTAGCAGAAGAACCCGACACGTCTTCTGTGATGATTCGAAACATTCACGAACCACAATGGACTCAGACTCATACTACTAGCAGAAGAACCCGACACGTCTTCTGTGATGATTCGAAACATTCCGAATAACCAGCAGAAAAACCCGTACCGGTGATTGTTTATCCATACTATTCTTCATAGCCATATTCCCACTCACAAGTTGTTGATACATATCGTCCGTTCAAGTTGAGTATTTTTCTAACTTTATGCTTGCATCCACCACAGTGAATATTAACTTTGTGTGAAAGAGTTTGGAAACCGGACGGAATCTATGAAGAATCCACAACGCTTATGGCCAGATTCTTTCCTTCAATCTTGGCAAAATCAATGCCTGCTTGTTTTATTATCACGAAAGTACTGAACAACCGAGATAACAGCTCCGGTATTTATCACCAACCCATCTTTGGTAGTGTTTGTTTGAGAACCTAATTCAGATACACAACGGTCTCTTTGCTTCGTCTACTAGAACTATTTGTGTATGCATTCTTTTGGTAGTTAACAACGCTAATTAGAAAAAAATGTCACAGTTTTCAAGACTGTTTGTCGGGTTTCCAATGCTCACACAGGGTGATAAACAACGCTGATACACGTAACATCTAGTTATATTCAGATTTAAACAATGCCCGCCTCAACTGAGATAACGGACATCCATCAAGCTCAAAAAGAAAACTTGTGTTTCCCATAGTCACAAAAGATTGCGGTTTGTATTTCGCAAAGCCACCGTTTCCGTAGTAAAAAACGGTTGCGGTTTGTATTTCGCATAGCCATCGTTTCCGTAGTAAAAAAACGGTTGGGTTTGCACATTCAATCTTCAATACTTCAGTAAAATACCACTAGTAGAAGAACCCGACACGTCTTCATGTAACAGAGAATGTTTTAGAAATTGAAGGAAAATGAAAAGATTTGTTGAAATCGAATTTGACAACTATGACAGCTTATTAAAAGTATCGTGTGTTGTAGTTTGGAAAGATGACCGAACAGAGATCTGAATAACAAACTGTGGAGAACTTGTTTCTGTCAGGTTCTTCTGCTAGTTACTCGGAATCGATAAATAACCAACACGAAGATCTCTGCGATCGCTAAGGTTTTCATCAACGGACTGATCGGTAACGTTACTCTACCTGTGCTCCGATTTAAGCGGCATGTTTCGATCAACGTTTATCGACATTGTTAAAGGTGATGAAGAGTTTAGAAACCCTATAATGATTGTGTTTTTACGGGAATAAAACGTGATACTTGAAAAAACGCCAATATATACGGCCCGTATATAGTTATACGGCCCGTATACCATTGGTAACATCAAAAACCCACAAAAATAAATCAATTGAGCCGTATACATTTTACAAATCGTATACACATGTATACGACCCGTATAACTGTATACGGGCCGTATATAATAAAACAAAAAAAACATTCCCTGCGCATTTTTCTATTAAAAAACATTCTATACGAGTCGTATAATTGTATACGGCCCATATACAATAGGGGATGTGAAAATAAGATATAAGGTATGTGAGAATAAGACACCCCTTTAATAAACACATTTGAATTGATGAATTGTAAGGAAATAATACTAATAAAAAAAATGAAGAGGAATGTAAAAAGTGAGAGGGACAGGGTAAGGTACGGTTGACATCAGGATAATGACAGGTCTACGGGGCTTAGCGTGGGGTCGCTCTCACCCTCGATTCTTTTTCATTCTTTATTTCTTAGCAACCTTTTTGCTGCATTCTTTCTTTACCCCACCCTCTACTACTTTTATATTCCATTTTAGCCCCTCTTTTATGTCTCACCTTCCAAAACACTCCCTACTTTTTAATCACTTTCCAATTAACCACCTCCTACAAACTTTTGGTACCGGTACCGGTACGAGTATGGGTACGGGTAGTGTACCAATCTCATCCCTACTACAAAGTGTCACACTCAATCCTTCTTATTCATTTCTTTTTTTTTTTTCAGGATAAATGTCACGCTTTTTATTTCAAAAAAATCAATGACCTTCTTATAGCCTTACGCATTTAGATCCTTTTATGTAGATATGAGATCGGTATAGTATTGACTAAGAATGAGTAAAAACACGAAAGCCGGATATCGTACCAATTATTGTAGTACGATACCAGATTGCTACTAGTAGTGCAAAAGTATCAAAAAATACCGAAACCTAAAGCATACAAATAAATATTGATACTGGGATCAATGTTGTTCGATCGGTGTCGATTTTTACAGGACGGTACCGCTACTTAGTAAAAAGATGTGTATCTCTACTTTTATGTACTTAGTATTAGATTTATATTATATAACTTGATGTATAGCATTTTAATGTAACTTAATTAATATAAGAATATATTATATACCTTGATGTATAGTATTTTATTTACCTATATGTTAATAACACAATGAAAGAAACAGTAAAACCAGGCAGTCACACATTTGCGTGACACAAGGTTAAATTCAAGGAAAGTTTACACGTCTGTATGCGGTCCCTTTAAACTTTCTTTTCTATGTCGACTCTTCACCCTTAACTCTCCCCTTCATCCTTTTGTTCATCATCCACTGATTTGGTGAAGAGATATTTCTGATTCGTTACACTGAATTGATAAATCTAGAGTCTTATCATATATTAGAGGTTTGGATATCCAGAAATTAATTTTACTTGTTATATTTATTAAAATTAATCAAAATTCAGTAACAATGAGACACACATTGGTAAATTATTAATGCAAATATTCCATTTCATGTAATGTTATGAGAATAAAACAACTTCAAAATCCACTCATTTCCTTTGCTGTTAGGAATATATCAGTTCGAAAATTTGTGATGTCATTATCATATATATAATTTATAAACTTTTTAGCTACAATGATTTTGTTTTGTTTTTCTTTTTTGTGATTTTTTTCGTTGTGAATCATTTTTTCATCTTTCCTTTTTCTTTTCTATTTTTTGGTTTTTCTTTTTCTTTTTTAAGTTTCAATCGAAACCTGGTGTTGTACATGCAACAAAACGAACAGTCTAATACTGACCGAAAAACGTCAATACCGAAATTGATATTCGTTTTTATTGTTTCAATTGATGTAAACATCTCGGTATTTTTTTGGTCGTATCATGACTTTTTTTTGTTTCTCTTTCGATAAATGTCGGTATCTTAATGAACCAAACGAATTCCTGCCATTAACATTATTTTTACTACTGAGTCTATGTTTCCATTAAAAATTTGGTCGCCCCGCCGCACAGCGTGGATGTAACTCACTAGTTTTCTAAAAATATACGAATTTTCACTTTACTTTCGTATAAAAATATTACATACAATAAATAGCCGATGTTAAATGCACCGGTCATTTCTACCTAAATCTGTCGCTCCTATAATGCATATGAGACAAAGTTTTAAAAGGTAATAATAATAAAGTTCAAAAAGTCATGGAGGATCAAAACTTCCTTCTTATTAGATTTTTATTTGAACAAGCATCACATTCAATAATGTTAGTGGTGTGCTGAACATGGCTCTTATATGTTTAATGACTTATGCCACTTTCTAACTTTAGTTTCTTTCTCCCTTTAGCACATGTCTACATTCACATGATCATATTTGCTATCTTTTAAGTACTTTTAAGTAATGGTATGAGGAGCCTTTGAGGACGCACCTCTGGTAAAATTTTATTAAGAAATGAACAACCTACACGTACAAAAGAATATTAAGTTTCCACGAAACATATCTCCCGAGTGAAAAATGCAGGAGCCCTTTTGTCATTTGAAGTTGTGGTAGTCGATCAATTTTCCTTTACACACAAGTTAATTTATAAAAATGCAAGATTAGTTCATTTGTTTAAAATTTACAATACAAATAAGCCTAGTAAAGTGATGTAAGACCCATCCAATTATGTGGTTCATCTTAATTAATATTGTACAAAGCATCTTCATCCGATATTAACAATGTGTGAGGATGTCTAGATAAGTTATAATATCCACTGTATAAGGTTATATTTATCAACCTAATTAACATAAAACTATGAGTTTGTTAGTCATTGTTGGTTAAAATTTTGATAGTAGGTAGTTGATTATTGATATTGTAGGTTGATTGGGGGTTGGTTCCGAGAAATCATAAAAGCATTGAAGTAAATTACATCTCATCATATAGTTGAGAACATTAAGAAATAGATAGATCATTATAAGAAATACATAATTTCTCTATGATTACAAAATGAGAACATTAAACGCAAACGTTGCTTACGAGTTATCATACGTTCACAATCTATATATCCTCCTAAACTCGTAGGAAATCGGTAAAATTACAAGCATAAGAAGCATGGTCAATCATAGAGTTAGACCATGCCTTGACCGCTACGTGTGTTGTTCAAAGCTCAGAACAAGCGGGTAAATAAGTCCTATGGTTACACTTCGGTGACCAAATCGTGCATCGACCGTTTGAAAACAAACTTAATTAAGTACCATGACTAATGTCATGAAATGATCATAGTTATTTAGATAATTTTAAGCCATATTATGACTCGTAGTGAAGGATTTAATGTTCTTAATGAGCTGTTATTGGGCAATGAGAGTAAGTTTTGAGTATACGCGAAACCTTCAAATTTCGATACTTTGTTACTCTTAAATTTTACAATATCATAAGTTTCGATTCATTGTTACTCTCTCACAATATCATGAATACATACATAGGATGAGAAGTATATATATATATATATATATGGTCAGGATTTAGAGAAAACGGTTGAAAGTGTGAGAACGGAGAGAAAGCTTATGGATCGTCAGATCAAAACAATATATGGACTAGATGATGCGGCGGCGTTTTCATAAATAACATCACTTTTATTAGTGTGGCGCGCTTCATTAAGGGTAAAATGGTCTTTTTTGACTTCTCTACACAAAACGCCAAACTCACGAATAAAACGCTATTAAAATACCGCCTTAACACACATAGCACACTTCATCCTAATCTAAACGCCATTAGATATAAAACGTCAAACTTTGTTTTTAACCGATAAAGCTGAACAAACAGTACTGAAACGACGGAACTTAATTACTAGCATTTACTATAATAAAAATCGCGCCTAAAATACTCGCCAAAAACTTCCTATATAAACAACCTCTCAGACCTACTAAAATCCACACCAAAACCCCAAACACCATATTTTCCTCTATACCATTCATCTTATAAACGCCAAAAAAAACCCAAATATCAAAGATTCTAATCCATGTTTCTTTGATATACACTATTTCCTCAATATAAACGCCAAAACATACAAAAACCACAAAAATTCAAAAACGCCGTTTCATGGAGATTCAGTTTTGTTCTCAATAAAGTTTAGCTAAACGGGATGGACAACATTGTTAGACATCTTTCTTGACTGAGTATTAACAATGTTGTCCATCTCGTTCAGCAAAACATTATTGAGTTTGGCTTGACCAAAATTAGAGGTTTTTTGTAGTTTTATTTAGTGGCGTTTTTTTTGGCATTTGATTTGCTTGACCGATCTATTATTGTTTGTTACGTAACTTCGAAGTAGCATGTTATGAACAAATAGGTCGAAAAAAAGGATGGAAAAGAATTATGTAAAACGCCAAACTGAGATCTCTCTGTGTTCTATAGGAATGAAATATACAAAACACCAAACTACTCTACACTGGCTCTCGAAGACCATCTGTGTGTGTTCTGTAAGAATGAAAAATACAAAACGCCAAACTACTCTTCACTAGCTCTCGAAGACCTTGTCGATCTTCTTTTAATTACAGCCTGTTTGCATGTCGATGCGTAGTGTCCATATCCTTTGCAGTTCTAACACTGTCTTTCTTTGGCCCCGGGTTTCGACTTTGATTTCTTTTTCTCGAGTGTTATCTCCTGTTTAGATTTCAGGCGCTTCCGAGAACCAGAACCTTTGGATTTATACCCAACAGGGACTCTTATTGGATTCTTGTCATTTTTATATTAACCAGTTATCTCGACAAATCTATCCCTAGTACTAGCGGGAGGAGCAACAATCAGCATATCTTGAACCTTCTTCATATAAGATTGAACATGATCCTTGTATAAGGATAGCTCCTCTTTATTACCGGATAAACGGTTCAAAGTATATTCCGTTGAAAAAATAATATCTCGCATCAAACTTTGCACATCGGGATCAAGCTCGGTCATATATTCACGACTAATTGAGTATTCGGGAGAGCAATTTGGGGAAGCCTCTTTGCGCCATCTATTCAGACTGTACTATTTTGTAAATTCCCTAATGTCCATAATTCTCAAAACATAGAATATATGTCTACATAGCAAACCAAACTGTTCAAAACGCCTGCATGTGCAATCAGACTTACAGAACATTACCTGAAAAATGTCAAAAACAATATCTCTATAACGCCATGCAGAGAATATTTGTCTAAAAAATTAAAAAAAAAAACACATTGGATATGATAAAATGCCATTAATAGAAAATGCCATTTAAAAACAAAACGCCATTGTTTACCTCACATAAGGATGTACAAGGCTGTTGGAAGTCATTTATGTAAAACTTAACAAACCCATGGGGTTGATCTTCGTAACGTTGATTTATGCAATCCGCAATTCCAATTAGCTCAGCTTGAACGTAAAAAAAAAAAATACTTTTTGTGTATATGTCAACAACTTGGCCTTCCAACAATTGGTAATTACTCTTCAACTGGGGTCGTTTGTATCAAGATTCATGATCATTTTTCCGGTGTATGTGACACTGTGTTTCTATTGCAGTTTCATAATGAGTCATGAACTCAACAAGAGTAGCTTTCGATTTGCACACTTGACCAAAAAAATGATTCTCACTCTCTGACCTCGATGTCGTTCGCATAAGACCCGACATCTCTTCCATTCTATAGTATGCAGGGATCCAAGATTCCCAGAGTGCAAAAATATCATATAGCCAGTCATTATCTGCTAATTTGAACTCTGCGATAACCACTTCCCATTCTGATTCAAACTCTTCAGGTGTGAGAATATCCGTCCACACAACACCAAAATACGTTCTTTAAAATTGGCGGAATTGCATAGCCTAACACCAACCTATGTATAACACGAAAACGCCATGCATAAAAAAACATATAAAAATTACACAAAGACAAAACTTAATTAAAAAAAACATTAATAAGGTACAAAACGCCATGTATTTCAAAACGTAGTGTATCCTAAAACGCCAAAGGTAAAAATAAGCATACCAACCTTCAGCGAAAGTTTATGCATCACATGCCACATGCATAACCGATGCCTCGTGTCAACAAATACAACAGAAATAGCCTTCTTCATTGCTGGATCTTGGTCAGTGACAACAACTTTTGGTTGAGAACCAACATCTTTTAGAAAAACTCTCAACAACCCAATACACGTATCAGCAGTTTCCAACTCCAATAATGTTGCACCAAATGTAACATTGCAGTGATGATTGTCTATACCAGTGAACGGTACAAACACCATAGAGTATCTGCATATGAAAACGCCATGAGAACTGAAACAATAATAAAAACGCCATTGCATGTAAACTAATAAAACGCCATTGCATGTAAACTAATAAAACGCCATATCATGTAAACTAATAAAAACGCCATTGCATGTAAACTCATAAAACGCCAAAAAACAGAAGAAGTTGAATAATAAAATATTACTTGTTGGAATGATACATGGCGTCAAACGAAATCACATCAACAAATACGTGGTAATTTCGTTTGGCTTGATCGTCACACCAAAAAAAGTCCCTTCAAACGATTCTCTTCGTCTGTGAAGTAATCATACGAGAAATTAGGCTGGGAATGGTTTTTTCATTCAAATGTCTCACAACCACATCAGCGTCATATTCCCCTATAAACAAGTTAATTTGCCTCTTATAGTTCTTAAATTCAACTTTACTTGCACCCACATCTTCAAAACCGCCAAAACAAGTCTTCATAACATTAAGCGCCTTGACGGGACCCAAATTCAGCTTAGACATGCTGTGTATAACATGCTTCTGGAGCTGAGTGAGGTGTCATTCAGTTGGAAGAAAATGCTTATCAGGACGTTCAACAAGATCATAGTTGTGCTCCTCGACAAACTTATACACCTTCCATGATCCATCCTCAAAAGTTACACCTAACAGTGCACCACAATCAGTACTCTTTGAAAACTTGGATCGCACTAATCGCTCCTTTTGATTGGGGTCCAACGTATCAACCTTCTTGTCCTTGTATAACCCAGATCTCGTACACAAGTAATACTTAATATGTAACACACCTTTAGAGTTTGTCTTTGTAGTCCCTTTCCTGACTGAAAACCCACATTCCTTGGCATGCTTGACATACATTGAATAACAATCATCGAGGCTTGAGAATACCATGTTCATTGTGGGCTTTATTTCTTCACTAACGTCAGGAATGATAAATGGTAATCCAGTTTTGGGGCAAAGCCTTTGACTCGAGTAAGCAACTTCGTCTGAGAAAACACAGTGAGGAACAGAAAAATCAGAAAAAAACGCCATTAAAAATAGAAAATGTCTCGTGATATCATTATAGATTAAAACGCCATTAATTGAATAATAAACAAGACATAATAAACACATAATTTAAAAACGACATGATGAAAATGCATGAGATGAATAATTAAAAACACTTAACAACATAAATAATTAACAAAATATAACATCATAATGAAAACGTCATAATTAACAAAACTGATGTTTACACAAATTAACAAATAGTAATAACCGATGTTTACAAATACTACTAAATAACATTCAAAACTAATCAAATAGATGTAAAACGCCAATGATCGTAAAAACATAAGAAATATACTAGATCGTAATGATAATTAAAATTAATATTGAAAACTCCAATTATCAGTTCTTTGTAATTGTTTAAATACCAATTAAAACGCGATTAAATTGCATAATTGAATAACGCCATTGAAAATCATACAACACATTATAAAAATACTAATATAAAAAAACAATGAAACAAGCATAAAAGAACAAAACGCCATATATGTTGCATGATTTGCTGGAACAAAAATAGAAAACGCCAACGAATTTTACTTTGTCGAACAGAATCCACGTTAGACGCCATAGATCTGAGAATGCTTGCAAAGGAGGTAACAGCTAACAAGAAATATTTGGAGTTTTAATTTGAAAGAGATTTATAACGCGAACAAGGAGGGAACGTAAAAAAGGAAAAAAAGGACAATCGTACCCCTGCATAACAATTAGAGCCCCCTGCCACGTGTTGGGCCAGGATCCGTTCTCACCGTTATCACACTTTTCACTGTTCTCACCGTTCTATATATATATATATATGTAAGATCAAATAAAAAGTTCATTTTGCCTAAGTAGGATGTGAAGTAATCTTAACCATTGGTGTGCGTTAAGTGTGATATGATTTCATTAATATTTTGAGCCAATTTTACGCATTAGTCAAGTTTTAAATTTATAAAACACGATATTCTACTAACACTAAACACACACATGGGCAAGTGCACCCATCGTGAGCGTAGTATAGCGTTGGTAAGATACCGAGGTCGTCCAAGGACACAAGAGATTTTAGTACCGGTTTATCCTCAACATCTAATCAATCTAAATTTTTGATAAAAGATTTGAAATAAGAAAATAAAAAATAAAAACTAAAAATGCATAAATAAAAATAAAATAAAAACAGATAGATAAGATGAATCACCTGGATCCGACTCGTCTTTAATGTATCCTTTGATGATTTTCGCACTTTCGGACGTTTTAAGAGATTATCTTAGTTATAGTAGTAGACCCCTTTTTTGAAGGTGACGTTACCCTCAATCCAGTGGTTTGAGTCAGCAAGGATACAATCCCAGGTCGGCATATTGAAAGATAATTAATTAATTTATTAATGAGAAAAGTGGTAGGCCCTTCTTTTGAAGGTGACGTTACCCTCGGCTAAGTGGTTTGAGTCAGCAGGGATACAATCCCAAGTAGCCGGTTTAATGTATTAATAGTAGTTTACATATGAGGGGATCAAGCCATTCGCACCCCCTCCATACAATACAGTGTGTAACATTCCAAAAATTTTAAATTTAAAATAAAGTTATTACACGAATAGATCATGGGTAAGTTGATTGTTAGCAATATGAGGTACCTAGACGGGGCTAGAAACCGTTTAATAATTAAGTTATAAAAATACATTATATTTGAACTTACTCCGCTTTTAATGAAACTTGGCTCAAAATGTAGATACAAATATTCTCGTTCTAATGACATATTCATTGGTTTATAAAACGTTATATTTTAGAAGTTATAAGCGCCAAATAAGTGAAGCAGCTGAATTAATTATAATAATAAAATAATATTAAAATTTAAAAACTAAAACAATGAAATCAAAATGGATGGATATATGTATGGTGGGCGACGTGTCCTACACCAAATAAAATAGAATTATGGAAATAAAAAATATGTGGTGGAGGTGCATGTATTAAATGTATACGTGTATGTTTTGTGTCAAAAAGGAATCTCAGGTAACTTATTTTTCAAGAGTATGGGACACTATAAGGGGCTGTTTGGCTAAGCTTTTCAAAATGAGTTATTTGCTTATTTGCTTTCTGAAAAGCAAATAAGCAAATAAGTCATTTTGAAAAGCTCCATTTTAAAGCTTTTCAAAACAGCTTATTGACTTATTTGTTTTTTAGAAAAGCAAATAAGCAAATAAGTCATTTTGAAAAGCTTAGCCAAACAACCCCTAAATAAGAATAGGAACCTTTAGAAAATTTGCTCAGTGGCTCTCATACGCCAACTTTCTCTCTCTAAGAAAATTCTATATTATTTATTTTTATTTATAATAATAATATAGCCCTGTCATGTTTTAAGTGTTGTAACCCCTGATCACTGAATCAATACCCTGTCCGATTGATTTAGGACCCACCAACGCATGTCAAGGCTCTGCTCGACTAAGTACGTTGGGGTTCTGTCTCGTGACGTAGGGAAAAAATTGAATTGGGTTACTATACTTAATGCGAGTGCATTATATATTTTATTAAATAGTTCAGGAGTTATACCCAAGATATAACAACCCTCCTAAAATATTTCCGAAACTCCTATAATATTTAGAACACCCATATACGTCCTAAAATACACACCGTATACGTAAAATGGCCCTAAATACATTTATTTTTATAAAAATTAAATAAAAACAAATTTTAATGGCCCCTGGCGGGCCGCGACAGAGCCAATGAAGGCTTACGCGGGGCGCGACAGCCTGGCTACGGGGCTGCACCCTGAGCCGCCACGTGTCACACACGCGTCGAACCTATATTGTTGACCGGACAAAGCTACGCCCTAGACCCCCTAGCTCGCGGGCCGCGAAGACCCTTGTGGTCTCTTTCGCGGGGTGCGAGGAACTCAATATCAGGCCTTATAAATTGAGACGATCGGCCTTCAGTTTCCGACGCTCAAAATCTGAATTTCTCTCTCTATTTCTGAAATATAAAAATTATAGCAGGCATTATACCCCCTAATTAGCGAAGCTCTGCCTCGTTGTAAGTATTATAACTCCCGGTTACGTATTAGATACGCTGCCCGATTTATCTAGTGCTCCGTAACGGCTGTCGAGGTTCTGCACGACGTAGTCGTTGGAGTTCTGTCTCGGGGAGAGTATAACTAATGTAAATATTGGGTTATTATACTAACGCGTGTGCATTGTTTAATTTATTAGACTATAGCCAGGAAGTCAGAGGGAAAAACCTAAAATAGCAATGTGAGTAATCTCCTTTTTGTAGACCGTTTTTACAAAACCTCAAATATTTTAAGTTATATTTCACAGTGATTGAGTATTTGTAATTCTACAATTATCGTCGGTATGTTGGGGTTTTGTATACAATATTTGTTACTACATTGTGAGTAGTAACATGACCAGAAGTCGGGTCGACAGTACCGTGGGTGGTAATTAAGGTAGAATAATAAACAAATGTAATTGTTGATTGCCCTCAATGTTGTACAATGATAAAACTTGTTTTGATTAAACTGGGATTCACTCACCAGTATTTCTTGCTGATAAAATGTTTAAACACGTGTTTCAGGTAACTTAGTATGAAGCTCATAAAAGCCAGCTGAAGAGCACTGAAGGCTTAGAAAAGTGGCTATAAAAGTTACCTAATTAAAAAGGAGAATTGTTTTCAACATTTAGGGTTTATCCCTATAAAAATATTATGAATAAAAATTTGAGTTTTACCTATGTGTTTATTATTATTATAAAAATGTGGTGTTTTACTCTGATAAACTATTTCCTAACTATGGTCCTGATGAAAATTTCCGCTGCTAAATTGATAAACACCGATACCATCTGACTGGCTCGTGGCTCCGGCTCCTGGTGACGGGTCGGGGGATGTGACACAGTGGGTATTGAAGGAGGTCTTAGTAAGCTTGACCCAGGTCCTTGCAGGATCTATACACTGAACAATGAAAGAACCTTACTTGTCACACCCCTATACTGATAGCTCAGCCCTGTGGGCCCGGTGTGGAGTATCGTGACGTAAGATTGATATCGTCATAGTCAAACATACACAGAATAGCACAGCAGAAGTCTTGGAATATAAAATATTATTACAAACACAAATGTCTAAAATATATCAAAGTATTTAGTACAGACAAGTTTGTAATAATCCACACGCGGATCAATAAGACAAAAGGAGTTTATCAGACTAATGGCTTATGCGAAGGAGTTGCAAATTCCTCGTCTAACAATTCCGAGCAGCTTCCAACCTATTTACGTATTGGTACCTGTCACTTAGACTTTTGAAAATATGTCAGTTTTCACTGGTAAATACAATCAACCGACACATTTGAAAATGTTTATGAAAATTGGTTTAAGTGCACAAGGCACGAAAATCTTTTATACTTTGGACAAACTATTTCTCATGTTATCAGTTTTACATAACTTACTCTACGTGCGGGGCCCGGTACTATGCCGGTTCATGATTAACCGACACATCACTTATTCCGTTATTGGGAAACCCATATTGGGTATAAAATTATATAATAAACCATGTCGCATCTGTCGGGTGTATGTCTACACCCCGTGCTTAGGTCGTGGCCATTTGCAATTAACGAGTCAAGGATATCCAGGACACGGTCGCGTTAACCCCCAATGTTTCAGTCAAGCAATACGAATTAAAACAGGTTATTTAAATTTCCCGACTTATTGGTCTTCGAATCCCATACCTGACCATGCGGTAATTATATTACCGTATCCCAAGCCCGTATAAGGGAAAATAGGATAAGAGTATTTACCTGAGCTAGCACCTGTCTTAAATAGCAAGATTTATAATAACTCAGCCGTATTCAATTAAGTAAACGTAGGTACAATTTACCGGAAGGCTCTAGTCTGGAATGATGGTATAAATAACCAATTAGAATGCTAACGGGTCTTAATTAAGTCATAGACTTAGACCGACGAGTTTTTAAATATGAAAACGGTAAGATAGCTAGATTAAGCGATGACCGGAATGTAATGTAATTTAGACCCAACAAGTATGAAGACTTGTATAATATGGGTAAACTAAATACCTTCTGGATTTTGAAGTAAAAATGATAAGGTTTGACCTGTTTCGGCTAATTTATGCAAACTAGTTATATAAACCGTACCGAACACGTATAAGCATAAACGGGTAACCGGATGAGTCGTTTACAAGTTCCATAAGTTATTATGCTTCAAATATATTATGATATCAGTAGGATACCAACAATTATGCCCAAATAGATTTTTAAACCAAATTAAGTCCCGTAAGGGCATTTTGGTCATTTTAAGATTTATAAAAGAGGTTTAATAGTAAACTGAGGTTCTGGTCTAAAATATTTAGTAAAAATATTTATTTTATCATGTTACATCAGTAAAATATCATACATATGTGAGGTTTACCATTTATTGCCAATCTATGCATCGTAAGGGCATTTTGGTCATTTCACATATGTTTTAAGGACAAAATTGGAAATCTGAGTTCAAGACTTATACTTACTGTTAAAGTATTAAAATTTATTTATAAAATCAGTAGGTAACATGTCACGGCCCCCGGCCCGGTGTGACCCGGTCCAGAAGCCGCGGGACAGAAAACCCGTGGTATTTGTAATTAGTTTGGCAGCGGAAATGTTAACAGGATCGCTTAACTTGAAAATGCCCAATTATTTTATTTCACAATTTGGGATAAACCCCATAATTTACAATAAAGGAAATTTCACGAGGAAGTCCCTGGTTTTACAAAACATATTTATTTATTTTATTGAGTCACTTCTTCAAGCTTGCCGTGCTACATGGCACTTTTCCCTGGATCAAAGCAGATCACCTGAAACATGTTTAAAAAGATTTTTATCAGCAGGGAAATACTGGCGAGTCATTCAATTTGCACAAAAGACACATTGTTATAAATTTACAGCATTAAGGGTTTTTATATTTGCCCTTTATCATATAATTATCTGGTTCAGCTGTCACTCGACCGAATCTATGAATGTGGACATATCACTAATTAGGCTCTCCCACCTAAAGTGATAAATCGTTAGTAGTAATGTGCACAAAACCCCCACATACTGCCAGTAATTAAAGATTAGCAAAGACTTAATCACTGCAAAGTATAACTGGAAAACATTTAGGGTTTTCTAAAACAATAAAAAAAAAAAATGACTCACAAACGGTGAGAAAAGAGAATGGACTCACATTGCAAATTTAACTGGACAGAACCTTGCCTACTGATTTATTCTTGTAAGCTAGGTAAATAACAATGCACGCGGAACTAGGTCAGTAACTTAATACAACATTTACGATAAGCTCACGAAATCAAAACCTTCACGACGAATGACAAAGTATAGCCCGTATTCGGGCAGCACTTAAACATCCATCGGATTGGTTTCAATCGATCGGACATTGTATCGTAGCAGTGATCGAGTTATTACCCTGTTGTCGTAGCAGAGCTTCGTGCTAGTGTGTGTTTTTGAACGAAAAAGTGAATAACTCAGTGTACAAAACGAATTTGAACGTCGAACCAACGCAGCCATGCAAGTGCCAAATCCCTGCTATATATACTGAAAAAGGGTCTCCCCCGCGTGGCGCGCCAGACCCACCTGGTCCTGGCGCGTGGCGCGACGAGTCCCTTTTTAGGGTAGGGTAGCCTCGTGTCCACCTAGCCTGGGTGAGTCAAAATTTCGACGAAATTCGCGATCTACAACAAACTGTTTAGATAATATCAATTATGGAATACCCCCCCCCCCCTGAGTTTTAGGGGCCCTGATCCTAGTTCCAACTGTTCTGAAAATTTTAGGGGTCATGCAATATTACTTGGGGCTCTTAATTAGGGTTTCCTATTGGACAAAATAAAATAAGAAATAATACTTTTGGTGAGAGTTGTTACATCCTCCCCACCTTAATTAAAATCTCGTCCTCGAGATTTACTGGAACAAGTAGGGATATTTTCGCTTCATCTCTGATTCTAGTTCCCAAGTGTACTCAGGCCCTCTCTTGGAATCCCACTTGACTTTGACCAGTACTAGTCTTTTGTGCTTAAGAAACTTGACCTTTTTGTCTTCTATCTGCAGTGGTTTCTCCACAAATTTTAACTTTTCATTTACCTCTATGTCTTGGAGAGGTACTACCAGGGATTCGTCGGACAAACATTTCTTGAGGTTAGATACATGAAACACATCATGTACTCCAGCCAGCTCTTCTGGTAGTTGTAGGCGATAAGCAACTGGTCCTATTCGTTGGTTTACTGAGAATGGTCCTATGTACCTTGGACTTAGCTTTCCCTTTTTACCGAACCGAACTACCCCTTTCCAAGGAGAAACTTTTAAGAGTACCTTATCTCCGACTTGAAATTCCAACGGTTTGCGTTTATTGTCTGCATAACTCTTCTGGCGATCTCGAGCTGTTTTTAGTTTGTCCTTGATTTGAGTGATCTTGTCGGTGGTTTCTTGTACGATTTCGGGACATGATAATTGACTTTCTCCTATTTCTGCCCAACAAACTGGAGTTCTACACTTTCGTCCATACAGTGCTTCGAATGGGGCAGCTTCGATGCTTGAATGGTAACTATTGTTATAGGAGAATTCAATTAAGGGTAAATGGTTGTCCCAGTTTCCTCCAAAATCTATCACACATGCCCTGAGCATGTCTTCCGGGGTTTAAATCGTCCTTTCACTTTGTCCGTCTGTTTGGGGATGGTATGTAGTACTCAAGTTCAGTCTGGTCCCCATTGCTTCTTGAAAACTTGTCCAGAAATGCAAAGTGAAACGACTATCTCTATCTGATACAATAGAGAGTGGGACTCCATGTAAAGATACTACCTCGTCTACGTATAATTTGGCTAATCTTTCCATACTGAAAGTTTCCTTCATGGGTAGGAAATTAGCTGATTTGGTTAATCGATCCACAATTACCCAAATTGCGTCGTTACCTTTTCTGGTTCTAGGCAACTTAGTAACAAAATCCATGGTTATTAGTTCTCATTTCCAAACAGGCATTTCTAATTGTTGGAGTAACCCTGAGGGTTTCTGGTGTTCTGCTTTAACTTGTGAACAAGTTAGACACTTAGATACATATCTAGCTATATCCTTTTTCATTCATATCCACCAGAAATTATTTCTTAAATCTTGGTACATTTTATTATTACCAGGATGCATGGTATACCTAGATTTATGGGTCTTTTCTAAAATCTTATTTCTTAACTCTTCTAGCTTAGGTACCCAAATCCTTTTCTTGTGGAATCTCCAAATTCCATCAGCTCCTTGCTCTAATTCTTTTATTCTTCCCTTCAGCATCATCTTCCATTGCTGTTACTTGAACTTTCTTCGGTTGTTCCATTAAATCTAACTGTAGATTTAATCTAAGAGCACGAACTCGATTTTGATTTTCATGATACTTACGACTTAGAGCATCTGCGACTACATTTGCTTTTCCTTCGTGATATTGGATATCACAGTCGTAGTCACTTAGAATTTCCATCCATCTTCTTTGCCTCATGTTTAATTCTTTTTGCCCAAATATGTACCTTAAACTCTTATGGTCTGTATAGACTGTAAACTTACTGCCATACAGATAGTGTCTCCAAATCTTAAGGGCAAAAATTATCGACCCTAATTCTAACTCATGTGTCGTATATTTTTCCTCATGCCTTTTCAATTGCCTTGAGGCATACGCAATTACCTTTTTGCGTTGCATTAGCACACATCCTAATCCTAGCGTAGAAGCGTCACAATAAACTTCAAAATCTTCTGTTCCTTCGGGTTAGGCAAGAATTGGGGTGTTTGTTAACCTTTGTTTTAAAACCCTAAAGGCCTCTTCCTGCCTGGGTCCCTATTCAAACTTAACTGATTTACAGGTTAGCTTAGTTAATGGCACAACTATCTTAGAAAAATCTTTAATGAATCATCTATAGTACCCAGCTAATCCTAAAAAACTTCTAACTTCCATAGCTGATTGCGGGACCTTCCATTTGGTGATCGCTTCTATTTTGGAGGATCTACGTGAATAACTTCGTGATTCACCATGTGTCCTAAAAATTGTACTTCTTGTAGCCAAAATTCACATTTCGAGAATTTGGCATAAAGCTTTTCATTTCTTAACAGAGTTAAGAGTGCATGTAAATGCTTACAATGCTCGTCCTGACTTTTGGAATAAATAAGTATATCGTCGATGAAGACAATTACGAATTTATCCAAATACGGTTTACAGATCCTATTCATCATGTCCATAAATGCTGCAGGAGCATTTGTTAATCCAAATGGCATGACTGTAAACTCGTAGTGACCATACCTAGTTCTGAAAGCGGTTTTAGGTATGTCTTCTTCTTGTACCTTCAATTGATGATATCCGGAGCGTAAATCTATCTTAGAAAAATATCTAGCCCCCTGAAGTTGATCGAAAAGATCAACAATCCTAGGCAATGGGTATCGATTCTTAATTGTAACCTTATTCAATTCCTTATAATCGATACACATTCGCATTGAACCGTCTTTCTTCTTTACGAACAACACTAGTGCTCCCCAAGGGGATGAACTAGGTTGTATGAATCCTTTACTGAGCAATTCATCTAATTGCTTTTTCAGTTCTAACATTTCAGTGGGTGCTAATCGGTAGGGTGCTTTAGCTACGGGTGTAGTTCCAGGAATCAGACGAATTCTAAATTCTACCTCCCTAACTGGTGGTAATCTTGGTAGTTCTTCTGGAAACACATCCGAGTATTCTGATACTACAGGAATTTCCTTAAGTTCCTTTCCCTTAGTGTTAATGATTACCGAAATCATATACATTACTCTTTGCTTTCGTTCATAACTAGCAACTTTCATTATAGAAATGAATTTCATTGGCTTACGCGGCTTATTCCCTGTAATTATAATTACTTCTCCAGTGGGTACACGAATTTCTATAGAATTCTTATCACAAAGGATTCGAGCATGGTTGGCTACTAACCAATCCATTCCTAATACAACATCGAATCCAGCTAAATTCATGGGTAATAGGTTTGCAGAAAATTTATGACCTAAAAGTTCTATATTTTCTTTTTGCAAAACCGTATCTATATTAACAGAGTTCCCGTCTGTTGTTTCTACTGTATAAATCTGCCTAAGTTTGGTTAAAGGTAGCTTAAGAGCTTGACAGAAAGAAGTATTTATAAAACTTTGGTTTGCACCAGAGTCGAATAATACTTTCGCATAAACGCTGTGTACCAGAAACGTACCAGCTATTACGTCGGGAATCAGTTCGGCTTCCTGCGTGGTTAATTGGAAGGCTCTTGCATTCTTCTTATTAGTTCCTTCAGCAGGTTTAGCCTTGTTATCCGTTGGCTTGACCAATTTAGGGCATTCTGGTCTGAAATGCCCAGCTTCTCCACAGTTGAAGCAGATCTTTGCTTTCTTTTTGCATTCCTCTTCCCGATGGCCCGGAATTTTGCAGAAATTACAATTTTCCCTACATTTTCCAAAATGTTTCTTTTTGCAATTCCCGCAAAATGGTTGGGTGGAAGAGGACCCAGCTCCCTTCCTCTTGAAGTTGCTATTATTACCCACCTGAAATCCTTGGGTAATCTTTTGGGCTAACTCCTTTTTCCTGTTTTCTTCTCGTGTATGCACCAGCCCGTCGGTCAAGGTGTTAGCTAATTCCACCGCATCGTCGATTGTGCGGGGTCTTGCAGCTTTAACGATATCACGAATCTTGCTAATTAAACCCCAAATATAGCGAGAGATAAGTACCGGTTCTGGCGAGGCCAGAGTTGGTATAATTCGAGCATACTCGAAGAACTTCGAAGTATACCCTCGACAGTCAACATCCACCATTCGGTGGCTCAGGAACTTATTCGCCATTTGCTCTTTTTCATATTCAGGGTTGAATTTCCTTTCCACCAATTGCTTAAACTCTTCCCAATTCATGGCATAGGCCATGTCACTTCCCTTGGCTTGTAACACCGTATTCCACCATTCTAATGCCTCTTCCTTAAAAAGGTGAGAAGCATACATGACTTTATCCTCCTCGGCACATTTACTTATTTTGATGACTGCCTCGGTTTTCTCTAACCAACGTAGTGCAGCAGTTGCCCCTTCATTGCCTGCAAATTCGATTGGTTTACAGGCAAGAAATTCCTTATAGGTGCAACCAGGCGTTGCAGCTTTCATTTTCTTAAGAAATGGGGCTTGCATCACATCATTATCATTATTGTTAATGTTGCTACCTCCATTTACACTATTACAGAAATTGTCATCGTGAGTACGTTTGCTGGGAGTAGTTAGTTTAGGTTCAACTGGATTTCGGGCAGCAACAATGATTGCTGGAATAGCATTTGCTATTCCCTGGGCAACAATGTTTTCTATATCTTGCCTATTAAGAAAGCGATCCTTATTGTTTTGGTCAGATTGGTTAACTTCATTAACTGGTTCATTAACAACGGGTTCCATCTGATAATGAACAATATATATATATATATAAGTTATTGGCATAAACAAATATCAATCAAACATAATAAAGCAATCACACATAATCGCGTCAACACGTATAGCCAAAATTGTCGACTTTGCGACTTTCATATTTCATATATTTTAGTATGCATCCATACACACCAGATATGTTACAAAAGTTTTATTTTTAGTTATTTTACATGATTATATTTTTATTATTATTTTATTATTATTAAACACATAACCACACCATCATGCAACCACAACCAACTGGCGTCTCAGAAACGACGTTCCCTCTCGTCGTATTTCCATGAGATTTGTTCCCCCACTTCTCGGATTCTATTTCCTGCGTCCATCAGCTCCTCACCATAGTGACGGAGTTCAGCCAAGTTCTCAGTGCTCATAGGTGGGTTTGGTGCAGGCTCCGGGTCAAACTGGGGGGAAAATGTGTTAGGTTTATTCAAGAGATTCTGAAATTGCCAATCGGTTGTCCACCATTCTTCCAGCTCTCCTATTAGAGGTCGGGGGTGAATAATAGGATCTGGGATAGCAGGTTCCAAATTAACTGGAAGTTGTACTTCAGCTGGGTAATTGAAGAGGTTTTCATCGGCAGGTCCAAAGAGGTCGCTATTGGCCAGTTTACGGTCCAGCTCTTCCCACGGTGGCATTTCCTGGGCTTGCCCTGAACTTTCCTCGATCTCCTTTCCTTTGCCTTTATCCTTAGGATCCTCAGTCTTTTTAACCTTCTGCGCAGCTGGCTTCTTCCTCCGTACGCGTCTCCAGCCTATGATTCTCCTTCTTTTCTTCGTCTTGGGTTTCTCCTAGGCTTGAGCCTGGAATTCCATAGGTTCTTCAGTGTCGGCCAGGTAATCGGAAAAGTCTCTGGAAACTTCCATACCAGCATAATGGAGATTGAGATTCTGAAGAGCTTCAGACAACTCATTCATGCTGTTAGCACATATGAAGAAACACACACACAATTCTAAGTTAAAATCTCATTTATCAACTTAAATTCACAGAATGGCAATCAGAAAATTAAGTATTTCTAAATACTTAATTGGCTTAAATCAGTGGCTTTGATACCACCTTTTTCTGTCACGGCCCCCGGCCCGGTGTGACCCGGTCCAGAAGCCGCAGGACAGAAAACCCGTGGTATTTGTAATTAGTTTGGCAGTGGAAATGTTAACAGGATCGCTTAACTTGATAATGCCCAATTATTTTATTTCACAATTTGGGATAAACCCCATAATTTACAATAAAGGAAATTTCACGAGGAAATCCCTGGTTTTACAAAACATATTTATTTATTTTATTGAGCCACTTCTTCAAGCTTGCCGTGCTACATGGCACTTTTCCCTGGATCACAGCAGATCACTTGAAACGTGTTTAAAAAGATTTTTATCAGCGGGGAAATACTGGCGAGTCATTCAATTTGCACAAAAGACACATTGTTATAAATTTACAGCATTAAGGGTTTTTATATTTGCCCTTTATCATATAATTATCTGGTTCAGCTGTCA
This sequence comes from Helianthus tuberosus, assembly GCA_030545235.1. NCBI lineage: Eukaryota > Viridiplantae > Streptophyta > Magnoliopsida > Asterales > Asteraceae > Helianthus > Helianthus tuberosus. Next base: position 58,241,430 of record CM060415.1, on the reverse strand, counting down.
CTCGACCGAATCTATGACTGTGGACATATCACTAATTAGGCTCGCCCACCTAAAGTGATAAATCGTTAGTAGTAATGTGCACAAAACCCCCACATACTGCCAGTAATTAAAGATTAGCAAAGACTTAATCACTACAGAGTATAACTGGAAAACATTTAGGGTTTTGTAAAACAATTAAAAAAAAGAATGACTCACAAATGGTGAGAAAAGAGAATGGACTCACATTGCAAATTTAACTGGACAGAACCTTGCCTACTGATTTATTCTTATAACCTAGGTAAATAACAATGCACGCGGAACTAGGTCAGTAACTTAATACAACATTTACGATAAGCTCACGAAATCAAAACCTTCACGACGAATGACAAAGTATAGCCCGTATTCGGGCAGCACTTAAACATCCATCGGATTGGTTTCAATCGATCGGACATTTTAGGGGTCCGTATTCGGGCAGCACTTAAATATCAATTAGGGAATACCTCCCCCTGAGTTTTAGGGGCCCTGATCCTAGGTACAACTGTTCTGAAAATTTTAGGGGTCATGCAATATTACTTGGGGGTCTTAATTAGGGTTTCCTATTGGACAAAATAAAATAAGAAATAATACTTTTGGTGAGAGTTGTTACATAACAAGTCTTAGGTGTTAAATATGGTTTTAAACCATACTATGCGTCTAATTAGCGTAAAAGTCGATAATTGACGATATTTGAGATGTTTATGAAAATATGAGATTTTGATCAGCCTTTAATGTTCAAAATAATTTATTTAACATATAACATCAGTAGGAAATAGGGGTGAGCAAAAATAGGGTCGGACCGAAATTAACCGAGAACCGACCCTAAAAAAACCCGATACCGACCCGGACCTAAGATAGTAGGTACACAGTTCGGTTCTATGTATTATGGATAAATCGGTCTCGGGTCGGTTCCGGGTATATATGAGTAAAAAACCGAGTTGGACCTAGGAACCAATTTCGATTGATAATTGAAATCATTCATATCAGCCTTTTAAGTATGATAATACTTAAACCAAGTTGAACCGATTTAAGTATGGGCTAAAAGCCCAGCAGCCTTTTATATTATAATCCCTATTAGGCCTAACAAAATCATTCATATGAAAACAAGAAGGCTGCACATTCATCTCACCTGCATTACATTCATTAATCAATCGTTGGCGGATCATTGACGAGGTACGTGATTTAATAACCTGTCAATAGAGAATACACAATACATATATTAATTAATCCACAATTGAATTACAAAGTATATACAAAGAAAACAAATCGATCGTATCATATAGTTTGCAATTTCTCACGATTTTATCATGTCTTCTTAGATGGTTCGAAACAGGATTAATTCAAACATCAATGTTTTGGACGAATTTGAGAAGTTTTCCGATGAGGACGGGAAGGCTAAGGCAAGATGCAAGCATTGCTCGACGGTTGTCAATGCGGACAAGGAAAAAATCGGAAACGTGGCAATGATAAGGCATCTCGAAAGATGTGAGAAATATTGATGATTAGCGAACGGTGGTGGTTCGGTGGATGAATATTAAAAATAATTTGAAGATGAAGGCTTTATTTTTTCTTTGATCACTGTACTTGTGTTTTATTTAATTGAATTTGTTTGAAGGTTTTGGACGTATTTTTTAAATTTTGCTCACCAAATCATTTGGTTCATGACTAGCTAAATGAAGATGGTTCAAAAGTATTTAACCGAATCAGTTAGAAAGACGATTTCCAATCAATTTGATCAGTAAAGTCAAGTGTTATGAATTATTGTTAACAAAGAAAGATTGATAATGGCTCCGGTTCATATAGAAGTTCGTAACAAAGTAAACTGTATAACAAATTTAAATACGAATCAATATTAGATAACATGATGTTATCGGATAAAGTGATAAATAAAAAAACTTTAACCGTATAACAATTTTGTTGGTGATAATAATTAGGCTTTTAAAAGATATAATAAAAACAAGTGATAAATTTTCGAAAATAAAAGATATAACTAAACCCATTGCATATTCTCTTTGAAAATAAAAGATATACTCTACTCTTTAAACTTTGTGTACTATACTATACCCATGCAAGCAGCAAGATTTACACGAATTTTTTTTTTGAAAATAAAAGATATCATGCAAAAATTGGTTTCCTAATATTCCTATTCTAAAACCAAACAATCCCATTCCCAACGACCCACTGCATATCTTTCATGCAAAAATTGATTTTGAAAATAAAAGATAGGATTATCATTTATTTTTATTAAATTATCTTTCAAATTAACCTAAACACAATTTTACAAAAGAAATCGTGGGTGGGGCTGCATAAAAAGTGTGAATACAGAAAGTTATAAACATTAAAACAGCACCTGCAGATTGACTCACAGCAAAAGAAATCGTCCAGCCAGCCGTCAAGGTACGTAAAACAGTTTCAATCATCAACGTTTGTGTATCCATGTCTAAGTCCATCCCTGCTACTCGTATCCCTTTTATATGTAAAAGTGTAAAACAGTTTGATATATAGTATAGAACAGCCTGCTTCGAACAGCTTGCTACTCTACAGCAGTCGGTACAGCTGCGAACAGCAGCAGTAGGTGAGGCATGTTAATTATTTAATTATTATAGCCCAGATTACATTATGTATAGTTTTTTTATTCAGTGATTTACTTTTGAGGCATGTTAATTATTTAATAATTATCCCAGCCTCATAACTAATTTTGATGACAGTTGATTAGTATGTAAACTATGTAAACTAATGACATGTAAACTAATTTTGATGACAATTGATTAGTATGTAAACTAATGACAGTTGATTAGTATGTAAACTAATGACATGTAAACTATGTAAAGTAATGACATGTAAACTAATTTTGATGACACTTGATTAGTATGTAAACTAATGACAGTTGATTAGTATGTAAACTAATGACATGTAACCATTTAAATGAAATCTTTGATACAATAAACCGTTTAATGATTACGTAATTGATTTTATGTTTTATGATAAACTGTAGACGGATTCATCAAATGTCGACATCGAGAATGTATCAAGCGACGATTCTCACGTGGATGGAAGAGGAAAGAGGAAGTCACAAAATGTCGAAAAGCAAACCGCAAAAAAGAAAATTAAAACCACAACAACGAAGAAAACGACAGGTTCTAAAACATCGGGAAAATCTACTGTTTGGATTGATTTTGAGAAGTATAAAGATGAGGACGGAAACCAACGGGCAAGATGCAAACATTGCTCGAAGGATTTGGCTGCAGATCCGTATAAAAATGGCACATCGGCGTTGAGACAGAAGATGACTTAAAGAAACGAGTTAAAATTGTAGTTACAAGTATAAAGGACGAATTGAAGCTTCTGTATGAGCATTATGCATCAAGCAGTGAAAAACAAGGTTCAGATAAAGTTTCACCAAGTCAGGAGAACTTTGAATCATCAGCACAAGGAGAGAGTGATTTTTTTTGCAGAATTTAAAGCGGATGGCGGTTCTACGTCTTATGTAACCAAGTCAGAACTTGAGAGGTACCTAGACGACGGAGAGGAGGCCCATTACAAGGTATTTGATATTCTGGGTTGGTGGAAGACTGCATCTTCAAAATACCCTGTTTTAGCGAAAATGGCGAAAGGTATGTTTAATAATTAGTGGTTTATTTATATTATTTATAATAATACGTTATTGTTAATTTTATTTTCTTCCTATTACTATAGACATATTGGCTATCCCGGTATCCAGTGTTGCTTCTGAGGAGGCGTTTAGCACAGGCGGAAGAGTTGTCGATACTTATCGAACTTCTTTATCAACTCCGATTGTCGAGGCATTAATATGTGCAGAGGATTGGATTCGTGCATCAATTAAAAAGAAAATCTACATCGAAGATTCGGTAGAGTTTGATGATATTGCAAAAGGTAAATTTAATATACATCGATAGACATCCTTAGGTTGTTATTTACGTTGAATTTATCATTATTTATTTATTTTTTTCATGTAGAAATTTATGATAAAGTGGAACCGGATCACATGAACATCGATGTCGATTAACGGATGGCTAGAGATGGATACGGATAAAGGAGAAATGACTTAAAGTAGTAACGTTTTCAGTTCGTTTGCTTTGGATATGTTGGATTTTGTTTGGATTTATTACATTTTTTTTGGATTATGTTTGAAATTCTTTATCCCGTTTATAAATAATTTTGGGTTGATTTATATACGAGGTTTTAAAGTGATCTTAAAGGATTCAGCGCGTTTAACGTTTGTTGAATGAAACGAACCTGAAAGTTGCTCTTTTAGTGCATTCTGGACTGTTTGGATTAAGATCGATATCTATGAGTTTTCACTCGGACATTATATCGAACACTTGGTGTGCATAAACACACCATCAACTATAAACCATCAAATAACTGCTAATTCCCATAATTGTTTCAGTTTTTACAATAACCATGTTATACTAGATGATCAACAATTTAACATTTGCAATAAGATTAACCAACAATAATATTAATCAGCTGAAATGGAGCTAGGATTGAATGTTATGGAAGTAGGATTGAAATGGAACTCACCATTAATCAGCTGAAATGGAACTAGGATTGAATGTTTCAAGCTGAAATCAAAGTGAATGCTAATGCTTATTCACTTCTCCATTGTCGAAGGGCTTGAGAGGGGATGTAGAGTGCACTGCAGACTTCATCTTCATGTTGTCAGGCTGATATACATAATATAATATGGTGGGTCGGTCCTTTAACCGAATACCGATATACCCGATTAACACTAGAACCGAAACCGATTTTAAATATAGGGTATTAAATCGAGTATTGATTTACTTGCTTCTCGGGTATCGGGTCGGGTCGGGTATTCTTCGGGTCGGGTCGGGTAATTGATTTTGCTCACCCCTAGTAGGAAAAGGTTTGGCATGTTAATCATGTGTTAATCTCATTTTATGAATGAGAAGGGTATTATCGTCATTTATCGAATTACACGAGAACTCAATGATAAGGTCAGTTTATAATCTGACCAAAAATTCCAAAAATCCCTAAAAATAATATCAAAACAGTAGGTGATGGGTTTGGTGCCAAAATTTGGGTTTAAACATGATTTATGCTAAAAATGTAATTTAATTAACAAAAAGTTTCATTTTACGCTATCTTGCATAACTTTAGTTTGAGACCAGAAACTGATGTCAAATTTATTTGACATACTTATATATCAGTAATAAAGCTTTTTGTCCTCTCACATTTTAAAAATCTTGTTTTTATAACATAAGGGCATAATAGTCAATTTTTAAGCAAATAACGGAAACCAGCAAAAGAACTATGATTTCTAAGGGACCATGAAGTATAACCTCAGAGGGTTATACTAACATATAATATGGTCACAAAGGAATCCTAAGGCACAGAGAAACTAAGCTAAATAAGGTCAGAATTGAAAGTCAAAGCAAAAGTTAACTTTTGCGACTTTCGGTTGCGAACCGAGCCTAAACTCAGAATTGTCGGGTTGAACATGTTCTTATATTATTTACCAAGTTATTAAAGTGATAAAACGTATTTTATAGCTTCCACATTATCGGTTATGAATTCTTTTATAAAAACTGACTCGTTTGACTTTTTGTTTATTACTTTGACCCGACAATTGATTAAGTAAACGTGATAATTAGGAGGTGCCCTTTTGAGGGTTTAACACCTATCTAATTACGATCACGTAGCCATGTTCGTTACGAACAATGGTTTAACCGTTTACGGTCTAACTAAAAGTCAAAGTGTTTATCGTAAACGCTTGAATTTTCGGCTTTTAGAACCAAATAAAAATAACTAGCCATGAAAGGAGCACTTACAAATGGTCCTATGGGCTGCAAAGAACTCAGTGGAGGTTCCCAACTGCTTAGGATCCTCTCAATATGAGAAAGATAGAAGGAAATGAATTGGTGCAAGGAAAAATGATCACCAAGAGCTCCTATTTATACATGAACATGAGTCCCTTGGATCATGCCATGTGTTAGAGAGTCTCTATGATCATTCCAGGTGTAATACCAGCTAATAATCCATAGATTCAATGGAAAATGGTTTAGAACATAAGTGTGGTGAACAAGGAAGAAGAACTTGCAGCTGTAGGTAAGTTTATGTCCAAAACCACCAGTCGTGTCACGCCACAGCAAAAGGGGTGGGCTGTGGCATCGCGCTACCACCCCCTATCTCAGCAAACAAGTTTTAAACTTGTCACTTCTAGTCCCTGCACCTTTATAAGCTTTATAACTTTCATTTTAGGCACTTTTAACCCTCATGGTTAGTTTGTAGATGATCTAGGGAGTATAACCAAACACCGTTAGGTCCGGTTTCGTTAGACAATTACCAAAAACACTAGTTTCTCCCCATTGACGCTTATAACCCTTTAATTTGTGAACTTGTGCGTTTTAACGCGAAATGGCATAAAAGCCTTTCAAGATCAATAATAAGCATTCCCAAGAGTATGATGGGATATTACGACACTCCAGTTTACTCCAGTTCGCTTAAATGGTCGCTCAAAGGTGTAGTTTTATAGTTTGACGCTTTTGGCCCCTTTAATGCGCAACTTGCGCGCATTATCATTTTATCGTGTCAAAGCCCTATGTTATCCATATTAGGCATTCCCGAGAGTAATATTGAATATTACGATGCTTCGGGTTTGTTAAAAGGTCACTCAGAGGTTAATTTGAACATGTTGACGCTTTTAATCCATCTTCTTGATATTTACAATTTAAATTGTTTATTTGCATCGAAACTCCACGAAATCATTATCCGACAATCGTGAGAGCATAAAAAGATTCTACAAAGCCTCGGGATCGTCAAAAGGTCATTCAGAGGTAAGAATTAACATGTTGACACTTTTAACCCCTGTGGTTTGTAAATTTTTGGTTTTAAGCACAAACGGCTTCTTGTGTCCGACAATTTATTCAATAAAGAATACGAACATTATATGTGGTCAATCTATAACAACCCTCCTAAATATTTCTGACACCCCTAATATATTTTAAATTACCCCTATATGTCCTAAAATAAACCCTTATGCGAAATACGGCCCTAAATACCTTTAATTTTACAAAAATTTAATTAAAAACAAATTTCAAGGGGCTGTCATGGGGCGCGTAGCCCTTGGTTACCTTCTACGCGGGGCGCGACAGACCAGCTACGAGGCGACACCCGGAAGCAGCCACGTGTCGACACGTGGCGAAGCTAGACCGGTGACAACTCAAGTCTAGGGCCTACGGACCCTACTACGCGAGCCGCGTAGCCCTCGGCTATGTCTTACGCGGGCCGCGAGGGAAGTCGAAAGGTCACCTATAAATAGAGACCTTCGGCCTTCAGTTCTGATCGTTCAAAATCTCTTTCTTTCTCAAAATTTCTACATAGTAGGTATAATCTCCAAGTATTATACCCCCCTAATTAACGAAGTTCTGCCCCGTTGTAAGTATTATAACCCCGGTTACGTATTAGATACGTTGCCCGATTGATCCAGGGTTCCGTAACGACTGTCGTGGTTCTGCCCGACGTAGTCGTTGGAATGCCGTCTCGGGGAGGGTATTGCTAATGTAAATATTGGGTTATTATACTAATGCATGTACATTTGTGTAATTAATAGATAATCACCAGTAAACCCTTAAAGGAAACCATAAGACAGCAAAGTGAGTAATCATTCTTTTTGTGTAAACCTTTTTGTGAGTAATCCTTCTTTTTGTGTAAACCTTTTTGTGAGTAATCCTTCTTTTTGTGTAAATCTTTTTGTGAGTAATCTCCCTTTTGTAAACTGTTTTACAAAACCTTTATTTATTTTAAAGTATAATTAGCAGTGATTGAGTCTTTGTAGTTCTTTAATTACTGCCGGTATGTTGGGGTTTTGTATACAAAATGTGGAACACGTTACCATTGGACAAAGAGTTAGCCAATGTGTAATATGACCCACCAGTCAGGATTGACAGTACTGAATGAGTAATTGTGTAGATGTAAACATTGTAATCGCTCTCAATACTGTGAAAATTGATAAAACTTTCTTGATTAAACTGGGTTGGAAAAAGTGGCTATAAAAGTTACCAAAATAGAAGAAGATGTTTTATTCAATAAAATAGGGATTTTCCTTATAAAAATGTTTGTAATGAAAACTTGGGTTTTATCCCAATATGTTTAATATTATCAAAGCGTGGTATTTACTCTGATAAAATATTTCCTAACTACGGTCCTGATGTAATTTCCGCTGCCAAAATGATAAACACCGATACCACCAAAACTGATCTCGCGGCCGCCCGTTCCCGGGACAGATAGGGGGCGGGGGTTGTGACAGAAGGTGGTATCAGAGCTAAGCCACTGATTCAGCCACATAAGTGTTCTGCTGACACCAAGATATTATTCAAATTGTTAGGAAATTAATTACGAAAATACGTGCATATCTGTATTTTATTGTTGTGTGTTATTTGACTATTTGTTAGTTTACAGTATGAGTGATCAAGGACCCTCCGACGCTTATCGTCAGTTATTCGGCTCACCTAGAAGCGAAGGCACCTCTTCATAGCCTGCCCTCTCAGGGTATTCAGCTGACAATGAAGATGGGATATTCGTGTTTAAGGCTTAGTCTGAAGAGCCATTCCCTCAGAAAAAGAGAGGATGGTTCAGTAGGGGAGCACACGAGCGTAGGAAAAGAATGAAAAAGTTATAACAGCAACGAGTGCTAGCAGCCGCTAAAAGAGAAACCGATGCCCACACCCAAGACATGCTTAATATGAGTTTAGCAAACTTCCATATTTTAGCATCCACAACTGCCGACCCAAACCTGGAACAACTAGTAGCCCCTCAACCATTACCCTTGTTTCCCACCCAGCCAATGGAGATTGAAAACAACCCAGAAAACCAAATCCAAATGCATGATTTCAACCCAGAGGAGATACCTAGGATACCAGCACCCAATCCCTTAGACCCAGACTACGATCCGTGGTTTGATGATCATAGAGATTATGTACAACGCTACCACCTAACATATGAACCCATGCCGAACCTAGCAGCCTACCCAGGTCTGGACCCTCTAGATCCCTACTATGATAATGATGAATACATTAGGGAAATCTTAGAGAATCCATATCCCCAGGAAGAACCCATGTCACAGTACCCAGATCCAGTACCAGCACCTGCACCCCCAACGAGTGCAGAAAATGTGCAAGAGCTCCGAACTTTCGGAGAAGAGATTTTAGAAAGTAGTGAAAGGATGAGGCAAGTTGGAGAACGACTCGTCTAGAAGTACGACGAGCGTAATATGGAGTTCTCGATGAACCCATATCAGTAAAGGTGATGGTGGAGATAGTAATAATAATATAATAATATATATAATATGTGTGTATGAATTTTTTTTAATAATAATAATAATAATAATAATAAATCTATCGTAGTATAGAACACTTTGTGGTTAGTGATGCATATTAGTATCGTAATTTTAGATTCCAGTATCAGTTTGTATTAGACGCATACTATATAAGAAAGAGTAAGTCGCAATGCTCGACGCTTTTGACCAATATGTGTGTTGTGTGATTGGTTGCCTTAAATATTATTTTGTGATATTAATAATTGTCAAATGTTTAAAATTCAGATGGACAACGAAGTGAACCAGGAAAACCAGAATAACGATAACCAGAGTAACAATAACCCGAACAACAACAATAATGGAAACCAAGTGGATAACAGTGCCATGCAACACATAATGGCACAAGGGATAATAGATGCAATGCCATATATTATCAAAACGGTTAAGGAAGCAGAAAATAAAAGTAAACGTGATAGTAAACGACCCACTGAACCTGAAAACAACGTAAACAATGGACCCATACTTCAAGTGCCCATTCCCAAAAGAAGAAGAACCATGTCTTATGGTTGTTCTTATAAAGAATTATAGTTTTGTAAACCAATGGAATTCTCGGGCAATGAAGAGGCCGTTGCATACCTACGCTGGATAGAAAAGACTGAGGTAGTCTTAAGAATAAGCAATTGCGCTGAAGAGGATAAGATAATGTTTGCTTCCAATCTGTTTAAGAATTCAGCACTAGAATGGTGGAACACTATCCTCCAGTCTAGGGGAAGTGATAGAACTTACAATATGGAATGGGAGGAATTTAAAAGCATGGTAGAAAGAAAATTTTGCCCTCCCAATGAAAAGGAACAGATAGCAAATAAATTCCTAAACCTTAGGATGACTGAGGTAGATAGTAAGGGTTATACTACATTATTCTTTGAATATGCTCGAATAGTACCAACCCTTGCATCACCTGATCCAGTATTAATCTCCCGTTACATCTGGGGATTAATTGGGGAGATTAGGCATGTAGTCAAGGCAGCTAGGCCCCAAACCATAGAAGAAGCTGTAGAACTAGCAAACACCTTGACAAATGAGTTAGTCCGTACACAAGAAGAGGATCAGCGGAGGATCCTAACCCAGAAGCTTACCCAAGAATTCCGTTCTAGAAATTCTAACCGTGGGAAAAATGTAGGTTCTACTTCTGCACCCTATTGCAAGCATTGCAAAAGGAAGCATTCTGGAAGATGCTCCATATACTGTAACTTCTGCAAAATATCTGGACACAAGGAGGAAGACTGCAGGAAGAAGCCTAACAACATAATATGCTACAACTGTGGAGAACAAGGTCACATCAAGTCGAACTGTCCAAAACTAGCTCCAGCCATGAACACCAAGAATACTAAAAATGCTAGAGCATTTGTTCTGACTGCAGAAGAAGCAAAGGTGATCCCGGATGTGATCGCTGGTACGTTTTTAGTTAATAATGTTTTTGCTAAAGTATTATTTGACTCTGGTGCAAACCAAAGTTTTATTAATACTTCATTTTACAAACTTCTCAATCAACCATTAACTAAACTACTACAAGAATGTCTAGTAGAGACAGCCAATGGGGAAACCATTAAGATTTCTGAAATCTTGCTGGGAGAAAGAATAGAAATTCTAAATCAAAAATTTATTGCAAATCTTTACCCAATGAATCTGGCAGGATTTGATGTTGTGTTAGGAATGGATTGGTTAATAACCAATAAAGCCAATATTTTATGTGATCAAAAGTCAATCCAAATAAATTCACCAAAGGGTGAAAAGATCACAATTAAAGGAGATAAACCCTCTAGAACCACAAAATTCATCTCTGTAATGAAAACAACAAGTTATATAAGAAAATGATCAATAGTGTATTTGATTTCCATAATCACTACCACTAAAGGAAAAGAATTAAAGGATATTCCAGTAGTATCCCTGTTTTCAGATGTATTTCCAGAAGAGTTACCAGGACAACCTCCAGACAGAGAAGTTGAATTTAGAATCCATTTGGTACCAGGAACAACACCAATTGCCAAAGTACCTTACTGTTTAGCACCCGCAGAAATGCAGGAACTGAAGAAACAGTTAGATGAATTATTGGAAAAGGGATTCATAAAACCAAGCTCATCGCCATGGGGAGCACCGATCTTATTCGTTAAAAAGAAGGACAGATCAATGCGTATGTGCATTGATTACCGTGAATTGAACAAGGTCACGATTAACAATCGGTATCAATTACCAAGAATCGATGATCTGTTCGACCAGTTGCAAGGAGCTCGATTTTTCTCTAAAAATCGATTTACGATCAGGATATCATGAATTAAAGGTACAGGAAGAGGACATTCCTAAGACGGCTTTCAGAACCAGGTATGGCCATTATGAATTTACTGTCATGCCATTTGGTCTAACCAATGCCCCAGCTGCATTTATGGACATGATGAACCAAATATGTAAGCCATATTTGGATAAATTCATAATTGTCTTTATAGATGATATTCTTATTTATTCTAAGAGCAAAGAGGAACATATAAAGCATCTGCACGCACTTTTAAGTTTAAGTTTTCGAAGTGTGAGTTTTGGTTAGAACATGTACAATTTATTGGACATCTAGTTAATCATGAAGGAATTCATGTAGATCCCACCAAGATCGAGGCGATTACCAAATGGAAAACCCCTGAGTCACCAACCGAGGTTAGAAGTTTCTTAGGATTAGCCTATAACAACCATACAGAAAACCGATACCCTCATAAATTTTCTGACACCCTAATATATTTTAAAATATCTCAATATGTCCTAAAATACACCCCATACGCGAAAACGGGCCCTGAATACCTTAAATATTATTAAAAAAAATTAAAAATTAATATTTTGGGTTTGTCGCGTGCCGCGTAGAACCTTTAAGGATCTTATGTGGGCCGCTAGAGATCAAGAACGCGGCAAATCCCTGTGCTGACACGTGTCCGACTCGTGTTGAACCTACTAGCTGACCCGGATCACCTACGCCGTTGACCATAGTTGACGCGGGCCGCGTAGCCCTTTGCTATACCTTACGCGGGCCGCGTAAAAGTGAAAATCAGGCCCTATAAGTAGAAGGCCTTGGATCTTCATTCTGCTCGTTCATTTCTTTCTCAAATCTCGAATTTCTTAAAGTGTAAGCATAATCTCGGGTATAATACCCCCTAAATAACGAAGTTCTGGTCCGTTGTAAGTATCATAACCCCTGGATACGTATTAGATACGCTGCCCGATTGATCTAGGGTTCCGTAACGGCTGTCGTGGTTCTGCCCCGACGTAGTCGTTGGAATGCCGTCTCGGGAAGGGTATTACTAATGTTAAAATGGGTTATTATACTAACACGTGTGCATTTGTGTAAATTATAGATTGTCATCAGGAAACCCTAAAGGATAATCTAAGACAGCAATGTGAGTAATCTCCTTTTTGTTAACTGTTTTTACAAAACCTCACACAATTAATTATATATTAAGCAGTTATTGAGTATTTGTAAGGATACAATTATCGTCGGTATGTTGGGGTTTTGTATACAAAATTAGTTACTGCCTTGCGAGGAGTAACTTTCCACAAGTCGGGTTGACAGTACCGTGGGTGGTAATTAGTATGACTTGGAAACAAATGTAATTGCGAGATCGCCCTCAATACTGTACAACGGTTTTTATTTAGTCTTGATTAAACTGGGATTCACTCACCAGTATTTCCCACTGACAAAATATTTTTAAACGCGTTTCAGGTAACTAAATGTGAAAGCCAAATAGAAACCAGCTGGACAGCACTGAAGGCTTGAAAAAGTGGTAATAAAGTTACCTAAAAGCAATAGATGTTTTTATTAAATAAAAATAGGATTCATTCCTATGAAAGTGTGTGTACTGAAAATTTGGGTTTTACCCCATGCATTCAATATTATGAAAGTGTGGTATTTTACTCTGATAAAATATTTCCTAACTACGGTCCTGATGTAAATTCCGCTGCCAAAATTGAATAAACACGCGATACCACCGAAACTGGCTCACGGCCGCCCGTTCCCGGGGATTAGGGATCCGGGGTTGCGACAGAAGGTGGTATCAGAGCTAAGCCACTGATTCAGCCACAGAAGTGTTCAGCTGACATCAAAATTTAAATTGTTAGGAAATAAATTACGGGAATACGTGCATAATTGTATTTTCTTGTTATGTGTTATTTGACTATTTGTTAGTTTACAGTATGAGCGACCAAGGACCATCTGACGCGTATCGTCAATTGTCTGGTTCGCCTAGAAGCGAAGGCACCTCCTCTTCTCAGCCTGCCCTCTCAGGGTACTCTGCTGATACGGAAGAAGGAATATTCTTGTTTAAGGCTCAGTCCGAGGAGCCATTCAATCAGAAAAAGAGAGGATGGTTCAGTCGAGGGGCACACGAGCGTAGGAAGCGTATGAAAAAGTTACAAGACCAGAGGGTACTAGCCGCAGCCAAAAGAGAAACCGATGCCTATGCCCAGGATATAATTAATAGGGGTATAGCCAACATCCACATCCTAGCAACCACTGCAGCTGACCCTAACCTGGAACAAATGATAGCACCCCAACCACAACCACCAATTTCTGACCAACCAATGGAAATAGAAAACCCTGAAAATCAAGTAGAAATGTATGATTTCAACCCGGAGGAAATACCTAGGGTACCAGCACCAAATCCATTAGACCCAAATTATGACCCCTAGTGGGATGACGTTAGGGACTATGTGCAACGCTACCCGATACATGAAGACATGCCCATGCCAAACATAGGAGCCTACCCAGGTTTGGATCCTTTAGATCCCTATTACCATGATGTATTCATTAGGGAGATTTTAGAGAATCCTTACCAATTCCAGGCACCTACACCTCCGTACCAGGAACCCGCACCCCAGATTCTGAACCCAGTCCTAGAACCTGCACCCCCAATGACTGCAGAAAATGTACAAGAACTTAGGACATTTGGTGAGGAAATTTTAGAGAGTAGTGAAAGAATGAGACAGGTGGGAGAGCGACTCGTCTGGAAGTACGACGAGCGCAATATGGATTTCTGGATGAATCCATATCCATGAATGTGATGGTGGGAAACGGTAGTAATAATAATATTTATAATAATAATAATAATATGTGTGTATGTGTATGAAAAAAAAACTACGGAAGCCTATTATTAGTAGTATAACTTTAAATTTCAGTCGGTATTGTAATTTTAATTTCAGTACTGGTGTGTAATAGATGCATAGTATATGAATAGAGTAAAGTCGCAATGATCGACGCTTTTGACCAAAATGCGTGTCATGTGATTGGCTATATTAAATATTATTTTGTGATATTAATACATGGTAAATGTTTAAAATTCAAATGGCCGACGAAGAAAAGCAGGGAAATCTGAATAACGATAACCAGAGTAACATTAACTTGGTTAATGAGAATCCGAGCATCAATAACAATGGAAACCAAATGGATAATAGTGCCATCCAACACATAGTGGCATAAGGAATTATAGATGTAATGCCATTTATTATTCAAATGGTTCAAGAAGCGAATAATAAAAGTAAGCACAGCAGTAAATGACCAACTGAACCAGAACACAGCATAAACAATGGACCTGTATTTCAAGCGCCCATTCCCAAAAGAAGAAGAACCATGCCTTATGGTTGTTCTTACAAAGAATTTTGGTCCTGGAAACCAATAGAATTCTCGGGCAATGAAGGACCCATTGCAACTCTACGCTGGATAGAAAAGACTGGGGCTGTTTTAAAAATAAGCAAGTGTGCTGAAGAAGACAAAATAATGTTTGCTTCTAATCTATTTAAGAACTCAGCCTTAGAATGGTGGAACACTATCCTCCAGTCTAGAGGAAGTGATATGATTTATAATATGGAATGGGAAGAATTTAAGAATATGGTAGAAAGGAAATTCTGCCCTCCCAATGAAAAGGAACAGATAGCAAATAAGTTTCCGAACCTTAGAATGACAGGGGTGGATAGTAAGGGTTATACTACTACATTCTTTGAATATGCTAGAATAGTACCAACCCTTACTCACCTGAACCGGTATTAATCTCCCGTTACATATGAGGATTAATCGGATAGATTAGACATGTAGTCAAGGCAGCTAGACCGCAAACCATAGAAGAAGCTGTAGAATTAGCAAACACCTTGACAGATGAATTAATCCGTACTAGAGAAGAAGACCAGAGGAGAAACCTAGCTCAGAGACTTACCCAAGAATTCCGTTCTGGGAATTTCAACCGTAGGAATATAGGTTCTACCTCTGCACCATACTGCAAAGTCTGCAAGAGGAAGCATTCGGGAAAATGCTCCACTCCCTGCAATTTCTGCAAGATGCCAGGACACAAGGAAGAAGATTGCAGGAGAAAACCTAATAATGGGACGTGCTTCAACTGTGGAGAAAAAGGCCACATCAAGCCGAACTGTCCGAAATTGGCTCCAGCTGCGAACAACAAGAACACTAAAAATGCTAGAGCATTCGTTCTGACTGCAGATGAAGCCAAGATGATTCCAGGCGTGATAGCCGGTACGTTTTTAGTTAATGATGTTTTTGCTAAGGTATTATTTGACTCTGGTGCAAACCAAAGTTTTATTAATACTTCATTTTGCAAACTTCTAAATCAGACATTAACTAAATTACCACAAGAATGTCTAGTAGGGACAGCAAATGGAGAAACGGTTAGGATTTCCGAAATCTTGCATGTAGCAAGAATAGAATTTTTAAACCAAAAGTTTATGGCAAACCTTTATCTTATGGATCTGGCAGGATTTGATGTCGTTTTAGGAATGAATTGGTTAATAGCCAATAAAGCCAGTATTTTATGTGATCAAAAGTCAATCCAAGTAAATTCACCAAAAGGTGAAAAGATCACAATTAAAGGAGATAATCCCTCTTGATCCACGAAATTCATCTCTGTGATGAAAACTGCAAGTTATATAAGAAAAGGGTCTATATTGTATTTGATTTCTATAATCACTAACACTAAAGGAAAAGAACTAAAAGACATTCCAGTAGTGTCTCAGTTTTCAGATGTATTTCCAGAAGACTTACCAGGACTACCACCAGACAGAGAAGTTGAATTCAGAAATTGGGGAAAAACAACTATCTGGACCTGAGATAGTGCAAGAGACAACCGACAAGATTATTCAAGTCAAGGAACGACTAAAAACAACACGTGATCGACAAAAGAGCTATGCTGACAACCGACGCAAACCCTCGGAATTTCAAGTAGGAGATAAAGTATTGTTAAAGGTCTCTCCTTGGAAAGGAGTGGTAAGATTCATCAAACGAGGAAAGCTAAGTCCCAGGTATATTGGACCTTTTGAGATTATTAGAAGAATAGGGCTTGTAGCCTATCAGCTACAACTGCCAGAGGAAATGGCAGGAATACATGATGTATTTCATGTATCTAATCTCAAGAAATGCCTAGCTGATGAATCACTTGTAGTGCCTCTTAAGGATATAGAGGTAAATGAACAACTTAAGTTTATAGAAAGGCCTCTACAGATTGAAGACAAGAAAGTCAAGAACCTCAAGCACAAGATATTAGTTCTGGTCAAAGTGAAATGAGACTCCAAAAGAGGACCTGAGTACACATGGGAGCTTGAATCAGAAATGTTAAGGAAATATCCACACTTGTTCTAGTAGATCTCGAGGACGAGCTCTAAAACAAGGTGGGGAGGATATAACAACCCTACAGAAAACCGATACCCTCATAAATTTTCCGACACCCTAATATATTTTAAAATATCCCAATATGTCCTAAAATACACCCCATACGCGAAAATGGGCCCTGAATACCTTAAATATTATTAAAAATAATTAAAAATTAATATTTTGGGTTTGTCGCGGGCCGCGTAGAACCTTTAAGGATCTTACGCGGGCCGCTAGAGATCAAGAACGCGGCAAATCCCTGTGCTGGCACGTGTCCGACTCGTGTTGAACCTACTAGCTGACCCGGATCACCTACGCCGTTGACCATAGTTGACGCGGGCCGCGTAGCCCTTTGCTATACCTTACGCGGGCTGCGTAAAAGTGAAAATCAGGCCCTATAAGTAGAAGGCCTTGGATCTTCATTCTGCTCGTTCATTTCTTTCTCAAATCTCGAATTTCTTAAAGTGTAGGCATAATCTCGGGTATAATACCCCCTAAATAACAAAGTTTTGCTCCGTTGTAAGCATCATAACCCCTGGATACATATTAGATACGCTGCCCGATTGATCTAGGGTTCCGTAACGGCTGTCGTGGTTCTGCCCGACGTAGTCGTTGGAATGCCGTCTCAGGAAGGGTATTACTAATGTTAAAATGGGTTATTATACTAACACATATGCATTTGTGTAAATTATAGATTGTCACCAGGAAACCCTAAAGGATAATCTAAGACAGCAATGTGAGTAATCTCCTTTTTGTTAACTGTTTTTACAAAACCTCACACAATTAATTATATATTAAGCAGTTATTGAGTATTTGTAAGGATACAATTATCGTCGCTATGTTGGGGTTTTGTATACAAAATTAGTTACTGCCTTGCGAGGAGTAACTTTCCACAAGCCGGGTTGACAGTACCGTGGGTGGTAATTAGTATGACTTGGAAACAAATGTAATTGCGAGATCGCCCTCAATACTGTACAACGGTTTTTATTTAGTCTTGATTAAACTGGGATTCACTCACCAGTATTTCCCACTGACAAAATATTTTTAAACGCGTTTCTGGTAACAAAATGTGAAAGCCAAATAGAAACCAGCTGGACAGCACTGAAGGCTTGAAAAAGTGGCAATAAAGTTACCTAAAAGCAATAGATGTTTTTATTAAATAAAAATAGGATTCATTCCTATGAAAATGTGTGTACTGAAAACTTGGGTTTTACCCCTTGTATTCAATATTATGAAAGTGTGGTATTTTACTCTGATAAAATATTTCCTAACTGCGGTCCTGATGTAAATTCCGCTGCCAAAATTGAATAAACACGCGATACCACCGAAACTGGCTCGCGGCCGCCCGTTTTCGGGGATTAGGAATCGGGGGTTGCGACATAGCCGGTTATTATAGAAGGTTTATTCGAGATTTTTCTAGAATAGCCATTCCCTTAACTAAGCTAACCTGTAAATCTGTTAAGTTTGAATGGGGACCAAAACAAGAAGAAGCCTTTAGAATTCTTAAGCAAAGATTGACCAATGCACCCATAATAGCGTTACCAGAAGGATCTGAAGACTTTGTAATCTATTGTGATGCTTCAAAGTTAGGTTATGGATGTGTATTGATGCAACGTCAAAATGTTATAGCATATGAATCTAGACAACTTAAAAATCATGAAGAGAATTATTCAACCCATGATTTGGAATTAGGAGCTATAATTTTTGCCTTTAAAATTTGGAGACATTACTTTTACGGTAGTAAGTTTACCATTTTCACCGACCATAAGAATTTAAGGCATGTCTTCGGACAAAAGGAGTTAAATATGAGACAAAGACGCTGGATGGAGATACTTAGTGATTATGATTGTAATATCCAATACCATGCAGGAAAGGTAAATGTAGTAGTAGATGCTTTAAGTCGAAAGTATCATGAAAAACCAAAAAGAGTACGTTTACTCAACCTAAATCTGCAAGTAGATTTAAATGAACAGGTTAAAAAGGCACAAGAATCAGTAATCAAGGATGATACTGAAAATTGAAAGGAATGATTAGAGAATTAGAACAAGGAACATATGGAATTTGGAGATTCCATAAGAAAAGAATGTGGATACCTAAATTAGAAAACCTACGCCACCGTATATTAGAAGAAGCCCATAAGTCTAAGTATACGATGCATCCTGTAAGTGATAAGATGTATCAGGACTTAAGAAAGAATTTCTGGTGGATAGGAATGAAAAAGGATATAGCAGCATATGTTGCAAAGTGTTTAACCTGTTCACAAGTCAAAGCTGAACATCAGAAACCCTCAGGTTTATTGCAATAGTTAAAAATGCCTGTATGGAAATGAGAATTAATAACAATGGATTTTGCTAATAAATTACCCAAAACAAGAAAAAGGTAATGATACAATCTGGGTGATTGTAGACAGGCTAACCAAGTTAGCTAATTTCCTACCAATGAAGGAAAATTTCAGTATGAAACAATTAGCTAAATTATATGTAAATGAAATAGTCTCATTACATGGAATTCCGTTATCAATTGTTTCTGACAGAGATAGTCGTTTTACCTCTCATTTTTGGACAAGTTTCCAAAAAGCAATGGGAACCAAGTTAAATCTAAGCACCGCTTATCATCCTCAAACGGACGGACAAAGCGAAAGGACAATTCAAACCATGGAGGACATGCTTAGAGCTTGTGTAATTGATTTCAGAGGTAATTGGGACGATCATCTACCGTTAATAGAATTTTCTTATAATAACAATTATCACACAAGTATCAATGCTGCACCATTCGAAGCACTTTATGGACGAAAGTGCCGAACTCCAGTCTGTTGGGCAGAAATTGGAGAAAAGCAACTATCTGGACCTGAGATAGTACAAGAAACAACAGACAAGATCATTCAAGTCAAGGAACGACTGAAAACAACACGTGATCAACAAAAGAGTTATGCTGATAAAATACGGAAGCCATTGGAATTTCAGGTAGGAGATAAAGTATTATTAAAAGTCTCTCCTTGGAAAGGAGTGGTAAGATTCATAAAAAGGGGGAAAGCTAAGCCCCAGGTATATTGGACCTTTTGAAATTATTAGAAGAATAGGACTTGTAGCCTATCAGCTACAACTGCCAGAGGAAATGGCAGGAATACATGATGCATTTCATGTATGCAATCTCAAGAAGTGTTTAGCTGATGAATCACTAGTAGTACCTCTTAAGGATATAGAGGTAAATGAACAACTTAAGTTTGTAGAGAAGCCTCTACAGATCGAAGACAGGAAAGTTAAGAACCTCAAGCACAAGAGATTAGTTCTGGTCAAAGTGAAATGGGACTCCAAAAGAGGACCAGAATACACATGGGAGCTTGAATCAGAAATGCAAAGGAAATACCCACACTTATTCCAGTAGATCTCGAGGACGAGCTCTAAAACAAGGTGGGGAGGATATAACAACCCTCCTAAATATTTCCGACACCCCTAATATATTTTAAATTACCCCTATATGTCCTAAAATACAGCCGTATGCGACACACGGCCCTAAATACCTTTAATTTAAAAAAAATTAATTAAAAAAATTTTCAAAGGGATGTCGCGGGGCGCGTAGCCCTTGGCTACCTTCTACGCGGGGCGCAACAGACCGGCTACGAGGCGACACCCGGAAGCTGCCATGTGGCGAAGCTAGACCGGTGACAACTCAAGGCTCGGGCCTACGGACCCTACTACGCGGGCCGCGAGGGAAGTCGAAAGGTCACCTATAAATAGAGACCTTCGGCCTTCAGTTCCGATCGTTCAAAATCTCTTTCTCTCCCAAAATTTCTGCATAGTAGGCATAATCTCCAAGTATTATACCCCCTAATTAACGAAGTTCTACCCCGTTGTAAGTATTATAACCTCGGTTACGTATTAGATACGCTGCCCGATTGATCCAGGGTTCCGTAACGGCTGTCGTGGTTCTGCCCGACGTAGTCGTTGGAATGCCGTCTCGGGGAGGGTATTGCTAATGTAAATATTGGGTTATTATACTAATGCATGTACATTTATGTAATTAATAGATAATCACCAGGAAACCTGTAGGATCGTGAAACGACCTAACGAGTCGATCAGAAGAGTGCTCAGACAAAATCAGAGGCGGAATTCATTGATTCTGTCTTTGTTTAGCTTGTATAACACTAGAATCACTATTAACTGTCTCTTGTATTAATCTGGAAGCAATTTACAGCACGTAGACACTTCGGCAGCACTTCGGCTCACCGGAATAAGAAGCATACAAATGATTTCGCTTGGAAGATATATATAGGGGTCATGATTTCGCTTGAAGATGGCAGATTCCATTTCAAGCGGAATAACCCACTCAAGCGAAATTACATCAATTTCACCCTAAAACCTCCTATTTTCTCGTACAATGCGCCCGGATCTAACAATTCTAATATTAGACTCGATACAAGACGAAGTCGACAGACTGATGCACTAACAGACTCCCCCTCGGATGTTGACGAGTCTGAAGTATCGAATCTTCTCATTCTTTAGTCTTTACCGGTCTTTGGGCTCTTTCACAATCTGAGACTCGAACGAAGTTGAAGTCGACAGACAACTGCACCAACAGACTCCCCCTTGAATGTTGACGGAATCTTCAGTGAGAGTTTTCATCATAACGACTCTTCAATCTTGATCGGTCTTCTTTTCTTTCTTAGCATGTACCAGGATCTTCTCTTTGGCTTTAACCTCGTCAGACTCCCGCTTTCATCATGCTGGGATCGCCGTCTGGAATTAGCTATCACCTTGAGATCAATCCCTGGCTTTATCTCTGATCAGCTCATCTTCTGCACAAATTTTCTCACCACCACATAAGTTTTCACTTAAATCAATAAGAAAAACTTACTAGAAATAGTTACATCAAGTTCAAATTAATGATCTCGATTAACTAATCAAACTTTCTTTCTTAATATTAATTCCTTCATTTAAGCACTCAATCCCAACCATGTTCATCATGTTCAGCACTTGAAATTTTGAATATCAGCTCTCCAACATCAATTGTCAATTTTTTTTTTTGTATTTTTCAAAAGTTTATGCTAAAACACACTAAAATCTTTTTGGATTTTTGAATGTAATAAAGAAATATTTACAAACAATATTTTTGTAAGATTGTGTAAGAGGATCATATCAGTTTATGTGACCAATCACTAGCACCGTTAAGCTTTAAACATTTTCAGTTCTAAACGATTCACATAGATTGACGATATTGTTGTCCACTTAAACTCAATCTAAAAACTTTCGAAATGCTTACCGATACTTTAAGGTATATTAATTTTGCACTAAATTCTTATGGACCCCACGATCTCAGCATATCCCCTCATCATGCAATACACTAACTCAAGTAATGCCTTTAAACTTTTATCAACTGTGATTTGTGCGAAAACAAAGCAGAATGTTTAAACATTAACAATCAGGTCGATACTTCCGTATACGCAGAGAAAGTCCAATGTTTAAACAAAATAAGAAAATAAAAATAAGTTGAAATTGTTTAGGCTTTAACCACCAGGTCGATACTCCCGTATACGTAGAGGTGATCCAAAGCTTAAACGAAACACCAAAGAAAATAAAGCAGAACGTTTAGGCAATAACATCCAGGTCGATACTCACGTATACGCAGAGGATGTCCAATGCTTAAAAAAAATAAAAAAAATAAGACAAGTTTAAATCTTTGCAAAATGAAATGCACAATCACAGCGATTTTTCAGCAAAGTTGTGAAAGTTCACAAACTTAACCAGTTTTTTCTCTTTCGACAATCAGCGATTATTGAGTATGCACACAATCAAGAAGGACAAAACTAAGTACTATGCTTTCAACCATGTTTCCCACTAGAACTAGGCTTTTTCATTTAGGTTTGTATCGTTATCGCAAATCTACTAGTCTAGCTGAGCCTACCGTCACATCTTTAGTAAGATCGTTTATCACAATTTATCTCTTCATTTCTTTAGCATGATGTGACAGTCTCACTGATCTACTATCATTTCCTCTTGTTAACAACAAAACTCATTTTTGCATTTTTCAATGTTTTTGACATTTTCAAATTTTCAATTTTTTTTTTAAAGTTTTTACTCCCCCTAAAATCAAAATATGTCTCAATTTTGATTTTTTGGGAAAATTTGAAAACAAGCTGTACAAGGAAAGTGACAAACTGATATCAAATCGCTTCAATTCGCCATTCACTTGGCATAAACAATCAGAACTCCCCCTGACAACAAACTATTTTCCCATTATGATTTCAAAACACTTAAGTTTGTTTTAATCAAAATGGTTTTTCTGGAAAATTAGTTTTGTTTGTCTTTTCACAAACTCGGGGTTTCATTCATCACCTAGTTTTCTTTAACCACTTGTAAAAACTAACATTTTTAAGATCAAATCACAAACATCACTTGTAGAAAATCAAGTACAACTTAATGTCCCTGATTTACCACTTTTAAATCGAAATCACTTTCGTGAATTTCTCAAGAAATATGCCGATTCCTGCTCCACACTTACCAACCTGGGAGCTCCGGCAAGTCAGGTTTTTCTATTTAAACAGACTCACCCAAGCCTGACGGTCCTTGGATGATTTTGAGTTCTTGTTCAACAATGGTGGAAAATTTGCATCATCCATTGTTAGACTAGAATTCTCATTTTTTACCTCAACACATGGCTCTTCTGGCTTTACCACACCAGATTCATCGCCTGAACATGACTTGTCTGACTTTGAAGAGTCAGATTCATTGCCAACAACTGGCTCCTTTGTTTCCGGAGAAACAAATTCATCACCAGGAAGTGAATTCTCCACTTTCTTTGATTTCTCTTTCGTCCTCAGATTTGTATCTGATGAATCCGTTTTGCTAGATTTTTCATTCTTTGGAGAGCAAGACGATTTATCAGAACTGTTATTCGCTTTGACGGCTGAATCCGAGGACAAAATCCTTTCGAGATATTCTCTCGCTTTCTTCCTCTTCTTTCTCAGTCTGTCTTTCTGCCCTTGTGAAAGCTTCACTTTCTTTTCTAGAACTTTCTGTTCTTTGGGCTTTGCTTTGACATTGACTGGTTTCTTTGCCATTTTATGAAATTCAGCCCTCGATCTTCCCTTTGATCTCATTGGGCAATCCCTGGCAATGTGTCCTTTGATATTGCATTCAAAGCATCTTCTCCTCTCATAACTCCAACTTTGGCAGTTAACAGCAATGTGTCCTCGAACACCACAAGTGTAACACACTCTGTTATCGTACCAATCACCACTTTCAGCCCAAACATTCAGATCATAGCACTTTTTGGCTTGGTGATAATCCTTGCTCCTCTTGTTTGCTGGATTTGGCTTTTGAGCACTGTGGTCAAACCTGCACCACTTATTACCAACAGTTTTTGAGTTTTGATTTTTCAATTTTTGTGGTTTTTTTATCACAATTGGATGATTGAACTGATGAGCTTTTATTTTCTTTTTGAACATTTTTCGGATTTTTATCCTTTTGTATTTGTTCCACATTCTTCTTTACAGGTTTTTACGTTGAGCATTCACCTTTTTCAGTAGAATGTAGAACAGTTTCTTGAAACATTTCATTTAATTTCAAAAATATTTTTCTTTTTTCAATTTCATCATCAGTTTTCTCATCACAATCTTCAACTTTGACTTTGTCAAAGTTTGTGACATTGTCACTTATTGGAACATAATTGATCGGTTTTGGACAAGGAATCGAAGAAGTATTCACAAAACCTTTCAATTTCTTTTCAAGCTCTTTGATTTTCTTCCGACCATTTTCAGCTTCTTTTTTCAAGTCGAATAATCGTCTGAAGATGAGAATTGATTACTTTTTGTTTTTCAATATTATTTTTGCTAAAAACAGATCTCCCATCTTCAAGAATCTTTATTTGACTTTGAAATTCTTTTTCAGTTTTTACTTTTTCATTCTCAAAATCTTTTTCCTTTTCTTTCAAAAGTTTGTTTTCCAATGTCAAACTGTCCAAATCACTTAACAGTTTGACATTTTCAGATTTCAATATCTCAAAATGTTTCTGCAGTTCAAGAATGTGTTTATTATCGGCTTTCTTCTCATCCTTGAAAGCTGAAATTTCTTTAACCTGTTCCTTCAAATCTTTGATTTCCAATGTCAAACTTTCCACATCCTTCAAAAGTTTTTCATTGTCAGCTTCAAATTTATCACATTTAGAACATACTGATTCAGAATTTGAAGATCCAAGTTTTTCAGATTCTTCATTCTTTGAAACTTTCTCTTTCTCTGTCCAGAATCTGCCTGCACAAAAAATTTTAACGAAATCAAGAGGATTCGCATTCTCATCCATATAACAACCCCTCTTGTTATCATATTTAAAAACATATTTTGTTCTAAGACATTCATCAACTCTTCTTTTTATTTCAAGAATCACATCCACATCTATTTTATCAACATTTCCTATTATCTTATTCATCAAATCTTTCTTTTTCTCATAAATTTCATACTCATGAGTTTTAAGTTTGCTGATGAAACCTTTTAGATGTAATTTTGAAAACCTTGAATCCTTTTTTAAATTTTTCAAAAATTCAATCCATTCTGCAGGTAATGCATCTGCAAACTTTTCTATCTTTTCAGCATCTGTCAAATATATCTCATGAGTTTTTAAATGATTAAGTAATACTGTATACCGGTTTTCCAGATAATCCAATTTTTCATTTTTCAAACACACAAAGTATTTAAACATTTTCACCCAACCATCCTTTCTTACACTCCTAGAACTATCATCCAAATACCCATGATACCAATCATTTAGTCTTTCAAGATCATGATTTTCCATCTCATCAAACTCTTTCGTCATATTTCAAACCAATCTACAATCAGTCACCTTCAAACGAAATCAACAACTAGACAACTTCAAACGAAATCCCAATTTAAGCGGGATAACAATCTGAAGGGGAATCAACACCTTGAAGCGAAATACCCTGATTTCGCTTGAACGGTTTCAAGCGGAATAACTCCCTGAAGCGGAATAAGGAGCTTTCAAGCGGAATAAGAACAATTTTTCAAGCGGAAACACGATTTCAAGCGGAATCAACCTGATGATTTCGCTTGAAATATTGCTGACATCATCAATTCGAACTGTTTTTGGTAAAATTGATCAAGTTCTAGGCCGATTTAAGGTCTGATTCTTACAAGGGTTTGTTAAAACTATGTTTCGCACATTATATATGAAAATCAATCCATTTTAACCGTGAAAACTTGATTAATTATGAAAAGAAGGTGTAGAAATCAGAATTTTCCAGCGAAAACGAGCTAAACGATAAGAACTCTTCCTCCTGAGCTCTGATACCACATGTAGGATCGTGAAACGACCTAACGAGTCAATTAGAAGAGTGCTCAGACAAAATCAGAGGCGGAATTCATTGATTCTGTCTTTGTTTAGCTTGTATAACACTAGAATCACTATTAACTGTCTCTTGTATTAATCTGGAAGCAATTTACAGCACGTAGACACTTCGGCAGCACTTCGGCTCACCGGAACAAGAAGCATACAAATGATTTCGCTTGGAAGATATATATAGGGGTCATGATTTCGCTTGAAGATGGCAGATTCCATTTCAAGCGAAATCACGCATGATGATTTCGCTTGAAAGTGTCAAATGACATTTTCAAGCGGAATAACCCACTCAAGCGAAATTACATCAATTTCACCCTAAAACCTCCTATTTTCTCGTACAATGCGCCCTGATCTAACAATTCTAATATTAGACTCGATACAAGACGAAGTCGACAGACGGATGCACTAACAGACTCCCCCTCGGATGTTGACGAGTCTGAAGTATCGAATCTTCTCATTCTTCAGTCTTTACCGGTCTTTGGGCTCTTTCACAATCTGAGACTCGAACGAAGATGAAGTCGACAGACAACTGCACCAACAAAACCCTTAAAGGAAACCATAAGACAGCAAAGTGAGTAATCCTTCTTTTTGTGTAAACCTTTTTGTGAGTAATCCTTCTTTTTGTGTAAACCAATGTTTTCAGAACCGGAACGGATATCGAACCGGACGCCTTACAGGTCCACTGGTCAGACCGGTCCAATCGGTCGAACCGGATTTAAGAACCGGTAAAATAATAAATAATATAAATATTTAGAAATATATAAAAGGTATTTGATAGTGTTAAAATGTTTAAACTTTATATTACAATTCAATTTTATACATACTATTACTTTAAATAAAGTTTGTTGTTCTTATGTAAATTAACCATTTTCTAACATTTAAATTGTTTAAATTAATATAATGATGTTGTTATTAAAGAATTAGTTATATTATTGAAAGTCCATAAGGTTTATATGTGACAAATCTATAATTTTGAAGGTGTTTAGTGAAACTATTACTAACCCCAGTATATATACCATTTAGAGAGAGAGGGACTTCAAACTTACAACCGCCTACACCTCCTCTCACCGTTCTTGATTCTTTATCTTCTTCACTAAGAATATGGTGTAATGTTAAGGTTTTCACTTCAAAACTTTGATTATTATTTCTGATTTTAAAGGGGGTAATATATTTCTTCTATTTTGAATGCTTCTATCTTGAGTTAATTGGATTATATCTTCCATTTCTTCAGTTAAACGATGCAACCATTGTCGCTGGTCAGTTCAAAAGAGGCTATCTTGAGTTTTGAGACTTTGGTTTGTGCCGACACGACCCTATGCGAAGACCCGCCGGCCCTACCGCCCGGCTCCCGGCCCGACCGCCGGGCTAATGTTGAAACGGATTTATGTATTGAACCGGCCCGGTATGTGCTTCGGATCCCGGCCGGACCGGTCCGACCGGCCGGCCCAGTCCGGTTTTGAAAACCTTGGTGTAAACCTTTTTGTGAGTAATCCTTCTTTTTGTGTAAACCTTTTTGTGAGTAATCTCCTTTTTGTAAACTGTTTTACAAAACCTTTATTTATTTTAAAGTATAATTAGCAGTGATTGAGTCTTTGTAGTTCTTCAATTACTGCCGGTATGTTGGGGTTTTGTATACAAAATGTGGAACACGTTACCATTGGACAAAGAGTTAGCCAATGTGTAATATGACCCACCAGTCAGGATTGACAGTACTGAATGAGTAATTGTGTAGATGTAAACATTGTAATCGCTCTCAATACTGTGAAAATTGATAAAACTCTGCTTGATTAAACTGGGATTCACTCATAAGTATTTCCCACTGACAAAATGTTTTAAACGCATTTCAGTTAACAAAATGTGAAAGCCAACTAGAAGCCAGTTGAACAGCACTGAAGGCTTGGAAAAAGTGGCTATAAAAGTTACCTAAATAAAAGAAGATGTTTTATTCAATAAAATATGGATTTTCCCTATAAAAATGTTTGTAATGAAAACTTGGGTTTTATCCCAATATGTTTAATATTATCAAAGCGTGGTATTTACTCTGATAAAATATTTCCTAACTACGATCCTGATGTAATTTCCGCTGCCAAAATGATAAACACTGATACCACCAAAACTGGTCTCGCAGTCGCCCGTTCCCGGGACAGATAGGGGACGGGGGTTGCGACACAATCAAAGGCACAAGTTTGGCATGTTGACATTTTTGGTCCTTCCACATTCATAGTTTTCGTTTTTGACGAAATTAGTCCTTCATAGTCAACGCTTGACTTTATTAGGGTTTAGAACACGTGTCAACACATCGTTGGACACAATTTTACGAGGTGTTACATTACAAAACCATTCCCTTAACCCCCGACCAGGTAGCCAACATGCCTCTATATAGACCGCAGAGACATGAATGATGCAATCTTTTACTTTATATAGACAGTAAAGTAACGCCAAGAAACCACTCACAAATGATAAAGAAAATTCACCTTCAACATAAGAAACTAGTTATTAAAGTCATTAATACAAAACCAAATAAAAAGTGCCGAAAGATTAAAAATCAAAAGTAATACATAAAAGACTTGTTTTCACCAAGTGATGTAAGAGGCTTAACCAAACATGGCCTTTGATTGGTAAGAACTCTTACGATCAATCTTGGATCCCGATATTACTACACACACTCTAAAGGTGGATGGTGGATGATTGTTGTAGTGGTGGTGGAGTGGTGGCAAAGTGATAGAGTAGTAGTTTGCCAAGGGATGCCTTTGAAGTGAGCCAAGCACCCCTATTTATAGCCTGCACAGAGTCCTGGCCACGGCACCGTGTCCAGCGGGCACGTCCCCGTGGCCAGCCTTTTCTCTTCCTTCGTTAAATGGATGTGTCAGCAGAGGACTCCACACTGCCCGTGTCCAGCGGGCACGGCCCCTTGGGCAGAAGCGTATCTGTACTACCAAGATTTTGCAAAATTCTGCGTATCTTAGCATTGACCACGCCCCGTGCTGAGCTGGGCACGCCCCCGTGGTGGGCGTAGAAGCTTTTACAGCATTGTCTTTTCTGCAAGCATCTGACCACGCCCCCATGTTCAGCGGGCACGACACCGTGGCCAGTCTTCTGTTTCTTTGTTTTTGCTTTGGGAGTGCTGCCGAGGGGTCGGGCATGTCACATTTATTCCTTTTCTTTGTATTTATGTTGATTTTGGTTGCATATTTGTTCCTTTTGTTCGTTTAAACTCATTTGGTCCTGTAAATTCAAAAGGAAGACAAAAACACATTTTTTCCAATATTAGTACTAAAAAGGGTTAGTTCTATGCCTCATTTGATGTAATTTATATGTTACATTTTGCACACATCAAATGCCCCCACACTTGAATCTTTGCTTGTCCTCAAGCAAAACTCTTTAATATGTGGCTTTACACACCCAAATGGAAGAGGTAGAAGAGAATTTTTGGACTTATCTTGAGTGTCGGGAATCCAAGATCTTTATTGGGTTTTATTTTTATTTTATTTACAATCCTATTCGTCATGATTTATTTAGAACATTTTATAAGAAAAATTACTTATTTGGGCATAACATGCCTCTTTAAAATTCCATTTATATACAAGTTCACATACCTTACGGGAGATCACTCAACACTCGGCCGAATATGTATTTTTGTGAAACACTCGAGACCGGCATGGAGCTTACTTCTACCATATGCTTGCCAAGCGATCAATCCTCCTCTTTTTTAACTAAAAACCTTTGTAAATATTAAGAGGACTTTGGGGATGGGTTAGGTTTGGGCTAAGGGTAGGTGGTTTTGGTTAGTGGTTAGTAAAAATGGCGAAAAGCGTAAAAAGCGTCGATCGTCGTAAAACTTTTTGTTTTCATGACTTTTATTCAAACTAAGCACATCCAAACAAAGTTTCTTTGAGGAACTTGTTTGTTTATTGCAAGACTTTCATTTTTTTTTTATAAAGAAACGTCACTTGATAACCGAGCTTTTTACTAAAACAAGGGGTTGAAAAAGAAAAAGGGTTTTGTGGGTAAAGGGTGTTTGTTTCGTGGGTTTTTGAAACGAAAATGGTTTAGGCTCAAAGGGGTTAACTAGGGGGATTTTGGGTAGGTGATAAAAAAACAAAAAATAATGGTGTTGAAAGGAAAATGAGTTAGTCCTAATGCCTCCATCACTTACTTACTTGGGTTTAAGTTGGTAAGGATTGGGAATGTATCGTCGTGGCAAGTTATAGAGTCGTAAGAAGTAAGCGGCTATTCACATAAGAAACGAAAAATGAGTATTTAGTTTAAAGATATATGTTTGTTTGCTCAATAAAGGCTCAAAACTCACTTGTTGTGGGAATGAGTTTATAATGTGATCAAGTATATATAATCAAACTTTAATTAGATTTGTCATGCCTTTTCATAATTTTCTTATTTGGTTCTTTTTATCACGACGCTATCGGTTGTAAACTTGTAAAAACGTAACCTTTTTAGAACTTGTTATTCCCAAATTAAACCAAGACAAGTAAGAAAAATGAAAATTTTTGAAAAAAAAATTGGGGTGATTAGCGGTTCCAATAGAGTTTTGTGTAAGGCTTGTTATTAGGACTTGCGAGATTCAAGGTTTTAGCATCCCCCACACTTAAATTACACATTGTCCTCAATGTGTCCCAAAAATAAGTTTTTAGGTTGATTGAATGTGTAAAAAGGTGTTGAAAAACAAATTTTTATGTTACTGGGCATCTGGCCACGGCCCCGTGTTAGTCCGGGCACGACCCCGTGGTCAGATTACCAGTAACAGAATTTAACATAAGGCTGGACACGGGGCGTGTTCAGTGAGCACGGCCCCGTGGCCAGTTATCTTAACTGGGCAATTTCTGCAGAGCCTAGGCACGGGGCGTGTTGGGCTGAGCACGACCCCGTGCTGAACTTGCTGTAATGCTGGAAAAGTTGCCGCGAGGCTCTGTTTTCGTGCATGGGGTGTGGTTTTAAGGTTCCCTTGGTAACCTCCACATTTTCTTGTTTATTAAACCATTATAACATCAACCAAACACCATTTAATAATTTAAACCATCATTCATTTAGAGGTGCGAGATACATAGTTCCTAAAAATTTAAGATAAAAGTCCTAGAAATGAAAAGCTACAAAGGTCCTAATATAGATAGGTCATAAAATGCAGGAAATCTAAATTACCAAAGAGTTATACCCTAGATGTTGTACATTATAGAAATGACAAAAACCCAGGAATGACTTTCCGGTGCTTAAGGGCTTTTTTAGAACTAGGAACCGGAGGATGTCCCTCATATGTCATTGAGCCATTCCTCTATCTCCCTAGGGAGAAAGAAGGCGGATTCATTCTCCATAATGTCTTGATGGGGAGGCGCAACGGCTACCGGAACCCCGTGTATTATGTCTAGAGGAGGTTCCGGAGGCATGACATTCCACTCAGCTGGAATAATGATTTCCGGCATGACATTCCACCCTCCTTGTGTGACGATTGGCACCATGGGAGGTGAAGCAAGAATATTCAACCTTTGGTGCAAAAGGTTGACTTCTTGGATGCAACCCTCCAACCCCTCCGATAAATGGTTAATACAGTCAATTAAGGCTTCTTCCACTGACGTCATCTCATCAATGGCTTCTCACAAGGCGTACACATAGTAGACCAATGAGTCCTCCACCGACGTTCTTCTTCCCATTCGATTGTTTCTCGAGTGAGCTGAAGATGTTCCGCTGTTCTGGCTCAACATTCTAAGAAAACAAGTCGAAAAGTTCAAAATAATGAAACTGTAACTCCGGACACGGCCCCGTGTTCATCAATCTGCAGATTTTTTAATCAAGGAATTTTATTGTTTTAAATTATTTTTCTGAAGTTTAAGACATTTCTGAGCATAAATATTTTAAAACAGTGTTGTAAAACTTATTTTTAACAAGATTCCTTTGTTAAAAACCTAGCAAATATCACAATAAAGCTTGGAACCATGGAGGTTTCAAGCTTTAATGGAGGTTGAGGAGTTTTTGAAGAAGAAGGTAAGAGACAAAAGTAGTAAAGAAAAGATGGTGGTTGAGAAACTTCTTTGCAATATACCTTTTAAGGTATGTATGAAGATCCCAGCAGATCTTGGTCTTTGGAATAGGTCCAAATGTGTAGAAATCTTGCTGACTTTATAGAAAACGACAGCACGCTGACCACGGCCCCGTGGTCAGACAAGACTCTGACACATTTTGTCCGTATTCTGAACATGGGGCGTGTTGGCCTGGACACGACCCCGTGGTCAATTTTGAGGTGGGCATGGGGTGTGTCGACCTGGACACGGCCCCGTGGCTAGAGTGTTTTATGAAGTTTTGTCTTATTTTAAGGATTTTATCCGTATCGGGCGGTTCCTTACTTGAGGGAACAACACCAAAGTGCCTAAGATACCTTAATTGCTATTAATTTAAACAAGAACACAAGAGGTTATCGGAAAGGGTAAAACCGAGACTAAATACCGGTGGGCAAAACCAACCTTTATTCCTCTTATCCGGACTCTTGTTAAAAAAGGTGTATGTGGAATCGTTCAGGTCTATGAGCGCATCGGTGGATACTGATGGAGAGTCCTTCATGGCACAATCGACACAGGGACGACTATCGCTCAAGTTCTCACAAGAGTTTGGGGTGCTTTCGGTAACGATGATGTTGTTAGAATCCGAATGCGAGCCCAATAATTATCCTTGATTGTCGTCTTGTGATTAATAACTTGTTTTCATCTCAAACTCTTTTAATTTTTGGAGAATTATTTCTTTAAGTTGACATAATTCTTCGGAAGTTATGTTATCTAAAAGAAATGGTTGAGGGCATTCGGGGGGAGAGATAGGGATCGTTTTTACTTTCGCCCATCTTAGGGTTACAAGGAAACGATAGGTCTAAATTGTGGGAAGTGTAATTTAGAAAGTAACATTCTAGATCTTTATGAAATCCCCCACATATTTGACACCATTCACCGTAAGAGAAATGAAAGTAAAAATAATCAATATCACTCATATTTTTGTCAGAAATTATCAACCGTCGGGATCTTACGGTTCTGTTTTCAGCAGCTGGAGTTTGGACACGGGGCGTGTTCAGTGGGCACGGCCCCGTGGTCAGCTATTGTCTGACTTAAAACAGGATTGCCAGTAACAAAGATTGGACACGGGGGCGTGTTCAGTGGGCACGACCCCATGCTAAAATCTGCAGAACTAAAAAATTTAACAAAAATCCTAAAAAAATAAAAAAATAAGTAAAAATAATTAGGCCGTTGATTCTAAACTTTCTCAAAATCCTTGTGTCCCCGGAAACGACGCCAAAAACTTGGTGTGCGTTAAGTGTGATATGATTTTATTAATACTTTGAGCCCATTTTACGCATTAGTCAAGTTTTAAATTTATAAAACACGATATTCTACTAACACTAAATACACACGTGGGCAAGTGCACCATCGTGAGCGTAGTATAGCGTTGGTAAGATACCGAGGTTGTCTAAGGACACGAGAGCTTTTGGTATAGGTTTATCCTCAACTTCTAATCAATCTAAATTTTCGATAAAAGATTTGAAATAAAAAAAACTAAAAATGCAGAAATAAAAATAAAATAAAAACATATAGACAAGATGAATCACTTGAATCCGACTCGTCTTTAATGTATCCTTTGATGATTTTCGCACTTTCGGACTTTTTAAGAATTTATCTTAGTTATAGTAGTAGGCCACTCTTTTGAAAGTGACGTTACCCTCAACCCAGTGGTTTGAGTCAGCAATGATACAATCCCAAAGGGTCGAAATATTGAAAGATAATTAATTAAGTTATTAATGCGAAAAGTGGTAGGCCCCTCTTTTGAAGGTGACGTTACCCTCGGCTAAGTGGTTTGAGTCAGCAGGGATACAATCCCAAGTAGACGGTTTAATGTATTAATAGTAGTTTTAATATGAGGGGATCAAACCATTCGCACCCCCGCCATCAAATACCAATGGTTATTGAAGGAGGTCCTAGTAAGCGTGACCCAGGTCTTTGCAAGATCTATACACTGAACAAGGCAAGAACCTTAGTAAACCATTCCCTTAAACCCCGACCAGGTAGCCAACATGCCTCTATATAGACCGTATAGACATGAATTATGCAATCTTTTACTTTATATATACAGTAAAGTAACGCCAAGACACCACGAACAAATGATAAAGAAAATTCACCTTCAACATAAGAAACTAGTTATTAGAGTCATTAATAAAAAACCAAATAAAAAGTGCCGAAAGATTAAAAATCAAAAGTAATACATAAAAGACTTGTCTTCACCAAGTGATGTAAGAGTATTAACCAAACATGGCCTCTGATTGGTAAGAACTCTTACGATCAATCTTGGATCCCGAGACTACTACACACACTCTGAAGGTGTATGGTGGATGATGGTGGTGGGTGTTGGTGTTGTAGTTGTAGTGGTGGTGGAGTTGTGGCAGAGTGAGAGGGTAGTGGTTTGCCAAGGGATGCCTTTGAAGTGAGCCAAACACCCCTGTTTATAGCCTGCACAGAGTCCTGGACACGGCCCCGTATCCAGCGGGCACGCCCCTGTGGCCAGCCTTTTCTCTTCCTTCATTAAATGGATGTGTCAGCAGAGGGCTCCACACGACCCGTGTCCAGCGGGTACGGCCCCGTGGGCAGAAGTGTATCTGTACTACCAAGATTTTGCAAGATTCTGTGTATCTTAGCGTTGACCACACCCCGTGCTGAGCTGGGCACGCCCCCGTGGTGGGCGTAGAAGCTTCTACAACTTTGTCTTTTATGCAGGCACTTGACCACGCCCCCGTGTTCAGCGGACACGACCCCGTGGTCAGTCTTCTGTTTCTTTGTTTTTACTTTGAGGATGCTGCCGAGGGGTCGGACATGTCACGTTTATTCCTTTTCTTTGTATTTATGTTGGTTTTGGCTGCATATTTGTTCATTTTGTTCGTTTAAGCTCATTTGGTCCTGTAAATTCAAAAGGAAGACAAAAACATACTTTTACCAACATTAGTACTAAAAAATGTTAGTTTTATGACTCATTTGATGTAATTTATATGTTACATTTTGCATACATCAACCATTCATTTTTCAAATCAATGGTTAAGATGAAAATGTAGGAAAAAAAAAGAGTGTAAGGGTATCTTGGGAGAATCATATTTATTGACTTTTTCCTCTCCACATGCAAGGCACATGCATATTTCATCATCATTTTTAAACGTTCATAATTTTTTTATACGCCATTATTTTTTCATAAAAACTTCACCATAAAACCGAGCGTTTTTTTTATCTTTAATTTGAGTACCATATTGCTATATAAAATATGACGACTAAAAAAACCCTAAAAGATGTGTTGTATTTCTATGTTATATAACATTTTTTGTGCTGGATTTTTGTACTATAATTTTGTGCTGATTTTTTTGTCTTAATTTTTTTTTCAATTTTTTGTGCTGGATTTTTTGTACTATATTTTTTGTGCTGAATTTTTTCGTGCTAAATTTTTTTCTATTAGATTTTTTTGTGCTATATTTTTTTGTATTGCATTTTTTGTGCTATATTTTTTTGTACTGGATTTTTTGTTGTATTTTTTAGAAAACAAAATGGGTGACACATGTCATTTTACATTCCTATTTATAAGGCTATGCGGTATGGTGACCATCCTCACTCAGAGGATAATCCGCCACCTAGGCGCCACATCATTGTTCCTTTGAGGATGATCCAACACACTAAAACACTGGAAATGGGAGGATGATCATACCCCACAAGTTTACCTTTTTTTTTAATTCATCTACTTTTTTTAATATTTATCAAATAAGATAGAAAAAGAAATTCATTAATATTAAAAAACATTACATAAACTTAAAAAAAACATAAACTTAAAAAAAAATCCTAAGAACTTAAAAAATATTAAAAAAACTACTAGTCTTCATCCGGCATGTGGTACCTTCGTCTTCAATGATCATGTTATGAAAGATGATACAAGCGTACATAATGTTTCGTAACCTCTTTGGTGTAGCAGAACGTGCTGGATGTTCAATGATATGCCTTTTTTTTGTAGAACCCCAAAACACCGTTCAATATCTTTTCTCGCACCCTCTTGATAGTTTGCAATTTCTTTCTTTTATCGTCTGTCGGGTGCAGAATAGTTTTAACGATTGTCGAGTACGTTGGGTGTATTCCATCTGCAATGTAGTAACCCCGCCTGTATTCCACCTCCGAAACCGTAAAACTTGTGTCTGGACCTGTTCCCGCCACTACATCGTCAAATATATGTGACTGGTATATGATGTTAATGTCATTAAGCGAATCAGGTAGACCAAAAAAAGCATGCCAGATTCAGAGATCCTGTGACGCAACAACCTCTAGAATTATAGTGAGATGACCATGATCTCCCCGAGTATACTGACCTTGCCAAGCAGTAGGGCAGTTCTGCCACGGCCAGTGCATGCAATCAACCACGTTGACGAAGAAGATGAAGAAGATGAAGACATGATTAATTTTTATAAAAAGTATGACAGTTGAGAGAGAGAGATGGAGTTGTAGTGGGTAAAAAATGGGATAAAAAGGTTGAATTTATATAAAAATTTGAAAGATTTGGAGTAGGGTTTGAATTATAGCCGTTTTTTATATAATAAAGGCAATTTTTTTTTTAATTTCTAACGGTAAATACGCATGGAAAAAGGGGACTTTTTGTCTTCTTGTGGATTGGCTTCAACGTCTCAAAATAGACAGACACGACGAAGACCGGGGGGGGGGGGGTGTTTGGACCGGCGCCGGATCAAAACGGAAGGGGGACGACCCCCATACCGTGTAGTCTAAGGACCAAAATGCCCTTTCTTCCTACTTATATCTGTCACATGACATAATCACAATCCTTCTTAGACTATTTAGGCAAATCTACTTTTTAGTGGACTCTTCCCGTATGTATATATATATATATATAACACTACTCATTGGCTTTATTTTTGGGAGTTGGGACCAGATTATTATAATAACGATCTCAATTTTTGGCCACAAAGAAAGAGCTCCGAAAATCTTTTTTGATTGCTTTAGTGGAAATAGGATACCTGACAGGAGATCACACATGCTACCGACAGGGTGAAGTAACCACTTATGCCACGAGTGTCAATGATGTTTTCTCTTAGTCTAAGGGTAAGGGTGTAGGGAGAGGTTAGAGACTTTGAATTGGTAAACTCTTAAATCATCCAATCAAACAGTGTCACGTTATTTAACTTATTTTGTTTACCTATTGCTCAAAAAATGTTGACGGTGGTTAGACACTTTGGAATAAGTAAACTATTTAAAAAAAGAAAAATATGTTATTGGTTGAGAATGCATGGACCCCACCACACACACCCCTCTCTCTCTCTCTCCTTCCCTCCCTCTCCCCGATTCAGTGAAGGTTCACTGATTTTCTCCCCCTTTTCGGTAAAGCATTTTCGGTAAACATGTTGGCAATGGAGGGGGTCGGTACCGAGTGGGTTTACTGCCCCCACTCAGTACACCCTAAGGGTGAAGGGAGTGGTTAAACAGGTGAAAGTGACAAACTTTAAAATGGACCAAAGAGTATGCCATGTCAGCAAGTGTAAAGAGTTTAAACTTTGGTGAAAAGTGTTGGCAGTGGTGTAGACACTTGAAAGTGGCAAACTTTTTTTTTTCATTTAAAAAAAAAATATATATGTCTTAAAGTCAAATAAACACACACACATCACTGCAAAAGGTCTTGTCCCCCTCCTCTTTGTCGATCGGTGATGCCTTGCCGAGTTCCATAGTTTGCCGCGCGGGATAAAGGGGTGGCGGCGGTGTTGCCGCTCGGCAATCGGCTTTGCCGATTGCTTTGCCGTGCCACTCCCTTCACCCTAAGTATCAAAAGAATGATACGCCGATATTTTGGTTTTTCTTGTTTGGTATGATGATAATTTCCGAGCACACCCTTTCCTGTTCTTATCCACCATCATATATCAGATATCGTCAAAACAAGCATCATATCTTGACGATAATAAAATAGAGATTACCCTAGCTACCAAAGTGACAATCATGACATCACTCTCTTGATTTTGTACAATACACTAGTTACAACCTTCATTCAAACAAACAAAAAACAAAAGAAGCATGAAAGATATTTAGCTCATACTCATTCAGTAAATAAACATAAGAGTTAATTACTGTTTTCGTCTCTGTGGTTTGTCAAAAATCACTATTTCAGTCAATTAGTTTAAAAATTGCGATTTCAGTCCCTGTGGTTTCACTTTCGTAACCATTTCAGTCCACCTCCGTTAACCCCATCCATTTATTCTGTTAAGTACACGTGAATTGACCATTATGCCCTTATTAAAAAAAACGATATCTAAATGAGTTGATTACTGTTTTCGTCCTTGTGGTTTGTCAAAAATCACTATTTCAGTCCATTAGTTTAAAAATTGCGATTTCAGTCCTTGTGGTTTCACTTTCGTAACCATTTCAGTCCAGTCTCATAACACCATCTATTTTACCGTTAAGTTTTTAATGAAATACCTAAATTACCCTTGTGTTAATTAAATATGGACTTATATGATTTTAGTAGAAGTCTGGCACTAATTTTACATATATGGTTCCAAAATTTTAATTTTGGATTTTAGAATGAGAAAATGTGCAGGTGACCATTATTTTTCAAAGTTATTATGTTAATTGATGCTGCTAGGAAGATATTAATTGGGGTGGGGTAATGAGTCGCCGGACATTAAGAGGGTGGGGTTGTGATGCCGGAGAAGATGACCAGAAACTTTTGCCAGAAATGAGAGCAGGGAAGGAGTGAGGTGGGGTAGCATAGGGTTGAGTTTTAACAAGTGAGTCATAGAATACAATCTTTTAAATTTCTATGGTTTTTTATTTAATTAACACATGAGTAGTTAGGTATTTCATTAAAAACTTAACGGTAAAATAGACGGTGTTAGGAGACTGGACTGAAATGGTTACGAAAGTGAAACCCAGGGACTGAAATAGTGATTTTTTACAAACCACAGGGACGAAAACAGTAATTAACACATTTAGATATCTTTTTGTTTTTTTATTAATAAGGGCATTATGGTCAATTCACGTGTACTTAACATAATAAATGGATGGGGTTAACGGAGGTGGACTGAAATTGTTACGAAAGTGAAACCATAGGGACTGAAATTGCAATTTTTAAACTAATGGACTAAAATAATGATTTTTGACAAACCAAAAGGACGAAAATAATAATTAACTCTAAACATAACTATAGTGTTACTTCGACCGACGAGATTATGTATAACTAAGAAAAACAAAACTATATATATTTTTAAGAGTGAATTTCAAGGATTGTCATTTATGTTCAAAATAGACGAGTTTTGTCCTTTATGTTTTCATATCATACACGTTTTGTCCTTTAGGCCCAACCCAGTTAGTTTTTTCAGTTAAATTTGGTCATGTGCTTTGCACATGAGGGCATTTTTGTCAATTCAAAGATAAGTTCAACGGCATATTTACAGCTCAAAGTTTCTGCAACCTTTGAATTGACAAAAATGCTCTCATGTGCAAAGCACATGACCAAATTTAACTGAAAAAACTAACTGGGTTAGGCCTAAAGGACAAAACGTGTATGATATGAAAACATAAAGGACAAAACTCGTCTATTTTGAACATAAAGAACAACACCTAAAAATGGGTATAAAGATAAAGCACAAGAAATTTACTCTATTTTCAACAATAATTAAATTAGCATAGAGAGACAAAGCAAGCATTATAATAAGTGTGACATTCCAACCCAATAATAATCTTTTACAATTATTTGTGAATAATTTCTTTCTTTCACAGCAACGGAAAGGGAATGTAATGCAAGAATTTGTCGGTGGACCCAATCTCCCCAGCCCCTACCCCCTGGTATTAATTTTGGTTCGTTGGATCATTTAATGTGTTTTGTTTAGGTACATACATACTACATACATACATAGTATGCATGCTCCGAATCAGACGGACATGTCAGGATCGTAGCCGTCCACGTGGCATACGAAACAACCCTATTACTGGTAAACCAGATCGTAGGGTCATCAGAAGAATCTGGTTGGCTAGTTGCTGTGGGTTAAGATCGTAATTAGATTCTCTTGGTTTTGTGTTAAAAAAAGTAAATCTGCTTTTACCACGCCGAACACAGTTTTAGTTTACATGTAACTCCCTCGTATTGACGTAATTGTTTCATGACTTGAACGTACTTCTTTTAGTTGTTACTAAGTGATCGATATTCGATAGCCATGTCGGGTTCACGGATCAAATCAAATTAATTAATGAACCTAAACACAATCCGTATATTTATTGTATAAAAATCATTATTTTCAACCCAAACATCTTAAAGTCATGTCACATAAACACAATCAATGTAACTCATTTATCTTAACAGGTTAAACGGGTGGTTAAAAGGGTTGATGTGTTTATAAATAGGCTACAATTGATGTAAACGAGTTGAATTTCTTATGAACGATTTTGAGACTGTAATAAACGGGTTGAACATGTCAGAAATGGGTTGACGAGTTTACTTTACAAAAAAAAATTATTTATTTATTTTTGAGTTCTAGATAAGGGTGCTCCAAAACCGTTGAAACCAGCCAGACTGAAACAAGTTAGATGGTTTGGTCAGATTGAGATACAAACGATTCGGTTTTGAAGGTATGATGGTTTAGGTGTTTGATTAGCTTTGAAACAGCCAATGTAAACTAGAACCAACTATTTGCCTTTACTATTTATCTTTGCTTTTAGAACATGTACTTATGTATATGTATTTATAATAATGAAACCATTTTTGTCATTTATAATTTCCTAAAACAAACAAATAACTTTAAAAATAACTTTTAAAAACATTCAAACTGTCAAACCCTCTAACCAGATAAAACAACACAACCAACCATAGGGCTGTAAACGCACCGAACGAACACGGACAAGGCCTTGTTTGTGTTTGTTCGTTAAGGAAATAAATGTGTTCATGAACGATTCCCGAACAAAATTTTATGCTTGTGTTCGTTCATTACGGAAATGAGCGTGTTCGCGAACGGTTCACGAACACAAATAAATTTGGCGAACGTGATGAAGGGGATAAAGTTGGATGGCCCGGAGAGTAGCACTGGAACTTGAATCCCTTATTGTGGAACAAAGTTCAATCGTATTCGTCGATATAAATAATGAGAAAGGAAAAGGAAATAGAGCATAAACAAGGTGAAATAAGGTTTTATAGTTTAATTGTTAGGGTAATAAAATAAATAAAAGTTTAATAATATAAAAAGTACAGATAAAATATATGAAAGTACAAAAATCTTTAATTAAAACACAAACATGCGAACATAAACGAACGCAAATGAACGAATGGTCACGGACACCTTACTGAAAGTTCACGAACACAATCGAACGAATGAGACCTCTGTTCTGTTTGTTCATTTAACTAATCGAATGAAATTTCTTGTTCATGTCCGTTCGTTTATTAAACCAAAGAACATAAACGAACTTCCTGCCGAACGGTTCACGAACTATTCGTTGAACGTTCGATTCGTTTAAAGCCCTAATCAACCATTTTATTTTGTCATTTTATGAAATCATAATTACTAGTTCAACTCAACCTAAAAGTTTCGTGAAGAGTGGCCTAACCTAACCGGATTACTAAACAACCAACCATTTTATTTTGTTTGTTCATGAAACCGAACTCTTTATCAAACAAGATAACCCAACACAACACTTATTATTTTCATGTCATATAACAAATTACAAAAAGTTAAGGGTGCATTATGCATATTTACAATAGAAAAAGGTGAAAAACTAAAAAAAGGACGAGTACAAACGAAAGGAGACAGACAAGGGTGACAAATAAGCAAAGGTAACGAGCAGCTTTGTATGTAAGAAGAAGGAAAGTTGGTTGGAGTGTGAGAAAGAAGAAACAAAACCTATACATACATACAACAATCTCTCTGTATCGATTGATATTCTTCTCCCGCGAAGATTTCTTCATCAATCGAGAAAGATTCCGGCGAGATTGCTTTCAATCTTCTCGTGAACTAACAATTCATATCTATAAAGACGTTTCACCTGAATCAGTCATTTCAAACCACCTTTCCAGATTGTGATTTATGAGCTAGGGTTTCGGTACGTTTGTTTCGCACGAAAAGTCAAGTTTATAGAAGAAGAAGAGACGTGTATGATAATAATATTAATAATAATAATAATAATATGTTTGTTTGGGACTAGTTGAGATCTGACTGTTTGCTTGCGTTATTGAATAATATTATTTTACATTTTTTGTAGGATGTAAGTGTGATATTCAGTTAATCGTCATTGTTGTTATAGTTTTTATGTTTATTAGATTAATCTGGATGAGTTTGTTGATTTTATGTGACGATAATCGTTTGATTTTGTTGAAAATACGGTTAAAATTAGTGTAGATTGCTTTAGAATCACGGCATTTGAGAATTTGAAGAAATTTAGGGCAAATGATGATGTTTGAGATTCGTATTGTTGATTAGATATATGAAAAGTTGTAGATCTGTAATTGTTGTTTGGTTTGTTTCTCATTTTGGTTGTTCTTGTTGTTAATATGAATTTTGGATGAGATTTGTTGTGGAGTTGAGATAATTAGAATAAGCTAGAACTGATAATTTTTTATTAGTTTTTTTTTTTTTTTAAGGCGTTTAGAGATTAAAACAAAAACCTCAATGACATGTTATCTTATGCATTATATTGTAGGGTGATTTGTTTATGTATTAATGGTGGTATGTGAAGACTTCTGCTGCGTTTGGACCACTATTCTTTTCCTGCCTAAAATGTCAGGTAAGTTGCATAGTTAATATTTTATTATTGATTCAAATATATTGGTTTTGAACAGTACAAATGTGAACATTTTGTGTTTTTGATTTTGTTAGGGTTTGAAGGAGTTGATGTTTTTGATGAAGTAAGAGAAAGAAGGTTGGATTTAGACATTTCTGAAGATGAAAGAAGAAGATCTAAAATTGGAGCTCTGAGAAAGAAAGCGATAAATGCTTCTAACAAGTTCACTCATTCACTAAGGAAAAGGGGGAAAAGGAAAGTTGATTACAGAGTTCCTTCGGTTTCGATTGAAGATGTACGCGATGCAAGTGAAGAAAGAGCTGTTCATGAACTCAGGCAAAAACTTATTGACAAAGACTTGCTTCCTGAGAGACATGATGAGTATCATACCTTGTTGAGGTTAGTAAAGTTTAGTTTTTAAAGTCATTGGTATATAAAAGATGGATAACTTTCCTAAAGTATATGTCCAATAATTATATACTTAGTTTATACCATATTAGACCAAAAATATACTAAATGATGAAAATGCTCTTAAACTGTTTGAAAAGAATGAAAAAAAAATCTCATTTTTTAATACTAAATGCGAGATGCGAGTTGTTTGAAATGTTATAAAATTGTGTACTCAACTTGTTTGTTGTAATTCATTTAGGTTTTTGAAGGCAAGGGATTTTCACATTGAGAGAACGATCCGAATGTGGGAAGATATGCTAAATTGGCGAAAAGAGTACGGAGCAGACACAATACTAGAGGTAATTAAAAGGGTTTATTAGACCACATTGTAAACTTTCTTTCACTCTTTGTCATTTGCACTTAAAAGTTTGCTCTATTTCTATAATTTTGAAATCTTTTTAGTGTTCTGGTTGAAATCAGTTTACTTTCTAAATGTAGACTCATGTAATCTTGGATAAAAAATTAAATTTGAACTTGTAGGATTATGAATTCGAAGAACTCGAAGAAGTATTACAGCATTACCCTCACGGGTACCATGGAGTTGATAGAGAAGGAAGGCCTGTTTATATTGAAAGGCTTGGGAAAGCGCACCCCAGTAGACTTATGCGCATTACTAACATTGACCGTTACCTAAAATATCACGTCCAAGAATTCGAACGGGCTTTTTGTGAGAAATTCCCAGCTTGTTCAATTGCAGCCAAGAAGCAGATTTGTTCTACTACAACAATTCTTGACGTGCAAGGCTTGGTATGTAATATTAAACTGTTGGTACTCTTTGTATAGATGATATTGTTTGTGACTCCAATTCATTGTCTCATCTAACATGATATACAGGGATTGAAGAATTTTACTCCCAGTGCTGCAAGTATTCTTGGAGCTATGGCAAAGGTTGACAATAACTATTACCCTGAGGTAAATCAATCATTCCTGCGATTAAAAAAAAGAGTAAAATGCCATTTTTTTCTATGAGGTTTGGCATTGACTTAAGGGAGAAAAATGGATAAAGTTAACGAGCCGGATGAAAGATGCAAGATTTCAAACCTTTTGGATCCAGATGCGAAAAAACAAACCTTTGGATGAAAGTGGCAAAACTGGCCAAACCTCAGGGAAGAAAATGGCATTTTACTCTAAAAAAATCAGAATTGGTATTTGTTTTTGGAATAATGAATTTCTATGATAAAATGCAGACATTACACCGTATGTTTGTGGTCAATGCTGGCTCCACCTTCAAAAGATATATATGGCCTGCTGCTCAAAAATTCCTGGATGCAAAAACAATTTCAAAAATTCATGTGTTGGAGCCCAAGTCATTGGGGAAACTGCTTGAAGCCATTGACCCGAGGTTTGTTAGTTTTATTATTATTATTATTATTATTATTATT
Organism: Helianthus tuberosus; assembly: GCA_030545235.1. Taxonomy (NCBI): domain Eukaryota; kingdom Viridiplantae; phylum Streptophyta; class Magnoliopsida; order Asterales; family Asteraceae; genus Helianthus; species Helianthus tuberosus. Next base: position 58,196,493 of record CM060415.1, on the reverse strand, counting down.
GTTGTTATTATTTTAATTCGTTGACTTTTTAAGTATAATATCCTTTCTAATGAATTGCCACAGCCAATTGCCTGATTTCCTTGGTGGTTCGTGCGCGTGTGCTGTTGAGGGTGGTTGCCTTAGGTCTAACATGGGTCCGTGGAATGACCCTGAAATTATGAAGGTATTCATTCACTTTCTAGCGAATAGTTTATTTTGTAAACTTGAAGTAAAAAACGACTTTATTAATTATTTTTGTTTTTCTTTTCAGGTTGTGAATAATGCAGAAGCCACATTTATAAGACAAATCACCAGTGTTTCTAGTGATCAACAGAAAGTTGATTCTTATGTACAAGTACACCCTGTAAAGGCAAGTCGCTCGCGCGCTGGAATAACTTGAATATTAATATATCATAACGTTTCTAATTAGAATTTGGTTAATCTGAATGAAACAGGGTAGAAGAAGTGATGCATCAACTATCGAATCAGGATCAGATTTTGAAGAAAATCTTTGTTCTCTAACTACTCGAACGAGTTCTATGAATCCAAAACTAGAATCAGTTTGTGAAGAGGTAAGTCTTGTAATTTTGTTTATTTAAGAGTAAACTGCCATTTTCGTCACTGAGATTTGGATAGTTTTGCGATTTTCGTCCAAAGGTTTGTTTTTCCGCATCTGGATCCAAAAGGTTTGAAATCTTGCCATTTTCATCCGGCTCGTTAACTCCATCTATTTTTCTCTGTTAAGTCAGGGGTACTTTCGTCTTTTTTGTAAGCTTGAAGGGCAATTCGGTCTTTTGAATACTTGTACATTATGCTAAATTGTCGTACATAAAGTGAAAAACACCGAATTGCCCTTTAAGTTAACAAAAAAGACGGAAATACCCCTGGCTTAACGGAAAAAAACATGGATGGAGACTTGACGAGCTGAATAAAATTGGCAAGATTTCAAACCTTTTGGACCAGATGCGGAAAAACAAACTTTTGGAAGAAAGTCGCAAAACTGGCCAAACCTCAGGGACGAAATGGCATTTTACTCTTTATTTAATTTTAACAAATTTATGCTCATTTGATTTATAATTGTTATTCAGGTGATGGAATCTGCTTCACCTGTTTATTATAACTGTCATGATCATTTTAGTCCCGTTGAAGACCTTTCTATTTCTCATAGTAGATCTATTTCCGATATGTTAGTTAACCTATGGTTGGATATTATTTACGAGAAGATAGTGAAGAACAGCCTCAATATAATAGGAAGACCACTCGTGTTCTTGTTTGCAAAACTGATTGCTTTGACTGGAAGTCAACCCGTTGACTTTTGGAGAAGACAGAACAATGTATATCCCACGAATGCAGTGGAAAAAGAAGCTGAAACAGAATCCGAACCAGAAAATGATAGGGAAGATAACGGGTTTCCATTTGTTGAGCGACTTCAGAATCTTGAAGTGTTATTGGAAGAACTAAAAAACAAGCCTGCTGATATACCTGTTGAGAAAGAACATATGTTGCATGATTCTTTGGAGAGGATTAAATCTGTTGAATTTGATCTTAATAAAACCAAAAGTGTAGGCCCTTTGACTTTTATTTTCATCAGATTTTATTAATTGATGTGGTTGACTTAACTATCTCTTAACATAATCTCTTTCAACAGGTACTTCATGCGACAGTGGTAAAGCAACTTGAGATTGCAGCGTTGATGGAAAATATGAAGGATACTAAATTCCGCGTAAGTTATTCATGATTATATAAACTTTTCCTTTTTGTTCAACATATTCTTTATATATAAAGTTTGTGGGTCAGCCCGACTTGTATTGGAATGATGAAAGTGGTTTTCTGTGGGTGTGCAGCGACGAAGGATCTGTTGAAGTGTGATGGACGGCCAGGATCGTTTTTAGCAGCACATATGGAGGGGGAGAAAGTGCATCCATGGTGTCATGTAGAGATGAAGTAGGAAGTGAACCCATGGAGTAGTGTGATAACTTTGTCTTAATGTAAAAACGAAAGTGGTAGAGAAAGGTTTACTTGGTTGGTATAAGTAGCTAGGAAATGAGAAGAAAGCAAAAGTGAAATCATGAAAATATATTAATTTTGGTTTTCTTGTTTGCACTATGCAGTTGACATCTTTAACAAAAAAAGTATTTCTGTATTTAACAAAAATACTTAAACATATCATATGTAATGATTTTCAATCATATCTCTTGATATTGAATAAGCTAAGGTTGTTGTCATGTGACCTTGAAGCAAGAGTAATGTTGCCATGTGCCCTAGAGGTCACGAGTTCAAGTCATGAAAACAACCTTTTCTACCAAAGTTAACAAATGATCATAAGTGTTGATAGAATTACACAAAACATCACACACCAACTTCTTAATTTGTTATTCTCAATATTGCAACATCCTTTTTAATCCAAAGTGTTATATGTTGCGAAAAAAGTTAACAAATTTTTAAACATCATACTTGATTAGGTTAATCAAATCTTTAAATCCTTACAATAGGCCATAAACCATCACTCGATTCCTCCAAATAGCACACCCAAATGACACAACATGCAATATAACAAAACATAACATCTCTACGTAAGTAAAAGTCTTCTATATTTCACCTCATCCACTAGATCAATTATGACCAGCTATGTACATTTTTTGTTTGTCTACATTTTGACGTCAACCGTGTTTGTAAATGAGTCGGGTCAAATATAATACGTTTTAATTCGATGATATACATTTGAGTTATTGTACATTTTGATGCCGCTAAGTCTTGATGCAAAGGTAAGGGTAGTGTGGTTGTTAGGTGGGACCCTCACTAAACGAACCAAATCAGGTTCGATTCCATTTCTCTTGTAACCATAATGCTTTAGATTGGATACGTCGAAACACGTGTTTTTATATAATTGACGCATATTGCTAGGTATAAACAACTAAGACGTCAATGCAATATATTAAAAATCAACTCTAGTCGTCAGTACCGGACAAAGTGTGACAGTAATATTATTTGTTATTGAAACCAACCACAAGCTGATTATTGAAAAAGTCCATCCGTGACACCGCGTGAACAATATTGGCTGTCACGTATCCTGGATCTATCTGTTCCCCACTGTATCTCATCGTTTAAAAACCCTAAATTCAATCCATTATGGTTGCTTCTTCAACAAGTATGAAGATGTTGATCTCGTTTCTCTTTCTATGCTGCATCTCCACCTGTTTCTCCTCTCCTGTTTCCATTTCAGGTTTGTTTGTTTCTTTCTGATTTCAGTTGTGGTTTTATACTGTTTTTAGGTCAAATCAACTTCTGATCTTCGATTTGTGTGTGCAGATGGTGTCTTCACATCTGAACCTTCAATCGGACGGAATCTTCTTCAGGCTAAGAAACGTTTGTTCTTTAATTCTTCTTCTTCTTATTTGTAGTTGATTTTGTTTCGATTATTGTTTTAGTCTGCTATTTGTGTTCACTTGCCGATTTGATTTGATTTGATTATCAAAATTGGATGATTTTCAAGTATTATTCTTATTATTATTCAAGTGATCTGTAAATTAGGGTTTTTGATCTTTATTTTAACTCAAATTTGTTGATTACATTTCATGAATATTGAATTTGACAGTCTGATATTAGACTGTTAGGAGACAAGGCCTTAAAACAGCCCGAACTTAAGCAAGTCGCCCGGTTTGGTCGGTTTACGGTTCAGATTTCACAATTTGATGGTTTAACGGTTCAGTTTATTTATATATTTAGTTGTTTATTATAATCATGAACTATGAATGTTTTTGACACGCTAATGTTCTTGTGAAAAAAGTTGATAAACAAAAACAAACGTTAAACCGCCAAATTGGAGTGTCTGTCTGACTCACTGAACTTGGTCTGTTTGGTCGGTTTGGGGGGTTGTTTCTTTAAACTTAGTTAGCGGCTCGGCCTAGAAATTTCATCAAAACCGGCAGAACCGCACCGTGTACAACCTGTTAGGTGATTAATCTCATAGATATTGTGCTTGTAGTTATATTAATATACTTCAACCTGCAGCTTGCCCTGTAAACTTTGAGTTCATGAACTACACGATCATCACAAGCCGTTGCAAAGGACCACAATACCCTGCTAAACTCTGTTGTGATGCTTTTAAAGATTTTGCTTGCCCTTACTCCGATGACTTGAACGATTTGTCAAATGACTGTGCGTCAACAATGTTCAGCTACATCAACCTCTACGGGAATTACCCACCCGGGCTCTTTTCTAACTTGTGTCGGGATAACAAAATCGGCCTGATCTGCCCTGCTTTAGCACCAGGAACAGCAAGGAACAATGTCGGGGCTGATTCTAACAACAGCCCCAACATCCACAGTTGGTCCATATTGACGTTAACTGTGGGTTTCATAATCTACATGTTCCTGTTAATGTAAGGGGTCATGATCGTTTCTCCATAGTTTGTAAGTTTGTTGAGTGTTTTCTTATGTTATATCGCCAACCACGTGTATTATTAGATAGTCACTCGATGAAATTCTTTTTGTATAATTATTGTTTATTAGTATACAGAAAAACGATATTTTTGCAACTAATGTGTGTAAAATGGCTCGGATCCTATTATTACAGTTTCTTGTTTCGTTGTTTGGCAGTCAGGGTCATCTGTAATAAATATGATATTTATGTGGTCTTAGATGCAATGATATGGGAGACATGGGTGGTCATAAACAATTGAAAACCGACTGAACTGTTTAAATCGAAACAAAATCGTCGGTGTGGTTGGTTTGAAATGTACACAATTCTGTATGCAGTGTGGTTTGACAGTTTTACGGTCCTGTTTACTGTTAGGAACTTGGGACTGGAAACCAAACTAATATTATTATTACTAGTACTACTACTATTACTATTAGTAAACCTATTTTTTGTTTTTGACTTCACACGTTCGCTGACAATATCACCCCGCCCAAATTATCAATAACCCAACACCAAATCTAAGGTGCTGTTTGTTTTTTATAAGGTAAAATGCCTGCAGTCTGCGGACCACATTTGCAGACATCTGTAGAAGAAGAGGTAGACTAAATCTCTGCAGTCTGCAAGAAGAAGGCTGTTTGTTTTTTAACGTATGTAGACTTCTAAAATAAACTGGTAGTGGTGTACGGACGGTAGTAGTGGGTGACGGTGGTGCTGGACAGTGGTAGTGGACGGCGGGTGGTGGTGGTGGACAGTGGTTGTGGGTGGTGGACGGTGGTGATGGACGGTGGTGATGGACGGTGGTGGGTGGTGGACGGTGGTGGTGGTGATGGACGATGGTGGTGGTGGACGGTGGTGGTGCTTTACCCTCTGCAGACTTTAGAAGATCTTAGAAGTGACTGGCAAAGTCTGCATCAAGAAGAGCCTGTGCAGACGTTTTTTAATGGATCGTCTTTGGAAAAACAAACAGTCTACAGATGACAAGGTCTGCGCGTGGTCTGCGCAGCGCAGACAGAAGAGGCTGCGCAGATCTTTTTTAAAAAACCCAACACCAAATCTAAGTCAGTAAACTAATTTTTTTTTGTTTTGACTTCACACGTTCACTGACAATATCACCCTCTGCCTAAATGATCAATAACCCAACACCAAATCTAAGTCACTCAACCTTTTTTTTTTGGTTTTGACTTCACACGTTCACTGACAATATCACCCCGCTCAAATTACCTCACGTCTTCACGCTTCAGCCACAGCCCCCACCACTCACAGCCATCGTAATTAGCAACGACGTCGTCTGAAGAGGGGATTTTGTTAATGAAGAAGCCGATGGTTGCTTGGACTTTAAGATGTTTTTTTTTTTTTTGCTTTTGAATGAAACAATCTTATATTTGTATTTGTTAAACTTATATGCATCTTAAGTGAATGACAATTGAGCGAAAACGAACAACATTTTGAGTGAAACAATTTTGAATGAAAAAAATTATAAAAAAGTACACTTTCAAGTCGGATGAAAGAAGATGCAAGGTGAAAAAAGGTGGGGAGTTAATTAGTTTAGGAAATGTTTTGGTGGTGGAAAAGTAAGGTTAATGATTGCTATTTTGTAATATGGATATTTTTTGTTTGTATAAGGCTATAAATTAATAATCAAGTACTGATAGCTGAAAAAGAAAGAGTCTTCTTCGGCAATAAAGCAAGAGTCGTCGCTAACTTACAAAATGAGATTAAACTATAAAGATAGAGACGTCGCTAACTTACAGTCTATATCATTGATCTGTTAGAAGAACATATAATCAATCAATCCATTTTTGTTGCTATGAAGATTTTGATCTCGTTTCTCCTCCTTCTATGCTGCATCTCTACTTGTTTCTCTTCTCCTGTTTCCATTAATTCAGGTTTGTTTCTTTCTTTAATTCTGGATTTATACACTTCTTCTTACCACTAATCTTCCTCACTTTGTGTGTGCAGAACCTTCATTCGGCCGGAACCTTCTTCAGACTAAGAAAGGTTTCATGTTTCTCTTGATTATTGTTTTATATGTTTCACTTTTTAGAATATGTAGTTATGTTTATGTAATAATCATTAACCATCTTTATTATTATAAAAAAAGTTTAATTCGAAGTAGCGGTTTTGTAAAAAAAATATAAAGTATTGGTTCAAACCGGCAAAACTCACTCAACCAGCCAAGTTTGGCTTGTTTTTTCTCAAAACCATAGTTAGCGGTTCGGACCAGAATCTGCTTCAACGCCGGCTGAACCAGACAGTAAACAGAAGATAATACTTGTGCTTTTAGTAATATTAATTTCAACCTGCAGCTTGCCCTGTAAACTTTGAGTTCATGAACTACACGATCATCACAAGCCGTTGCAAAGCACCAGAATACCCTCCTACACCTTGTTGTGACGCTTTTAAAGAATTTGCTTGCCCATACGTTGATGCCTTAAACGATTTGTCAAATGACTGTTCATCAAAAATGTTCGGCTACATCAATACCTATGGTAACTATTCAGATGGGCTCTTTGCTAACTTGTGTCGGGATGACAAAATCGGTCTGATCTGCCCTGCTTCACCACCCACCAATGTTATCGGGGCTGATTCTAACAACAGCCCCAACATCCACGGTTCGTCATTATTGATGTTAACCGTTGGGTTCCTTATCTTGTTAATGTGGATTTAGCGGGTCATGCTCGTTTCTCCATAGTTTCCAAGTATGTTCGAGTTTTTTGATGTTATATCGTCAACCAAATGTATCAATTAGCCACTTGATGAAATTATGTGTGTATAATCACTGCTTATTAGTATACAGTAAAAACAATATATTTACAACAAATGTGTGTAGAATGGCTCGTTTTAGATTTATTGCTACGGTTTTCTTGTGTTCATAAAGATTGAAAACCGGTTCATTGAACTGTTTAAATCAAAACAAGTCTGTCGGTTTGGTTGGTTTGAAATGTATACGGTCAAGTTAATGGCTTGGCGCAAAATTTTTGTTTAAATCAGCCGACCGGACCATGCCCAAACTCTTTTTGTCTATTGATAATGTGGATAATGTTTGGATGGCTGTGAATGAATAGAAGACTTCACATACTCAAGTCAAATTATCTAAGCAAGACAAAAAATGGTGGCACAGACCATGGCTTCTTCACGTGTACCGGTCCCTGTTACGTTGCTGCAAATGTGTACCGATTTTAAGGAAATCAGGCAATTGCACGCCCGGCTGGTGGTGTCGGGGTTGATCGATAGACGGGTTAATGCAGGGAGGCTGATTGCATCCTATGTGGCATGTGGTGAAATCTATGAAGCTTTGTCTGTGTTCCACACAATACCTTATCCTGATGTGTTTGCCTATAACAACATTATCAGAGGCTTAACATTGGCTGAGTGTCCACATGATTCACTCTTACTTTACAATGAACTCTTGCAGGGGAACCTAACACCAGATAACCACACTTACACTTATGTTCTAAAAGCTTGTTCCCGCGTAAAAGCCGTTTCTGAAGGGAAGCAACTGCATGCCCAGATCATTAAGGTGGGAAAGAAACCCGATGGGTACATTCACAACTCGATGATAAACATGTATGCGAATTCAGGCGAGATGGATTGTGCGGAACGCGTTCTTGCTGAGTTTTCGGAAGAGAACGTGCATGGAAAAAACTCTGTGATTACTGGTTACATGAACCGGGGCGAAGTTTGTGTTGCCCGCCAAGTGTTTAATAACATGTCTACAACAGATTCTGCATCTTGGAGTGCGATGATAACAGGGTACGCTAGAAACGGTATGCATACAGAGGCTTTAGTCATGTTTCAAGAAATGATAGCTTCTAAAGTTTTAATAAACGAGTCGGCCCTTGTGAGCGCGCTATCTGCGTGCGGTCATTTGGGTGCCTTGGATCAGGGTAGATGGATACACGCTTACGTCAACAAACATACAAATAAGATTAGTGTTAATCTCGGCACATCCATTATTGACATGTATGCGAGATGTGGGTGTGTCGAGTTTGGCTATGAAGTTTTCAAAAGTATGCCCGAGAAAGATGTCGTGACATGGGGAGTTATCATTCACGGGTTTGCAACACACGGGCTTGCCGAAAAATGCTTTCAACTTTTTGATGAAATGGTTGCTGATGGGACACCACCAAACGAAGTTATATATGTAGCCATACTCACCGCTTGCTCTCATGCGGGATTAGTAGACTTGGGTCGGTTATATTTCAATCAAATGTTGAGTTTATATAACATTAGACCATCGGTTGAACACTATGGGTGCATGGTTGATCTTCTTGGTCGTGCTGGAAGGTTAGCCGAGGCAGAAGAGCTAATCTCAACAATGGTGGAAGAACCAAACGCGGTTATTTGGGGTGCGTTACTCGCAGGTTGTAGAATCCATAAAGACTTTAGGTTAGGGGAATATGCTTTTAGGCAATTAGTTAAGTTGGAGCCGGATTCAGGTGAGCGGTATAAGCTAGCGAGTCATTTGTTGGCAGATAGAGGTGAACGAGAACGCGCACATAAACTCAGAAAAGAAATTCAAGACAGAAATTTAGAGGTAACACAAGGGTTGAGCTTGATTGAGGTTGATGGAGAGATTCATGAATTTGTTGCAAGTGACATTGATCATAAAAAATACCAAGAAATATATAGCGTGTTCCAGGGACAGTCGGTCCAGTAGAGGTGGCAAAATAGATAAGAGTCGTGTTTAGATTAAACGATCCGAGTTGAGTTGGATTCACCCGCAAATACATTTTATGTACATTTTAGATAACACTTAATAAACGCGTTACTTATTAGTATAAAACAATAATATCACACAACATACATATTGTTATGGTATAATTTCATTATCCCTTTCAAAACTTGGTATAATATCCTATTTACTCAACACAAAATATCATATCAAATATACCCATTTCTAATTTTTTTTTGACATGTATACATACTATTCAATGGGATGGGTACATATGAAATTTGAAGTATATTCAACAGGTATATTTGATATTAATTTATTTAGTTGGGTAGATATGATACTATACAAGTTTTCACAGGTATATATAAAATTTTACAAGCTGGACAAATGAGGAACACAACAACACAACCCTAATATAACATTATTAATGGCTTAATGTTAATAGGTGACGATTGAGGACAATGACATTAAAACCTTTAGAATTTCAACGCGCGTAAAAGAGCCAACTTTCACCATAAGAAGTTTCTTTTGGACTTGGGTCGGAAATCTTTTTTGTCAATGCACCAGGAACTAGGGAAGGTGCTCAACTGCGTTGAAAGGAAACATGTGCGTATCATCAACATAAAGTGCATGAAATTTAATAAAAATGATGATATGGATATAACTTACATTGCTGAGAAGCTTGGCCCCATACCATGCAGAATCTGCACCATACGGGGGTGGAATAACGCGTATCCCACTGGATATCGATGGGGGAAGAAGAAGACGGAGTTCCTTATCTAATCTTTCTGCACGCGGGAAATACAAAGTTGAAAAATTGAGATACCACCCCGTCACTTTATGAATCACATGTATTTATATAAAAATATTGATTTATACCGACTAATCCTGGTAAGCACGCAGTGCCGCCAGCCAAAACAACGGTCTTGAACCAAGAATCATCAGGCGATAATCCCGCAGCGTGGCATTGTTCAATACAAAGTGCCACCGCTTGATGCAAACCCTTTGAACTCCTATGATTATTATTACAAAAATTAATTTAATTTTTTTAATATATGAAAAAGTTGTGTGCATAAGAAACAGACTTTTGAGCGATATTTTGTTTGACACGTTTGAGATAAAAAGTAAAAAACACAGCCCAAATCAACGGCTTTATTAGTAGAGCGGTCGAAATTGCCAGCTGTAATTGATATAGATGATGAAAGGATTGAGGAAACATGTACATACAATCCTGCAATAAGTGGTTGGAACAAAATCTCTCCTGTTAGAAAACGCTCTTGCTTAAGAGTAAACCAACCCTCAACAGGAACTTCATATGAAGCTTCTGTATCCTTTTGCAATTCCGCTTGGTAGTCAATAGCCACATAACAAAGGTTCTGCAAGTTCATTCAACCATATAACGTCAAGCTATATGAAAAAATAACATGGTGAAATCACTATTACGTTCATGTTCACTTCAACAATTGATGAAAAGATAGATACCTCTTTCAATGTTCTCACTGTGTACAACGAAGAAAAACGCTGATTTCTCTGTTGCATTTGCTCTCTGAGGTATCCAATAAGCTTTAAAGCTCCAGCTGGCACAACTTTTACACCCACTTTGTACATTATCTTACCTTGTAAAACTGTGGACAATAAAATCAGAATTTATAAAACTAAAAGGGTTCAAAATAACTTCACACTTGCACAAGATTTTGTATATAAAGGCTGATATTAGTAAAATGATTAAAAGAGTAAGAGATAGCATACTTGGTACAACAGATGTTTGATTAAAACCGATATTGACAAGAATCCCTGAAGTTTTTCTTGCTGCAAACAAAGCTAAAGTTGCCTGCACATCATGCAACAATAACATTTAGGATATTTATGTAATGTATACTCTTGTTATGAAATCAAAGAGAGAAGAAAACGTAGATGCAGACCTGGCTGACTGCACAGACCGAAGGAACATTCATATCAAACATTGCTGAGTAGATGGCTTCTTTTAGTTTCCGTCTAGCCGTTTTATCATATTGCGTATCTGAACATAGTAAAAACGTAACAGTAGTGAAGCCGATTCTAATATGATATAAATGTCAGCAATAAAAATTTAGCATACCTCCATATTGGGTGATTGGAATTGAGACAACAGTTGGTTGTGTATATGATTTCACTTGCATCCTGCAGGTCATAACATCAAGAAAACTTCAGTTTTAGATAAAGTAAAAAAAAAAAAAAAAAAACAGATCTTTGTTAATGTGGCAAGTAAGTACTGAATTTGTGTAAAAATGTAACGGACAACGAAGAACACCTGCTATATATTGTTGCGAAAAAATGGCGAAGCCTAGAGTACATTGGAGCTTCGATGTTACCAAATTCCTACATTTACAATCGCTATTGTAAGAAGTAGATTTTTATACCATGTGAAAATCAAGAAAAAAGTGATGTTATAATGTTGATAAATCTGTCACTTACCAAAAATGTCGCAGCTCGTCCAGATGGAGCGTCATATTTGCTCCAACCAAATTTACAATAGCCAGAACCACCTTTAGTGAGGATAAGAGTAAAAAACTATTCAAGTTTAGCATGAACACAATCAACTAACATGTTCATAATAGCAGATGTAGTTGAAGCATTCACATCTTGAGGATTGATTTAACATTTAACCAATCAATTTGAGCATTCATCACTTTCATGTTTTGGGTCCCATTTAGAAGGTATGAAAAAAATGTGGCTGTGTGCCCCCATTGTATTTGATGCAAAGACATAAATATGGAGTGCACAAAATAAAGAAAAGAGAGTAAAATAATCAAACAAAGTGACCCCCCCCCCCCCCCCCCCCCCCATGTAAGAAATACCCATACATCATACGAATATCACTTACATAAACATGATAAGAAGCACAAATACACAATATAAGATAAGCATACAAACCGTCAATGATGATGGCTCCAGGAACCTGCGCTCGTTGGCCGTAGATCTGCATAAACGATTGCATCTGACAAGGATATGTTCTGTAATCACAAATCAAGAACATTAGGCTCAACATATTATAAACAAAACAGAGAACCGATCAGCACAAACTATAAAACAAGTTAACAACAAAACAAATAGTTCCCCTTTTCAACTTAAATCAAATTTCCTCCACTTATTAGCTCTTATTAAATCAGGACAACTAACACTAATCAAAATTTATACAGATATAAAAAAGTTACTAATCTAAAAGAATCAACGACAATCAATCGTTAAGGTCAACATAGCCATCTTTGTACCTAACAACTAAACTAGTCTTCATAATACAGAGCCTTCACATTTTGACTTAATCCTGCTCATGAAGAACACAGACTTTGTTCTTAGCATATATGAAACTAGCAATAACATATAATAATAATAATAACACAGATATATTCATAACAACAATCAAGGTGAATTATTATTAACTATACAAACAATATATGAAAAATTTATAAAAACATATAATAACAGAAAGTAACTAACCGAAGCGGATAACCGGAGCGTAAGGTGGTTTCAGCGAAGAATTTAGAGTCCCATGGATCCAACTGGTTCTGAAGGAAATAAATCCACAACAAATTACCAGAAACAATTAGCCTCCATGACTTACAAACAACTGTCAGCTTAGCCGCCTCTTTAGGTCCAACTAGTTTCAATATTTGGATAAAAATATCAATCGGAATCCGATCAAATTCACCGGTGGATGACGAGGAGCACACGATGATCTGATCCGAATCGTACACGTCACTTGATACCGAATTGGATGATGAGCTGGAGATTGAATTGCTGGGATTGAAACGATTTGCAGAATCGAGAATTAGCTTGAGGAAATAAGACATTGTGAAGCCGTACAATCAACTACCTGGAATTCTTCAAGTTCAACACATTGATGTATGTCTTCATTTGAATTTAACCAACCACTTACCTATCTCTATATTCTATAGAGACCCCTTTGGTTTGTTTTTATTACATATATAGTCCCTACTTGTTAGGAGTGTAAAGGCTCAAGAGCTGCTCGGGATCGGCATAGCTAAAAGCTCGAATGAGCTGAGCCTTAACGAGTTTGAACCTGAAATAGAGCTCGTTTAGTTATCGAGCCTGAAATACAAAACTCGTTTAGTCTGTGTAAAGGCTCAAGAGCTGCTCGGGATCGGCATAGCTAAAAGCTCGAATGAGCTGAGCCATAACGAGTCTGAACCTGAAATAGAGCTCGTTTAGTTATCGAGCCTGAAATACAAAACTCGTTTAGTCTCGCAAGTAAGGAGCCCAAACAAAATTTTAGTTTATATATATATATATATATATATATATATATTTATATTTATATAATGATAATGATGATTATAACTCAATCTTAAAAAGTCCAAGTCGGTTTCAATTTAGGTCCATATGATTTAAACTAATAACATTCGTGAGCCAAGCTCGAGCTTAGCTTTGGCTTGATTAAGTGACATCGAAGCGAGATCGAGCCGAGATTTTAGCTCGTTTGAGATTGTTCTCAAAATAGCTGGAGCTGAGCTCGAGCTTTGGGGTTTACTCACGAGCCGAGCTCGAGCTCAAATAAGTAGACTCGAACCGAGTCAAGCTCGAGCTTTATAAAAACATAATGAGCCGAGGTCGAGCCTAGTTGGGTCCAGCCCTGCTACCCCTACTTGTGAAATTGAGAATGTTCTTTTAAAAGTATTTTAATTTGTAAGAAGAGAATACTCTTGCAAAAAATTTATGCTTTTTAAAACTATAATGACAAGCAAGATTCTTTCGTGTTGCGCGACGAGAATTCAATCGTTATTTATTTAATTCCTAACATTATCAACATTTGATATAGCAATCGAAGATAAAACATAAAAAAAATATATAGTCGTAATATGCCCAAAATGACATTAACAAGTATTTTAGATCAATCAAAAACTAAAAAATGAATATTGGTTATATGATAATATGATTAATATCGATATTATCCCGTCAGAATCGGTTTAATTCGCCATATTACAGACACCGGTATTGCTTATGTCGGAATGTAAAGGAAAAAAAATGGAGCCCAGCATTTTGATTTTTTTTTTAAAAGTTAACAAATGCAATTTGTTACAGAAAAATTTAAATAAACATGTATCATTAAAAAATACATATAATATTAAACTATTATGTTTTGTCAATTTCAAAAATCATGAGGGTTCAAGTCCATTTATCCTCAATTTGACATTTATTTTATCCTTTTTTCTGTAGTTTAAAAGTCCCCAATTTGACATTTATTTTAAGACTGATATTTACACACGCATAGGGATATCAATGTGTTGGGTATGGGTTGGGTATAGCTAAGAGGGAGACTATTTACACACTTGGTGTGTAGATAGTCAACTTAAAAAGGACTTTTTTTGTTCTATATGCACACCCTGTAGTGTTGAGCTGTGGTCAAAGCGCGGCGTTTTGGTCCTGACAATCAGACTATCGGTCAGTCTTTTGTCTGATTGACAGGACCAAAACACGGCCAAAGCTCGGCGTTTTGATCTGGTCAACAAACCCGTCAGACACCCGTCAGTCTTTTGTCTGGTTGACCGGACCAAAACGTCACGCTTTGCCACAGCTCGACACTGCAGGATGTGCATATAGGACAAAAAAGTCTTTTTTAGTGTGCATATAGGCATATGGGTGTGCCAATAGGTACACCCATAGCTAATCTCATACCCATACCTGTTGTAAAATTGTTTCCCATACCTGACCTATTATCCGTCGGGGATTTACCCGTCGGGTATTTGGCAGGTATTTATCCGTCAGATATCGGGTATATCTGCGGGTATCAGGTATATCCGTTGGGATTTTCATGTATATATTTTTTGGGTAAATTACACTTTTCGTCCTTTATGTTTGTATCGGATTGCAATGGATGACCTTTAACTTCAATAATTACAGTCACAGTCCTTTTTTTGTAAAACTCATTACATTCTACGTCCTTTAGCACTAACCAGGTTAAAATTTCAAGTTAAATCCATCCACTTAAGGGTATTCTGGTCATTACACAATTTTGTTTAAAATGTTTCTTAATAAATAAAAGAGTAAACTTCCGTTTTGCTCCCTGTGGTTTGGTCACTTTAACGGTTTTGCCCCAAACCTTTAAAAATAGTCATTTTACTCCTTGATGTTTCGATTTTGTCGCCAGTTTGCTCCCCGCCTCTTAACTCAGTTAAATTATACAATTCTAGGTAGGGGTATTTTGGGAATTATCTAATAATCATTCAACTATTTATTTTAACACTAAAACTATAAAAAATATAAATTTATCTATTTATTAATCCATAAACATGAACTTTGAAACAACAATTCAGATCTTCAAAATCATCGAATTAATTCTGCACTTATCAACAAGATGAAATTCAAATACTTTAATATAATTCTCCTCAAATAAGGTCACAAATCATCCACAATTAATTCCATCACCATTCACCCAAAACAAACTATTTCGCCGTTTGATTCTCAAGAATCGATCATCTTTGCTAACCTTGAAAACCCTAGTTTACAGATCTCAAAGCAGTGGTCGCCGATGTCGATTTGACTGCCGGAAAAGTATTGGCCTGTTATTTGCCTTGTAGCACCACCATCCTCCACTGCTTAAACCATTCCGGTGTAACAGGTTCTCAGTCTTACCCGTTTCAGATCTTGCTAAAAACAAGAACAAGTAGAAGGAAACGAGAATCTATTGTAAATGAAAAAGTAGAAGGAAACGGCCTCAACACCTGTTTCTTATATTGGGGGCGATGAAACTGATGCCTCAACAATCTCTTCTATATTAACCCTCACTCCCCATTATTCACTTTTACAATCTCCTTTCTCTATAATTTCTTTCTCTACACGCCTCTTTTTTTCAGATCTCAGATTCATCCACCATGTCTTGCTATAGAGGAAAGTATGCTGGTATAATCTCCATCTTCATCTCTGTGTGTTTAATCTAGTTGTTCTTCTGATTTTCATTGATGTATATGCATGTTTTTTTTTGCTTCAGTTTTTGTTTAGATCTACTCTGTTTGACTTTGTTTAAGTTCCGATCTACTTTTATTTTTTAATATTAAAATAAATAAATAATTAAATGCTTATGTGTAAAATTACTTAAATACCCTACTAATTACAAGTAAAATTATTGAAATACCCCTACTTTTAACTGACCATTTTAACTAAGTTAGAGGGGGGAGCAAACTGGCGACAAAAGCGAAACATCAAGGAGTAAAATGACTATTTTTAAAGGTTTGGGGCAAAACCGTTAAAGTGACCAAACCACAGGGAGCAAAATAGAAGTTTACTCTAAATAAAATCAAAAAATTACTTATAAGGTTTCATTGGTGTTTGTTTAATGGGTTATTGTTTTTCTTGGGTGGAGAATTTATGATTCTTCAGACTGGCCATAGCTTGTAAAGTTGTAATGAAATAACACAACTCATGCTATACGCTATACATGTGCAAATGAATGAATGATACAAAACATTAAGACTTACAGTATACAATTATACACTCACTTTGAAACCTTATTTACTCACCTTCTTATTCACCCTACCGTTGTTCACCTCCGTCACAACCACCACCCACCGGAGAATCCTCCACCAGACACTTTTTTTCCGGCGAACTCAGCACCACCACCACCACCATCACCACCGGCATCATCTCCCGACAACCCCATTTTCAATGATTACAACCCAGACCCACTACTGCAATCACCGCCTCCACCGCCTCCTCCAGACACGGCGGCGGAAGAAGTGACGGCTCACCGCCTCCGCTTCTCACAGATCTGAAACGTGATGGTGGTGGTTAGGATTGCGAGTTTAAAGGCATGGTCTGTCGTAGCGTGTTATAGCATATGCTAATTCAAGATCATGTTCTTATTACAAATACCCTTTAACTTCAATAATTACAGTCACAATCCTTTATTTGTAAAACCCATTACACTATACGTCCTTTTACCTTAACCTAGTTAAAATTTTCAGTTAAGAATCACATGAGGGTAGATTGTTAATTTTGTTATATTTATTTATCTAAAAATTCCCACACTTCTCTCTCTCTCTCTCTCAAAAGACACTCTCAATCTCCCGTCTTTCTCTATATCCCAGCAACTACCCACTAAGTGCCACCACCGTATTCACCGCCATAAGCACCATTCACCACCACCACTCTCAAAATCAATCACTATTCGAGCGATTCACTGA
Organism: Helianthus tuberosus; assembly: GCA_030545235.1. Classification (NCBI taxonomy): domain Eukaryota; kingdom Viridiplantae; phylum Streptophyta; class Magnoliopsida; order Asterales; family Asteraceae; genus Helianthus; species Helianthus tuberosus. The sequence continues at coordinate 58,179,243 of CM060415.1, read as the reverse complement.
TGTAAATCAAAATCCCAGTTCAATTTGAGGATTATCGAACCTAAACATCACCTTAATAACAAAAAAAAAAACAAAAAAAAAGGTAAAGCGATTCGAGTAATTGCAATCTAGAGATTACCGAAGTAACACTACGCACTGGCTCATAATTATCAAGAGTAAATTTCACTTTTTGTCCTTTATGTATTACCTGAATTTTGAAACATGCCCTTTAAAAGTATTAGTTTCAGTTTATGTCCAAAAAACACATGTTTTATATCACTTTATGTCCTTTACACCAAACTGAGTTAAATTACTCAATTAGGTTTATTTAATACAAGGGTATAATTGTCATTTCATGTTTTTTTAATTCATATCCCCTTTATCATCTGTATCTTCTTCCTCAACTAGTTTAGGGTTTCAAATCCCCTCTTATCATCTGTATCTTCTTCATCCATTAGGTTTTCTTTCAAGGTTTCGAAAATGGTGCTTTGTACAATGGAAGCAGTTATAATTTACATTTGAAATAAATCTGAAAAAATTAAAATAGAGACCTGAAATAGAAGCAGTTACAATATACCTCTGCGGATACAAACACCGCCACGTCCACCGCCACCCACTGTCTCCTTCCACCACTTTCCTCCACTAATATCTTCAATTTTCCGATCATTCACCACAACAATCACACGATGCGATCCTTATTCCGATCTAAACAACTCCAATTCTCAACAACTGATCACATCAAACACCTTCATTCTCCTTCAAACAAGTTAGGTTTCGGTATTAGAACCGTTGTCACCACCTCTAGAGCCGTGCTTTTGCCGCGCTTTGGTTCCGCTGATGTTCTAGAAGTGTGTGATGATGTTCGTGTTCCTGATCTCAAGCCGAACGAGGTCCTCGTTCGAGCTCGCACTGTTTCGGTTAATCCGCTTAACACTAGAGTGAGTTTTGATTTATTATTCGGTTATTTCTGGATTCATTTTGTTATCTGTTTATTGGATATTGAATTCGGTGAGATAGAATTGCCTTCTAGATGTTTTTGTTTGTGTGTGTAATTTATAGAAGGTGAATATACATATGGATTGTTATTAGGTGTCATGCTGTTAATGATTGTACAAGGCACCATTTTCAAAAACTTGAAAGAAAACCTAATGGAGGAAGAAGATGCAGATGATAAGAGGGGATTTGAAACCCTAAACTAATTGAGGAAGAAGATGCTGAAAGGGCTTATAAAGGGGCTATGAATAAAGAAAAAACATGAAATGATAATTATACCCTTGTATTAAATAAATCTAACTGAGTAATTTAACTCAGTTTGGTGTAAAGGACATAAAGTGATATAAAACATGTGTTTTTTGGACATAAACTGAAACTAAAACTTTTAAAGGGCACATTTCAAAATCCAGGTAATACATAAAGGACAAAAAGTGAAATTTACTCTAATTATCAATTACCATACTTTTTTTCTAAAAGATATCAACTTCAAAGCCTTAACTACTACAAAACAAGAATCGTGATATTAGAAAAATTAAAGTTTTTAAGAATATTTTTACATCAGAATCATCATACTCTAAAGCTCTGTGGGTATTCTTCTGTTTGTATTGGCGACCAAAACATCCATCTTCTTCATCTCCTCTGTAATAGGGTTTTTGGATCTGGGTTTTTTCGATATTCGGGTCGGGAATTGAGGATTTTTTCAGGAGTGTTTTGGGTTTCAACTTCTGATTCGAGGAGAAATTAGTGTGTTTCTGAAATGCTATAACAAAAATTAGCAGCGATGGAGGTTTCAGGCTATGGCAATGGTAAATATGGTAGTGGTGCCTGTGGAGATGGTGGTAGTGGCGGTGAAGGTAATGTGTTTAGGGGGAGCGGGGCACCCTCGGTGACCCCGTGCGGGGACCAACTTTGCCGAGCGGGGCGGTGCCGCCATCCAGGTGGGGAGCCAAATCGGGGAGCCATTTCGGGGAGGGGGCACCGAAGAAGGAAGGAGAGAGAAGGTGGGCCACCCTTTTTTTCAACCAATGAAAACTTTTTTTTTTTTTTGAATAAAAAAACAATTCCCCTAAGAGGGGAGTGCCGCCATCAAATTGGGGTGCGAGGAGAGCTTAAGAGGGGAGTTGACGTGGCATAACCTGATTGGATGTGCGTAAGAGAGGGGACTCCCCTAAGAGGGGAGTGCCCCTCTCACCCTTAGGGTGGGTGGTGGTGTGGTGGGTTGGTGGTGGTGGGTGGAGAATGAAGAATGAGAGATGGGGTTTTTAGATTCTGGAGATAAGAAGGTAAGTTATATATATTTGTTTAAATATATTTTAAATATACTAGTAAACTTACCAATCTATCCTTATATACAATTCACATACCATTTTTAACTGAAATTTTTTAATTAGGTTAGAGTCTAAGGACGTTTGGTGTAATGAGTTTTACAAATAAAGGATTGTGAATGTAATTATTGAAGTTAAAGGGTATCCGTTGCAATCCAATACAAACATAAAGGACGAAAAGTGTAATTTACCCAATAACAAAAGCTATAATGATGAAAGATTACTAAACTATAGTTATAGGAAAATAAATATAAAACTTAAAAGTTTTCGGGTATATATTTCGGGTAGACGGGTATATAGTTTCGGGTGTTCGGGTCAGGTATCATCTTATCCCATACCTGTGAATTTTTTTTTTCCATACCCATACCCGACCCATTACCCGTCCCAAATTCTTTGGGTTTCGGGTATACCCGTCAGGCTCGGGTATTTTTGCCATCCCTCCACATGCATCCTTATTTCCACACCCCCAAAGCGTCGCGCTTTGGCCAAAGCGCGTCGTTTAGGGTTCTTTCCCAGACAAAAGGTGATGTGACTGTGATACGAGGTTATATTATGTACAAGGTTGTTAGTTGTGCCACACGTAACCCTAAACTCCGCGCTTTGGCCAAAGCGCGGCTCTTCGAGCCCAAATTCTGGTGCTTTTAAGAAGGCTGGCCATGCATTCGATATTCATTGAAAATTCAAAATCGCAAATCGTGTTTCATTCTTCGGGTGTTTTGTTGTTTTAGTAGCGTTTCTTCAAAATACGATGTCGTGGTTTAACAACTATCTTTTCGTTGAATACTCTGACGAGTCTGTTGTTCCAGATTCTTACGAGGGAACCGCTATTTCTACCTCGTACGATAAACCGATCCCGTCCAACATGAGTGAGGAGGAGGTTGCATCTGGCATTCGTTATCGTGACAATACGGTGCAGCTGGACTTGAATATCCATGTGGAAGACTCGTACGCACAACACGGCTATTCGGATTACGGATACGGGGGTGAACCATATTCAGGCTGAATATCCGTAAAGTCAGCCAAACTATCCCGACCACTGTTACGGTGGTGAGCAGAGCTATGTACAACAAGACTCCCGACCAGGGTCACAGTGGTGAGCGGAGCTATGTACAACAAAACTATCCCGACCAGGAAGAGGGTGGTGAGCAGGATGAGGAAGGCTCTTACTCAATTATATTTTCTTTTGATACAAACCAGAACTTTTCGTCACGTGATGAGTTGGTGGATTGGGTACAGAAGACGGAAAGGACAATGGCTATGTCATTGTGATTAAAAGGTCGAATAAAAGAGAAAGTAATTTCAAGGATTGGTTTTAATGCAGTCTTGGTGGGGAGTACAAGAGTGTAGCTACAGTGAGGAAAACATGTAGCAAGAAAATAGGCTTCCCGTTTGAGTTGATAGGGTTTACGGAATCAAAGGGAAGTGTTTGGAGGATAGAGGTGACGAATGCGAGGCACAACCACACTCCTATTGAAAACTTGGAGGGTCACGCGTATGCGAGAAGGCTTTCTTCGGAGGATAAAAGACTGATTGAGCAGCTGGCAGAGCAACATATTCCAAACCGTAGCATCTGGCGTACGTTGACGAATAAGAACCCGGATAAAAAGATTATTCTGAAAGATGTACACAATGTTGTTCAGAAGACCAATGTCGGAAAGAGGGTCGGAGAATCTCCAATGCAACAACTCGAAAACCTACTTGTCGAAAAAGATTTCACTTATTACATGCGCGAAAATGAGACCATGAACGTAGTTGAAGATATCTTCTTTATCCACAAACTTTCATTTACTATGTGGTGTGCGTTCCCGCATATGCTAATGATTGACACCACATACAAAACAAACTTGTACAATCTTCGGTTTGTGTAGGTCATAGGTATGACTTCGACAAACCAGTCATTTTCGGTTGCTCATGCGTTAATTTCTGCAGAGAAGGCAGAAAACTACATATGGGTGTTGGAGAGGATCAAGTCTATGTTGGTGGACTGTATGGAGCCGCTTGTCTTCATAACAAACAGGGACTTGGCGCTAATGAACACGTGTGAACAAGTTTTCCCAAAAGCGAACAAGTATTTTTGTCGGTTTCATATTCATCAAAATATCAATAAGAACAGCAAGGAGAAATTTACTGAGAAGGAGAGGAAAGAATTTCTTCATTCATTTTCGACATTATGTGAGTCTTCCATAGAGGAAATATACAGGTATAATTTGGAAAACATTAAAGCACAACTGAAAGAAGTTGGCTGTGGACGTGAGTATTTATTATATAATTATTTAAATACTTTTTTACATACATACATACCTGACAAGTTATGGTTATATTTTTAGAGGTTTTTGGTATATGAAGAAATCATGGTTGGATCCGTACCATGAAAAGTTTGTAGCTGCATGGACTTACAAAACACTTAACTTTCACCAGACTATAACCAACAGAGTTGAGGGCATCCATGCATTGCTAAAAAGTCACATTCCGAGTTATCGCAACACGCTGGTTAAACTTATGGGGTTTGTTGATCATAGTGTTGAGAAACAATATACGGAGATTAAAAGAGGTTTTGAAACAAGCCTTATAAAAGTAATGAACCACCACAAGGTTCACCCTATGCTTGCAAATGTACTTCGAAAGGTTTCAATATATGCTATTGAGCTTATGGCTTTCGAGATACGACGTAAGGAAGACGGGTTGAGAGCCTATGGTGCAACTTGTGGTTGTGTAACACCACGTAAAAACGTGTCCAATTATGTAAAGACACGTCTCCTAAACTCTAATTGTGTGAAAGATTGAGTTTAAAGGACTAAAGTTGTCAAACGGTGAAAATATGTATGCAAAGGGACTAAAAGTGTCAACATGCCAAACTTGTGCCTCTGAATGACCATACGTGAAAAATATATTCCTAATCGAGTGATTAATTGGATATAAGAAGCCGTTCATGAAAATAATCGGAAGATTATAAATTACAAGGGTTAAACGTGTTAACATGTTAATTCTTACCTCTGAGTGACCTTTTAACGAACCCGAGGCTTCGAAATATTCAAATATACTCTCAAGAATAAGTGGTATAAATTTCAAGTGGTTTCGAGATCGTTAAGCAAGTTTTCAAGACTTTGGGTGAAAAGTATTAATATGATGAAACTTGTGTTTATAGTGACATTTAACAAAATCGGGCCTAACGGAGTTTGATTATACTTTCTAGAGCCTCTACAAACTAACTACAAGGGCCTTGTATGTCAAAAATAAGGTTGTATAAGGTTTTAAATAGCCAGGGACTGAATCTGCCAAGTTTCAAAATGTTTTAACCTGTTTTGCCGGTCATCGCGGCCCGCGTAGACTCTTATTGAGTCTTACGCAGCCCGCCTAAAAACGCCCAGCGCAGAAAAAATGGGACAGATGCAAGTTTCAGCTGCAGAACCGACTTAACCTCATTCAAATCAATCATTTAACGATACCAGAGGCTGTTGGACGGATTTATATTACCACTAGGACACCTGGAGTGATCCTAGATACATCCAAAACAGCTGCACACATCTGAGAGCATGGGAAATTGCTATATAAGACACTCTAGTTCTTTGTTCATATGCACATTCATTTACAACAACATTCAAAAACCATATCTGGAGCTAGCAAGCATTAGGAGAAGACTTAGAAGTGTAGAAAAGATAGCAAGGACCTTGTGTAAGAGTTTTAATCCCTGCTTAGTCCTTTTAATTAGCTTAAAAACCGAAAAGTCAAACATATCGTAATTAAGCTTTGACTTTCGGTTTAATCATAATTGGTCCAGCCACTGATCGAAATGAAAGTGGTTATGAACCATATTAAGGTAGGTGATTAACCCTTAAAGGGGCACCTCCTAATTACTTCATTTGACTAGTTAATTGTCAGGTCAAACTAGTTAGTCAAAAAGTCAAACTGGACAGAAAGTTTAAAAATGATTTAAACTAATAAAACAAAGGTTCTAAATTATATTTTAACATTCTAATGACTTGGTAATTAGTATTAGAACATGTTTAATTAGGTCTAACCCGACAATTATCAGTCTAAGGTCAGTTTATAACCGAAAGTCGCAAAAGCTTGACTTTTGCTTTGACTTTCAGTTCTGACCCGTTTAAGCTTAATTCCCCCATGTTTTAAGCTTCCATTAGGACCTTATTATATAGTAGTGTAACATCATGGAGTTATATTGCTTGGTCCTTATTGGTTTGAATTAAATGCTCTTGTTTGTTAAAATGCTTATAAATGTCGTAAATGCCCTTTTGACATATAAATGAGATTTTTAGAAATGTGAGAGAACAAAAACCTTTGCTACTGATATATAAGCTTGTCCCGAAAATTTGACATCAGTTCTTGGTCTCAAACAGAAGTTATGCTCGATATCGTAATTAGAAGCTTTTTATTAATTAATTTGCGATATCTTGCATAAGACATGTTTAAACTTGGATTTTGAACCAAAACTCATTACCTACTATTAAGATATTATTTTTAAGGAATATTAAGATTTTTGGTCAGATTATAATCTGTTTAAATCATAGAGTTCTTGTATAATTCGGTAAATGACGATTATACCCTTTTCATGCTTAAAATGAGATTAACAAATGATTTGAATGCCAAAAATTTTCCTACTGATTTCATACATTAAATAAATTATTTTGAGCATTTAAAACTTATCAAAATCTCAGATTTACATAAACATCTTGATTATCGTCAATGAGCGAGTTTTAAACTATTTAGGTGCATAGTATGGTTTAAAACCATACTTAACATCTAAGATTTGTTACCTACTGAATTTTTAAACAAATTTCAATATTATTACAGTAGGTATAAGTTATAAACTCAGATTTCCAAAAATGTCCTTAAAAGCATATGTGAAATGACTAAAATGCCCTTTCGGGGCATAGTTTGGCCATAAATGGTAAACCTCACATATATGTAGTATCTTACTGATGTAATGAGATAAAATAAATATTTTTACTGATTACCAAAGACCATAACTTCAATTTGTTATAAAATCTCTTTTATAATTACTAAAATGACCAAAATGCCCTTACGGGACTTAAATTGGTTTTAAATACTTTTTGGGCATATATGTTAACATCCTACTGATGTATTAACATATTTTAAGCATAATAACAATTAAGACCTGTATATAATTCATTTGGTTACCCGTTACGCATTTATGCGTTCGGATCGGTTTATGTGACTAGTTTACGTAAAATAGCCGAAACGGGTTTAACCTTATCATTAAATCCTCAAATTCCAGAATGTGTTTAGTTTACCCATATTATACAAGTATCCAAGCTTGTCGGGTCTAAACCACATTCTATTCCGGTCTCCGCTTAATCTAGCGTTTAGAACCGTAAAGTTTCTTTCTAGTTAGTCGGTCTAAGTCCTTGGCTTAACTAAAGACCCGTTAGCATCCTAATAGGTTATTAAACCTTCTATACGGATTAAGTAGCATCCAGTAGAAGGTATCATCATAAAGCTTTAGGATTATACGGCTGATTTACCTTTCACGTTTAGCTCAGGTAAATACTTTTAACTTATTTTCCTTTATACGGGCTTGGGATATGGTATTATAATAATACCACTTGGTCGGGTATGAAATCATTTAATCGGATTGTGATTAACATAACCCGTTTTAATTTGTCTTGTTTGATAACATAAACATTGGAGGTTAATACGACCGTGTCCTAGATATCCTCGGCTCATTTCATTTGAAAATGGCCACGACCTATGCACGGGGTGTAGGCATACACCTGACAGATGCAAATGCTAAAATATAAACCCACATATTGGGGATAACTCCTTTGTGGGTTCTATAAGTGGTGAGTCGGTATATCATGACCGGCTTCCAACCGGCCCCAATTGTATGACAAACATATAAATCTGTATACAAAATTATCTTTAAATAATTGTCCCAAGGCATAAATGATTTGTTCCTTGTGCGCCTAAATCAATTTTCATAAATACTTTTCAAATGAGTCAGTTAATTTTATTTACCAGTGTAAACTGACGTATTTTCTAAAGATTGATTGACAGGTACTTCTCGTAACTAGGCTGGAGCTACTAGGTGTCATATAAGAGGATCTTGCAAATCCCTAGATACCTGAAGTCTGTTATTTTCCGTTTTCCTGTATTTTATATATGATCTGCCTGTGGATCTTATTACAATCCAGTCTGTATATTCTTTCATTCGGACACTCAGACATTATGTTTTGTAATAGTTATTTCACCAAGCCTTCCGCTGTGCTAATATATTGTGTATATTGACTATGATGATATAAACTACGTCACGATACTCCCCGCCGGGCCCACCGGAATATGTGGAAATATCGAGGTGTGACAGGTTGCCAGCTTTTTACCAGTTGTGGTTTGCCATGTGCTTGTCGTTTGGAAAAGTTGGAAAAAAATGGTATGTTTACACATTGACTCTTGGCTTTTATGATTTCACTACCTAATTTACTACCATATGTTTTCGTTCATAGGGGCAAATCCGAATCAACTCGATAGACATGTTCTGGAAGAAGCTTGACTTCAAGCCGGCAAGGAGTAAGATTGAAGATATCGATGTAGACGCGGAATTTGAAAAACTCAAACAATAAATCAATCCAACACCCCCTCAAGTGAAAAGAGCTACTTGGAAAAATTAAACAAATCATCATGCTAGGCAACAATACAAAAAAAAAACCATCCTATTGTTCAAATGAACACCCGTGGTCGTCCTACATTGAAGACATAAGAACAAAGGACGACATAAGATGCAAGAAAAAGCTCGTATATACCGTCCGAAGAAAGTAGGTTCGTCGCCTCGTACGATCTTCCTCGTCACAACACGTATGTATCATCCCAAGACTCTCGAAGACAAAAAAAACAACAATTGCTTAACCTTCACCCCGATTCCCAATGATCACGTTGGGTCCTAAGTCGGATATAGCTATCAGGAATTATGGATGTCAAATTCCAAAAGTGTTTCACCCATACATTTCGAAAATAAAGGATGTGAAACCAGATGGTCACTGTATGTTTCGATCGATAGTTGTGGGGTTAGGACAGAAACAAAAAAAGTATTTGTCTATGCGGCGATAACTTTTAATGGAGTTGCGTATGAACGAGGGTATTTGGAGGCAAGTCTTCGATCCGAAAAACGTAGGACATTATGATGAGCTATTTAACGCGATAAGTTTTCATGGAATGGGTAGAGCAGAGTCCAAAAATTATGTGGTGATGCCTGGGATGGGATTTCTTATTGCTCAAAGATATGGTGTGATTGTTCACACGTTGGACATTCATGGCAGCGACACAATTTTCCCTCTGTTGGGCGGTCCGGATGAAGCTGAGGAACCTCATCAAGTGGTTGTGGTTGTGTCCATCGACTGTGGACATTTCATCCACGTAAAGCTTGAAGAATCCTATCCAATGCCTCCCCCGAACTACCTTTGGACTTTGAAAAAAACAAAGAGTGCAACAGCCTGGCATAACTTATACAAGGATCGAATCGACGCATATCGAATGCTAATGTACACACCCGTTGACTTTAATGTTTTCCCAGATGTTCAAGATCTAGGTTAAGTATGTATAATTGTAATCCAATTTAATCCAAAAGTGTGTTTGTGATTGTTATTGTTCAAAAGATGTGCTTCTATCATGTGTCATGCCACCCGAGTCGGCCAAACTACGCCATAATGTTAGTGCACTATGTCTGTGGACTTCGTCTTGTATCGAGTCATGTAATAGGATAGGATAACCAGTGCTCGGGTTGCTAGAAACTGAGTTTTAGATGTTTGAAGCTAATTCCGCTTGAAACAGCCAATGGTCATTTCAAACGGAATTACATCAACTATAAATAGGTGAGCATGCCGTGTCATTTGAAACGGAATTAGATCTTGTGATTCGGTAAGGAAGTGCTGTCGAATTGTCTCCAGGTGCTGTAAGACTATTAAATCAATACAAGAGACATTATAATTGTATCGAGCGTCCGTTTCATTGATTCCGCCTTTGATTCGGATCCCAAACTCTTCTGAATGACTCATTCAGGTCGCACAACGATTCTACAAGTGGTATCAGAGCTCAGGAAGAAGAGTTCAGCTTGATTTCATCAGTTTTCTGACTTCTACACCTTCTTTTTAAAAATTCACAAGATTTCACGGATAAAATGGACTGAATTTCACACATTACATGCGAAACAGTGTTTCAACAAAGCCTTGAGAGAATCAGACCTAAATTCAGCTTAAAAGTGACAAAAATGGACCAAAATTGTAATTCCGTTTGAACGAACATTCTGATTTCGCTTGAAAAGTTGAGACAATTTCATAAGAAATTACTAATTTCGTTTGAATTTCATCTGATTCCGCTTGAAAGGGTAATTCCGTTTGAAAGGTTCACACGGAATCGGCTATTCCGCTTCAAATTGTAATTCCGCTTGAAGATTTCGTTTGAAACAAGTGATTTCGTTTGAAAGTCGTGATTCCGTTTGAAGTTCTGATTTCGCTTCAAGTCTTGATTTCGTTTGAAGTTGTCAGTCAAGTGATTTCGCTTGAACAGGGTTATTCCGCACCAAAGTTATTCCGCTTGAAATCACTATTCCGTTTGAAAGTGGATTTTTGCGTCAAGATCATTTCACGTCAACCGAGTGTCAGTTTATTTCAAGTTGTTTGATATTGTTTAGACTGATTGTGTTTGTTTGATTGTTTTGTCTCCAGGAAATTCATGAAGCTTTCATCATGGCTGAAGAGTTCTACAATACATTCTACAACGCATTTACATCCGAGTCTTCCGAAATCTCAACTGTCACACCAAAAACTATTACAAAAGCGATCAATGAGAACATTAAACATGATAAATTTTATGGCACACATTCAAAACCACCAACTCTGGAAAGTATTGAGGACTATACTTGGTGGAAAGATCGGTTCATCAACTGGGCAAAAGCTTATGCTTATGAAAGTTGGTTTTGTATGGAATTTGGTTATAAAAGGCCGACTAATGATAAAGGAGAAGAGCTTCCACTCAAGAACTTACCCAAAGAAGACATAGCAGAATTCTCAGCAGAACAGAGAATGATTGCTTTGATTCAATCTTCAATCAGGAATGACATGTTTGCTTTATTGCAACATGACGGAACATCGAAATCTGTCTGGGAAGCCTTAAGGGTTAAAGCTGAGGGGGTTAAACAAATCAAGAAAAATAAAATTGCATTATTAAAGAAAGAATTTGATTGTTTGATAGTTTGAAAGATGAATCAGTTAGACAAATGATAGAGAGATTTGGTCATTTAAAAATTGAACTTGATCGGTTTGGAATTGTTAAAACTAGAGAAGAAATAATTGATAAGGTCATAGAAGCGTTACCACGAGCTGATCAGTGGTAAACGTTTGTATTCATATTGAAAAATGATGCTTTATATGACACAATTTCTCTTGATGTCTTGCTAGAAAAGATAGAAAGTCATGAGCTTGAATTACAGAAACAAAACAAGATGAGCAGTTCTTCACATCAACAGAATGTTGGTCTATATTACAAAGGTAATCTACCTTCGATGAAAGTTGGAGAATCACCAAAGACAGCATTCAGTGGTGAGAGGACGAAAGAGCCACAGAAAAGCTCATCAAGTTACAATCTGGGCTATCATTCATTTTCTTCAGAAGCCAATTCTGAAGAATCAGAGGAGATACTGTGCAACATTGCTCTCAAGTTGAAAGATTCTCCTGCAATGAGCATCAATGCAGCAAAACAACAAATAAGTTTCCTTGCATCTGTTCTGGAATCGTATGAAGGTCTTGTAGCTGGCAAAATTGGAAACTCAGAGTTAACCAAAGAAGACTACGACCAGATTGATCCGGAAGAAATGGAACTCATTGATATTCGCTGGTGCTTGGCAAGTTGCATTCGCAGAGCTCAGAGATACATGGAAATTACTGGGAAACAATCATTAGGTGGTGCATCAACAAAACTTGGATTTGATAAGTCCAAAGTGACCTGCTTCAAATGTAAGCAAAAAGGTCATTTCAAGAGAGAGTGCAATAATTATGCAGTTGGTGGAAATGAACATCCGTTCAATGATGATTATTACCGAAAGGCAATCTACCACCGAAGCAAAGAAGAGCCAAAAATGATTGAAGATAAACCCAGAGATAAGTCAAGAGCTTGTGCTGTAATCCATGATGATGAAGGATATGATTGGAGTCAGATACTTCCAGAAGAAGATCGTGTTGATATTCGAAGTACAACTCATGGCAGAAACCCATCAAAGAGCAATCATTATGTTTTTGTTGCTGAAATAAAAGAGGAAAACAAAGAAGAAAATGTTGTTGCTGAGGTCAAAGAGAAAACCAGAGAAGAGATTCTGAGAGAGAAAACTTACAGAGAAAGAAGCATTGCTTGGAACAGAATGAATGAAATGCAAGAAGAATATGAAGATGCTGTCAGCTACAAAAGATGGGATAAGAAGCAAGAGTGTTATGTCAACAGATGTGGTGAACCTGTTGTTCCCAAGAAGGACATAATTTATGATGATATTCTTCTAGTAATTCCTCGGGCCGGAGAATATTATTCAAATGCTGTGAAAGATAAATCATATGATAAAAAGCTTGGAAAAACTTAAGAGATGTCATGACTTCAAGCTTGAGGAAGAGGGATGAAGAAAGAATAAAGAAGAATGTTGATGAGATGGTGAACGATTTGAAGAAAGTTGCAGAAGATGTGAAAGTTGAAAATGTGAAGATTGCTGAGGATGTGAAGGTAGAAAAAGTTGTTGTGAATGAAGAGGTTGAGAAAGTTGTTACTGAAAAACTGCAAGTTGTAGAAGCTGAGAAGAAAATTGAAAGTTTGATTGAAGTTAAGAATGAGAATTTGGATGCTGGTGATACTGAAGTTGGTGTTGAAGAAAAACAAAAGAATGATGCTGATCAGACAAAGACTGCAACATACACCGAAGTGCTAATCACTGAGGTAAATTCTGATTCTGAAACTCAAATCAAAATTGTTGAACAGTGCAAGAAATGTATGGAAACGTGCAGTGCTTGTACTGAAAAAGATGAAAAATTCAGAACAAGAGATATTGAATTCACAAAAATAGAAGAAGTTTTCAAAAATAAATACAAAGAAATGTTAGAAAACGAAAAGATTTTGAAAGAAAATGATGAAAAACTTTTGGAAAAATGTAAAAAGTTAGAAAAAGAAATTGAAGTTTTGAAAGAAAATGTTTTGAAAAAGACAGAAGAATGTGATCAAAAAGAAATTGTTTGTCAAGAAATGAAGAAAGAATATGATTCAATAAAATTGGCATATCACATTACAAAAGAGTCATATGAAAAGGTGAAAAGTGAAATGAAATTTGTTCAATCAAGATTGAATTACTGTTCTGAAACAACTAAGGAGTATAAGAGAAATTATGAAATAAAGCAACAAGTTGTTAATTCTTACATTGAAGATGTTGCTAAACTTAAGCGTCAGATTGCTGATTTAGAACAGGATAATAACAAGTTAAAAAGTTATCACGCGTCGTCATATGTGCTTGAAAGAATTTTCAACATAAAACCGGATGGAAAAGATTCTGAGCAAAACACGAAGGGTATTGGCTCAGAGTTTCATCAAGTTCCACCACCGGAAAAGTTTGCATTTTATGATGATGAAAAGGTCGAAAAAGCTTTCAACATGGTAGATCAATTGACAGATAACATTGACATAATCTATTCCAAATCTGATGATTCTAGTGATTCAGAGGTGGTAGGTAAGGTCGTTGAAAGTGTGTTGAAAGAAGAGTCAATTGAAACAGGTAAATCTGAATCACAGGATGAAAATGAAGGTAATTTTCATGATGGATATCTGAAAAACTCAAAATCTGAGAAAAATCTGGATGATGATTCAAAAGGATTGGTTTATACCATGATTGGATCGGACAAATTATTCTTAGATGTTGTATTCCCGATTCAGAATGTGATTTCAGAAAAGGTTGATAAAGTTTTCAAAATGGTTGAAATTGAGAAATCTGAAATTCCAAAGTTTGCTGGAAAAGGTCACAAAAGTTTTTATAACAAACCTGGTTACAAGAAGAAAAACATGAAGGCTGAGTTGGGTTATAGAAAGAAACAAAATCGAAATAAAAATGAACCGTCAAATTATCAGACAAAGATGAATTTTGTTCATGGAACAAGTTCAGAAGAAGAGAAAGAACTTTAATTCAGGCGTCAGTCTAATGAAGAGTTCTATGTTCAAAAGAAAAAGCAACAACCACAGGTCAAAGATGTGTCCAAGAGAACATGTTTCAAATGTTATCAAATAGGACATCTTGCACGAAAGTGTCCAAATCTGAAACCTGTTGATGTTGACAAAAAGAAGTCTGATAATGTTGAGAAACAAAAATCTGAGGATGTGAAACAAAGGTCGACCAGATTTGATTCAAAACAAACTTGGAGGTATAACACAAACAAGTTTGTTTCGAACCAAACTTGGAAATCAAACCCGAATGGGTTCGATTCAAGACAGACCTAGAATTCTCACACACCCAGATTCAGAACAACTCAAAGTTGGAAAAAAATGTCGATGCTACAAAACCAAACGAGTTTTGGAAACCAAAAGTTTTTGTTCAAAATCAAAAAGTTCAAAAAGATTCAAATTTTTACAAAAAAGGTACTCCGAAAGGTCAAACATGGAGTGTTAAAAAACAAGTGACTTCGGTAAAAGATGAGAAAATTGAAGTTAAAGATGAAAAAGTCTTTGTTCAGAATGACAAAGATTTTCCGAAGTTGAATGATGCATATTGTGTTAAAATGCCTAAGGTCCAACAGACCTGGGCTAAATTGTTTAAGTAATCAAGTAGTCTGAATGTGCAGGTGCTCAAGAAAACTGAAGATTGTGAAAATGGTATTCGGAACAGCCTGGCACAACAGGAAGAGGAGGCTGCTGAACCCTGGTTTGGTTGAACAGGGAGTTTGTTTGTTTTCTGTATATAAATAAACAATATTTCAAAAACCCTAAAAATTGAAAATTTTAAAAACCAAAAATATGTTTTTTATTTTGTCAAAAATTTGAAAAATCAAAAATATGTTGATTGAATACGACGAAACCCTCACGGCTGAACAAACATGATTAATTTCACAAGATTGAAAAACGGTTTTCAAACTGTAAAAATCAGTGTGTTGTAAATCATGGGGGTATGTTAGATTTTCTGCAAATTAGTACACATTAGCAGAAAATGGATGGCGATACAAAGCTATCAGTATCGGTTTGTTAAATTTTCTTTAAATGATTTTGCATTTAAGGGGAGTAATATTGTTAGAAAATCCAAAAAACATTTGAAAATTTGAAAAAGCCAAAAACATGATAAAATTCAAAAAATGAGTTTTTGTGTAAAAAGAGGAAATGATAGTACATCAGTAGACAGTTACAGTATGCTAAAGAAATGTAATGATTATATAGCGTTAAACGGTCTCACTGATGATATGCCGATAGGTTTTTATACATTTAGTAAACTTTTTCAGGATATAAACCTAAATTCAAACTTGCTTATTTCGTGGGGAACACTACTTGGATATATAGGTAACCCCTGAAATCTCGTTTGAAGGACCCCTCTTTTTGAGATACTTGGTCTTTATACTTAGTGATATCGGGGGTATTATCCCGGGACTTCTGATTTTGCGGAAGCAATGGCCTAGTCCCCGTATAATACTTTCTGCTTGCTTGAAACATAGCATCGCCCTCAGCATAAAAACTGATGAAACATTGAAAAATGCTAATCAAGTGCTGTTGAATAAAAGATCCTCTAAAGGGGACACACCAAAAGTCGAGCCGTCATCTCTCTGCTGAACGGAAGTTCTGACCTGAGCTCTCACGGTCCTCGCAATTTAACCCCTTACAGATATCATCTAGGTATACTCACCTGTAAGACTGAATATTGGGATCTGGATACGAGAGTATATTCAAGAGGTGGGACACATGAATAAGTTTAAGTTCTTAAAACACCTAATTCGTATCCTGAATCAGTTGAAGTTTGTGTGAAAATTTAAGTGGATTAGTATATCGACAATCTAAGTGAATTGTTTAATTCTTAATGTGTAACTAAGCTCAACGGTACTTGTGATTTGTCAGAAACTGATATGATCCTCTGATGCAAACTCAAACAAAAATAGTGTCTGTAAATATGTTTGTAAATATTTCTTTACTATTTTATGTTTCAGAAAATACAAAAAGATTTTTTATTCTGCTTTATTTTCGACAACCGATGTCTGAAATGCTGAGTTTCAAAATCTAAGTATGCTGATTGTGTTTCTGAAAATAAAACAAGTTCATTAATTTGAGACTTGAATTTTTAACAAAAATCAAAAACAGTTTGTGATATCTCCAAGGTCATTAGTTTGGACTTGGATGATTAACTGTGAGGGATTTGGATGCTTATATTGTTATAGAGCCAGTTTTCGATTTTGTTCGCTGAAACTGCCAAATCATGAAATGTGTTAAAAAGTGTTAGTTTAGTAAGTTTGAGTGAGCCAGGATTTCAATCCTGGAAGTTCAAAATGTTGTTACTTATAAATGTATGAGTGTTGCAGATATTGTACCAGACTACGATCCCGATAGCTGAGTCTAAGGGGGAGTCTGAAGACGAGCTCAAAGCAAGGGGGAGCTTGTAACCAGAAAGCAAGGTGTCGATCCCTAAAAGCATGGAAACTTGATGAAAGGGGGAGCCTGAAGAAGCTGTTAATGTTAGATCCAGAGATAGATCCTGGTACAACATTCAAAGATAGAAGCTGATCAAAGAAGAAAGATTGATGGATGCTTACAAGTGTTAGACAATTTGGATAAAGCGTGAAGACTGATCAAGACTGAAGATGTGTCATTATAAAGACTCGACACTAAAGACTTCGTCAACATCCAAGGGGGAGTCTGTTAGTGCACTATGTCTGTGGACTTCGTCTTGTATCGAGTCATGTAATAGGATAGGATAACCAGTGCTCGGGTTGCTAGAAACTGAGTTTTAGATGTTTGAAGCTAATTCCGCTTGAAACAGCCAATGGCCATTTCAAACGGAATTACATCAACTATAAATAGGTGAGCATGCCGTGTCATTTGAAACAAAATTAGATCTTGTGATTCGGTAACGAAGTGCTGCCGAATTGTCTCCAGGTGCTGTAAGACTATTAAATCAATACAAGAGACATTATAATTGTATCGAGCGTCCGTTTCATTGATTCCGCATTTGATTCGGATCCAAAACTCTTCTGAATGACTCATTCAGGTCGCACAACGATCCTACACATAATACGAACAATAGAGACATAATACGCCATAACAAACAATCTACGCACTAATACGACACTTACAGACAATCTACGCAATAATACGTCACTAACAGACGATAAACGTCACGATACCGAATGTCTCCGACACGGCCCGTACGACCAAAACACGGCGCGCGCTCTTTATGGATCGTGCCCGAGAGTGACCCACTGCTGTCCCCGGTCATTCTGTCGACTAGATTAGGACGATCGTCAGTATCGAGCATGCGTTTGACGGGATTGGCATGTGGTTTCGGACGCGCGATTACCAGGTTTGGGAGCCCGAGGTGTTGCCAAAGGTGATCCAAGTAGTCATTGAGCTTAGGGACGGAGTACTAGCGCCTCCGGTTGTTCAACAGGCGACCGACAGGCTCATCATGAGGATCTGAGTCTGGATGAGCCTGAGGATTAGGCTCAGCCTCCGCATTCGCCTCCGGCTGATCACGTCGTTGACGACGAGATCCCACCACTGCCGCCGATGCCACCTCCGCACCCACAGCAGTACCCACAACACGTCTATGCAGACCTGTCTCCTACTGCGCAGGCGGTGGCTCGGGACTTCGATCGGCGCCTCCGACGTTCTGAGAGATACCAGATGTGGATTATAGAGACGCTGATGGAGCTCCGGGCTCACGCGGGATTGCCGCCCCATCCGCTGCCACCATCCCCACCGCCAGAGGATCAGTAGCTTCAGTTTTTATTCTCAATTTGAGATTCAGTTGTACTTTTTGTTTGTATATACAAACTGATTTGATATATATATATATATATATATATATATATATATATATATATATATATATATGAGAAGGATCCGTTAGAAACCACCCTTTATTGCGAGAACCGCGAGAACCAAGTGTGAACACAACCAAAAAATACCTAATTAAATCAAAAAACACTCAATTTTTTTTTAATATTTTTTTATAAAAAATCGATACATTTCGTCACAAAAAAATAATAATAATAATTTCGAGTAACAGTTATCAATGCACATGTACATATGTATCATTTCTTTGACAAATTCCGTAATACATTACTAATATCAGACAATTTCACTTTCATTTACACTACCATTCATAATACACTACTTTTTACATTAACAATATTAGAAATGCACATGTGCATCTGTATGTATGAACTTGTTATAACATTAACAACACTAGAAATGCACATGTGCATCTATATGTATGAACATGTTATAACGTGTTTTGGTACACCACTTTGAATACACTTTCCCTTTCATCTATCATACCATCCATAATACACTACTATTACCTCCTACCATCCGTAATACAATACCATTGCCTCCTACCATCCATAATACAATACCATTACCAATATTTCACTTTATTACATGTATATCAACACCCTTTATATCATCCAAACAACATATTATATTATAAAGTGACAAATATAATCAAACCATCAACCACTAGATATAACTAACCAAAACACATGTATATGGGCCCTACTTCATCATTTAAAATCACAAACTTTTTGTACCAAAACACGTTATATCATGGTTATACATAATGATGCACATGTGCATTCTTAATATTGGTAATGTAAAAAGTAGTATATTGTTGATGATAATGTAAATGAAAGTGCATTTTTCTACTACTGGTAATATATTATGGAATTTGTCCAAGAAATGATACATATGCACATGTGCATCCATAATTGTTACTCGAAAAAAAAAAAGTTTTTTTTTTTGGTAACGAAATATAACGATTTTTTTTTAGAAAAATATTAAAAAAATTTTGTATGTTTTTGGATTTCTTTAGGTATTTTTTTGTGTTCACATTGGTTCTCGCAATAAAGGTGGTTCTCAAATGAACCCTACCCTATATATATATATGTGTGTGTGTGTGTGTGTACAATTGATCTTTTATTTACACGATGTTTGTTTCGATTGTTTGCGTTTATTTCATACGTCTCTTTCGCAACTTATTGTACGCTGTTTTAATTAAACATGTTCGTGTAATTAACAAAATAAAATCGGTTAACATCTATAAAAACAATGACATAATGAAACGTATCTTATAAACGACTGTTATAAATCAACTATAACCAGTACACTCACGTTAAATGACAGTTATAAATCAACTTTGAATTATATATGTTTTATAAAAATAAAATAAAAATCTATAACTTTTCAACCAAAAAACACAACCAAATACAACCAAACAACAAACAAACACCCCACCAAATTTTCCACCAAAAAACAAACAGTCCAACTTAAGCGTGACGCTTTGCCCAAAACGCATCCCTTAGGTACAAGGTCAACAGATAAGGACTGAAAGGTTTAGTCCTTGTCTGTTGTCTTTACACCAAAACGTTGCGCTTTGGCCAAAGCGCGGCGTTTCAGTGTGTGTGAATAGTCAAGGGGCGTATGTGAATAGCCTGAGCCTTATTTTATCCTTTTTTCCGTAAGTAGTTTAAAAGTACCTATCTTTCTTATTCACTACTATTTATACAAATGGATCTGAGCGAATTTAGCCTCTAGTGTTTGGTCAGATTTGCATTTTTCTAGATTTTTTTTCCCAAAATGACGATGTAGTTTACATTTCGTTGTCACTTGAGTCTGGCTGCCTAGCTTTATTCAAATTTTCCATTAACTTGAGATGTATTTTAGAGGTTGTTTGATAACTTCTGAATGGTTAAGTGCTGAATCAGTAAGAGGTCTAAACCACTAAGTGATAAACCAGTAAGAGGTCCGAACCATTAAGAGCCGGTATAATGCTTAACCGTTCATAGGAAAATGTCTGACCAATTCAGATTAGAGGTCTTAACCATTCAGACTCAGTATAGTGCTTAACCATTCAGAGGCAAATGTATGAATCCTTCAAATATCTGCTCGCGAAACAAACAGTCTTAACCATTAAGTACTGAACCAGTAAGAGATCTGAACTATTAAGAGTCTCATTAAAAAATAAATAAAGAGCCCCTAATCCGAGGTATAACTTAATAATGCATGTACTAAACAAAAAATGTTTTTTTTTTTTAATTTAATTATCCTTTCCGTAACATGCATAACATGTTTCTGTTTAGAAAAGGCCACATATCCGTCTAGAGGCCACACGATAGCAACTTTTTTGTGTCAAATACATGGTAAGAGTTTGTTTTTAAACGGCAAATATGGTACAATTTGGTGTAGTTCGTTACATACAATATGAGTTTTTCTCAAGTGTGTTACATTAGAAACATAAAAATTTCGTTTCGATGCAAACACTTGTAAGAACCAAATTAAATGCATAGTTGTTACATCAAATTAGAATCAATGTTTATCAACTATTGTTCTATAAGAATTCTTGGATATTCAGCCTCCACCTTAAAATAAAAGAAATGAGAACATTGACGTTAAGAAACCCTTTTGTCATTTCGATATGGAACACCCAAAATCCAATAACAACAATTTCATAATAGAGTAAACTGTCATTTTGGTCCTTCGTATTTGGTCAGATTTGTAGTTTCGCACGCTCTTTCTCTCTCTACCCTTTTCTCCACTCTCTCTCCCGGCACCATGTCAACAAGTATTTAACATAAATCGAAAACCATGGTTCTGATAAGGTTAATACCGATACAGATATTGTTCAGTCGGAATCGGGTTGATTCACAACAGTACCAACACTAGTATAACTAGCTATAACAAAAAACATACTTATTTTGAATATATCGTTGTTCAACAAAATTTATGCCAGGATGTAGAGAAAAAAATGTTAGAAAAAGTTGTAAATTTTGATTTTTTTTTTTTGAAAAAAATCAACGAACGCGGTTTATTATAGAAATATCTAACTAGATATATATCACTAAAAAATACATATAATATAAAACTATCAAATACACCTTTCATCAACCTTACATTTTAATATAAAGTAAAATATCAAAATGTCTCTGAGTTTAGGTCACTTTTGCCATCTTAGTCTACAAATGAAACTTTTTTTATATCTCGGTCTTTAAGGTTTCATTTTTGTTGTCATTTCCATCCAAATGGCAAAGTGGGTTAAAATTTTTTGTTAATCACTCCCCTTTTTGTCTTTTTCCACATTTAAATGAAGGGGATAATGGTTATTTTATATCTAATTTTATTTTAATTATAAAACCTCAAAAACATATAAATAAAACCTACACCTAACCCAACCTCCTCCTCCTCTCTCTCTCCCTCTCTAGAGAACACAACCACACCACCGTGGATCTACCATCACAACCACCGCCACAACCGTAATCGTAACCGCAACCTCCACCTTCATCCGCCAGAGAACAAGTAGAAACCGATCACATTAACCACCTCCCAGACGAACTCCTCCTCCTAATATGCACCAAAATCAACAATGCAAAATCTTTCTACATTTGCAACCTAATCTCTAAGCGTTTCTCCACCGCTATTCACCAAACGTCGTCTTCATTCCTCACATTTCCTCATTGGAATCCTAACATCCTTGACGAGAATTTACCTAAAAAACTATTCAATTACTTATCTGAAGGTTGTGGTAGTGGCTGTGATGGTGGAGCCATGGTGGTGTGATGTGATGTCGGGTTAAAATAAGTGTATTTTATATTAATTCGTGTTGGTTTTTAGTGCGTTAAACTTGTTAAGTCACAGTTTTTTTTATCTATTTAATGTGTGTTTGTATGTTTTGCTTAACATGTATTAAAAAGGATAAACAAGAGAGAACGAGAGAAAGCGAGTCGAGAAACAGGTTTGATGGGTTACCGCAAGACCTATAAAGGAAAGAGCAACTGGGACGCATAGGCGGCACGCGACAGGTAGCTCGGAGGGCTCCGCGACGCGCTGGGAAGATCGAGTCAACGTCGGTTAAGTTAGTCAATGGCGGTCAACTGGTGGCCCCCGCGACACGTGGGGGGTTGTGTGGTAATGCCGGGACGCGCGGCAGACCTTGTTTACGGAATTTTGTTATATAATCGCCCAAATTAGGTTATTAGATCATCTTTTCTTATTCCAGCCTTTGGGTACGCATTCCAAGGCGATTTTATCACTATCTTCTCATCTTTCAAGCTACTCGTGCATGTCTAATCAATTCGGGATGACAACTGAAGCAATGAGGACAATCATGAGCGGCTAAACACTCGGTGACTTCCACTCGGATGAACTTTGCTTTGTTTTGACATAACTATCTTGTTTCTGATTCTTGTAAACTTGTGGATTCGCTCTAGGATCGATTCCGTAACCGTTGAATGCGTAGAACACGTATCTTGTGCGGAATCCAAGTACGTGTGTAGATTGAACACAAGAAGTAATTAAATGTTGATTTCTATTGATGCTTTAACAGTTTACAACCACGAAATCAAACTGCACGAATTTACCCTCTAAGTCAGCAAAGTTACCTCAATGAACAAGACCCTACACCTATTTATAGTAATAGTAGATTCGTACAAGGATACCTACAAATGGACCTCCATTTGTACGAACCCGCACTTACGAATGAACAATTATAACTACGAACCTACTTTATGTGACAACTGGCACCAAACCGGTAATTTCCGTACACTTTAATTATTATTTAATGACTGCAATTATGTGCTTAATTGTCAGCAATGTCTGAACACATGTTAAACAAGTGAATTCATGCACGTTGTATAATACAAAATATTGCTTTATGCATAAACGAGAGCGTTGCGTCAGTAATACTAAGTAAACTCACCGATAAGACACTCTGTGTCAACAGAACTGCAGAAAGCAGTCAGACAATAAAATTGGAGTCTAGGTGTAGGTCCAACAACAAGAATACATTAAAACCCAAGAGTACATACAAGGGTTTAATATATATACTATCCGGAAGCAAATATAAGCACTAAAAAGCACTCGAAACGCACTTTAAGTGCAGAATTTTAGTAAATTCAGCTCTAAACAGCTTTTAGACATATGAATATCATGCAGAAATTTCGTTTTATCATCCAGGGAATCGAAAGGGTACAAAAAGGTACTTAAAAGACACTAAAAAGTGCAATGTAGCACTTTAACGAACCGGTATATAACCGAACAACCGGATATTACCCGGAACACCAAAATAATGCTAGAAGCATGGTTTTAATTTTTCTAAGCTAGTTAGGGTCCCCAAACACCCTAACACACTATAGATTTAATAACACACTTAAACCCCTAACTTAACACTTATACACTAACTAGCTTATGTAACTAGCAATTGCAACCAAACTAGATGCCCACCCCCCCCCCCCCATAACTGGTTGCGTGAAGAGTGGGGGGACACTCCCTTGAATTCTTTTAATATTTTATGTGGTATGTTGTCTTGATATAGGACACATTACCCACTAGGTCTCCATATGTTGGAAGACTTGAATTATAAATCCTTGGACCTTCTCATTTCCACCATCCACCAAACACTCCACACTTCCTTCTTCCTCCCTCGTGTAACCGGCCGAACACCACCACCCATCATACACTCACCATCAATTCTTGTTCAAGCCATTTTCTTACATACAAGTGTGCAAGAGATCATACAAGAAGGCTCGTTGCACTCGGAAGCTCAAGAACCTCGTTCAAGCCATTTTCTTACATACAAGTGTGCAAGAGATCATACAAGAAGGCTCGGTGCACTCGGAAGCTCAAGAACCTCTATATATTTTTTTTATCCACCTTGTTTACGCCTTGTTTCTTCCCTAGCCTCGAGCTAGTAGTAAGTGCTTCTAAACATCCTCTTGTTCTTGTTTAAAGTGGTTAATAGGTGATTTAATGGTTAAAACTCAAGAACACACAAGATCAAAACTAAAAGTCTTGAAAGAAAGATAAACTAGTTGGATAAAGAGTAGATATGTGTGTAAATCTTGTGAAACTTGTCTAGTTGTGATTATGTGATGTTGTTGTTTGTTACTAGAAGTGGGAAGGATCATCATCTAACCATACTAGATTATGTACAAGAACATGAACTAGTAATATGTTAAGTGTTAAAATTATAAAAGATGATGAACCATTCCACTCATGAAACATGAACTTGTGTAAATATAATTTTTCTTGTAAAATAAGACTCTAAACATGTAGATCTAAAGATCTACAAGTGGTTTTTCGGAAGAACCAAACGGAAAATGCTAGTTTTGTTAAAACCCGGACCTTACATAAACTAAAAGCATTTTAGTGAATAAACAAGTGTGTAAACACTTGTGTCACAAGAAAAATTTAACAAGAAATATGTTTGGTAAATCATGACTAGAAGTTGTGAAACTTCAAGATCTTTAAGAATAAAGTTTTTCAGAAACTAAACTTATTTTTAAAGATAACAAGACCCACTAAATATGTTAGTAACTTACTACATATTTCTACAAACTTTCAAGTTCATAAGTTGTGATATATGCTTGTTTTGACAAGTTTGATAAATAAAGATTGTATTGTTGAGATTGTTGTTGATTTAAAAGAAAATAAACACATGTTTTGAAAACATGGGAAATCTCCATTTTTAGGGGAAACTCTGTCAAAATTTCTATAAATTTTGACACTTAGAAAAATATAAGTTTTCGAGAAACTTATTCCCTAAAAATGTATTTAAAAATATTACCATGGTTTCCCTAATTTTTGGTGATAAGAAATGATGATTTCTTCAAGATTAAAATTTATGTTAAGTATGTATATTTTTGAGAGAAAAATATATGTTATTTGATCACCAACTTTTGTGCATAGTGTATATAGTATGTGTTATACGTGCTAGTGTATTAAGACTTAAAAATACACTAAATACTCATGAGAAGTATAAACACAAAAATACACATACAAAATACAAGATACATAATTCGGGTGCAAAGTGCAAAACACGAGATACTTATATTAATTTTTGAGAAAATAATATAAGTAAGATACTTAGTTAAAAATATAAAATATTTTTAACACATCAATACAAATACAAAAGAGAGTGACTGTACTTGTGCGACGCAAGTCTAGTGACTAACGTTAAGAAAACGCGTATAGGTCACGACGTTAATTAAGCAAATCCGGTGAAGTTTACGACGCAAGGAACGCAAAGTTGTGAGTTCATGCTCCCCCTTTTCTTTTAACTGTTTTCAGTTTTATAACTTCGGGGGTGAAATACATGTACAAATATTACTATGTTTACAAATGGTATGATAATAAGAAGCACACTTGGTGAGGACGAGTACCAAGTGTGACGAGATATAAGAATACAAGAAGCGCACTTGGTGAGGACGAGTACCAAGTATGATGCGTTATGAGAAATGATACGAGAAATCGTGTCACGAATAGGGTACATAAGCACCATTAATCAACAATATACCTAGACCGCAGAACAAAAGGTTAGATCTAACGGGTGTCGGGCAGCCACACTCTCGGTGAGGGCGAGTATCGAGTAGTGCTTTTGTGTCTCAGAATATGCCAACTAGAGAAATGCCTAAGGTTTGGTGACTTCCTATGTCGTGTCACATGTCAATGGCCTTGCAACCCATTAACAATCCTGATACTTACAGGAATACTTTATTTACATAAAATTCATACCATACTAAAACTTGATTAATACTTGAAGTACGTGGGGTACTCAAGAAAACTTGAATTATACTTGAGTACGTGGGGTACTCAAGAAAACGGGAATTATACTTGAGTACGTGGGGTACTCAAGAAAAACTTGAATTATACATGAGTACGTGGTGTACACATGAATACTTGATTTATATAAGAAAACTTGATTTATTCATGACACAAACTATATTTTCATACAAAGTATACAAACGTGAAATACAAAAACTGCATGAATTCACACCAACATTATGTTGACGGTTTTTTCCAAAACTCACATGTATTTCAGGTAACTAGGATGGATGTGCGCGTGGTCTTACTCATGCCCGTGGATGTCGCTTTGTTTATCGTTAAATAAAGTTGTGACTTTTAAGACAATATGTTATCTCGTGTTGTAAACACTTGACATATGTTTTCAGTAATGTAATGTTTGAAGTTATTTTTGAGCATGTAGTATGTTTACCTTTCGTATGCAATGAGAACCTTTCATGATCACACCTCGTGCTTCCGCCGCAGAAAGGGGTGTGACACTTTGCTCATTCGTACGAATCTAGTCATGTTGATTCGTACGAATCAACATCCAAACACATGAACTTTATGTTTGCCTTGTTAGCACCATGTCTTGATCATTTGCTACGATACGTGACTGACAGAAGCGATAGACATATGCACTCACAGACTCCCCCTTGGATATTGCTGCAGTCAATCTCGTAGCTTTTTATTTTCTCTCTCTCTGAGTCTTCATGAAGTCTGTAACAGCTTCAGTTCCACAGACTCCCTTTCTAACAGACTCCCCTTGGATTAGCATCTAGCTCCTGCTGCTCCCCCTTTCGGCAAACTCTCTCTCCAGGCTCCCCCTTTCTTTAATCTTTCGGATTTTCAGGATCGTCACCTGGTTCAACCATTGCAAGCTCCCCCTTACTTTGTACTTTTCTCCAGACTTCCCTTTAGTCTCAGCTATCAGGATCGTAATCTGGCTTTCACAAATTTGACAGTTAAAAGATTATTATTTCCCAGTACCGAAACCTGGCTCTATGAAAACCTTTTGACAATTTTAAAACTCCAGGATTTCATACTGACTCTCTCCCCCTATCAAATAAATAAATATCTGACAATGAAAGAATCTAACTACCAAAAACCTCACAGATTATCATCCAAGTCCACATTAATGACCTTGGAGATTTCACAAATTTTTTTTTTAATTTTCATTTAAAACCTCAAGTTTCAAATTAATTAACTTGTTTATTTTCAGAGACATGTTCAGCATACTTGGACTTTGAAACTTAGCTTTCAGACATCAGTTGTTGAAAATAAAGCAGAAACAAAATCTTTTTGTATTTTATAAAGTTTATGCTAAAACACACTGAAAATCTTTTGGTGATATTTTCTGAAATATAAAGCAGTAAAAAACTATTTAGAAACATATTTTTGTTTGAGTTCGTGTCAGAGGATCATATCAGTTTATGACAAATCACGAGAACTGTTGACCTTTTAAAGACTTTAAGTTCTAAACGATTCACTTAGATTGTCAGTATACTGATCCACTTAAATTTTCACACAAACTTCAATTGATTCAAGATACGAGATTAATGTTTTATGTACTTAACTTATTCGCGTGTCCCACCTCAGAATATACTCCCGTATCAAGATTCCCTAGATTCAGTCTTACAAGTGAATATACTATATTAATATATGTACTCTGGGTTAGTGCGAGACCTTGAGAGCCCAGGTATGAACTACCGTTAAGTCAAAGAGATAGAAGACTCGACTTTGAGGTGTGTTCCACTTAGGAATCTTCTTTACAACTGCACTTGATTCACATCTTTCGATATTTTTCAATTTTTATGCAGAGGGAAAGCATTAAGCACGCAAAGAGCATTATACGAGGTCTAGGCCATTGCTGACGCAAAATCAGAAGACCAAGTATAATACCCCAGATATCAATAAGTATAAAGACCTAATATCTCAGAATCAGACAATCACTCAAACGAAATTTCAGAGTACTAAGTCCATATATCTGAGAGAAGTTCCCCACAAGATAAGTAAGTTATTGATATTTAGGTTTATATATTGAAATCAATCTACTAAGTGTGTAAAAATCTACTGGTATATCATCAGTGAGACCGTTTATCACATTTTAACATTCCATTTCTTTAGCATGTTGTGACTGTCTTACTGATGTACTATCATTTCCTGTTTTTACACAAAAAACTCATTTTAAGTTTTCTCATGTTTTTTTAACTTTTTTAACTTTTTCAAATTTTCAAATGTTTTTGTATTTTCAAAATTTTTACTCCCCCTAAAATCCAAAACATTTAAAGAAAAATTGATAACCGATGTAGATAGCTTCATCTCGCCATCCATTTTCTGCTTCACATGCTCTGTTTGCATAAAGTACCACCATGATTTACAACACATTGATATTTAACAGTTTGAAAACCATTTTTCAACCACTTGTGAAATTAATCATGTTTGTTCAGCCGTGAGGGTTTCGGCATATTGAAGCAACATATATTTTTTCAAAATTTTGATTTTTTAACAACATTTAAAAACAATCATATTTTTTCATTTTTCAATTTTTGACAAAATAAAAACATATTTTTTAGTTTTTAAATTTTTCTATTTTTAGGGTTTTTGATTTATGTTTTATTTATATACAAAAAACAAACAAACTCTCTGTTTTTCATTTACAGGGGACTGCCTCATCCTGTGCCAGACTGCTCCTCTGCTCTCCTTGTTGACATTCAACTAACATCTGGAGCACCTACACATTCAAACTACTCAATTACTTGAATAATGCAACCCAGGCATGTTTACGGGAAGGTGGTGATTGTGGTGGAGGTGCGGTGGGGATGGTGGTGGTGCAGTGGTGTTAACAGTGGTGGTAAGGGTCTAGATAAGAGATAGAGGGAGGAGAGATGGATATGTGTGTGTGAAATGTTTGTGTTCGGTGTGTATAA
Organism: Helianthus tuberosus; assembly: GCA_030545235.1. Taxonomy (NCBI): domain Eukaryota; kingdom Viridiplantae; phylum Streptophyta; class Magnoliopsida; order Asterales; family Asteraceae; genus Helianthus; species Helianthus tuberosus. Next base: position 58,150,229 of record CM060415.1, on the reverse strand, counting down.
TAGTATATGTAATTTATTTTATAGATAATATTAAAATCCTTATGCATTAGACACTTGTTCCTTATACTTATATGCATATAAGAGTTATACTTTGTGTATGGTGTTAAAAATTGCTCTCCTAGTTGACAGACTTAGTGGATGGTGCTAAAAATTAGACTCAAAGGGTTACAAAATAAGCGTTTAGGGACTCGGGACGTTAAACATTTTAATTTTGAACTCAAGTGATTAAACCACTATTAACACATGGACTCAAAAAGTAATTTTCCCATTATTTTCTTATATAGTTATTACTGATCATATAAGTTTTTTTTGAAAGGTGTGAATTATTCACAAATGTCGGGAGGTCTAGCATACGTTGTCTTAACCGGGTCCGCGCTAGAGAGCCCCCTCGCACAATAGATCCCTAATTTAAACCCCTCAATGATAAACCCCTATCACCCAGACTCGAACTTGAGACCTGGAAAGGAAAACTCACCCGGACCCATCATAGGTGAAACTTAAATATCCATGGCCTCACTAGAGCACTAGTGATGGTTTACCGCTCATATAAGTCAGCAAACCTTTATACCCTTATTAATCAAATAAGTCAGCAAACCTTTATACGCTTATTATTCAAGAAGTTGATAAAACACCCTTATTAATCAAGAAGTTGATAAAACAATTTTATTAATTAAAAAGATCTTAACACTCTAAAAAATAAAAAAAGAAATCAGATCAATAAAATAAAAAGGCTTTATACTTTTATGAATCAAAGTGTTGACTAAAAATTTCGGTGGCTTATTGAGCTGAACTTAAATAAAAGTGATAAAAAAAAGTATATACATGATTGATAATAAAGATTGGCCGGCCATGATAACTTTTTAGGGGTTCAATATATACGTGATGTGAAAAAAGAAAAAAGAAAAAAGAAAAAAGAAACAAACCTCAACTGAATTGAGATAAATTAGGAAGTTTAATTAATAAAAAGAATTTAATAAGGAAGGTGAGATTTGAATTTCAAAGATATTCCCTCTGTGGGAAACGAAACGACTACAAATTAACCCTAACTAATCTTCTATAACTTATTATAATATCATCCTCTAGTCTAGTCTTAATATTACAACAACCCTCAATCCAGTTTCTTTCTGGCGACCATACGAAACACATTCTAATCGTTTTTGCAATTCTTTGTTGAAGTTGAAGATGGATGAAGGTAACGGTAAACCTACTCGTTTGATTCTGCGATGCGCGGACGACTACGGCAGATTTCGGTGTTACTTGTGTCACAAGTATGTCACATCCGCCTACACTCTTTATCGTCATATGCGTCGTCACACATTATCTGATTGGCGGAATACGCTACCGAAGAAACTTGAATGCTGCACTGCCATTGTTGTCCGACATAAGTTGCCCAATCCCATGTTATTTGATTCAGATTCAGATGATGAGGACTCTTTAGACGGGGAAGAAGAATGTTTGATGAGGCGTTGTGATGGTGGGGCGGTTGATCTGATGGAGGTGCTACCGGCATGGAATGTGACGGGTCGGGTGAAAAACAAAAGAGGCCGATCAGAATCGAAGAATGTAGAAGTTTTATTACCCCCAAAGAAGAAGTTGAAGGTAGCAGGTGAAGTTGTATCAGATGTGATCAAGAACAATGAAGGTGTAGTAGAAGCGGAGGGTTTGAAGGGGAACTTGAAGAATGATGAAGTAGTAGCAGAAGTGGTGAAGTCGAAGCTGGTAGACATAGACGGTGGTGATGTGATTTTTGATGTTGATCTGAATGAAGATCCGGTGGGTGAAGATTGAAACTGATGAAGAAGGATGATTTGGATTAGTTGTGAAATATGTTATTTGTAGTTGAATGATAATCTCTTTAAAAATTTATATCTTGTAAATGTTTTGCATGGAAAAACTGATCGTAATTGCATATATGGCATTTGATATGATATAACATAATTGCAATTTATGCCTTACTTGTCTCCTATCGTTAAAAGTTGTGATTAATCATATCGTTAAAAGTTGTGATTAATCAAATAAAAGTAGCCAGTCTTATGACCATGGTTGCAAAAGTCGCTAGGCGGTCCCTAGTCGGATTCGGGAGTACTCGGCTTAGGTGGAGATTACTCGGGAAGTAATTGGCCTGGGAGACCAGTACTTGTGCCTCGGCAGCCTACCTTGTAGCGAGTACTCGGAGCCTAGGCGGGACTTTTACAACCATGCTTATGACTAGTGTTTTGGGTTATGATATACCCGATTGGCTTCTGCTCTTTATTTTATTGTCTAAAAATATTAAACCAATATCATATTACTCGATGCAACATCAATGATCTGAGAAAATATAATTCATGCATGTTAGTATTATGTGACATTCATAAAATGACATTTGCATTTTAGGTGAAAATGAATTTCTGTTAAGTGTTGTGCTAGATTGGAAAAGATCCTCTTAGAAAAGTAATGTTAAAACTTAAAAACAAACATGTGTCCCCTCAAAGGATCAAATGTCTTGTGACTAGTAAACAGTTTGAGACCACTAACGTAATTTCTCAAAATATATGATCAAAAATGATATTTTATTTTATCACAAGAATTATCTGTATAATTTACCTATTTATTATTATGTTTGAATAACCTACAAGTTAAAACCAATGTAATGATAGAAACTAGAAAGTAGTTGGTTTAATCCGATTCTAACACAACACAAAATGCACGTAGTAAACAACAGCCCACAAAACACAATTTAACAAACAAAATTGATGTATAAATTCAAGCTACAAATGTCGTTTACAAGCAGAAGATCAGCAACTGATCTATAATCTATGATCATCTAAACAAGTGGAAGTTGTACAATGATACAAAAACAGATCTGCGGACCAAATCAAGTGGGTATAACCTCCACCTTGTTCGACGAAAACTTCAAAACCACAATGTACAACACTAAAAGAAGCAAAACTGACTGAATAATCAAACAATAAACATATCTCCATACCCTATTTTTCAGTTTCTTAGCATCTTCTTCCTCTATCACCGGTGCTGGTTTTGTTGCAGATACATTCTTCTGGTCTACTGCAAGATTCATTTGATCCATGTGACCCGCTTTTAGGTTCTGTATTGTTTTTGATATTACTAGATATTCCAGCTCAGCTGCCACTCTTCGTGTCAAGAGCTCCTCGTACTCTGTCTGTATTTTTGTAGAGTTTAAGGTGGATTCAAGTTCAGAGATTTTGGTGTTCTTGAGCTCAAGTGCGTTAAAAGCTTCCTCGAGCTTGCTGTGCAAATCAGCCACATCGGTCTTACCGGATTTGAACACCGGTGGTTGAAACCGAACCCAGTCATCAGAGGATAAAATATCCTCTTTACCAACATCCCTCAACTTCTCAACTTCTGCTAAGATATTGCCATAATTAATAAATAATAATAATAATAGTAACAGTAATAATTAATATACAACGTAGAGAATGAAAGGAACATTACCTCTCTCGAGTGCTTCTTGGGCCAAATGAAGTGGTATGATCGATTCAACCAAAGGGTCTATACTCCCTGACCCCACATGCTCATCAATCTTTTCTTCCTTAACAGCCCAAGAATTCTCGCCTGCTAAATCGTCATGTGAAACATTTTCATACTCAGCCTCGTTCTTGCTAAACGCAGTTTGAGATACATAGTTTAACGAGCCACCATTCCGAGCATCATCACTATCATCTTCATCATAGTTTCCCGACCTACCATTTGCTCTACCATTGCTTGTTACAGAGTTAGCCGCCTGCGAGAAAACAAAGTTCGAGCTTCGGGAGTCCGATTCCACGCTCGAAATCGAATTTTCCTTCTTGATTCTACCCCCTCTAGCCTTCTTTTTCATATTTAAACCTTTTTCCTGCTGATCACCATGTTGTACCAAATTCTTCGCACTCAGATTAAACCCTGAACCTACAACAGGCGCGTCGCGGTTCCCCCTTGGCGCACTCGCTGCAGTCGAAGACCTACTGTTCCGATCCTCACTATTCTCCGAATCCGCCCTGGATCCAAAATCCGGCCCCCTTCTCGAACTCAAATCTCCATAAAGAGAAATATGATCTAACGCATTACCAAGAACATTCGACATCGCATTCGTCGACGAACTCGAGCCTTCACTCTGCTTCACCGCAACATTACCACCAGCAGCCATACCCCTTTTCCTATTACTATCGAAATTATTATTCGTTTCTCTACCGGATTCCCTATGAATCCTCCGCCACTTCTTCAGCCCCCTCCCTTTCGTCGCAGGCGAAGGCGAAACCCCTACCGAACCTCCACCCGACACCTCTGTCTTCCCTACCGTACCGTCAACCACTTCTATAGCTTTCGGTAACTTAGATTCAACAATTTCAGCATCACAATTTCCATTATCTTTCAATCTAGCATCACTTTCCAAATCCATAACTAAAATCTACTGTTCGAGTGTCTATATATCAAACTAACAATTCATCAAATAACAAACAACACAAATTGAGATCAAACTACGGAAACTGAATCTAGAACAGCTGAACAACGATCTGCATAGATTGAATTCAGAAAATGAAGCTGAATATTGATCGGATTTGAATCCATAATTTAGGTTTTCGATTTGGATCAATATAGAAGATTTAACATGTAAATTTGAAGTGAATCTGTGAATTGAAATCAACAAACGTACCTTATAAGCTTCGTAGATGCAGATGAGAGGTTTGATTTGAGAAATTTGGTGATGGTTGAACAGATTGAAGGATCAGAAAACCCTAATTTGCAGAAGAGTGTAGAACTTTATAGCGATGAAACTTATGAAAGTAATAAAAATAATAATAATAGTGATGATGATGTAAGAAATGTAATTATGGAAGATGGAATAAATTTTGTGGAGAAAGTACAAAGGGCACATGGAGGGTGCAGTGATGCAAGTTGCTACTTGTATTTCTTGCATTATTAGTTGTACTTTTGTTTGTGTACACCATCGACGCTTGAGTTTAAATCTTGACTTGATTAATGGAATAATGGGAGATGTTTATAAAAATATATATAAAGATAAATTTTAAAATAGTCAAAGAACAAAATGCATAGAAATATAGGTTTATTAATTCGGTGTGAAATTACACAGAAATTGTGTGTTAGAAAAACCTAAAGAGTTGATATAGATCCAGAGAATAATATGGTCGAGTTTATTTATATAATTTTTGCTATTTAGAACACAGGAAACCAATAAAGACGAATGAACAAGGAGCAAACAAACTTGGATTTGAAAAAATAAAAACTAAATAATAGTTTATGTCATCAAATAACGACTGCAGATATGTAACCGAACCAACAAAATAACTATGATAGCAAGAGGCATGTGACGACGGGCCCCACCGGTAGTCTCAGTGAGCCCGTCTTGGGCTTTCATCATTTGGGCCGGTCATAGAGCCCAATTCGAGCCTTTTTCCTTTAAAGATGAATCAATAGAAAAGGCGGAAAAAAGGAAAGGATACAAGGGTCTGCTGATAATTATTGCATGACGAAAAGAGAGAAGGTGACCCGCCGGAATACAAGTACTGTGCAGCTGTCTCCATTAATGAAGCCTCTGATCCGACCGTTGGGGGTCAGATACGTGTCTGAGCCCCTCAGAGCCTTTGCTACACCGTTAGATGGTCTCAGAAGTGTTCCCGAGAAGGATAAGTAACCTCCTTTATATAAGGAAGGCAAGATACGTAACACAGGCAAGCATTCAAGACTCTCCTCATTGAATACACTAATACTTCATTTATTCCGACAACCTCGGACCTCATTTACTACCCACATTATCCTGAATTCACACCAAGGAGAATATTCCGGCGATTATACTCGTTGGAATAGGCTTCTCACTTCTCCGGCAAGTTTACTTACTCTCACGCCGGAGTTTGGTCACGGATTCCCCCTCCGGGGTTCTCCGTGACGAGGCTAACGGTTTCTTTTTTTGTAGGACAACGGAGCAACACCTTTACAACGTTGACGAGACCCATTGACCGTCAACCGGGACTTGAGGACTCGACAGCATGTAACATCCTATTTTCAAAAATAATTATATATTTAACTATTTACAGCGAAAGATTTCTATAAATTAAAGTCTAATATTTATAGCTAAAACATAGTCGAATATTTATAGCTAAAACATAAACTTAGTTTGTTAAAGCTTGAAAATCAACGGATCAAGATTTAACATAAACTAACAAGAACCTCACGGGCATATGTAAGTTAATACAACATCTATATTTTAAAGTTATGTGAATTATTGGTATGTCTTGATATTTAAAACGTATCAAAGTGGATACAGTCGTTTTGACCTATATAGATTATATTTTGGTCTTTATGACTTTAAAGTTTAAAGAAAATGAGTATGGGTCGTTTCGACCCGTTACACTCATAAGTGGACTTGATCTATTGTAGGTGTTATGAATGTGTAGGATGGAACTATATATGTGGATTTGAAGCGCATGAAGGTAAGCACCTATTTGAATCTATTATAAGTTGCAGACTTGCTGATGAAACACTGGTTAACAATATGGTTAAGCAGCGGGGTTATTTCTTCTGTGGGTTCAATCTCTCTTTCTACTCGCGGGTGTGGCTTGGTTCCTGCAAAACAGCAACACCGTTAGTCTCGTTAAGAGGGGAATATGGGGGTTTCCCTCTTAACCAGGCTCCGGCGTGAGAATAAGTACTGTTCCGAGGAGGAAATAAGAGAGTGTGTTAAGTATGAGAATAGTGAGAGCAAGATCCCTTTACCTGAATGATGAAGGGTTCTATTTATAGCCGGAGGGTGAGAGAGGGAAGAGCAGCGATGCCAGCTGTGGTTGCGCGCCAGCTGTCCGACCAAGGGGAATATCCTCTTGGTCTCCTCTGTTGTGGTCAGTGTAGTGGTACACGTGGCGCGCTCGCATTCGCTCATCTTGGAGACGTCGTACTGGCATTGTCGGGCTGCCCTTGGATTTGTTACAGGCCTACGTGGCGCCTGGTGACTGGTGACACGTTGTGTCCTTTATGTCGGGTGGAGCATCTTTGGGGCCACCCAGATATTTTCCAGAAGCTTCTAGAAGCTTCTGGATGGCTTCGTCGATGTCAGCGCCACGTCTGATGGAAAAAGTGGTGTGGTCCTTGCCATGTTGGCAAGGAATTGGGACCATACCTCTTCAAGTCCCCCCAGTCCAGTGTGCCTTCTAGTTGAGTTGATCGTCTAGGAGGGATTCTGGACTTATAAGTGTGGTATTTCGTTATGGCGTGAGGTTTTGGGCCTTTAAAAAGTTGAGCCAAATGGACGCATGGCGCACCGCGCATGGGTTTTGGCCCTTTAAAAAGGTGAGCCAAATGGACGCATGGCGTGCCGCGCATGGGTTTTGGCCCTTTAAAAAGTTGAGCCAAATGGACGCATGGCGTGCCGCGCATGGGTTTTGGCCCTTTAAAAAGTTGAGCCAAATGGACGCATGGCGTGCCGCGCATGGGTTTTGGCCCTTTAAAAGGTTGAGCCAAATGGACGCATGGCGTGCTGCGCATGGGTTTTGGCCCTTTAAAAAGTTGTCGTCGAGAGGACGCTTTGTCTGTCTTGGGAAAGGGTGACTGATGTGACTGACGGGTGTCAGATGAACAGTTGCCTTTTCAGTTACCGTCGGAAGCTTTTCGGCGAAGTGTCAGGTAACTGTTCACCTACTTTCCAGAAAAAGAGGTGCCGTCTTCTCTCTCCTCTGACGTGTCTTCTCCCTGTTGGTTGCTTTTCCGGAGTCTGACCCCTCCACTACCCATCGCATTAAATGCGATGGGTATAAATACACGATGATTTTCTCTTTCTTCCTCACTTATTCAAAATTTGAATTCCGAAAAACTCTCTTCTTCCTCCGTTTTCTCTCTTCTTCCGTGTGAGTTCATCTGCATTATAGTGAGTTTCCACAAAATGTCTTCTGCAAATCCGTCTTCAAGGAGAAGGAGGAACAAGGGGAAAACTCCTCCGGGCCCAGATCAGGCGGTGATAGGTTGGAAAGAGGAGGAATTCCAGAATTTAGTAAGGGAGATGGGTTTCCTCCCTGATTGGGGTGCTCAGTATCCTACCCCTGGTTCTACAGCCATGGATGCTCCTCCCGGGCATATGACTCTGTATGCTGCCTTCTTCCGGGAAGGTAACTTCAGGCTGCCGATTACCCGGTTTACTGCCGATGTGTTGAGGGGCTATGGTCTCCACATCTCTCAGATAAATGCCATCGGACTCCCTCGGATTACTCACTTCGAGTTCGTTTGTATGGCGAACCGCTTGGATCCGACGTTTGAGATGTTCAACGTCTTCTACACTGTTACGCATACAAGTGGGTTTTACTCTTTCAGTGCTCGTACCAACGTTTCTCCGGTTTGCTCTGTGCCACTGAAGAGTCTACATGATTGGAAGCAGAAGTTTTTTTTACATTCGCCGGGGTGTTGTTCCGATGGACATGCATTACAGATCTGTGGATGAGGGTATCCCAAAAGTTGATGTGGTTGCAGATTTTGCTGATCAAGACTGGTATAAAAGGTTGACCCGGAAAGCCACTCCGATAATCCAGCTTGAGGAGATGGCGTTGGTTGGTGCCGGGATGAGTATGAAGTGGATCCCGAAACATCCGATGGGAGTCCCGGTTTATGGTCATGAGGGCAAGTGTACGTCTCGTTTCGTAATCTTACTCTTCTTATCTTTTTTTTGTATGTTGTACTTTGTATTGCTTGTGAGTTGTTCCTTATCTCTGTCGTTTTGTGCAGTAGGGTTCACGCTGTTGAACGTTTTGGATCCTAAGGCGTCGGGTGCGATGGTTGAGGCGATACAAAAATCTGATAAACGGCCTTGGTTAGATCAGATTCGTGGCCGGTTTCTGCATCCAAGCAACGAGAGTTTCACCACTTATGTGAACACTGTCTTAGGTGAAGATAGTGAGGATGATGATGATGCGTTTGATTCTATTCGAGAAGAAGTTATCGTTCTCTCGAGTGATGGGTCTGGCAGATCTTTTGAAGATCTAACCTCTCGTTCCGCGCGTGCAGGTCCGGCGCAGGGGGTCGTGCATGAACCGGTGAACGAAGCTGTGGGTGATGATTTAGAGATTCCGGTCGAACCTGTTGACCCATTGGAAACGAAGAGGAAGGCGAAAGCTGACAAGGCGGAAGGGAAAGGGAAAAAGACTGAAGGAACTTCCTCTAAGTCTCTTCGTAAGCGACTTCATACTGCTCGTATCCTTGATTATGTTGTCGTTTCTGACACGTTGCCTGGTTTAGGGGTTGGAGAGAAACGCCCTGAGTCGGACCCCGAGGACCGCGCAACTTTAACTGAGATTATGCAGAAAAAGATGTTTGAGGATAGGAAGCGAAAGCTTGACGAGCAGGCTGCTGCTGTGCTTGCCTCGAAGAAGATTAAACTTCAGAAAGAGAATCCTCCTGCCCCTTCTGAATCGGATATTGATATGGGTATTTTTGCTGAAAAGCCAAGTGATTTGCTGCAGAAAATCTATGAAGCTTCTGGTATTCGTTTTATTTTTTCCCAGCATCTCTTATGTTTTCATTTGTTTGTCCTTCCTTTCTTTGAATGCGCTCTGCTCGTTTTGGAGCAGGTACCAAAACAGCCAAGAGTGGGCACAAGGTTGACATATCCAAGATTACTCCTCCAGAATCTCCGCCGTCGAGGAAGTTTGGGTTGTCTCCTCCTCATGACACTCCTGACGGGACGAAAAAAGGAGATGTGAGGGTTGAGCAGGTTGCAGAAGGTGGCGGTGATGTAGGTGGTGCTGCGGGCGGTGTTGCTGGTGCTGATCGTGGTAAGAATGTTGAGGTTGAGGTAGAGGTGAGTGAAACTACTCCTCATCAAATGGTGTATACCAAGCGCCCCCCGGGTGATGGTGGTGGTGCAACCTCAGGTGCTGTCCGCAGCCCCCAGTTTGGAAAAGTTCATGCTGATTCTTTTGATACAACGAATCCTGCTTGTGACGATCTCCCGCACGTCCCCCGTTGGAACTTGACCCAAGGTTCTAGGATGGATAATCTTGAAAATTGTCATGACTTCTACTCGTTGTCTCTCCCCCCAGCTGAAAGGATGTTTCAGAAAAAGCGCCGTCGGTTTGAACTGTTAGATGATCATGTTCAAGCCGAGGTTAATTTTTTCTCTACTACTCAGGAGATTGTCCGTGAGTGGAAGCAGATGGGGGAGGACACATTGGAGTTTGAGAATGATAAGAGACTACTTGCGGAAGAGAAGGAGAAATTCAACGCTGAGAAGAAAGGGTTGGAGTGGAGGCTTGCTGATGCAGAGGGGAAACTTGCCCAGGAGAGGAAGGTCAATGCTGACAAGCAAAAAAATTGGGAAGCTGCGTGCGAGCGTACGAATGTGGAGCTTAAAACTCAACGTGATGCCATTGTACGTTTGTCTGGTGAAAAGAAGGATATTGCTGAGGAGGCTAATCAAGCGCGCATGGCGTTTGAGAAGAAGGAGAAAGAATACATTGAACGCATCGCTAAGCTGGAGGTTCTTGCGAGGCAGTATGAGACTTCTGAACGTCTTCTTCAGGAGAAGACTGTTGAATGCACAGCCTCTGAACTCCTTGCTGAGGAAACGTCAGCTGATTGCAGGTGGTTGCTCTCGCGCGCAGTGCCCCTGGTAACTTTTTGACCTCTCTTTCTTCTTCTTCTTTTTTTTTTGTGTGTGACTTTCGTGAGCTGTTTCGCTTGTTTGTGTGTTTCTTCGTAGATTGCTGATCGCATCATTAACTCCCATGAGCTGGCCAACTATATGTTTGAGTTGGGGCAAGCTGGCTATAGCAGCGGGCGTAAGGATGGTTATATCGAAGGCAGGGCTGCGACGGCTAATAAGGAGAAAGAACACCATTTTGAGCTGTGGAAAGAAGATTGCACCGCTGCTTACGCCGCAAAGAGACAAGAGTTTTCGTCTTTGGAGTTTGCGGTGGTTAATGCTGCGAGAAAGCTGGCTCGAAGGCCGGATGGTGTTGCTATGTTAAAAAGGGCGCTAGGTGATGAAGGTGGTGCGGCTGGGGGTGTTGGACCCAGTCATCCCGAATGAAGAACTCCGGCCTGCGTGCCGCGTATGACCTTGGGTGGTCTTGTACTTGACAATTCGATAAACAATTTTAACTTCCTTGTTATGCTAGTGGATATTTGGCTGTGTGTTGACATATGTTATGCTAATAGTTGTCTGTTTTTATGCGAATTTTGTTATTGTCACAATATGTGCATGTGTAATTACTTTGATTCAGGTATCACGAATGAATGGTGGCGCTGACAGGTTTGTTGTGTTTATGACAACGTTTTATTCTGTCGTTTTTGTGCACAGGTTAGATCGTGAATACGAAGTGATCGAGTTTACAGGTTATTGTGTAGACCCAGCTGTTCTCAGCCTTGGGGGTGCTTACAATGTTTGTTTGTCCTGTGTTCGATGTTTTCGTGTTTATGTGAGCACGAAGTATTTGTTTGGCGTTTGTTAGGCTTTAGTTGTGTGTCTGACCCGGCTGTGCACTTGCTTGTGACAGGCCTTGGAGGTCTACAACGTTTCCTAATGGTCGAGCCATTGATGTTTTCGTGTATGCCCAAAGTGATATATGCAGTTGTGACAAAGAAATTCGCATAATAGAAAGATAGCCAAACACTTCTTGTATTATAAATGTGTTGGCAACTTGGCCATTGCAATTACAAGAACTTCATTCATAAGTAGCACCTTCTCAGCTGTTGGGCGTTCCATGTGCGAGGAACCTCCTTGTTGTCGATGGTGCGCAGCTTATAGGCCCCCTTTCCGAGCACGGTGTCGATGACATACGAACCCTCCCATTTGGGAGCCAACTTCCCGGGTTTTTCTGCATTTGAGGCTTCATTGTCTCTGAGGACGTATTCTCCCGGGTTGAAGGTGCATATTCGGACTTTAGAGTTGTAATATTTTTCCAGCTTTGTTTTGTACTTTGCTTCGTTGATTGCCGCCATTTCTCTCCGTTCTTCTAGGAGGTCAAGGTCGATCCTCCTTTCTTCTTCATTGTTGATCATGTTCATGGAGAGCATTCTGGGTGACGGCAATCCTATCTCTGCTGGTATTACAGCCTCCGACCCATAAACCAAGCTAAACGGTGTTTCTCCGTTGCTTGTTTTGGGCATCGTCCTGTGGGCCCACAAGATGCTTGGCAGTTCGTCTACCCAACCTCTTCTTTTTTCTCCCAGCCTTGCCTTAATTCCGTCGACTATACTCTTGTTGACGGCTTCCACTTGACCATTCCCCTGCGGGTGCGCGACCGACGAGAAGGTATGCTCGATGTGTAATTCCTTGAACCACTGTTGGAGGTTGTCTTCGGCAAAGTTGGTTCCATTGTCGGTGATTATCTTGAGAGGTAGACCAAAACGGCAGATGATTTGTTCCCAAATGAATTTTTTGACAACGGCGGCTGTGGTCGACGCGAGGGCCTTTGCCTCTACCCATTTGGTGAAATAGTCAACTGCGACTATTATGAACTTGACAGCTCCTGGGGCTTCGGGAAAAGGTCCGACCATGTCTATTCCCCATTGCTGAAAGGGCCATGCCGTGGTGACTGGTACCAACTCATTCTTGGGACGCATCGTTTTGGGGGCATGTCTTTGACATCCACTGCATTTCCTCAGCTCTTTGACCGCGTCCAAATGCATTCCGGGCCAATAGTATCCCACATTCATGACTTTTGCTACCACCATTCTTGGTCCGGCTTGTATACCACAGATTCCCTCGTGCACCTCTCTGATCAAATAGCGTGCGTCTTCGGGGTCAACGCATCTTAACAAAGGCCCGAGGTATGATTTTCTGTACAAAATCCCATCAGCCATATGGTAGTGTTCGGATTTGTACTGGATTTTCCGTGCTTCTGCCTTGTTCTCCGGGAGTACTCCAGATTGGAGGTATGTGATTATCGGAGTCATCCAAGACGTTGTCCCTTTTTGAACGACGCTTACTTCTCGTAGTGGCACTGACGGGTTGCTTAAAACCTCTATGCGTACATCTTTTGCTAGGTGCTGGAAGCTCGTAGAGGCGAGTTTACTCAGCGCGTCAGCTGGCTTATTCTCGCTTCTATTGATGTGATGTACTTTGTAGGAATAGAAGGTTTGTAGCAGTGTCTTTGCTTGGCTCAGGTAAAGTGCCATTGTATCTCCCTTAGCTTCGTACTGCCCGTTGATTTGGCCTGCCACCAACATGGAGTCCACGTGCGCTTCGATGTGTCGTACTCCCATTTTGATTGCCAGCCTTAATCCAGCAAGGAAGGCTTCGTATTCAGCTTCGTTGTTGGTGCTTTTAAAATCCAGGCGTATGGCGTAGGTGAACTCGTGTTTGTCAGGGCTCACTAGCCGGAGACCGGCACCTGCGCCATCCTCGTTAGACGCACCATCTGTGTATAGTAGCCATGGTTCTTCCACTTGTTGTTTCTCGGCCTTTTCCATCGCCTTGCATTCTCGATCTTTGTCATCCGGCACCTCTGTCATGAAATCTGCAAGTACTTGGCCTTTGATCGCCGGTCTTGGTCTGAACACTACGTTATGACCCCCGAGCTCTATTGCCCATTTTGCTAATCTCCTTGAAATCTCTGGCCTTGCGAGTATGTTGCCAATATTGTAGTTTGTTAGCACGTGAATGACGTGGTTGGCAAAGTACCTGCGCAGCCTTCTTGATGCATGGATCAGCGCGAGTACTAGTTTCTCCATGATTGCATACCGGGTTTCTGGGTCGGTTAGAGTTCGTGACACATAATAGACTGGCGTCTGAACACCCAGTCGATCTACAAGCAACACTGCTCCTACTGCTCTGTCGGAGGCTGATAAGTACAGTACCAGAGGTTCGCCCTTGACTGGCGCAGTTAATGTTGGCAGCTTGATGAGGCAGTCTTTCATCTCGCGGAATGCGCTTTCAGCTTCCGGAGTCCACTGAAATTGGCTCTTCTTCATGCAGTTACGGAGAGTTTTTATAAACGGAAATGATTTAGCTGCGTGATTGGCCAGGAAGCGGTTGAGTGCTGCCAACCGTCCCGCCAATTTTTGCATCTCCTTAATCGTTGACGGTGACGGCATGCGTTCTATTGCTTGTATCTTGTCAGGGTTCACCTTGAAACCATCTTTCGTGACGATGAAACCCAGGAATTTCCCCTCCTCCATGCCGAAGGAGCATTTCGCTGGGTTTAACTTGATGCTGACTCCGCGCAGAGTGTCAAATGTCTTTTGGATGTTCAGCAACATTGTACTCTCCTCTTTGCTTATAATAACCAGATCGTCCATATACACTTCTATATACTTGCCGATGGCGTCGTGGAAGGTTTCGTTCATGAGCCTTTGATAAGTCGCGCCCGCATTTTTTAAACCAAAAGGCATTTTGGTATAGCAGTATAGCCCTGTTGGCGTGCGGAACGCGGTCTTGTCTTCATCCTGCACGGCCATCTGTACCTGGTGGTACCCTTTGTAGCAATCAAGGAAACATTTCCATCGGAATGTGGCAAGTGAATCGATCTTTTCATCGATGTCTGGTAAGGCGTAACAGTCGCGCGGACATGCCTTATTCAGATCTTTGTAATCAACGCACATTCTCCAGCTACCGTTGTTCTTTTGGACCATCACTGGGCTTGCTACCCATGTTTGGTACTTGACCTCCCTGATGATTCCTGCGTTTAACAGCTCTATCACTTGCTCTTTCATGGCGTCGTGCTTTATGTCTCCCAAATGGCGCTTAGCATGTACCACCGGTTTGGCTTCTTCCGAGACGTTTAAGCGGTGTTCAGCTATGTGCCGTGGAACGCCCACCATGTCTGCTGGCGTCCAGGCAAAGACATCCATATTTTGGAACAACAATTTTTTTAGCGCTGCACGCGTCAGATCGGACATTGCGGGACCCAAGGTTACTGTCTGTTCCGGATATGCGCTGTTTAGCACCCATTTTTCTGCCTCTTGGCGTGCTTCTGGTTTCCTTGTTTTTGCAGGTCTTAGCTCATCTGTTGCTAATACTTCTTTGCTTGCGTAGATGATGGCTACTCCTGTCTCTGTTGGGAATCCCACTGCTGAGTGTGGGCCAGAGCAGATCATGCTGAAATCACCCTGGGATTCTCTTCCAAGCAGAATATCGTGTCTTGAATGTGCTGGCAGCACCATGAACATGACTTCTTCTGTTCTTGAGTTTCTTCCGTCCGAGAGCAACACTGGGAACGATATTTGTCCTAGAGGAAAAACGGCTTCGTTGCAGAAGCCAGTGAGAGGGTAATAAACTGGTTCTAAGCGCGCTTTGTCCTCCTGATCGAACTGATTAAAACACTGTTCATATATGATATCCGCAGTGCTCCCCGGATCGATGAAGATGTAATCTGTTTGGTAATGCCCTATGACGCCTGAGATGACTATTGGTCTTCTTTCTCGAGGGCCTCCTCTTACAACGGGGAAAACAACTTGTTTCTCGCGCCATGAGTCGTCTTGCGCGCGCTTGTTGTAATTTCTTCTTGGCCTTCGTGGACCCCCTTGAACCATGTGGGTTTCTAACTTCCGGAGTTTTTTGTTGTCCGGCCCTTCTTCTCTTCTTTGAATCTGACGGTAATCACGCCTTCCGCCTTTGACCAGGTGAGTTAACTTTCCGTCTCTTAAGGCCCTTTCGATTTCTTGTTTGAGGCTGAAACAATCGTCGGTTAAGTGGCCGGTGTCCTTGTGGAATTCACAAAAAAGATTTGGGTCTTGGCCCCTTTTGTTGCGCATCTGTAGTGGTGGCTTGAACTGGTGGTTCTCGGTTGCCAAGACTTCTGAAGGGGTTTTTGTTAGGACTGTCCACTGCTTTTCTCTGTTTTCTCTTTTCACCTCTTTTCGGTGTGCTATTTGGTTGATCGTGTGGCGCGCGTCTTCTCTTACCGGGCTTCTTTCTCTGTGACCGGATGCTTTCCAAGGTTGGTTTCTACCTTTCTTGTTGTGCCGGTCGGTATGGTTGTAACTACGCTGACGGTGGTCGTCACCGGTCAACTGTCTATCCGACTGTGCGATGGTTTTGGCAGTTTCAATGAAGGTCTCCCAGTCTTTGGGTCCTCCATCTCTTCCTTTGACACGCTTGATGAGATCATCACACTTGACAGCCCTCATAAAATGTGCGCGCATCATCTTTTCGCCTACATCGCCTATCTCCAAACATTCTTTGTTGTATCTTGTAATGAAATCTTCCACGCTTTCGTGGTCTCTGCGCCATATGTTCAGACAATCGGCTGGATCCCTGGTGTGTCGTCGTTGTTGTGAGAAGTGTGCTAGGAACTTCTCTCGGAAATTAACCCATGATTTGATTTTTCCTGCTGGTAGGCTGTCAAACCAGATGCGCGCCGCGCCTATGAAGGTTTGAGCGAATAGATGACACCAGGTTGGTAAGTTCCATCCGCCTGTTGCTCCTGCACCGTTAAAAACTTGGAGATGATCGTCTGGGTTTGTCAACCCGTTGTATTTGCCTACGTTGTGTGGCAATTTTGTTTTGTCTATGGCAGCCGTGGCGATCTCTCTGATGAACTTTGAATTCTCAGCCATGTCGTCTGGACGATAGCTTAGAGTGTAATCATGTTCAGCTTTTGGGTCGTAACCTGCGCGCTTGCGAGGTTTGTACGCTTCATGCTCTGGTGGCAGCCTACTGAACACTGTGTTCGTCTCGTTTTCATCGTCGAATTCGTCGTTTATGTTGCGCGGGCCTAAACGGCTTTGTATTGGCTTCTTCGGTTGTTGAGAGTACTGCACGTAATTGCTTTCTGTTTCGCCGTAAGTATCGCGTGTGTCGTGCGCGCTTGGCCTTCTAATATGCGGTGGAGGTATTGACTCAGGACGCAGGTTGAATGCATTGGCCTGTTGAGGCATGGGAGCACTCAAAGGCCTTTGCGGTGGAGTGACAAATGCTGACTGGTGAGCTTGTGCTTGAAGCAAAGCTTGCTGCGCACTGAGTTGTGTGTAAACAAGATTGATAGACGCCACTTGTTCGGCATACCAGGAAGCCAGAGTTTTTCCTTCGGGTAGCCCGAGTAGTGCAGAGAAGTTTAGTTGTGCTTGGTCCGATGGAGCTGAGGGGCCAGCTCCATGGCTCTGAGTTTGCATTGGTGGTGGTGTCTGTTGGACTACCTCTGACGGAGGCTGGAACGCAGCTCCGTTTGTGGTCTGAGTGATGATTCTTGGTGGAGTTTGGAAAGTAGCCCCAGGTGCGTTTTGAGTAGCAATCCTGGATGTACTCCCAAAGATGCTGGGAAACTCATTGTTCATCGGTCCTTCTTGGATAATTTCGTTCCTTGGACCTCGTTGAACGTGTACGTTGTCCGAAACGAGTTCGAAGGAAGAAACGTCTCCGTCCACTTGGTGAGAAGGGTTTTGTTCAGCCATGTTTGACGAGTGTTTTTTGAAAAGAAAAAGAGATGAGAGTGGTTTTGCTAAAAGCGGATGGCGCCAATGATGAAACACTGGTTAACAATATGGTTAAGCAGCGGGGTTATTTCTTCTGTGGGTTCAATCTCTCTTTCTACTCGCGGGTGTGGCTTGGTTCCTGCAAAACAGCAACACCGTTAGTCTCGTTAAGAGGGGAATATGGGGGTTTCCCTCTTAACCAGGCTCCGGCGTGAGAATAAGTACTGTTCCGAGGAGGAAATAAGAGTGTGTGTTAAGTATGAGAATAGTGAGAGCAAGATCCCTTTACCTGAATGATGAAGGGTTCTATTTATAGCCGGAGGGTGAGAGAGGGAAGAGCAGCGATGCCAGCTGTGGTTGCGCGCCAGCTGTCCGACCAAGGGGAATATCCTCTTGGTCTCCTCTGCTGTGGTCAGTGTAGTGATACACGTGGCGCGCTCGCATTCGCTCATCTTGGAGACGTCGTACTGGCATTGTCGGGCTGCCCTTGGATTTGTTACAGGCCTACGTGGCGCCTGGTGACTGGTGACACGTTGTGTCCTTTATGTCGGGTGGAGCATCTTTGGGGCCACCCAGATATTTTCCAGAAGCTTCTAGAAGCTTCTGGATGGCTTCGTCGATGTCAGCGCCACGTCTGATGGAAAAAGTGGTGTGGTCCTTGCCATGTTGGCAAGGAATTGGGACCATACCTCTTCACTTGCAGTTGTATGTTTTCTACAAATTCATACGCATGTTCATTAAAAAGTAAATGATAATTTAGACAAATTGTACATATACATGAGACATGAGTAATAATTATAAGGTGAAACCTATACGATTAAGCGATTATAGTATTATATGAATGGAAGTTGACATATATGTAATATTTATGATAAAACAAGTCTATACAAGTTATACGACCATATTGGGTCTTCGATGTTGACTCGTGGCCTTCAAACTCAAATCTCCCAGATCGTTTACAACACACAGAATTGCTAAAACTTTTAGCGACACTTTTTATTAAATTGAAAGGATGCAAATTACAATTAATAATGCCCTATTTATAAAGCTACCAACAATACGAAACCTACTGAACTAGAACTCCTAAATTGACTTTAACTCTATCTAAACTAATCAGATAAAAACTAAAAAACTCAATTATTAAAACTAAGTCCCTGAACTTTTAGATCTCCACCGAACCACCCCTCGAGATCCCCCGTACCTCCTTAACGTGCAACATTGATTAATTTCAATACTCCCTCTCAATGTTGACATTCTTCATATTCATAGCTTCTCGAAATTCTTTAAGCTTCACACCTGGTAGGCTTTTTGTAAATATATTAGCAACCTGTTCATGAGTATTGACATACCTCAAATCAATCTTCCCTTCTAACACTTTCTCTCGTGTAAAGTGGTAATGCACTTCAATATGTTTCGTCCTTGCGTGAAACATTGGATTCTCGACCAAGTGAATCGAGGACAGGTTATCACACCATAATACCACTTTCTCATCAACTAATTGCTTCAGTTCGCCAAGTAACAAACGCAACCAAACCACCTCTTGGCCTGCCACTGCAGCTGCCCTATACTCTGCTTCAGTTGTCGACAATGAAACAATTGGTTGTCTCTTGCTACACCATGTTATTACTCCTCGACCTAGTTTAAACACATAGCCAGTAGTCGATCTTCTTGTATCCAGATCACCCGCATAATCAACGTCACAATAACCCACCAAATCTAACTTCACATCCCGGTCGAACTTCACTCCATAACCAAGAGTTGTTTTCACATACCTCAGAACTCTTCTTATGGCATCAAGATGTGGTTTTCTAGGTCGTTGCATATATCGACTAAGCACACCTACTTCAAATGCTATGTCAGGTCTCGTTAAGGTCAAATAAATTAAACTTCCTACTATTTGTCGATACATAGTAGGATCTTCTAATTCCTTTCCTTTATCAGCACAAAGTTTAACTGTGGTATCCATGGGTGTATCTATTGGTTTACAATCTAACATACCAAACCGAGATAACAAGTCAATTGAATACTTCTGTTGATGCAGAATCAAGGCTCCCTCTTCATACTATAACTCCAAACCTAAAAAGTGACTTAACTTACCAATATCTTTCATGTAGAATCTTACACATAAATTATGTTTAAGCTGCTCAATTCCAACTTCATCATCTCCAGTAATTATCAAATCATCTACATATACCAACACCGCAACCAGCTTTGAATCGGTTATTTTAATAAACAAACTAGCATCAGCCTTCGACATCTCAAAATCGTTATGTTGCAGGAATTCACTCATCTTCCCGAACCATGCCCTTGGGGATTGTTTTAAACCGTAAATCGCCTTCTGTAACTTGCATACATAGTCAGGGTGCTCTTTACTTTCAAAACCTTCTGGTTGCATCATGTGAATTGTATGATTCAAATCCCCATAAAGAAACGCATTCTTTACGTCCATTTGATGTAACTTCCAATTCTTTCCGGCTGCCACTGCTAGAACTACCCGAATGGTTGTTAATTTCGCTACAGGACTGAACGTATCTTCATAATCAACACCATACTGTTGAGAAAAACCTCGAGCCACCAACCTAGCTTTGTATCGATCAACCGAGCCATCTGCCTTACGTTTTATCTTAAAAACCCATTTGCACGTCACCGGTTTTACATCAGCCGGTTTCGGAACTAAAACCCAAGTTTCATTTCTTTTCATGGCACTAATTTCTTCTTGCATAGCATCACGCCATTCTTGTTTGTTGGCTGCATGTTTATAGCTTTCGGGTTCCACTTCGGCTGCCTCGGTTACGGCTACATTCACCATGTATCTTGCATTTGGTTTTCTGACCCGAGTAGATCTTCTTGGTTCAGTTTGAGGGCTTTTTTCGGAAGCTTCACTTACAGATTCATGCACACCTGTGTTCCACGGTTGTTGCCTTATTCTCGGTTCTGACCGAGGACTCGTTTCCAAATTCGCACCATCTTCATCAACTTCAACTGTTTGGTTATTTTCATCAAACATTAAACTAATTTCCGAGCTTTTTAACTTTTCTTTAATGAACTCGGTATCTGGTAGTACTTCTTTTTCATTAGACCACCAAGATGAATTTTCATCAAACACTACGTTCCGAGATACATAGCATCGGTTTATTGTTGGGTCACAACATCGCCAACCTTTTCGTACCGGATCGTATCCGACGAACATACATCTAATAGCTTTCTTTTCCATCTTGTCGCGTAACTGATTTGGCACGAAAACATAGCATACGCATCCGAACACTTGAAAATAAGATACATTCGGCTTTACCTTTAATAACTTCTCGTACGGAGATTGATACTCTTGATCTTGTTGTGGTAGTCGGTTTATGACATACGCCGCCATTCGCATTGCTTCTGCCCAAAACCTACCCGGAACATTCTTTGCGTGTATTATACTCCTACACGTTTCAGCTAAGTGCCTATTTTTCCTTTCGGATACGCCATTCTGTTGCGGTGTATTAGGGCACGTTAACTGTCTTCGAATTTTGTGTTCTCTTAGGTACTTATCAAAATTGTGTGCTAAATACTCCCCTCCATTATCGGATCGTAAACACTGGATTTTGTTACCCGTTTGCCGTTCGGCTTCTGCTTTGAATAACTTGAATTTTTCAAAAACTTCCGACTTTTCTTTCATAAAGTCTACCCAAACATATCTTGAAAAATCAGCTATAAAGGTCACCATGTATCTTAGACCTTTAATTGAGGGATGTTTTACCGGACCGAAGACATCTGAATGAATTAACTCCAAGGGAACTCTAGCTTTATGACTTGTGATGCGTGTGAAGTGTTATATATATTAGGTGTATATTTTAAGCTCTTTTTAACACTTTTGTTAGCCAAGTTTTAAATTTATAAAACACGATATTTACTAACACTAAACACACATATGGGCAAGTGCACCCATCGTGGGCGTAGTATAGTGTTGGTAAGATACCGATGTCGTCCAAGGACACAAGAGCTTTTAGTACCGGTTTATCCTCAACGTCTAATCAAATCAAAAAGTTTAGAAAAATTGTTTTAAGCTAAGAAAAATAAAAACTAACTAAAATGCTGAAAATAAAAATAAAAAACAGATAGACAAGATGAATCACTTGGTTCCGACTCGTGTATAGTGTAACCTTTGATTATTTCCGCACTTTTGCACTTATTTAAGAGATTATCTTAGTTATTGTAGTAGGCCCCTCTTTTGAAGGTGACGTTACCCTCAACCCAGTAGTTTGAGTCAGCAAGGATACAATCCTAAAGGGTCGGATTATTGAAAGATAATTAATTAAGTTATTAATGCAAATTATGGTAGGCCCCTCTTTTGGAGGTGATGTTACCCTCGACTAAGTAGTCTGAGTCAGCAGGGATACAGTCCTAAATAGCCGGGTTATAGTATTAATAGTAGTTAACTTATGAGGGGATCAAAGAGTTTGGACCCCCGCCATCCAATACCGTTAAGTATTGAATGAGGTCCTACTAAATTTGACCCAGGTCCATTGCAGGACCTCTAAACGCTGAACAATGTCAAGACTCTTACCAAACCGTTCCCTTAACCCCCGACCAGGTAGCCAACATACCTCCATATAGACCATGGAGATATGAATGGTGAAAATATTTTATTTTATATAGACAGTAAAATAATGTCAAGACACCACGGACAAACGATAAGGAAGAATCACCTTCAACATAAGAAACTAGTTATTAAAGTCATTAATACAAAACCAAGTAAAAGGTGCGAAAAGATTAGAAATAAAAAGTATTACACTAGACACTTGTCTTCACCAAGTGATGTAAGAGACTTAGGCAAACATGGCCTTGATTGTCAAGAACTCTTACGATCAATCTTGGATCCCGAGACGACTCACACACTCTATGATGGACAATGGATGATGGTGTTATGATGGTGGTGGGTGGTGGGTGAAGTGTGAGAGAGGTGGTGTGCCAAGGGATGGTTTGAGCTTAAGCCAAGCACTCCTATTTATAGGCTGAACAGAAGCTCGGGCACGGCCCCGTGTCCAGTGGGCACGGCCCCGTGTCCACATCCTTCTCTTTCTTCATTTATTGCAGCTTGTCATATTAGTTGACCACGCCCCCGTGTCCGCTGAGCACGACCCCGTGTGCAGAAGAATCTTTGTACTATGAAGATTTGCTTAGATTGTGCGAATCTTATAGTTGACCACGGCCCCGTGTCCGCTGAGCACGGCCCCGTGGTGGGCAATAAAAGCTTCTACCACTTTGTCTTTTCTGCTGACACTTGGGCACGCCCCCGTGCTGGCTGAGCACGGGGCGTGTTCAGTCTCCTGTCTTCTTGTTTTGCTTGGGAAGATGCTGTCGTGGGGTCGGGCATGTCACGTCTTGTTCCTTTTCTTGTATTTATGTTAGATTTTGATGTCTTTTTGCTTCTTTTGTTAATTTGAGCTCATTTAATCCTGAAAATACAAAAGGAAGACAAAAGCATACTTTTTCCAACATTAGTACTAAAAAAGTGTTAGTTTTATGCCACAATTGATGTAATTTATATGTTGCATTTTGCACATATCAACTTGATCTTCCATATGGCAACTGATGTGCTTTTCCATATTGACACCTGGCGCAGACAGTTTCTTTCTTAACTTCGAAACTGGGTAACCCATCAACCAATTCATTCTTCATCATCAGTTCTAATTTATCAAAGCCAACATGACTTAACCTAGCATGCCACAATTCCGCTGTTTGATTTGCTTTTGTTTTATCAACATAAGCAGACTCAGCCGATAAAACATAAACTGTATCAGTTCTCTTTCCTTGTAAAATAGGAATAGACGAAGTTTCAAACTTATAAAAAATAAGTACATCGTTAGGACCGAAAAGAACGTACTTACCAGTCGAAGTTATTTGTGGTACTGAAAACAGGTTCTTTTTCACTCCTGGTACATGAAAAACCTCTTGCATCACGAACTCTTCCTGGCCTTTTTCAGGTGGAAACCGAACCTCGCCAATATTTGCAATCTGATGCTTCGAGTTGTCAGCAATAACCACAACTTGATTTCCGGTATATTTTTTGCATTTGCTTAGTTTTTCCTTCTTCCCAGTTAAATGGTTTGAACATCCGGAATCAACGATCCATTCTTCAAGCGTATTTGACTTAAGCTCGGTAGTTGCTGTGAGAGCCGGAACTTCTTCAACTTGCGCCATGTAGGCCTCCACGTCCCATGGCTCTTCGTGTTCGGTTGTTGCTGCGTTTCCTTCGGCCTTTGGTTGTGTGCAATCTTTAGCCATATGTCCTCGAACCCCACAATTATAACATTTAAACGGAAATCTACGATTCTTTCCGTTTTTACCCTTTTTCTCGGACTCGGCTTCACCGGATTGTTTTCCCTTGCGATCCCCTTCATTCTGTTTGCTTCGATCTTGGGCTTTGGACCTGTTATGCCAAGGTTTAGAAGTTTGTCCTTTGTTTCTTTTCTTTTCTACAAACAAAACCTTCTCGTCCTCCGTTTTTATTGAAACGCCACCTGGTTGAGCCGCATACGCTTCTTGTCCGGTAAGAAGATTTTCAAACTCGGTAATGTTCGATTGGTTTGCCCAGCCTTGAATGGCTGCAACAAACGACCTGTACTCCGGTTTCAGGCCATGAACAAGAGTTCGCTTCATCCTTGCTTCACTTACTTTTGATTGCGGGTCTAGGTCTCCGATTTCCCTGCACAGATTCTTGACTTTGCGGAAGTATTGAGCAATTGAGAGATCCCCTTGAGACACACTCATGAGTTCTCCTTCGATCAATTGCAGCCTCGCCTCATTCTTTTTAGTGAACAAAGATTGTAACAGGTCCCATGTTTGTTTCGGATATTCCAGATCTTGAATATGATCCAGAATCTCCTCCTCCACAGTGGTTTTGATTACGAACATCGCGCGACCTGCCTTGACTTGCCACTTACCGACTGCACCATTCACGTCGTTCGTGGGTTGCCTCATTTCAGTTCCATTCGTAACCTGCCATAAGTCTTGTCCTTGCAAATAAGACTTAATACAAGTAGACCACTTCTTGTAATTTGACTGGTTGAGTTTCTTGATGCCACCAGCCACTTGCAAATCAGCCATCTTGATCTTCTTCTTCGATTATTCTTCGAATGGTTTCTGGTTCTAATGATTTGGTAGACAAACTACCAATCTTTGTTCTTCACTCGAGCCTAATCGGTTTCAACAGGCTCTGATACCACTTGTTGACTCGTGGCCTTCAAACTCAAATCTCCCAGATCGTTTACAACACACAGAATTGCTAAAACTTTTAGCGACACTTTTTATTAAATTGAAAGGATGCAAATTACAATTAATAATGCCCTATTTATAAAGCTAACAACAATACGGAACTTACTGAACTAGGACTCCTAAATTGACTTTAACTCTATCTATACTAACCAGATAAAAACTAAAAAACTCAATTATTAAAACTAAGTCCCTGAACTTTTAGATCTCCACCGAACCACCCCTCGAGATCCCCCGTACCTCCTTAACGTGCAACATTGATTAATTTCAATATTCGAGTCAAGTTTGTAAGTGGAAAAGGGGGCGGACCAGGCCTGTGCAAGCCCAGTCGTAACGTACGTACAAGGTCGGCATAGGCTATAAAGGTAAAGGAGTCTTACGCCATTTGTGTGCTACACTGCATCGTATACCAGACATTACACCGCCCAGTGCAGCTTATGCCAAGGGTCGTCCTAAGCTACATTGATCCTTTATTCTTTAGTTTTTGGTTATTTCATGTTTGATAAATTGGCTTAAATTACATGGTTTATATGATTATACTAATGGTTATATTGTATAATCATGTGTAGGTAAAGGTCTTGAATCAGATTAAACAAAGAGGCTTTTGTAAATGCCTAGTATTATCGAACAAGTAATAGTGGGTAGTTGTTTTAAAAGAGGTCAAACATTTTATATTTTGGTTAATATGTGACATCTTTACAAAATGGAATGAAGAACATGAACGTTTTATGCTTGCAATTAAATTATAAAAAGTTACATTAGGGTGTAACAAGGCAAATGGCCGGCCCGTAGGGGGTGTAGGGTGGGCGACGCCATAAGGCCCAAACCCTCCAAGAGCCAAATCTTTTTTAATTTTATATAGAATTTACACTGTATAAGACATTGATTGGGTGATAATCTTGGGCCACCGATGTTAATCCTATAAACAGTCTCAAAACCAACATGAACCAGAAACTCATGAGCAACCCCTAACGAATGAAAACTCACAAATCAATGTAATCCCATTTGCTTCCACAGAAAAAAAAAACGGCAGAATTTATATCAAATCTAGTGTTCTTGATAGGGTAAAAGTGCAATGTGAGCCAATGCCTACGAGTTTTCCTGGTACTAAAAAGTATAAATTAAACTACTAGTAAACCCTAGCTGAAGAAGACAGGGATTTTGGGGACACCTATTTTAGTGATTGACTATTAATCTAAATGGATAAGATCACATGTGTTTGGTGGTGGTACTAAACACAATGCGCCGTTGAAGGTAAAGTTAACATCTCACCTCAGTACTAAGAGTTAAATGTCCGGATAGTCCATGTAGTTTACCCTTTTTTCATCTTTAGTCTCTAACTTTCTAAAATTACAGCTATAGTCCTCAACTTTTCAATTTTTGTTCCCGGATAGTCCCTGACGAGGATGAGGGTTTGTTTTCTCAGTTAAGTTGCTATTGTTGCTTGTAGTTTTGAGGCTGGGTTATCATATTAGTTTTGCATTCCACTTGCTGAAAGCCTATAACGCTTCATTTGGGTTTTTTTCCCGAGGCAATGATGATAAACCATATACGATAATTATTGTAATGCCATGGCAAATGCTTCATTTGCAGCTAGAATAACATGTCTTTTATGAGCCTGTTATTAGATCGAATCCAAAATTTCAACCTCCTTATACACTTTATTTCAAATTTTAAGTTTGATGTATATATTTGTTATGGAGAATGTTGGGTCTAAGCGAAACACAACTTCTTCAACGCTTACAAAAAAATTGTAGATGAAGTCATCACCCATGATAACGAATCAATGAAAAAATAACATTATCGACTGAAAAGGTTGCAACTATTCGTCAATCACAATTGAAGTTGCAAGTTTCAATTGATGAGTTGTATTCACGTCACGAAGCAAAATAAAAGCTCGAAGAAATAGATTAGATGTGGTTGATAATATTGTGTAGGGGTGTGCAAAAAACCGAATTAACCGAACCATAACCGAATTAACCGACAAAACCGAATCGAAAAAACGAACCAAATAAAAAACCTGTGGGTCGGTTAATGTTTTTTTTTTGAACCGAAAGTAGCGGGTTGGTTATGGTTATCATTTTTTCCGTACCCACCATAACCGAACCGAACCGACATGTAATAAATCTTTGTAGGACTTAGCACTTTTCACCATATTTTTAATATTTTATGTTTTTTACTGAAGATTTTTAGTACTTATGGGGTTTTCAAATCATTTTGTGGTTTTGGTTGAATGTTTATTTGAATTTATGGAACGTATCATATCACTTAATTTGGATATCTATACTACTTTAATAAGCATATAGGAAGGGCAACAATGGTCATTTGCCATTGTACAATCATTTTAAGCACATAATACAACCTTTAAAGCATAAAGGTGTTGAAAAATCCTTCAACACACGCGGAGCAGCTCATATAAACTAACCGGATCTCTTTGACCCATTTTACTCAAATGGATCCAATATATACTTTCTTTCACTAAATCTAAACCCTAAATTCATTTGATTCACATCCGCCCCCATCCTTCTTCTCTCTCTCCCTCTCACCAGACGTGGTGTCTGCATGCGACGGTGTCGCAACCCCCGATCCCTGATCCCCGGGAACAGGCGGACGCGAGCTCAGAGTTTGGTGGTATCAGTTTGTTAAATCTTGCAGCGGAATTTACATCAGGACCGTAGTTAGGAAATGTTTATCAGAGTAAAACCACCATATTTGATATTAATAATAACATGGGAAAAACCCAAGTTTCTTATTACAATACATTTATAGGGACAAACCCTATTTTATTGAATTTAAAACATCGTTTATTAGGTAACTTTTATAGCCACATTTTCCCAAGCCTTCAGTGCTCTCCAGCTGGCTTTTCACTAATTGGCTGTTCACATTGTGTTACCTGTAACGCGTTTTAAAAACATTTGTCAGTCGGAAATACTGGTGAGTGAATCCCAGTTTAATCAAGAAACATTTTATCAATTAAGACAGTATTGAGAGCGATCACATTGTTTATTTCTACACAATTACTCATTCAGTATTTGCCACTCGACCGGATCTATGGCTATGGTCAAATTACCCATTGGCTAACTCGTCGTCCAATGGTAATGCATTGTCATTCAGACTTACTACTACTCGTAGTAAATTTTGTATACAAAACCCCATAATACCGGCAGTAATTGAAGAACTACAAAGACTCAATCACCGCTTAATTTCATTGTAAAACATTTAAGGTTTTGTAAAACATTCCAAAAAGATTATCAAAAAGAGGATAAACTCACATTTCTATCTTAAACTTCGCGTAAGGGTTTCCTGGATATAATCTATAATTTATACAAATGTACATTGGTTAGTATCATAATCCTTTGAAAATATTAATGATACCCTCCCCGAGACGGCATTCCAACAACTACGTCAGGCAGAACCACGACAGTTGTTACGGAACCCTAAATCAATCGGGCAGCGTAACTTTTACGAAACTGGGGTTATAATACTTACAACGGAGCAGAACCTCGCTAATTAGGGGTATAATACCCGACTATAATTCCTCTTCTACAGAAAGTGAGATTGAGAAAAAGAAATGAGCGACGTAAAGTGAAACCCGATGCCTGCTATTTATAGTTCCTGGTTCTGACTTTCAGGCAGCCCGCGTAAGGTAAGGCTAAGCCTTACGCGGCCCGCGTCAACATATGGTCAACGTGTAGCTTAGCCCGGTCACCAAGTAGACTCGACACGATATCGACACGTGTCAGCTCAGGATGCATCCGCATTTGATGATCTCTAGCGGCCCGCGTAAGTGTAAGCTTAAGCTTACGCGGCCCGTATCAACTTAAGAAGTCAACGAAGTCCGGTCTACACCCTTATACCGCCCGCGTGAGTTGTTGGGGTGGGTCTACGCGGCCCGCCTCGACTTATTATTTAGGGTTTTTAATTTATTTTGTAAACCATAATATATTTCGGGCTTGGTTTTCACATACGGGGTGTAATATAAGACATATTGGAACATTCTAAATTATACTAGAGTGATAGACATATTATGAGGGTGTCGGTTTTACCGAGGGTTGTTACATTCTCCCCACCTTGTTTTAGAGCTCGTCCTCGAGATCTACTGGAATAAGTATGGATATTTTCTTTTCATTTCAGATTCAAGCTCCCATGTGTACTCAGGTCCTCTTTTGGAGTCCCACTTCACTTTGACTAGAACTAGTTTCTTGTGTTTGAGATTCTTGACTTTCCTGTCTTCAATTTGTAAAGGCCTTTCTATAAACTTGAGTTGTTCATTTACCTCCATATCCTTAAGAGGAACTAATAATGACTCATCTGCTAAACACTTTTTGAGGTTTGATACATGAAACACATTATGTATTCCTGCCATTTCCTCTGGCAGTTGTAGCTGATAGGCTACATGTCCTATTCTTCTAATAATCTTAAAAGGTCCAATATACCTGGGACTTAGCTTTCCCCGTTTGATGAATCTTACCACTCCTTTCCAAGGAGAGACTTTCAATAATACTTTATCTCCTACCTGAAATTCCAATGGCTTGCGTCGGTTATCAGCATAGCTTTTCTGTCGATCACGTGCGGCTTTCAGTCGTTCCTTGACTTGAAAAATTTTATCGGTTGTCTCTTGCTCTATCTCAGGTCCAGATAGTTGCTTTTCCCTAATTTCTGCCCAACAGACTGGGGTTCGGCACTTTCGTCCATAAAGTGCTTTGAATGGTGCAGCATTGATACTTGTGTGATAACTATTATTATAAGAAAATTCTATTAAAGGTAAGTGATCATCCCAATTACCTCCGAAATCGATTACACAAGCTCTAAGCATGTCCTCCATTGTCTGAATTGTTCTTTCGCTTTGTCCGTCTGTTTGTGGGTGATAAGCCGTACTCAATTTTAACTTGGTTCCCATTGCTTTTTGGAAACTTGACCAAAAATGAGAGGTAAATCGACTGTCCCTATCAGAAACAATTGATAAAGGAATACCATGTAAGGAAACAATTTCATTTACATATAATTTAGCTAATTGTTCCATACTAATTGTTTCCTTCATTGGTAGAAAATGAGCTGACTTGGTTAGTCTATCTACAATCACCCAGATTGTATCATTTCCTTTCTTGGTTTTGGGTAGTTTAGTAACAAAATCCATTGTTATAAATTCCCATTTCCAAATTGGCATTTCTAATTGCTGTAACAAACCTGAGGGTTTCTGGTGTTCAGCTTTAACTTGTGAACAAGTTAAACATTTAGAAACATAGGCTGCTATGTCCTTTTTCATTCCTATCCACCAGAAAATTTTCCTTAAATCCTGGTACATTTTATCACTTCCTGGGTGCATCGTATACTTAGATTTATGGGCTTCTTCTAATATGCGATGACGTAGGTTTCCTAATTTAGGTATCCACATTCTCTTTTCATGGAATCTCCAAATTCCATCTGTTCCTTGTTTTAATTCTTTTAGCATACCTTTTAGCTTTTCAGTATCTTCCTTGATTACTGATTCTTGTGTTTTTCTTATCTGATCATTTAAATCTACTTGCAGATTTAATTTAAGAGAGCGTACCCTTTTTGGCTTTTCATGATATTTTCGGCTTAAAGCATCTGCCACTACATTTGCTTTTCCTTCATGATACTAGATATCACAATCGTAATCACTAAGAAATTCCATCCAACGTCTTTGCCTCATATTCAACTCCTTTTGTTTGAAAACATACCTTAAACTCTTATGATCGGTAAATATGGTAAACTTACTACCTTAAAGATAATGTCTCCAAATCTTAAGAGCAAAAATTATAGCTCCTAATTCTAAATCATGGGTTGAATAGTTCTCTTCATGATTCTTAAGTTGTCTAGATGCGTAGGCTATAACCTTCTGACGTTGCATCAACACACATCCATAACCTAATTTAGAAGCATCACAATAGACTACAAAGTCTTCAGTTCCTTCTAGTAATGCTAATATGGGTGTATGGGTTAATCTTTGCTTAAGAATTCTAAAGGCTTCTTCTTGTTTTACTCCCCATTCAAACTTAACAGATTTACAGGTTAGCTTAGTTAAAGGAATGGCTATTCTAGAGAAATCTCGAATAAATCTTCTATAATAACCGGCCAATCCTAAGAAACTTCTAACCTCGGTTGGTGACTCAGGGGTTTTCCTTTTGGTAATTGCCTCGATCTTTGTTGGATCTACATGAATTCCTTCATGATTGACTAGGTGTCCAAGGAATTGTACCTGTTCTAACCAGAATTCGCACTTAGAGAATTTAGCATAAAACTTTTCTTTTCTTAGTAGACTTAAAAGTGCGTGCAAATGTCTTGCATGATCCTCTTTATTCTTAGAGTAAATGAGAATATCATCTATAAAAACAATTATGAATTTATCCAAATATGGCTTACATATTCGGTTCATCATGTCCATAAATGCAGCTGGGGCATTGGTTAAACCAAATGGCATGACAGTAAATTCATAATGGCCATACCTTGTTCTAAATGCGGTTTTAGGAATATCCTCTTCTTGTACTTTTAATTGATGATATCCTGATCTTAAATCGATTTTTGAGAAAAATCGAGCTCCTTGCAGTTGATCAAACAGATCATCGATTCTTGGTAATGGATACCGATTCTTAATCGTGACCTTGTTTAATTCGCGGTAGTCAATGCACATACGCATTGATCCGTCCTTCTTTTTAACGAACAGTATCGGCGCTCCCCATGGTGATGAACTTGGCTGTATGAATCCTTTCTCCAACAATTCATCCAATTGTTTCTTTAATTCTTGCATTTCGGCGGGTGCCTAACGATAAGGTGCTTTGGCAATCGGTGATGTTCCTGGTATTAAATGGATTCTGAATTCAACTTCTCTGTCTGGAGGTTGCCCTGGCAATTCTTCTGGAAATACATCTGAAAAATGAGATACTACTGGAATGTCTTTTAAATCTTTTCCTTTAGTGTTAGTGATTATGGAAATCAAATACACTATAGAAACTTTTCTTATACAACTTGCAGTTTTCATCACAGAGATGAATTTAGTGGATTTAGAGGACTTATTTCCTTTAATTGTGATCGTTTTACCTTTTGGTGAATTTACTTGGATTAACTTTTGATCACATAAAATACCGGCTTTATTGGCTATTAACCAATCCATTCCTAAAACAACATCAAATCCTGCCAGATTCATGGGATAAAGGTTTGCAATAAATTTCTGATTTAAAATTTCTATTCTTGCTCCCTGCAAGATTTCAGAAATCCTAACGGTTTCTCCATTAGCTGTCTCTACTAAGCATTCTAGTGGTAGTTTAGTTAATGACTGATTTAGAAATTTGCAAAACGATGTATTAATAAAACTTTGGTTTGCACCAGAGTCAAATAATACTTTAGCAAAGACATCATTAACTAAAAACGTACCAGCTATGACATCTGGAATCATCTTGGCTTCATCTGCAGTTAGAACAAATACTCTAGCATTTTTAATATTCTTGTTGTCTGGAGCTGGAGCTAATTTTGGGCAATTCAGCTTGATATGACCTTGTTCTCCACAATTGTAACATACCCTGCTGTTAGCTTTCTTCCTGCAGTTTTCTTCCGTGTGTCCCGATATTTTGCAAAAGTTACAGTATATGGAGCATCTTCCTGAATGCTTTCTTTTGCAATTCCTACAGTAGGGTGCAGAGGTAGATCCTATATTTCTCCCACGGTTAGAATTTCCAGAACGAAATTCTTGAGTCAATTTCTGGGTTAGGTTTCTCCTTTGATCCTCTTCTCGGGTACGGACTAATTCATCAATCAAGGTATTGGCTAGTTCTACAGCTTCTTCTATGGTTTGAGGTCTAGCTGAATTGACTACATGTCTTATCTCTCCGATTAATCCCCAGATATAACGGGAAATTAACACTGGTTCTGGTGAAGCAAGAGTTGGTACTATTCTAGCATATTCAAAGAATATTTTAGTGTATCCCTTACTATCCACACCAGTCATCCTAAGGTTTAGGAATTTGTTTGCTATCTGTTCTTTTTCATTGGGTGGGCAGAATTTCCTTTCTACCTTGTTTTTAAATTCTTCCCATTCCATATTGTAAGTCCTATCACTTCCTCTTGTCTAGAGGATAGTGTTCCACCATTCTAGTGCTGCATTCTTAAACAGATTAGAAGCAAACAATATCTTATCTTCTTCAGCACACTTACTTATCCTTAAGTCTGCCTCCGTCTTTTCTATCCAGCGTAAGGTTGCAATGGCTCCTTCGTTGCCCGAGAATTCCATTGGTTTACAAGACCAGAATTCTTTATAAGAACAACCATAAGGCATGGTTCTTCTTCTTTTGGGAATAGGCATTTGAAGTACTGGCCCATTGTTCACGATGTTTTCTGGTTCAATTGGGCGCTTACTACTATGTTTACTTTTATTATCAGCATCCTTAACAGTTTGAAGAATAAATGGCATTGCATCTATAATTCCTTGTGCCACTATGTGTTGAATAGCACTATTATCCACTTGATTTCCATTGTTATTGATGCTTGGATTATCATTAACCACGTTAATGTTACTCTGGTTATCATTATTCAGATTTCCTTGATTTTCGTCATCGGCCACCTGGGTAAACTTCTATGTTTTGTATGGGTGGATATTCCTGGATAGGGTAACGTTGCACAAAGTCCCTATTGTCGTCCCACCAGGGGTCGTAATTCGGGTCTAGGGGGTTTGGTGCAGGCACCCTAGGGATTTCTTCTGGGTTAAAGTCGTGCATCTCCACTTGGTTTTCCGGGTTTTCTATCTCCATGGGTTGTTCTGGGTTTTGTGGTTGTGGGGCTACTAATTGTTCCAGACTTGGGTCAGCAGCAGTTGTGGCTAGGATATGGAAATTAGCTAGGCGTCTATTTAGCATATCCTAAGTATGAGCATATGTCTCTCGCTTAATAGCTGCTAAAGCCCTTTGTTGTTGCAATTTTCGCATTCTCTTCCTACGAGCAAAAGCTTCTTTACTGAACCATCCTCGTTTCTTATTAGGAAATGGTTCTTCAGATTGAGCTCTAAAGGCAAATATCTCTTCTTCCTGATCAGCAGAATACCCCGAAAGGGCAGGCTGTGATAATGTACCTTCACTCCTAGGTGAATCAGATAACTGATGATTTATATCTGATGGTCCTTGATCACTCATACTGAAAACTAACAAATAGTCAAATAACACATAACAAATAATTACAGTTATGCACGTATTTTCGTAATTTATTTCCTAACACAATTTTTAGAATTTTAAGTGTCAGCAGGACACTTCTTTGGCTCAGACCAGTGGCTAGGCTCTGATACCACCTTCTGTCGCAATCCCCGATCCCTGATCCCCGGGAACAGGCGGACGCGAGCTCAGAGTTTGGTGGTATCAGTTTGTTAAATCTTGCAGCGGAATTTACATCAGGATAGTAGTTAGGAAATGTTTATCAGAGTAAAACCACCATGTTTGATATTAATAATAACATGGGCATAACCCAAGTTTCTTATTACAATACATTTATAGGGACAAACCCTATTTTATTGAATTTAAAACATCGTTTATTAGGTAACTTTTATAGCCACATTTTCCCAAGCCTTCAGTGCTCTCCAGCTGGCTTTTCACTAATTGGCTGTTCACATTGTGTTACCTGTAACGCGTTTTAAAAACATTTGTCAGTCGGAAATACTGGTGAGTGAATCCCAGTTTAATCAAGAAACATTTTATCAATTAAGACAGTATTGAGAGCGATCACATTATTTATTTCTACACAATTACTCATTCAGTATTTGCCACTCGACCGGATCTATGGCTATGGTCAAATTACCCATTGGCTAACTCGTCGTCCAATGGTAATGCACTGTCATTCAGACTTACTACTACTCGTAGTAAATTTTGTATACAAAACCCCATAATACCGGCAGTAATTGAAGAACTACAAAGACTCAATCACCGCTTAATTTCATTGTAAAACATTTAAGGTTTTGTAAAACATTCCAAAAAGATTATCAAAAAGAGGATAAACTCACATTGCTATCTTAAACTTCGCGTAAGGGTTTCCTGGATATAATCTATAATTTATACAAATGTACATTGGTTAGTATCATAACCCTTTGAAAATATTAATGATACCCTCCCCGAGACGGCATTCCAACAACTACGTCGGGCAGAACCACGACAGTTGTTACGGAACCCTAAATCAATCGGGCAGCGTAACTTTTACGAAACTGGGGTTATAATACTTACAATGGAGCAGAACCTCGCTAATTAGGGGTATAATACCCGACTATAATTCCTCTTCTACAGAAAGTGAGATTGAGAAAAAGAAATGAGCGACGTAAAGTGAAACCCGATGCCTGCTATTTATAGTTCCTGATTCTGACTTTCAGGCGGCCCGCGTAAGGTAAGGCTAAGCCTTACGCGACCCGCGTCAACATATGGTCAACGTGTGGCTTAGCCCGGTCACCAAGTAGACTCGACACGATATCGACACGTGTCAGCTCAGGATGCATCCGCGTTTGATGATCTCTAGCGGCCCGCGTAAGTGTAAGCTTAAGCTTACGCAGCCCGTATCAACTTAAGAAGTCAACAAAGTCCGGTCTACACCCTTATATCGCCCGCGTGAGTTGTTGGGGTGGGTCTACGCGGCCCGCCTCGACTTATTATTTAGGGTTTTTAATTTATTTTGTAAACCATAATATATTTCGGGCTTGGTTTTCACATACTGGGTGTAATATAAGACATATTGGAACATTCTAAATTATACTAGAGTGATAGACATATTATGAGGGTGTCGGGTTTACCGAGGGTTGTTACAGACGGATTTCACCGGCGATTTCACCATCCTTCTTCTCAGGTACCGTTTTTTTAACGTTATCGGCATTTTTTGTGAAATTTTAGGGTTTGACTTAGATCTGTGAAATTTTAGGGTTTCTTTCTCTGGCGATTCCGACATCAGATCTACTGGGTTCAACTTCTTTTAGGGTTTCTTTCTCCGGTGGAAAAAAGATCCAGGTACTTTTTTTGGCCAAATGTTTTCTTGGATCTATCGTACCACCATCGTCTTAGAGGTTGTTTTGTTTGTTCTGTTATAGATGAAGATGAAGCGGTGGAGATACCGTCGACTTAGATCTACCTTACCACCGTCGAGCCAGGTAATTTT
The DNA here is from genome assembly GCA_030545235.1 of Helianthus tuberosus. Lineage (NCBI taxonomy): Eukaryota > Viridiplantae > Streptophyta > Magnoliopsida > Asterales > Asteraceae > Helianthus > Helianthus tuberosus. The sequence goes on along the minus strand of CM060415.1, from coordinate 58,114,496 downwards.
TTCTGCTGAAATTTTTCTCAGATCTACCGTCATTTTTTGAGGATTTTTGATGAATATTGACAGATCTGAGGTTACACGACTTGCAGATCTGAGTTCTTAGAGGAATATTGACAGCCCGGATCTGGTATGTTTGTAGCTGATTTACATGCTTATGTTACTGATTATGTTTGTTACAGATCTGGTATGTTTGTAGTTGATTATGTTTGTTATAGATCTAATGTTACTGATTAAATATGTGTACTTTTTGTGCCCGGATCTGGTATGTTTGTAGCTGATTATGTTTGTTACAGATCTGGTATGTTTGTAGCTGATTTACATGCTTATGTTTGTAGCTGATTATGTTTGTTACAGATCTGGTATGTTTGTAGCTGATTATGTTTGTTATAGATCTAATGTTACTGATTAAATATGTGTACTTTTTGTAACATTTTATGATATGGGTCTCGCAGTATGTGGTGTATTTTGGAAGGGCAAGAATGGTCATTTGCCATTGTACAACCATTTGAAGCCCATTGTACAAGCATTTAAGCATGAATGTGTTGAAACTTTCTTCAACACGCGAAGCAGCTCATAGATCCTAACCGGATCTCTTTGACCCGTTTTACTCAAATGGATCCAATATAAACTTTCTTTCACTCAATCTAAACCCTAAATTCATAAGCTGAGCTGAAAGTTTTGAGGCTATGATGTTGAGGCTATGATGCATAAGCTGAGCATGTGAGGTTATGATGCATAATATGTCTGAACTGAAAGTGTTGAGGCTATGATGCATAAGCTGAGCCTGTGAGGTTACATATGTGTTTCTTGTGCTTAAAACACTTGTACATCATGCTTTAAAGGTTGTTTAAGTTTAGGGGAAATTACTCTTGTACATCATGCTTTAAAGCGAGGTTACATAACACAATAGACTGTGATGAAGATTGTATTTTGAGGGTACATAGAATATCCGAGTAGCATCTTGGCGGGGCAATATCAAGGTTGCATAGTTCTCAACCTGCAACCGTGTGTTTGCAGCCATGGCTTTACCCGGTTTGTAGCTGTGTTCATCTCTCAATTATATGCCTGAGTCTTCCAGATTTTTGATAAGCAAATGAGCAGGTGGTGTATCGAAATCAATCTTCCCCTTAGGCGATTGAACCCGCCGCAAGTCGATAAAATGAAATGGCAAACCCTAAAATCGATTTTATAGTACACCGTGTTTTTCTTTTTAATCCTGAAGCTTTGCAGATTGTACATTATGCTTTAGAAGGTTGTAAATGTTGAAATAGCTGTGAAGCATAAGCTGAGCTTCAAACGCTATGATGGTTGCATGAGCATCAATTGTGATGTTCATTTGAAGGGTACTTACATCTCCCTGACTTGATGATAGTCATTAGACTGTGATGATTGTTGTATTTTGAGGGTACATAGAAGATCCGGTTTGGCAGGAATTTTCTTTTTGGGACTTTCAGGCCAAGAAGAATCTGCAGCTGATGAGACTGAGATATTGTTTTGCTGCAAAAGTACGTGAGTTAAGCTGCCCTTCTAATTTCTTATTTGATATTACAACTTATGATTATGGAGTAGTTAAAGATCTGATTTATTAAACCGAAATGTTGTGCTGCTAATATTTTGTTATACGGTTGTGGACCAGCTCAATGTGAAAGCATAAAAGAGATGCTGGAGTACTTTAGAAGTCAAGTTGGGTCTAAGGCTTGGAAGAAGGTGGGAGTTGTGGCTTTCGCTACGATATGGAGACTTTGGACGAGTAGAAACGAGAAAGAATTTAATGGCAACAACATTCCGATCGCTAAAGTGTACCAGTTTTGTTTTAATAGTCATTATGTATGATTTCAGAAGCTTTGACCATGTTGATATGTGTATTTCAATTTGTTGTATTTATGAACACAAATTATATTAAGAAAAAAAGAAAGTTATTTTTGTATTGTGTAATCATCATCTTCTTAGAGTTTTGGCGTGGTTTGATTTCATTCTTTGATGCGCAATGGAAAGAATCTTACTTTCACTTATACTTGTAGCATTCATACACGAAAACTAACCCGACCTGAGACCAACCCAAAATTCATACAAAGTGGTTTAGTCTCGGGTTCATTGTGTAGCTTTTGAAAGACTTATGCAACTGCTTATTCAGTGTTTGTATACGAAAGCCAATTGTTTGTGTTGTGTTTTCCGTTGCATCGCGAAATTGGTTTTGGTTATGGCTCAAAACTGAACCGTCCCGTACATAGGCTGCATAATCTTATATTCTTTTGACTACATGAATTTTTTTTCATCGGTTACATTTTATTTTTCATGGGTTACATTTTAATTTTGTTACTGCCCTGTTTGAATCTAAATACCATGTATTATTTGAAAAAAAAATGTCTTTAATACCAGAATTGCCTGTTTGATTTGTTAACCCGTCCTATTCATTTCCACCTTTGATTTATATTTTAACTTTCAGGCTGTAATGAAGGTTCTACCAGAACTAAACGGAAAACTGACAGGTGTCGCCTTTAGACAAAACGTCATACCAACTTCGTAGACTTGACAGAACTTACAGACTCGATAACAAAAGACCGTAACATACAATAGAAAGACAAGCAATTGTGGATCTTTACTGACGGGTGCACTTCGGAATGTAGCAGATATGAATGAATATAACCCCAGTGGTAGATATGTAATTAGCGAGCTCTGGAATTTCAAGGAAAATCGAAGAGCTACACTAGGGTTATATTCATTCATATCAATCACTTCCTTATGTGCACCGCACCATCTTCTAGGAGGTTGTCAAGTGTTCTCGCCTTCGTAGTTGGTGTTTTGCGTATCTTTACATCCGCAGCGATTCTCTACAATATTTTCACAAAAAACATCACAAACAAACCTGAACAAAGCAAAACAAATCAACCCTCTGTTTTTTCAAAGCAAAACAAACATGAAGAACCCTCTGTTTTTTCACAAGCAAAACAAACATGAAGTACCCAAAATACCCAAATAACTGATTATCATCGAATCAAACACATTCAAATGACCAATAAACACACTCTGTTTTTTCAAAGCAAAACAAACATGAAGAACCCTCTGTTTTTTCACAAGCAAAACAAACATGAAGAACCCAAAATACCCAAATAACTGGTTATCATCGAATCAAACACATTCAAATGACCAATAAACACATTCTGTTTTTTCAAAGCAAAACAAACATGAAGAACCCTCTGTTTTTCACAAGCAAAACAAACATGAAGAACCCAAAATACCCAAATAACTGTTTATCATCGAATCAAACCAAAAATCAAAATGAGGAACACATTCAAATCATCGAATCAAACCAAAAATACCCAAATAACACATTCAAATCATCGAATCAAACCAAAAATCAATATGAGGAACACATCAATCCGAAACTGATCCGATCAGTTCTTTTTAAACAGTTCTCAAACAAGCAACCAAAACGATTTGAAATTTACCAAAAATCAATTTTCACATTTCAAGTATCAATATTGATGTGTTCAAATAACTACACACTTGTTTCTTCGCATTTGATTCAGAAATTAAAACAAACAAGTATCATAGTTTCAATAAACAACCTACATCTGTACTCTAATCAGCCAAATGATCACATGAGATCTGAAACTATAGAATCAAACAAAACCAAACCTCTGTTTTGAAGATGAACCTGATGAAGATGAAGATGATCTGTTCGATGAAGATGAAGATGATCTGTTCGATGTCGATGAAGATGATGATGATGATGATTATAATCGGCGGTGTTGGGTGTTGGGAGATGATGTTGAGAAGTGTGATGAAATTGTGATCATATCTGCTATAGTGTAGATATTAAGGGTTTAGGTTAAGGGTATAAAGGACTTTTCATAATTGCAGAGACTATTTGTGTAATTAACTTTAATAGTTATAAATAATTATTATTTCAACCAATTTGGCCTGTCTTGATAATCAAAATAACCGACCATAAAAGTAACAAACCAACAACTAACTAAACTAATGAAAACTCAAGGTTGGTAACATGACCCAGGTTGGTAGTCGATCCAAGACCACTCCACGAAATTAGATATAGCTATTTTTTATATTTTTAGGTAAACATGTAAAGCTACAAAACCTAGATTGTTTCTTATAAACATTAAAAAATATACAAAATACCACGTCAACAATGAATAAAGACCAAAGCAATATGAATTATGATACACCACACCTATACCATGAATAATACAACATAAGTACTATACAATATATCACGAAATGATTGATAAACTAACAAAAAACGAGTATCACATTGTAAACTGTCGTTGCATCACGAATTTGGTTTTGGTTATGGCTCAAAACTGAACCTCCCCGTACATAGCCCTAAACTCACCAACCTAAGTGATATGTTTCCCGCCGCATCGCGCGGGTAAACGACTAGTTCGATAATAATTGGTATTAATATTATATATTATATGTATTTTTTAATACTATGTAATATACTAATATATACAATAACAATTTATTCCAGGTTAAAAAAATTAAGCTATTTTTAGCTAAGCTAAATACACGGTTAACCATCCATAACCGACCCGCTATAACCATCAAAACCGAATAACCATAACCACCATAACCGATCGGTTATGGTTATGATTATCCAATAACCGATATCGCGGTTATGGTTATGGTTTTTGGTCAAAACCGACCCAAACCGACCCATGCACACCCCTAATATTGTGTTTTGGTGTATGTTTCTACTTTTGATTGTAAATTTTGTTGAAATCCGTTATATGATCAAACATTTGGATTTCTATTTGAGAATTGTGTTGTATTTGTTAGCGCCTACTATTTTATTAAAATTTTGAAATTAAAAGAATAAATTTATTCTGTTATTCGAAATTCAAGAATTATGAAGAGCAATATAATTAATTAGTTTTGGACATGGTAATTAATTATGAGGAGTTAGCGACAAGCTAATAGTGTAATTTAACAACCTAATGAGCAAACAAAATAATACTCTATTAAAAGTTTGTTAATTAATAATGCAAGATCGGTATTACTAAGAATTATTATAATAATACTCTATTAAAAGTTAGTTAATTAATAATGCAAGATCGGTATTACTAAGAATTATTATATACTAATTTAAACATCTTTAAAGCCGGAGAAAATCTTAAGTAATAAGTTTATTTATATCAACATATATGATCTGGTGAATTTATAAAAACATAAAGAAATTTCAAGATATTATTAACTCTATAACATTTAAGAAATCGGATGAATAGTGAAATATTATTATTTTTTTCTTGCTTTTTTATTTTTTTTTCTTTTTAGGCCAAACCAATTTACAATTTTGTCCTGCTTTAAAATAACGATTTTGCCATCAGTTTAAAATTACGTTTTTACCACCAGTTCAAAATAAAATTATGCTTTTGCCCCCGGTGAAAAATTACAATTTTGCCCTCTGTTCAAAATTACGAATTTACCCCGTTTAAACTTACAGTTTCGCTATTAATTTTGTTTTCTTTCTCTCAGGTAAATTACGATTTTACCCTTAATTTAAATTTACATTTTTCTCATCGTTTTTGTTTGTTTTCCCAGACAATTTACGCTTTTGCCCCCAGTGTATAACTACAAACACAAGATGGAGGAGTAGTGCCTGGCCTGGAACTCCCCCATTGGCCCAACCAATTTACGATTTTATCACCGCTTTAAAATTACGATTTTGCAATTAGTTCAAAATTAAGTTTTTACCCCCAGTTCAAAATAAAATTATGCTTTTGCCCCCAACTAAAAATTACAATTTTGCCCTCAGTTAAAAATTACGATTTTGAGCCGTTTAAATTTACAGTTTTGCTATTATTTTTGTTTTTTCCCTCCCAGCCAAATTACGATTTGGCCCTCAATTTAAATTTACATTTTTTGCATCGTTTTTCTTTGCTTTCCCAGTCAAATTACGATTTTGTCCCCAGTGTAAAATTACAGTCATGGCATCGTTTTAGTTTTTTTTTTTTTTTTTTTTTTGAGAAAATTGTTGTAGTGCTTTATTTTAATTGTTTGACTCGGTGTAATTTTTATCCGTGCCAGACGACTTCCTGGCACACGCTCATTTATCCTTGAAAATTACAATTTTGCCCCCCGTTTAAAATTATAGTTTTCCTATCGTTTTTGTTTTCCTTAAGCAAAAGTATAATAGTGTCTTAATTTATTTGGTTGACTCAGTGTAATTTTTTTGAGATCGTGTTATAATTTTTTTGAGATCGTGTTGTAATTTTTTTGACTCAGTAGTATGTACAGTTTAAAATTATAGTTTTCCTATCGTTTTTGTTTTCCTTAAGCAAAAGTATAATAGTGTCTTAATTTATTTGGTTGACTCAGTGTAATTTTTTTGAGATCGTGTTATAAGTAGTATGTACAGTTAACCAAAACACGGACGTACATGTTATAATAAAGAAATATTCGACTTAGTGCCCCGCAACGCGGGCGGAGCAAACCCCTAGTATAACTTTATTTGAATGTACAGTTACCATAAGTTTATTTATACCAACATATATGATCTACATATGAATTTATAAAAACATAAAGAAATTTCAAGATTTATAATTTTCTTTGAACTAGTATTAAGGCCCCCACGTTGCGGCGGGGGGCATAAAACCATGCAAAGTAGCAGCAATGCCACACCACTACCAGCGATCAACGCCGAAAAACTCATAAAAACAAAATAAATCAAAAAGGAGAAAATAAAACCGAATGAAAAGCAGATGTAAAATCGTTGAACCACTTACACCCATTGCGAAAAATTTAGGTTGAAACGTAAAACATAGAAAAATACCTAAGTCGATCTAGGACCCGTGCGTTGCGACGAACTTCTCAAATGAGTAAAAACAGACGAAAAAATTTTGAACCCCACACGCACGTTGCGGCGTGTTAACTAGCAAAATTTTGAATGAAACGTAAAACAAAAAACTTGCGAAAGATGAAAAATATGGGGGCCAAAGTTGAAAGTAAAAAAATAGTGGGGTTAAATTGCAAAAGATGAAAAACTTTGTGTTAAAAGTAAAAAAACCAAAGGTGTTAAATTGCAAAGAAAAGATGTTTTGGGTTTGAAGTGAAAAATATTAAAAACTTTTTTGAAATACCCCTAAACATAGGGTACAACAAAATGAAGCACATACATGTTATTAATTTATAGTATGAAAATGTACAGTATTTTTGATATCAGTATATAGAAAGTAGGCAATTTAATTACATTTTATAAAACATAATAAAAGTAGCAAATTGTTTTAACGTACTCACAAACACTAAATTGTTAAAATTTAAACACATAATATGTATGAATTATCTCATTAAATTTGTTTACTCATTGGCGACTTTGATGGTGTGCGGAGAGGACCTTCACACAAGGCCCGTGATTTCGAGGGGCACACGATCTAAGCTTTCGATAAGTCGTTCTCGAGTTGACAGCTCGGCTCATATACAACTCTTAGTTTTCTCTCACATAAAAAAGCTAAAGTTCTAAGTTCATACAATCTATTGTATAAATATATAAATATAAATATAGATATTGTTCTCTTAAGAAACTCTAGATAATATTTATTCTTATAGTTCATACAATCTATTGTATCTCTTCGTCCTTCAGTATAACAAGGGTGCCACGTAAGCCACAGACGCCCCACAAACATCTATCGCAACTTGCAAGTGCTCCAAGTCTAAGTGAATGGAACCACCATATGTCCATATCATATGTAAAACTTTAATTGCAACTTGCAAGTGCTCTAAGTTTAAGTGAATGGAACCACCATATGAATATCATATGTAACATCATCAACTTTACATACCACAATATCCTAAATAACCAATCGTTAGAACTTTAGCTTTTTTTATGTGAGAGAAAACTAAGAGGTTTATATGAGCTGAGCTGTCAACTCGAGAACGACTTATCAAAAGCTTAAATCGTATCCAATTTAACAAGCTCAACCTTGAGCTCAAGCGTATATTGAAGCTATATAAAAAAATAATTATATAAGTACACAAATAATATAACTATTAAAAAATAAACTATTTCTGAGTCAAGGCGAGCTTATACTTTCTCACAAGTGAAGCTTAACGTTTGGAATATGAAGTTCGAAACAAACCAAACCGTAATAAAACATTACAATATTAAACAAACAAGTGTCCCGACTATCTTAGATCCATACTTAATAATCAAATATATATTCAAATTCAGAAACACTGTTACCATCATACATTCATACATGTCAAGACAAAGGGAAGTGAGGTTTTAACTTTTAACATTTACCCTGGACCTGGACCTGGCTGGCTAAGGAATCAAACTTATTAATAACTAATTTCAAGACTATTATTATATCATCAAGAATTAATTAAAAAGATCACCATTGCCAACAAGTTCTGAGCTTTCATCTCCAAAAGCCTCTTTCCTCTTCAAAATTTACTTTTCTGACCAATCTTGGGCCAAACCCCATGTTAGATTCCAGTCAAAACATGTGTCCAGTTTAGTAATTTCCCAAGATTTTGAATTGTAAACTGGACAGCACATAAAACAAAAGTATATAATCTAACCCCAATGAAAATGGTTTGTTTACACCCATAATCCACTCTCTGCAGCCTCTTTTAAAACCACTAAAACAAATAGTTTATATAATCAAAACCTTGTGAATCCAACCCATCTTCTTGAAAGAGAAATAGGGTTCTCTCTCTCTCTCTCTCTCTCTGAGTTTATAACTTTCAAAATTTTCAGGTAAACATGTACCTTTAGCTTTTGATGTTGTACTTCAATAAATCTCATATATGAGATCTGACTAGTGAAGGCCCACAAAAGAAACAAGTTGAAGTATTATTTCACATGTATGTAACCCCTTCTTCCTGCACATATAAGTCCACTGTTGCATTCACCACAGTTTCTGAGTCACAGTCACAATCACCACCACAGATTTGAACCCTTTTTTGACTTATTCTGTCAGCTTAAATTTGATCAAACTGAAACCAAACTTCTGTTTTTGATAGATTCCCACATACCCACTTTCAATCTTGATTAAAAAGATGTTTTCTTGAATGATTTTGAAATACCCTTTTTCTTGTAATCCTAATTCTTGAATAAAAATCCTGTCTTTCCACTACAAGATTTCTTGAAAATATCTTTGCTTGCTATTTGTGGGATATACTGGGTACAGTTGTTATTGTCGTCTTTGAACATGAATCCCATATACCCACTTTCAATCTTGATAAAAAAGATGTTTTCTTGAATGATTTTGAGTTTTTGACATACCCTTTTCATGTAAAATCCTAATTCTTGGATAAAAATCCAATCTTTACATTACAAGATTTCTTGACAATATCTTTGCTATTTGCGGGATATACTGGGTACGGTTGTTATTGTCGTGTGTATCGACTTTGAACATGAATCAAGAACAACCTCCATCACCACCATCACCATCAGCCACCACTAACCTCACCATCAAAATACCAAACACCACCCAAAAACCAAAAAAAGAGATCTTGACCAACATTGTTCCAGCAACATCTCCATACAACTCACCATCTTTAATCTCACCACCATCTTCCGCCTTTGTCTCCGCCCTACAATCCCCATACATATCTCCAAGAGCCACCGGAGACCACCATGAAGAAACCAATGACATCCCAACAACCTCCAACACTCCACCATCAGAAAGATCAGATTTTTCCAACAACCCAATGCCCAAGATTGTCAACTGTGTTCAAATACCTTCTTCAGACACTAACACAGCCTCTAATAACCCGCCACGTGTCTCATTCTCATTCCCCATCCCTAGAGTTTCCTTCCAGAAAGGGTCTGTTTCTCCTGCTAATGCTAAACTTAGAAGCTGTGATGTTTACATAGGATACCATGGGCAAAACCCGAACTTGACCCGGTTCTGTAAATGGGTCAAGTCAGAGCTAGAGCTTCAAGGCATTGCATGCTTTGTTGCTGACAGAGCAAAGTACTCAGATTCTCAAAGTCATGAGGTTGCTGACAGGGTTATTTGTTCTGTCACTTTTGGAGTTGTGGTGGTTACTAAAGATAGCCTGTTGAGTTATTTAAGTCTAGAAGAGATTAGATTCTTTTCTCAAAAAAAGAATCTGATCCCATTGTTCTTTGACACTGATATAAATGAAGTTGTAAATCTTTTGGGCCAGAATGCAGACAGTAAAGAAGGAAAGGAAGTGATCGACGGGTTAACGAAGTCGCACGAGTTTAAACTCGAAGCGAACGAGGGTAATTGGCGGTTATGCGTGTCGAAAACAGCCGCGATCTTGAGGGGGAAACTCGGAAGAATGAGTGTAGCTGAGAAAGAAATCGAAAACATTGACGAAATCCAGTTTTCAAGAAGCCGGTTTTTCGTGGGCCGAGAGAAGGAGCTGGCAGAAATCGAAGCCACTTTCTTCGGGTGTTGGGGTATCGAAAGCGAAAACGTTGTAAACGATGGTAGAGAAGGAACACCAGGAACATCAGAAGGGCTTGCAGATGAGGAAAGTGAAGGGGATGGGGGTAGAAAAGGAAAGTTTATAAGTTTAGAAGTTGGAAAGTGTAAAGAACCAAAGTTAGAAGCATGGGTTGAGCCTGTTATTGGTAGAAATTCATTAAAAAGACCAAAATATAAGAAAACAAAGAGTGGTAAATACAAGAATCTTGCAAGTAGTATTGTGTGCATCAATGGGGGTCCAGGAGTGGGGAAAACAGAACTTGCATTAGAGTTTGCACACAGATATTCTCAAAGATACAAAATGGTATTATGGGTAGGTGGTGAATGTAGGTATTTCAGGCAGAACATATTCAATCTGTCAATGAATCTTGGATTAGATATAAGTGCAGATGAAGAGAAAGAAAGAGGGAGGATCAGGAGCTTTGATGAACAAGAAACCGAAGCTTTCAAAAGGGTAAAACGCGAACTGTTTCGCGATATGCCGTATTTGTTGATAATCGATAATCTTGAAACCGAAAAAGATTGGTGGGAAGGGAAGGATTTGCATGATTTGATACCAAGAAACACAGGTGGATCACATGTTATTATCACAACTAGGTTACCAAGAGTTATGAGTTTTGATCCAATGGAACTTCAACCATTGCCGTTAAAAGACGCAATCTTGTTAATGAAAGGAAGACGAAAGAAAGAGTACCCGGCTCAAGATGTTGAAATTCTAGCCAAGTTTGATGAGAAGTTGGGGAGATCGAGTTTCGGCTTGTCGGTAATCGGGTCGTTACTTTCGGAACTTGCGATCGCGCCTTCGACTCTTTTTGAAGCTATAAATGATATTGGCTTAGAGGAGTTTTCATCTCATTTTGATGAAGTGTTTTGGGGGAATAATAAGTTTTTACTCAAAGTTTTGATCTTTTGCATAACTATTTTGCAAGAAGATAACGAGACTCGAAATGTTCTTGCGTCGAAGATGCTTCTGGTCGGGGCTTGGTTCGCTCCGTTGCCCGTTTCAGCGAGTTTGCTAGCCGCTGCTGCAACCAGTATAAACGGTTCGACCAACCGGTTCAAGAAATGGGCCAAGTGTGCAAACATGACTTTCTTTTGTTGTTCAGGGTTTATCGAAAGTCAAACTTCTAAAAGCGAAGAAGATTCCGCTCTCGTGTTAGTCAAATTAGGGCTTGCTAGAAGATCAAATCGACATCCCGGATGTTACATTTTACTTCACCCGATCACTCAAACGTTCGCAAAGCTAAAAGGCGGTTTACTTCCAGCCAAAGCAACAATTCAAGGCATCCGAAAACTAGGAAACCCGGTTTCAAACTCGGACCATCTTTGGGCTTTGGCTTTTCTCGTATTCGGGTACAAATCCGAGCCACCATTAGTCCAACTAAAAGCCCACGACATGGTCCTTTTCATCAAGAAAACCGCTCTCCCGTTAGCGATCAAGGCGTTCACCACATTTTCAAGATGTAATTCATCTCTGGAGCTGCTAAAAGTCTGCACAAATGTTCTCGAAGAAGTGGAGAAGTCGTTTGTTTCGCAAATACAAGATTGGTGTCATGGATCGCTTTGTTGGAAGAACAAGATGAGCTCGCACCAGCGAATCGACGAGTATGTTTGGCAAGACGTGACGCTTTTGAAGGCGACATTGCTGGAAACAAGAGCTAAATTGTTGATGAGAGGTGGGTGTTTTGATAATGGGGAAGAATTGTGCAGGACATGTATTAGTATAAGGACAGTTATGCTTGGCCATAATCAAGCTCAAACTTTGGCTGCTCAAGAAACATTAGCAAAGTTGGTTAGAATGAGTAGTAAGATTTGAAACTAGATTAGTAGATCAATTTTCCCACTGTGTAATCTAGCATGTTGTTTGATTTTGGCCTTTTTACATTATATGACACTTGATCAAGATTGAAGAATTATATACTATTCTGCTTTTCCTGTCACTGGCATTTTATGAAACTGAAAGGGTTTGGTTATTGTTTACTACTAGTAAGGAATTGGACCACATTTGAGGGGAGAATCACTGAAATAGACATTTTGTTGAGGTTTTAAGCCAAAATAGACATTGACTTTCATCGTACTAAAAAATATACATATCCAAAAGCAACCGATCAGAAAATGCCACATAAGCTAAGCCAGCTTGAATTTATCCGGCACAAAAAACCTTGAAAAGTACTATGGGGTACATAAGACAGCAAATTAAATCAATGCATATGTAAAGGTCGGCTAAACTTAGCCGGTAGTTACTCAAAGGGCTAAACTTTAGCCGACAATCACTTTGAGTATCGGGACAATGGTGCTTGAGTAACGATCGGCTAAAGTTCCGACATATACACGTGTATTGATTTACTTGGTTGTTTTGCGGACCTCGTAGTACTTTTCTATGTTTTTTGTGCCGCCTAAATTTAAGCCTTATTAGCCGGCTTAACTTATGTGACATTTCTGATTGGTTGTTTTTGGATATGATTATAACTTAGTAAGCTAAAAGTTAATATCTATTTTGGCTTAAAAGCTATGCAAGGCTAAAAGTCGATGTCTATTTTAGCTTAAAAGCTTGTGAAAATGTCTATTTTGGTCACATTTGATGTATTTATGAGTCAAACTTAAAGGGTCATTAAAGGGTTAGATTACTCGAACAAAGAACACATAGCTAAGTACGGTGGCGGATGTAGCGTACAAGCAGGGGTAGCACGGGCTACCCCTCAACTCCGTTTCCGTAGTGTAATTTTTTTTCCAGTTTTATACAAAGGATACCCCTAAACAAGTACGAGGATACCCCTAATTTTCTTTTGAGATGCCCTTGAATTTTAGGGCTAGATCCGCCACTAGCTAAGTACACACTTGAAATATCATCATCATACTTATTAAATCCCACTAATAGCAAACATCATACTCATTAAATCCCACTAATAGCAAAACTAAGATAGGATCTGAGAAGGATAAAATGTAAACAAGTTAATCTCTACCCCCGTAGGAATAGAGAGACTACTTCCGGTGAAACCCCGACTCCATAGTAGTTTTACATAAAGCCTTGAACATAAGACACGTAACACTCAACAATCAAGAGATAGTTGAAATATGATCATATTATAATATAACATCACAAGTAACAATCCGAGTCACACTTGATAAAATCAAACAAGTAAAAAAGGGGAATTCTACAATATTTGTCTAGTAGTATATAATAAAATGAATTAGAAACCTCACAACAATCCAAGATCCCAAATCAGTGTCAGAATTATTGGGAAAAGGAAAGGGGGTCAGTAGAAATACAGGTTGTATACCTAATGAAGGTGGTGTCCCCACATGGTGGTGAATACCAGTTCGAACCGAAAATGAAAGACAGATTATTTAGATTTTGTATAACCAACAATTTCATAAATTAGTTAGGTTTTGTTTGATGTAAATATGTAATAAACAATTGAGTAAACTAGTTAGGTTGTGTTCAGTGGAACAAACGGAACCCAACACAATCTAAAATACGAAATACATGGGACGGTGATTTTGATACGAAATATCAGGGACGTTTAAAAAGTTTGCGTTTGCAACTCGAAGTTTGTTCGGATTTAGTTTGGAAAAAACTCTTTCTGTATGGCTCGGTTTGAAACTAAGCCAAGCCGGGTTGATTCAGTGCCTAGCTAGTTTGGCTCGGTTCGTAGCAAGCCAGATTGGTTTGATTTGACTCGTTTGTTAGCTCGGCTCGATTTAGCTCAAATTATTTTACTTTTAACCTTTATATATATATATATAGGAAAAATGTATCGTATAATATGTTTTAACGTACGCTGCGTACGCGATGGCAAAATCACACGTTATGTCACAAAAAAATGAAAATCATGTTTCAAAAGAACTGAAAATCGCATGTACATAAAAAAGGAAATCGCATGTTCACAAAAAACTCAAAATCGCATGTACATAAAAAAAAGTGAAATCGCATGTAAAAAAATAAAAGTCGCATGTTATAAGCCAAATTTCGCATGTTGATATTGAATCTCGTACGCAACGTACGTTAAGGCATTTTGTACAATAACCGGCCTCTATATACATATGGGTTAGATTCATTTGGGAACAACCCCTTGATAGTGAATTGTGTGAACTAATCCTAGCCCTAGATTAATAATAAACAAGTGTAAATCAATGGTAAGGATTTGATCAGAAGTTGATGATGAAAATACACTAGTGTATTTTACAATTTAATGATGTAAATCAATGGCCAAGATTTGTTCACTCAGTTCACAAATACACATTTGTTTACTCTAGAACCCCACCACACACACACACACACACATATATATATATAGGGTAGAGATATGGTAAAAAGTGTTTAAAATGTGAGAAGGGTAAGAAGTGTTTTAAACCATTGGATAGTTGATCTAATGGTTGAGATCAATAGGGTATAAAAATGTAAATTGTGTTTTAATTAGAAGGACCTTATGTAAAATTGAAGGGTAATAGTGTCTTTTCGGATGTTTCAAATATGGTAACCGTATCCTACACAACCAAAACCCCCATTATTCTCCTAAAAACTAGCGACTTCCCTTTAAAAGTTGATTATCCGATTTCCTTGACTATTGTAAGACACTATACAGTTTAATTAACAATAATATGTTGATTTAAATCAGTTAATAATCATAAAACACTATGAACTAGAAAATTAATATGTCTGTACAGAATATAACACTATTGATTGGGGATAAAACACTATGAAAGGAAATTAAGATGTCTGTACATAACATAACACTATTGATTGGGGATAAAACACTATACATATAAATATAAAAAAAATAACATTGTTAATGATAAAACACTAAAACAAAAAACTTACCCTAAACAATTCAATGTATAAAACACTATTGATTGGGGATAAAACACTATGAAAGGAAATTAAGATGTCTGTAAAGAATATAACACTATTGATTGGGGATAAAACACTATGAAAGGAAATTAAGATGTCTGTACAGTATATAACACTATTGATTGGAGATAAAACACTATACATATAACACTGTTAATGTATAAAACACTATGAAAGGAAATTAAGATGTCTGTACATAATATAACACTATTGATCATCCATATGACACTATACATCTAAATATAAAAAAATATAACTCTGTTCATAATAAAACACTAAAACAATTATAATTGATGAAGAATTGATGAAGAATGATGCGTACATGAAATTAATTGATAAAACACTAAAATTCGAAAGAATCCCTAAAATATCTCATCGCCAGTTTTTTTGGCAGTTATCTTGGAATCAATTAATTGATAAGAATGGAAAATTACTAATACACCCTTTTGAATTAATTAAGATAAAGGACACTTGTCATTCCCAAATTATTTCTCACACTTCTCACAAAAGTTGAACTTTGTACAGGATCCTCTACCTATATATATATATAGGACAAAGATCCGTTAGGAACCACCCTTTATTGCGAGAACCGCGAGAACTAGTGTGAACACAAACAGTAATACCTAAAAAAATCTAAAAAACACCCAAATTTTTTTTACTATTTTTTTTTTGTAAAAATCGCTATATTTTGTTTACAATAATAAAAACAAATTTTCAAAAAAAAAAAAATAAAAAAAAAATCGAGTTACAGTTGTCCATGCACATGTGCATTTGTATCATTTCTTTGACAAATTCCGTAATTCATTACAAATATTAGACAATTGCACTTTCATTTACACTACCACGTGTAATACACTACTTTTTACGTTACCAATATTAGAAATGCACATGTGCATCTATATGTATCAACATGAAATAAGGTGTGTTGGTACACTACTTTCTCTTTCATCAATCATTCCATCGATAATACACAAGCATGCACATGTGCATTTTTGTCATTTATTTGACAAATTCCGTAATTCATTACACATATTAGACAATTGCACTTTCATTTACACCACCATATGTAATACATTACTTTTTACATTACCAATATTAGAAATGCACATGTGCATTTATATGTATCAACATGAAATAAGGTGTTTTGGTATACTACTTTGAATACACTTTCCCTTTCATCTATCATACCATCCATAATACACTACCATTACCTCCTACCATCCATAATACAATACCATTACCGATATTTTCACTTTATTACATGTATGTAAACTCCATTTATACCATCCAATCAACATATTACATCATAAATTGATAACTATAACCAAACCATCAACCACTAGATATAACTAACCAAACAACATGTATATGGGCCTACTTCTCCATTCAAAATCACAAACTTTTTATACCAAAACACGTTATATCATGGTTATAC
The DNA here is from genome assembly GCA_030545235.1 of Helianthus tuberosus. Lineage (NCBI taxonomy): Eukaryota > Viridiplantae > Streptophyta > Magnoliopsida > Asterales > Asteraceae > Helianthus > Helianthus tuberosus. The sequence goes on along the minus strand of CM060415.1, from coordinate 58,097,788 downwards.
CTAATGATGCACATGTGCATTTTGAATATTGGTAATGTAAAAAGTAGTGTATTACAAATAGTATTGTAAATTAAAGTGCAATTGTCTATTCCTGATAACGTATTACCGAATTTGTCGAAGTAATGATACATATGCACATGTGCATAGATATCTGTTACTCGAAAAAAAAAGTTTTTTTTAATGGTAACGAAATATAGCGATTTTTTGAAAAAAAAATATTAAAAAAAAAAATTTAAGTGCTTTTTTTATTTTTTTAGAATTTATTTTGTGTTCACATTGGTTCTCGCGGTTCTCGCAATAAGGGTGGTTCTCGCATGAACCTTACCCTATATATATATATATATATAGTTAACTTCCATTTTGTTCCCTATAATTTGGTCATTTTAACGGTTTTGCCCCAATAGTTTAAAAATAGCCATTTTCCTCCTTGATTTTTCTAACTTATCGTCATTTTGCTCGCCGCCTCTAACTCCATCCAAAAAATCCATTAACTAGAAGGGTATTTTGCTAATTTTAAAGATAAAAGTGTCACACCCCAACCGATGGAGGAAACATCGGGATGAGACGAACAAATTGCTCAAAACATCATAACACTATTTGACAATAAAATTTAAATTCCATTTCATGGCAATACTAAAATGTCATACAAAATTCAAATAAGAACAACATTGTTTCAAACATAACAACCAAATAATAGTTTAATCTAGGTGTGTTTCTAAGTCCACCTAAATTGCGTTTCTTCATTTAGCATCATCTCGTCTATCAACCTGCAACATGTATTAAAACATGATCAACAAAAAAGTTGGCGAATATACATGTTTTCATACATAGCATAATATAGATTAAAAAATGTTTAACGACTCATACCCAACATGAATAACAATATGCAAGTTACTAATATGCTGAAACGGTGTACTATATGTTCAAACCCAAGTATACAACGCGTTAATTTTGCCTATCCCAAAGAGTAACGGGAGGTTAACATGTTTAACTTAACAATACCCCAAGACTAATGGGCGGTGTGTTAATCCTATAGCGCTATAATTGTTAAGGTAGGCTAGCAAAGTTAACGAGCATATAACGACACAAAAGTTTACATAGCATACAAGTCTAACAAGCATCATATAGTTTCATGTTAAGCACGGATAGAGATTAAAATAGTTTAAGTGTTGCGTAATTTCTATAACATACATGTTGCACCTAAAGTGTGAAAAGTAAAATGGGATCGAGTATACTCACGGTTTTGCAAGCTTTCCACTTGGTAAATCCGCGAGAGTTATTGGTTGATTAAGATGGAACACCGTGTCCTTCTACACGAAGAAACATAGGTGTATGAGTAAAGGATGTTACAGAGGATTAAAGATTCGGAGTTTAAAGTACATGAAAATAGACATATGAGAAACTAATCATCTATCATATAATACTTGTTTTGACACTATGAAACTCACAAGAGTTTGAATGTTTTCATGGGTCAAAATGCCCATTAGAATCGTAACAAGTACTATGGTCTTTAGATGATGTAACCTAATACTTTGACAAATAACCACTAGGTTATCATCAAGGGTTTGGTTACTTAGATATTATTTATGTATTACTATAATATATAGTATATATTATAGTTTAAGTCCAAACATGTATTACATTAACATCATACAAGTCATGCATGAGGTAGGAAGATGAATCTTCCATTTAGGTACCTCTTTGATATTCACCACTACACATGTTGTCATAGACAACACGGAGGGTCAAGAATATACAATAAAGAATGAAATAGTTACAACTAATCTAAGAAAAACATCAAGCGATGTGTGGATTTTCAAGTAGGATAGCCCAAGCTAACCTTATAATCACACAATTTTCAAGCTCTAAGCGTGTTCATCACTTGTGGGTTAAAACCCTATCAAAATAGAATTTTATGAGGATTAAACCTCTGGATTTACATGTCACAACCTTGTTTTTAAGCTCACATAACCATGGTTTTGATTAGTGCATAAGGACATAGGAATGTGTTGAGAAATCTCAATTTAAAGTGTGTTATACAAGAGTTTATACAAAATCAGAAAGTTTATTGCACTTTAGATCCTTTTATGGTGATGTTCCAGCCTTGGCTTTCTGTGGAAAACCTGTGGAAATTTACCTAAGGTTGTTCCAAGTGATTAGAAAGAAGAATTAATGAAAAAGATGGAAGAATGATGAAGTTATGCTCACTTTAGTAAGTTGCAACGAATCTGACTTTTGCTACTGTTTTCCAGCTGAATTGAGAGTGATTTGAGTGTGTTTTAAGTGAGTTGCAAAGTGGAAAAAGTGTGGAGGAGGCTTGGGTTTTACAGGGGATGAATTAGGGTTAAGGTTAGTGAGTATTTAATGCAAGAAACACAACTAAGACACAACAAAACACAAGAAAATGGCCAATCCCGTAGCTTGCTGTGTTTTCCTGCAGATCAGGCCGCCTCGCGGGCCGCGAGCGGATAGAGCGGAGGGGGTCGCGGCCGGTGAGCCGCCCCCTTTCGTGTTATTGTTTGATTTTTGTCATTTAAGACCCTTGTACTTTCATAACTTGATGTTTTAAGGTGTTATAATGTCTTTTAACTGTAAAGAATCATACATAAGGGTATGGAATGTAACTATATCATAAAACTAACATAAAGCAAGTATAAAAAATCATGTATGTCGAGAATAAGTATCAAATTTGCTTAAAAAGAGCATATAAGTCACATGTTTGTAAGTTTAACGTATTTTGCACGAATTAAGAATAAAGTATCACATGCTTGATCAATCCAAGTGTACGAACAAGTATGAAATATGTATAGCATGAATGTAAAGAAAATACGAATTTCATTATGATCCAAGTCTCGGATTTTACAACGATTACAACGAAAAGACGATGGCGAGAATACAAGACTTCCAAAAATAGAAATACAATTGACGCTTTCTAATTATGGAAAGTATGAAAAAGCAGGGCGTTAAAGTCTCTCTTCCTTTAGGAAATTTCATCCCGAAATTTAGGAAGAAGTAACGAAGAGTTGCGGATACTTGGTCTTCATATCACTTTCGAGTTCCCAAGTAAATTCAGCGCCACGTTTTCCTTCCCATCGAACCTTAACGATAGGAGTTTGAATGTGCCTCAGTTTCTTGACTCCTCGATCCATGATTTCGACGGGTTTCTCCACAAAGTGCAAAGTGTCGTTGATTTGGAGATCTTCGAGTGGGACTTGAAGTCGGGGGGGGGGGGGGATAGTGCACGGTCCTCCCAACAGCCGGAGTGAACTCACTCCGGGAGCCGCTACCCGACCAAGCTAGCTCCGCAGTGACTTCCCCATGCCGAGTTCTTACCCTGGGCGACATATGTCACTCCCAAGACTCGAACCCGGTACCTCTAGGAAGAGGTGGGTGTCGGTGGCCAACTGGGCTACCCCAGTTGGTTGTGGGACTTGAAGTCCTTCTTCAGCTAGACACTTCTTGAGGTTTGAGACATGAAATGTTGGATGGACGTTGTTGAGTTCTTGAGGTAAATCGAGTCGATAAGCCACCTTGCCAATCCTCTCGAGTATCTCGAAAGGACCAACATAGCGAGGGGCAAGTTTTCCCTTTTTACCAAAACGAACTACTCATTTCCAAGGAGATACCTTGAGTAGTACATGATCACCAACGTTAAACTCCAAAGGTTTGATTCTTTTGTCAGCATAGCTCTTTTGTCAACTTCTAGCCTTGAGTAAGTTATCACGGATTTGAAGAATCTTATCCGTTGTTTCTTGTATGAGCTCAGGGCCAGTAAATTATTTATCACCAATCTCATGCCAGCTAATAGGAGATCGGCACTTGCGACCATACAATGCCTCAAAAGGAGCCATTTAAATACTGGAGTGGTAGTTATTGTTGTACGAGAACTCGATCAATGGTAAATGCACATCCCAACTACCACCAAAGTCGATGACACAAGAACGGAGCATGTCCTCTAGGGTTTGGATAGTACGTTCAGTCTGTCCATCCGTTTGAGGATGAAAGGCCGTACTGAGATTCAAGTGAGAACCCATAGTGGACTGGAAAGTTTGCCAAAGGCGCGAAGTGAAATGACCATCACGGTCAGAGATGATGTCAATGGGTATACCATGGCGACATATGATTTCGTCGGTGTAGAGTCGAGCAAGCTTCTCAACCTTGAAATCTTCACGGATAGGAAGGAAATGAGCTGATTTGGTCAAACGATCGATGATTACCCAAATGCTATCGTGACCAGAAGATGTGTGAGGAAGTTTGGTTATGAAGTCCATAGAAATGCTATCCCATTTCCAAACGGGGATTTCAGGTTGTTCGAGTAGACCAGAAGGTCGTTGATGCTTAGCTTTGACTTTCGAGCAGGTGAGGCACTTAGAAACATAAGTGGCAATGATCATGGTACATCTTGTCAGCGCCAGGATGAATCGAGTACTTGGATTTGTGTGCCTTGTTCATTATGAGTTCACGAAGATTATCGTGATCTGGCACCCAGATGCGATCACGGTAGTATTGCAGACCATCTGATTTTGTCCAAAGTTGGTCTTCAGTAGCACCACATATTTCTATGTACAAGGTTCCTTCGTTGGCTGACGAGTATTGAGCTTCACGAATGCGAGTATGAAGATCGCTAGAGATGTGAAAACAACGAATGCTACTAACATGAGTCTTACGACTGAGTGCATCGGCCACGACATTCACTTTGCCAGGATGGTAGCGAATCTCGCAGTCGTAGTCGTTAAGTAATTCCACCCAACGTCGCTGACGCATGTTTAGTTCCTTTTGGTTAAAGATGTGTTGTAAGCTCTTATGGTCAGTGAAAACCACACACTTCGTACCATATAGGTAGTGTCGCCAAATCTTTAACGCAAAACAACTGCGCCAAGCTCGAGATCACGGGTAGTATAGTTTTTCTCATGTATTTTGAGCTGACGAGAGGCATAAGCGATGACCTTGTCTCGTTTCATGAGAACATAACCAAGACCACGGTTCGAGGCATCGCAATATACCATGAAATCATCATTCCCATCAGAAAGAGCAAGAATAGGAGTGTTACAAAGCAAGTTCTTGAGAGTTTGAAAAGATTCCTCTTGCTCAGGACCCCAAGCAAAATGTTTCTCTTTTTGAGTCAACGAGGTGAGAGGAACAACGATTTTTGAAAAGTTCGAGATGAATCGGCGGTAATAACCCGCCAATCCTAAGAAAGAACAGATTTCAAAAGGAGTTTTAAGCGCGGTCCAATTCTTCACTGCTTCGATTTTGGAAGGATCAACATGGATTCCTTTTTCACTAACAACGTGTCATCGGAATTGGACTTCTTTGATCCAGAATTCGCACTTGGAAAACTTTGCGTATAAGCGTTCACCACGCAAAAGTTCGAGTATGAGGCGTAAATGATGTTCATGATCAGCTTGGGTTTTAGAATAGATGAGAATATCATCGATGAAAACGCTTACAAAACGATCCAAATAAGGCTTACAAACACGATTCATTAGATCCATGAACACAGCTGGAGCGTTGGTCAAACCAAAAGGCATAACCATGAACTCATAGTGTCCATAGCTAGTGCAAAATGCGGTTTTGGATATGTCATCTTTGAGAACATGAAGTTGGTGATAACCAGATCGAAGATCAATCTTGGTGAAACACGTTGCGCCTTAAAGTTGGTCAAAGAGATCATCGATGCACGGAAGAGGATAACGATTCTTGATGGTGTGTTTGTTAAGCTCACGATAGTCGATACACATGCGGAACGAGCCATCCTTCTTCTTGACGAAAAGCACAGGAGCACCCCAAGGTGAGGTACTTGGACTTATGAAGCCCTTATCGAGGAGTTCTTGAAGTTGAGTAGATAACTCTTGCATCTCAGAGGATGCAAGACGATAAGGAGCTTTAGTAACAGGAGTCGAACCAGGTACAAGGTCAATACGAAAACTGACAGATCGAGGTGTAGGAGGACTAGGTAAGTCTTCCCGAAAGACGCCAGGGAAGTCGCGCACCACTGGAACATCACTTATGCTCTTTCCCTTGCCCTTTTCTTCCACAACGTGGGATAAAAAGGCAAAGTACTCTTTGCGTAAATATCTATTCACTTGTGTGCAGGACATCAATCTTAGTCCTTTTGAAGGTCGGTCTCCATAGATGTGCAAAGTATCACCAGATGGAAGAGGCAAACGAACGTACTTCTCATGGCAAGCAATTTCAGCATGGTTCTTACGAAGCCAGTCCATGCCTACTACGACGTCGAAACTACCCAGTTGCATGGGTATGAGGTCGATAGTGAAGATGTGCTCGTTGAGAGTAAGAAGACAATCACGAAGAACGGAATCGACTAAGATGGACTTGCCATTGGCAACTTCAACAAAAAACGACTTAGGCAGTTTAAAGCGTGTACAATTTAACAAAGGTTCAAATTTAACGGACACAAAGCTTTTGTCCGCACCAGTATCAAATAGTAACGAATCATAAAGATTATTAACAAGAAACGTACCATTAACGACTTCATTGTCGTTTCGCGCCTAATTTGCGTTGAGGTTGAAAGCTTATCCTCGTGCGGCTTGTTGTTGTTCCTGGTTCAGCTGAGGACATTGAGGACGGATATGCGTAGTATCACCACACTTCTAGCAGGCTCTAGCTGGTTTAGGGTTTTGAGGAGCTGGTTGGGCTTGTGGTGCAGGGTTATTACGATAGTAAGCGGTATTGTGGCCAAAATGGTTGCAAGTTGTGCAATGACGACAGTTGACGTTGGCAGGGTGATGATAGTTGCAAGTGGTACACTTGGGATGAATCCCAGTGTATGGATTTCATGTGTTCTCAGGCGTAGCAGGGTTTGGGTTAACAGCTGGTACAATCGTGTTGCAACCAAGGTTTTGATGCTTTCGCTTCTTCCCCTTGTTAACACTCGGTTGTTGGGTGATTTGATTGGTTGGCTTTGAAGAAACAGGGGTTGCAACTTGTTTATCGCGAATGCGATTGTTGTTTAGGGAAGCTGCCAGACGGTATACGGCTTCAATGTTATCTAGCTTGGCTGCATCAATGGTATCACACATAGCAGAAGGTAAACCATTGATGTACTTCCTGATCATACGATCGGTGGTCCACACAAGGTGGGGAACAATGAAACTAAGTTGTTTAAAGCGGGTGGTGTAGGCTAAGTTATCGTCGCCAACTTGCTTTAGAGCCCAAAATTCTTCTTCCAGCTTTAGTTACTCATGAGGAGGGCAAAATTCTTCCATCAGAAGTTGCTTAACTTCCTCCCAAGGTAAAGCATAAGCCACTTCATTTGAACGAATGTTCCTTTTGTTGGTCCACCATTCCAAAACTCTGGCTTGGAAAACCCCAGTAGCACTACGAGTTTTAAGCTCTTCAGGACATTCACTATTGATGAACGTGACTTCTATGTTGTCGAACCACTCTAGCATAGCGGTCACCCCATCGTTGCCAGTGAACGGCTTAGGGTTGCAAGACGAGAAGTGCTTGAAGTTGAACGACACAGGCTTGCGCACATCAACCTTTGAATCGACGGAGGAGTATGGAGTAGCAGAAGCTTGGGTTTCAGTGTCACACCCCGATTTCCACGTGTCACCGGTGGGCCCGGTGGGGGAGTATCGTGATGTGGTTGGCAACATAATAGTCAAACAACACAATAATCAATATGCACAGCGGAAGCAATTTAAAAGATATAATACAACCGAATTTAATATTGTAATATCAAATGTCACAATATTCGGAAGTTTATCCACAGATGGATCGAAAATAAAATAGTATTAATGGTTCAACAGACTTCAGGCATCTTAAGCTTGCGAGACTTCTAGTGATGCTAAGGAGAAATCCCAGCCAATTACGCTTAGTACCTGCATTTAATCTTTTTGGGAAAATACGTCAGTTTACACTGGTAAATACATTCAACTGACTCATTTTGGAAAATGATTGAAAATTGGTTTGAATGCACATGGCATAAACATTTTATTTAACTTGGGAGAATTATTTAATATTATAATCTTGTGAACGAATTACATGTTCCTTGTGCGTTCAGTAGCCCGGATCTTGTCCGGGTTAAAGATCAATAGACACACCACAATATACTTTTGTGCACTGCCGGGTGTACGCCTACACCCCGCGCTTAAGTCGTGGCCATTTCGTAAAATGATGCCAAGGATATCCGGGACATGGTCATTAACCCCCCAAAGGCTTTAAGTAACAAGACTGTTTAAACGAGCCGATCAAATTAGTCAATTACCCACTCAACGGTGGAGGATTTGATGCTCGATCAAGCGGTATGCTATATACCGTAACCCAAGCCCGTATAGGGAAAATAAGTTAAAAGTATTTACCTGAGCAATGTATAAATCACAATAAGCAAAATGCACGTAGCTTTTACTGGTCCTCCTAATCTGGAACGAAGGTTTTATAATAACCTATTAGAATCCTAACGGGTCTTTAATTAAGCTTAAGCTTAGACCGGCTAGTTTCAAAGATACGGTTCGTACGCACGATTAAGCGAAGACCGGATAGAATGTGATTTAGACCAGACAAGTTTGAAGACTTGTTTAATATGGTTTTATTATTCACATTCTGGATTTTGAGATAAAACCGTTAAGGTTTGACCCGTTTCGGCTAATTTATGTAAACTTGTTACATAAACCGAACCGTACGCGTAATAAGCGTGACGGGTATTCATGAGAGCTATATACAGGTTTCATAAGTTAATTATGCCTCAAATATGTTGTGACATCAGTAAGATGTCTTTCATTATGCCCGAAACGTGTTTAAACACAAACTAGGCCCCGTAGGGGTAGTTTGGTCATTTAAAAGTTTATAAAAGAGTTTAAGTAACAACCTGAGTTACAGGTCTGATGTAATCAGCAAAAATACATAATTTTCTAAGTTATATCAGTAGGATAAAGTGTATATGTGAAATTTATCAATTATAACCAAACTATGCCCTGTAGGGGTATTTTGGTAATTTCGCATAAGCCGAAAAACTCAAAACTGAAGTCTGAGTTTATCAACTTTTGCTTACTGTTAAAATATCATAATTTACCTCAAATATCAGTAGGTATCAACCTTAGTATGTTTAAAATAGTTCTAGTGCATACTATGCGCTAAAAACGCTTAATTAGGCGATTAGAAGCCGTTTCCGGGTTCTATATAGAAATCTGATATTTTTATATTTCCAGGAGGTTTAAAATAATTTATTTATCATATCTAATCAGTAGCAAAAGGTTTGGAGTCGTTTAGATATGTAAAACTCATTTTATGGCCCGTAAGGGCAAAACCGACATTTACCGGATTAAGCCTACGACTATGAGTTATGCTCAGCCTAAAATTAATTAAAAATCTTTAAAATTCTCAAAATAATATATTACATCAGTGGGTAAAGATTTTGATACCAAAAAGTATGTTTAACTAGGCTATATGCTAATTACGCCAATTAATTAACATAAATCTTTCATTTTGCGATAACGAGCATAACTCTTAATCTACAATTCAAACTGATGTCAAACTTTGCATACAAGTTTATATATCAGTAATTAAAGTTTCTACTCTTTTACATTTCCAAAAATCACGTTTTAAGGTAATAAGGGCATAATGGTCAACATATGAGCGATTAACGGAAACATGCATATTAATTGGATAACTAATGAACCGAGGTGTATAATCACAGAGGGTTGTAATAACATGTAACCTAGTCCAATTAAAGCTCTGAGGCATTTCTAAAACATGCCTAAACGGGTCAGAACTGAAAGTCAAAGTGAAAGTCAAACTATGTGACTTTCGGTTCCGAACCGGGTATTTACAGGAAATTGTCGGGTTGAACATGTTTAGACATGTCCTTACACTAATTACCAAGTTATATTAATGATCAAACAGGTTATACGTGCTCTACATTGCTAATCATGCATAAATTGCAATTTAAACTTTCTGTTGACTTTTTAATTACACGTTTGACCCGACATTAGACCTAGTTAGAGTGGGAATCAGGGGGAACCCTTTTGAGGTTTTATTACCCACATAATTACCCACTTATAACTACTTTTGATTCGAGATTTGACTGAGCCATTATTAATTAATCTCGAAGTCAAACCGTAATTACGATGGTTTGACTTTTAGCTAAATAACTAAGCTAAACTTAATAAAAGAAAGGATTAGCAACTTACTGAAGTCCTAAGCTTGATTAGTGATCACTTGGAAGCAGGCTTGAGCTCCAGGAATGATCAGATAGCTTGAATGAAGGTGTGAAGACTTGTTGCAAGTTCAAGGCCCTTTTATAGTGAATTTCTCACCATAGATTGTTGACACTTGGGTCTACAACTCTCCACAACTGATCAACACTTGTTCCTAGTGTTTAGGGGGTGTCTAGGGGTCAAGAGAGGTGTGAAAAATCGGTTAAAGGCGCGCATGAAGGCAATGGCAGACAACAGCCCAAAGAATTCGGAGCTGGGCACCCCTAGCGTGACGCTAGGCCCCCCTCGCGTCGCGCTAGGCCTCTTCTGCACAAAATCAACATTTTTAGATTTTGCGATTTGATCCTTGCCCCTTCAAGCTTCGATTAGGCACTTATTTCTTGCATTATGAACCCTCATAATTGATCTATAAGGGCTTTAAAACATATACCCACTTTGTTAAGTCCCCGGTTAACTTTATTGTTACCCGAAAAGTCCTAACTTTCAACGTTTACGTTTTAACCCTTCTCACACGAATTTGATCATAACTTTCTCAAACGATAACGAAACTTTACGAAATTTAAATCGTGCATTCTAGTGAGCATAATTAACCGTTACAAAGCTTTGGGTTTGTCAAAAGGTCACTCAGAGGTATAACTTAAACCTGTTGACACATTTAGCCCCTGTAGTTTGTAATCTCTCACTTTTAGCTCCGTATGATCCATGATTTATTCGTTTGAAGGTATGAGCATCTTGTAGGGTTAATATACAATATATTTATTCGCTGTTGACATTTAGAATACGTATATCCACATACTTTCCATGATTGTCAACTTTAGTCCTTCTATAATATTTCTTTCACACGTTTAAACATTTGACATGTGTCTACACATTATAGGACGTGAATTTTCGAGGTGTTACATCCTCACCCCCTTAAAATAAATCTCGACCCGAGATTTACTGAAATAAATAAGGGTATTTTTCTTTCATCGTGGATTCGACCTCCCACGTGTATTCGGGACCTCTACGGGCATCCCATTTGACCTTTACAATAGGTACATGCTTCCTTCGAAGCTTCTTTACCTGTCGATCTTCAATCGACAAAGATTTTTCCACAAATTTTAAGCTCTCATCTATGTGCACATCTGTATGCGGTATTACCAGTGATTCGTCAGCGAAACACTTTTTCAGATTGCAGATGTGGAACACGTTGTGAATTCCACTGAGCTCTTCTGGTAAGTTTAACTTATAGGCAACTGACCCGACACGTTCGATAACCTCAAAAGGTCCTATGTATCTTGGGCTTAGCTTGCCTTTCTTACCAAATCGCATCACCCCCTTCCAGGGTGATACCCTAAGTAATACTTTGTCACCTACTTCGAAGTGAAAAGCTTTACGCTTGGGATATGCGTAACTCTTCTGCCTATCACGGGCAGCTTTGAGACGGTCACGAATCTGGACAATCTTGTCCGTCGTTTCAAAGACTATCTCTGGTCCTGATAATTGGACGTCTCCAATTCCGCCCAACAAACGGGCGATCTACACTTTCTACCGTATAATGCCTCGAAGGGCGCAGCCTTAATGCTGGTATGGTAGCTATTGTTGTAGGAGAATTCGATTAACGGTAGGTTCTTATCCCAACTACCACCCAAATCGATCGCACATGCACGTAGCATGTCTTCCAACGTTTGAATAGTACGCTCACTCTGACCGTCAGTCTGGGGATGATAAGCCGTACTAAAATTCAAACGTGTGCCCAAAGATTGTTGGAAACTCTTCCAAAAATGTGATGTGTATCTGGTATCTCGGTCAGAGATAATGGACACAGGTATGCCATGTAAGGCTACAATCTTATCAACGTATAACTGGGCTAACATGTCGGAGCTATAAGTCTCCTTGATGGGTAAGAAATGTGCTGACTTAGTCAGTCTATCAACTATAACCCATATTGTGTCATTGCCTTTCCTTGTCTTTGGCAACTTGGTGATAAAATCCATTGTCACCATTTCCCACTTCCACGTAGGAAGTTCAGGCTGTTGTAGCAAACCTGACGGTTTCTGATGCTCGGCTTTGACTTGCGCACATGTCAAGCATTTAGCTACATGAGTGGCTACAGACTTCTTCAAGCCTATCCACCAATAATTTGCCTTTAGATCCTGGTACATCTTATCAGCTCCAGGATGAACGGAGTATTTGGAACTATGGGCTTCCTGGAGGATGACATCTCGAAGTCCTCCATAAATTGGGACCCATATTCGTCCATTCAATCTTAGAATTCCGTCCTTGCTAAGAGTTAACTGCTCCTCAGTTACTCCTAACTTTTCATTAGGATAGTTAGCTTCCAACACAGCTTCCTTTTGTGCAGCTAACAACCTTTCAATCAAATTATTCTTTATCTCCATGCGCTTGGCATTGATTCGGATAGGTTTCACCCTCGCCTTTCTACTCAAGGCATCGGCGACTACATTCGCCTTGCCGGGATGGTATCTGATTTCACAATCATAATCATTTAAAGTTTCCATCCAATGGCGTTGCCTCATGTTTAATTCCTTCTGATTAAACAGATGCTGAAGGCTCTTGTGATCAGAATAGATCACACACTTGATCCCATATAAATAATGCCTCCACAGTTTTAGTGCGAATACAACGGCACCCAACTCCAAGTCATGGGTGGTGTAATTCTTTTCATGCACCTTTAACTGTCGTGATGCGTAGGCAATAACTTTGCCTTTTTGTATAAGCACACACCCCATGCCAGTGTGCGATACATCGCAGTAAACCACAAATTCTTCTATTCCATCTGGCAATGTCAGTACTGGGGCGTTGCTCAACTTTTGCTTCAAAATATCAAAGGACTCTTGCTGCTTAGGACCCCAAACAAACTTAACTTTCTTTTTAGTTAGAGAGGTTAGGGGTGCAGCAATCCTTGAAAATTTTTCAATGAAACGCCTGTAATATCCTGCCAATCCCAGGAAGCTACGAATCTCTGTAGGCGTCTTTGGTTCTTGCCAGTTCATAACTGCTTCAACCTTAGCGGGATCTACTTGGATACCACGCTCACTAACCACGTGTCCAAGGAATTGGACCTCTCGAAGCCAAAATTCACACTTGGAGAATTTGGCATAGAGCTTCTCCTGATGTAGGAGCTTGAGAATACAGCGAAGGTGTTTCTCATGGTCAGCTTGATTCTTCGAATAGATAAGAATGTCGTCGATGAAAACGATGACGAATTTATCTAAGTACGGTTTGCAAACGCGATTCATGAGATCCATGAACGCGGCAGGTGCATTAGAGGCATCACTAGGAACTCGTAATGACCATAACGAGTCCTAAATGCTGTTTTATGCACGTCTTCATCTCTAACCTTCAGTTGATGGTAGCCTGACCTCAAGTCAATCTTTGAGAAATAACTTGCTCCTTGTAGTTGATCGAAGAAATCGTCGATCCTGGGTAAAGGATACCTATTCTTGATCGTGACCTTATTAAGCTCACGATAATCGATGCACAGACGCATCGATCCGTCCTTCTTCTTGACAAACAGGACTGGCGCTCCCCAAGGAGACGAACTAGGTTTTATGAAACCCTTGGCTAGCAATTCGTCTAGCTGTGTCCTTAATTCTTTCATCTCCGTTGGAGCCAACCTATAGGGTCCTCTGGCAACTGGTGCTGCTCTGGGGATGATATCAATCCTGAATTCCACTTGCCTATCTGGTGGCAAACCAGGTAGTTCTTCCGGAAAAACTTATGGGAATTCAGAGATGACAGGGATGTCTTCTATCTTCGGTTTAGGCTCATCAATAATCACTTGTGCCATATAGATGACACAACCCTTCTTTAAACACTTGGAAGCCTTGAGCATAGTTACTTGCTCCGGCAATCCATACTGGGTATCTCCCCGAATGGTAAGTGATTCACCAGACGAAGTCTTTATCACCACTTGCTTTCTGTTGCAGACAATTTGGGCCTGGTTATGAGATAACCAGTCCATACCCAGAACTATGTCAAAACCGGCCAACTTAAAGGGAAGCAGAGACAGAGGAAAAGAATGGTTCTTAATGGATATAACACACCCATCTAACACAGTTGAGACGGTTTCTAGTGTACCATCTGCTAACTCCACCTCATAATTCACGTTTAAGGTTTTGACAGGTAATTTCAGCAATTTGCAAAATTTATGATCTACAAACGACTTATCAGCGCCTGAATCGAAAAGTACTCTAGCAAAGACATCATTTACAAGGAAAGTACCTGTAATAACGTTGTCGTCTAGAATCGCTTCCTTTGCGTCCATTCTGAAGACTCTAGCATTAGTCTTCTTGGCCTCTTCAGGCTTCTTGGTGTACTTAGGGCAGTTGGTTTTAATGTGGCCCTTTTCATTGCAACGGTAGCACGTTGCGTCTTTCATCTTCTTGCAATCCAAGGTTTTATGATCCATGGACTTGCATATACCACAAGCATAGGTTTTTGATTGATTCTGTGAGTTCGACTCAAGTCTGCACTTTCCAAAGTGCTGCTTCTTGCAAATTTTGCATTTGGGCTTCTCACCAGAATTATGCCCATCTTTCCTTGACTCCGATCCTTTCTTGTGGTCACCGTTCCCACGGTGCTTCTTGTTCGATCTACGTGAACCATCATCTTCACGTTTTCTCTTCTCAGCCTCTTTGTTTCTCAGCGACCTTTGCCGGACCGCATCCAAAGTAAGTGACAAAGATATGTCAGCTACAGACCTGAAGGTAGCTGGCCGAGAAGCTTTTACGCTTGCCTTGATTTCCGGGGCTAAACCACCGATAAAACGAGCGATTCTTTTTGGCTCCGGGGTTACCAGATATGGAACCAACCGGGACATCGTGTTGAAGCTCGTTAGGTAAGCTTGACAGTCAAGGTTTGTCATCACCAATGATAGAAAATCAGATTCTATCTTCTCCACCTCATGCTGAGGGCAGTAATTTTCCCTGATAAGGGCAACAAATTGATCCCATGACATATTGTACAATGGGATTTTCCCGGTGGCTTGAATAAGAGATCTCCACCAAGCTAAAGCTTCACCCTTAAAAGACTGCGACACAAACTTGACCACGTCTCTCTCAGCGCATCCGCTGATATCCACAACCGTATCCATCTCATCCAGCCACGTCATACAGTCAATGGCTCCTTTCTCCCCATTAAAATCCCGGGGCTTGCACGAAACAAAGTATTTATAAGAGCAACCCTTCTCACGGGGTCCGTGGTTCAGTACAACCTGCTGAGATGGAGCACTGTGGTTCGAGGAGCGTCGATCATCATCTTTCTTCGGGTCGTCCTTCTTGGACGGTGGCTTTGAAGGTTGTGTAGATAGGGTCCTACTACGAGTCCCACTATACTCTTCGTACTGCCTTTCCAAAGCCTGTGTAACAGCACCGTCTATGATCGCTTTCAATTCAGCACCCGTTAGATTAATCCGGGCGTCATTATTAACCTCCACTGGATGGCTATTAACCTCGTCCGAGTTAGCTATTTTAATTGAACTGTTGCAGAAAACAAGGACAATAGTTTATTTGGGAGTTTTATTATGGAATTGTCTTTTATGGCAATTCATTAACCATGGTAACAGAGACCATATTTGGTTAATTTATAAATCATATTTATTTAGGATTTCTATTATAATTTATCCTAATTATAAAACAATAACAGTTTTATTTGTGGCACAAAAGGCCTAGTCACATGGACATTTTTAAAAATATAAGCTACGATTTCAGAGAATCAAGGCTTTTAAGGTTTGAACTTAGTTCATTACCTTATCTGACAGGGAGTCATCGCTACCACTGTCTTTTGGCTCATATAGAAATGAGCAAGGCCCGTAGGTGCTATATTACCACGTATGGTAAAAATATGATCATCTTAATTGATGACCTAAACCCATGATTCAGAGATCATAAAGTTTGGGTTAGGAGTCTTTAGAAAGATCCTTTTATATATATAAAAATGACGTGTGATTTTAACGAATCACATCTGCCAGGAATGTTAACATATTTTCAGATGTTAACTTAGATTTGAATCTTTTGAACAGGTCTTACCATCTTGGCCTGGTCCTATGATGACCCGAAGGCTAGGTTTCACACTTTAAGATTCTTAATTAATAATTACATAGGCAGATTATTTCAAAAGGAATGATTTTAATTTATTTATTTCATTTATAATTTATATATGCACATAATGGCAAACATGAAATTTATAAAACAAACATTCCATTAATTTATTATAATATTACATGCTGCCCTAAACGGGTCTTTTCAACAAACAAATTACCCACGCAGGGGTCAAACAAGTACTTACCCACGCAGGGGCTTAATAATATAATAGTCCATGCAGGGACCTTGAACAAACAAACTAGTCCACGCAGGGACTTTAAGCAAACATCATACCCTCGAAGGGGTTAACGGAAGATAGACCCACGCAGGGGTCAAAACAAACACACATACAGCAAATACAGCAATATAGGCCCACGCAGGGGCTCAACAACAATTGGAAGGATTCAGTGATCCTTCTTGTTCTTCCCTTTGATCAAGCTTGCCAATCCTTGGAAGAAGCTCTGTCTCTCCCTACGGTCACGGTGGAAGCCTCGCTCTACTTCATCCAACATTTGTTGGATTTCCTCCCTTTCTGGGGGAGAAAACCGTGGCGGCTGCGATTGCGTCCGAATAATAGGCCTAGGAGGTATCTGGTACCCATGTGTTGGGTACCCTACTCCCCATGGATCTCCATAGGGTCCTTGGGTGTTGTAGTTAGCCGCTACCATGTAAGGGTCGGCCTCCGCGTAACCATAGTTGTGGTGAGTCGGCGGTTCAAACAGGTTATACGCCATGGAACCCGTATATGCTGGAATTGGGTTGTCAAAACCCATTGGCGGTGGCTGTGGTACAGCTGGGTTGGAGGGTCCACCCATTTGTGGGTCCTCCTGATGTGGCGGATAGTGGCTGCCACTGGATTGACGTGGGGAACTGAAATGGAAATCCCCTGCTCGTGACGACATGCGTGCACCGGTTCTCCTTCGCCTTGGTGGTTGCGGAGGTGCCGGCTGTACTGGCGGCGGTGGAGGCGGTGGCGTGACTGCCACGAATATGGAATCCACAGAGGGATCCTGTTGCTGCTGCGGCTGCTGCTGCTGAGGAGGCGACGAATGGTGAGGAGGTGTATAGTACCATTCGTGCCGGGTGAACATAGCTTGGAAGCTATCTGGACCAACATAGGGTGATCCGTGGAACGAAGATCCGTCGGAGATCTCGATGGGATGATTTGGCGTACCACTAGCAGGTTCGACGGGATCCGTGTCCTCGTCCATATCCTCCGCGTGATCTCCGGAGTAGTGATCTTCTGGCCCCAGTGGGTTAAAACCCACGGGTTCTTGGATGTAATTGGCCGGGTTAAACCGGCCCCTGAAAGCAGGTGTGGGGTCCCCGAAAGAATGATGCGATAAAGATCGCTGTAATGGTATATATGAGGGTTGAGGGTTGTTGGGCTCGTACTCCGGCTGAGGCCCATAAGGGTTTTGGACCGGAGGTGTAGAGCTGTGTGATACCGATCTTCTGGCTGGTTCAAACAAGTTCCTCCTGTTCTGCCGAGGGTCGTCACTCTCGGTAGTAGATGGAGCTCGCGCATGTGATGGTCCAGCTTCATTGTCATTGGGGGCGGTGATTGGCCCCTTGCCTCTTCCTCTTCTCCTGAAGAATCTCGGCAGCATTATGTTAATCCTGTCAATATAGCATGAGATAACAAAACAAAAATATATGCAAAAATAAAGGACAACACAAACAAAGTGGAATTTGTCCTATGTTATATGTCTAGACTCGAAAGTTTAGAATTGTGCAATTGTGTAACTGAGATTAAACACAAAAGGTTAGTGTTTAATTCACTCAGTGTTGGCTCTGATACCAACCTGTCACACCCCGATTTCCACGTGTCACCGGTGGGCCCGGTGGGGGAGTATCGTGACGTGGTTGGCAACATAATAGTCAAACAACACAATAATCAATATGCACAGCGGAAGCAATTTAAAAGATATAATACAACCGAATTTAATATTGTAATATCAAATGTCACAATATTCGGAAGTTTATCCACAGATGGATCGAAAATAAAATAGTATTAATGGTTCAACAGACTTCAGGCATCTTAAGCTTGCGAGACTTCTAGTGATGCTAAGGAGAAATCCCAGCCAATTACGCTTAGTACCTGCATTTAATATTTTTGGGAAAATACGCCAGTTTACACTGGTAAATACATTCAACTGACTCATTTTGGAAAATGATTGAAAATTGGTTTGGATGCACATGGCATAAACATTTTATTTAACTTGGGAGAATTATTTAATATTATAATCTTGTGAACGAATTACATGTTCCTTGTGCGTTCAGTAGCCCGGATCTTGTCCGGGTTAAAGATCAATAGACACACCACAATATACTTTTGTGCACTGCCGGGTGTACGCCTACACCCCGCGCTTAAGTCGTGGCCATTTCGTAAAATGATGCCAAGGATATCCGGGACATGGTCATTAACCCCCCAAAGGCTTTAAGTAACAAGACTGTTTAAACGAGCCGATCAAATTAGTCAATTACCCACTCAACGGTGGAGGATTTGATGCTCGATCAAGCGGTATGCTATATACCGTAACCCAAGCCCGTATAGGGAAAATAAGTTAAAAGTATTTACCTGAGCAATGTATAAATCACAATAAGCAAAATGCACGTAGCTTTTACTGGTCCTCCTAATCTGGAACGAAGGTTTTATAATAACCTATTAGAATCCTAACGGGTCTTTAATTAAGCTTAAGCTTAGACCGGCTAGTTTCAAAGATACGGTTCGTACGCACGATTAAGCGAAGACCGGATAGAATGTGATTTAGACCCGACAAGTTTGAAGACTTGTTTAATATGGGTTTATTATTCACATTCTGGATTTTGAGATAAAACCGTTAAGGTTTGACCCGTTTCGGCTAATTTATGTAAACTTGTTACATAAACCGAACCGTACGCGTAATAAGCGTGACGGGTATTCATGAGAGCTATATACAGGTTTCCTAAGTTAATTATGCCTCAAATATGTTGTGACATCAGTAAGATGTCTTTCATTATGCCCGAAACGTGTTTAAACACAAACTAGGCCCCGTAGGGGTAGTTTGGTCATTTAAAAGTTTATAAAAGAGTTTAAGTAACAACCTGAGTTACAGGTCTGATGTAATCAGCAAAAATACATAATTTGCTAAGTTATATCAGTAGGATAAAGTGTATATGTGAAATTTATCAATTATAACCAAACTATGCCCCGTAGGGGTATTTTGGTAATTTCGCATAAGCCGAAAAGCTCAAAACTGAAGTCTGAGTTTATCAACTTTTGCTTACTGTTAAAATATCATAATTTACCTCAAATATCAGTAGGTATCAACCTTAGTATGTTTAAAATAGTTCTAGTGCATACTATGCGCTAAAAACGCTTAATTAGGCGATTAGAAGCCGTTTCCGGGTTCTATATAGAAATCTGATATTTTTATATTTCCAGGAGGTTTAAAATAATTTATTTATCATATCTAATCAGTAGCAAAAGGTTTGGAGTCATTTAGATATGTAAAACTCATTTTATGGCCCGTAAGGGCAAAACCGACATTTACCGGATTAAGCCTACGACTATGAGTTATGCTCAGCCTAAAATTAATTAAAAATATTTAAAATTCTCAAAATAATATATTACATCAGTGGGTAAAGATTTTGATACCAAAAAGTATGTTTAACTAGGCTATATGCTAATTACGCCAATTAATTAACATAAAGCTTTCATTTTGCGATAACGAGCATAACTCTTAATCTACAATTCAAACTGATGTCAAACGTTGCATACAAGTTTATATATCAGTAATTAAAGTTTCTACTCTTTTACATTTCCAAAAATCACGTTTTAAGGTAATAAGGGCATAATGGTCAACATATGAGCGATTAACGGAAACATGCATATTAATTGGATAACTAATGAACCGAGGTGTATAATCATAGAGGGTTGTACTAACATGTAACCTAGTCCAATTAAAGCTCTGAGGCATTTCTAAAACATGCCTAAACGGGTCAGAACTAAAAGTCAAAGTGAAAGTCAAACTATGTGACTTTCGGTTCCGAACCGGGTATTTACAGGAAATTGTCGGGTTGAACATGTTTAGACATGTCCTTACACTAATTACCAAGTTATATTAATGATCAAACAGGTTATACGTGCTCTACATTGCTAATCATGCATAAATTGCAATTTAAACTTTCTGTTGACTTTTTAATTACACGTTTGACCCGACATTAGACCTAGTTAGAGTGGGAATCAGGGGGAACCCTTTTGAGGTTTTATTACCCACATAATTACCCACTTATAACTACTTTTGATTCGAGATTTGACTGAGCCATTATTAATTAATCTCGAAGTCAAACCGTAATTACGATGGTTTGACTTTTAGCTAAATAACTAAGCTAAACTTAATAAAAGAAAGGATTAGCAACTTACTGAAGTCCTAAGCTTGATTAGTGATCACTTGGAAGCAGGCTTGAGCTCTAGGAATGATCAGATAGCTTGAATGAAGGTGTGAAGACTTTTTGCAAGTTCAAGGCCCTTTTATAGTGAATTTCTCACGATAGATTGTTGACACTTGGGTCTACAACTCTCCACAACTGATCAACACTTGTTCCTAGTGTTTAGGGGGTGTCTAGGGGTCAAGAGAGGTGTGAAAAATCGGTTAAAGGTGCGCATGAAGGCAATGGCAGACAACAGCCCAAAGAATTCGGAGCTGGGTACCCCTACCGTGACGCTAGGCCCCCCTCGCGTCGCGCTAGGCCTCTTCTGCACAAAATCAACATTTTTAGATTTTGCGATTTGATCCTTGCCCCTTCAAGCTTCGATTAGGCACTTGTTTCTTGCATTATGAACCCCCATAATTGATCTATAAGGGCTTTAAAACATATACCCACTTTGTTAAGTCCCCGGTTAACTTTATTGTTACCCGAAAAGTCCTAACTTTCAACGTTTACGTTTTAACCCTTCTCACACGAATTTGATCATAACTTTCTCATACGATAACGAAACTTTACGAAATTTAAATCGTGCATTCTAGTGAGCATAATTAACCGTTACAAAGCTTCGGGTTTGTCAAAAGGTCACTCAGAGGTATAACTTAAACATGTTGACACATTTAGCCCCTGTAGTTTGTAATCTCTCACTTTTAGCTCCGTATGATCCATGATTTATTCGTTTGAAGGTATGAGCATCTTGTAGGGTTAATATACAATATATTTATTTGCTGTTGACATTTAGAATACGTATATCCACATACTTTCCATGATTGTCAACTTTAGTCCTTCTATAATATTTCTTTCACACGTTTAAACATTTGACACGTGTCTACACATTATAGGACGTGAATTTTCGAGGTGTTACATTCAGTGACGATCTTGGGGACGATGCGAGCAATCTGATTGGCTATGAATGCCATCATCTTCTTTTGGGAGTTGGTCTTAGACTTCTTAGTCAAGTTGGAGAGGTGGTGAGAAGACGACATCTAAAGATTCAAAACAAAGAATAGATGAGACTTGATCATAATGTTTGTTTAAGAAAATCATTTTCATGAATGCGTCACGTATCACATAGTTTTCACATAGCATATGAAATGTTCAACATGTTTCACATAGTGTAATAATCCTAAATAAACCGACTCCCTCAAATATTTTCCGACACCCCAATATATTTTAAAATATCCCAAAATGTCCCAAAATACACCCCATATGTGAAAACGGGCCCCAAATACATTAAATAGTATTAAAAATAATTAAAAATCAGGTTTTGGGCCTGAGGCGGGCCGCGTAAGCCTAAGCCCAATCCTTACGCGGGCCGCTAGAGATTAGAATTGTGGCGCAGCCCGGTGATGACACGTGTCATCATCGTGGCGGGTCTAGGCGATGATCCGGACAAGCTACACGTTGACCTGGGGTCAACGCGGGCCGCGTAGGCCCTGTTCTCGTGTTACGCGGGCCGCGAGAGGACCAGACTCAGCAACTATATAAGCAGGCCATCGGGTTTCATTCAGAATCGCTCAAATCTTTCTTTCTAAACGTGAATTTCTGATTATAGGCATAATACTCGGGTATTATACCCCCCTAAATAGCGAAGTTCTGCTCCGTTGTAAGTATTATAACCCCTGGATACGTATTAGATACGCTGCCCGATTGATCTAGGGTTCCGTAACGGCTGTCGTGGTTCTGCCCGACGTAGTCGTTGGAATGCCGTCTCGGGGAGGGTATTACTAATGTTAAAATGGGTTATTATACTAATGCGTGTGCATTTGTGTAAATTATAGATTATCACCAGGAAACCCTTACGGAAAATCTAAGACAGTAATGTGAGTTGATCCACTTTTTGTTAACTGTTTTTACAAAACCTCACTTAATTAATTATATATTAAACAATTATTGAGTATTTGTAAGAATACAATTATCATGAGTATGTTGGAGTTTTGTATACAAAATTTGTTACCACCTGGTCAAGGAGTAACATTTCCATAATTCGGGTTCGATAGTACCATGGATGTTAATTGTGATGTCTTGGAAACAAATATAATTGCGGGATCGCCCTCAATACTGTACAATGGTTTTTATTGAAACTTGATTAAACTGGGATTCACTCACCAGTATTTCCCACTGACAAATGTTTTTAAAACGCGTTTCAGGTAACAAAATGTGAAAGCCAAATAGAAGCCAGGTGGACAGCACTGAAGGCTTGGAAAAGTGGCAATAAAGTTACCTAAAAAGAAATAGATGTTTTTCTTAAATAAAATAGGAATTATTCCTATGAAAATGTGTGTACTACAAACTTGGGTTTTATCCCATATGTTTAATGTTATGAAAATGTGGTATTTAACTCTGATCAAATAATTCCTAACTACCGTCCTGATGAAAAATTCAGCTGCCAAATTAGACAATACGAGATACCACCGAAACTGGCTCGCGGCCGCCCGTTCCCGGGGATCAGGGATCAGGGGTTGTGACAGAAGGTGGTATCAGAGCTAAGCCACTGATTCAGCCACAGAAGTGTTCTGCTGACATCAAAATTCAATCTGTTAGGAAATAAATTGTGGAAATACATGCATAATTGTATTTAATTGTTATGTGTTATTTGACTATTTGTTAGTTTACAGTATGAGCGACCAAGGACCATCTGACGCGTATCGTCAATTGTCTGGTTCGCCTAGAAGCGAAGGCACCTCCTCTTCTCAGCCTGGCCTCTCAGGGTACTCTGCTGATACGGAAGAAGGAATCTTTGTGTTTAAGGCTCAGTCAGAAGAGCCATTTCCTCAGAAAAAGAGGGGATGGTTCAGTAGAGGGGCACACGAGCGTAGAAAACGTATGAAAAAGTTACAAGACCAGAGAGTACTAGCAGCAGCCAAAAGAGAAACGGATGCCTATGCCCAGGACATGATAAATAGGGGTATAGCCAACATCCACATCTTAGCAACCACTGCAGCTGACCCTAATTTGGAGCAAATAATAGTACCCCAACCACAACCACCAATCCCTGACCAACCGATGGAGATAGAAAACCCTGAAAACCAAGTAGAGATGCATGATTTTAACCCGGAGGAAATCCCTAGGATACCAGCACCAAACCCCTTAGACCCAAATTACGACCCCTGGTGGGATGACGTTAGGGACTATGTGCAACGCTACCCGATACATGAAGATACACCCATGCAGAACGTAGGAGCTTACCTAGGTTTGGATCATTTAGATCCCTATTTCCACGATGAATACATTAGGGAGATTTTAGAAGATCCTTACCGATTCCAGGCACCTACACCCCCATATCAGGAACCCGTACCCCAGATTCCAAACCCAGTCCTATAACCTGCACCCCCAATGAGTGCAGACAACGTACAAGAACTTAGGACATTTGGCGAGTAAATTTTAGAGAGTAGTGAACGAATGAGACAGGTGGGAGAGCGACTCGTCTGGAAGTATGACGAGTGTAGAATCGTGTTTCGACCCGAACGAGTCGTTCAGAGGTGTTCAACTTCGTTTCAGGTGCGGAATAACAAGAAACAAAGGTAGATACAGCTGATTCTTCACTTAATTCACTGATTGTATTAATATGACAACGATTACATGTGACACTCTGGGTTTTCCCGAGAAACCATTTTGTTTGGCTTTATGTGTACATATACTATTAAATGAAGATTTGCGAATTATCTTGAAGTATTATGTGATGCTTGTATATAACTATGTGTATGTAATATATATAAGTGAACCGAGACCATGAACCCGACTCGAGACCACTCGGTCTCGAGTGAACGACTGGGCTGGTTGGGCCGTGCACCCCTAAAGCCCACTCGAACCCATTAGGGTGCACTAACTTGGATTGAGTATAAAACCTCATTAACCACCATTTGCACCAAACTTTCTCCCACACTCACCCACACACTCTCCTACATTCCTTCAATCACTAAAACCCTAAAGCTCCACCAACACTCTCCTCCTTCTTCTCGGAACAACCGTCGGCTAAGGAAGGAGCTCTCGGATCTCGGTGAATCCCTACACACCTCCACGCTTTGGAACCGGTTAGTGTTCTAATGTGTGTTAGAAAATTATGTGTGCCTAATGAATAAGATGCATGATTAGTTTAGAGGTCTTGTTGCATGATTCTTGTATGATTAGTGAGTTGTAATATGATGAATAATGTGTGTGAGCCATTGTATGATAATGTCTTGCTAAGGTGTTTTGAAGGGTAAATGATTAATAGCTTAGGACAAATGTGTGTTTGATAAGATGATGCAAGATTTACTTGATCTTTAATCACAATATTTCATGCTTGAATGAGCTCATGAAGAACATTATGAATATGTGATTAAATGTGATATGAACATATGATGAACAACATGAATATGATATGAATGTTGTTATGAATATTTGAAATCTGGTTGTTTGATCTATTTTGATTAGTAATTAGACAAGAAAACATGTTTGTATAATTTGATTGGATAGTACACAATTACATGAAATCACAATTCTATTGGTTAGTACATCAGAGGTTCTAGAAGAACTTCATGTGCACGTATCAGGGGTTGCGAGTCGAGACCCCCGGTTGCGACTCGAGACCAACACGTGACAACTCGAGACTGTGGCGATTACGACTCGAGACCATGTCCAAGCAACTCAAAACAGACTTCAGGGACTCGAGACCATCAAGGTCTCGACTCGAGATCTTCTGATTGCGACTCGAGACTGGACTCGAGATCTCCAAGGTTGCGACTCATACCTACACTACTCGAGACCACTCCGCTACAACCCGAGACCCCCGGTTGTGACTCGAGACCTCTCGGTCTCGACTCAAGACCACCTTGTCTCGAGTGGACTACTGGTCTCCGTTATTGGGCCAAAGCGTATGGACTATACATGCATAATTACTGTTGGACCGGGCTACGTGTTAATTGTTACTGTTTGACTGTGCCAGTATTAGAGCAGGCCCAATAACTTTATGTGAGATGTATGCTATGTGTTAGTTATGTGTAAAGCCTACGTGACTTATCTGTATTCGAGCCTGACCCAAAACTGGTAACCATGTTAGGACGTGGTGACCAGCTTGCTTGACCAAATAAACTAAACTGCCGAGCAACCCAAGGTGAGTTCACAACTATTAAAGCATGCGTTCCCGGTGGTTTTGGGAAACGGAAACTTAAACAACGCTATCCCCGCGTAAGGGATACAAACTTACTTTTCTTCCCTTGTTACTGGGAACAAACTTACTTACTTCCCTTGTTACTGGGAACTCTTGGTTAATTATTGTTTATACGGCAATGCAACAAGCAACACTAAACGAAACTCTATCATTAAGTCCCTACCATTTAATACCGATTAGTCGCCGGGGCCTGGCGAACGGGTTATTAGTTAATAGCGCTATTTAGGTGTAACCAGCCTCACACCGACCCTTGTTACTGGGAACGGGAGTGAACTAATGAACTCTGGCAAACCGTCAATGATGATAGAACATTGACAAACGGGGCACTACGGAAACGTACGGTTAAGTAAGTATTCGGTATTGGAAAAACAGTTTAGTCGCTTACCTATGGGGTAGCTCCCCATCGCATGTATAAACGGATAAATTAACTGGTGAAACAAGTTTTTGGTAATTAAAACTGAACAACTCGTGGACTCGCCAACATTTTTGTTGATACCCTACTGCATGCTTTGCAGGTACCCAGTGACTCAGGAGCTTGAAGCTTGGGAATGTGTAGTGGTCGTCTAGCCCATGTGATGGGTTCTAAATAATCTTGAACTATGAACTTTGTTTCGAAACTGTTTGGTTTATGCTTCCGCTGTCTACTTAAAATGTTATTTGAACTTAAACCTTTGAAACTTCGAACTATAATGTTTACTAACTATTGTGGTTGGTGAACATCTTTACTATTGACCAATGCTCAGTATAATTGGTGGCTGGATCCTGGTCAGTCACGCCTCCAAGCGGTGGTACTCTGCATGTGGATTTTGGGGGTGTGACATTACAGCCCGATCTTCACACCGGCAGAGCTTCGGCGTGGAATACAAGACCTCTACCCAACTCACTATATGATTTCGCCTATGTGACCCCTATTTATACTATTCAGATTTCGCTCATATGTACACATGACCATAAGAGCGAAATCTCCAATGTATACATAAGCGAAACCTCTGTATGACCATATGAGCGAAATCACTAAAATTACAATTAATTTTCAAACATGCAAAATCTTTTGTCTTCTTGTGAACTATCTTTCACGTGCATTTGTAATAATGATGCAATATCTTAGGTCACTTGGATGATGTCATCATCAAGAATGATGACATCATTCTTGTTCCAAACCGCAACGAACCCAAGACTCGATATAAGACGAAGACGACAGATGAATGCACCAACAGACTCCCCCTCAGATGTTGACGAGTCTTAAGTGTCGAGTCTTCGCATCTTCAGTCTTTATCAGTCTCCTTTCTTTCTTAGCATATACCAGGATCTTCTCTTTGGCTCTAACCTCGTCAGACTCCCCCTCTCATCATGATGGGATCGCCGTCTGGAATTAGCTATCACCTTTGAGATCAATCCCTGGCTTTATCTCTGTTTAAGCTCATTACCTGCACAATATTTTATCATCAAAACATAAGTTTTTACTTAAATCAATAAGAAAAACTTATTAGAAATAGTTCCATCAAGTTCAAATTAATGACCCTGATTAACTAATCAAACTTTCTTTCTCACAATAAATTTCTCAATACAGCACACACACTCCCAAACCAGTTCATCATGTTCAGCACTTGGAATTTTGAAAATCAGCTCTCTAACATTAGTTGTCGAAAATCTTTTTGTATTTTTCAAAATTTATGCTAAAACACACTGAAAATATTTTTTGGGTTTTTATGAAATAGAATGAAATGCAGTAAAGAAATATTTACAGACACTATTTTTGTGAGCTTGTGTAAGAGGATCATATCAGTTTTTGTGACCAATCACTAGCACCGTTAAGCTTTAACATTATAAGCTCTAAACGATTCACATCGATTGACGATATATTTGTCCACTTAAACTCAATCTAAAGACTTTCGAAATGCTTACCGATACGTTAAGGTATATTAAGATAGCACTAAAATTCTTATGGACCCCACGATCTCAGCATATCCCCTCATCATGCAATACACTGACTCAAGTAATGCCTTTAAACTTTTATCAACTGTGATTTGTGCGAAAACAAAGCAGAATGTTTAAACATTAACAATCAGGTCGATACTTCCGTATACGCAGAGAAAGTCCAATGTTTAAACAAAATAAGAAAAATAAAACAAGTTGAAGTTGTTTAGGCTTTAACCACCAGGTCGATACTCCCGTATACGCAGAGGTGATCCAAAGCTTAAACGAAACACCAAAGAAAATAAAGCAGAACGTTTAGGCAACAACATCCAGGTCGATACTCACGTATACGCAGAGGATGTCCGATGCTTAAACAAAATAAAGAAATAAAACAAGTTTAAATCTTTGCAAAATGAAATGCACAATCACAGCGACTTTTCAGCAAAGTTGTGAAAGTTCACAAACTTAACCAGTTTTATGTCTTTCGACAATCAGCGATTACTGAGTAGGCACACAATCAAGAAGGACAAAACTAAGTACTATGCTTTCAATCATGTTTCCCACTAGAACTAGGCTTTTTCATTTAAGTTTGTATCGTTATCGCAAATCTACTAGTCTAGCTGAGCCTACCGTCACATCTTAAGTGAGATCGTTTATCACATTTTGACTTTCCATTTCTTTAGCATGCTGTGACAGTCCAACTGATCTACTATCATTTCCTCTTTTTGACAACAAAACTCATTTTTGCATTTTTCAATGTTTTTGACATTTACAAATTTTCTAATTTTTTTTTAAATTTTTACTCCCCCTAAAATCAAAATATGTTTCAATTTTGATTTTCTGGGAAAATTTGAAAAACAACTGTACAAAATAAACTGACAACATGATGAGAATCACTTAAATTCTCCATTCACTTGGCTTGAACAATCAGAACTCCCCCTGACAACAAACTATTTTTCCCATAGTGATTTCAAAACACTTAAGTTTGTTTTAATCAAAATGGTTTTTTTTCCGGAAAATTAGTTTTGTAAGTCATTTCACAAATTTGGGGTTTTATTCATCACCTTGTTCTCTTTAACCACATGTAAAGATTTAACATTTGTAAGATCATTCCACAAACATAACTTGTAGAAAATCAAGTACAACTTAATGTCCCTGATTTACCACTTTTAAATCGAAATATCACTTTCGTGAATTTCTCAAGAAATGTGCCGATTCATGTTCCACGCTTACCAACCTGGGAACTCCGGCAAGTCAGGTTTTTCATTTAAACAGATTCACCCAAGCCTGACGGTCCTTGGGTGATTTTGAATTCTTGTTCAACAATGGTGGAAAATTTGCATCATCCATTGTTAAACCAGAATTCTCATTTTTTACCTCAACACATGGCTCTTCTGGCTTTACCACACCAGATTCATCGCCTGAACGTGGCTTGTCTGACTTTGAGGAGCCAGATTCATCGCCGACATGTGGCTCCTTTGTTTCCGAAGAAACAAATTCATCGCCACAAACTTTCTTCTTCTTCTTTCCCTCTTTCGTCCTCAGATTTGTATCTGATGAATCCGTTTTGCTACATTTATCATTCTTTGGAGAGCAAGACGATTTATCAGAACTTTTATCTGTTTTACCAGTTGTATCCGAGGACAAATTCGGACCTAAACGAATTCGGACCTAAACGAGTCGCTTAGAAGAGTTTATCTCAGTTTGAACGGCGGAAACAGACAAACCAAGTACAAATCAGCAAGTATTCACTATAAACTGTCGATATTATTGATCTGGATAACGTTTACAACCTGACGACACTTCGGCAGCACTTCGTGGCTCACCGGAAGACAACACCTAGAACTATGTGTAAGGTTTCGCTCAAATGACCTATATATAGGCCAACAGGTTTCGCTCCAATGGTCCTGACACATAAGCGAAACTTCACAAATGACATATGAGCGAAACCATCATGACACATGAGCGAAATCAGAATATTACACATGACCGAACTCAAACTTTAACATTCTAAACCTTTTGTCTTATATGTAGTGATGCAATGATGACATCACTATTATGATGTCATCATTAAAGATGATGACATCATCTTCTTTCAGATCCGCAACGAGACTGAGACTCGACATAAGACGAAGACGACAGATGTGTGCACCAACAACGAGCGCAATATGGATTTTTGGATGAATCCATATCCGTAATATGATGGTAGAGACGGTAATAGTAATAATAATAGTATAATACAATAATAAAATAAAAATAAAATAAAAATATGTGTGTATGGATGCCTACTATTATTAGTGTAATTTCATTTCAGTTGGTATTGTAATCTTTATTTCAGTACTGGTGTGTAATAGACGCATAGTATATGAATAGAGTAAAGTCGCAATGATCGACGCTTTTGCCCAAAATATGTGTCATGTGATTGACTATACTAAAATATTATTTTGTGATATTAATACGGGGTAACTGTTTAAAATTCAGATGGCTGACGAAGGAAATCAAGGAAATCCGAATAACGATAACCAGAGTAACATTAACTTGGTTAATGAGAATCCAAGCGCCAATAACAATGGAAACCAAGTGGATAATAGTGCTATCCAACACATAGTGGCACAAGGAATTATAGATGCAATGCCATTTATTATTCAAACAGTTCAAGAAGCAAATAATAAAAGTAAACATAGCAGTAAGCGACCAATTGAACCAGAACACAGCGTGAACAACGGCCCTGTACTTCAAGTGCCCATTCCCAAAAGAAGAAGAACCATGCCTTATCGTTGTTCTTACAAAGAATTCTGGTCCTGTAAACCAATAGAATTCTCAGGCAATGAAGAACCTATTGCAGCTCTACGCTGGATAGAAAAGACTGAGGCTGTTATGAAAATAAGCAAGTGTGCTGAAGAGGACAAAATAATGTTTGCTTCTAATCTGTTTAAAAATTCAGCTTTAGAATGGTGGAACACTATCTTCCAGTCAAGAGGAAATGATAGGGTATACAACATGGAATGGGAGGAATTTAAGAATATGGTAGAAAGGAAATTCTGCCCTCCCAATGAAAAAGAACAGATAGCAAATAAGTTCCTAAACTTAAGAATGACCGGGGTAGATAGTAAAGGGTACACAAAGTTATTCTTTGAATATGCTAGAATAGTACCAACCCTTGCATCACCTGAACCGGTATTCATCTCCCGTTACATCTGGGGACTAATCGGAGAAATTAGACATGTAGTCAAGGCAGCTAGACCCCAAACTATAGAAAAAGCTGTAGAACTAACCAACACCTTGACAGATGAGTTAATCCGTACTAGAGAGGTAGACCAGAGGAGAAACCTAACCCAAAGGCTTACCCAAGAATTACGTTCTGGGAATTACAACCGTAGGAATATGGGTTCTACCTCTGCACCATTCTGCAAGGTCTGCAACAAAAAGCATTCGGGAAAATGCTCCACTCTTTGCAATTTCTGCAAGATGCCCGGACACAAGGAAGAAGATTGCAGGAAGAAATCCAGTAATGGACTGTGCTTCAACTGTAGAGAAAAAGGTCATATCAGGCCAAACTGTCCAAAATTGGCTCCAGCTGTGAACAACAGGAACACTAAAAATGCTAGAGCATTTGTTCTGACTGCAGATGAAGCCAAGATGATTCCAGACGTGATAGCTGGTACGTTTTTAGTTAATGATGTTTTTACTAAAGTATTATTTGACTCTGGTGCAAACCAAAGTTTTATTAATACTTCGTTTTGCAAACTTCTAAATCAGTCATTAACTAAACTACCACAAGAATGTCTAGTAGAGACAGCTAATGGAGAAACTGTTAGGATTTCTGAAATCTTGCAGGGAGCAAGAGTAGAAATTTCAAACCAAAAGTATATTGCAAACCTGTATCCCATGAATCTGGCAGGATTTGACGTCGTTTTAGGAATGGATTGGTTAATAGCCAACAAAGCCAGTATTTTGTGTGATCAAAAGTCAATCCAAGTAAATTCACCAGAAGGTGAAAAGATCACAATTAAAGGTGATAAACCATTTAGATACACGAAATTCATCTCTGTGATGAAAACTGCAAGTTATATAAGAAAAGGATCTATAGTGTATTTGATTTCTATAATCACTAACACTAAAGGAAAAGAATTAAAAGACATTCCAGTAGTGTCTCAGTTTTCAGATATATTTCCAGAAGAATTACCAGGACTACCACCAGATAGAGAAGTTGAATTCAGAATTCATCTACTACCAGGAACAGCACCAATTGCCAAAGCACCTTACCGTTTGGCACCTGCCGAGATGCAAGAACTAAAGAAACAGTTAGATGAGTTATTAGAGAAAGGATTCATACAGCCAAGCTCATCGCCCTGGGGAGCGCCAATTTTATTCGTTAAAAAGAAGGACGGATCAATGCGTATGTGCATTGATTACCGTGAATTGAACAAGGTCACGATTAAGAATCGGTACCCATTACCAAGAATCGATGATCTGTTCGACCAACTGCAAGGAGCTCGATTTTTCTCTAAAATCGATTTAAGGTCGGGATATCATCAATTAAAGGTACAGGAAGAGGATATTCCTAAGACTGCGTTCAGAACAAGGTTTGGCCATTATGAATTTACTGTCATGCCATTTGGTTTAACCAATGCCCAGCTGCATTTATGGACATGATGAACCGAATATGTAAGCCATATTTGGATAAATTCATAATTGTTTTCATAGATGATATTCTAATTTATTCTAAGAATAAAGAGGATCATGCAAAGCATTTGCACGCACTTTTAAGTTTATTAAGAAAGGAAAAGCTTTATGCTAAGTTTTCAAAGTGCGAATTTTGGTTAGAACAGGTACAGTTTCTTGGACACTTAGTAAACCATGAAGGAATTCATGTGGATCCCACAAAAATCGAGGCGATAACTAAATGGAAAACCCCTGAGTCACCAACCGAGGTTAGAAGTTTCTTAGGATTGGCCGGTTATTATAGAAGATTTATTCGAGATTTTTCTAGAATAGCCATTCCTTTAACTAAGTTAACCTGTAAGTCCATTAAATTTGAATGGGGACCAAAACAAGAAGAAGCATTTAGAATTCTTAAGCAAAGATTAACCCATACACCCATACTAGCATTACCAGAAGGAACTGAAGACTTTATAGTCTATTGTGACGCTTCCAAACTAGGTTATGGATGTGTATTGATGCAACGCCAAAAGGTTATAGCATATGCATCTAGACAACTTAAGAATCATGAAGAGAATTATTCAACCCATGATTTAGAATTTGGAGCTATAATTTTTGCGCTTAAAATTTGGAGACATTACCTTTATGGTAGTAAGTTTACCATATTCACAGATCATAAGAGTTTAAGGTATGTTTTTGGGCAAAACGAATTGAATATGAGACAAAGACGTTGGATGGAATTACTTAGTGATTATGATTGTGATATCCAGTATCATGAAGGAAAAGAAAATGTAGTGGCAGATGCTTTAAGCCGAAAGTATCACGAAAAGCCAAAAAGGGTATGTTCTCTTAAATTAAATCTTCAAGTAGATTTAAATGATCAAATCAGAAAAGCACAAGAATCAGTAATCAAGGATGATACTGAAAAACTAAAAGGTATGATTAAGGAACTAGAACAAGGAACCGATGGAATTTGGAGATTCCATGAAAAGAGAATGTGGATACCTAAATTAGGAAATCTACGTTATCATATATTAGAAGAAGCCCATAAGTCTAAGTATACGATGCACCCAGGAAATGACAAAATGTATCAGGATTTAAGAAAGAACTTCTGGTGGATAGGAATGAAAAAGGACATAGCAGCCTATGTTTCTAAATGTTTAACTTGTTCACAAGTTAAAGCTGAACATCAGAAACCCTCAGGTTTATTGCAACAGCTAGAAATGCCAGTATGGAAATGAGAATTAATAACAATGGATTTTGTTCCTAAATTACCCAAAACAAGGAAAGGTAATGATACAATCTGGGTGATTGTAGACAGGCTAACCAAGTCAGCTCATTTCCTACTGATGAAAGAAACTTTCAGTATGGAACATTTAGCTAAATTATATGTAAATGAAATTGTTTCATTACATGGAATTCCTTTATCAATTGTTTCTGATAGGGATAGCTGATTTACCTCTCATTTTTGGTCATGTTTCCAAAAAGCCATGGGAACCAAATTAAATCTAAGTACAGCTTATCATCCTCAAATGGATGGACAAAGAGAAAGGACAATTCAAATGATGGAAGACATGCTTAGGACTTGTGTAATTGATTTCGGAGGTAATTGGGATGATCACTTACCTTTAATAGAATTTTCTTATAATAATAGTTATCACACAAGTATCAATGCTGCACCATTCGAAGCACTTTATGGACGAAAGTGCCGAACCCCAGTCTGTTGGGCAGAAATTGGGGAAAAACAACTATCTGGACCTGAGATAGTACAAGAAACAACCGACAAGATTATTCAAGTCAAGGAACGACTGAAAGCAGCACGTGATCGACAGAAAAGCTATGTGGACAACAGACGAAAACCGTTGGAATTTCAAGTAGGAGATAAAGTATTGTTGAAGGTCTCTCCTTGGAAAGGAGTGGTAAGATTCATCAAAAGAGGAAAGCTAAGTCCCAGGTATATTGGACCTTTTGAGATTATTAGAAGAATAGGACCTGTAGCCTATCAGCTACAACTGCCAGAGGAAATGGCAGGAATACATGATGTATTTCATGTATCAAATCTCAAGAAATGGTTAGCTGATGAATCATTAGTAGTACCTCTTAAGGATATAGAGGTAAATGAACAACTCAAATTTGTAGAAAGACCTCTACAAATTGAAGACAGGAAAGTTAAAAATCTCAAACACAAGAGATTAGTTCTAGTCAAAGTGAAGTGGGACTCCAAAAGAGGACCTGAGTACACATGGGAGCTTGAAGCTGAAATGCAAAGGAAATATCCGCACTTGTTCCAGTAGATCTCTAGGACGAGCTCTAAAACAAGGTGGGGAGGATGTAATAATCCTAAATAAACTGACTCCCTCGAATATTTTCCGACACCCCAATATATTTTAAAATATCCCAAAATGTCCCAAAATACACCCCATACGTGAAAACGGGCCCCAAATACATTAAATAGTATTAAAAATAATTAAAAATCAGGTTTTGGGTCTGAGGCGGGCCGCGTAAGCCTAAGCCCAATCCTTACGTGGGCCGCTAGAGATCAGAATGGTGGCGCAGCCCAGTGATGACACGTGTCATCATCGTGGCGGGTCTAGGTGATGATCCAGACAAGCTACACGTTGACCTGGGGTCCCTGTTCTCGTGTTACGCGGGCCGCGAGAGGACCAGACTCAGCAACTATTTAAGCAGGCCATCGGGTTTCATTCAGAATTGCTCAAATCTTTCTTTCTAAACGTGAATTTCTGATTATACCCCCCTAAATAGCGAAGTTCTGCTCCGTTGTAAGTATTATAACCCCTGGATACGTATTAGATACGCTGCCTGATTGATCTAGGGTTCCGTAACGGCTGTCGTGGTTCTGCCCGACGTAGTCGTTGGAATGCCGTCTCGGGGAGGGTATTACAAATGTTAAAATGGGTTATTATACTAACACGTGTGCATTTGTGTAAATTATAGATTATCACCAGGAAACCCTTACGGAAAATCTAAGACATCAATGTGAGTTGATCCACTTTTTGTTAACTGTTTTTATAAAACCTCACTTAATTAATTATATATTAAACAGTTATTGAGTATTTGTAAGAATACAATTATCATGAGTATGTTGGGGTTTTGTATACAAAATTTGTTACCACCTGGTCAAGGAGTAACATTTCCACAAGTCGGGTTCGACAGTACCATGGATGTTAATTGTGATGTCTTGGAAACAAATATAATTGCGGGATCGCCCTCAATACTGTGCAATGGTTTTTATTGAAACTTGATTAAACTGGGATTCACTCACCAGTATTTCCCACTGACAAATGTTTTTAAAACGCGTTTCAAGTAACAAAATGTGAAATCCAAATAGAAGCCAGCTGGACAGCACTGAAGGCTTGGAAAAGTGGCAATAAAGTTACCTAAAAAGAAATAGATGTTTTTCTTAAATAAAATAGGAATTATTCCTATGAAAATGTGTGTGCTACAAACTTGGGTTTTATTCCATATGTTTAATGTTATGAAAATGTGGTATT
This sequence comes from Helianthus tuberosus, assembly GCA_030545235.1. NCBI lineage: Eukaryota > Viridiplantae > Streptophyta > Magnoliopsida > Asterales > Asteraceae > Helianthus > Helianthus tuberosus. The sequence continues at coordinate 58,061,808 of CM060415.1, read as the reverse complement.
TAACTCTGATCAAATATTTCCTAACTACGGTCCTGATGAAAAATTCCGCTGCCAAATTAGACAATACGAGATACCACCGAAACTGGCTCGCGGCCGCCCGTTCCCGGGGATCTGGGATCGGGGGTTGCGACACATAGCATAAAAAGTTCAGTTGGTTTCACATAGCATAATCGTGAATTCCACATAGCATAAAATAGATAATGAAAGCATCGTAAATTTAGTTTGTTCACGAGAGATTATTATTGTTTTTGATTGCGAGAAATGTGCGAATCGTGTAATGGTTTTGAAATGAATGAGGTAACAAGTATAAAATCACATATAAATTAAGATAACATAAAAGAGAGGCTCATAAAACATAGGATAGTTTCGGGTAGAGAAACGTCGACTATTCCAAAGTGGTTCGAAAGTCCTTTCGAATTAGAGAAACGTGCTTGGCTTATAGGTAAGATACTCTCGTTGAGAAGCGATTAACGGTATCTTACCCTTCCAGTTACTACACGTCTCTAATCGATTGAAACAATCAGGACTTTGGCGAGATTGAAAATCGAGGAATGGGACTTAATCGACAAGATGCGGGTTTCACCCCTAACTTGACGATTTCGTACCCTAATGTGGTTGGTACTCGTCGGGTCAAAATTAAATTTCGACACTTGAGGGTCCACTAGAGTTTGAATTGGAAATTACCATTAAGATGTGGATTTCACTCCTAACTTAATGGTGTAATTTCGTGCAAAATAGAATTAAGCGGAATGAGAGTTGTTTACCAAATTGTGGGTTTCACGCCTATTTTGGTAAACTAGTCTCGTTTATGCTACGAGTGTCTTCAAGTCTTCAAAAGTGTATTATGTTAGCCTTAGGAAAGGCATTTAAGTTTAAGAGACCAAAAGAGAAGAGATAAGAAGCAAATAAGGTAGAAAGCAAGTAGCTTTAAACGACAAATAAGATTCAAAGTTCCTAAACTATAGACTAGGCAAGAGGCATTCCTACTTTTCCTAATTCCCTATAGTTATGGCTCTGATACCAATCTGTCACACCCCAACCGATGGCGGAAACATCGCGATGAGACGAACAAATTGCTCAAAACATCATAACACTATGTGACAATAAAATTTAAATTCCATTTCATGGCAATACTAAAATGTCATACAAAATTCAAATAAGAACAACATTGTTTCAAACATAACAACAAAATAATAGTTTAATCTAGGTGTGTTTCTAAGTCCACCTAAATTGCGTTTCTTCATTTAGCATCCTCTCGTCTATCAACCTGCAACATGTATACAGGTTTTCATATATAGCATAATATAGATTAAAAAATGTTTAATGGATCATATCCAACATGAATAACAATATGCAAGTTACTAATATGCTGAAACAGTGTACTATATGTTCAAACCCAAGTATACAACACGTTAATTTTGCCTATCCCAAAGAGTAACAGGAGGTTAACATGTTTAACTTAACAATACCCCAAGACTAATGGGCGATGCGTTAATCCTATAGCGCTATAATTGTTAAGGTAGGCTAGCAAAGTTAATGAACATATAACGACACAAAAGTTTACATAGCATACAAGTCTAACAAGCATCATATAGTTTCATGTTAAGCATGGATAGAGATTAAAATAGTTTAAGTGTTGCGCGATTTGTATAACATACATGTTGCACCCAAAGTGTGAAAAGTAAAATGAGATCGAGTATACTTACGGTTTTGCAAGCTTTCCACTTGGTAAATCCGCAAGAGTTGTTGGTTGATTAAGATGGAACACTGTGTCCTTCTACACGAAGAAACATAGGTGTATGAGTAAAGGATGTTACGGAGGATTAAAGATTCGGAGTTTAAAGTACATGAAAATAAACATATGATAAAGTAATCATCTATCATATATTACTTGTTTTGACACTATGAAACTCACAAGAGTTTGAATGTTTTCATGGGTCAAAATGCCCATTAGAATCGTAACAAATACTATGGTCTTTAGATGATCTAACCTAATACATTGACAAATAACCACTAGGTTATCATCAAGGATTTGGTTACTTAGATATTATATATGTATTATATAGTATATATTATAGTTTAAGTCCAAACATGTATGACAATAACATCATATAAGTCATGCATGAGGTAGGAAGATGAATCTTCCATTTAGGTACCTCTTTGGTATTCACCACTACACATGTTGTCATAGACAACACGGAGGGTCAAGAATATACAATAAAGAATGAAATATCTACAACTAATCTAAGAAAAACATCAAGTGATGTGTGGATTTTCAAGTAGGATAGCCCAAGGTAACCTTATAATCACACAATCTTCAAGCTCTAAGCTTGTTCATCACTTGTGGGTTAAAACCCTATCAAAATAGAATGTTTATGAGGATTAAACCTCTGGATTTACATGTCACAACCTTGTTTTTAAGCTCACATAACTATGGTTTTGATTAGTGGCATAAGGACATAGGAATGTATTGAGAAATCTCAATTTAAAGTGTGTTAAACAAGAGTTTATACAAAATCAGAAAGTTTATTGCACTTTGGAGCCTTTTATGGTGATGTTCCAGCCTTGGCTTTCCATGGAAAACCTGTGGAAACATACCTAAGGTTGTTCCAAGTGATTAGAAAGAAGAATCAATGAAAAAGATGGAAGAATGACGAAGTTATGCTCACTTTAGTAAGTTGCAACGAATCTGACTTTTGCTACTGTTTTCCAGCTGAATTGAGAGTGATTTGAGTGTGTTTTAAGTGAGTTGCAAAGTGGAAAAAGTGTGGAGGAGGCTTGGGTTTTATAGGGGATGAATTAGGGTTAAGGTTGGTGAGTATTTAATGCAAGAAACGCAACTAAGACACAACAAAACACAAGAAAATGGCCAATCCCGTAGCTGGCTGTGTTTTCCTGCAAATCAGGCCGCCTCGCGGGCCGCGAGCGGGTAGAGGGGAGGGGTTCGCGGCCGGTGAGCCGCCCCCTTTTGTGCTATTGTTTGATTTTTGTCATTTAAGTCCCTCGTACTTTCATAACTTGATGTTTTAAGGTGTTATAATGTGTTTTAAGTGTAAAGAATCATACATAACGGTATGGAATGTAACTATATCATAAAACTAACATAAAGCAAGTGTAAACAATCATGTATGTCGAGAATAAGTATCGAATTTGGGTAAAATGAGCATACAAGTCACATGTTTGTAAGTTTAACGTATTTTGCATGAATTAAGAATAATGTATCACATGCTTGATCAATCCAAGTGTACGAACAAGTATGAAATGTGTATAGCATGAATGTAAAGAAAACACGAATTTCATTACGATCCAAGTCTCGGATTTTACAACGATTACAACGAAAAGACGATGACGAGAATACAAGACTTCCAAAAATAGAAATACAATTGACGCTTTCTAATTATGGAAAGTATGAAAAAGCAGGGGCATGTAAGTCTTTTCACCTAAATAAACCTATAACTTGTTTATTTACATGTATATAAGTAATTCTTTTCTGATCCCCATCTTTCCAACCACTCTTTCTACTGGCCACCACCATCCACATCCATCCACCACCACCTGCAACTACCACCTGCTGACCACGACTACCGCGACTTTTAACTAAACGTTTTAATTGAGTTAGAGCCGGGGAGTAAACTACCGAAATACCAATACTTTTAATTGAACGTTTTAACTGAGTTAGAGACAGGGAGCAAATTGGCGACAAACTCGAAAGATCAAGAAAGAAAATGGTTATTTTTAAACTATTGGAGCAAAACCGTTAAATTGACCAAACCACGGGGAGTAAAACGAAAGTTAACTCATATATATATATATATATATATATATATATATATATATATATATATATATAGTAAGATTCATTTGAGAACCACCCTTATTGCGAGAACCAAGAGAACTAATGTTAACACAACAAAATAAACCTACTCCACCACCACTTAGGACTGGTGGGTGTGGGCGTTTTGGCCCTTTAACGTCGGGTGCTCCACCCCAATGTGAACACAAAAAAAATAAACCCACTACACAACCTAAAAAAACCTACCCCCCCCCCAAAGCTAAATACTAAAAACTAAACCAATAAGCTAAACCCCCCAAAACCCTAAAAAACATAACCCCCACCCCCCAAAACACATAAAAAAACCTAATCCTCCCACCCAAGTTAAATGCTAAAAATTAAACCATAAAGCTAACCCCCTCCCCCGTAAAAAAAAAACCTAAAAAACACACAAATTTTTATTTTTTAAATATTTTTTATAACAAAATCGCTACTATTCGTCATCAAAAAAATTTTACGATGAAAAGTATAGATTTATTTATAAAAAAATATTTAAAAAAAAGTTTGTGTGTTTTTTAGATTTTTTTAGTTGTGTTCACATTGGTTCTCGCGATTCTCGCAATAAAGAGTGGTTCCTAACAGATCCTTCTTGTCACACCCCAATATTTCCACATAACCCGTGGGGAGTATCGTGACGTAATTGATATCATCATAGACAATTAAACACAGTTATAGCACAGTGGAAGGCTTGGAATGAAATTACTATTACAGACCGAATGTTTAAAGTTCAAAATAATAATTATACAGACGGTGGTATAAAGGATCCACAGGCGGATCTAATAAATATACAAAATGATGTTTATCAGACTTTGGGCATCCTACAGATTTGCAAGATCCTATATTAATGCCAAGCAGCTCCCGGCCTATAGTGTTTAGTACATGTCACTTAGTCTTTTGAAAATACGTTAGTTTACACTGGTAAATACAATTAACTGGCACATTTGAAAATATTTTGAAAATTGGTTTAGGTGCACAAGGCACGAAAAATCTTTTATAACTTGGGACAATTAAGAATTTTAATCTTGTACAAAGTTTTACATGTTTGTCAATACATATGGGGCCCAGTATAGAAATCGAGACATGATTAAACGACACATCACTTTTTATAAACCCACAAAGGAGTTATCCCCAACCTTGTGGGTATAATTATATTTTAGCATTTGCATCTGTCAGGTGTATGCCTACACCCCGTGCATAGGTCGTGGCCACTTGCAATTAAATAAGCTGAGGATATCCAGGACACGCTCGTGTTAACCCCCAATGTTTAAGTTATCAAACAAAACAGGTTAAAACGGGTTATGCAGATTTGATAGCCACAATCCGGCTAAGTGATCCCATACCCGACCAAGAGGTAATAATTTACCGTATCCCAAGCCCGTATAAGGGAAAATAAGTTAAAAGTATTTACCTGATTTATAACTTGATTTGAAATGCAAGAGTTAACTACTCATCTGTATAATTCACTTAGACATGTGGAGATAGCTTTTACCGGGGCTCCTACTCTGGAATGATGGTAATATTAACCAATTAGAATGCTAACAGGTCCTATTTAATTCGTAGACTTAGACCGGCTAGCTTAAAGAACGAATTACGGTACTATACGCTAGATTAAGCGATGACCGGAATGGAATGGAATTTTGACCCAACAAGTATGAAAACTTGTATAATGTGGGTAAACAAAATACATTCTGGAATTTGAAGTTTAAATGATAAGGTTAAACCCGTTTCTCGGTTAATTTATGCAAACTAGTCACATAAGACAAACCGAATGCGTATAAGCATTAACGGGTAACCAGATGAGTCATATACAAGTTCCATATGTTATTATGCTTAAAATATGTTATGATATTGGTAAGATATCAACATGTATACCCATAAAGGTTTTAAAACTGAATTAAGCCCCGTAAGGGCATTTTGGTCATTTTATGACTTATAATCAAAACCATATTTTTAATCAAAAGGGCATATTAGTCAACATTTAAGCAGAATAACGAAATATTGCAAATAACTCAGATTACTATGTGACCATGTATTATAACCTCAGAGGGTTATACTACAACATAATATGGTCACAAAGGAAACTTAAAATAGAATGAAACTATGCTAATTCGGGTCAGAACTGAAAGTCAAAGAAGAAGTCAAACTTCACGACTTTCGGTTGCGAACCAACTCTAAACCTGGAATTTTCGGGTTGAACATGTTTATACCTGTTCTAATAATATTTACCAAGTTATTAAAGTGATAAAACACATTTTATAACACCTACATTATCAGTTATGATTTTTTTTAAAACAGACCCGTTTGACTTTTTAAATTAATAACTTTAACCCGACAATTGACCAAGTAAACATGGTAATTAGGAGGTGCCCTTTTGAGGGATTAACACCTACTTAATTACGATCACGTAGCCATGTTCGCCCTGAACAATGGCTGGACCATAATGTTCTAAACCGAAAGTCAAAGCTTTTATCAAAAAACTTTGACTTTAGGCTTTAAAAAGCCTATGAAACGAAATTGATGTGTGCAAAATGTAACATATAAATTACATCAAATGAGGCATAAAACTAACCCTTTTTTAGTACTAATGTTGGAAAAAGTGTGCTTTTGTCTTCCTTTTGTATTTTCAGGACCAAATGAGCTTAAATGAACAAAAGGAACAAATATGCAGCAAAAACTAACATAAATACAAAGAAAAGGAATAAACGTGGCATGCCCGACCCCTTGACAGCATCTTCCCAAGCAAAAACAAGAAACAAAAGGCTGAACACGGCCCCGTGCCCACTAAGCAAGGGGGCGTGGTCAGATGTTTGCAGAAAGGACAAAGCTGTAGAAGCTTCTATTGCCCACCACGGGGGCGTGCCCACTGAGCACGGGGCGTGGTCAACGCTAAGATTCACAGAATCTAACAAATCTTGGTAGTACAGATACGCTTCTGCACACGGGGCCGTGCCCAGCGAACACGGGGCCGTGTGGAGCCTAATGCAGACAAGAGCAATTAATGAAGGAAGAGAAAGAGGATGGCCACAGGGGCGTGTCCAGCGGACACGGGGCCGTGGCCGGACTTCTGTTCAGGCTATAAATAGAGGTGCTTGTATAACAACCCTAAAGAAAACCGACACCCTCGAATTATTTTCGACACCCCAATATATTTTAAAATATCCCTATATGTCCTAAAATACACCCCATACGTGAAAACGGACCCTGAATACCTTAAATATCATTAAAAATAATAAAAAATCAATTTTTGGGTTTTCAGGCGGGCCGCGTAGCCCTTGGGCTAACCCTTACGCGGGCCACAACCTGGTGAAATCTGGCACGACCATGGGCCGCCATATGGCCCAACACCCGGCAAACCTATGCGTTGACCCGGACACCCTAAACCCTACCCGGGCTACTACGCGGGCCGCGTAAAAGTCGAGATGTGGCACTATAAGTAGCAGGCATCGGGTTTCATCAAAACTCGTTCATTTCTTTCTTTCTAAACGAAAATATCTCACAGTAGGCATTATACTCGGGTCTAATACCCCCTAAATAACGAAGTTCTACTCCGTTGTAAGTATCATAACCCCTGGATACGTATTAGATACTCTGCCCGATTGATCTAGGGTTCCGTAACGGCTGTCGTGGTTCTGCCCGACGTAGTCGTTGGAATGCCGTCTCGGGGAGGGTATTTCTAATGTTAAAATGGGTTATTATACTAACACGTGTGCATTTGTGTAAATTATAGATAATTGTCAGGAAACCCTAAAGGATAATCTAAGACAAAAATGTGAGTAATCCTTCTTTTTTTGTAAACCTTTTTGTGAATAATCTCCTTTTTATAAATTGTTTTTACAAAACCTCACTTAATTAATTATATATTAAGCAGTTATTGAGTATTTGTAAGGATACAATTATCGTCAGTATGTTGGGGTTTTGTATACAAAATTAGTTACTGCCTTGCGAGGAGTAACTTTCCACAAGTCGGGTTGACAGTACCGTGGGTGGTAATTAGTATGACTTGGAAACAAATGTAATTGCGAGACCGCCCTCAATACTGTACAATGGTTTTTATTTAAACTTGATTAAACTGGGATTCACTCACCAGTATTCCCACTGACAAAATGTTTTTAAACGCGTTTCAGGTAACAAATTGTGAAAGCCCAATAGAAGCCAGCTGGACAGCACTGAAGGCTTGGAAAAGTGGCAATAAAGTTACCTAAATTAAAATAGATGTTTTTATTAAATAAAATAGGATTCATTCCTATTAAAATGTGTGTACTGAAAACTTGGGCTTGACCCCATGTATTCAATATTATGAAAATGTGGTATTTTACTCTGATAAAATATTTCTTAACTACGGTCCTGATGTAAATTTCGCTGCCAAAATTAGACAATACCCGATACTACCGAAACTGGCTTGCGGCCACCCATTCCCGGAAATGAGGGATCGGGGGTTGCGACAGAAGGTGGTATCAGAGCTATGCCACTGATTCAGCCACAGAAGTGTTCCGCTGACATCAAAATTCAAATTGTTAGGAAATAAATTACGGAAATACGTGCATAATTGTATTTCTTGTTATATGTTATTTGACTATTTTTAGTTTACAGTATGAGCGACCAAGGACCATCTGACGCATACCGTCAATTGTCTGGTTCGCCTAGAAGCGAATGTGCCTCTTCTCAGCCTGCCCTCTCAGGGTACTCTGCTGATACGGAAGAAGGAATATTCGTGTTTAAGGCTCAGTCCGAGGAGCCATTCCCTCAGAAAAAAGAGAGGATGGTTCAGTCGAGGGGCACATGAGTGTAGAAAGCATATGAAAAAGTTACAAGACCAGAGAGCACTAGCAGCAGCCAAAAGAGAAACCGATGCCTATGCCTAGGAAATGATTAATAGGGGTATAGCTAACATTCACATCCTAGCAACCACTGCAGCTGACCCTAACTTGGAACAAATGATAGTACCCTAACCACAACTACCAATCCCTGACCAACCAATGGAAATAGAAAACCCTGAAAATCAAGTAGAAATGCATGACTTCAATCTGGAACTCCGGAAGAAATACCTAGGGTACCTGCACCAAACCCCTTATACCCAAATTACGACCCCTGGTGGGTTGATAATAGGGACTATGTGCAACGTTACCCGATACATGAAGACATGCCCATGCCAAACATAGGAGCCTACCCAGGTTTGGATCCTTTAGATCCCTATTACCACGATGTATTCATTAGGGAGATTTTAGAGAATCCTTACCAATTCCAAGCCCCTACACCTCCGTACCAGGAACCCGCACCCCAGATTCCGAACCCAGTCCTAGAACCTACACCCCCAATGAGTGCAGACAATGTACAAGAACTTAGGACATTTGGTGAGGAAATTTTAGAGAGCAGTGAACGAATGAGGCAGGTGGGAGAGCGACTCGTATGGAAGTACGAGGAGCGCAATATGGATTTCTGGATAAATCCATATCCATGAATGTGATGGTGGAGACGGTAGTATTAATAATAAAATAATAATAAATTATGTGTGTACGGATGCCTACTACTATTAGTGTAATTTTTATTTCAGTTGGTATTGTAATTTTAATTTCAGTACTGGTGTGGAATAGATGCATATTATATGAATAGAGTAAGTCGCAATGATCGACGCTTTTGACCAAAATGCGTGTCATGTGATTGGCTATATTAAATATTATTTTGTGATATTAATATGTGGTAAATGTTTAAAATTCAGATGGCCGACGAAGGAAATCAGGAAAATCTGAATAACGATAATCTGGATAATGAGAATCCAAACAACAATAACAATGGAAACCAAATGGATAATAGTGCCATTCAACACATAGTGGCACAAGGAATTATAGATGCAATGCCATTTATTATTCAAACGGTTCAAGAAGCGAATAATAAAAGTAAGCACATCAGTAAGCCACCAACTGAACCAGAACACAGCGTTAACAATGGACCCATATTTCAAGCGCCCATTCCCAAAAGAAGAAGAACCATGCCTTATGGTTGTTCTTATAAAGAATTCTGGTCCTGCAAACCAACAGAATTCTCGGGCAATGAAGGACCCATTGCAACTCTACGCTGGATAGAAAAGACTGAGGCAGTCTTAAAAATAATCAAGTGTGCTGAAGAAGACAAAATAATATTTGCTTCTAATTTGTTTAAGAACTCAGCCTTAGAATGGTGGAACACTATCCTCCAGTGAAGAGGAAGTGATAGGGTATCCAACGTGCAATGGGAAGTATTTAAGAACATGGTAGAAAGGAAATTATGCCCTCCCAATGAAAAGGAACAGATAGCAAATAAGTTTCTGAACCTTAGAATGACCGGGGTAGATAGTAAGGGTTATACTACCACATTCTTTGAATATGCCAGAATAGTACCAACCCTTGCATCACCTGAACCAGTATTAATCTCCCGTTACATATGGGGATTAATCAGGGAGATTAGGCGTGTAGTCAAGGCAGCTAGACCCCAAACTATAGAAGAAGCTGTAGAACTAGCAAACACCTTGACAGATGAATTAATCCGTACTAGAGAAGAAGACCAGAGGAGAAACCTAGTTCAGAGACTTACCCAAGAATTCCGTTCTGGGAATTCCAACCGTAGGAATATAGGATCTACCTCTGCACCATACTGCAAAGTCTGCAAGAGGAAACATTCGGGAAAATGCTCCACTCCCTGCAATTTCTGCAAGATGCCAGGACACAAGGAAGAAGATTGCAGGAGAAAACCTAATAACGGGATGTGCTTCAACTGTGGAGAAAAAGGTCACATCAAGCCAAATTGTCCGAAATTGGCTCCAGCCGCGAACAACAAGAACACTAAAAATGCTAGAGCATTCGTTCTGACTACAGATGAAGCCAAGATGATTCCAGACGTGATAGCCGGTACGTTTTTAGTTAATGATGTTTTTGCGAAAGTATTATTTGACTCTGGTGCGAACCAAAGTTTTATTAATACTTCGTTTTGCAAATTTCTAAATCAGTCATTAACTAAACTACCACAAGAATGTCTAGTAGAGACAGCTAATGGAGAAACTGTTAGGACTTCTGAAATCTTGCAGGAAGCAAGAATAGAAATTTTAAATCAAAAGTTTATTGCAAACCTTTACCCAATGAATCTGGCAAGATTTGATGTCGTTCTAGGAATGGATTAGTTAATAGCCAATAAAGCCAGTATTTTATGTGATCAAAAGTCAATCCAAGTAAATTCACCAAAAGGTGAAAAGATCACAATTAAAGGAGATAAACCCTCTAGATCTACGAAATTCGTCTCTGTGATGAAAACTGCAAGTTATATAAGAAAAGGGTCTATAGTGTATTTGATTTCTATAATCACTAACACTAAAGGAAAAGAACTAAAAGACATTCCAGTAGTGTCTCAGTTTTCAGATGTATTTCCAGAAGAATTACCTGGACTACCGCCAGACAGAGAAGTTGAATTCAGAATCCATCTGTTACCAGGAACAGCACCAATTGCCAAAACACCTTACCGTTTGGCACCTGCAGAAATGCAAGAACTGAAGAAACAATTAGACGAATTGCTGGAAAAAGGATTCATACAGCCAAGCTCATCGCCATGGGGAGCACCAATTTTATTCGTTAAAAAGAAGGACGGATCAATGCGAATGTGCATTGACTACCGTGAATTGAACAAGGTCATTATTAAGAATCGGTACCCATTACCGAGGATCGATGATCTGTTCGATCAACTGCAAGGAGCTCGATTTTTCTCTAAAATCGATTTAAGATCAGGATATCATCAATTAAAGGTACAGGAAGAGGATATTCCTAAAACCGCCTTCAGAACAAGATATGGTCATTATGAATTTACTGTCATGCCATTTGGTTTTACCAATGCCCCAGCCGCATTTATGGACATGATGAGCGGAATATGTAAGCCATATTTGGATAAATTCATAATTGTCTTTATAGATGATATTCTAATTTATTCTAAGAGTAAAAAGGATCATGCAAAACCTTTGCACGCACTTCTAAGTCTATTAAGAAAGGAAAAGCTGTATGCTAAATTTTCCAAGTGCGAATTTTGGTTAGAACAGGTACAATTTCTTGGACATTTAGTCAATCATGAAGGAATTCATGTGGATCCCACAAAAATCGAGGCAATTACCAAATGGAAAACCCCTGAATCACCAACCGAGGTTAGAAGTTTCTTAGGATTGGCCGGTTATTATAGAAGATTTATTCGATATTTCTCTAGAATAGCCATTCCTTTAACTAAGTTAACCTGTAAATCCATTAAGTTTGAATGGGGACCAAAACAAGAAGAAGCATTTAGAATTCTTAAACAAAGATTAACTAATACACCCATACTAGCGTTACTCGAAGGAACTGAAGACTTTGTAGTCTATTGTGACGCTTCTAAATTAGGTTATGGATGTGTATTAATGCAACGCCAAAAGGTTATAGCATATGCGTCTAGACAACTTAAGAATCATGAAGAGAATTATTCAACCCATGATCTAGAGTTAGGAGCTATAATTTTTGCCCTTAAGATTTGGAGACATTACCTTTATGGGAGTAAGTTTACCATATTCACTGATCATAAAAGTTTAAGGTACGTTTTCGGGCAAAAAGAACTAAATATGAGACAAAGACGCTGGATGGAAATGCTTAATGATTGTGATATCCAGTATCATGCAGGAAAGGCAAATGTAGTTGCTGATGCTTTAAGTCGAAAATATCAGGAAAAGCCAAAAAGGGTACGTTCTCTTAAATTAAATCTACAAGTAGATTTAAATGATCAAATTAGAAAAGCACAAGAATCGGTAATCAAAGATGATACTGAAAAGCTAAAAGGTATGATTAAGGAATTAGAACAAGGAACATATGGAATTTGGAGATTCCATAAAAAGAGAATGTGGATGCCTAAATTAGGAAACCTACGTCATCGTATATTAGAAGAAGCCCATAGGTCCAAATATACGATGCACCCAGGAAATGATAAGATGTACCAGGATTTAAGAAAGAATTTCTGGTGGATAGGAATGAAAAAGGACATAGCAACCTATGTTTCTAAATGTTTAACTTGTTCACAAGTTAAAGCTGAACATCAGAAACCCTCAGGTTTGTTACAACAATTAGAAATGCCCGTATGGAAACGGGAATTGATCACAATGGATTTTGTTACCAAATTACCCAAAACAAGAAAAGGTAATGATACAATCTGGGTGATTATAGATAGACTGACTAAGTCAGCTCACTTCCTACCAATGAAGGAAACTTTTAGTATGGAATAGCTAGCTAAATTATATGTAAATGAAGTAGTTTCATTACATGGAATTCCTTTATCAATTGTTTCTGATAGAGATAGCCGTTTTACCTCTCATTTTTGGACAAGTTTCCAAAAAGCAATGGGAACCAAGTTGAATCTAAGCACAGCTTACCATCCTCAAACGGACGGACAAAGCGAAAGGACAATTCAGACAATGGAAGATATGCTTAGAGCTTGTGTAATTGATTTCGGAGGTAATTGGGACGATCACTTACCTTTAATAGAATTTTCTTATAATAATAGTTATCACACAAGTATCAACGCTGCACCATTAGAAGCACTTTATGGACGGAAGTGCCGAACCCCAGTCTGTTGGGTAGAAATTGGGTAAAAGCAACTATCTGGACCTGAGATAGTGCAAGAGACAACCGAAAAGATTATTCAAGTCAAGGAATGACTGAAAGCAGCACGTGATCGACAAAAGAGCTATGCTGATAACTGACGCAAACCGTTGGAATTTCAAGTAGGAGATACGGTATTATTAAAAGTCTCTCCTTGGAAAGGAGTAGTAAGATTCACCAAACGAGGAAAGCTAAGTCCCAGGTATGTTGGACCTTTTGAGATTATTAGAAAAATAGGACCTGTAGCCTATCAGCTATGACTGCCCGAGGAAATGGCAGGAATCCATGATGTATTTCATGTATCTAATCTCAAGAAATGCTTAGCCGATGGATCACTGATGGTACCTCTTAAGGATATAGAGGTAAATGAACAACTCAAGTTTGTAGAAAGGCCTCTATAGATTGAAGACAGGAAAGTCAAGAACCTCAAGCACAAGAGATTAGTTCTGGTCAAAGTGAAATGGGACTCCAAAAGAGGACCTGAGTACACATGGGAGCTTGAATCAGAAATGCAAAGGAAATATCCACACTTGTTCCAGTAGATCTCGAGGACAAGCTCTAAAACAAGGTGGGGAGGATATAACAACCCTAAAGAAAACCGACACCCTCGAATTATTTTCGACACCCCAATATATTTTAAAATATCCCAATATGTCCTAAAATACACCCCATACGTGAAAACGGACCCCGAATACCTTAAATATCATTAAAAATAATTAAAAATCAATTTTTGGGTTTTCAGGCGGGCCGCGTAGCCCTTTGGCTAACCCTTACGCGGGCCGCGACCTGGTGAAATCTTGCACGACCATGGGCCGCCACATGGCCCAACACCCGGCAAACCTATGCGATGACCCGGACACCCTAAACCCTACTCGGGCTACTACGCGGGCCGCGTAGCCCATTGTTTATGTTTACGTGGGCCGCGTAAAAGTCGAGATGTGGCACTATAAGTAGCAGGCATCGGGTTTCATCAAAACTCGTTCATTTCTTTCTTTCTAAACGAAAATCTCTCACAGCAGGCATTATACTCGGGTCTAATACCCCCTAAATAACGAAGTTCTGCTCCGTTGTAAGTATCATAACCCCTGGATACGTATTAGATACTCTGCCCGATTGATCTAGGGTTCCGTAACGGCTGTCGTGGTTCTGCCCGACGTAGTCGTTGGAATGCCGTCTCGGGGAGGGTATTACTAATGTTAAAATGGGTTATTATACTAACACATGTGCATTTGTGTAAATTATAGATAATTCTCAGGAAACCCTAAAGGATAATCTAAGACAGCAATGTAAGTAATCCTTCTTTTTGTGTAAACCTTTTTGTGAGTAATCTCCTTTTTATAATTTTTTTTTACAAAACCCCACTTAATTAATTATATATTAAGCAGTTATTGAGTATTTGTAAGGATACAATTATCGTCGGTATGTTGGGGTTTTGTATACAAAATTAGTTACTGCCTTGCGAGGAGTAACTTTCCACAAGTCGGGTTGACAGTACCGTGGGTGGTAATTAGTATGACTTGGAAACAAATGTAATTGCGAGACCGCCCTCAATACTGTACAATGGTTTTTATTTAAACTTGATTAAACTGGGATTCACTCACCAGTATTTCCCACTGACACAATGTTTTTAAACGCGTTTCAGGTAACAAATTGTGAAAGCCCAATAGAAGCCAGCTGGACAGCACTGAAGGCTTGGAAAAGTGGCAATAAAGTTACCTAAATTAAAATATATATTTTTATTAAATAAAATATGATTCATTCCTATGAAAATGTGTGTACTGAAAACTTGGGCTTGACCCCATGTATTCAATATTATGAAAATGTGGTATTTTACTCTGATAAAATATTTCCTAACTACGGTCCTGATGTAAATTCTGCTGCCAAAATTAGACAATACCCGATACCACCGAAACTGGCTCGCGGCCGCCCGTTCCTGGAAATGAGGGATCGAGGGTTGCGACAGCTTGGTTCACTTCAAAGGCATCCCTTGGCAAACCACCTCTCTCCCACTCCACCACCACTACAACACCCACATCCACCACCACCGTCCATCATCCACCTTAGAGTGTGTGTAGTAGTCTCGGGATCCAAGATTGATCGTAAGAGTTCTTGTCAATCAAATGCCATGTTTGGCTAAGTCTCTTACATCACTTGGTGAAGACAAGCATTTAATGTATTACTTTTGATTTTTAATCTTTTCGCACTTTTTATTTGGTTTTGTATTAATGACTTTAATAACTAGTTTATTATGTTGAAGGTGAAACTTCTTAGTCATTTGTCCGTGGTGTCTTGGCATTACTTTACTGTCTATATAAAGTAAAAGATTTTCACCATTCATATCTCTACGGTCTATATAGAGATATGTTGGCTACCTGGTCGGGGGTTAAGGGAATGTTTTGGTAAGGTTCTTGCCTTGTTCAGTGTATAGATCCTGCAAGGACCTGGGTCAAGCTTAATAAGACCTCCTTCAATACCCACTGGTATTGGATGGCGGGGGTGCGAATGGCTTGATCCCCTCATATGTAAACTACTATTAATACATTAACCCGGCTACTTGGGATTGTATCCCTTCTGACTCAAACCACTTAGCCGAGGGTAACGTCGCCTTCAAAAGAGGGGCCTACCACTTTTCGCATTAATAACTTAATTAATTATCTGCTAATATTCCGACCCTTTGGGATTGTATCCTTGCTGACTCAAACCACTGGATTGAGGGTAACGTCACCTTCAAAAGAGGGGCCTACTACTATAACTAAGATAATCTCTTAAAAAGTGCAAAAGTGCGGAAATCATCAAATGATACATTAAAGGCGAATCGGATCCAAGTGATTCATCTTGTCTATCTGTTTTATTTTATTTTTATTTTTCAGCATTTTAGTTTTTATTTTTCTTGTTTAAAACCTTTTCTAAAATTTTGGTTTGATTAGACGTTGAAGATAAACCAGTACTAAAAGCTCTTGTGTCCTTGGACGACCTCGGTATCTTACCAATGCTATACTACGCTCACGATGGGTGCACTTGCCTATGTGTGTGTTTAGTGTTAGTAGAATATCGTGTTTTATAAATTTAAAACTTGACTAATGTGTAAAATGGACTTAAAATATCAATAAAAACATAACACGCTTCGAACACTCCAAAATGCAGAGGCTAAGGACACTTACAAAGGGCCCTAGCTCGAATCTTGAACTAAAAGGGAGTCTCTTATGAGCAGGAATCTCCAAGAGAGCAAGAACAAGAGAGAAGAGAGTGAATTTTTGAAGATGCAATGAGAAATGGCTACAAAGGGCTCTATTTATAGTTGAGCATGAGGTATTTGGATCATGCCAGGTGTTAGAGATCTTCCCTAATCATCCCAGGTGTCCTAGAGGTTTTTAAAAACCATTTCAGAGCTCCTTGTTTCGAGTTATGAGTGTGCATGATGGTTTGTTTGGAGGACAAGGAAGAAATGGCAACTGTCCAAAACAGTCTGCCCAGACACCTGTCTCACGCCCCGCGAGCCCCACCAAACTCAACCAAACATTTTTAATGTTTGGTAATTTCAGTCCCTGTACTTATTAACTCGTAATAACCTTTATTTTTTTAGCACGTTTGGCCCTTTAAGTTAGGTTTCAAGTATTCTTGGAAGTATAATAAACATTGTTAAGCTCCGGGTTCGTTAAAAGGTCACTCAGAGGTATAATTAAACATGTTGACGCTTTTAACCCTTTAACTTATAAACTTTTGATTTATTTTTCAAACGGTTTCATAAATTCAACATATGGTTTATTAACGAATACAAACACCGTAAAAGGTCATTCAGAGGCATAGGTTTTGCATGTTGACACTTTTAATCCTCCCACATACATCTTTTCACTGTTTGACAACTTTAGTCCTTCATAGTCAACTTTTGACTCAATTTGGGTTTAGGACACGTGTCTTCACATATTGGACACGATTTTATGAGGTGTTACATCTCTCCTATGTGTATATATATATATATATATATATTATAAAAAGGTTGGCTATTATTCAAATTCATAGGTATTTAATAGTGCAGTTGGATGTCTATGGTATATTTGAGAGTTGATTAGGATACTAATGAATATATATTGTACTTTATTGAATTTTGAAACTTATTTTGTCTTTGGTTCAACTTGATTCTAGGTTGTAGTGTATTATGTTAAACTTATTTTGGATATGCTCTTTTGAACTATTGAATAATATTTTACACTGTTGAATTTTAAAAGGATGATTATTAAATTTTCTTTTTAAATTTGACCCTTACTAAGCCAATCCAACCCAGTTAAAAACCAAGTCGAACTTCAGTTTAGATTTTCAGCTCGATTTCACATCTAAGCCAGTTGGGTTTATAATCAAACTGAACTCGAACTTGCACTAGCTTGGCTCAATTCAGCTCCTGAACAAAGCTATATGAGATTAACTATAAACTATTTTGCTTAGGATGGATACAATATTCATTGATACCACCCCTTTTACCTAAACTCGTCTGCCTGCATCGTAATTAAAATAAAAACTATTAATAATATATTTTAAATTCCTAAAAGTATAATAAATATATAGATATTAAAGTTTAGTATTTGAAATTCTAAATCAATTTTTTATGTGGGTTTAAGATCAAGTTCCAAGAATTTAACAGGTACTTACGAGTAAAATACTGGTAAACACCGGTACCGATACCACTTTTCTCTGTTTTTTGGTACCGGTACTGGTTCGGTACCGAACGAGTATCATGCTCAACCCTACCCTATACCGGCAAATCTAATGGCTAATTTGTTACAGGTACTCGATGGTATTGAGTCAGTTGTGGAACATAGACTTATAATTGGCCATCGTTTATGAGATTGAAGTTACCAAAAATTTTCTCATACTCAACACATCCCTACTTTTTTGGTGCGTATAAGTAATGGTTTCAGATTATGTGCATGCAACCTGACACGCAATGTATAGCCGCAAACCCAATGAGTAATGAATAACAAGTATTTGAGGGGCATGCATGTGACTGTTATTATCAAAACATGTCATATACCCCCACCCATTATAACCCCTATGTATCATGTAATTAAAAAAATATAATATTAAGGGGTTGTTTGTTTACATCTGAATGGATCCATTCAGAGCTTACATCTGAATCGGTCAGAGGCTGGGTTGTTTGGTTCACAAAACCCTTACCTCTTAATGGTTCCATTCAGATCTGAATGGTCCAGATTTGAAAAGTTGCTGAATGAAACACTTGACACACATGCCCCTTCCTCCCATCTCCTCCACTGCTCCTCCACTGTCTCCTCCTCCACAGCCACTCCTCCCCCTCCACTGCTCCTCTACATCGCCGTCGTCTCCCCCTCATCTGCTCCTCCACATCGGCGCCACCTCCTCCTCTGCTACTCCACAACGCTGCCGGCTCCTCCTCCTCTGCTACTCCACAACGCTGCTTTCCACATCCTCCGCCTATGACCACAGGTTCTTCTTCTTCTTATTTTTTGTTTACTAGTTTAGGTTTTGATGTCTTGATTTAGGGTTCATTTCAAGAAGTTATGGATTTAGGTCTAATTTGATTAATTGTTTGCCTCTTCTGATGCTTATTAGGTTTGAAGGGGTATAGTCCCAAAAACCTTGCGCAGGCGCATAGGACTATACCATAATCTTATCCCAAAACATCTTGAACAAAGACCTTGCGCTGCTGCGCAGCGGTCCTAAACAGGATTCGGGAAGAAACAGTTCAATAACAGAGTATGGTCCCAAAAACCTTGCGTAGGCACATAAGACCATTCTATAAGCCTCACTTCTGGAACACCTTTAACGAGACCATGCACGGCTGCGCAATGGTCCCAAAACAAGTTATAAAAGAAAACAGTCTTTAATAAACACGCGCCGAAAGAAATGAGAAACTAACATTCCACTAACACCCTTGCGCAGGCCTGTGCAAGGGAACGGTTAGACTGGAAGATAAAAAATCCTAAACATCTCCGCGTGCCTAAGATCAAGACTTGAACAAATGAATCTTTTCTGTTACAACAGAATAGACACGTGGCAAGGGCATAAAGGTTTACAGATGTAGACCTTTTAGAAGCCTTAAAAGCTCATCATGCATAACCATTCAGTTATAACTAACTGTGATGTGGCATAATCTGGAACGCTCATCTAATCATGATGATGACACTCGTTGAAAGATCAATCTACAACAAACCCACTTTCCACGTGGCATCTCCCCAACCGTCGATCAACACTCACGATCCGTGTGCATGGATGTGACGTTAATGATGGACGGAAAGGAGAATAACCGCTGACGGAAAATACTTTCCGTTACTATCTCCGTCGACCAATTTCCCGCCCAAATCCAGCTATAAATAAGGAGTTGCAGGTATGATCTCACAAGTTACTTTCCACTTCATTCTAATATTTCTTCTTCATTGAGCTCACTGTACTTATTCTCACGCCGAAGGGTGGTCACAGAGAGAACCCCCATTCTCCCCGTGGCAAGTCTAACGGCTTTCTGTTTTGCAGTGATCACCGGAGAATGAATCTAGCCAAAACCCTGAATTAGCGAGAGGATTAACCTTTTTATGTAGAGACTAAACCCCTGATCTGATTGATTCCGATCATTCTGATCCTTGTTTCTTCATTGGCGCCCACTGATTCTTCATTTTCTATTTTCATCTTCTCGTTCGATTCATCTTCTCTTTTATTTTCTATGGCAGAAGCTCCATCACATCATCCATAAGGTCCTCGACCAGAGAACAGGTGCAATTTTGCTCATGTTTCCCGTGTCGAGGGAATTGTGGAGGAAGTATCCGATGATAACGTTGTCCAGAACAATGTTAATAAGGAAAATGATCCAGTTAAACCAGGAGTACAACCTGAAATTCTGATCAGCTCAATTTTACCCCCTGGTGAAACTCCGATCTCATGGTACGTGAAATCTCAAGGTGCAATAATCGCAGTTTACGCACAGCTCTGTGCACAAGCTGCTCAACCTGCAACACAATCACGTAGATCTGCACCTCAGGTGCGAGCCCCCTCGGCACCTCGAGTGTTGCACTACGATGCACCGTCACACATGTCAGTAGATGACACGGAAGTCTATTCCAGATCTACCACCAAGTATGAATCCACTCACTCTGAATCTAGGAGACGCGATCACCGTGATGAACAGTATTCTCCCAAACGTCAGTCAGTTCATTCACGTTTGGGCCCACGTTCGTACCAGAATCGGGACACTCAAACCGATGAGTACGACAGGACGTATCATGAAGACGACAACACAAGCGTTTTCAGTCGATTTTAGAGAGATCATCCAAGCTACAAACCAAAAATCCACCAAGTTTACAACCCAGAAGCGGAGTACGATTACAATCTGATTTACCGACCAGCAGAAGCTACTGAAAACTCAAAGTTTTTCAAAGAGATCGCACTATCTCCCCTTGAGTGGGCAAAATTACCTTCAAATGTTGGGAAGTTCAATGGATTATCAGATCCTGATGATCACCTATGCTTGTTCACTGGCGCAGGATTAGTCGGAGGATGGACACTACCCATGTGGTGCCATTTGTTTGTCCAAACTTTAACAGGCGCAACACGTCTGTGGTTTGACAATCTACCAGTGGGAAAGTTAACATACTTGATAGATTTAAAGGAAAAATTTCTAGTCCATTTCACTCAACAGCGCAGGTCCATTAGAGACTCAGCAGATGTCATGAACATCTGGAGGAGTGACGATGAAAGCTTAGAAGATTTCATAACAAGGTACAACAAAAAAGTATTGGAAATCGGCGATGTACATGAGCACTTAATCCGCGCGCAATTCAAATACGCGGTGAGGTGTGATTATATGATAAAAGTCTTGTCAGGGATTGAAGGTTTGCCGAAAAGTTGGGAAAAATTAATGGCTGCTGCCAAAGTGTATGCTCAAACAGAGCGCAATCTAAGTTCCAACATGCCACCAGTACCACAGAACCGCCCGCAGTACATCAGTGGAAACAGTGGTAGGAAATTCAAGAAAAACTTGAAGGACTCAGCTTTAAGCGCATACTCATCAGACGACGCCCGCGCGACAATCAACAAGCTCACAGCTCATAAAGAAGCCAAACAAGAAAACCGCGAATGGCAGTGGACGCCTCCTTCAAAGACACCGGGGGAAGTGCTCAGCACTGAGGATTACCAGTTCAAAACACCACTGCCGATGAAAAACAAAAGAGGGCAAGATCCAAACCTCTATTGTGAATACCACAAAGATACTGGCCACACCACAAACAACTACATCATTCTCCGTACGGAAATAGGGAAAACGCTTGAGAGTGGGGAACTTACCCATCTAGTTCAGAACGTGCGCAAAGAAATCAAGCAAATCACGCGTGGAGATGAGGGGCCAAGTAAAAAAAAGCTAAACAAGCCTAAGGATCAACGACAATTCAGCGCACATAGTTCCTTCATATTTGACAGGTTCCTCAGCTTGTCAACTTATGGCACAAGGACTATTATGTGCGCAGTAAATTAAGTCCCACTATTTATCCTAAACAACTTTGTAATACATGGCCTCTGCGCCCTATCCAAGTTAATACAAAGTTCGTTACATTATCTTTATGTTTATTACAAAATGCATGCAATTTCTTTTGATAAGCGCAAAAACACTATGGTAACCCAATACAAGTCTCATGAACGGTCCGCGTTCACAGGTACCGCGCAAGGTCCAGCCCTACGTTCACACATGAGCTTTATACCATCTTTTTTCGCCTTACCTAAACAAAGTAATTGTACTCATGTAAAACATTGTAATTCAAACATACCATATATTCACAAAAGTTACTTGCGCAGCGAGCGCATTAACAAAATTTTACATGCACAATAGTGCATCAACATGTTACTTGCGTGACAACGCAACCATACCATTACAAATGGGATCTACATCCCAAACCAACCCAACTAAGTGTTCAACAACCACAAAAAATACAAAGAAAACCTATTCTAGGTCTTCATCATCTGCTTCATCTAAAAACACTTCCTTCAGCTGCGCTACGAAGTCATCAGATTGGAGAGCAGCGGTTACTAGATCCATCACAGGAAGGCGCAGGTTGTTATATTCTTCTTTCGCCGCCACATGCTCCGCACCAGTATCAACCCCAGAGGTAGCAGACTTACTGGTATCCCAATCAACCTTCAGCGCATTAGCAACATCATGAGCACATTCAGCATAGCCCTAGGCATAACCGTCGTTACGCGCAGTAACCATTAAACGGGCAACAGTTTGATCCAGATCTGCAGAATTCAACACAGAATATGCAACCTGCGCAATATAACATATAAGAGGATGTACAAACACATCAAAATATTACAAGGAGTTGGCATACTTACACTTATAATCCCATGACACTTCATCCAAAGCATGTCATCCTTCAAGGGTTCAATGATGTGTGCAAAATGCAACATATAAATTACATCAAATAAGGCATAAAACTACCCTTTTTTTATTACTAATGTTGGAAAAAGTGTGCTTTTGTCTTCCTTTTGTATTTTCAGGACCAAATGAGCTTAAATGAATAAAAGGAATAAATATGCAGCAAAAACTAACATAAATACAAAGAAAAGGAGTAAATGTGGCATGCCCGACCCCTCGACAGCATCTTCCCAAGCAAAAACAGGAAACAGAAGGCTAACCACGGCTCCGTGCCCACTGAGCACGGGGGCGTGGCCAGATGTCTGTAGAAAAGACAAAGCTGTAGAAGCTTATATTTCTCACCACAGGGGTGTGCCCACTGAGCACGGGGCGTGGTCAACGCTAAGATTCACAAAATCTAGCAAATCTTGGTAGTACAGATACGTTTCTGCACATGGGGCCGTGCCCAGCGAACACGGGGCCGTGTGGAACCTAATGCAGACAAGAGCAATTAATGAAGAAAGAGAAAGAGGATGGCCACGGGGGCGTGTCCAGCGGACACGGGGCCTTGGCCAGGCTTCTGTTCTGGCTATAAATAGAGGTGCTTGGTTCACTTCAAAGGCATTCCTTGGCAAACCACCTCTCTCCCACTTCACCACCACTACAACACCCACATCCACCACCATCATCCACCTTAGAGTGTGTGTAGTAGTCTCGGGATCCAAGATTGATCGTAAGAGTTCTTGTCAATCAATGGCCATGTTTTGCTAAGTCTCTTACAACACTTGGTGAAGAGAAGTCTTTAGTGTAATACTTTTGATTTTTAATCTTTTTCGCACTTTTTATTTGGTTTTGTATTAAAGACTTTAATAACTAGTTTCTTATGTTGAAGGTGAAACTTCCTTATCATTTGTCCGCGGTGTCTTGGCATTACTTTACTGTCTATATAAAGTAAAAGATTTTCACCATTCATATCTCTACGGTCTATATAGAGATATGTTGGCTACCTGGTCAGGGGTTAAGGGAATGGTTTGATAAGGTTCTTGCCTTGTTCAGTGTATAGATCCTGCAAGGACCTGGGTCAAGCTTACTAGGACCTCCTTCAATACCCACTGGTATTGGATGGCGGGGGTGCGAATGGCTTGATCCCCTCATATGTAAACTACTATTAATACATTAAACCGGCTACTTGGGATTGTATCCCTGCTGACTCAAACCACTTAGCCGAGGGTAACGTCGCCTTCAAAAGAGGGGCCTACCATTTTTCACATTAATAACTTAATTAATTATCTTTTAATATTCTGACCCTTTGGGATTGTATCCTTGCTGACTAAAACCACTGGATTGAGGGTAACGTCACCTTCAAAAGATGGGCCTACTACTATAACTAAGATAATCTCTTAAAAAGTGCAAAAGTGCGGAAATCATCAAAGGTTACATTAAAGGCGAGTCGGATCCAAGTGATTCATCTTGTCTATCTGTTTTATTTTTATTTTTATTTTTTAGCTTTTTTAGTTTTTATTTTCATGTTTAAAACCTTTTCTAAAAATTTTGATTTGATTACACATTGAGGATAAACCGGTACTAAAAGCTCTTGTGTCCTAGTACGACCTCGGTATCTTACCAACGCTATACTACGCTCACGATGGGTGCACTTGCCCATGTGTGTGTTTAGTGTTAGTAGAAAATCATGTTTTATAAATTTAAAACTTGACTAATGTGTTAAAAAGGGCTTAAAATATTAATAAAAACATATCACACCCAACACACACCATTCAACCAGACTCTTTGCCATCACTCGAGTGGTTTCGGAATCTTCCAACTTCCTTTCAGTTTAATGTCAGACGGCGGGAAGTCTTAGCTTTCTCAACCCGTTCAAGCTGCAAATCTTTTTTGGCAGATTCAAGTTCCGCCTTAATTTGTTACTGATCAGATAATAAAGAGATGAGTTCGTTTATCTCCTTATTTTTAAGGGCAAGAGTGGCGTAGGTTTGTACCTCTCTCTGCTCGCTCCTCTCTCGATGAGAACGAGCCTCATCGCGAGCTGCTTCAGCCTCCATCTTCTCTTTCTTTAACTTCTCAATCTCCGCCTTGAGATTGTTGATGCCATTCCGAAGACCAATCTTCTTATTGTTTTCCTTCTCACAAATTTCTCTCCAATGTTTACGCTCTTCTGACGGAAGAGCGGCTTCAGCTTTAGCTTTCCTTTTCCACCCCGCGGCAGACCACTCTTCAGTTTTCTGCTCGCTCTCAAACTTGGCTTGATCAGCCTCCAACTTAGCTCTCAGCAGGGAAACCCTTGCCTTCTCTTCAGTAGCTTCTTTTTTGAACGCTTCAAAAGCAGCCCATTCTTTATGCATATTGCAGCACTCGCGCAATATATGGTGTGTGGTAGAAGTGGAGCTGGCAGTTTCCTCAAGATAAGCATGGTAAGTTTGTTCATGGGAACGCTCTTCTTGGAATTTCACCTCCGCGGGAGGGAAAATACCTTGTAACCAATCATGGAAAATCTGACAATCAGAAAAGGTATCACCTTGCTTGAGCTTCCACACAGGCGCATGAATATCGGAAGCTCTCTTTTCATAATAAGATCTATAATAATAATCCCCCAGGGTTTCCTCTGGGAGGATGGGAGGGTCTTCCTCATCATGAGTAAAAAAGCCTGATCACCAGCTGGGCTCTTTTCAACATTCACAGGCGCAGAAGTAGCGACGGAGAAAGGAATAGTTATTACTGTGTCTTCCTGAATGGATTTCCCTTTCTCAGGCTCGCGCGCCACAGTTTCAGGAGACTTAGGCTTGGTAACACAAGCATCCATAGCCTCCGACCCCACAACCTTCTCCGCCTCTAGCTCAACTTCGACAGGCTTCTCAACTTCAACATTTTCAACCTCAGCTTCAACACTCTTCTCCACCTCCGTCTCCGCAATACTAAAACCTTCTAGTTGTTCTCTGATAGAGGCGCGAGGTGGTGAAGGTGGGAGGTCATCATTAAAAACAGATAATGACTCCGCGCGGATAGAAGGAATCGGCTTTTCTACAAAATAAAGTCATGTTAACAAAAAATATGAGGATATAATAACTAAAGAACACTCACCTGGAGAGAGTTTTGCAACGAAGGCATCCATATTGCCCCTTTTTGCGAATTTTCCTTCTTGGAACCTTCTTAGCGGGCTGCGTCACAGCTTCAACCTTTGCTTGCTTCCTTTTCACCGCATTCGTCCTCAGCAAAGGCTCCGGACTCGATTCCAAATCAATAGGATCATCCGGGTTGGAAACAGGAATATCCACAGTATCATGAGGATCCGCCTTTGGTTTCCTTAGAACTATAGGCGCAAGTTCTTCCAAGGTGTCAGACACCACTATATAATCACACCAGGGTTCAGAGAAACGGCGCATACCTTTCTTCTCTACCTTGGGAGCTTGTACCTTCGGCGCATCAATTTTCTTCGGCGCAATAGTAACAGCCGGTACACGCTTCTTCTTCTTCTCAGGGCCAATGCCCAGATTAATCAACTCGCCTATTTAAAAAAGAAATATTGCAATATTACCCCATGCGCAGGGACAGCAAAGAGTAATATTGCAATATTGATCAAAAAATTTAAATTGGGCTTACCAGCACCAGTCAAAGGTTGCGCGGCTAGATCTTCATCTCGTGGAAGCGCAAAATTCCTTATTATCTGTTGATACCAAAGCTCTTCACCAGCACCCTTCGGGATAGTTGTCATTTTCCCTTTCTCCCTCTTGTATGCAACAACATACAAGGAAACAACTACAAAGGCAAAAACAGTAATTTCATGTTATTTACAAAAAAGGAGAACAAAAGGGTAAGAAGATCCCAAATCTTACTTCTATCATCCTCCATATACACCGGCTTGTCTTCACGATCCATATTCCATTGAAGACTCGTACCAGCGGCAACCGAGGCCCTCTCAGGAAGCTCAATAGAAGGAATATCCTTCAGGTCCTGATACCAAATCTCCGACTCCGGAGTCTTCATACTTTCTACCACAATATCTTCGGCACCCCTAAAGGTCATCTTCATTGGAATCACCCAGCTTTAATAAAGAAAAACTTGGGTTTCCACTCGTGAAAAGATTTGGGAGGATTCAACAGGATCTTCTTGGCCGATGAACGTTGGGCAAAAGAGTAAAACCCTTGTGAACAGTGGAGTTGGTAAAATACCCGGAAACTATTGACTGTCGGATCAATATGCATCTACCGGCAATGGAATTCGAAATGTCGAATCTGGACCGTTCCGATGGGATGTAGCTGGAAAATATGGAATTTGTAATAATCAAGAACATCCAGCACAAACCTCGTAGCAGGTAATCGGAAGTTGCCATCAGCAAAATAATCCCAGAATAAAGTTATATAACCGGCCGGAGCATCGGCCACCGTTTGCCCTTCTTCTGGGTATCTGACACCTCAGCCATCGGGAAACTTGAAGTTCTTCACCAGACCGTCAAAAATCTCCTTTGACCACTTTAATGGTGGTAAGGAGGCAGACATTTCTTCAGTAGAGTCTTCGAGATGATCTTTAGTAGACATAAAGGGAAAACACAAACTTGCAGATTTTTTCAAAGAGAAAATAGGAGAAGAAGAACGAATTCAGGAGCAAGTAATGAAAAGGAAGACACTCAAGGGGTTTATATACCCATCGTCATTAATGCTCTCGAAAACCGCAACAGCCCTTTTTCAGGAAAACACGGTTACCAAGGCAATAAGGGCGATTGGGGGGCAAATAACAAACCCACGCGCGCGTGTGGACCACATTTGACGATGCCCAATTAATGTGAGACGTTTGACAAGTGACAACCTGTCACCTAACCGTCACAAGTCACACATCAGCACAGTACCTTTTACCTGCTGCCTCCCATGAGTCAAAATTTTCAAAATTTGAAATTATGAGAACCTTAACTTGAAGAAAGAGAAAATATCTTCAGGAAGATTCTTCTTACTTCGCGCCAGATAAGTCTCATTCTAAAAACAAAAAGCGCATACTTCATATAGTCCAGTGCTCCACCTACTTGCGTAGAAGCAACACTGGACTGGGAGGACTTGAAGGGGTATGGTCCCATAAACCTCGCGCAGGCGCATAGTACCATACCATAATCTTGTCCCAAAACATCTTGAACAAAGACCTTGCGCGGCTGCGCAGCGGTCCTAAACAGAATTTGGGAAGAAACGGTTCAATAACAGAGGATGGTTCCAAAAACCTTGCACGGGCACATAAGACCATTCTATAAGCCTCACTTCTGGAACATCTTTAACGAGACCATGCACGGCTGCGCAATGGTCCCAAAACAAGTTATAAAAGAAATCAGTCTTCAATAAACATGCGCCAGAAGAAAGGAGAAACTAACATTCCACTGACACCTTTGCACAGACCTGCGCAAGGGAACAGTTAGACTGGAAGATAAAAAATCCTAAACATCTCCGCGCGCCTAAGATCAAGACTTGAACAAATGAATCTTTTCTATTACAACAGAATAGACATGTGGCAAGGGCATAAAGGTTTACAGCTGTAGACCTTCTAGAAGCCTTAAAAGCTCATCATGCATAACCATTCAGTTATAACTAACTGTGACGTGGCATAATCTGGAACGCTCACCTAATCACGATGATGACACTCATTGAAAGATCAATCTACAACAAACCCACTTTCCACGTGGCATCTCCCCAACCGTCGATCAACACTCACGATCCGTGTGCGTGGATGTGACGTTAATGATGGACGGAAAGGAGAATAACCGCTGACGCAAAATACTTTCCGTTACTTTCTCCGTCGACCAATTTCCCGCCCAAATCCAGCTATAAATAAGGTGTTGCAAGTATGATCTCACATATTACTTTCCACTTCATTCTACTATTTCTTCTTCATTGAGATCACTGTACTTATTCTCACGCCGGAGGGTAGTCACAGAGAGAACCCCCCATTCTCCCCGTGGCGAGTCTAACGGCTTTTTGTTTTGCAGTGATCACCGGAGAAGGAATCTAGCCAAAACCCCGAATCAGCGAGAGGATTAACTTTTTTATGCAGAGACTAAACCCCTGATCTGATTGATTTCGGTCATTCTGATCACTGTTTCTTCAAGGTTTGACATGATTATTATAGTATTTTATTGCCTAGTGGATGTATATGACTGACTATATGTTAATTTGATTATATGTATGTGTAGGTAGATGTGTTTGCAATAGAGTAAGAAAAAGGTTATAACAGTTTAAGCAAGATGCATTTTTGTCGTGATAGTTGGAGGATTAATTGTTATTGAAATTCAAATTCAGCAAGGATAGTTTAGTGAGAATGAAGATATAATTTTATTTACAGTGAATTGATGCTAATTTGACGTGCCTTGAGTTTGAATTGGTTTATTGTTGTTGTTGATGATTTATGTGTATTTGCTTCTGAGAAGTAATGAATTAGGTATCGTTTTAGAACTAATCAGTTAGGTATTTAGTTTTGTTCATAGGGGTAAAAATGTCATTTTACATAGTCATTCAGAGGTGCAACCAAACAGCACTTTACTAGTTCAGCACTTACTGGTTTAGAGCCTCTTACCCATTCAGACCTCTTATTCATTCAGCACTTATTGGTTCAGATGTTGCCAAACAGCCCCTAAATAGATAACAGTGGATGTGAGCCAGCGCGTTATCACGAGGGTGTTGGTGTGACGACGAATTTGTAAGGCTTGATTTTGAGTAAAATTTATGGATGTCGTGGGGAAATGTATACTAATGTAATTACACATATGACGTCAGCGTATAATCAATTAATAAAATGAAGTCATGAAATAACAAAATGGATATTGATATGTGTTTTATATCGATCGAAAATCATAAAAAAGAATACCATGTTGATTTCAATAATACTAATAACGTAACCGATGTTGCTCGCTCGGTATCGGCTCGGTCCGTTACGGTACTCGGTATTCAGTAAACCTAAAGTCGTCATCCACCTAATAGGATATCGACATGTGTTTTATAACTATCAAAAACCATAAAAACGTTTACAATTAGCTTTGGTAACAATGATAAGTACCAATAATTATTAAGTATCAATTCGATTCATTACGGTACTGATACTCTGTATAGCTACAATCCAGAAAAAAAGGAAAAAACAAATATAACTTTGTTTACAATAAAATTTATCTAACAACCAAAACCTTATAAAAACGAATACTATTCTGATTTCAGTAATACTAATAACGTAACCGATATTGCACGCTCGGTATCGGCTCGGTCCGTTAACGGTACTCGGTATTCAGTAAACCTAAAGTTGTCATCTACCTAAAAGGACATCGACATGTGTTTTACAACAATCAAAAACCATAAAAACGGTTACAATTAGCTTTGGTAACAATCATAAGTACCGATAATTATTCAGTATCAATTCGATTCATTACGGTACTGATACTCGGTATAGCTACAATCCAAAAAAAAACAAAACAAATATAACTAGATAGTCCCTGTGGTTTGATGAAATTTCACCTTTAGTCCCCAACTTTTCAAAATTACACTCTTAGTCCCTATGGTTTGACAACTTGTTACTCGAATAGTCCCCAAAGCGGATGGAGGTTAGTTTTTCTGGTTAAGTGGGTGTGAAATGACAAGGACTATCCGAGTAACAACTTGTCAAACCACAGGGACTATCCGAGTAACGACTTGTCAAACCACAGGGACTATCCGAGTAACCTTCATCCGCTTTAGAGACTATCCGAGTAACAACTTGTCAAACCACAGGGACTAAGAGTGTAATTCTGAAAAGTTGGGGACTAAAGGTGAAATTTCACCAAACCACAGGAACTATCCATGCATTTTACTCTAAAATTTATCTAACAACCAAAACCTTATATACACCGGTGATGGGTGAAAGATTGTATAACATCATTATTTTTTTTAATAACAACGCTTGCTTCTACTCTAATGTTAGATTACATTACCACTGATAATAATGTTAGTGCTGAAGAAGAATTTGACGCTGAGGGAGTCGATGATATTGACGAAGGTTTCTGCCGATGAGAACAAATGTTAAGGAAAATATTTTCTCTTTGATAGAAGTTAATTTTAACGAAAACCTGAACTGATGAAGATCAAGTCACTACCAATGGCAACTTGATGCTGATGAATATGAATATAGTGATGAAGAATTCCTATCGATAAGAAAGTTATTGCCATTAGAGAAAACATGTAATATCAAGGGAAGACTCTTAAGATTATGTTTAGCTGACTTTTATCTCTTCTTATCTTTAGAACTATTTTAAAAATTTAGAACATAACTAGTCTTAGCTTGTGAATCGTGTGTGTGTGTATAATGTGGCCTTAAATAGTTGTCTTTGACACTTGAAACAGTTCTTTTATCTTACTATCAAATCGCATAATTGATTAATTAACCGAAAGACTTTTGTTGTTAATCAAATCAATTTGCAATCTTAATCAAACAGATTATTAGTTAATTCACGATCCACCAATACTAACACGACACACTTTTAAAGTGAATCCACCATTTTCTAAAATTACAGTTATAGTCCCTAACTTTTGCAGTTTTGTTCCCGGATAGTCCCTGGTGCAGATGGGTATTAGTTTTCTCAGTTAAGTTAGTGTGAAATGACCTAAATACTCTTACAATTAAAAAATAAAAATTAAAATCTTAGAAAATACATAAAATGATTAAGTGCATGGACCCCACCTCACCCTCTCACCCAATCATCCTAACCCCACCGTCTTTATGGACCCACCCCCACCATGTTCAACTTCATCTTCTTCAACCTCTCCACCCTCACCCCCAAGAAATCCGATGAACACATCCCATCAATCATCAACTCAACCTCCATGAATTTACTTGGATATAATCCATATATGAGGCACGAACCATCAACTCAACCTCTATGAATTCTGCACGCATTTCAAATCTCCGGT
The DNA here is from genome assembly GCA_030545235.1 of Helianthus tuberosus. Lineage (NCBI taxonomy): Eukaryota > Viridiplantae > Streptophyta > Magnoliopsida > Asterales > Asteraceae > Helianthus > Helianthus tuberosus. Next base: position 58,030,062 of record CM060415.1, on the reverse strand, counting down.
TCATCACCGTCACAACTATATCTCTATTATTACTTGCAATTGAATCCACCGACGCATCTATCCACGTGTACGATCGAGATCCGTTTTGAAAAGTCGGGAATGTGTACCTTGTCTCCGGTGACGACGGGCCAATGGGAAATCCCATTTTACCCGCTTTGGGCTGCCTTCATATGGGCCCAGCAGGACACAAGCCCAACAATGGCTTACCTTGCCCATTAAGGTTCTCCTCTTACAAAACAAGCGGGAAACTAGGATCAGAGGGTACAGACCGCATTTAATGACCGATAAGAAGAGTATCTTGGTTGGCATCGTACTTCTCCTGGCGGAACATTAAATGAAGCTGCTAATCTAACCGTTAGGGGTCAGACACGTGTCTGAGCCCCTCGAAGACTCCCTAAATCCGTCGGATCATCTTAACAAAATATCCCACGTATGAGATAAGGCATCGAGGTTATATAAGAGCCAAAGAAGACGATCACAAGGCAGGTTAAAGGTATCACATTAAAAGCTCCCTCATTTACTTCTCCCTCATTGATTCCGACCAATATTCTTATACATTAAACACACACATCCATTTATTGGATTCACACCATAGAGGGAACACTCCGGTGATCACACTCATCGGAGTAAACTCCTCTCATTCTCCGGCAAGTTTACTTACTCTCACGCCGGAGCTTGGTCACGGATCCCCCTCTCGGGGCCCTCCGTGGCGAGGCTAATGGTTTGTTCTTTTGTAGCATCAAGGACCGGGATATCTGGACGTCAGCGAAGACCCCATTGAACGTCATCAGGGATTTGGGTATTCGACATTGGCGCCATCCGTGGGACCACAGCCTGACTGGTGTCTCCACACTGAACTCCAACGTCCAAGATAACCCGTTTTACAAACAGCAACATGGCAACTCCACCCGGCTCACGTATCATCCAGACGGTACAGAACGACCATGACAAAGTAACGGTGGAAGACATAACTCATGAGGAAGAGAACGAGAATCAAGTGGAAATTCTGGAAAGAGAAGAGGCCATCACTCCGGATTTCGTTGCCATGCACAAAGAGAAACTAAAAAAGTGTCTCGAGGACCTAGAGAGACGAGAGAAACTTGACAGCCTCAGGGCTAGACTGTCCTTCGACACACCCTCTGACCAGGACGGGGTGGATCCACAAAACAAAGGCAGTGTGAGCGACCCACTGGAAACTTTTATGAGGGCCCTTAGGCAAATGTCCTCAGAGGAAAGAGAGGATCTCATAACGGGAAAGAAGCCGAAAGGGAAAGAAAAAGAAAAGGAAAGCCAAGGAAATGACGGTCTAAATCAGCCCTACCTCCCACGGGACTTGGCCGAGATCTCAAAGTTCACCAGGAGGATTGCAGAAGCACCAATGCCCCCTAAGACAAAACTACCCCCAAACTTCGACAGGTACGATGGGACTAGGGACCCCGAGGACCACCTACATGCCTTCCGGGGGGCAGGGCTGCTGGGGCGGTGGCCCATGCCGGTCTGGTGCCACATGTTCATACAAACCCTGACGGAGGGAGCCAGGCTTTGGTTTGACAGCCTTCCCCCCGGCAGGATTGACAGCTATGAAGAGTTAAGTGAAAAGTTTCCGAGGAACTTTGGTCAACAAAGGAAAGTGGTCAAGAACCCAAACGAGATCCTGCACATAAGGCAGAGGGACAACGAGCGAATAGACCAATACATGGAGAGATTTGTCAAGGAAAGCATGAACATCAAGGATGTCCCGGAGGTTATGAAGATCAGCAGTTTCATCAACGGGTTAAAGCATGCACAACTGTGCGAGAAGCTGGGGGAGGAATTCCCACACTCGTTTGACAACCTCATGGACAGAGTCAGAGCCTTTGTCAGGGGGAAGGACACAGTTAGCAAAGCCAAGGAGATGGACACCCCACCCCGAAGGCTCACCACGGCTGTAAAACCTCCCGAAAAAGGTACACCTTACTCAAGAAAACCTGCTTTTGATAGAATGTTGCATGATAGAACGAGACCCTCGTACTCCCCGTATAGGCCCCGGGGAAGAGGCCCGTCCCCCTACTCTGACAACTTCACCCCTCTCACCAAAACCCCAAGTGAAATACTAGTTACTGAGAGGGTGAAGGGCTCCTTCCCAAGACCACCACCCATAAAACCTGGGCCAAAGGCACAACCTAATGAGTATTGTGATTTTCACAAAGGGTTTGGCCATAGAACTGATGATTGCATGTACCTAAAGAGAGAAATAGAGGTCGCGGTGAAAACGGGAAAACTGGCCCATTTGGTCAAGGAAATTAAGGAATGGGGAGGGGACCGTAAAGGGAAAGATGTAAGGGAGCCTAGGAGGGCAGATGTTGATATGATCAGAAGGAAGAATGAATTTGATACCACCAGGAGTGTAAAGGCCAGAATCCTGGGCTCCCCAGACTGCATGAAAGCTCCCATCCTAATGCCACACCTAGAGGAAAACGAGGTGCAACGGCTCCCGCTCAACATCTCAGCCATAATAGCCGGCCACAAGGTGGCCTGAATACACGTGGATGGGGGATCCGGGGTAGAAATTATATACGAACATTGTTTCCTCAGATTTGACAGGGACGTAAGAGATAGACTTGAGGAGGACTCCATCCCCCTAGTAGGTTTCAATAACAGTGTGTCACACCCTATTGGGATTGAACCCTACCAGAGGAACAGATAATTAAAGCCAAAACTGGGTCAGAGCAGTGGATCCAGAATAAGCAGATGTTACATACAAGTCTCTCCCCTTGAAAGTGGTTTCAACATCTGCTGACCTCCTATCTACTGATCGTACAAGCCACTGACCGCCAATCTGCTGCTCTTGTAAAGACTGATAGAAGACTAAAGCTCTGCTGCTCAATCTATTGTCTTGAGTCAAGTACTGCTGATCCGGACAAGCACTGCCGGGTTCACAGCAGTGGAAGGATGCAGCAGCTGTTTAAGTGTCTTTTATGAAATGAAATGAAATGTAATAACAGTAGTTAGTATAGCAGTGTTTGTATAGATCAGAGGTTAGAGTTTGTTAGGAGGTTAGATGTCACTTTCTTGGTGACGTCAGCTAAGATGCTCAGTGGTTTGCTAGTGCCTATAAATAGAACAGTGCTCTGTACTGTTCTATTAGCTCTTTGCAACATCGTCTTCTTTGCACGAACAAACACTGAGCTCTGGCTGAGGGGGAATTTGTATTCAAGCATTACTTTGTAATCGTTGTTGAAATTAAATTCAATCATTCGGTTCTTTGTTGAAAATGTCTTGATCAAAGCAATTCTCTCGTTTGATTGTATGCAAAGTTTGTTTCCATATTAATTCCGCTGCACAACTCATCCATTTCCATTTTAATTCAAACAGAAAATACAATCAAAACCAAACTCAGATCCAACAATTGGTATCAGAGCTAGGACAGTCAAATTTGATTTAACAATCATTTTGACATAAATAGTTCAGCTCAAAATCGTTGATATCGATAGTTTGTTCGTTTGTGTTGAAAAACAGAGCAAGGTTTAATCACCATTAAAGTTGATTAATCAGTGTCTGTAAAACAACCAAGATGATGTCACAATCTCAAGATGATAAGAATAACATTGGCTCACTTTTTAAACCACCCATGCTTAAAAGAAATGAATACAACATCTGGGAGAGAAGGATGGGTCACATCCTTGCTCAACAGAACACTGGATGTTGGAGGTCTGTTGTTTTTGGTCCCCATGTTCCTACGGTGCCAAGTGCTGAGGATCCAAAGAAGTTCGTACCAAAACCTTATGAAAACTATACTGAAACTGATTTTCAAAAATTCGAACTGGATGCCAAAGCATTTAGCATCATAGCATCTGCATTACCAAATGAGATCTATGCTGGACTGTTACATTGTAACAGCGCCAAAGAGCTGTGGGATGCTTTGAAGGAACAGTTTGGGGGAACCGAAGAAGTTATTGAAAACAATAAGGGTGAATCATTGACCCAACAATTTGAACGGTTCAGTTGTCTCATCAGTGAGCTAAGGCTTGTTAAGGTTGAATTTCCAAAATCAACCCAAAATAGCAGGTTTCTTAGGTCGCTACCTGATAAATGGGACACAATTGCATTTGTGACTAGAAACTCTGTTGAGTTCAAAGATCTGACCCTGACCCAACTTCATGGTAGACACTTGACTTATGAAAGGGAGTTGAACCAGAAAAAGAAGTTGCAAGAGTCTGGAAAAGCCACTGATGATTACTCATTCGGTAGCACAGCTCTTCTGGGACAGGAAGAATCTGGTGGCAGTAGTAAGGAACAGGGTTATGATCATTTCATTGATATAACAGCTGGTGGTAACTTTACTAACCCTGATTCTCACTCTGCAAATTATGCTTTCACTGCAAACACTGAAAACCAGATGTCAGATAATTTGTGCTTTGAACTCAATGATTTACAACATTTTGATCCCACTGACTTAGAGGAAATGGACATCCTGCACCAATTGGCTTTGCTCAGTATTAGAACTAGCAAATTCTACAAAAGAACAGGGCGAAAATTCCCAAGTTTACATGGGAATCTGAGGGTTGGGTTGGATAAATCGAAAATAAAATGTTACAAGTGTAATAGGTTAGGACATTTCGCTAGGGAATGCAGGAGTCAAACTACTGGTCCTATAATCACTCACCCTAGCTCAAATCCTAGACCTCAAAATATACCCCTGCAGCTCATGTTAACGCTGCACATTATGCTGCTGCCCCTGTTCCAGTGCACTATGTCCAAACCACTGTCCCACAAATTCAGTACGTGCAAACCCCTGTCCCCCAGGCACAAGTGCAATCTGCTGCACCACAAACTGCTGCTCCAGCAGTGGTACAACCAGATCAACAAAGTTTTTTCACTCAAGGCTTTGTTGACTGGAGCAGCATGCCTGATGAGCTTAGTGATGAAAATTTTGCACTCTATGTTTCTAATGAACCTTCTAATGATGAATTTTGTTTGATGACATTAGAGTCAATACCAGAGGGGATTGAAACTGAATGTGAACAGCTAAGTGATGAAACAGTGGATGAGGTGACTGAAGCAGTTGTTAATGCAGTTGCTGGTGAATTACTGCTGGGAGAAAATTCAGAAACCCTGATTGAACCACTGACAGACCCATGGTCCAAAGAGGACAAAGAAGAAGAGAAAAATGAGAAAGCAGGTGAGAAAGAAGAAAGAGCTGATGATGAAGAAAATCATCAATGTGATTGTGCAATGATGGTTGCTGCCAAGGTATTACCTCAAGTTCTTGAAAAACTGTGTTCTGACAATTGCATTATTGCTTTTGCTAACATCAAAGAGGTAAATGAAAACCTTCGGAATAAAATCTTAACTGATGAAGTCAAATTTGAAAGGTCTTTAAAAGAACTTAAAAACAAATTGACTGAAAAGGAAAAAGAGATCAGCAGTCTGAAAGAAGAACAAAGCATAACCAAAACTCAACTCCAAACTATGGTAGAAAAATACCAAGTTTGCAAAAAGGAGTTGGAGTCCACCCAGATCACCTGTGAAAGATGGGTGGAATCATGCAAAGGGTATGAGGTTATGCTTGAAAAACAGATAAAAAGCAATGTGAAATTTGGTGTTGGTTATAGAAAACATGATGATGAAAACACTGCTTTTGGAAAATCTGTTCAAACCACTGATGTAACCACTGAGTTTACTCCAACAAACAAGAAAGGCCAAGAAGTGAAAATCACTGATAAACTTGGTAACAAAATCACACTTGACAGACCAATGGGATCCTCTACTTTTGAGGAGCTTGAAGATTATCAGTTTAAACCAAAATGGTCTGATGAGTGTGATATTCTTGAAAACTTCAAGCCCATGGACTTTACATCAACTGATGGTGTTAAAGCTCTAAAAGCTAAAGTCATACCTCTCAAGGACATCCCAACAGAGGTTAAAACCTCTGCTGCAAAGGAGTCCGAAAAGAGAAAGAAGAAAGAAAAGATCAATAACTTGTTTTGTGAATTCTGTGAGAAAAGGAATCATCTAACAAAAGACTGTTTCCATTTAAAAGCTTATGATTTGAACAAAACAAGTGTCATTGTTTCAGCTGAAAGCTGCATTGTTTGTGGAAAAACAAACCACAAAACTCAAGCATGTGTGTATCTCAAAAACTTTGATGTGAAAAAGAATGAGTACACTGCTAAAACATCCTTGAGTCCATCAACATCATCTGTCAAATTCACCAAGAACCAACCACTGTTTGTGCCAGTTCAAACAGCTGTCACAAAACAGCTGAACCAAACATCTGTCAAAAGAGATGTTCAGGTTACTGATGCACCCCCTGCCAATCAGTTCAGAAAAGGCAAGGAAAAACAGTCTTACCAAAGGATTCCACACGTTTATGAGGCCTACAAAAGGCCCTCTAACCCTAAAGTGAACAGGCATCCTTTTGGGTACCAACAGGTGATTGGTCAAGACCCCCAACAGTGGTTAGCAAGAAACAGTACTAAAACTGTCCAAACCCCTGACCTAACCACTGTCCATCAATCTGCATCCATCCCAGACACTGTTGAGACCCCATCCAAAGCCCTGTTGGCTTTGGAGACCCTAATGAACTAATCCTTTTACTTCATGTGCAGGGAGCTTCTGCATGCTTTGATAGTCTTTGGTATGTAGATAGTGGAGGCTCCAGGCACATGACATGATGTAAATCCCTCCTCAAAGACTTTAAAATCCATGGAGGGGGTGATATATCCTTTGGGAATAATAGTAAAGGGAAAGTTCTGGGGTCTGGTACAGTGCAGTCTGGAAATGTAAAATTTGAAAATGTCAATCTGATAGACAATCTAAAATTCAACCTTCTGAGTGTATCTCAAATGAGTGACAAAGGGTTTGGGTCATTCTTCACAAAAGATTGTTGTAGGATTGTTGGACCAGAAATGGTCAAAAAGATTGAAGCAATAATCAAAACTGGTCAAACTAAACTTGTTGCTCAAAGAAGTGGCAATGTTTATGTTGTTGATATGTCTAAAGAATGTCCCAGAGCTGATGCCCGTCTGTTCTCAGCTGCCTCTAACAAAGAGACAGAACTTTGGCACAGAAGGCTGGGGCACACAAATCTTAAGACAATCACTGAAATTTCAAAAAATGGTTTGGTGAGAGGCCTACCACAAAAATTGTTTTCATGTTCTGAACATTGCATTTCCTGTTTAAAAGGAAAACAGCATAAAAGTTCTTATAAGTCCATTGAAGAGTCCAAAACAACCCAGTGTTTGCAAATGCTACACATGGACTTGTTTGGCCCAGTTCAAGTCATGAGCCTTAAGAAGAAAAGATATTGTTTGGTTATTGTTGATGACTTTTCTAGGTTTACATGGACTTTCTTTTTACACTCAAAAGATGAGACTGCAGGCATTTTGCAAGACTTTGTGATACAGGTTGAAAAGAAATTTGACCTTCCAGTAAAAGTCTTCAGGAGTGACAATGGCACAGAATTCAAAAATAAGGAGTTGGATGCCTTCTGTGTGAAGAAAGGGATTGTAAGGCAGTACAGCATCCCTAGAACACCAGAGCAGAATGGGGTAGTGGAAAGGAAGAACAGAACTTTGATTGAGGCTGCCAGAACCATGCTTGCTGATTCAGGTTTGCCATTAACTTTCTGGGCAGAGGCAGTAAACACTGCTTGCTATGTCCAGAACAGAGTTTTAATAAACCCCAGGCATTCTGTATAAAATCAAACCACTGATCTCTTACTTCAAAGTGTTTGGCTGCCCATGCTTTATTTTGAACTTAAAATATTCCATTTCAAAATTTGCAGCCAAAATTGATTGTGGTTATCATCTGGGATACTCAACCACTGCCAAGGCCTACAAAGTGTTTAATACACGGACCAAAGCAGTGGAGGAGACTTTGAATGTAAAGTTCAATGAACTTTCATTAATGAAAATCCCAGCAAATCCTGCAGATCTGTTTGATCTTGAAAAATTTACTTTTGAAAATACTGCTGCCAAGACTAACAGTGCAGGTTCATCAGAGTATTCACCACCAGACTATGGGTATGAAATCATCATCCCTCAAAGGTCTGCTAAAATGGGAAGAGCATCAGTTGTTCAAAACAGCTGTCAAAGCTCAACCACTGCTACCTCAACAGTTGTTGACCAAAGTAGCCCTTCAACCACTGCTTCCACATCCTCAAACACTGCTGACAAAAGTCCCCAAACAGTGGATAAAATTCAGCATGTGTCCACTTCATTACCTCCCATTCCACCACCTTTTGAAGCCACTGCTGGATCATCAAAGTCCCCAGCAGTGGTTAGCTCAGATGATACACATTTGCAGCCTTCACCAACAAATGCCATCATCCCATACCAAGGAGATTTAATCTACTTGAGATCTCATCCACCTGATCAAATCATTGGCAACATCAATGAAGGGGTGCTCACAAGAAGCCAAACCCAAAACATTTGTCTTTTTGCTGGTTTTCTATCACTTCATCAGCCAGTCAAGTACCAAGAGGCACTGAAAGACAACAGCTGGGTAGAAGCCATGCAAGAGGAGCTCCAACAGTTTAAAAGACAACAAGTATGGGAGCTTGTACCACTGCTAGAAGAGGTTAGTCCCATTGGCACAAAGTGGGTCTTCAAGAACAAAACTGATGAAAGGGGCATTGTTGTCAAGAATAAAGCCAGGCTTGTGGTTCAAGGTTACAGACAGGAAGAGGGGATTGATTATGATGAAACATTCACCCCTGTTGCAAGATTGGAAGCCATTAGACTGTTCCTGGCCTTTGCTGTCAACCACAACATGAAGGTGTTTCAAATGGATATCAAAAGTGCTTTCCTCTATGGTACAATTCAAGAAGAGGTGTATGTTTGTCAACCTCCAGGTTTTGAGGATCCATTTTATCCAGATCATGTCTACAGGCTAAACAAAGCCTTGTATGGCCTGAAACAAGCACATAGGGCCTGGTATGAAACTCTTTCCAACTTCCTACTCTCAAATGGTTTCAAAAGAGGTACCATTGATAAAACACTGTTTCTAAAATGGAGAGGGAAGGATTTAATGATTGTCCAGATTTATGTGGATGACATCATTTTTGGAAGCACATGTAACACAATGTGTGAAGAGTTTAGAGAACTCATGACAGCTGAGTTTGAAATGAGTGCAATGGGTGAGCTGCAATGCTTTCTTGGTCTCCAAGTTCAGCAAATGCAAAATGGAACTTTCATTCATCAAAGCAAATATGCTAAAGAACTTTTGACTAAATTTGATATGAATGATTGTAAACCATGCAGCACACCCATGGCAACAAATAAGCTTGTCATGTCTGATGAAAAGGATGAGCTGATTGACCAAACTTTATATAGAAGCATGATTGGGTCCTTATTGTACCTAACTGCATCTAGACCAGACATCATGTTTGCAACATGTGTCTGTGCAAGAAGTCAATCAGCTCCCAGAAAATCAAATCTCATTGCTGTAAAAAGGATCTTCAGATACATAAAAGGTGCTCCCACACTTGGTATCTGGTATCCAGCTAATGGGAATATCAAGCTTTCAGGTTTTTCAGACAGTGACTTTGCTGGATGTAACACTACAAGGAAGTCCACATCAGGAGGGTGCCAGTTTCTAGGTTATTGCTTAGTTTCATGGCAAAGCAAAAAGCAAGCAGCTGTTTCAACATCCACTGCTGAAGCTGAATACATTGCTGCTGCAAGCTGTACAGCCCAACTCCTGTGGCTTCAAAATCAGTTGCTGGATTTTGGTATCACTGCCTTAAAGACTCCACTCATGTTGGATAGCCAGGCAGCAGAAAATATCATCAAAAATCCAGTTTCCCATTCAACCACCAAACACATCGACATCAGACATCACTTTGTGAGGGATTGCTATGAAAAAGGTTTGATTTCTCTGCATCATGTCCCAACTAAAGACCAGCTGGCAGATGTGCTCACAAAAGCACTAGATACAGCCACTTTTGAAAGCTTGGTCTCTAGGATTGGCATGCTAAACATGGAATAACAAGCAAAATCTTGTTTTTCTATGAATAAAAGCATTAAAATGTTTTCAGAAAATAAAAAATCCATCCTTAAAAATAGCTAAAAATGAAGTTTTCATTAAAATCCTTAAAAGTCTGCCATAACCACTGTTTGTTCAAAAGTCTGCTCTACTTCAAAGTCTGTCCACTGCTGAAAGCAATCCTCTGTTCTCTCATTTCCTTGATAACCTCTGTTGTTCAAAAGCAGTGTCTTATCCACTGATATGCTATCCACTGATAGTGAAAATCATCCACTGCTTCCATTTTACCATTTAAACCACTGCCTTCATCAGTAACTTTCATAGAAGTACTGTCCTTCATTTCTTCAGAGTTTGGCATGTGGGCAGTACATAGTGGTCAGTACTTTTGTAACCGCTGCCACGTCAGCCTTCACTTTTTCCTCTATAAAACCCCCACTTCACACCAAAAACAGGGTTTTACTGTCGAATTGAATTCTCAAAAATTATTTTCTCAAAGCAATTTTTCTTCTCATTCCTTCAAAAATTTCTTCGATCTTCATCTCCAAAATGACAAAATCGAAGCCATCTGCAAAACCCACTTCCAAATCATCGTCGAAAGCGACCTCTCAAAAGGTCACTACCACTGAAATCCCACACAAACCATCTCAAAATCTTCTGGGTCTTCTCACAAAACCCGGCACCACAGATGCTTTCGACTCCATCATTGCCAAAATGGCTAAATCAAAGTACAAAACTTTGTTAATAGCCGATGCACCAATTTACTTGACAACCCAAAGGGAGTTTTGGAAGGATGCAACCCTTGAAAAACAAGGAGACACTGTAATAGCCATTAACTCTACTCTAAAGGGAAAACCTGTCAAGATTACACCACAGTCAATTTCAGAGGTCTTTCAACTCGAGGATCAGCAAGGTAAAATTTCTTTCCCTAAAAACGAGTTGAAAATTGACTTCATTGAGAGAGGGTATGCAGACACAATGATGAAGAAAGCTACCTTACAAAAAGGTTTCTTTCCTTCTGCAACAAGATTTTTATTCCATACCCTCCTAATGTGTGTTTCAAACAAAACCACTTCTTTTAATGAAATACCATTAAAGATTCAAAATCTGGGATATGCTATTCTTCAAGAAGAAAATTTTAATTATTCTCGGGAAATCTTTAATGATTTGGTTAATAATGTTGAAACAAAATCATTCCTACTGTTTCCAAGGTTTCTAAGTTATTATTTTGAAAAGAAATTCAGTAAGGATGATATTACTGTAATAAACCAAGGTGATTATATTCAAATAAACAGTTTAACTACTGAAACTTTTTCAAGAATGTTAACACCTTGCAAAACACAAGAAGAGGTGCCTGAGCAGATTTTAGCAGCTACCACTGCTCCTCAGGTATCTGCTGCTGAGCCCACTGCTCAAGGTGATCAAAGCAGCAGAACAACTGCTTTGAAACCCACACCTAAAATCACCAAAAAGCCACAGAAAAAGAAAATTTCAAAACCCCCCAAACCAATCAAAAAGGCAACTCTGGAGGATGAGATACCAGAGCAAATGCCGGTGACAACACAAAAGTCACAAGAAACCACTGCTGCTTCTTCCTCACAGCAGTTGGTACAAATATCTCAACCCATAACCAATACTCCTCCTGCTTCTTCACAAAAAGAACAGGTTGTACACATAGGGCCACCACATCATGATGCTCTGAAATCACTTGGCTTCATCATCCACAGCTCAATGCCCGGAGCAAATCCTGTTTCTACACCAAACTTCACATCCACAATTCCCTCACCAACTAAACTGCTGTTGGATGCAATTGATTTGAACCAGGCACTAACCAGTCCTTCTCAATCACCTATCAATGAGAACATACCTCAACAAATGACTGGGTCTGATGTATCAATCTTTGCTAACCCACCAACACAACCTGAGGAGGTTACACCCCTTGAGTTACACATAACTCTTGGTGGTAGTCCAAGTGAAGCAGCCACTACAACTGTTGAACCCATTGGTTTACAGTTGGACAGTGGTTACATTAATAAGACTTCCTTGGAGGCAATTCCTTACATAGCACCTCTGCCAACCACCAGTGGATTCATTTATCCTACTGGCAACATCAAAAGGTTGTCAAGTGTTGAAGGAAGAAGACCCCAGTACCAAGAAAAAGGGGCATCTGTGGTTAGTGTTTGGAGTACACTCCCTACATCAACCACTGATAAAACCACTGATAGTGGGAAATCAGATGATCCCATTAAATTGGGTGATGATTTAAAATATCAAGATTTGACGGAACGAATTGAAAAGTTGGATACATCTGTTGAAGATCTTAAAAATATGCTACAGCAGGTGTTGAAAACACAAAAGATGCAATCCACTGTTGTTCCATCTCAAGCACCTGCTCCACCACAAGCTTTTGCTACAAATGAGCTCTGGAACCTTTTCCAACCTTTTCTCCAACATCAAAAAGAACTGGCTGATCAGCAACATGAACTTCATGTTCAAAAGCTGAGAAACATTATGGAGTCTAGGTACAAGAACACTCAAGTAGATATTAAGGCAATCAAGGCCCATTTATTGGAAACCACTGGCACTGCTCCTCCAACAGTACTTTTCATTGATCAACTCCCAGAAGATAATGCCAAAAAGGGGGAGAAAATTCAGGAGTGGAAGAAGAAAGGAATAGATGATGGTCTGTACATTGAACCTGAAAAGGATGCTATGACCAGAAAAATTCCATTGCCAGATGGTAGTAAAAAGGTTGATGCTACCTAAGAAGCACTTGATGAAGGAGTAGCAAGTGTAAAGAGGGATAGAATGGCAAAGGATATTTCAAGATGGAATGAGGAGAAAAGAGCTTTCATGGAACTGTATGCGCAGGGTTGTTCTGGTTCAAAGGATACTAAAAAACCTAAGACAAAAAGGAAACCTATGTCCATCCCATCCAGATTTCCAAAGCCTCCAAAACCACCATCCAAAAGCCATCAGCATCAAACCTCCACCCAAACAGCTGTTGTAACTCCTGTTGTATCAACTATTGCTGGTACTTCAGTTGTTTCAACATCTGTTATCACTTCAACACACACCACAACCACTGCCTTACCATCACTATCATCTCCACCAAAAACAAACTCACCACCTTATCCTGCCAAAAAGCAGAAGACAACAGATGTTACAACATCTGTTGTAATGACAACAGTGGTTGAGACACCAGTTGTTTCAACAGCTGTTAGTCAAACACAAACCACTGCCACACAATCTACCACCCCTGATCCACCCAAAACATCATCTGCCTCTTCTAAAACAAAAAGGAGAAGGATTTACATACCAGATGATGATTCACCATCACCACCACCAACATCTTCAACATCCATGTCACTTGTTACTATACCCAAACCTATTCCTCTCTCATCAGCACCAGTACAACAAGCAATCTCTGTCATTACTCCTGTAGGTGTCCAATTTCCTCTAGAACTTGAAGCAGTTAGAGAAGAGATAAAATCCTTCTACTATGAGGAAGACCCTGCAAAAAGGAAGTTCCCATCAGTTAAAGGATATCCAAGGCCAAACAACATTGAAGAATACTTAAAAGTCAAAGCTAAACAGGCAGAAGATATCTCTAAAAGAAATGCACAAGGAAAATCTGACAGAGAAATCCAGCAGAACTACCAATTCTTACTCACACAAGTCAGATCCTTGGAGCAATTTGCAAAGAATGTATGTCAACAAATCTCAGAAAGAGCAGATGAAACTCTAAGAGAAGACTACATTGAAAGCATCATGGCAACAAAGAAATACAAGGGAGATAAGCAGATGTACAAAGAGTGGACCATTCCTGAGCTTGAGCAAGAAGCAGCCAGGATTCAAGAAATGACAAAGAATAAGGTCAAACACACTCCTCCAGATTGGTCAAAGTACAAAAAGAATGTGCCTGACAAATCACTTGAGCTGAAGAGAATGAAAGAGGAGTTAGTTGCTGCTGACTATGGGTCTAAGCATCAAGTGTCAAGATGGAAAGAAGATGTAGTCAGGGTCACTTATAGAAGATTGGAGGAACTGAGGAAGAAAGATCCTTCAGTTCCTAAAAGGCCTGACTATTCTAAAGCAGAGGTCTCAAAAAGACCACCAAAACTGCAAGTCAAAAGAACCACTGCTCCAGCTGGTGCTGCCATCTACAAAAGAAGGAGCCAAAACCAGTCAAGTGCTGAAACAATCTGCAAGTACTGCTCAGCCAGTCATGAATAGGCCAGCCTCACCAAATACCTCTGCAAATAAACATCTCCCAAGAAACCCACCAGACTCAAAAATACAAAAGTGGGAAACTGACAAATAGACCTACGTATTGACTTTGCTCAGGTCTGGTGGAGAAGTGAAGAAAATATCAAGGGAACAAGCTCTTGGCCTGAGTCTTGAAGATTTGCAGGATCTCCTTGATCTTCCACTTAGCAGGGATGATGAAGACACAGATGCCCTAGACTTTGAACTACAATTTAAAGGTCAGATAAGGGAACTGCTGATGAGGCAATAAAGAATTCCACAATAATGAAGAGTTTTGGCATTATCTGTTCCAGGGGGAGATTGTTGGGATTGAACCCTACCAGAGGAACAGATAATTAAAGCCAAAACTGGGTCAGAGCAGTGGATCCAGAATAAGCAGATGTTACATACAAGTCTCTCCCCTTGAAAGTGGTTTCAACATCTGCTGACCTCCTATCTACTGATCGTACAAGCCACTGACCGTCAATCTGCTGCTCTTGTAAAGACTGATAGAAGACTAAAGCTCTGCTGCTCAATCTACTGTCTTGAGTCAAGTACTGCTGATCCGGATAAGCACTGCCGGGTTCACAGCAGTGGAAGGATGCAGCAGCTGTTTAAGTGTCTTTTATGAAATGAAATGTAATAACAGTAGTTAGTATAGCAGTGTTTGTATAGATCAGAGGTTAGAGTTTGTTAGGAGGTTAGATGTCACTTTCTTGGTGATGTCAGCTAAGATGCTCAGTGGTTTGCTAGTGCCTATAAATAGAACAGTGCTCTGTACTGTTCTATTAGCTCTTTGCAACATCGTCTTCTTTGCACAAACAAACACTGAGCTCTGGCTGAGGGGGAGTTTGTATTCAAGCATTACTTTGTAATCGTTGTTGAAATTAAATTCAATCATTCGGTTCTTTGTTGAAAATCTCTTGATCAAAGCAATTCTCTCGTTTGATTGTATGCAAAGTTTGTTTCCATATTAATTCCGCTGCACAACTCATCCATTTCCATTTTAATTCAAACAGAAAATACAATCAAAACCAAACTCAGATCCAACACACCCCCTGGGAAAGATCAGACTCCCATTCACAGTCGGGGTAGGGGATCGAGTCCGAAATATAAACCTAACCTTCACGGTAGTCCGAGCACCCTCAAAGTACAACGCAATCCTGGGAAGACCTGGGATCGGAGATCTGCAAGCACAGGCATCCACCCAACACGGAGCCCTAGTGTTCCAGACACCAAAGGGCTTGGCTTTGGTTAAATCCGCATACGAAGTAGTTTCTTCCGTATCCGAGGGGGAAACATCCGAGAAGCCCCGGAAGGAGGGGGTTGAAGAGTGGGTCCTTTGTGACAGGTTCCCGGAGCAGACGGTTAAAGTAGGAAGCCACCTGAGTGACAAGTGCAAAAGTGCTCTCAAGGAGCTGCTCCTTCTCAACATAGACGTATTTGCATTCCAGCATGGGGATATGGCAGGAATCCCAAGAAGCCTAACTGAACACCGACTCAATACATACACTTGGACAAAGCCAGTAAAGCAAAAAAAATGGAGTATGGGCCCTAGTAAGAGGAGGGCCGCCTGTGAAGAAACCAGGAAACTGCTCAGAGCCGGAATAGTAAGGGAAGTGAAGTACCCGTCCTGGGTTGCTAACCCGGTTATGGTCCAGAAGAAACATGGAGGATGGAGGATGTGCATTGAGTTTCAAGATTTGAACAAAGCATGTCCCAAGGATTGCTACCCTCTCCCAGAGATAGACGTCCAAGTAGACTCCTTATCCCAGTACCCCCTGAAATGCTTCTTGGATGCCTATAAAGGATACCATCAGATTCAGATGTCAATGGAAGACGAGGAAAAGACCGCCTTCATCACAGACGAAGGGACATTTTGCTATACCAAAATGCCCTTCGAACTCAAGAACGCTGGTGCTACCTACCAGAGGTTCATGAATGCCCTTTTCAGGGAGCAACGGGGACGAAACCTGGAGGTATATGTGGACGACATTGTTATCAAAAGTTTGACCGAAATGGCCATGATAGACGACATAGCCGAGACCATCCGAACTATGCAAGATGTAAATATGAAGTTGAACCCTGTGAAGTACTGTTTTGGGGTAGAAGAAGGGAAATTCCTGGGAGTAGTGTTACCAAGGGCGGAATCAAAGCTAACCGGGAGAAAACTCAAGCCGTAGCTGAGATGCGATCCCCCAGGTCCCTGAAAGACATCCAACAGCTGAACGGAAGGCTAATCGCATTAAACCGCTTTTTATCAAAAGTAGCTGACAGGACCCTTCCCTTCATGAAGGTGCTGAAGGACTATCTTCAAACAGACAGGTTTAAATGGACCCCTGAGGCTGAAGCTGCCTTCCAAGAAATGAAGACTTACATCTGCAAGCTCCCGACCTTGGCCACCCCAGTGCCAGGGGAAGATCTGCTCCTGTATCTATCTGCTTCAAAGACTACCATAAGTGCGGTCATGATGGCGGAATGGGAAGCAGATACCAATATACTTCATCAGCAGGACCCTCAAAGGCCCCGAGTAGCGTTACATGCCCCTGGAAAAGCTAGCTTTGGCCCTTGTTTTCGCATCCCGGAGGCTGAGGAGGTACTTCCAAGAGCACAAGGTCACCCTGATGACGGATCAGCCCCTCCAAAAGGTGTTAAGAAGGCCAGAGCTGTCGGGACGACTGGCTAAGTGGGCAGTCGAGTTAGGAGAACATTCCTTGGAATTCAAGACCAGAACTGCAGTGAAGGGACAAATACTGGCCGACTTCTTGGCAGAGGTCCCTGAGGATGAAGAGAAAGAACTGCTAAAGTGGGATGCTTTAGAAAAGGAAGAGAAAGAAAAGGAGGATGAGGCAGTATGGAAGTTGCTCACAGACGGAGCCTCCAGTGAAGAAGGTAGCGGGACAGGCGTTACACTAATCAGCCCTGAGGGGGTCGAACTGACGTATGCCATCAGACTGGACTTCGAAAACACCAACAACACTGCAGATTACGAAGCTATCTTAGCAGGGATGAGGCTAGCCAAGAAAATGAAGGCAAAGCATGTGGAGGCCAGTACTGACTCACAGTTGGTAGTCAAGCAGTACCAGGGAGAGTATGAGGCTAAAGACAACACCATGGCTCAGTATGTGGCAAAAGTAAAAGAAACAGCCGAAGCGTTCAAAACCTTCAAGCTAGAATACATCCCCCGCAGGAGAAACAGAAAATCTGATGCCCTCAGTAAACTGGCCTCAGTAGCATTTGACCACCTGGCAAGAGAAGTCAAAGTGGAAGTCCTGACCTCCCCCTCCCTCGGTACAGAGGAGGTAGCAGCTATTGAAAACGCACAAGAAACATGGATGACACCAATTGCAAAATTCCTAAGGGACGGAACGCTACCCGAGGGAGACTGGGAAGCCAGAAAAGTAAGAGTAAAGGCCTTACAATATGAGCTGGTTGACGGAGAACTTTACCGAAGATCATACCTGGGCCCATCCTTGAAATGTGTTGACATGGAAGAAGCTAAGTATGTGATCAGAGAAATACATGAGGGGATTTGTGGGATGCATTCGGGGTCAAGAACGGTAGTGGCAAAGGCAATGAATGCGGGATTCTATTGGCCTCGAATGTACGAAACAACATCCGAAGAGATTAAGAGATGTGACAATTGCCAGGTACATGCACCTATGACTCATCGGCACAAACACCCGATGATACCCGTCTCGACATCCTGGTCCTTCCAAAAATGGGCCATCGACATAATAGGGCCATTCCCGGAGGGTCCCGGAGGGGTCAAGTACGTGGTGGTCGCCATCGACTATTTTACCAAGTGGATAGAAGCAAGACCCTTGGCAAAAATAACCGGGGAACATATGAGGCGGTTTGTGTTAGACAATATTATATGCAGATACGGTGTCCCGAAGGAGCTCGTAAGTGACAATGGCGTACAATTTGCTGGGAAGCCCTTCGGACCATGGTGTGAACAAATGCACATACACCAAGTGTTCACCTCCGTCACCTATGCCCAGAGTAACGGGCTAGTGGAAAGAACAAATCAAAGCGTTATCAAAGGGATGAAGGGGAGACTCGGAAGAAAACAAAAAGGGTGGCTGGAGGAACTGCCATTTGTGCTTTGGGCGTATAGGACCACCCCTAAGGACTGCAACGAGGAGACTCCTTTCAGCTTAACTTACGGGACGGAGGCTATTATCCCGGCTGAAATAGGATCCCCAACTGCCCGAATGAAGCTCAGGGAGCCCGAAAACGAGCAGGACCTCCGGATGAACCTAAATCTGCTTGAAGAAAGAAGAGAAGTTGCAGCAGTCAGGGAGGCTAAGTACAAAAAGCAGCTCGAGAGCTATTATAATGCCAAAATGAAGAAACTTAGCCTCGTTCCGGGGGACCTGGTCCTAAGAGCCAACGAAGCCAGCCTACAAGAAAACACCGGAAAGCTAGGACCAAATTGGGAAGGGCCCTACCGGGTCATATGGGCAAACGACAAAGGGAGTTGTAAACTAGAAACGCTCCAAGGCAAGGAGGTCCCCAGGACGTGGAACCTCATGCAGCTCAGGAAGTATCACATATGTGGGGTCTATCCCCGGGAAAAACGGCCAGGGAGCCACTTTTGTAATGGTTAACTGTTAATCTGGGGCATACCCCAAGAAAGAATCTTTTGTAAGAATTTGTACTGGGAAGTTTAGTCCCCAAGAAATGAATGACAAACGGACAAATAACTTGTCCTCTTTTGACAAGATAACAGGTATTATACCTAGGCAGACGTGCTTAGAAATGTTATAAGCCTAACCAACAAACAAACACACGTGTACAAGGTATATCAAACATACCAAACGCCCGGCTGTGGGGCAGAATAGGGTCTAGCTAACCCAGAGAAAACGGACAAACAAACCAAAAACATAATCTTGCATTATAAACTTGTCCAGTGATTGGCCTCGAACAGAGAATCCCGGTTTACCAAACAAACCATAAACACAACACACTTTTGTAAACAAATTACGAAAAGAAAGGTTTTATTACAAAACGAATGAACAATAAGAAGCCCTATTGGCTTAAACAACTAACATACAAGCCAACAGGCACAACAAACAGACTAAAGCACATCTCCTTACAAACAGGCCAAAAGTCTTCAGGGAAACACCGACTTGATCCTTGGCAAAGGCCCCTGCAGCATAAAAAGGCACAACAGAAAACAAGCAAAAGACAAGATAGCAGCATACAGTCATAAGTTATATGGTTAAACACCTAGGAGGACCCCTACACGAAGGTCCTCCTTCCAAACAACCAAAAGAGTTTAAAGTATCCTAGGGTAAGCAAGTTATCCAGATTACAACCATATCGAAAGGAGTTAATGTTTAGAAATCACCGGGGATCACCCCCAGACAAAGACGACGGAGACGAAGGACCAGCGGAGGAAAACAGGGCTTTCAATTCATCTATTGATATCATGGGATGCTCCAGGATCTTCTTGAGAATGGCCGGGGTCTTACTCCCAAACTCCTCATCCAACTTGGATAATCTCTTCTTAGCTTTGGAGTTGTAGAGAGGAGTCTCTTTTCTGCCCAGGCCCTGAGCAGAGTAAATGTAGCCATCCTTCAACCCAGCCTGGTAGCCAACATCCCGGTACGCCCTATACACTTCCTCCAAGCCACTTTTAAACTCCTCTGACTGAGAAACGACAGTAAGGAAGGCTCCTAAACCTTCAGTGATTAACCAATGTTTCTCCTTAGCCAACCGCTGGTTATCATCAGAGGTTATCCTGTAATCTGCATACATAGTATTCAGTTGCTCCTGAGAAACGGAGCCAACCTCCTTCAGATGCTTTAACTCAACGGCCAACTCTTCCTTCTCCTCCACCAGCGCCGCCATCTCTCTTTCCCAGGCCTGCTCCTTCCGCTCCAACATAGCTCCAGCCCCCTGGGCAGGAAACATCATAAAAAAAAAAAAATCCAAAAACAGTTGGAAAACAAAAAAAGGGGGGGAGGGGGAGAAAAAGGCTATATACCTTCTCCTCTTGTAACTTTCTCTCAGCCTCAACCACTTGACATCTAAGTTCGGCAGCGACAGACTGAGAGGCTTTGAGTTCACCCTTGAGTCCTTTATTCTCCCTCCTCAAATCGTCAATCCGCTGCAGCATGCCAGCACCCCTGAAAAAACTCTCACAGAGAGACATGCTATACTGATCCTCAAAAATATCATCCCTCAAAGTAGAATGCATGAATCTATGGGAGGGAGGAACAACATGACTCAAAAAGTCCCTAGCAACCTCAGGGGTCCCTATCACCGAAGAATGAGTTATTTTCCATTTAGGGACATAGGTGAAAGGGATAGCATCAGCAAACAGGGGAGCCAAAGGGGACCGATGAGTAAAACCCTCGGGTTGAATGGGTTTACTGGTCCTAGTAGCATGGAGAGGAGAGAGTTCAAAGGCTGAGGTAAAATGAGCCATGCCTACTTCCGGAGTCTTGTCCCGAACACGGGAAGAGGAGAGACCAGTAGGGATCTCTATTGGATCATGAGAACTCCCCAACACAAAAAGAAAAAGAACATCAAAAGCAAAACAAGGATAAGGCAAACAGGTAAGAGGAAAAAGGAACTCACCGACAAAGATGCACTCACAAGACTTGAAGACCTCAGGTGTTTGGACAAAGAACCCTTAATCCCAACAGGGGGAAATTCGGAAGCAGCCTTCGACGAGGGAGGGGGCTTCTGTCCACTGGCACTCCGGAGCCTTTGCCGGATATCACGAGGAACAGGGGCTGGCCTAGGACTTACAGCTTTCCTCTTACGAACTAAACAAACCTCCAGAGCTTCATCATCACTTTGGTCAGAATGCTTAACAGGGGCGGGATCAGGGGAACTCTCTTCCCCATCAGAAGAGGTTTCCTCACCCCCTTCCACAGAAACGGAGCCCCCAGCCTGGGCAGATCCCCCGGTAACCTGCATCCCTGCACTCTGGTTTAAACCCGGATCAACCTCATCACCAACTACAAACTTGACATCCTTAGAATCCCCCTGAAGCAATCTCCACAAAGTCAACTCTGCATAAGACAAACGCTAAAGATGACTGCATAAATACCAAGAAACAAAAGCAGATGACAGCAAATCCAGAACAAAAAGATACCTTTTTTACCGAAAAAAGCCTTGGGACGAACTGAGTAGGAAGGACTCAGCCCCCCCTCCATGGCCAAGATTCCCTCGGAAAAAGTAAAAGCCCTCGTTGGGTTTTCATACATGCGTTTCCACTGAACGGTCTCACTAGCAGACAAGGTGGGAACAGTATCGTTAATAACGGCCTCGGCATCTCTTGGCAGTGGGGACTCCGGTATCATGGCGGCAGAGACAAAGATGAACCTGCTCTTCCAATCCTTCGGGTAAGTGGAGGTTGGCATGAAGGAATAACAGGGTTTCGACACACTGTTCTGTCTCTTAGCAAAAGTAAACCAATCTCCATCAGAGATCAGTTTATAGAACATGCAAAACAAGGGGACAGATGGTTCACCAGAAACGGCCGCACAAGACAACTCAAAGTGCACCACTCTCATAAACCCTAGGGGATGCAACTGAGAAAAGTGAACCCCGATGTGGCGAAGTAAAGCAACCTTGAAAGGTGAAAGAGGATACCGGACTCCGCAAGAGGAAAACGCCAATGTATAAAGGGGAATTCTGTCAGGTGTACACTCAGCCGGTTCGTTAGGGCCCGGCAAGGTGGGAGAGAACCGCTCAGGAATGTTGTACGTCTCGACAAAAGATTTCAAGTCTTTCGCTGTTAAGACTGATCGAATTGAAGAGCGACCGGAACGACTCATGTTTAGAGGGACGGTGATCGGAGAAATATGGTGGAAGGGAAGAAAGAACTAGAAAGAAATGGGGAAGAAGTTTGGAAAGAAATATGAATATTTAAAAAGAAAATAACTGACAAGGCGAGTAACCGTCACGTCACCCATCCCTTCGAAATTTAAAAAGGGCACACGTGTATTTAAGGGATTAAACCCCCGCCGCTAGTTTCCGGCGGAATGATGGGCCTCCTGAAAAGAGGGGATAATTAATGGTTGGCCAGAAACGGGCCCACACTCGTAGCCTAAGAAAATTAAACTCTCTCTTGAACAGTTATGATTCAGCCCCGGATCATGAGTCTCGGGTCTTAGAACCAGGGACTAAAGATGACTTGACGACGGGCCAATGGGAAATCCCATTTTACCCGCTTCGGGCTGCCTTCATATGGGTCCCCAACAGGACACAAGCCCAACAATGGCTTACCTTGCCCATTAAGGTTCTCCTCTTACAAAACAAGCGGGAAACTAGGATCAGAGGGTACAGACCGCATTTAATGACCGATAAGAAGAGTATCTTGGCTGGCATCGTACTTCTCCTGCCGGAACATTAAATGAAGCTGCTAATCTAACCGTTAGGGGTCAGACACGTGTCTGAGCCCCTCGAAGACTCCCTAAATCCGTCGGATCATCTTAACAAAATATCCCACATATGAGATAAGGCCTCGAGGTTATATAAGAGCCAAAGAAGACGATCACAAGGCAGGTTAAAGGTATCACATTAAAAGCTCCCTGATTTACTTCTCCCTCATTGATTCCGACCAATATTCTTATACATTAAACACACACATCCATTTATTGGATTCACACCATAGAGGGAACACTCCGGTGATCACACTCATCGGAGTAAACTCCTCTCATTCTCCGGCAAGTTTACTTACTCTCACGCCGGAGCTTGGTCACGGATCCCCCTCCCGGGGCCCTCCGTGGCGAGGCTAACGGTTTGTTCTTTTGTAGCAGCAAGGACCGGGATATTTGGACGTCAGCGAAGACCCCATTGAACGTCATCAGGGATTTGGGTATTCGACATCCGGTGGCAGCAAAGGTCTCGCCGCATCTCTCACCGCTACTTTGCTGCCTCGTCCTTCAACCGTCGTCACCGCCAATAACGGTCGCTCATTTATCCGTCATTCATGTGTTATACTGAAATTTGAGTTAGATTACGTTAGAATTAACTAGTTTGATGGAGTTTAGATCGCTTAATATATGAGGTATTGTTTGAATTGTTTGTGAACTAGTGACATGAAACTTGTTGTAGAGTCTGTTATAAAGGTTTCAGTTTGTAGATATGTTGTTTAGGATGCAGACTTATCATGCTTGCATTAGAAACCCATGAAATCCACATCCAGTGGCGGATCTAGAAAATCCGCCAAGCCGTAACGTTTTATAAAAAAATCCATAACGAAATCGTAAAAACGTCAAATTTTTCCAAAATTTACACTAATTTTACACTACCGCCAGAGCGCCAAGCTGTAGCGGAGGTTGCCCCTTCTTATATGCTAGGTCCGCCTCTGTCCACATCTAAACTAGTGTTTCTTTTTTCTATTTAGTTTTAACATATTACGTTTTTTCCTTTATGGGTGTCAAACAACAATTTTGGTTCCTGGGTGTCAAAAAACAATTGAGGGGGGCTGAATTTATTTTTTGTTTCCGCGAGTTGCAGGTTTCCGGTAGTGGCGGGCGAGTAATGAAAAAGATGAAGGAAGAAATGAGGGGCATCGATCAAGGGCTGGGGTTGATGGTGAGGGTGGGTTGGGGTGATGATGAAGAGAATGGTGGGCCCCACTTGATTTAAATATATTTCTTTTTACATTTAAGTTATTTTTTTAATAATAAGGGCATTTTGGTAATTTCACATCCACTTAACACCAAAAACTAACTCCCATCCGCACTAGGGACTATCCGGGAACGAAATTGCAAAAGTTGGGGACTATAGTTGTAATTTTAGAAAGTTAGGGACTAAAGGTGAAAAATAGACAAACCACAGGGACTATCCGGGCATTTTTCTCATTTTTTAATTTTGATAATTGCTATATAGCCTCTAAACTACCAACAAATTTGCATTTAACTTTTATACTTCAGCAACCTGCAATTTAACACCCTATGGTTTGCAGGCGGGATCAACTTTACACCCTATTTTGAAAATCAATCAATTTTACACTCGACACTTACAAAATCCATCGAAATACATCCCTCTATGTGTGAAAAGTCATTTTTCCCCTGATAATAAAATATTAGAGTAAAATTGCACGTTTACACCCTGTGGTTAACCCCGTTGCAGTTTTACACCCTGTTTTCTTAAATTCAGCTAAGAAACCTATCCTTACTACTCACCGGCGACACACCTCCACCGTTAACCCCACCATCAACTCCACCGCCCACGGCGGCACCCCTTGGCACATAAACATCACTACTTCTAGATTTTGATAATGGACCTGCATTTGAAATCCAGTTAAGAACAATGTGGTTTCATCAAAATGTTGTAGAGATTAGATGGAGAGTTATTGATACCTGATTTAGTTGGAGATCGACCCGTTTTGGAACGCCTCAGGTGGCAGTTTACTCTTTATACTTTGAAGTTTGGCCGCAAAGTTCAACTTTTATTAAAAAATTTTTTTTATAATTTTCAGTAATTACAATATAGCTCAAAAACTTTCAACAAACTTACAATATAAATTTAACTTTTATACTATGAAGTTTGGCTACAAAGTTTAAATTTTGTTCTAAACCGAGCGTTACATAGAACATAACGTTTTCTCAAAATTTGAATATACCTCTTCAACATATTTTTTTTCTACGTTTCCATTTTCAAAACCAACTCATATTGAAAACATACACGTGCAATATTGCCGTTGCAACGTGCGGGTAATTATATATTAATGATGTCAACATTATGTATAAGATTACATATTTGAAGCATTTTCAGACTATTGCAAAAAGAAATGTAGAATATATAGAACAAGATAAAACTTTAGGAAATATTTTGGTTTGGTTGGCATTGCTCATTTGTCATATGTGCCTTTGATATTTTAACAAAGTTTATTCTCAATTTATTGCCATTTTTAACCATCTTTGTTACTTTATATCTGACACAGTTTATAGAAAGACTTGGTTTAGCACACCGCAAGACGAGCATGATTAAAATCTATTTAAAATATAATACTGAAATACGAAGAAATGGAATTTTTAATAAATTTCTTTCTGATTTGTAATTTTAGTATTATTCTTGAGATTTATACTACATAAATGATTAATTACTGTTAATTTAGTATTATTCTTGAGATTTATACTATATAAATGATTAATTACTTAGTTAATAAAGTGCATGAACTGAAAATAAGAAAGAGACATGTGGGCTTCAAAGAAAATCAAGTTATGCTTCAAATTGATATAAGTTGTAGGCTTTAACCATCATTAAGGAGTATTCACGATGTGTGGGAACCATTAAACCAAGGTTAAATCTTTCCCTTTCATATATATATGTATTGATTCTTATAAAGAAGTAAGACTTCAAGTCTCGTGGTGGATAAAAGGCGTAGATTTAAAAATAGGTTTTGGAGGATGTGTCAGTGGTTAGATCGATGAATTGAAATCCAATATTGATTTGAGAAATAGCTACATTCTGTGAGTTTTAGTGAGAAACCGTGTTCAGGAGTGGTTAAAAATTGTTGGTTTCATCAACCATAGATAAATATTATTCTAATTGCCAAGAATTAGATTGAAAATAATTGTTTTGTTGAATTACCTAGGGTCAAGTTATTCTACAAACACTTCTAATTGTAAGAAGTGTAAGAAGGATTTATAGAGTGACAAGTGTCCAATAACCTAAAACTAAACCCACTACATCACCACCAAAAACCTAAACACCCCCACCCCACCCCACCCCACCACCACCCAAAAACCTAAACCCCCCCCCCCCCCCCCCCCCCCCCCCCCGCAAAAAAAAAAAAAAACAAAAAAAAAACTATACCTCACCAAAAAAACCCCCAAAAAACCTAACCCCCCCCCCCCCCCAAAAAAAACCTAAAAAAAAATATAAAAAAAACTAAACACCCACCCCCACCCAAAAACCTAAACCCCCACCCCCCACCCCCTCGGCAAAAAAAAAATAAAAAAAAATAAATAAATAAAATTTTTTTTTTTTTTTTTTTTTTTTGGTGGGTGAGGTGGGGGGGGGGGGGGGGGGTTGGTGGTGGTGGATGTTTAAGGTTTTTTTTTTTTTTTTAGTGGGTTTTTTTGTGTAGTGGGTTTTTTAGGTTATTGGACACTTGTCACTCTATAAATCCTTCTTACAATTAGGATCCTTTGTATTTGATCCTAATCCGAATTACCTATATATGAAAATTACAACTGAATGAACAGTAACCTATATATTAAAATTAGAAATCACTAAGTAATGAAGAAATGGTATCGGATACCAGTACTGGTATCAAACTTAACAAACCGGGTGTATTTTCGGTACCGGTTCGGCACCGGTACTCACCAATTTTTACCCTTAAATACCGGTGTCGTACCAGCACCGACCGGTGCCAAACCGTACCGTACCAAGTATATTCGGTACTAATACCCACTTTTGGGGATTTCGGTAACGGTATTTTCGGTACCGGTTGGTACCGAACTCATCAAATCCTGTAGCAACGTAGCAATGCAAGTAATTGCACCGTTTAGATTACTTTTCATACACACAGTAAGTAAACTGTATTTCGTTTGAATGAAGTTTTATATAGACAACTTATTTTGCTTTCTTTTTTTGTCTTTTTCTGTAATGAATGAATTGTAGCATGTAAAATTAACTTGGATATTTAGATTATTGATGAGCAAATCGTATCAAATCCTGTAATCAAACCGGTACCGTATCGGTACCAAATTTACTATACCAAATCATTTTCGATACCAATTTGGTACCCACCTTTTGACGTTTTCAGAATCGTTACTTTCGGTTCGACACCGGTCTAGCACCATACCTGTATTTATTGATTTTTACCTTTAAACACCATACCGTATTGTACCGAGCATTTTCTGTGCCAGTACCTAATTTTGATGATTTTCCGGATCGGTACTTTTGGTGCTGTTACCATACCGAGCTCATCCATATTTTAACATGTTCGCACCGTAATAACTGAACTGAAAACAACCGAATTCCAACGTGTAGGACGTGTGGGTCCTATTATTATATATTAGGTTATTTAAAATCTCTTTTTTTAGGACGAAATGACTATCCTTACCGCATCATTTTTATTTATGTTTTGATATTCAATATCTGCTTGCCATTGCTGACACGCGTTTTGCAGTCACTGGATCCCGCCGCAACTCGCGGACGGAAAATCAACTAGTTAACATAAAAATAAATATGGTAAAATTAGGTGGAAAACAGATCGTTGTATTAGTCGATTGAAGTTATAATTAGCAAGCATAATAAAGGAACATTAAATGAATTTGGTGATAAGGTGGAACTATTTTTTTTGAACGGCAAACAATCTCACGTGTAAACTCATCTCGCATGAGGCTATGTCCAAGGTTGACTCCTCCACCGTGCCCACACATCAGGTTCGAACCCTTGATAAGGTGGGACTTATATGAAGGAATCAAAGATAGAAAACCATTGTGACCGAGGTAATGCCCTACTTATAACACAAGAACTGGTAATTATGTGTGTGTATATTGTGTGAAGTATTGAATCGGATTATGCGGTATTCAAAATATATAATCACTATTGAAGGGGTATGGTCCCAAAAGCGGCGCAGACCAATCAAGTCGCGCGCAGCACCATACTCCTAATACATCAATCTGACAAGTTTACAGACCCCGCGCAGATTACTTAGACAGAGCCCAAGTCACGCGCGAGGCAGAAGCAAGGTTGAAGCTCAGATTCTACACTTAACATCCTGAATGAAAGCCCTCGATCCCTAGACCTTTGAGCTGGCTGATTGGATACATCCCAGAGGTCGCGCAAAGATAGCGGCGCAGGTTCATTCCAGGAAGCACGAAAGGTACGAGTGGCAGTGAGGTAAGCCAATCAGCGTCCAACAGGCTGTACCCTATCGTGCTCCACGATCAACAATCGTGCAGGAGGCAAAAAGTACACAAGGACGCCTACGTGGCACCAATCAAGGGGCGCCGACAACTGCCCCATGATCTTCACTCACCTGCTGATGTCAGAGAAACAATAAGGACGACAACCAGGACACATGGCTCCAATCAAGGTGCGCCAACACCTACGATCGTCTAGAAACATTAACGGTCGTTATTGAGGAGACAAAAAGGATATTCCTTGTTGTCGACTCCAGGCCCAAGACCCATCAGCCCATCTCCTTCTACACTACTCCGCCTATAAATAGGGACCTTCATATATAGGTTAAACCATTTTGTTTTCTGCTCTTTTATTCTTAAACACACGCTTATTTCCTCAAAACAAATAATTATTCTCACGCCGGAGAGTGGTTAAGAGGGAAACCCCCATATTCCCCTCTTAACGAGCTTAACGGGGTGTTGATTGTTTTCCAGAAAGGATCACAGCTCTAGCTCAGGAAGGATTAAGAAGATTAACCTCTATGATTGAAACATAAACCAAACTAATAAACTTAAAATTAGTTACGTGTTTCTTCAACTATCACGTGTGCACTTACAATTTGTGGATCCAAAAGTAACAAAACTCTTGTGTTAATATTGTACAAAGATGATGTATACACTTTTTCTTAATAAAACATCAAGAACGACAAATTCTAAACTATTCCATTGCGAACGAACTTTGTTGCTAGTCTAAAACCAACGGTCCACCAATGGTAAAACAAATTAACAGCATTATCTTTTCAAATAACACAATTTACCAAACTGTTTAAAATCAATACATTGTTATGGTTTAATTTTAGCCTTTAAGCAAACATATCTTAACTAGCCTTGTAAAAGAATGTAATGTAATATTTTCTCCAAAATTAAAAAAAGTAATAATAAAGATTACCCTGGATGGGTATAAAAGTTGATAGGACGATGGACGGTGTATTATTATTAAGTATTTATTCAATAATATTTGGGTTGGGAGGAGCTGATGGAATAATGTGGAGGATGGGCCCACAAGCATCAAGCCCTTTTTAGTCATTTGAAACAAATAAAAGTGTCCCCCTTTCACCATGCAAACACCACCATACACGTTCCCATCAAACCCATAAACGATGTCGTCTACACTCTCCTCTACTACATTATTATGTTATATTTCATGTGGGGTCCTATCCTATCCTATCTTCTTCCAACGTTATAAAAATCAAAACAATAACAATAATCATCATCATACAAGCTAGCACTTGAACAATATTATTAATATTAATATTAATAATATTGTTTTACTTCAACCATATTATTATAGGATTTATATATGTATATGTTATATATCTTAAATTCTTATCTCTCTCTCACACTTCCCAACTGCAATTGAAGTACCATAAAGAATGACAAATCATGGTGGTCCAAATGTTTTATTCATAGGCAAGTGACGACAGTATTTACTTTCTTTCACTTTTTCACACATAGCTAGTGGTGGATTCAACTCACCTAATGATGTTGAGATGGCTATATTTCATGCACATCATGTCACTTCAAATGATGAATCTACATACATGATATATACATACATACATGTATATACCATCATCTATGTATGGATGTATGCATATGCATGGATTGCATGTTTTTCCCATCAACAATATGTTCAAAATGGTATCTTTTTGGTTTCTTGATTTTAAGGCAAGATTTCAAGAAACACATAAAATAGTGATTATAGTTAAAGAGAGAGGGCTTATTATTCCGGTTGGAGTTTACAGAAGCCTCAGAAAAAGTTTCTTAAAACTCTAAAACTGAGAGATTAAATAAAAACCAAATCTTTAAAAAGATATCGATTGAAAAACTCATCTGTATAGTAAGCAAGCATCAATCCAATCCATCAAGGATTGCTAGGAGGATTGTATGTTGTTGAAGGTCCTATATTCCACTTGCCAGAAACATTTCCGTTGTCCGAAGAAGTTCGAAACAACGACGAACCACCACCAGCGTATGACTGGTACGTGTACGATGGATCTTTATGAAATCTATTTCGCATAGTAATATCATCTTCGTTTTCAAGGGAATCATCGACGATGACAATCTCCTTAACGGGCCTGGAGCTCGAGGAAAGATTATAAACATTCCCCGCGCCTACTGTTTGAGGATTGTTATGAACGTAGTGGGCCCTTGAGGGCTCCAGGTAAGGACCGTGGTTACCGTAATAATCCACAGGTGCGGTGAAACCATGATGAACAGGCCTGAAGTCAACATGACTTCTTGTTGGATGGATGTTGAGATGTTGAGACTCGAACCCATTTTGATATTGGCCGAAGATCACAGGTCGTTGACTTGACTGCGGAGGTCTGAAATCATCATCGTCTGTCTTAACCACGGTTAAGTTTTTCCCCATTAACCTGAGAACAGGTTTCGAAGGACTAGCGGTGGAATCAACGGCTGATGAGTTTGGGTAATTGAAGTTCTTTGATTCAGTCGGCTGTTTCCTTACAATATACGAATCTTGATAGTTTAAGGCAGCCTCCTTTCTCGAGCAGCAACAAGGCTGATCATTCTTGAAACTACTGTGAGATTGAACCGTTTCCGTAACTCCTGTGTCGCCATTGAAATACGGCTTTGTATACATCTCATCTTTTCCGCAACTAGACCTTGAATTAGAGACCGTTGAAACCGGAGAATTCGACATGGAATCTCGATCGATTGCATCATGATGACGCTGATTTTCACTTGAATGAACCCTAGTTTCTTGAACTGGTTCTTCAGAAACCATTTCGCCACCTGGGCTCGCGGGCAAGAACGACCCAGGAGGCCCGGGAATCGGTATCGGGTCAACTTCTTGGAAGTAATTTTCTTGTTGGTCAACATCATTTGGAGCGCGGTTAGTTGAACATATTTGATCTTGATACAACTCAATGCACTCCTGGTTTGAAAACCCGGGATCAAAAGAGGAGCTCAAACCCATAAAACTCGGGGGCCGAATTGACAATAACGTCCCGTTTCTAACGGATTCTGATTCATTCCCGTTAACCGTTTGGATCCCCACAGAAGATTCTTCATTTGAACCTTTTGAAGTAATAGATCTTGTTTCTTGTTTCTTATTAATAGACGCGTGTTCATCCATTCTAGATTGTTCTTCAGAAGAATCTTGAGATGGCCTGTCAACAGATTTGACACGAGATTTCTCGACGGATGAAAATTTTCTTTTGAGACTGAATTTCGAGGCTGGGAATGACAGATTCCGGCTTAAAGACGAAAGCTTGCCGCTCTTTGATCTATTAGCAGCATCAAGAGTACCCTGACAATCATAATCCTCATCATCACTATCATCATCAGATTCAGAATCACCATCACCATCATCATCCGCATCATCATTATGATGCATACGAGTAGCTTCCTTTCTGAACTCAACCCTTCTATTAAGAGGCTTCTTAACCAACGATAACGAACTTATCGTTTTCTTCCTACTTTGCGAAGAAGACAGATCACTCCCTGAAAAAGTTTTATCACTATTTTCAACAACCAAATCTTTTGTTTTATGACGTTTTGGTTCCACCTTTCGGTTCTTGTCACTGATTTTAATAGAAAGACCGGATCGCTTTGAGCATGCCCATGGTGGCCGTGAAATAACCGAATCAGCCACTTTCGTAATCTCCTTACCGCGTTCATCTTTGCTGCAATTTTCAGCCATAACGTCTTCTCGCTGACCACTTTTTGCCG
Organism: Helianthus tuberosus; assembly: GCA_030545235.1. Classification (NCBI taxonomy): domain Eukaryota; kingdom Viridiplantae; phylum Streptophyta; class Magnoliopsida; order Asterales; family Asteraceae; genus Helianthus; species Helianthus tuberosus. The sequence continues at coordinate 57,998,260 of CM060415.1, read as the reverse complement.
GATCATAAACAACCTAAATATTAAAAAATCATCAGATATATCTTACAAAATCATCGCATACAATAAAGATCCAACAAAAACATACCTTAGGCTTTGGTGGGCATAATTTTTTGGCATTAAGGGTAAGTTTCAGATACTTTTTGTGATGCTTCTTCTTAATAAGATTATTTTTATTTTTCTTGCCCATGATCAGTTTACTTCCTTTTACTCCTTTCTGTATCTTTCGACCTTCAAGATTACCAGACGCACTGATTTTCGGGACCGATAAGATCCGAACTTTGGTGCCGTTGGTGTCAATATAAACATCACCTTCATTATCAGCAGCCTCATGGTTGACTTTAGTCAACTGAGGCTCTTCTTTCTCTTCTTCGTCTTCTTCTTCTTCTTCGCCTTGAAATTGGGATTCCTGAGCGGGAAAACTCGAATTTGTAGCCCAACTTGTACCGTTTCTTCTATCGAGTTCCTCAACTGTACAATGTGGAGCTGTTTTGTATATATCTGTCATCAACCGCATCTTCCGAGGTTTGACTTTATGTTTGACTATAACTTTGGGATTTTCAGTCCATTTCATAGTCCCCTCCCCGGTCAAACACTGGTCAATGTGAGCATTTAGGGTCGTGTTTGAAGACGACGAAAAAATCTTGCAAACCGGACAAACTTTAGACGCCATGGTTTCAGAGTTTGGAGTAACGTGTTCTACACCCGAATTCACTTTCACAACCAATCTACTCTTTTTAGTAATTATGTTAACAGAAACATTTCCGGCTTTTTGAGAAGAAGCAGGTGGTTTCTCTTTCTCCTTCGACCTTGTTTGAACCGATTGTCCTTTCTCTTCTTTTGAACCGCTTGGAATTGTACTTGCTATCTTTTTGTTTGGTTTGATTAAGTCATTTGCGGGTTTCCCATCAAAACTGGTTACAAGTTCTTCATCAGGCGAACGATTTTTAAGACCGCATCGCGTCAACGACGAGTTATTTCTTAAACTGTCAAGAGACTCGAAAGGTGGCAACAAGTTCTTGACTCCATGTTTCAAGCAAAGTTGCAAACTTTTCGATGAAAAAGGCCAGTTACCGGCAATATCTTTGCTCCTCAAACCGAAAACATAATCCCTACAAGATAAATTAAACATTTAAACCAAACTTCAGCCTCAAAAAGATTAAACCCTTATTCAACCATAGCCCACATATTGTTGAAATATAAAACATCAATATCACATGCCAACAAGAAGCAAAATCCATGAATCCAGAACAGTAATCAACAACAATAATTATGATTAAAATAATGAAATCAAACAAGAAACCAATATTTATAGGGTAAAAAGATAAAACAGAAAACATAAAAAAAGGCTCATATTGATAAGAAATAAAATCAAAGATAAAGGCCAAGCTGGAGAAAATATGATCTTTTCATGAAATCTGGGCCAAGTACTTAGTACCCACTGGTCAAGAGGGCCTGCAAACACTGGGGATATATGGGGCATAAAATCGGATCTGACCCATTAAAAAAATCAAATCTTTAATAACTTGAGCCATGAAAGTGGAGGTATTAAGAATCATGACAGTGGGTATCTTAATTTTCACTACCTTATAGAAAAATTTGGCAGAGGGTTGCTGGTGTCATCAAGAGCAGCATCTGTAGACTTCAGATCTATACTAGAAACCTTGAGATCATGAGGCTTTTGTTGTTGATTATGATCTGATGCTGCATGATCATCAATGGATATCATCTGCTGCTGATAATCTTATGTTTTCTTGTACTGTTGTATAAACAGTCACAAGAACTCTTCTTCACAGCAACAACTGCCCCCTTCAGCATATATAACAAGACACTAGTAGTACCTTTCTCTCTCTAACTTTCTCTCTCTAGAATTTCAAAACCAAAGCCCCACACTTATCTGCTTGAAAGCATGCCTGGTGAGGAGATGATCATCAGATAAACTCAAGTTTGATCATTGAACCTGCAAAAGAAGACCATATTTTATGTGATCTTTGAAGCATCAAAATAACAACTTTCTTTTTAAAGAATCCATTTGAACAAGAAAAGAACCAAATTAGTTGGCACAGTACAAGACCCACAAGCAAAGATTGAAGTTATGGATATGAAAAGCAACTTCAACAAGTGTTATTTTATGTGGGTTGTAACTTCAATATCTCAAAGAAATCAAGTCAGAAATGTAAGAACAAAAGCTTCACAAACATCATTTACCAACATTAAAGTCATCCCACAACAGAAGAAACACAAATTTCAAACCTTGAATCAAGATGGGTTTCAAAGAATTGAACTTTTTGTTCAAGAAAATTTGACAAGTTTGAAATCAAGAAAGTCATGTGATTATGCACACAAGGGTCAAGATCCCTATACTAAGATCTAATTATAGGAAAGAGGATTAAGAAAATTAAAAAAAATAAAAACCAAATTTAAAGTCAGATCTTTGTATTGAACAGTAGTAGAGCATGACCACATAAAAATCTCAAAATAAAAAACTAAAAAGATAAAAGAAAAAACCCCAATTTGAGCTGGGTTTATGTTTAGATGATGGAAAAACTGATTATACCCTAATTACAATAAAAATTAAACCCCAGAATCAAGATGAAATGATCATAAAATAACAAACACAAAAGCTTCAATCTTTTAATCTTTCACTCTTCACAACTTCAAAGCATCAAAAATCATTTTTTTTTTCCTTTCATGGTCAAGAAAATTAAAGATTTGAAGTTATCACACATACCCACAATCAAAAATAAATCCTTAAGATCTTGAACCCATCTACACAAAAAAATGGCTGAAAAAAAATGAAGTTTGAGCAAGAAAACACCCACAAGAAGCAAAGATTCACACACAGAACCCTAATGATCAAGAAAATAGAAATCAATAAATTATGAAGCAAACCTTATCTTTATGAACTTGTGTTTCTGGGTAAGTTGGGAAAATGAGAGAGAATATAAAGGGTATAAAAAAGATAAGATTTTTATACAAGATGATGAACACAAATTTGGGCACAAGATTAGGGTATGAACAGCAGAAGCACAGCACCACCCACTCACACATCAAAAAGAGGCATCGGGTTCTTCTTCTCTCTAGAAAAAGAAGTAAATTTTAAACAATGAACACCACTGATTCACCTTCCAATCTATGAATATGCGTGTTTGTGTGTATATGTGTGAGAGAGAAAGATGGAGAAAAAGGAAGAGAGAGAGAGAGAGAGGGAGGTGTTTTGGTACTCTACAAAGCTGTCCTATTTTGAAATGTACCCTACATCTCTCAGGCCGGAGGGTGTGGGGGCGCCATCCCCCGCCATGTCATACGCTATAGCGCCCGGGGCGCTATACACCCACACCCAGCGAATTATGGAGGGGCGCCATACATGGCTCGCCAACATGGTAACGAGAGGAGAGGGGGTTATCAGGTGGGCTCCACTTGTTTCAACCAATCAAAATTTTTTTTTTTTTTTTTTTTCTCTATAGCGCCCCTAGGGGTTATACCACACCCTCCATGTTAAAGGAGGCGTTATAAAGCCCACTTGGCTGACGTGGCGCCTACGTGGCGCTGAGGTGTCCCTTATAACCCTCAACCCACACCCTCCAGCCTCATTATTTTCTTTTATTTCTTTATTGCTGATATTATTTATCATGGTTAGTGAATTGTCAGTTTTGCCCTTCTTATTTATAGGGAATTACGCATGAAAATCCTCCACTCATGGGTAAAGGACAAGACCCCCGACCTCAAAATTGTCCAAATTCAAATCATCATAAGAAAAACTGGTTCATACAAACTATTATATTTTGCTTTTCATTTAATTATTAGTTTCATTGATGCTATTAGTTAGACTAATGGGTATGGGGAGGCTCATCCCCATGAGGATGGGCCGTCACGTCAGCGCCACGTAGGAGGGGCTTGCAGAGGATGGACCTAGGGGTGGAGGATGGGGCCCCACACTATTATAAAAACAATTAAAAAATATAAGTTATTTTTTTTAGAGAGAGAAAGAAAGAGACAGGAGAGAGAGAGAGATGGAGGCCCGTCTTCCCCGTCTTGCTGCAACCGGTTTTCACATGCTGGGCCAAGGGGGGCGATGTGGGGGACCGGCGCCGGCCTTCGCCGGGCCTAAGCCGGCCCCCATACCCCTTGGTCTTATAGCTCTATATGTTAAAAAGTAAAGATTGGAAAATAGCATTCCAATGACACTTTGTTACCAAATACAAGAAAGAAACTAGTGGTAGCTTTTGTGAGTTTGATAATTCTCAAATGTTTTATGTTTACATATAGTTCTTAAAGCATATGTAATGGGAAGGGGATGTGTGTTCGTGGATTAAGGTGTAAGGGAAGAACGGACGAAGTGTAGGAGATAAGACAAGGACCTTGTGTGGTCTCGAGACAAACGATCATAGATCACCACAGCCAGGAGTAAAGGATGAGAGTGAATATGAGAAGGTAGTAGTTCGTGCTGGATTTTGACAGGTCTTACGTGTCGATGGATGAGATTTGGATGACTGCAATTGCTCTTATTGAGTTTTATTTTCTTATTGTATAAACTTTAAGTATCGATTTAAAAGGAAAATAGAATGCTTTGCATTTTAGATCGATAAAGGAGTATTACACCACTCGAGTGGTCAATCGTTTTGTCCAACATTAAACGTCATTTTCCCTTAAATCTATCAAAATTACTCGTAAGGTGACTTGGCTGTATAGTTATAAGGGGGTAGGGGCACTCCACTAGTGATGGAATTCCATCACTCACAACATTCAATCAAGTTCCGCCACGTCATCGAGCTTTATTCCATCACTAGTGATGGATTTTAGTGGAAATGCCCATCACCTAGAACCCACAGGTCAATAAACCCAAAACCCACATAAATATACAAACAATAAGAAGAAGACAACGCGTGAAGACGACAACGCGTGAAGACGACAACGCGTCATATCCACCACGCGTGGAACAAGGTGGTGGTGGCGGTGTTTCACGGCCCATAACTCGTTGAATTCTGGCCATCATGTGGCGCCCAAGGTGCTCTAATAGTGGCTACATCTTGGATGCCCACACATGAGTTACCCAAATATTCTAAGGCCCTAAACCTGGGAGACATCACAATTGGATCTTAAGCATCAAAACAAAGTTCTTAAACTGATAATAGTTATTGAATAGCAGCGGAAACATCAATTCATCAAATACATCAAGCCATTATGTCTTTTGTAACATCAGAGCTTCTACCGCATGGATATTTTAACTAAATTATTCGACGGGATTGTAATTAACGGGATGGTAGGTGATTGTAAATGCGATAATTAAGATGTAAAAGATCTACGAGGACCCGATTGTAATTACTTAGAAGTATACAGATAATTGGAGATGTCTACGAATGGGAACGGAACTACGTGGGTGTCACACCCCGATATTTACAGCTCAGCCCGGTGGGGAGTATCGTGACGTAAGATTGATATCGTCATAGTCAAACATACACAGAATAGCACAGCGCAAGTCTTGGAATATAAAATATTATTACAAACCCAATTGTCAGAGAATACTGAAATGATAATTACATTCGAGCTTGTAATATTTAATCCACAGGTGGATCTAAATCAAATACACAACATGTTCAACAGACATAAGGCATTACAAACTTGCAAGATCCTCTACTTAACGCCCAGGAGCTTCCAGCCAATTACGAGTAGTACCTGTCACTTAGTCTTTTGAAACTACATCAGTTTACACCGGTAAATACAATTAACCGACTCATTTGAAAAGTGTTTATAAAGTTGGTTTGGATGCACAAGGCATACAATCTTTTATAACTTGGGACAATTATATAATGATAATCTTGTATCAGATTCACATCTTTGTCAAACATTTAGGGCCGGGATAACAGCCGAACAAGATTAATCGACACACCACTAATATAATCCCACGACGAGTAAACCTCAACAAGTGGGTATATCTTTACATACGCAACTGTTAGGTGTATGCCTACACCCCGTGCTTAAGTCGTGGCCATTTACAATTTTTAAATGAGCCAAGGATATCCAGGACACGGTCGTTAACCCCCAATGTTTATTTGTAATCAAGCAACACTGATTAAAACGGGATTATGCCATTTAACCATTTCCGATTAAGTGTTTTTACACCCGACCAAGCGGTAATACGTATCCCAAGCCCGTATAAGGGAAAATAAGTTAAAAGTATTTACCTGAGCTTAAAATGCAAGTTTTGTATACTCAGCTGTATAATTTACTCAAACAAGTGCAAGTAGCTTTTACCGGGGCTCCTAATCTGGAATGAAGATTTTATTAACCTATTAGATTCCTAACGGGTCTTTATTTAAGTTGTAAACTTAGACCGGTTAGTTTAAAGAAAGCTTTACGGCATGAAACGCTAGATTAAGCGATGATTGGATTGGAATGTGATTTAGACCCAACAAGTATGGAGACTTGTATAAAATGGGTAAACTAAATACATTCTGGATTTTGAAGTTAAAATGATAAGATTTGATCCGTTTCGGCTAATTTTCTCTCTCTAACTTTCTCTCTCTAGATTTAAAAGGAAAATAGAATGCTTTGCATTTTAGATCGATAAAGGAGTATTACACCACTCGAATGGTCAATCCTTTTGTCCCACATTAAACGTCATTTTCCCTTAAATCTATCAAAATTATTCGTAAGGTGACTTGGCTGTATAGTTATAAGGGGGTAGGGGCACTTCATTAGTGATGGAATTCCATCACTCACAACATTCAATCAAGTTCCGCCACGTCATCGAGCTTTATTCCATCACTAGTGATGGATTTTAGTGGAAATGCCCGTCACCTAGAACCCACATGTCAATAAACCCAAAACCCACATAAATATACAAACAATAAGAAGACGACAACGCGTCATATCCACCACGCGTGGAACAAGGTGGTGGCGGCGGTGTTTCACGGCCCATAACTCGTTGAATTCTGGCCATCATGTGGCGCCCTGGGTGCTCTAATAGTGGCTACATCTTGGATGCCCACACATGAGTTACCCAAATGTTCTAAGGCCCTAAACCTGGGAGACATCACAATTGGATCTTAAGCATCAAAACAAAGTTCTTAAGCTGATAATAGTTATTAAATAGCAGCGGAAACATCAATTCATCAAATACATCAAGCCATTATGTCTTTTGTAACATCAGAGCTTTTACCGCATGGATGTTTTAACTAAATTATTCGATGGGATTGTAATTAACGGGATGGTAGGTGATTGTAAATGTGATAATTAAGATGTAAAAGATCTACGAGGACCCGATTGTAATTACTTGGAAGTATACGGATAATTGGAGATGTCTACGAATGGGAACGAAACTACGTGGGTGTCACACCTCGATATTTACAGCTCAGCCCGGTGGGGAGTATTGTGACGTAAGATTGATATCGTCATAGTCAAACATACACAGAATAGCACAACGAAAGTCTTGGAATATAAAATATTATTACAAACCCAATTGTCAGAGAATACTGAAATGATAATTACATTCGAGGTTGTAATATTTAATCCACAGGCGGATCTAAATCAAATACTGTTGGTGCATGTTTGTGACAACAGCTTAGATTTGGTCTTTGGATATCTTGTAATTAGTTAAACGATAAACAGTTAGCGGGTTTAGCTTTGTATTAGTGAGTTAATAGAGTTTGGGCTAAACAAAACCCACATTAGGTGATGGGGGACGATTTGGGCCTAGCCCATGTAGCAAACCCAGCCTAATATTGCAACCTTGTGTTATATAAACAAGGTTAGGCTTTAGGGTTTAGGTTAATCAGCCAAAACAGAATTTGAGAGGCATTGAAATTCGTGAGAGCTAGACTTGGACGAATTTGAGTGTGGTTAGGGTTTAGATTGATTGTAATACGTTTGTTTGATAATCAATAGTAAACCCGGTTTGAAAGTGAATTGTTGTTTCTGTTCTTCTACTTGTTTCTGTGATATTCTGATCAAGAGGATTCCGCACTCTTGATTGGATTGACAATTCTGTTGAAGATCCATACATCAAGGGGACCTACAATTGGTATCAGAGCATTAGGCTCTTGAAGGCTCGGTTCAGAATTGTTCTTGGAGAAACAGGGAGAATTTCGAAATTTTTGAAATCTGATAAAATTAGGGTTTCAAAAATTTTTTGTTGGTTTGATAAAATTTTCGAATTTGTTGGCTGTTTTGATCTTCTAGTTTGTTTGATTGCTGTTTTGCAGGTTTCAGGGTTTCCAGGAAAGTTTTTGGTTGATTCTGGAAGAATTTTTGGCTGAATTTCTTGAAGATTCGAAGACTGTTCTTCGTGTTCTTCGTGGTTTTCAATCTGTTCTTCACTATTTTCGAAAATTTTGAGCTGATTAGGTTTTCTGATTTTGCATATTTGTGTTGGAAAATCTTCAGAATTTTGAACAGACTGAGTTTCCAAAGTTACTGGGCGATTTTAACATTTTCGCAGACTGATCAGCGAATTTGAGACTTGATATCTCGGTGAACGGCGAACTTAAATCCAAAGGCGACTTTGGTAACCGTATAATTTTCCACAGCGAAATTATTACGGTTTTCGGTGACTTTACTGGTCGTCGTAATAGCGAAATACCCAGCGAAATTGACCTGTCTGTTCAGCGAACTATATAAGCGAAATTCACAGCATAATTACCAGCGAAATTAACAGTATAAAAGGCCAGCGAAATTAACATCAAAACCAGCGAATTTAACAGGATAATTTAGGGGTGGAATTTCAGTTGGCAAGTGTCGATAAAATTTGACTGTTTCGCAAATAGAAATTGATCCGTAGCTCGTTTGACAGAACCGTCTACACCGTTGCATTCCTCGTATTTTTAGGACAAAAAAAAGCCTCTGGAAAAACCCGATTTCGGTTTTCGACATTATATATCATTGGATTTGTCTTTTCAAGACGATTCTAACGGTGTAATTTGGTAACCACTATTTTCGGAGATATTTTGTACGGTTTTATCAGTCTGCAACGTTTAAAATGTCGAACATGTCTAGTTTGAATGAGCTTTTGAGAATGGAGCATGAGGTTGGCACTACCAACAAACCGCCTAAGATGATGAAAGTGGAAAATTATCTGACATGGAAGGATCGGTTTCAATCATTCATTGAATACCAGGACACTCGCATGTGGATATGCATTGAAGATGGGTACACAAACCCAACACACGACTTTGAGGGCAGACCACGAAAAACTGCCTATGTTAACATGGAAGATGCTGATAAAAAGATGTATGAGGCTGAAAAGAGAGCCTTAGCTGCAATCAAAATGTCCTTACCTGACAGCATCAAGCATACTTTCAAGAAGTACACAAACTCAAAGGATATGTGGGATGCATTAGAGAAAAGATATGCTGGAAATGAAGATGTTAAGAAAAACAAAGTTGATCTACTGAAGAAGCAGTTTGCTGTTTTCAAGTTCATGAAACATGAGTCACTTGAGGACATCATCACTCGATACTACCATCTGATGTCAGAAATGGATAATTATGAGATAGAGTGCTATACTGACGTTGAAAAGAATGACAAGCTGCTCGATGCCTTACCTACCAAGTGGGATATTTACACTCTCATGATCAAGGGAGAGGCAGATTATGAGACAAAGGAGCTGGAAGAAGTAGTAGGAAAGCTGAGAGCTTATGAGCTCAGTATGAAGAAGAAGGACACTGGATATGATCAGGTTCAAGATCCAACGATTTACAATGGGCTTGCACCTTCTTCATCTCACAACGCTTCTAGCGACTCTGCTACTGCGTTTCTATCGTGTGAGAATGAGCAGGTCACAGTGAATGAGGATGGTGATGTGTGTTTTGTAGCTGCTTCAGGGGGATCAACAGGAGCTAAGAGAACATCTGGTTCTAAGCAGAGTAGTAGTGTTAAGTCGATGCCAATGAGTGTGAAGTCTGCTGAAGAGCATCTTGCTTTACTTGCTTCATTTGTTGCTTCATATGAAAACTATATACAGGGGAAGATATCTGATCCTGCTACTTTAGATGAAGACTACGATCAGATTGACGCTGATGATCTTGAAGATATGGATTTGCAGTGGCAAATGGCCATGATTACCAGACGAGTGAAGAGATTTATGAACCGAACAGGAAGAAAGTTTATAGGAAAGACTGTTGGTTTTGATAAGACCAAAGTGAGATGCTTCAACTGTCAAAGTTATGGGCATTTCGCCAGGGAATGTCAAAAACAAAAGCAGGATACTTCGAGTCAGAGTTCAAACAATAGAAATGCTTCAAACAACTCTAACTCGAGAGCGCTGATCTCTACTGCTAGAGAAGGTTCATATGACTGGAGTGTTCACTTGGAAAATGATGACAATGTCACACAGGCATTCATGGCAGAGATAACTCCAGTTGAGGATGGTGAAGCGACTGTGGGAGATGCTGAAGCAAAAGTGGATGCTGAGGCTGAGGTGAAGATAGAGAATAAAGCTGAAGAAAAGAAGGTTGATCAGACACCAGTTGCTGAAGAAGAAAAGCAAAAGTCTGACCAGGAACGGGAAGCTGAAGAAAAGGATGCTAAGTATAAAAGAATGGAAGCTCAGCTTGCGGCTCTAATGGCCAATCTTGACAAACAAACAGGAGAGGTAAAGTCTAATTCTGTGTGTTTAAAATGTCGTGAACTCCAGGGTGAGGTTGACAGGTTGTCAATACAAAACCAAAGTCTGGTGACCGAGATGTCTAACATAAAAGAGGCAAACTTTTTTGCTAAAAGAAATGAATCCTCATACTTGAAGAAGATAAAAGGTTATTAAAGTAAAATTGATTCTTTAACCTGCAAATTAAATGAAAAACTTCAAGTTATAGACTTAGCTCATGAAATGATGGCTGAGAAAACAAAAGAGATTTCTAAAAAATGCAAAGACTTGTCAGATGCACAACTCAAAATTGTTGAACTTGAAAAGAAACTAGGTCAATTCAGGGACTCTACTTTTGTTATGAAACACATGATGGGTGGCTTGAAGAAAAGTAATGACAAAACCAGTGTGGGATTTCATGGTTTCAATGAAGTACCACCTCCTGTTAGTCATGACTATTCTTTCTTACCTGATGAAGATGAGCTCATGGACTTTGGGTCAACATCGCCAAGTAGTTCCACTTCACGTCAAGGAAATGTTTTTGAGAATGCTGATGCTAAGAAGGATAATAACAGCAAACCTGTTTTGAAAAAGAACACATCACATCCTAAGAATAAAAATCCAACTTTTGTTAAAAGTGTTAATTTTGTTCAAGGAAGTGACATGAAAAATGAAACTGCTGTAATTGAAAATGAATCAAATGTAGAGTTTGCTAAAAATAAGAACATTGAAAAATATGAAATTAAGCAAACTGAAGAAAATCCTTCTAATGCATCATCATCAAATCCCGAATCTAGTTCAAAGGCTTCAGAGAAGAAGTCTTCGAAAAAGAGATCGTGCTTCAAATGTCACACCAAAGGACATGTAGCTAGGTGTTGTCCTAACAAAAAGAGTGAAGCACAAGTGAGTGAGAGGAAGAGAGAGAAGTCACCAGAGAATAGTGGTGATAAACAGGAGAAAGTTGCAAATTCTCCAAAGAAATCTGCTCCTAAGCAACCAGAAAATGTTGCTGTTGGTGTAGATAAGGCTGAAAAAGGAACTCCACAAGTTCCTCGTTTTCAAAGAAATCAACCAAGATTTCAGCCTAGATCTCCACCAGGCAGATTTGACAGACCTAGAAGCTGTTCACCAAGAATGAACAATTATAATGCTAATAATTTCAGAAGTCAAGGTCAATATCAAAATCGATACCAAAATGATGGTGGTCGAACTTTTTATAACAATGGCTTTAGAAATTACAACAATAATGCTTCTTGGAGTCAAAATTCAAGGTACCCAAATCAAAATTTCCAAAAGTCAAATAGTCCAAATACATATAGGAACCCTCAGGACCAAAGACCTAGTGGAAACCAAAATCAAATTCCATCAACAGGTCTGAGATCCAAGACTCCAGTTAGGAGTAATGGATATTGGATGGATGTTCCAGTAGTTGGTGAATTTGGACGACCCAAGACCATTAAGGCTTGGGTCCCCCAATCTAACTAATTTCTTGGTTGGTGTGTGCTGGAGCTGCTAAGGAGGATTATCAACTTGTGGTATGTTGATAGTGGCTGCTCCAGGCACATGACGGGGGATGCGAGATTGTTGACTGAATTTGAAGATTATGATGGTGGAAATGTGAATTTTGCGGGTGCTAAAGGTGGTAGAATTACAGGACGAGGAAAAGTGACCAATGGGAAGATCACACTGGACAAAGTGAACTATGTGGAGCAGCTTAAACACAATCTGATGAGCGTGTCACAAGTCTGCGACAAGGGTCACTCGGTCCATTTTACCAAGAATGAAGCATTAGTGTTGAAACCAGGTTTGAAGATTCCAGACGATTGGATAGTGATGCGAGCGCCAAGGAGAAATGACACTTATGTCATGGACATGGGTGCTAAGGATCCAAATGCTGTGGTGGCGTGTTTACTATCAAAAGCATCTGAAGCTGAATCGATGTTGTGGCACAGACGCATGGCCCATATTCACTATCGAAAAATGAATTACCTTGTTAAAAATGAGCTAGTGAAAGGGGTTCCAATGCAGAGGTTTCAAGTGGAAGATAAATGTCTTCCATGTCAAAAGGGAAAACAACATAAGAAACCTCATAAGTCTAAAACAGTAAATTCCATAGATGCCCCTTATGAATTACTTCACATGGATTTATTCGGTCCAGTGAACGTGAGGAGCATAGGTGGAAAGTACTATTGTTTAGTTGTCACAGATGATTACTCACGTTATTCATGGGTTTTCTTTTTAGGTACAAAAGATGAGACGGCGGAGATGCTGATAGATCTTTTTACGAAATTGGAAAACGTCCATGATGCAAGGATAAAGAGGATAAGGAGTGATAATGGCACGGAGTTCAAGAATCGAATTCTGGATCTCTACTGTCTTCGAAGGGGAATTGAACATCAATATTCTGCTCCTTATACACCTCAACAAAATGGAGTTGCTGAGAGGAAAAACAGGACGTTGATTGAAGCCGCTAGGACGATGCTTTCAGATTCAAAGCTACCAGTTCTTTTCTGGGGAGAAGCTGTGAATACAGCTTGCTACGTCCTAAACAAAGTTTTGACTGTTAAACGTTTTAATAAAACTTGTCATGAATTAATGTTTAACAAGAAACCAAACTTAGAAGGCTTTGAACCATTTGGATTACCCTGCACCATTGTGCGAAATAAAGATAAACAAAAATTCGGTGAGGTGGCTGACGATGGCTACTTTCTAGGTTACGTACCTGGCACACCGAATAAAAGGGTTTTTAATCTAAAAACTGGTAAAATTGAGGTTGTCTTTAATGTTGAAATTACTTCATACAAACCTCAACAATCAACGAGTGGTCCTGCTATATTATATGATTATGAAAGCACTTTTAAATCATTTAATATTCCTGAGTTTCCAAATGCAGATGATTCTCAGTTGATTCAAGCAGTGATTGGTGGAGACGATGAAGGCGAGTTCATGCCTAGATCGAATGTTGATATGACAGATGCTGCGGAAACTTCCCAAGGTGCTGCTGATCCTGATTCAAGCGATAGTGACTCTGAACCCATTGAGGGGGAGGATTTCATTAATCCGTTTGCAAATCAGAATGTTCAGGGGGAGGTTGGATCAAACCTGGGTGATAATCTTGAAGTTGATACTGTTGCTACTACACGAGCAAATAGAGATCATCCAGTTGACATGATACTTGGAGATCCTAATGCAGGTGTTCAGACAAGGAGAAGCATAGCAGCGAATTCTGGTTTATTTGTTTCGATTGAGAAGACTGGGATTGTGAACGAGTGCTTGTATAGTTGCTTTATTTCCCAAGAGGAGCCGAAGAACATTCATATGGCTCTTAAAGACAATTCATGGGTTGAAGCTATGCAAGAGGAATTGGCCCAGTTTGCAAAGTTGAAGGTTTGGGAGTTGGTTGACCTTCCTAAAGGTGAAAGAGAGATAGGCACTAAATGGGTGTTTAAGTGCAAGAAGGATGACAGAGGGATAGTTACGCGAAACAAGGCTCGATTGGTGGTGAAAGGTTTCAATCAGCAAGAAGGGATTGATTACAATGAGGTGTTTGCACCAGTGGCAAGGTTGGAGGCAATTCGGTTGTTTCTAGCTTTCGCAACATACAAGGGCTTTAAAGTTTATCAACTAGACGTGAAGAGTGCATTTCTTTACAGGAAAGTCCAAGAAGTGGTGTATGTCTCACAACCAGATGGGTTCGTTGATCCAGACTATCCAGATCGGGTATACAAACTTAATAAGGCTTTGTATGGATTACATCAAGCTCCCAGGGCGTGGTACGAGACACTGTCTACACATCTGATCAAGAATGGTTTTGAAAGAGGTCAGATTGACAGTACACTGTTCATCAAGAGGAAGAAGGAAGATTTTCTGCTAGTACAGGTGTACGTGGATGACATCATCTTTGGGTCATCAGATGAGAGCATGTGTAAAGAGTTCGAGCAGGTGATGAAGAGCAAGTTTGAAATGAGCGCTATGGGTGAGCTGTCTTATTTTATGGGATTACAAGTTGAACAGAAGAAGGATGGGATGTTTATTCATCAAACAAAGTATGTGTATGACATCTTGAGTCGGTTCAAGATGAATGATTGCTCTACTTTCAACACACCCATATGTGAAAATCACAATCTTGGACCAGATCATGAAAGTACTGAAGACGTTGATCCAACTCAATACAGGGCGATGATTGGTTCTCTAATGTACTTGACTGCTTCAAGACCTGACATTATGTTCGCAGTATGCTTGTGTGCCAGATATCAGGCTAATCCAAAGGAGTCACACATGAAGGCGGTGAAGCGTATTATTCGTTACTTGAAGGGGAAACCTAAACTTGGGTTGTGGTATCCAGCTGATAGTGATATGAATTTTGTTGCTTACACTGACTCAGACTTTGGGGGATGCAAGTCGAACAAAAAGTCTACAACAGGTGGTTGTCAGTTCTTAGGAGGCAGGATCGTGTCTTGGCAATGCAAGAAGCAATCCTGTGTGTCTACATCTACGTGTGAAGCTGAATATATTGCTGCGGGTAGCTGCTGCTCTCAGGTTCTCTGGATACAACAGCAGATGCGCGATTACGGTTTGGATTTCACTCGTACTCCTATTATGATAGACAATAATGCCACAATTTCAATAACAAGTAATCCCGTGAAACACAGTCGCACAAAACATATTGACATACGTCATCATTTTATACGGGATTGTGCTGAAAAACGACTAATTGAATTACATCGAGTCGACACACTAGATAACCTGGCAGATCTTTATACTAAAGCTTTTGATAGGGCTCGCTTTGAACACTTAGTTGAACTCAACGGGATGAGGAATCCTGAATAACTGGTTTTTCATAAGAATTTTTGTAAATAGTTTACTGTTTTTCTTAAAAATCAAAAATAAAAAAAAATTGAAAAATAAAAAACATAAAAAAAATAGAAAAACAAAAATGATTTATCACTGTGAGAAAAAGAAGAAATGATAGTACATCGGCAAGTTAGACTGTCACACTGAAATTGAAATTAAATTGCATAAGTGTGATAGCAGCTTCATCATATGATGTACCAGTAGGCAAAAAGCATGAAATAATCAACTTACCAATGTGATATAAACCTAAATAAACTGAATATGAGTGGGGAACACATCAGTGGTGTATGGTTTAATGACCTTAAATCTTGCATTGATAGATTGTGATACGTGGTCGAAAACCGGTGATCGTAATTGCTTAATTTGATGTTTTTACACAAGTTTTAGTTTCGAATGGTCTACTTTTGATTAGATATGTGTTTTGCAGGTCTAGCAGAGTTTAAGGAGCTTTTCGGGAGCTTTACGGGTCACCGGAGTGAAAAAGGAACCACCGGAACGCGAAACGGATCAACCGGGAGCACGGAACGCGAAAAACAGAAAGATGGGATTCCGGGCACCGTCGCCGACGCCCATAAGGGCCGTCGCCGACGGTATGTGCAAAGTGCCGTCGCCTGATTTGACCGTAGACAGCGCGTTAAGCCGTCGGAGCAAGTCGAACATCTACACACCGTCGCCGACGGGACATCAAGCCGTCGGCGACGGCTCCCCTATATGCTGTCGCGAATTTTGTTTATTCCTTGGTCTTGGAACGAATCTTAAGGGTTGTTGGTCATCAATTTCGGGGGTTACACATTGTTTTGAAGTTTGAACTTGTTCTTGGAGCCATTACCATCAATCATTGACCTACCATTCATCTCACTTCATCTCTACAACCCGAATTATCATCATCCAACACACGATCAATCATCAAACCCTAGTTCACCAATCCATCATCCTTCTCATCATCACCATTCCATAAACCCTAATTCTCCATCATTCCTTCATCCTACAAGCTTCAAGATGACTCCATCCGCATTCCAAGCATCCGGTGATCAAGTTGCATCAACCATGAGCGGCTAATCATCTCGGTTTCACCCCGGTGTAGGTAGTTGTTACTTTTAGGGTTTCAATTTGTTCTTGTTTCATCTTAGTGACAATTTGTATTTGGTTTTTGAAACTTTTGACAATAGTATTACATTTGTTACGAATTCGTGAATTGTCGAACGATGTTAAAAGTTATGACTTTGCGAAACGGTGATATGTAATTGTACGTTGTCGTTGTTAGGATTTACTTGTGTTGATTACAAAGTGTCTTTTTGTCCGTTCTTCGGGGCGTTGATAGTTAGTAGCACCTAAGTCACGGTACACTAAATCCGTTAATCGAATGCATTTGAGTTGAAACTAAAACTTGTAGAAATCCTAGGTTAACAATTACCGAAACCGGGTGTGATTCCTTTTTATTATAATTGTTCTAGTATCCAAAATTCTTGCAATCATTAATTAGTAGTTGTTACTCATTTTCATCACATCATATAGTTTAAAATCATTTCTTCCAAATAAACAAAAAACACAAACTTATTCTAGTAAGCTTCATAATCGTGACACAATTGTTTAATTCATTCGAATCCATACACAAACCACATACTCTTCGTGGTTCGACCCCTTACTACCACTAACACATTGTTAAGGGTAATTTGGGCTTATAAATATTATCTTTGACCGGAGCGCGACACTCCGATCAGATTGCCAAAATCTGAAGTTTTGGGTCTTTATACTGTTATTTCATCTGGGGATATCTTGGCTGTCCTTCTGTTCAGAACTAAAATTGTACATGACCCCAGGAAAGAAAGTCACTTGGAATTAGCTCATTTCTATTTGAATGTCTGTATGTTGTCCCGATACACACAATTTTGATCTGATTCTGAAATCTTCTCTGAAAAAAATCGTGTACCTCCTCTGCTGCATCCAGATATATGCTGACCTGGAGGTGCTAGGCAACGACAGCTTCTGCTGCATCCAGATACATGCTGACCTAGCTGTACGTTGTCGCGCTATAGATCTAATACACCCGAAAGAGGCCCTCAAGTGCCTAAAAGAAACCCAAGAAACCTATATCAAACTGAGAAAAACTCATTTGATCTGTATATTATACCATCTCTGCTAAAGATCTATTCTGTTCTCTTCTCAACCTATTCCCAGTTAAGATTTCAGAAATCTGGATTGGACTTGTGAAATATATGGTAGGGAAGATACTTACATGATAGAGTGTGTTGTTTATATTTCCAGGATTTGATTAGTATTTATTTGGGTGT
Organism: Helianthus tuberosus; assembly: GCA_030545235.1. Taxonomy (NCBI): domain Eukaryota; kingdom Viridiplantae; phylum Streptophyta; class Magnoliopsida; order Asterales; family Asteraceae; genus Helianthus; species Helianthus tuberosus. The sequence continues at coordinate 57,980,536 of CM060415.1, read as the reverse complement.
TCATTGTTAAGCAATTAAAACATGATAAAACAGATTATATGCAGACCTAGGCACTGTCAGGATATCTTAAAGGATGACATCAGTATACTCACCTACTACGATGAATCTTTGTGCATACCTTGATCGCGGGGGTATATCCTGAAGTGGGACACACTAATATATCAGAAATAATATTACCTTAACGTATCATACGGTAATGGTACTTGAAATGTTCATGCATTTTGTTTAAGTGGACAAACATACTGGTAATCGACTTGGATTGCTTTTCACGAAAAATTAAATAAAGAATTATATAATAGTGTGAAACAGTTTGATTGTGCTGATATGATCTTCTTAGCAGTGATTCTCACAAAAATAGAGTGTTTATTGCTTTTGTTATTTACTTGCTTTCAGAAAAATATAAAAATCCAAAAATAGTGTCTTTTTCTGTTTAAAATTCTTAACGTACGGAAAACTGTTATTCTTGGAGGAATTGTTACTGATAGGGGGAGACGGTGTTGGAAAGTGAGTTGAAAATTTTAAATCATGCGGGTTATAGGGTGTGTGATTGAAAAGTTTTGCGTGTTTGTGATGAAAAGTTGAAACTGCTTAATCTGTGATACAGTTTAACTATCTCTTGAATAATAATAATTTGTTTAACTTTGTTGAAAAATTCTTATGGTTTCTCGAGATGTTTGTTTTATAGTATACATATTGAAGCGGTATGTTGCTGAGAAGTTGCTGTGAAGAGATGAGAGTTTGATTGGATGCATGGTAGAACCTCCTTTCTACATTGCAGACAAAGATGAAGAGTTTGAAGATTGTTTTACAAATGCTGAACTGGAGTTTACTCAAACGCTAAAGTTTTGAAGATTTGGTGATTGGATGCATCAGCTTAGGGGGAGTCTGTTGCTAACAGAAGCTATTGAAGCTGAAGCTATCTAAAGACCAATGACAGTGCAAGATTACATGAAGATTGCAAGATGACTGAAGACAAAGTTATTTTATGAAGCTATTGTCAAGGGGGAGTTTGTTGGTGCATGTTTGTGACAACAGCTTAGATTTGGTCTTTGGATATCTTGTAATTAGTTAAACGATAAACAGTTAGCGGGTTTAGCTTTGTATTAGTGAGTTAATAGAGTTTGGGCTAAACAAAACCCACATTGGGTGATGGGGGACGATTTGGGCCTAGCCCATGTAGCAAACCCAGCCTAATGTTGCAACCTTGTGTTATATAAACAAGGTTAGGCTTTAGGGTTTAGGTTAATCAGCCAAAACAGAATTTGAGAGGCATTGAAATTCATGAGAGTTAGACTTGGACGAATTTGAGTGTGGCTAGGGTTTAGATTGATTGTAATACGTTTGTTTGATAATCAATAGTAAACCCGGTTTGAAAGTGAATTGCTGTTTCTGTTCTTCTACTTGTTTCTGTGATATTCTGATCAAGAGGATTCCGCACTCTTGATTGGATTGACAATTCTATTGAAGATCCATACATCAAGGGGACCTACAAATACACAACATGTTCAACAGACATAAGGCATTACGGACTTGCAAGATCCTCTACTTAACGCCCAGGAGCTTCCAGCCAATTACGAGTAGTATCTGTCACTTAGTCTTTTGAAAGTACGTCAGTTTACACTGGTAAATACAATTAACCGACTCATTTGAAAAGTGTTTATAAAATTGGTTTGGATGCACAAGGCATACAATCTTTTATAACTTGGGACAATTATATAATGATAATCTTGTATCAGATTCACATGTTTGTCAAACATTTAGGGCCGGGATAAAAGCCGAACAAGATTAATCGACACACCACTAATATAATCCCACGGCAAGTAAACCTCAGCAAGTGGGTATATCTTTACATACGCAACTGTCAGGTGTATGCCTACACCTCGTGCTTAAGTCGTGGCCATTTACAATTTTTAAATGAGCCAAGGATATCCAGGACACGGTCGTTAACCCCCAATGTTTATTTGTTATCAAGCAACACTGATTAAAACATGATTATGCCATTTAACCATTTCCGATTAAGTGTTTGTGCACCCGACCAAGCGGTAATACTTTACCGTATCCCAAGCCAGTATAAGGGAAAATAAGTTAAAAGTATTTACCTGAGCTTAAAATGCAAGTTTTGTATACTCATCCGTATAATTTACTCAAACAAGTGCAAGTAGCATTTACCGGGGCTCCTAATCTAGAACGAATGTTTTATTAACCTATTAGATTCCTAACGGGTCTTTATTTAAGTTGTAAACTTAGACCGGTTAGTTTAAAGAAAGCTATACGGCACCAAACGCTAGATTAAGCGATGACTGGATTGGAATGTGATTTAGACCCAACAAGTATGGAGACTTGTATAAAATGGGTAAACTAAATACATTCTGGCTTTTAAAGTTAAAATGATAAGATTTGACCCGTTTCGGCTAATTATGCAAACTAGTTACATAAACCGTACCGAACGCGTATATGCATAACGGGTAGCCGGATGAGTCATCTACAAGTTCCATAAGTTATTATGCTTTAAGTATGTTATGATATCAGTAGGATATCAACAATTATGCCCCAAAAGATTTTAAAGCCAATTTAAGTCCCGTAAGGGCATTTTGGTCATTTTAAGATTTATAAAAGAGGTTTAAACATAAACTGATGTTCTGGTCTAAAAATTTCTATAAAAATATTTATTTTATGATGTTATGACAGTAGGATATCATACATATGTGTGGTTTACCATTTATGGCCAAACTAAGCACCGTAGGGGCATTTTGGTCATTTCACATATGTTTTTAAGGACAAAATTGGAAGTCTGAGTTCATGACTATTACCTACTGTAAAAGTATTAAAATTTATTTATAAATTCAGTAGGTAACAAGTCTTAGGTGTTAAATATGGTTTTAAACCATACTATGCACCTAATTAGCGTAAAAATCGATAATTGACGATATTTGCGATGTTTATGTGATTCTGAGATTTTAACCAACCTTGAATGGTTAAAATATTTTATTTTACATATTAAGTCGGTAAGAACAGGTTTGGCATGTTAATTATATGTAAATCACATTTTATTAACAAAAGGGGCATTATCGTCAATTATATAATTTATACGAGAACTCAATGATATGGTCAGTATCTAATCTGACCCTACATTCCAAAAATCCCTAAAACTAATAACATAACAGTAGGTAATGAGTTTGGTGCCAAAATTTGGGTTTAAACATGATTTATGCACAAAAGCGTAATTTAATAAAAAAATTAAATTTTACGATATCTTGCATAACTTTAATTTGAGACAAGAAAATGATGTCAAAATAATTTTGACATGTTTATATATTAGTAACAAAGCTATTTGCATGCTTACATATTCAAAAATCTCGTTTTTAAATTATAAGGGCATAATAGTCAAAGTACGGCATATTAACGGAACATGCGCAAAAACTCAGATTTCTAGTATGATCGTGTAATATAACCTTATAGGATTATGCTACATTATATTACGATCATAACGGAACCTAAAATCAGTAGCAAACTAATCTAATTCGGTTCATAATCGAAAGTCAACGCAGAAGTCAAACTTCGCGACTTTCGATTGCGAACCGACCCTAAAACTGGAATTGACGAGCCGAACACGTTTACACATGTTATAATAATTATTACCAAGTTGTTTAAGTGATAAAATGTATTTTAGAATATTTCTAAACTCATATCGCAATTATTTCAAAAACTGTCCCGTTGACTTTTTAAAACAATATTATGTTGACTCGTCAATTGACCAGGCAAACGTGATTCTTAGGAGGTGCCCTTTTGAGGGTTTAACACCTACCTAATTACGATCATGTAGCCTTGTTCGTTGCGGACAATGGCTTGACCGTTTATGGTCTAACTAAAAGTCAAAGCGTTTTATCGTAAACGCTTGACTTTTCGGCTTTAAGAGCGAATTAAAATAACTAGTCACGAAAGGACGCTTACAATGGGTCCTAGTGATTGAAATAAACTCAGAGGATGCTCCCACTTAGCTCAAGAACTTCCATAATTGAGATAGTGAAAGGATTGAGTGAATGTGCAAATGAAAGTGGTGAAAACCCACCTATTTATAGTTTTTGGGATTGAATAGGATCTTGACAAGTGTTTAGGAATATCATGAGATGATCCCAAGTGTACCAACAGCTGTTATAATTCAGTTTGCAGCCCCAGGTTTTGATTTAAGTGGTTTTTGTACATGAGTGATGGTCAAGGAAACAATAAAAACAGAAAAAGAAAGAAAAATTATGTTGCTGTCGCTGCTGTTGGTCGCGGCCCGCGTAGGTCAGCCCAAGGGGGCTTCGTGGCCCGCCAGGGAGTCTGGCCCAGCTCAACAAGTTTGGCAGAATTGCTCTTTTGGTCCCTGACTTCTTTATTCAGACTTTTAATGTTTGATTATGTTTGTAACTAAGGAAAGCATAAACTAATAATAACAATACTGATGTTGCTGCTGTTTGCGGCCTGGCAGCCCACGAGAGCAGGCCCAGACCTGGGTCGGGACCGTGACAAGGGTCAGCCCAGAAACAATTGTTTGGCAAACTTGGCAGTTCTGGTCCCTGTTCGGATATAAGTGTTTTAAACTTTCAAAAGTGTCATTTATGGCACATAACTTCTAAACTCTCATAATATGTTAATATAGGGTATGAAACCTTTAACGGTTAACCTTAGTGTAGTTTCGCGTGTTGCCGCTTTTAACCCCTTAATTGCGAACTTGCACGCATTATCGCGAAATGGCACAAAAAATCTTATATGGCCAGTATTAGACACTCCCGATGGTATGACCAAATATTATGGCTCTCCAGTCCTCTTAAATGATCATTCTAAGGTGTAGTTTTAGTTATTGACGCTTTTGGTCCCTCTAACACGCAAATTTGCACGCATTATCATTTTATTGCGTCAAAGCCCTATGTTATCCATATTAGGCATTCTTGAGAGTATTATAAAGCGTCACGTTGCTTCGGGTTTGTTAAAAGGTCACTCAGAGGTAAGAATTAACATATTGACACTTTTAACCCTTTTAACGCACAAACTAGTGCGTATAATCATTTATCGGCATTAAAGCCCTATATGGTCAATATTATGTATTCCCTATAATACAATTAGATATTATAACGCTTCGTGTTTGTTAAAAGGTCACTCAGAGGTATATTTAAACATGTTGACGCTTTTAACCCTTCGTCACGCAAACTTTTAATTAATTACGTAAACGGCTCCTCTCGACCAATAAGTGGCTCATTTGCGAATACGGATACCGTGTAAGGTTATTCAGAGGCTTAGTTTAAGCATATTGACACTTTCAGTCCTTTCGCATTCAAAGTTTTTGATTTTTCACAAAATCCGTCCTTATAGTCCACGTTTGACTTCATTAGGATTTAGTACACGTGTCAACTCATCATTGGTCGTGATTTTACAAGGTGTTACATCCTCGCCCCCTTAAAAGAAATCCGGACCTCGAGATTTGCTCAAAAGATGGAAGTACTTTCTGTCGTATAATGGACTTAACCTCCACAACATATTTGGGGCCTCTACGGCGTCCTGGATGACCTTTATAATAGGTACAAGTTTTCTTTCGGAGCTTCTAAATTTGTCAATCTTTAATCGATACTGATTTCTCAATAAACCATAAGTTTTCATTAATCTGGACATCATTATGTGATAATGCTATTGACTTATCGGCGAGACATATCCTTAAATCACCAGTGTGGAACACATTGTGAATACCATCAAGTTCCTTAGGTAAGTTTTAGCTTATAGTCTACCGATCTTGATATATTCGATTTTTCTCGAATGGTCCTATATATTTAGAGTTTAACTTGTCTGTTACATCAAAATGCAGTACACCTTTCTTGGGTGGTACTTTCTGTTGAATCTTGTTCCTTATTGAGAACTCAAGAGGTTTGCGACTCTCATCAGCATTGATTTTTCTGCCGATTACTGCCAGCTTTCAGTCGATCACAGATTTGTATAATCTTATCCATTGTCTCCAGGGTAACCTCAGATCCTGATAATTGGACTTACCAAACTTCTGTCCATCAAACGGACGTTTGACATTTCATCTATTAAAGGTCTCCAAAGGAGCATCCTTGATGCTTATATACTAACTATTAGTTATAGGAAAACTTATTAAGGCGAGATAGTCATTCCAACTACTGCTTAATCCAATCTTTAAGGTGATCCGTAGTGGGGCGCTATGCCCGATCATGGCGCCGGAAAACGCCCATCAACACCGCCACGAAGGGCGGTATGTTTCAAAAATTTGGGATAGCGCGATATGCATAACGGCGTGATTAAATTGATTTAATTGTTTTTGACCGTTGGTAAACGGTCATTTGTATAAAAAAATCAATTTTTTTCAAACTTTCCTTTAAATAATACCCCCTTTCCTATATTTTTACCACACACACTCAAACACTCTTTATCTCTTCCAATTTTTTAGAAATCCTTAAATATTTTATACAATGCATCCATTCAACCGTGGCTTCATTCCTCCCCGATCAAGTGCGGACCCAAACCAAAGTGGTAATCCTACTCGCCCCGTGTCGCCGGTTCCCACTCGACCCAACCCTTTCGGCTCCGGTTTTCTCAATTACAATCAACAAAATCCCGGGTTCATGAATCTTTTGAACCAACCGCTATCATAGGACCCGAATCAAAACACCGATGGAATGGGGTCATCTCAAGCGTTCGGGTCAGCTCAAGCTTTCGGCTCCCCACTACACGAACCCGATGTTGTTCCGGAAACACAACCCGAAGTAGCGGAGACGCAAAAAGGAAAAGGAAAACGGCCACATAAAAAGAAAGCGGAAACCACCACCCGAGCGAAAAAAATGTGATAACGTAGGAGCCCGATGAGGAGTATGCGTTAACCCGCGCTTTCATCGATGTGTCGGAGGACCCGGTTATAGGTATATTTTTTTAAATTTCTTTATTTTTTTCTTTTTTTTTTCATTTTTCCTTTTTTTCTGTTTTTTTCCTTTTTTTCTGTTTTATTGCAGTTTTTTTATTTATTTTCTGTTATTATTTATTTTCCAGTTTATATATTCTGTTTTTTAATTATTTTCATTTTTTCTTTTTTTTTTTTCAGTTTTTATTTTTTTAAATTTTAGACTAACATTATATCTTTTTTGTAGCAAACAATCAAAGTAAATCCGTTTTTTGGTCCCGAATACGAGAATTTTTTTTCGATCTCATGGGTAAAGGAGACGAATACCGCCCATCGGACTCTATATCGGGCAAGTGGACCGATATAAACAAAAAATGCACGAACTTTCAAACCGTGTACCAACGCACGTTTGCCGGATGGAAAAGTGGAAGCAAGGACGAAGACATTACACAAGAGGCATTGGTCGAGTATACGGATGCTAATGGCCATTTCCCGTACATGAGGTGTTGGCAAATCCTTCGCCATAGCCCCAAATGGGCCAACATCTCGACTCCGAGTGGTCGGTCGGGAAATAAACGGCCGTAAAAGAGGTCCAAAACAAACGATTCGGGTGAACCCAAAACGCCAACCTCCGACGCTCGAAACACCGAGGTGAACGAGGATATTCCGGATGACGAGCCGGTGGAGGAGCTACCAAGACCGCCCGGAAGAAGTAGGCGGGCGAAAAAGCCCGAGTCGTCATCGATGTCTATGGGAACGGATATGAGTAACGCATTTTCGGAGATAAACAAGCGACTTCAAGACATACACGAACTCGGTACTAAACGTATCGAGGAGAACCGCGAAGTTACGGAGATTATGCGTGATAGACAATGGGCTCACGACTTTGAGTTCTACTCGAAACCGCACGACCACTTAACGGGAAAAGCTTTGAAAATGGTGTTGGCACAAAAGGAGCAGATTGAAAAAAAATATAACCTTTCATTGTGTAATTGTTTTTATTCTAGTTTAATGTTTTTTTTCTAGTTTAATGTTTTTTTTATTGTACTCTTTTTTTTATTTAATGAAATGAATTTTAATTTTAAAAAACTTAGAAATGAATTAAAAAAAATGAAAATTAAAATAATGAGTAATGATGACAAAGGGGCTTTATGACTACGGCCTCAACTTGCATAACGCCCCATAAAGCCCCGTGGTGACGTGGCATGCCACATGTCGCATAACGCCCCCAAAAGGGCCTTATGACTACGAATGGCCTAAAGAATAGCTAACCTCACGGTTAGTCGAACAAATCGACGATCATCGGCAGCTGATGACGATTCTTAATTGTTGCCTAAATAGGGGTGCGGTAATCAATGCATAAGCATAATGAACCTTCTTTCTTAATTAATAATATCGGAGCTCTCAGAATTATGAATTAGGCTTTATGAAACCTTCTCTAAAAGCTTATCTAATTGGCTCTTAGTTCTTCCATTTCCGTCGGTACTAGCCGATATGGAGGTTTTTCAATAGATGCAGCCCAAAGTGGGATATTAATCTTAACTCTACTTGTCTCTCAAGAGGTAAACAGGGTAGTTCTACGAAGAGGAAAATCGAGATTCACAGAGATGACAAAGATATTCTGAATCTCAGGCTTCAATTCATTTATCGTTATCTGTGCCATATAAATGACACATTTTCTTTATGAATGCGTAGATGCATTAATTAGTGACACTTGGACATTTCTATACAAGATATCTTCTTTGAATACCATTAGCCGACTCTAGTACAACATGACCATTGGGATATCTTAGTGGTTCCATGCATTAAACCTCCATACTGATCAGGCATGGAAGCAATCTATGGGACACACTAGGATACGCCAATCCTCATATGGCGCTTTTATCAAGTATAGTCTAGCATTCGCAGTTGATAGAAATCAATGAGATAACAAAATAAATTAACATATATTGTCGTACTCCGTCTGGAAAAAGGGTACTCTAGATTTTATGAATGAGGATTTCCGACAAGAATGGAAGAAATTGTTCCTATGATTTTCGTCGGTGAGTTTTACCTTATACTTAATATCAGGAGTTCTTATGGGAAAAATTCTAAAAGTTTGCTAAGCTTATGATATATGGAAGACTTAGTAGTACCTGAATCAAAACAGAATTCTTAGCAATTGATTCACGATAAGGGATGTACCTGGTGTCATTATTGATATGAACCACCTCTTGGCATTCATTAGGAGGGTTTAAGCGCCTCCATTCTTAGTCTTTCTATACTTAGCTATACCTTCCTTGACAGTTTTAGGGCAGTTGGTCCTAATGTGGCCTTCTCGCCACAGCCGAAACAGACTGCATTCTTTATGTTCCTACAATTGTGGGACTGATGACCAGTTCTTTCACAGACGCCACACTGCTTTGGCCTTTATTCCATTAGACACTGTCTCCAGTGTCTTTTATAGCAGGTCTTGCATACAGGCTTCTTATTGGACTTTTTACAGTTCTTATTAAATACGAACTTGTCATTCTTCTTAGATTTCTGGGAGTTATCCTTCTCCCTTTTCCTTTTTCCGGCAGTCTCAGCTTTGACAGATTTACTCCCTAACCCATCTAATGTAAGTGGCTGAGATAGATCCATTGCGGATTTATAAGAAGCAGTCTTTGAAGCCTTAATATGCCCTCTTATTTCCGATGCTAAACCACCAATGTATAGTGCATTATGCTTAGATTCTAGGTTAACCGAATAGGGCACTATCCCAGACAATGAATTAAAGTCTGTAACATACTGTCGACAGTCTAGATCCTTTATGGTGAGAGTCAGAAAATTATGATTCCACCTTTTCCATTTCGTGTCGTGTCGTGTCGTGTCGTGTCGTGTCGTGTCGCGGACAATAGGTTTTTCTGATAAGGTCTATAAACTTGGACCATCCCATATTGTATGAGGGTATCTTTCATGCGGACTTTATTAATGTCCTCACCAACTAAGGGTATCGCCATTGAATGACTGTGATACATACCTCACAATGTCCTTCCCAGCATAACCGCTGATACTCATAATGGTTTCTATATCATCCAACAATTTCATGCAATCAATGGCCCCATTTTCGCCATTGAAGTCTCTTGACTTGCAAGAGACAAAGTACTTTTAAGTACATCCTTTAGAGGAACGTGGCTCCTTGCTATATATCATCTTATGTGGTTTATTCTTCGCATTTGAAGTATGAATAAAGCTCTTATCATGAGCAGAGGAGTGTGATTTAGAGCAAGTAGCATTCTGCTCTTTGAACTTTTTCATGACCTTTCTGATAGCCTTTCTAACAGCTGCGTCAATCACAGTTTGGAGATTAACTCCATTTAACATTGAGGTTCACATTTGTAGCATCATTAGCATTCGTCGCATCACTAGTGTTGTGACTGTTATTTGTCTCATTCAAGTTTGCCATACTTGAAGCTTGACACTAAACACCAAAATTAAACAATTGTTTAGTTGCATTACAATAGCGAGTCATCATCCTGACGACCTGACATACATTAGCCATGGTATCATTAAATCATGTAGGCTAATAGGTTATGAACATTCCTAATGAACGTTATTTGATTGTATATTAATTACATTTAGCCTAGGTCACAAAAGGACCATCAATGGCGTTTAAGGTTTGAACCGAGTCTATTGCCTTTTTGACAGGGGATCAAAATGTCACAACTGTCTTTGTCTTATTGATGATTTTGTATAGCCCGAAAGCTCGCCACAAGGACTTTTAAATATGGAACATAAGTTCGTCATGAAGGACATAAAAATGTAGCACATAGGCTTGTCACCAAGGACATTAATAATCATATGGCACGAATGCCTTGTCGCAAAAGACGTATAGGATATGGCACAAAAGGCCTGTCACGGAGGAAATTTTAATATATAAGTCACAATATTATCTGATCAGAGACTATAAGGTTTGAACATAGTTCATCACCTTTGGGCAGAGAGTCATAGACTACATTTTGTCATTGCTTTGATAGTCGATTTATTTTGCCACATAGGCAAATCAATGGTCATCTCTAATGGATGCTTATATATGTGTGTGTGTGTAATTGAGGATATTAGTCATGTTCTTATCGATCTTGTAGACTATAGGGCTTGGGCATTGCCCATCACCTTGGACGGTGAACCATAACGGTCACATTCGTCAGTGTCACTAATGGACAATATAGTATATAGCTCGTAGGCGAAACATCACTAAAGGATGTTAAATAATGTGATCATCGTATTAGATGATATTAGTCATGATCATATTGATCTTTTAAACTATGAGGTTTGGACATAGTCCAACATTTTTAGACAGGGGGTCGTAGACCACAACTGTCGTTGTCTTATTGGACAACAAGTTTAGCCCGTAGGCACTTCATCACTAACGGATGTTTATATTTTGATCATCACATTGATGATAATTGCCATGATCTGATTCGATCATATAGGCTTTAAGGCTTGGACCTAGTCCAATTACCTTGACGGCTGGTGTGGTTTCTCAAGTCACACTGCCAGGAGTGTTAACATGTTCTTAGATGTTAACAAGAATAAATTATCATAAGGGGGTTTTACCATCATAGCATGTCTGTATTGACATATTGGCTAGGTTATACCATTAAGAAGATCTTTTGGAATTATTTAGCAGATCGATAAAGTTCGAATAAAATTGATACTATTCTTTGATAAAGGATGAAATGAATACCTATATAAAATTTTCAAAGCTTCCCATAAATCATTAGAAAATTTACAACAGTGCCTGAATCAGGACTTTTAGTATCCTATTTGTCCACAAGGACTATAAGGAAAAATATAAGTCCGTATAAGGACTATAAGATATTATAAGTTCATATAGGGGTTATATTAAAACAAATTTGCCCATGAAGGGTCTTAAAAGAAATGTCACGTCTGTTAAGGATCTATATTGAAGTAACATGTCCACTAAAGGACTATAATGAAATCTTATGTCCGTAAAGGGACTATTTTGCAATAGCATATCCCCCAAGGGGTTTTAATGAAATAACACATCCATAATAGGACTATATTGGTACAACATGCGCACAATAGGGGCTTTGCTGAACAGATGTCCTCACAAGGACTCAAATCGAAAGATATGTTCAATAGGAAATTATAAATAAACAAACGTCCACACAGGGACTATATAGAAAAGATAGGTCCTTATAGGGACTTTGAAGCGATACTAGTCCACGTGGGACTGGAAGGAAAATATAAGTCCATATAGGGATTATAAGATATGTCAACATTGGGTCTATAGTGAAACAATATGTCCTCGAAAGGATCATAATGAATTTATTACATTCGCCAGGGGACTTTAATGAAATGATATGTCTACAAAAGATTTTGATGAAATGACATGTCTTTGAAAGGACTATAATGGAGTATGATGTTCATGAAAGGATTATTTTGAAATATGATGCCCACGAAGGGACTATTATTGAAATATATTGTCCTTGAAGGGACTATGATACACAAACGTATATACCAAGTCTCATTAGAAGAAGTAAGTCTACAAGGATTATGATGAAATGATATGTCCACAACGGACTACAATAATCAAATGCCCATACAGGGACTTAAAGGAAAAGAAATATAATAGAAGGAGGGTTTTCTAATGTCTTCCTTGCTTTATTCCGATTGTTTCTCTTTTTTATTTATCATACGCGGTAGCGACACTGAAGATCTTAGTGAATAGAGTAAACATTTCAAATCAGGGTCCGTTGCAGAAGTAGAATCCAAAGACTCAATAGTTAAAGAAATAACATGGATCACGGATTGGGTTTTGACTGGTATAGTCCAAGTCTGGAAATTCAAAACTTGGAAATAGGAAATAGGGATTAATAGCATCCACATGTATCATCTTCAATATGGGAGCCTCAGGGATCTCCTGGTATGGACTCCGAAGTCTGGTTAAGAGTTTAAACAGGTTTGGATTTTGGGAATAGGTCCATAATGGTATTTCCTTCAACTGGTTGCACGCTTATCCTAGCCGTGGTACGAAGTTTGGCATTTCTAGGCTTCGGATGTGGAGAATTTCCATCAGCGACTTCTTTTCCTGGCGACATATTCAAAACACATAAAATCGAAAACAATGTTTACTTAATAGGGATGAGAGAATTCTAGTGTTAAGTCTAGACTCGGAAGGTCTAAGGAATATGCTACTGGGTCATTTGAGATTAAACACTAAAGGCAAGTGTTTAATTCACTCAAACGTTGGCTCTGATACCAACCTGTCACACCCCGATATTTACAGCTCAGCCCGGTGGGGAGTATCGTGATGTAAGATTGATATCGTCATAGTCAAACATACATAGAATAGCACAGCGGAAGTCTTGGAATATAAAATATTATTACAAACCCAATTGTTAGAGAATACTGAAATGATAATTACATTTGAGCTTGTAATATTTAACCCACAGGCGGATCTAAATCAAATACACAACATGTTCAATAGACATAAGGCATTACGGACTTGCAAGATCCTCTACATAATGCCCAGGAGCTTCCAGCCAATTACGAGTAGTACCAGTCACTTAGTCTTTTGAAAATACGTCAGTTTACACTGGTAAATACAATTAACCGACTCATTTGAAAAGTGTTTGTAAAATTGGTTTGGATGCACAAGGCATACAATCTTTTATAACTTGGGACAATTATATAATGATAATCTTGATTCAGATTCACATGTTTGTCAAACATTTAGGGTCGGGATAAAAGCCGAACAAGATTAATCGACACACCACTAATATAATCCCACGGCGAGTAAACCTCAGCAAGTGGGTATATCTTTACATACGCAACTGTCAGGTGTATGCCTACACCTCGTGCTTAAGTCGTGGCCATTTACAATTTTTAAATGAGCCAAGGATATCCAGGACACGGTCGTTAACCCCCAATGTTTATTTGTTATCAAGCAACACTGATTAAAACGAGATTATGCCATTTAACCATTTCCGATTAAGTGTTTGTACACCCGACCAAGCGGTAATACTTTACCGTATCCCAAGCCCGTATAAGGGAAAATAAGTTAAAAGTATTTACCTGAGCTTAAAATGCAAGTTTTGTATACTCAGCCGTATAATTTACTCAAACAAGTGCAAGTAGCTTTTACCGGGGCTCCTAATCTGGAACGAAGGTTTTATTAACCTATTAGATTCCTAACGGGTCTTTATTTAAGTTGTAAACTTAGACCGGTTAGTTTAAAGAAAGCTTTACGGCACGAAAAGCTAGATTAAGCGATGACTGGATTGGAATGTGATTTAGACCCAACAAGTATGGATACTTTCATAAAATGGGTAAACTAAATACATTCTGGATTTTGAAGTTAAAATGATAAGATTTGACCCGTTTCGGCTAATTTATGCAAACTAGTTACATAAACCGTACCGAACGCGTATATGCATAACGGGTAGCCGGATGAGTCATGTACAAGTTCCAAGAGTTATTATGCTTTAAGTATGTTATGATATCATTAGGATATCAACAATTATGCCCCAAAAGATTTTAAAGCCAATTTAAGTCCCGTAAGGGCATTTTGGTCATTTTAAGATTTATAAAAGAGGTTTAAACATAAACTGATGTTCTGGTCTAAAACATTCTGTAAAAATATTTATTTTATAATGTTATAACAGTAGGATATCATACATATGTGTGGTTTACAATTTATGGCCAAACTATGCACCGTAGGGGCATTTTGGTTATTTCACATATGTTTTTAAGGACAAAATTGGAAGTCTGAGTTCATGACTTATACCTACTGTAAAAGTATTAAACTTTATTTATAAATTCAGTAGGTAACAAGTCTTAGGTGTTAAATATGGTTTTAAACCATACTATGCACCTAATTAGCGTAAAAATCGATAATTGACGATATTTGTGATGTTTATGTGATTCTGAGATTTTGACTAGCCTTGAATGGTTAAAATATTTTATTTTACATATTAAGTCAGTAGGAAAAGGTTTGGCATGTTAATTATATGTAAATCACATTTTATTAACAAAAGGGGCATTATCATCAATTATATAATTTATACGAGAACTCAATGATATGGTCAGTATCTAATCTTACCCTACATTTCAAAAATACCTAAAAATAATATCATAACAGTAAGTAATGAGTTTGGTGCCAAAATTTGGGTTTAAACATGATTTATGCACAAAAGCGTAATTTAATAAAAAAAATTAAATTTTACAATATCTTGCATAACTTTAATTTGAGACTAGAAAATGACGTCAAAATAATTTTGACATGTTTATATATTAGTAACAAAGCTATTTGCATGCTTACATATTCAAAAATCTCGTTTTTAAACTATAAGGGCATAATAGTCAAAGTACGGCATATTAACGGAATATACGCAAAGACTCAGATTTCTAGTATGATCGTGTAATATTACCTTATAGGGTTATGCTACATTATATTACGATCATAACGGAACCTAAAATCAGTAGCAAACTAATCTAATTCGGTTCATAATCGAAAATCAACGCATAAGTCAAACTTCGCGACTTTCGGTTGCGAACCGACCCTAAAACTGGAATTGACGAGCCGAACATCTTTACACATGTTCTAATAATTATTACCAAGTTGTTTTAGTAATAAAACGTATTTTAGAATATTTCTAAACTCATATCGCAATTATTTAAAAAACTGACCCGTTGACTTTTTAAAACAATATTACGTTGACTCGTCAATTGACCAAGCAAACACGATTCTTAGGAGGTGCCCTTTTGAGGGTTTAACACCTACCTAATTTCGATTATGTAGCCTTGTTCGTTGCGGACAATGGCTTGACCGTTTATGGTCTAACTAAAAGTCAAAGCGTTTTATCGTAAACGCTTGACTTTTCGGCTTCAAGAGCCAATTAAAATAACTAGTCATGAAAGGACGCTTACAATGGGTCCTAGTGATTGAAATAAACTCAGAGGATGCTCCCACTTAGCTCAAGAACTTCCATAATTGAGATAGAGAAAGGATTGAGTGAATGTGCAAATGAAAGTGGTGAAAACCCACCTATTTATAGTTTTTGGGATTGAATAGGATCTTGACAAGTGTTTAGGAATATCATGAGATGATCCCAAGTGTACCAACAGCTGTTATAATTCAGTTTGTAGCCCCAGGTTTTGAATTAAGTGGTTTTTGTACATGAGTGATGGCCAAGGAAACAATAAAAACAGAAAAAGAAAGAAAAATTATGTTGCTGTCGCTGCTGTTGGTCGCGACCCGCGTAGGTCAGCCCAAGGGGGCTTCGTGGCCCGCCAGGGAGTCCGGCCCAGCTCAACATGTTTGGCAGAATTGCTCTTTTGGTCCCTGACTTCTTTATTCAGACTTTTAATGTTTGATTATGTTTGTAACTAAGGAAAGTATAAACTAATAATAACAATACTAATGTTGCTGCTGTTTGCGGCCTGGCAGCCCACGAGAGCAGGCCCAGACCTGGGTTGGGACCGTGACAAGGGTCAGCCCAGAAACAATAGTTTGGCAGACTTGGCAGTTCTGGTCCCTGTTTGTATTTAAGTGTTTTAAACTTTCAAAAGTGTCATTTATGGCACAAAACTTCTAAACTCTCATAATATATTAATATAGGGTACGAAACCTTTAACGGTTAACCTTAGGCACTCTCAGGGGTGTGGCCGAGCATTACGGAGTTCCCGGTTTGTTTAAAAGACCACCCTAAAGTGTAGTTTCGTGCGTTGCCGCTTTTTACCCCTTAATTGCGAACTTGCGCGCATTATCGCGAAATGGCATAAAAAATCTTATATGGCCAGTATTAGACACTCCCGATGGTATGAACGAATATTACGGCGCTCCAGTTCGCTTAAATGATCATTCTAAGGTGTAGTTTTAGATGTTGACGCTTTTGGTCCCTCTAACGCGCAAATTTGCGCGCATTATCATTTTATTGCGTCAAAGCCCTATGTTATCCATATTAGGAATTCTCGAGAGTATTATCAACCGTCACGATGCTTCAGGTTCATTAAAAGGTCACTCAGAGGTAAGAATTAACATATTGACACTTTTAACCCTTTTAACGCCCAAACTAGTGCGTATAATCATTTATCGGCATGAAGCCCTATATGGCCAATATTATGTATTCCCTAGAATACAATCAGATATTATAACGCTTCATGTTTGTTAAAAGGTCACTCAGAGGTATATTTAAACATGTTGACGCTTTTAACCCTTCGTCGCGCAAACTTTTAATTAATTACGTAAACGGCTCCTCTCGACCAATAAGTGGCTCATTTGCGAATACGGATACCGTGTAAGGTTATCCAGAGGCATAGTTTAAGCATATTGACACTTTCAATCCTTTCGCATTCAAATTTTTTGATTTTTCACAAAATTAGTCCTTATAGTCCACGTTTGACTTCATTAGGATTTAGTACACGTGTCAACTCATCATTGGTCGTGATTTTACGAGGTGTTACAGTGGGTCTAAGTGAAGATTTGATTTAAATCACCTAATCAAACCCTATGCCGATCAAATCGACCCACAGTGTATGTGCTGTAACGCTTCGCATTTTGTACTTTCCTTATTTAGAAAGTGTAATTGTATTTCTATTTATGGAAACTTGTATCCGTATCATGTTCATATTCCATTTCCAATTTTGTAATTCGAGACTATGATCATAATGAAATTCATACTTTACACATACTTGTTATACATGCAATCAATCGTTAAATACGTGGTTACTTGCAAATCGATACTAGTTATACGTGCAAATACTCATACATACATTCACGATACTCGAATTATACTTACATACACTTTCTATAGTTAAAAACATGTTAACTATGAAAGTTATTACATAAAATGATAACATAACGAAAGTTCAGGGGCCAAAGTATGAAAAACCCAAGTTCTGGCCAAAGGTAGCGTCCCGTTATGCGACGCCCTCCTTCCCTTCTGGTCACGTGATGCTACGGACCTGAATCCGCAGTGAGTTGTTTCTTGAATACTGACTGGCCAACTTCTTCCATTTCTTCTCTTCCCCAATCACCATTTAACCTTCATAAACACAAAACCCTACCTTATCTCTATATAAACAAGCCTCCATCTCACCATTTTCACTTTCCAAACTCCTCTACACTCGTAAAACACTCTCAAAATATTGAAATTACAAATTCTTGGCAGATTTCATACAAGTTCTAAAGTGAGTTCAAACTCATCTTTCTTCATGATTTCTTCATCCTTTCTTTTATTTGAAAGCTTGAAACACCTCTAGGATTGTTTCCACAAGTTTACCATGGTAAACTAAGGGTAGAACATCACCATTTAGAGGTCCAACTTTCTGTTTTGAAGAAGAACTTTGCTTATACTTATCTACATTTAACTTTCTTGTAAGAATCTTGCACCTATCTTGTCTCTAATCTCATCTATGATTATGGGGCTTGTTTAAGGTTGATTCTCATAAGTTTAGAGGTTCAAGAACCTCATAAACTTTCTGTTTTGTTAAGGTTTAGACACCCTACAAGTGATGAAACATTCCAAGTCTACCATAGTTCATATGGCAAGATTTGTGTTTTGGTAAAGGTGTGAACAATGGAAGCCTTGGCTATCCAAACTTGTTCCACCACCTCACTTGATGTTTTATCATGTTATTCCAAGTAGTTTCCTAGACCTAAAGTAACACAACCCGGCCGCATCTCCAACACTTTCCATGATGGGTATGAAACACCTGGGTTACCCTTAGTTGACTACTTGATGAACTTGTTAGATAGTTGTATTTTATTTTCATTTCATTTATGACCAACCGGGTTTACCAACTAAGTTGGTAAACTTTGTGCTTTGGTGAATCATACAGTGAGGTGTATCGTACCTCCATGTTTGACTTACATGAATTCTATGATACTATATGATGGACAATTATTAACTTTATTATATAATATATAATGTATATATATTTAACCGAATTTTTTATATTAACCAGATTATGGTTAGATATCATGAACATAGGTTACCTTGTCTTTGTTCTAAACTCCTTGATTTTGATTCTAATGGGCAAATTGGCACCCATGAAATCACATAAGAACTTAGTGTCAAAACGAGTATTTAGACAAGATATATTTTCGTGTACTTATACTTTTATGTACTTAAATTCCGAATCCAAATCTTCCACAAACTCTGAATACTCATACATATTCGTTTCCCCCATGTATGGTAACTTCGATGCTCTAATCTCAACAAACTTATCAACTTCGCGGTTTAAACTCGGAAAGCTTGCAAAACCGTGAGTGTACATGACCCCTTATAAATTTTCGTCACTTTGGGTGCAATACGTATACATTATGAAAATCACTCAATCACATACTTTATGCTTAAATCACAAACAAACAATCCGATATACATGCTTAATACGTTATGCTAGGAATTCATACATGATAGAACTTATTTGCACTATGCTTTGTCATTAACTTCGATCAAGCATCCCTTAAGATGTATAGCGCTATATGATTAACGCACCACCCATATTATTGAGGTCATGTTAAATAAACAAAACGGTCTTATCGTTGCTACGATAGATTACGCTAGCGGGAAACTTTGGGTTGACAAGTAGGAGTTGCATGCTAGTATTGCCACGATATATTCTAGATTTTGTTTATGCCATGTGGATTCATTTAGTTATTTTCATACTTATGCTAGTAGTTAAACTTGTATGCTCGCCAATACTTTATGTGTTGACATGTACTTTAATACGTATTGCAGGAAATTGATGATGATGATGATGACGAACGGAATCTAGTAGGATGAACTAGAAACCCACTTTTAATTTAGAACTTATGTTGTAGTTTGTTTATTTGCTTATGTTGTTGTACTTTATTTCCAAAAGATGTATTTTATTTTAGAAATGAAATGAAATATTATTTATTAAATACTTTTTCGCAAAATAGTGTTAGGAAGTCTCTTGCAATCTTGTTTTCGTCTCACTCTGATGTTTCCGCCATCGGTTGGGGTGTGACAGATTGGTATCAGAGCCATAACTATAGGGAATTAAGAAAAAAATTGTCATGATTTGACCTAGTCTTTATTTTAAGTACCATACTTAACCATTCTTGAATTTTCATGATTAAAATACTTGCATTCTTCCTATTTTGCTTCCTATCTCTTCTTTTGTCTTAAATCATACATGCCTTTCCTAAGGCTAACATAATACCAACGAGACAATTTTCACCAAAAGTAGGCGTGAAGACCCACAACTTTTGGTGAAGTCCCTCAATCCGCATATTTGATTTTTCATGAAATTTCGCCATTAAGTTAGGAGTTAAATCCACATCTTGATGGAAAATTTCCCAGTCATACTCTAGTGGACCCTTACCAATGAGTCGGGATTTACTTCCTTGACCCATTCGGTGAGTACTAACCATACTTAGGGTACGATGCTGCCAAGTTAGGGATGAAACCCGCATCTTTGCAACTAGTCTCACCCCTCGATTTTCAATCCCGCCAAAGTCTCGAATTTTCGATCGACTAGGGACATGTAGTAACTGGAAGGGTGAATGTCGTTAACCGCTCCTCGGTAAGAGTATTCTACGTATTAGGCCAAAGCATGTTTTCCTAACTCGAAAGAACTTTTGATCACTTTAGGATAGTCTTAGTTTCGTTCTGAGACACTCTAAGTTTTACATTGAATCTCTTTTGTGTTATATCCATTTTAATGTGTTTTATTCTTGATACTTCGTTCGTTTCAAAACCGAAGCATGAATTGCACGTTACCCGCAATCTAAAACAATAATTAACATTCGATAACAAACTAAATGTATACTCCTTTCTTTTTTGTTCATGATTATACAAAATGAATACGTGTTATTCTTGTGCAAACTATGTGAAACTTACGTGTTATGTGAATTACATTATACTCATTCATGCCAACAAACATGATTTTCTAAACACATTATGATCAAGTCTCATCTTTTCCCCCTTTTCGATCTTTAGATGTCTTCCAACCGCCTCTCGAACTCAAGAAAGAGCTCCAAGTCAAGCACCAACCCTAACGCCGATTCGATGTCCAAGAAAGACATGATGAAGTTCATGGCCAAGCAAATGGCCAAGGTTATCCCTGATATCTTCAGTAAAATCCAAACCCCAACAACGCCCACACCCCTCATGCCTCGGTTGACTCCAAATTGGACCCACCTAAGTCAACCTTCACCTTTAAGCAGTTTGACTCGTGTAGCCCGATCCCGTTTACGGGCGAAGATGGGGCGACAAAGATGCTCCAATGGTTTGACTCCATTGAGGTCACCTTCCGACAAAGTGGGTGCCCTGAGCATCTATGTACCACCAATGCCACCAGCGTTTTCCAATCGAGGGCACTTGATTAGTGGACTGCTGAGCGCAACGCACGTGGAGACGACACTGCTTATGCGCTGACCTGGACTAACCTCAAGAAGCTCATGAAGGATGAGCTTCGTCCTCCCCATGAAATCCAACAACTCGAAAACGAGTTTTGGAACCTCAAGCATGTTGGAAGCGATAACACCGGTCTCACCGCTAGGTTCCAGTAACTTAGCTCCATATGCCCGGGCCAAGTCGACACCACCGAGAAAGCCATCGCCAAATACATCTGAGCCCTCCCTCCATCTGTTTCAAACTTTGTTGAGTTCGCTTAACCCAAAACCCTCGAAGATACCTTCTGTTTGGCCGCCAAGTTTAACCACAATCGGATCTTGGATGGAACGTACGATATAAAAGGTTCAACCAAGACCGTACACCAAGCCACCACCGAACCATCCAAACCTTCACCCAGATCCAACACCAATGGTAAGAAGCGAAAGGCTTTGAACTGAAACTATGTGGTTGTTACTCTGCAAAACCCTCCACAACAACAACTTGTTTTAGCCCAAAATCCCGAACCGGCTAAACGAGCCTACACTGGGGCTCATCCCAAGTGTGTGACTTATACCTATAATCACCCAGTCCATACACTGTGTCACCTTTGCACCACGTGCAATAGGTTTGGGCACTTTAACACCCAATGCCGAAGTGGCCAAAAGCCACAAGGCAACCAAAACCAAACCCAGCCACGTGCCCAAAACCACAATAACCAACCGCCAGCAAAAAATGGTCGCACATGCTACAAATGTGGTGACCTAACCCACCTTAGCAACGCATGCCCGCAACGCAACAATCAGCAGCAAGCTCCTCGTGGATGAGCTTTCGTCATCACCGCCACTCAAGCGTAGAACAACAACGATGTTATCAATGGTATGTTCCTTATAAAAGATGTTTATGGTTCTTGTTTATTTGATACTGGCATGGACAAAAGGTTTGTATCCGTTGAATTTGAACAATTGCTTAAGTGTAGATGCTCTAAGTTGCTAAAATCATTCGCTGTCGAAATCGCTAACGGTAAATCTATGACCGTCGATTTCATTCTCCTTAATTTCTCTCTTAATCTCAACAATCACAAGTTTTCAGTTGACCTCATACCCTTGCAATTGGGTAGTTTTGGTATTATAGTAAGTATGGATTGGCTTTGGCGAGTTCGTGCTGAAGTTGTTTGTTCTGAGAAATTCATTCGTCTTCCTCTTCCAGCTGGTGACTCATTACACGTTTATGGTGAGAAACCTTCAAAAGGTCTCAAGCTCATGTCGTGTACTCAAGCGAACAAATATTTGCGCAAGGATTACTTTACTTTTCTTGCCCGCATTGTGGAAAATAAGGACAAAGGAAAAAGAGTGAGTGATGTTCCTGTCGTTTGCGGTTTTCCTGACGTATTTCCCGAAGACCTACTTGGTCCTCCTCCTCCTCATTCTGTCGACTTTCGTATTGACCTCATTCCTGGTGCTACACCTGTTGCAAAGTCCCCTTACCGTCTCGCACCCTTGGAAATGCAAGATCTATCGAGCCAACTTCAATAATTACTTGATAAAGGCTTTATACGACCTAGTACTTCTCCTTGGGGCACTCCAGTCCTATTTGTTAAAAAAAAGATGGATTATTTCTCTTGTGCATCGACTATCGAGATCTCAACAAGCTTACCATTAAGAACCGTTATCCTCTTCCTCACATCAATGACCTCTTCGATCAACTTCAAGGCTCAACGTGTTTTTCTAAAATCGATCTTCGTTCTGGCTACCATCAACTTCGAGTCCTCGAAGAAGATATCCCTAAAACCGCATTTCATACTAGATACGGTCACTACGAGTTTGTGGTCATGCCTTTCGGTTTGACCAACGCACCCGCTGTCTTCATGGATTTGATGAGCTGGGTGTGTAAGCTTTACTTGGACTGTTTAGTGATCGTTTTCATAGACAATATCCTTATCTATTCCAAAACCCAAGACGAGCATGAGCGACACTTGCATTTAATCCTTGAAATCCTACAAACCGAACAAATCTACGCCAAATTCTCCAAGTGCGAATTTTGGCTAAAAGAGGTTCAATCTCTCGGTCACGTTGTGAACGAGAAAGGCATTCACGCCAATCCCGCTAAAATCGAAGTTGTCAAGAACTAGATTGTACCGAAATCCCGTCTGAAATTCGTTCATTCCTTAGATTGGCGGGTTATTACCATCGATTCATCTCCAACTTTTAAAAAATTGCCGTTCCTCTCACATCCTTGACTCAAAAGGATAAACCTATTGTTTGGGGTTCCGAACAAAAGGAATCTTTTCGAACACTCAAGGACATACTTTGCAATGATCCTATCCTCACTCTTCCCGATGGTAACGACAATTTCGTGGTGTATTGCAATGCATCAAACCACGGTCTCGGTTATGTTCTTATGAAATGAGACAAGGTTATCGCTTACGCTTCGAGACAAATCAAAATACATGAGAAGAACTACACCACCCACGACCTTGAACTTGGTGCGGTTGTTTTTGCATTAAAGATATGGCGACACTACCTTTACGGTTTCACCAACCATAAGAGCCTTCAGCACATCTTTAACCAAAAGGAGCTCAACATGCGTCAATGCTGATGTGTAAATGATATGTGGTCGAAAACCGGTGTTCGTTTATGTTTAAGTTGATGTTTTTACGTGATTTTTAATTTTGAATAGCCTACTTTTGATTAAAATTGTGTTTTGCAGGTTTAATGAAGTTTAAGGTGCTATTCGGGAGCTTTACGGGCCACCGGGACGAAAAATGGACCACCGGAACGGAACACGGGTCAACCGAGAGCAAGGAAACAAGAAAACAGGAAGCTCACATCCACAGAGGGCGTCGGCATCACCTAGGGGTCGTCGTCGATGCCGGGTATTGAATCACGTCGCTGCAAAGTCACGTTGGCAGTCAGAAATAGCGTCGGAGGAGAATTCAACATTCATGAGGCGTCAGCGACGCCACCAGGGGCGTCGGCGATGTCGTCCCCTGGTGGTCGTCGGGTTTTTGGTGTTTCTTGTTGTTTGACGGGTTTTAAACGGGTTTTTACTTCATTTTTTGGGAGTTACACTTCTCTCTTGAGTTTTGAATCACTTTTGGAGCCTAAACCACCAACCAATTCATCCGAAATCATACGAATTCAATCATCAATCATTCGATTCATCATCATCTTCATCATAACCCTAACCTTTCCATCAATCCATCTATCCATTCACCTTCAACATTTACTACAAACCCTAATTATCATCATCACTATTCTCAAGGCTTCAATATGTTCAAGTTCAAGTTTCTCTCATCCGGTGATCGCGTCTCTTCGACCATGAGTGGCTAGTCACATCGGTTTCACCCCGGTGTAGGTAGTTGTTTTATCTAGGATTTTTAATTGTTATGTGATTCAACTTTGTGACAATTTGTGTTGATTTTGTAAAACATAGACAATTGTTTTCATTTGTTTCGTATTCGTGAATTGTCGAACGATTATAAAGTTATGACTTTGCGAAATGGTTATGTGTAATTATGCGTTGTCGTGGTTAGGATTTACTTGTTGTGATTACAAAGTGCATTCTTATTTGTTCTTCGGGACGTTGATAGTTATCGGCACCTAAGCCATGGTACACTAAATCCGTTAATCGTTATGCAATTGAGTTGAGTTTAAAATTTGTAGAAACCCTAGGTTTGCAATTACCGAAACCGGGTGTGAACCCTTTTTTTCTAAAATATTGTTAAAATCATAAATTGTGTTTTCGTTAATCGTAATCAATCATATTTTAGTAGTTAGTACATTTTACCACCATTGTTGGTTAGTTCCAACATTGCTTTCAAACAAACAAACAAATTAAACATAGCAAGCTTCATAAGAACGTGACAAATTCATAATCGAGCTAATCCATACGTAAACCACAAACTCTTCATGGATCGACCCCTTGCTACCACTAACACATTGTTAAGGGTAATTTAGGTTTATAAATATTATCTTTGACTGGGGCGCGACACTCCGATCAAATTTTGGCACCGTTGCAGGGGAGTTCGTGTGCTTTGCGTTTGGATTTTGTTTGATTTACGTGATTAACTGTTTAAGGTGCTTATTTCTTCTTGTTACTTTCTCTTTTTCCTTGTTACGCGGGGTGTGTTATTTGTGCAGGTTACAGGTAGTGCATGCATACAAGGAATTTTGGGAGGACTTCACCATTGATATTCGAACTGGAGATCGAGTGAGTAGTCCGAAGAAATCTAGCCAACCGGTTGGAAGTAACGATTGCTTCCGACCCACCCAATACCCATTCATCATCTTCACCATCCATTGAACATACTTCAATGGAACACCAAAATTCAAACCAACACCTCAACCAAAACCAATTTCAATACCGGGGCAACCTTCGCTCCAATCAAAATATCCAACAAAACATCCAATAAGATCAACCGGGTGGTGGTAACAACTCGAGACCACCAACACCACCATTTCAAAACTGCGGCCATAACAACAATTAAAGAACACCCACACCTCCATATCAAAACCTCAATCGACAAAACCCTTTACCCACCAATATCGATGACCAGAATGTTAACTCTGATCGTAGAGGTAACCGAGATCGCGGCAATCCCGCGAATGAAGACCCATTCTTCAATATCGATGATTTGAGGAATGCAATCCCCGATGATGAACCGTATAGTGTTCCCGGTTATCAATCACTAGAACACGTGAGTAGTCACTCGGGATACTCGGATGATGGGGGAAACTACGATGAAAGAAAAGACGACGATTGGGGGTATGTGAATATGGATAACGTCTACAATGCACGAGGGTTCGATAATGAGGATTTTGGCTATCAAAACGCCAATTATGTGGGGAATGAAGGTTACGGATATGGGTATGGCCGGAATGATGGTTATGGAAACAACCGCCAACTGCGAAACAACAATCCGATGAACCATGATAACGGTTACTACAATAACATCAACAACGCTAATCATCACCAGATTCCTCGATTCGTGGGAGGAGGTAATCAAGGTGGAGATAGAGGTGGTGAGAGAAGAGGAAATCGAAGACCATTGGATCAAGAGGTTGATGGTCCACGTCGTCGTCCACAACAAGTTTCGAGGGGTGTCAATGATCATTTTAGACCGGTGGTTACCGAAAATGACTCACCAATTGTTCCTCCTCCAAGAGGAAGACTTTCTTTCAATTGTAAGCCGAACTACAATAACATCCTTCCTCATTTTAATGGGCGAATGAATGATGAACCATACACCCACTTAGCGAATTTTCGGCTATATGTAGTACCATCGGGGGTGGTCACTTTTCGCAAGATGAGGTTCGTTTGAGTTTATTCCAATTTTCCTTGAAGGATAAGGCCAAACAATGGTTTTTGACACTACCCACTAATAGTATTCATACTTGGGTCGAGAAGCAACAAGTCTTTCTTGATGAATACTATTCAATGGCCAAAACCGATGATGCACGTGATGAAATTAGATAATTCAAGCAACTATCGAGTGAGCCGCTACATGAAGCATTCAACCAATACAAGGAATTGATCCAGAAATGCCCTCATCACCAAACTGAAAAGTGAGAATTGGTCAAATGCTTTGTGAGGGGTTTGGATGATGAGAAGTGGAACCACCTTGAGTCGACTAGTATTGAAACTTTGTTGAGTACCCACGAGGATGACAATTGGGATTTCCTCGAGAGGATGAGCAAGAGATCAAAGGTGAAAGAGTCGGTCGATCGAGCCAAAAATTATCCCATTTCCCGATCACTTCCCAACCTCGATTCTAGTTCTAAGGATCGGATCACTACTCTAGAACGGGAGTTGGCCCGTATGAAGAAGAAAGATGTGAACGCGGTTCAATTTGCGGTGTGTGAAGATTGTAGGGAGCTTGGTTATCAGGCCGATCAATGTCAATTGGGCACGGCTGAATACACCGAAGAGGTAAACCACGTATTTGGTGATGGAAAAAATAATGACATGAATTCGAAAACTTGTCATCCCGGGTTGAGAAACCATCCCAATTTCCGATATGGGAATGCCGCAAATCAAATGAATCCGAACTTTCAATCGGGTAATCAAAGCGGGTCTTCATATCAAAACCGTCAAGGTGGTAATCAAGGAGGTTACCAACGTAATTACAACCAATGGTACCAAGGACGTGACAACAACTATCAAGGTGGGTACCAAAGGAATTACAACCACCAAGGTAGTAATGGGAATGGTTTGAGCAATCAAGGTGGGGGTGGTAATGATCGGAATGCCAAAATGGATGCAATGCTTTCAATTATGCAAGAGTCCAAGAAGGAGAATGCAATTCGGGACAAATCACATGAAGCATTAGCAAAGCAAGTAGGCCAACTTGGGGAAGAAATGGCTCAAATGCGGGGAAGTGTAGGAAGGCTTCTGAGTAACACTACGGTGAACCTGAAGCATCAAGGGTCATCCGGCAAGAACACACGAGAGGTACCAATTATTAAAATATATTTGCATAGTGGTCCGGTCATTGATAATGGTGTCAAAACACCACCACCACAGTTTGTTGAGGGGTTGGTGGAAGATGTTAGTGATGAGGAGGTTGATGACGGTCACACGGGTCAAAACAAAAATGTTTCTAAAAATGAAAAAAATACACACATTGTGACCGCATCTGTCCCAATTGCTAAGGAAAAGGGTGTGGAGGTTAATACCGCCCCTTATCCCGAAGCATTGAAGGGACCCGTAAAAAGGTTGTAAACAAAAGAGGTCCACAACAAGAAGAGTTGTTGGAAGTTTTTATACAAGTAAAAATCAATTTACCTCTTTTGGATGCAATTAAACAAGTACCGTCGTATGGTAAGTACTTGAAAGAGTTATGTACCCAAAAGCGAACTCACAAGTTCCCTAAAAAATTAGATTTAACTGAAAATGTGAGTTCGATTCTTTCAGGTGCACTTCCACCTAAGCTCCAAGATCAGGGTGCGCCTATCATTTCAATTCAAGTGGGCGATTTTAAAAGCAATCAGGCACTTCTAGATCTTGGTGCGAGTGTGAGCGTTTTTCCGGGTAGTTTGTATGACCAATACGATTTTGGTCCACTTCAAGCGGCAAACACCACCGTGGTGTTAGCCGATTTGACCCCCAAACTACCCCACGGGATAGTCTCTGATGTGATAGTGAAAATCGAGGATTTTTACTATTCGGTGGACTTTTTAGTACTCGATTATGTGACTAAGGACCCAACCAAGCAACCTACGGTAATCTTGGATAGACCGTTCCTCGCAACCGCAAACTCTCAAATTGATTGCAAAAAGGGGACGGTTGACATGACATTTGGAAACCGGAGGTTGAGGTTGCATGTTTTTTCTAGATTGACGAATCCTTCAATCGATGATGAATGCTATATGGCAGACATTGTTGACAGGTGTATACCTCTCTGCGACACCGTTGTAGATGAGGAAAACACAATGGAGGACTGTTCTATGTTTAACAGGTTACAGATGGAGATGAATCGAAGCATAGACGAGGAGGTGAAGAGTTTGGAGGTGCTTGTGGTAAAAGAAGGAAAACTGATATGGACGCACCAAGTGGAGAGCTTACAGGACACAACTGATACAAAATTGAAGCCATCATTGGTGGAGCCTCTGGAAGTTGATATGAAGGTGTTGCCGAAGCATCTCAAATATGCTTATTGTTGGCAAAGGCAACCTGCTCCTGGTCATAATTGAATCGAATTTGACCGAAGATCAAGAAGGAAAATTGATGAAGATATTGATCACCAATAGGGCGGCTATTGGGTGGACCATAGTGGATTTGAAGAGTATTAGTCCCTCGATAATGATGCACAAAATCATCACCGATGACACCGTAACACCCGCTCGTGACGCGCAAAGGAGGTTGAATCTAAATATGCGGGAGGTCGTCAAGAAGGAGGTATTGAAGTGGCTCAATGCGGGTATCATTTATCCCATCTCTGATAGCCAATGGGTGAGTCCCACACAAACCATCCCAAAGAAAGCAGGTATGCAAGTCGTCAAAAATGAAGCAGGTGAGGAGGTAGCTACCCGGCCGGTAACCGGGTGGCGTATTTGCATTGATTATAGGAAGTTAAATACCGCTACTTCCAAAGATCATTTTCCCTTACCATTTATTGACCAAATAGTGGAAAAGTTAGCTGGACAAAAATTTTATTGTTTCTTGGATGGGTATTCCGATACAATCAAATTGCGATTCATCACGAAGATCAACAAAAGACCACGTTTACTTGTCCGTATGGCACTTTCGCATTTAGGCGAATGCCATTTGGATTATGTAATGCCCCCGCCACCTTTCAAAGGTGTATGATGAGTATCTTTTCAGATATGGTGGGTATAACAACCCTACTAAAATCCTTAACACGACCCTAAACATCCCTAATATATCCCGATTATACGTTAACAGGCCTAAATAACCTTAATATTTATAAAAATTAAATAAAAACAAATATATGAAGACCTCGCGGGCCACGACCCGGTCTTCATATGCTGTCGCGGGGCGCGACCCAGTGCCACCAGGTGGCACACCTTGGTGCCACGTGTCCGGTTACACGGCTAAGCTATACCGTTGATTCACCATAGCTAGGACCTACCCTAAGCCTCTCGCGGGCCATGTAAAAAAGAGAGCAAGGGCTTACGGGCCGCGAGCCGCCATCGTCCAGACCTATATAAAGAGGCCTCGGCCTCAGAATTCATCGTTCAAAATTTTCTTTTCTCTCCCAACATATAATAGACATAATACTCAGGTATTATACCCCTAAAAAGCGAAGCTCTGCCTCGTTGTAAGTATTATAAACCCAGGTTACGTATTGGTTACTCTACCCGATTGATCTAGGGCTCTGTAACGTATGTCAAGGCTCTGCCTGACTCAGTTCGTTGGAGTTCTGTCTTAGTAGTATGGCTAATGTAAATTGGGTTGTCTTACTAACTCGTGTGCGTTGTTTAATTTTTAATAGATTACAACCAGGAAAGTCACCAGGAAGCTATAGTATTTTCTAAGTCAACAATGTGAGTCATTCTCTTTTTCTGTTTTTACCAAAACCTCAAGTGTTTTAAATTATAATTAACAGTGATCGAGTCTATGTATTCTACAATTACTATCGGTACGTTAGGGTTTTGTATACATTACTTGAAACATGTTACTATTGCGAATGGTAGCATGACCACAAGTCAGGATTGACAGTACCATGGGGGTAATTGAGTAGATATAAACATTGTAATTGCTCTCAATACTGTAAAATTATAAAAGCTTATTTTGATTAAACTGGGATGCACCCGCCAGTATTTCTTGCTCATAAAACCTTTTTAAAACACATTTCAGGTAACTTAATGTGAAGCTAATATAAGCCAGCTGGAGAGCACTGAAGGCTTAAAAAAGTGGCTATAAAAGTTACCTAAATAAAAAGGAGTTTATGTTTTCAATAATTAGGGTTTTATCCCTCCAAATGTATTATAAATAGAAACTTGGGTTTTATCCCATATATTATTTATAAAAGTTTGGTGTTTAAACTCTGATAAAATATTTCCTAACTATGGTCCTAATGTTTAAATTCTGCTACCAAATTAATAAACACCGATACCACCGGCTCTAATGTAACACCTCGAAAATTCACATCCTATAATGTGTTGACACGTGTCATAAAGTTTGAACGTGTGAAAGAATGTTATAAAAGTACTAAAGTTGACAAACATGGAAAGTACGTGTTTGTACGTATTCTAAGTGTCAACTGTGAATAAATATACTTCATAATAACCCTACATGATGTTCATAACATCAAACGAATAAATCATGGATCATACGAAGCTAAAAGTGAGAGATTACGAACTACAGGGGTTAAATGTGTCAACATGTTTAAAGATATACCTCTGAGTGACCTTTTGACAAACCCGAAGCTTTGTAAATGTTAATTATGCTCACAAGAATGCACGATAAAAATTTCATAAAGTTTCGTCAACGTATGAGAAAGTTGTGATCAAATTCGTGTGCGAAGGGTTAAAGCGTAAACGTTGGAAGTTAGGACTTTTCGGGTAACAATAAAGTTAACCGGGGACTTAACAAAGTGGGTATATGTTTTAAAGCCTTACTAGAACAATTATAAGGGTTTACCATGCAAGAATCAAGTGTCTAACCGGAGTTTGAAGGGGCAAGGATCAAATAGCAAAATCAAAAAGAATGAAGATCTGCTGCAGAGGCCTCGCGCCACGCGAGGGGGCCCTCGCGCCACGCGAGGGGGCCCTCGCGCCACGCGAGGGTCTCCCAGATACGAAAATGTTGGCTGTTGACTGCCCTTGCCCTTAGACGCGACTTTAACCGATTTTCTTCATTCTTCTTGGCCCCTAGGCACCCCCTAAACACTAGGAACAAGTGTTAATCAGTTGTGGTGAGTTGTAGACACACATGTCAAGGATTTGTGGTGGATTAAACACTATATAAAGGCATGTTATGCAACCATTGTTCTTCACACCTTCAAGTGCATAACTGATCAATTCTGGAGCTCCCAAGCAGGTCCAACTGATCATAAGTCGTGCATAGGACTCTTGTAAGTGTTTTAATCCTTCTTTAGTTGAGTTTAGCTTGTTTAATTAGCTAAAAGTCAAACCGTCGTAATTACGGTTTGACTTCGAGATTAGTCAATAATGGCTCAGTCATGTCTCGAATTAAAAGTAGTTATAAGTTGGTATTTATGTGGGTAATAAAACCCCAAAAGGGTTTCCCCTGATCACCACTCTAACTAGTTCAATTGTCGGGTCAAACATGTACTTAAAAAGTCAACAGGATTCTTAAAATGTCATTTATGCATAATTAGCTATCAAGAACATATATAACCTGTTTGATCATTTTTATAACTTAGTAATTAGTGTAAGAACATGTCTAAACATGTTCAACCCGACAATTTCCTGTTTAGACCCGGTTCGGAACCGAAAGTCACATAGTTTGACTTTCATTTTGACTTTCAGTTCTGACCCGTTTAGGCACATTTTAGAAATGCCTCAGAGCTTAAATTGGATTAGGATACATGTTAGAACAACCCTCTGTGATTATACACCTTGGTTCATTAGTTATCCAATTAATATGCACGTTTCCGTTAATTGCTCATATGTTGACCATTATGCCCTTATTACCTTAAAACGTGATTTATGAAAATGTAAAAGTGTAGAAACCTTAAATACTGATATATAAACTTGTATGCCAAGTTTGACATCAGTTTGACTTATAGATTAAGAGTTATGCTCATTATCGCAAAATTAATGCTTTATGTTAATAAAACGGCGTAATTAGCATATAGCCTAGTTAAGCCTACTTTTTGGTATCAAACTTAATACCCACTGATGTAATATATTATTTTGGGATTTTTAAAGATTTTTAATTGATTTTAGGCTGAGCATAACTAGTAGTCGTAGGCTTAATCCGGTAATTGTCGGTTTTGCCCTTACGGGCCATAAAATGAGTTTTACTTATCGAAACGAGTCCAAACCTTTTGCTACTGATCACATATGATAAATAATTTATTTTAAGCCTTCTGGAAATATAAAAATATCAGATTTAAGTATCAAACCCGGAAATGGCCTTTAATCGCCTTATTTAGCGTTTTTAACGCATAGTATGTTCTAAAATCATATTGAACATACCCGGGTTGATACCTACTGATATATGAGGCAAATTATGATATTTTAATAGTAAGAAAAGTTTGAATAACTCAGACTTCGTTTTTGAGCTTTTTCGGCTTATGTGAAATTACCAAAATACCCCTACGGGGCATAGTTTGGTTAAAAATGATAAATTTCACATATATGCTTTAGCCTACTGTTATAACTCATCAAGTTGAGTATGTTTGCTGTTTACATCAGACCTGTAACTCAGTTAAACATCTAAACGCTTTTACAAACTTTAAAATGACCAAACTACCCCTACGGGGCATAGTTTGTGTTTAAATTAGTTCGGGGCATAATGAAAGACATCCTACTGATGTTACAACATATTTGAAGCATATTAACTTAGGAAACTTGTATATGGCTCTTTCAGATACCCGTTACGCTTATTACGCGTTCGGTTCGGTTTATGTAACAAGTTTACATAAAATAGCCGAAACGGGTCAAACCTTATCGTTTTTATCTCAAAATCCAGAATGTGTTTAGTTTACCCATATTATACAAGTCTCCAAACTTGTCGGGTCTAAATCACATCCTATTCCGGTCTTCGCTTAATCATGCGTTTTGAACCGTAAACCTTTCCTTAAAACTAACCGGTCTAAGTTACGACTTAAATAAGACCCGTTAGGAATTTAATAGGTTAATAAAACCTTCGTTCCAGATTGAGAGCCCCAGTAGAAGTACTTGTGCTTGCTGATTAGAATATACGGCTGAGTATAAATTGCATTGCTAGCTCAGGTAAATACTTTTAACTTATTTTCCCTTATACGGGCTTGGGATACGGTATTATAAAAATACCGCTTGGTCGGGTGTAGAAACCTTTTAATCGGAGATGATTAAATTGCATAATCCCGTTTTAATCTGTATTGATTGATAACAAATAACATTGGGGGTTAATGACCGTGTCCTGGATATCCTTGGCTCATTTTAAAAAGTGAATGGCCACGACGTAAGCACAAGGTGTAGGCAAAACACCTCCTGTTGCATATGTATAACGTATACTCACTCGTAAGGGTATCTTCTTGTGAGATTATATTTGTGGTGTGTCGATTAATCTTGTCCGGCTTGTATTGTATAATCACCGGCCCTAAATGTTGGACAACCATGTAAATCGGATACAAGATTTTTATTAATAAAATTGTCCCAAGTATAAAAGATTAATTTTGCCTCTGTGCATTTTAATCAATGTGTCAAGATATTTTGTGCCGTTTGCACTCGAATCACTTTTCAAACTCTTTTTCCAAAATGAGTCAGTTAATTGTATTTACCAGTGTAAACTGACGTATTTTCCAAAAGGTTAAGTGACAGGTACTATGCGTAATTGGCTGGGAGCTCAGGGCGTCACTAGGGAATCTTGCAAGTTCTAGATGCCTAAAGTCTGTTGAACAGTTTTTCTTTTATTGATCCGCCTGTGGATCCTTTACCTTCCGTTGTAATACTTTAACATTACTTATATTCGGAATGTAATATATTTATCTTTTGCTTCCGCTGTGCATTATTATATTGTGTTGTTTGACCATGATGTTACCAACTACGTCACGATACTCCCCTACCGGGCCCACCGGTGACACGTGGAAAATCGTGGTGTGACAGGTTGGTATCAGAGCCAACATTGAGTGAATTAAACACTAGCTTTTTGTGTTTAATCTCAATGACACAATTGCACATTCCTAAATCTTCTGAGTCTAGACTTAACATAGGAATATTCTCAATCCTAATCTGGAAATTTTTGCCTCCAATTTTTATATATATTGGATACGTCGCCAAGCGAAGAAGCTGTATTAGAAATTCTCCACATCCGGGGCCTTGAAATGCTGAGCTTCGTACCGCGGCTAGAATGAAACGAGCATCCAAGGAGAGGGCATTCAGGAATAACTTGAAGAAGAAACTCCTTTTGCTGAAGATCGTTTCCTTAATAGTCCTCATAAGGACATATTTATCTTTCAGTCCCTTTGAGGACACATCATTCCTTTTAAAGACCCGCTTAGGGCAACTCTGTACTTTTATTTTCATATAATGGATTGATTTAAATTAAGTTTTCATTCTAAACATGAAATATGAAATAAATGGAAAATAACATCCCTTAGAAGGGAAGTGCCTACGGGCTATAATTAACGTCCTCTGAGACTAAAGACGGTGGTAGCCTACAGCTCCCTGTCAAGAAAAGTTAATGAACTTTGATTCACACCTAAATGCCTCGATCCCAGACGATCATGGCTTATAAATTAAACTTGTCCACGTGACTAAGCCTTTTGTGCTATTACTAAATGCCTCGATCCCAGACGATCATGGCTTATAAATTAAACTTGTCCACGTGACTAAGCCTTTTGTGCTATTACTAAATGCCTCGATCCCAAACGATCATGGCTTATAAATTAAACTTGTCCACGTGACTAAGCCTTTTGTGCTATTACTAAATGCCTCAATCCCAAACGATCATGGCTTATAAATTAAACTTGTCTACGCGACTAGGCCATTTGTGCTATTATTAACTCATAAATTAGGATTTATGATAAAAATCCTGAATAAAATAAATATCCTTCCTTCCCTGCCAGTAGGCATTTTAAAAAGAATCTTAAAGGTGAAACCTAGCCTACGCGGCCAAGATGGTGAAACCTACCCAAGGGATTCAGATCCTTGTTAACACCTAAGAACGTGTTAGCACTCCTGACAAATGTGATTCGATAAAATCACAACAGTCGTCCTTATATTGGATTCTTCCAATTTTCTTATCTAGCCTAGTGATCTAGAAATCATGGCTTGTGTCATCCTATAAGATGATCACATTATAAACATCCGATAGTGATGAAGTGCCTACGGGCTAAACTTGTTGTCCGATAAGACAACGACAGTGGAGGTCTTTGACCTCCTGTCTAAAAAAATGTTGGACCAGGTCCAAGCATAATAGTCGGTAGGATCCATACGACCTCGACTAATAGCATCTAGGAAGATGATCGTATTATAACCATCCCTCAGAAGGGAAATGCCCACGGGCTATATCTATTGTCCTAAAAGACAAAAGACAGTTGAAGTCTACAACTCCCTGTCAAAAGAAGGTAATGAACTTGATTCAGACCTTAATGCCTCGATTCTCTGAAATCATGGCTTATAAAATTTAGAACTGTCCTTGTGACTAGGCCTTATGCGCCACTTTAATATCCTTAATGTTTTATAACTAGGATAAATTATAATGGAAAATACTAATTAAATATAACTAACAAGTTAACCAATATGGTTTATATTACCATGGTTGATAAATCGTCAAAGATGATGATTCCATAATAATCTCTGAATAAATCATTGTTAATATTTATGTAGCAATCAAGCTACATGGCTGGATTAGATGAAGTTAACAGTCACTTGAAGGAGAGCAATGATACTACCAGAATTAATGTAACTGGAGCAGAACTACAGGCAATAATAGATTATGCTGTTACTCGAGCTCTTGATCGACAGTATGATGAATCAAATGATACCCACTCTGAGACTCTATCTGTGGCTCATAGTAAGCCCCCTCCTAAAACACATGAGTCAAGGGAGGACGATGTTCATGACTTGTCAAATCAAAGGAGTATTCCATCTAGACAAGTCGTGTTTCATCAAGAGACATCAGTTAAGACCTGTTCATATAAATATTTCGTCTCCTGCAAGCCCAGAGACTTTACAGGAGAAGAAGGAGCCATCGATTGCATGACATGGCTCGATGAGATGGACGCTGTTGTTGACATCAGCGGTTGTGCCGAGCAAGATGTTGTGAAATTTGTTTCACAATCATTTAAAGGAGAAGCGTTGGCATGGTGGAGATGATTGCTCCAAGCCACGGGGAAAGTTCTACTCTACAACTTATCTTGGGGTCAATTTGTTGCATTAGTCAAGGAAAACTATTGCCCTCAGCATGAAGTAGAAAAGATAGAATCGGACTTCTTGACTTTGGTCATGGAAAATTTGAATTGTCAAGCATATGTGACAAGTTTCAACACTATGTCCCGCCTAGTTCCTTATCTAGTCACCCCTGAACCTAAACGCATAGCGCGTTTCATTGGAGGCCTAGCACCAGAGATAAAAGGGAATGTTAAAGCATCTAGGCCAACCACATATAGGTATGCGGTGGACTTATCCTTATCTCTCACCTTAGACGCAATCAGAATTAAGTCTGTTAAGGCTTCTGGCGAGAGAAGAAGAGAAAGAGAGGAGGAAAACTCTCATCGATATAACAAGAAGAAGAAGGGAAGCTCGGAGCGCGGGAAGGATTCCGAGGTTAGGAAGAACTCGAGTCAGCCTGATAACAGACCCAAATGCAGTAACTGCAAAAAGCAACATTATGGAAAATGTACAATAGACCCACGTGCTAAATTGTGTGGAATTTGCAAGACCAAGGGTCACAAAACCTTATAATGCAAGGGGATGAAGAACGCCACATGTTACAATTGTAACGAGGAAGGGCACATCAAAACCAACTGTCCAAAGCTTATAAAGAAGCTTGGAAAGGCCAGGAAAACAAATGCATGAGTCTTCCGGATGAACGCCAGGAGATGGTGCAGAAGAATAACTATATAGCAGGTACTTTTCCTTATCAAGCAGTTTATGCAGAAATTTATTTGATGCTGGCACATGTGATTCAATAATGAACGGTGACTGTTGAGAACTGTTGTCTCCGTCTGATTAGGACTTCGGTCATTTTATACGAAGTAGAAATTGGCCGGTGATACTTTATAAAATGCTCCAACAAACCTTAGATGGATATTTTATATCTAATAAGAATCACTCTTTTCTGATATTCCTATGGCAAGCTTTCAAGCTACCTAAATTCTTTAATATAATAAAGACAGATGTGACGTTTTGATCCTCTGTCAGAAAAGTGATGGACTAGGTCCAAATCTTTAATGCCATTGATGGTCTTTTGCGACCTAGGCTAAGTAATATTAATATATTTTAAATAACGTTCATTAAGAATGTTAGTGCTATAATAGCCTGTATAGGTTATTGACACCATAGTCAGTATATATTAAGGCCATCAGAACGAAAAATAGCAGTTGTTGGATTTCAACTAAGAAAATGTTTTATTGGTATTAGGAACCAATATCGAGTATGGCAAACTCGGATAAGACAACAGTCAATCGCGCCATTGATGACGCGACGCATGCTAATGATGCTGAAATTGTAAACCTTAGAATTTCCAAAGATGTTCTTCAAACTATGATAGACGCAGCCGTAGGAAAAGCTGTGAAGAGAGCTGTGAAAAAGTTAAAGGAGCCCCATGCTGCTCGGTCCAAATTTTATCTAGGACCACATTTCCTCACTCGTAAGAAGGATCTCGTTCATGCCTCTGATGCAAAGGATGAACTAAAAAGGAAAAGGGAGGTAGATAACTCCCAGAGTTCTAAGAAAAAGAACAAACAAAAGTCCGACCAGAAACCAGTATGTGAGACCTGCAAGAAGCGCCATTATGGGAAATGCAGGTTCGAACCAAAATCCAAATCGCAGCCCAGGGCTTGTGGGATCTGCAAGTCTAAGGGACATAAAACGTTGGACTTTAAGGACATGAAGAATGCAGTCTGTTTCGGCTGTAATGAGAAAGGCCACATCAAGACTACGTGCCCTAAATATGTCAAAGGAAATGCGGCGGAGGAAGTAAAGCCTAAAATTGAAAGCGCCTAAAATGCCCGAGCTAGTCCATAAATAATGGCATCAGGTACATTCCTTGGCATTTTATCAGTAATTTAAATACTAAGAGTTTTATTTTGGTTCGGATACCAGTAAATTCTTCATAAACTATAAGTATAAAAAAAATGGTGGAACCGGCCGTCCCCGGAATCGAACCTGGGTCTAGGCCACACCCTTTCGCGCGCCTAGCCAACTGAGCTAGGTGCCTAGTTTGTGAAAACTTCCATTTTGATTAAATATAAGCACATGTACAATAATAAACCTTCATAAACCATAAGCTTAGTAAACTTTTATATTAGCCACAAGGTATAAATTACCAAGGAAACCATAGTAACCGATTCTTCTCGTATCGGCAAGGAATCCTTATTGATCCGCAAGTTCTAGATGCCTAAAGTCTGTTGAACAGTTTTTCTTTTATTGATCCGCCTGTTCTAGATGCCTAAAGTCTGTTGAACAGTTTTTCTTTTATTGATCCGCCTGTGGATCCTTTACCTTCCGTTGTAATACTTTAACATTACCTATATTCGGAATGTAATATATTTATCTTTTGCTTCCGCTGTGCATTATTATATTGTGTTGTTTGACCATGATGTTACCAACTACGTCACGATACTCCCCTACCGGGCCCACCGGTGACACGTGGAAAATCGGGGTGTGACATCTAAGTAGCTCACGGCCGCCCGCTCCCGGGGCAAGGGGTCGTGGGTTGTGACAGAAGGTGGTATCGGAGCTACATCCACTGGTTTAAGCCAAAGAGGTGTTTTGCTGACACCAAAATTTTAATTAATTGTGTTAGGAAATAACTTATGTGACTATGTGTAAATATGTATATTATTGTTTTGTATTATTTAACAATCTGTTAGTTTACAGTATGAGTGAGCAAGGTACATCTGACGCTTACCGTCAATTAGCTAGTTCCCCAAAGAATGAAGGAACCTCATCACAGCCTACTCCTTCAGGGTACTCTGCTGATACCGTGGAAGGAATTTTCATCTTTAAGGCGCAACTCGAGGAACCATTACCTCCCAAAAAGAGAAGATGGTTTAGTGGGGGAGCACATGAGAGAAGGAAGAGGATGAAGAAATTACAACAACATAGAGCATTAGCAAAAGCCAATAGAGAAGTGAATGCCCAAACCCAGGAAGTAGTTAACAGACAGTTAGCAGATTTCCATATGCTAGCCACCACCACAGCAGATCCAAATCTTAATCAAATAGCTGAACCACAACCGTTGCCATTATTTCCGGAACAACCAATGGAGTTAGAACCTAATTAAGAAAACCAATTTCCCATACCAACATTTGATTCCAATGAGATACCTAGAATCCCAACACCTAATCCTTTAGAGTATGATCCATGGGAAGATGACAATAGGGTATATCAGGAACTATATCCTCAAGAAGAACCGATACCAAATCCCATATTACAGTATACCGACCTTAATCCTTTAGATTAATTCTGGAACAAGGACATGTATATTCGAAGTGTGTAAAGCAACCCATACCCATATGGAGAACCTATACCTCGATACCTTGACCCAGTGCCAGCACCACTACCACCCATGAGTGAAGAAAATGTGCAGGAACTTCGCACCTATGGCGAAGAGTTAGTAGAAGAAGGAAATAGGATTCGACAGATAGGAGAGAAGCTCGTGTGGAAATAAGACGAGTGAGAAATGCAGTATTGGATGAACGTCACCTAGTAAAATATAATATATATATATATATGTGTGTGTGTGTGTGTGTGTGTGTGTGTGTAGTTTGATAAAAAAAATCATCAATTAAAATAGATAACCTAATACCTATCGATGCATAACTACTAATGTGTTTATTTTTCAGTAGTAATTTGTAATCGATGCATATAGATATATAAAAAGAGTAAAGTCGCAATGTTTGACGTTTTTGATCAATTTGTTTTGTGATTGTTTGTATTAAATCTTATTCTGTGATATTAATACCTGATAAATGTTTACAATCCAGATGGACAATGAAGTAAAACAAGAAAACCAGAATAATGATAATAATGGAAACCAAGTAGATAACAGTGCCATTCAATATATAGTAGCACAAGGAACTATAGATGCCATGCCATATATTATCAAGACTGTTAAAGAAGCAGAAAATAATAAAACTGTAAGTGGAAATAAACGTCCACCTACCGAACCAAGTCACAACGTGAATAATGGACTGGTGTGTGAGAAGCGTGATATGATTTTATTAATATTTTGAGCCCATTTTACGCATTAGTCAAGTTTTAAATTTATAAAACACGATATTCTACTAACACTAAACACACACTTGGGCAAGTGCACCCATCTTGAGCGTAATATAGCGTTGGTAAGATACCGAGGTCGTCCAAGGACACAAGAGCATTTAATACCGGTTTATCCTCAACGTCCAATCAATCTAAATTTTTTTAGAGAAAAGTTTTGAAATATGAAAATAAAAACTAAAAATGCAGAAATAAAATAAAATAAAAACAGATAGACAAGATGAATCACTTGGATCCAACTCTCCTTTAATGTATCCTTTGATGATTTTCGCACTTTCGGACTTTTTAAGAGATTATCTTAGTTATAGTAGTAGGCCCCTCTTTTGAAGGTGACGTTACCATCAACCCATTGGTTTGAGTCAGCAGGAAAATACAATCCCAAAGGGTCGAGCTATTGAAAGATAATTAGTTAAGTTATTAATGCGAAAAGTGGTAGGCCCCTCTTTTGAAGGTGACGTTACCCTCGGCTAAGTGGTTTGAGTCAGCAAGGATACAATCCCAAGAAGCCGGTTTAATGTATTAATAGTAGTTTACATATGAAGGGTTCAAGCTATTCGCACCCCCGCCATCCAATACCAGTGGGTATTGAAGGAGGTCCTAGTAAGCTTGAACCAGGTCCTTGAAGGATCTATACACAGAACAAGGCAAGAACCTTACCAAACCATTCTCATAACCCCCGACCATGTAGTCAACATGCTTTTATATAGACCGTAGAAACATGAATGATGTAATATTTTACTTTATATAGACTGATGTGCGTGCGGTGTGATATATATTTAAGTATATTTTTAGCCCTTTTTACACATTAGTCAAGTTTTAAATTCATAAAACACGATATTTACTAACACCAAACACACATATAAGCAAGTGCATCCATCGTGAGCGTAGTATAGTGTTGGTAAGATACCGAGGTCGTCCAAGGACACAAGAGCTTTTAGTACCGGTTTATCCTCAACGTCTAATCAAATCAAAAGTTTAGAAAAATGTTTTTAAACAAGAAAATAAAACTAACTAAAAATGCTGAAAAATAAAAATAAAAGTAAAAACAGATAGACAAGATGAATCACTTGGATCCGACTCGTATTTAGTGTAACCTTTGATTATTTCCGCACTTTTGCACTTTTTAAGATATTATTTTAGTTATAGTAGTAGGCCCCTCTTTTGAAGGTGACGTTACCCTCAACCCAGTAGTTTGAGTCAGCAAGGATACAATCCTAAAGAGTTGGATTATTGAAAGATAATTAATTAAGTTATTAATGCATAATGTGGTAGGCTCCTCTTTTGAAGGTGAAGTTACCCTTGGCTAAGTAGTTTGAGTCAGCAGGGATACAATCCTAAGTAGCCGGGTTAGAGTTTTAATAGTAGTTTACATATGAGGGGATCAATGAGTTCGGACCCCCGCCATCCAATACCAGTGGGTATTGAAGAAGGTCTTACTAAAATTGACCTAGGTCCTTGCAGGATCTATACACTGAACAAGGCAAGACTCTTACCAAACCGTTCCCATAACCCCCGACCAGGTAGCCAACATATCTCTATATAGACCGTGGAGATATGAATGGTGTAAATCTTTTATTTTACATAGACATTAAAATAACGCCAAGACACCACGGACAAACGATAAGGAAGATTCACCTTCAACATAAGAAACTAGTTATTAAAGTCATTAAAACATAACCAAATAAAAAGTGCGAAAAGATTAAAAATAAAAAGTATTACACTAAACACTTGTCTTCACCAAGTGATGTAAGAGACTTAGTCAAACATGGCCTTTGATTGTCAAGAACTCTTATGATCAATCTTGGATCCCGAGACTACTCACACACTCTATGATGGATGATGGATGATGGTGGTGGATGTGGGTTGTGATGGTGGTGGTGGGTGGGTGAAGTGTGAGAGAGGTGGTTTGCCAAGGGATGGTTTGCAAGTGAGCCAAGCACCCCTATTTATAGCCAGCACAGAAGCCCGGACACGGCCGCGTGTCCACCCAACTTCTCTTTCTTCATTAAATGCTGTTTTTCTGCATTAGTTGACCACGCCCCCGTGGTGGGTCATGGAAGCTTCTACAGCTTTGTCTTTTCTGCAGACACTTGGGCACGCCCCTGTGCTCACTGAGCACGGGGCGTGTTCAGCCTTCTGTTCTCTTGTCTTTGTTTGGGGAGATGCTGTCGAGGGGTCAGGCATGCCACGTTTATTCCTTTTCTTGTATTATTGTTAGATTTAGCTGCATTTTTATTTCTTTTGTCCATTTAAGCTCTTTTAACCCTGAAAATACAAAAGGAAGACAAAAACACATTTTTTCCAACATTAGTACTAAAAAAGGGTCAGTTTCATGCCACATTTGATGTATTTTATATTTTGCATTTTGCACACATCAAGACAGTAAATTAACACCAAGACACCACGGAAAAATGATAGGAAGAATTCACCTTCAACATAAGAAACTATTTATTAAATTCATTAATACAAAATTAAATAAAAAGTGCTGAAAGATTAAAAACCAAAAGTAATACATAAAGGACTTGTCTTCCCCAAGTGATGTAAGAGGCTTAACCAAACATGGCCTTTAATTTGCAAGAACCCTTACGATCAATCTTGGATCCCGAGACTACTACACACTCTAAAGATGGA
The DNA here is from genome assembly GCA_030545235.1 of Helianthus tuberosus. Classification (NCBI taxonomy): domain Eukaryota; kingdom Viridiplantae; phylum Streptophyta; class Magnoliopsida; order Asterales; family Asteraceae; genus Helianthus; species Helianthus tuberosus. The sequence continues at coordinate 57,937,082 of CM060415.1, read as the reverse complement.
TGATGGTGGTGGGTGTTGGTGTTGTAGTGGTGGTGGAGTGGTGGTAAAGTGGGAGAGTAGTGGTTTGCCAAGGGATGCCTTTGAAGTGAACCAAACACCCCTATTTATAGCCTGCACAGTGCTCTGTCCACGACCCTGTGTCCAGCGGGCACGCCCCCGTGGCCAGCCTTTTCTCTTCCTTCATTAAATGCAAGTGTCAGCAGAGGGTCCCACACGACCCCGTGTTCAGCGGGCACGGCCCCGTGGTTAGTATCGTATCTGTACAATCAAGATTTTGCAAGATTCTGCGTATCTTTGCGTTGACCACACCCCGTGCTGAACTGGGCACGCCCCCGTGGTAGGCGTGGAAGCTTCTACAAGTTTGTCTTTTCTGTAGGCTCCTGGCCACGCCCCCGTGTCCAGCTGGGTACGGCCCTGTGGCCAGTCTTCTGTTTCTTTGTTTTTGCTTTTGCTTTTGCTTTTGCTTTGGGGATGTTGCCGAGGGGTCGGGCATGTTACGTTTATTCCTTTTCTTTGTATTTATGTTGGTTTTGCCTTCTTATTTGCTCCTTTTGTTCGTTTAAGCTCATTTAGTCCTGTAAATTCAAAAGGAAGACAAAAAAGCTTTTTCCAACATTAGTACTAAAAAGGGTTAGTTTTATGCCTCATTTGATGTAATTTATATGTTACATTTTGCACACATCAAATAACCCCACACTTGAATCTTTGCTTGTTCTCAAGCAAAACTGTTTAATTCGTGGCTTACACATCCAAATGGAAGAGGTAGAGGAGAAGTTTTGGGCTCATCTTGAGTGTCGGGAATCCAAGATCTTTTATTGGGTTTTATTTTTATTTTATTTACAATCCTATTCGTCATGATTTATTTAGAACATTTTATAAGAAAAATTACTTATTTGGGCATAACATGCCTCTTTAAAATTCCATTTATATACAAGTTCACATACCTCACGGGAGATCACTCAACACTCGGCCGAAGGTGTATTTTTGTGAAGCACTCTAGATCGGCATGGAACTTACTTCTACCATATGCTTGCCCAGCGATCAATCCTCCTCCTTTTTAACTAAAAACCTTCTTAAATATCAAGAGGACTTGGGGAAGGGTTAGGCTTGGGCTAAGGGTAGGTGGTTTTGGTTAGTGGTTAGTAAAAATCGCGAAAAGCGTAAAAAGCTTCGGTCGTCGTAAAACTTTTTGTTTTTGTGACTTTTATTCAAACTAAGCATATTCAAACAAGATTTCTTTGAGGAACTTGTTTGTTTATTGCAAGACTTTCATTTTTTAACGTCACAAGATAACCGAGCTTTTTACTAATACAAAGGGGTTTGAAAAGAAAAAGGTTTTGGTGGGTAAAGGGTGTTTGCTTTGTGGGTTTTGAAATGAAAAGGTTTAGGCTCAAAGGGGCTAACTAGGGGGATTTTGGGTAGGTGATAAAAAAATGGAAAATAATGGTGTTGAAAGGAAAATGGGCTAGTCCTAATTCCTCTATCATTTACTTACTTGGGTTCAAGTTGGTAACGACCGGGAATGTATCGTCGTGGCAAGTTCTAGAGTCATAAGAACCAAGCGGCTATTCACACAAGAAACGAAAACTGAGCATTTAGTTTAAAGATATATGCTTGTGTGCTCAATAAAGGCTCAAAACTCACTTGTTGTGGAAATGGGTTTATAATGTGATCAAGTATTATATAATCAAATTTTAATTAGATTTGTCATGCCTTTTCATAATTTTCTTATTTGGTTCTTTTTATCACGATACTATCGGTTGTAAATTTTGTAAGAATATAACCATTTTTAGAACTTGTTATTCCAAAATTAAACCAAGACAAGTAAAAAAATGAAAACTTTTTGAAAAAATTTGGGGTGATTAGCGGTTCCAATAGAGTTTTGTGCAAGGCTTGTTATTAGGACTTGCGAGATTCAAAGTTTTAGCATCCCCCCACACTTAAATTACACATTGTCCTGAACGTGTCCCAAAAATAAGTTTTTAGGTTGATTGAATGTGTAAAAAGGTGTTGAAAAACAAATTTTTATGTTACTGGGCGTCTAGCCACGGCCCCCTATTGGTCCGGGCACGACCCCGTGGTCAGATCGCCAGTAACAGAATTAAATAGAAGGTTGGCCATGGGGCGTGTTCAGCGAGCATGGCCCAGTGGCCAGTTACCTGAACTGGGAAAATTTCTGCAGAGCCTGGGCACAGGGCATATTGGGCTGAGCACGGCCCCGTGCTGAACTTGCTGTAATGCTGGAAAAGTTGTCGAGAGGCTCTGTTTTCGTGCATGGGGTGTGGTTTTAACGTTCCCTTGGTAACCTCCATCTTTCCGAGTGTGTTTTATTCCTGAAAGTAAATATAAACTAGGAAACATAAAAGTTAAACTAAACTAAAAACTACTGATAGTTCCTCGGAATGCCTCCGTGGTGTGCCACATTTATAAGGGTCCTTGGCTAGACCCAAAGTCAGTCATATGTTACCCGAGCGGGATGTCTCGCATCTCGTGTTGTACCGTTGGAGAGCATCATCCAAACTTGAGTCTATGACATCCATGTAGTTGACCGGGTCGTCCTCTACTCTTTTCCCAACCCCGAATTTCATTTCTTTGTCTCCAACCCGCAATGTTAACTTCCCATTACTCATATCCACCATTGCGTGAGCGGTGGCAAGGAATGGTCTTCCTAGAATGAGTGGTACTTCGGTGTCTTCCTCCATGTCGAGTATGACAAAGTCGGCCAGGAAGACAAAGTCTCCGACTTTTACTAATAAATTCTCAACGACACCTTGTGGGTATTTGATAGACCTATCGGCAAGTTGTATACTCATCTTTATGGGGCTTGTCTTACCTAGTCCGAGTCGGTCAAATATTGATGCGGGCATGAGATGTACTTGCTCCTTTGGGTTGGTTTCGGTATTGCTAGGTAATGCGCCTTGTGGTCTCTTAGAGAAATTTTGGGCTAGCTGATTTAGTTGTTTTTCAACGTTTTGAATACTAGCTTGTTAATTTCTAAAGTTAGATTCCGCCTGTAGGAATCGATCCGAGTACCTTTTTCGGTTTCGGAGATGAGGCATGAAACGATGTCTTCAAGCCTCCCCCATCCCCCTTGTTGTTGTTGAGTGAAATTTTTGTGACTCATTTCTTTATTGTTGTTGAAATTTTGTTCATTGATTTTGATTTTGATTTTGTTGCTTACTACTATTGCCGGGCTCCCTCCAACTAAGGTTAGCGTGGTTACGCCATCCTTGGTTATAAGTATTCGTTGGGGGACCCGGCGGCCTAGGTCTATTACAATGTAGTTTACCATTTCCGTTTGATTATCCATTTCTTTCATTCAACTCCAATTTTCATGTGGCCCACCACACCCTTCACAAGCCATAGCCGAGGCCGTTTTTGCCATTTCTAACTTTTTAATTTTCGAAGATTGGGCCTCGATTTGGGCTTGTAAAGAGGTGTTCTCATCTACTTTATGGGCGCCCAGGGCAATAGATTTTGTGCCTCGGGGTGTGTGCCATTGAAAATTGTTTTGAGCAATTTCCACAATTTGATTATAAATTTCATTTGGGCAACGATTACCTAGGAGTCCCCCGGAGCTAGAGTCGAGTGTTTGTCCTGTATGTGGCAACAACCCTTTATATAAAGTGGATACTTGTTGCCGCACTGCGAGACCATGATGAGGACATTTCCTCAAGAGCTCCTTGAATCTTTCCAAAGTTTCATATAAGGATTCCCCGCCCTCATGTGAATATGTATTGATTTCAGTCATTAATTTAGCGGTTTTTGAGGGCGGGAAATACTTATATAGAAATTTTTGGGCAGGTCATCCCAAGTGTTTACCGAACCACTTAGGAGGATGTTAAGCCAAGCCTTAGCTCGGTCTTTGAGTGAAAATATGAACATTTGGAGGCGGATGGCGTCGTTCGATGCTCCGTTGATCCAGAAAGTGTCACATATTTACAAAAAGTTGTTAATATATAAATGGGGATCTTCATCAGCTAGGCCATGGAAGGTTGCGGAATTTTGGAGCATTTGAATCAAATGCGGCCGAAGTTCGAAGTTATTGGCATCGACATTCGGTGCATTGATAGCGGCTCCGAGATTACCGACCGTGGGCCGTAGGTAATCCATTAGGGTACGCTGATCCGCCATTAGGAGTTGGTCCCCCGAAGATTTCTCTTGATTTTTAGCTTTTAGTCTCTTTCTTAGAAAGCGTTCGGGTTCGTCTAGAGGCTCTTTTATGTCTTTATTGGAACTGGAGCTCATGCACTGCGTATAAAGTTCAAGTGTTGCGACTGGGTTCCAAGTCCTGCGATAAAAACAAAAAGAACGTTGGTCAGGTTTCTCACCACGGCCCCGTGGTCGCTGACCCGGCCCGTGGTCGTGGTTACAGTGGTTGTTTTCTGGATCCCAGTTACTAGGAAGTTCAGCACGGCCCCGTGGTCACTCTTCAGTAACTCAGAAAACAAGAACTGCCAGTAAGATTGATGAGCACGACCCATTGTCCGACTAGGCACTGCCTGTGCTGAAGTCTGCAGAAACTGAAAAAATTAAAGAAAAATCCTAAAAAATAAAAAAATAAGTAAAAATACGTAGGCCGTTGATTCCAAACTTTCTTAAAATCCTTGTGTCCCCGGCAGCGGCGCCAAAAACTTGGTGTGTGCGAAGCGTGATATGATTTTATTAATATTTTGAGCCCATTTACGCATTAGTCAAGTTTTAAATTTATAAAACACGATATTCTACTAACACTAAACACACACTTTGGCAAGTGCACCCATCGTGAGCGTAATATAGCGTTGGTAAGATACCGAGGTCGTCCAAGGACACAAGAGCTTTTAATACCGGTTTATCCTCAACGTCTAATCAATCTAATTTTTTTAGAGAAAAGTTTTGAAATATGAAAATAAAGACCAAAAATGCAGCAATAAAATAAAATAAAAACGGATAGACAAGATGAATCACTTGGATCCAACTCACCTTTAATGTATCCTTTGATGATTTTCGCACTTTCGGACTTTTTAAGAGATTATCTAAGTTATAGTAGTAGGCCCCTCTTTTGAAGGTGACGTTACCCTCAACCCAGTGGTTTGAGTTAGCAGGGACACAATCTCAAAGGGTCGGAATATTGAAAGATAATTAATTAAGTTATTAATGCGAAAAGTGGTAGGCCCCTCTTTTGAAGGTGACGTTACCCTCGGCTAAGTGGTTAAGTCAGCAAGGATACAATCCTAAGAAGAAGGTTTAATGTATTAATAGTAATTTACATATGAGGGGTTCAAGCTATTCACACCCCCGCCATCTAATACCAGTGGGTATTGAAGAAGGTCCTAGTAAGCTTGAACCAGGTCCTTGTTGAATCTATACACTGAACAAGGCAAGAACCTTACCAAACCATTCCCCTAACCCCCGACCAGGTAGTCAACATGCTTTTATATAGACCGTAAAAACATGAATGATGTAATCTTTTACTTTATATAGACAGTAAAGTAACGGCAAGACACCACGAAAAAATGATAGGAAGAATTCACCTTCAACATAAGAAACTAGTTATTAAAGTCATTAATACAAAACCAAATAAAAAGTGTCAAAAGATTAAAAATCAAAAGTAATACATAAAAGACTTGTCTTCACCAAGTGATGTAAGAGGCTTAACCAAACATGGCCTTTGATTGGCAAGAACCCTTACGATCAATCTTGGATCCCGAGACTACTACACACTCTAAAGATGGATGATGGTGGTAGGTGTTGGTGTTGTAGTGGTGGTGGAGTGGTGGCAAAGTAGTAGAGTAGTGGTTTGCCAAGGGATGCCTTTTAAGTGAACCAAACACCCCTATTTATAGCCTACACAGTGCTCTAGCCACGGCCCCGTGTCCAGCGGCCATGCCCCCGTGGCCAGCCTTTTCTCTTCCTTCATTAAATGCAAGTGTCAGCAGAGGGTCCCACACGGCCCCGTGTTCAGCGGGCACGGCCCCGTGGTCAGTATCGTATCTGTACTATCAAGATTTTGCAAGATTCTGCGTATCTTTGCGTTGACCACGCCCCGTGCTGAGCTGGGCACGCCCCCGTGGTAGGCATGGAAGCTTCTACAGGTTTGTCTTTTCTGCAGGCTCCTGACCACGCCCCCGTGTCCAGCTGGGAACGGCCCCGTGGTCAATCTTCTGTTTCTTTGTTTTTTCTTTGGGGATGTTGGCGAGGGGTCAGGCATGTTATGTTTCTCCCTTTTCTTTGTATTTATGTTGGTTTTGGCTCCTTATTTGCTCATTTTGTTCGTTTAAGCTCATTTGGTCCTGTAAATTTAAAAGGAAGGCAAAAAAAAAAAGCTTTTTCCTACATTAGTACTAAAAAGGGTTAGTTTTATGCCTCATTTGATGGAATTTATATGTTACATTTTGCACACATCAGGACCATTAATCCAAGTACCTATTCCAAAAAGAAGAAGAACTGTTTCATATGGTTGTTTTAATAAAGAATTCTGGTTTTGCAAACCAATAGAGTTCTCTAGCAATGAAGGAGCCATTGCAGCTTAACGTTGGATAGAAAAGACAGAAGCAGTCTTAAAAATAAGCAAATGTGCAGATGAAGATAAGATTTTGTTTGCTTCAGTGGAATACCATTCTCCAGTCTAAAGGAAGTGATAAAGTTTATAATATGGAATGGACCGACTTTAAGGATATAGTCGAAAGAAAATTCTGTCCACCTCATAAAAAGAACAAATTGCCAATAAGTTCTTAAATCTTAAAATGACTGGAATAGACTGCAAAGGTTACATTACCACATTCTTTGAATATTCTAGAATAGTACGAACCTTAGCTTCACCAAAACCAGTATTAATCTCTCGTTACATTTGGGGATTAATTAGTGAGATCAGACACTTAGTCAAGGCAACCAGACCACAAACTATAGAAAAAGAAGTAGAACTGGCTAACACCTTGACTGATGAATTGGTACGCACACAGGAGGAAAACCAGAGAAAGAACCTAGCCTAAAGGCTTACCCAAGAAATTCTTTACGGGAATACCTTCCGTGGAAAAGGTAGAGGTTCTACTTCTTCACCTTAGTGTAAGTACTGCAAAAAGAAGCACTCAGGAAGGGGTTCAATATACTGCAACTTCTGCAAAATATCTAGACACAAGGAGGAAGACCGCAGGAAGAAACCTAGCAATAGGCTATGCTTCAATTGTGGAGAACCCAGGCATATCAAACTGAACTGTCCGAAACTAACTCTAGCGACAATCAACAAAGATACAGCAACTGAAGGACCTAAGAAGAATGCCAGAGCATTTTTCTGACAGCTGAAGAAGCCAAGATGATTCCGGATGTGATTGCCGGTACGTATTTAGTTAATGATATTTTTGCTAAAGTATTATTTGACTCTGGTGAAAAACAAAGTTTTATTAATACTTTTTTTCTGCAAACTTCTCAATCGACCATTCACTAAACTTCAACAAGATTGTCTGGTAGAGACGACAAATGGAGAATCCATTAAGATAAGTGAAATCCTGCAGGGAGCAAGGATAGAAATTCTCAACCATGATTTTATTGCTAACCTTTACCCGATGAATCTGGCTGGATTTGATATCGTATTAGGAATGGATTGGTTGGTAGCCAATCATGTCAGCATTTTATATGATCAAAAGTCTGTGCAAGTAAGTACACCAAATGGTGAAAAGATCACAATTAAAGGAGACAAGCCAACTAGGTCAACAAAATTCATCTCTGTGATGAAAGCGGCAAGCTATGAAAGGAAAGGATCACTGGTGTATATGATTTATATAATCATTAACACTAAAGGAAAAGAATTCAAAGATATTCCAGTAGTATCTAAATTCTCAGATGTATTTCCAGAAGAATTACCTGGATTACCACCAAATAGAGAGGTAGAATTTAGAATTCACCTAATACCATGGACAACACCGATTGCCAAGGCACCTTACCGTTTAGCACTAACAGAGATGCAGGAACTGAAGAAACAGTTGGACGAACTTCTGGAGAAAGGTTTCATACAACCTAGTTGTAACGCCTGACATTTTTTTGTATTTCTATTTTTTTTAGAAAATACGAGTTCGTTTCCTATTTACAGAAACGCAGTTGAAATCTGATCGAAAAACGATTTAAAAACGGAAAACAACGCGTTTTACGCAACTAACGGACGCACTCTACAAAAATCGATTACCAACATAATTTCACGTATTTAAACTTAAAATAATATTACACGCCCTTTTACGAAGCTCGTATGCGAAAACGGGTCCAGAAACTCAATTGGGCCGCTAACGGGTTTAAGCCCAAGCCCACTTAACCCACACTTAACCTAGCTACTTAAGAGAAGGAAGCCCTAATCCCTTTCACATCTTGCAACTGACATCACACACCCCTTCTTCCTTCCTGATCTTCCGGTCACAGGCGCCGCATCTCCGGCCGACTACCGGCGACTGTTTCTTCTCCGATGAACTCCCCAGCACCTCCTCCTCCCTCTCTACACCACAACCATCTCCCTCTCACTCCAAGTCTCACTGTTCTATCTCTCGCGTATCGGCCGACGGCCTCCTTACCGGCGTCCGTCGATGGCGTCGATGATGATGATGTTACTGTTGTTGTTGTTGGTGGTGATGACATATTGATGATGGTGATAATGAAGATGGCAGTGCCACCTCAGACGACGACGGTGGTTACCGTCTGTCTTCCAGCGGTAACCGGTGAAAAGTCAATGCACCGACGAACCTTCGACAAAACTCCGTTCGGTTCGATTCAAGGCTCGAGCCGCGGTTCCAGTTTGGGTTCATTCTGATTTGGTGCAGGCTAACCTTGTTCCTGTTTGGGTCTCGTTTTCGTTTCGGGTTCGGGTTCGGTGGACAGCCAGTTGGGTTGGCTCGGGTCTCGACTCGAGTTCCGATCAACATCAGTTCGGGTCCGACGAGTTCACGGTAACACCCCCCTTGTTCACTTCTAATTTTATTTTAATTTTTGAAAGTCCGTTGATGATTTGTTTGGTTGTCTGATTCGCGTTCGATGTGGTTTCGGGAGACTCGGTTCAGTTGGATTTCGGTTCGAGTTGACCGGTCTCAGCTGGTCAACATCTGGCTCGGGACTCGGCTCGTATTACGGTTCAGTTGATGTCTCGATCAAGTCCGAGTGCGGTTCAGACTCGGTACCGTGGTTGGCCCAGGTTATGTTCATTCGGTTTAGTTCAAATTGGGTTTCATTCTCGGGCTCGGGTTCGGTCAAAACAGTCAATCGACTTAGTTATGATGTTCGGGTCAAACCTGGTCAACTGTTCGACATAAGGCTCAGTAAAAGTGCCAGGACGCGAGTTATGTTTTTATTGTTTTATCTAAATATATGTTTTATTCATGGAATCGAACATGGTATAACTTGTAAACAATTTTATGTATATACATATTGTTTTGGATTAATTGTTGAATTTTGAAAATTATAACGACAACTTGTAGTGTCAGGATCGTCCAAAAAACAGAGGAAACTCTGCCCAATTTTCGTTAATATATATATATATATATATATATACACCTTATAGTCGAACCACTAAAGAAAACGTATCGAATTCAAATAACTTTTATAACAATAAGTATAAAAGTATAATTATTTTTGACGACACACCTATAATATTTTGATGGACTTAATTTAGAATTATTCTATAAACTATATAAAAAATATATATATATATATATATTTATATATATATACATATATCAGCAAGTTGTACTCTAAATTCCCAATTCAAATCCTCCGTCATAATTTTTCCGCTTACTCTTACACCTTCGTTTCCATCCTCCTAATTTCATACACTCGTCAACAATTGGATAATCGGAAGACTTAGCAATTCTGTGAGTATACTCGAACCCATATTTACTTTTAAACACTTTGGGTGCAACATGTGTTCTATATTAAACGCACGAAACTTGAAAACTATTTGAATCATTCTCTATCCATATTTGAACATGAAACTATATGATGCTTGTTAATCTCGTATGTGATGTTAAACTTTTTTGTCTATATGCTCATTAACTTCGTACAAGCCTGCCTTAACAATTATAGCGCTATAGGAGTAATGCATCACCCACGATTCTTGGGGTATTGTTAAGTCAAACATGTTAACCTCCCTTTATTCTATCCGGGGATAGGCTATTTTAACGCATTGGATTCTTGGGTTTAAACATATCCTTGAAACCGTTACGACATACTAGTAACTTGCATATTGTGAATCATGTTGGATAAGAGCCTTAGACTATTTTAAAACCATTTTTATGCTATGTATCAAAACTTGTATACCCGCCTCTGCTTTTTCATTGAACTCTATTTTAATACATGTTGCAGGTTCGATAGACAAGATGATGCTAAGTGAAGAAACAAGACTTAAGTGGACTTAGAAACACACTTAAATTAATCAATTTTGTATTAGGTGTTTGGAAACAATGTTGTTCGTAATTGATTATTGTATGACATTTTTAGTAAATTTATGAAATCAAATTTAAATTTTATTGTCACATAGTGTTATGAAGTCTCTTGCAATCTATTTCGTCTCATCCCGATGTTTCCGCCATCGGTTGGGGTGTGACAGATTGGTATCAGAGCCATAACTATAGGGAATTAGGAAAAGTAGGAATGCTTTCACCTAGTCTATAGTTTTAGAGCTTATTCTTATGCTTTGCTTGAAACTACATGCATGCTACTGAATTTGCTTCTTGTTTATCCTCTTTTGAACTTTTAAACATATATGTCACTTATGTGTTAATACTTGACATGCTGCCCTTATGAGACTAATACTTGTTCTATTATGTGTCGATACTTGTTTAAGGATCTATTATTATGTGTATTTATCGACATGCCTCCTTATGTGTTTATACTTGATCGTTTATTTCCTTAACATTCACTGTTTCTAAGGCTTTTGCTTGATTATTCTAAATCCGACAACACTCATATTATACAAACGAGACGAGTTTACTAGAATAGGCGTGAAACCCACAATTTGGTAAATGAATCTCATCCCGCCTGATTCTATTTTTGCACGAAATTCACCATTAAGTTAGGAGTGAAATCCACATCTTAATGGAAATTTCAAATTCTAGTGGACCCTCGTCAACGTGTCGAAATTTAATTTGACCCGACGAGTACCAACCACACTTAGGGTACGAGGTCGTCAAGTTAGGGGTGAAACCCGCATCTCATCGACTAGTCCCACTCCTTGATTTAACAAATCCTGTCAAGTCTCGAATTTTGATTGAATTGGGGCATGTAGTAACCAGAAGGGTGAATACCATTAACCGACTTGTCGGCGAGAGTATACCACCTATTAGTCCAAAGCATGTTTCTCAATTTCAAAAGACTTTTCGACCACTTTGGTTAGTCAACGTTCCGTTTTGGAACCATCCAAGTTTTTATCAAACTTTTATGATGAAACTCCCCCTTGTCAATTTTGAACCATTTTTGAGGTTTCACTCTTACGCATACATCATACTATTACTTTTCATACAATTATACATTATTAGCATGCATAATTTCACGTAATTTCATTTACACTTTTGTAACAACGAGTGGAGACATATCATCAAGATAGGAGTGATTTCCTTACCTTGTCGATTAACTCTGCTTCTTTTCTCATCTTACAACGACCTCACCAACGGATTAGGGGTGATTCCCTTACCTGAGTGATCGTTACCAATGCTTTCTTTTAATAGACTATATTAAGAAAATACAATCATGTTTATATCTAAATCGTTTATCATTAGTCAAATCTCTAATTAAATCAAAATGCATTGTTTATATAAACGAACTTCTTATCTTACAATCTATTTTCATATAACTCTCACACACAAAATTCGTAATTTTTCCGTAAACGCTTATTTCTCGACATTTAAAACTTCACGAAATGCTACTCACCAACTTAGTCGGTCTAACAAATCCATTGCTCGCAAAATTTCGTATTCCACGTAATTACTAAATCGCACTCATCTTGCATCATTATACTAAAGATTGTTATTTTCAATTGATAATCAAACCAAATTTTCATACAAAATATTACAAATATTATCCGATCGTTTATCAAAACTCTTTTCAAGATCAACCAAATATTTTATTAACAAAACCTTTCACAATCACTAAGTTCATATACCAAATTCCTTTTCTAAGGATCAGCTTTTTCACAAGAATCTGTAAATTTCAAAATTTTCTAATACAAAGTTACTTAAAACGATGCGAACTTGTTAATCCCTAGAACTTTTCAAAACCTCACTCGATACGTCAATTAAATTCAAAACACGTGGACAAGGAAATTTCATAAGGACCGACAAAATTTCAACTTATGTAAACTCTTTTAGAATCGTAGTAGCTTTTCCATTCTTTTTACAAAGTACGTTTCACGTAACCAATAGCTGTTTTATACTCCCTTACATTCACAAACTAGATTCTACATTCCATGACAACTCGATCTATATTAACTTCACGTTTTGCGCAAACAACTATATATGCATATCATTTTACACGTTCTAGTCCATATCTCACAACAATCTCACGTGTGTCACTCATTCCCTTTTTCTTTCATACTCAAAACTTTTAATCTTTTACGCGTATAAACTCGTGTATTTCAATTTATACTATAAGCAAAATCATTATTCCCTACATCTATACTTATACATTTTATGCAGTCACTTATGTTCACACTTACACATTTATGTTATACTCGTGATTCAAAATTCATACTTTTACGTTTATACATACACTCACAATAATACATTTACGTTGTACTTACATTCATGTTTATACTACATTCATATTCATGTTCATACATTTTATGTTTTCATTTACACTTGTACAACTTTGTTTACGCTTACTTTCATACACGTGTATTTTATTCATACTTAAACCTTCATGTTTTACACCTATATTCACATTCATATCTATACTCATACGCTCTATGTATATGCTTATACTCATGTTTGTACTCACATTTATACTCATTTTTCATACACGTTATGCTTATACTTTTACTCATACTTCTGGCATGCGTTTTGTGTTTATGTTCACGTGCGTGTTCATGTTTGAACTTATACTATGCTCATGCTTTTTACTCAAAAATTTATACTTTCGCACCTATACGCGAGCGAAACCCGAGGGATTCGCTTACGTTGGTCTTATACTATTTGGAACGCTAACATGCTTATATGTTACACTTTTATACGCACACAATCTTATTTTCAAAATTTATGCATACCTTGATTCATATGCAACTAGTACAAGCTATGTGGATCATGCGCCGATTGGTATAATCGCGGGTGCACAAGGGATTATAGTAATGGATGTATGAGAACCATAGAGTGTACTACTGTGTATGGTAAGACACAAAACGTAACATGACACCGAATACGAAACGGACGTAACGTGGTCAAAACATGGTGGATACACCACTGGTACTTCCTATATATAAGTGTTTTCACCTTATTACCAAACTTTCATGAAACGTGCCATGAGAAATTCAGTGTTCTGCAGACCTTTGGAACTAATACGTTAACTTTAAAAACTCACACACGCATTGCTAAGCGCGCGATATCCGATCATTCATGACGAGACTTCATTCTTAAAACCATGTTTTTGTTCGTCCAACACACTTAAGCCATCCTTATACTCGTATTGATTCATTAGATCAATCGTTCACCCCTATACCCCCATTATTCTCCGTTTACAATCTAGTCTGTTTAAACGTTCGAATTCTATTCTACCTCCTTACTTTTAAAACTATCTTTCTACTCCTTATTCATGTGCAAACAACCGTAGTTGGTCGTTACCTCCAAAACCGTTTAATTTATACCAAACTTTCTCGTTTCTCTTAATAAACAATTTCCTACGGACACGTGATTTAATACCATACTTAAACTTTCCAGGCAAGCTACCTCACTTTTCATCAAAATACAAACCGTTTTGCACAAAATTTTCCTCTTAACACGACACATTTCTATATGTACGTCTCCATTTTCATTTATTCAAAACTTTTTAAACTCACTTAGCCTATACACACACGTCCACGTTTTTACTTATGCTTAATATCTCGATTCATTTCCGCCAAACAAACTCTTTTTAACAAAACCTATCATTCTATCCTTCTTAAAGTCTTCCTCTTGAATAAATTTCAGGACGAATTTTCCTAAAGGAGGGGAGACTGTAACGCCTCGCATTTTTTTGTATTTCTATTTCTTTTAGAAAATACGAGTTCGTTTCCTATTTTTAGAAATGCAGTTGAAATCTGATCGAAAAACGATTTAAAAACGGAAAACAACGCATTTTACGCAACTAACGGACGCACGCTACAAAAATCAATTACCGACATTATTTCACGTATTTAAACTTTAAAATAATATTACACGCCCTTTTATGAAGCTCGTGTGCGAAAATGGGTCCAGAAACGCGATTTGGCCGCTAACGAGTTTAAGCCCAAGCCCATTTAACCCACACTTAACCTAGCTATTTAAGAGAAGGAAGCCCTAATCCCTTTCACATCTTGCAGCCGACATCACACACCCCTTCTTCCTTCCCGATCTTCCGGTCACCGGCGCTGCATCTCCGGCCGGCTGCCGGCGACTGGTTCTTCTCCGACGAACTCCCCAGCACCTCCTCCTCCCTCTCCACACCACAACCATCTCCCTCTCACTCCAAGTCTCACTGTTCTATCTCTCACGTATCGGCCGACGGCCTCGTTACCGGCGACCGTCGATGGCGACGACGATGATGATGTTACTGTTGTTGTTGGTGATGACAGATTGATGATGGTGATAACGAAGATGACAGCGCCACCTCAGACGATGATGGTGGTTACCGTTTGTCTTCCAGCGGTAACCGGTGACAAGTCTCGGCACCGACGAACCTTCGACAAAACTCCGTTTGGTTCGATTCAAGGCTTGAGCTGCGGTCCAGTTTGGGTTCGTTCTAATTCGGTTCAGGGTAACCTTGTTCCTATTTGGGTCTTGTTTTCATTTTGGGTTCGGCGGACGGCCAGTTGGGTGACCGGCGGCGATAGTGGTACCGGCAGCTCTGGTTCCGGTTTGGCTCGGGTCTCGACTCGAGTTCCGATCAACATCAGTTCGGGTCCGACGAGTTCACGGTAACACCCCCCTGTTCACTTCTAATTTTATTTTAATTTTTGAAAGTCCGTTGATGATTTGTTTGGTTGTCTGATTCGGGTTCGATGTGGTTTCGGAAGACTCGGTTCAGTTGGATTTCGGTTCGAGTTGACCGATCAAAGCTGGTCAACATCTGGCTCAGGAATCGGCTCGTATTACGGTTCAGTTGATGTTTCGATCAAGTCCGAGTGCGGTTCAGACTCGGTACCGTGGTTGGCCCAGGTTATGTTCATTCGGTTTAGTTCAGATTGGGTTTCATTCTTGGGCTCGGGTTCGGTCAAAACAGTCAACCGACTTAGTTATGATGTTCGGGTCAAACTCGGTCAACTGTTCGACACAAGGCTCAGTAAAAGTGCCAGGACACAAGTTAAGTTTTTATTGTTTTATCTAAATATATGTTTTATTCATGGAATCGAACTTGGTATAACTTGTAAACAATTTTATGTATATACATATTATTTTGGATTAATTGTTGAATTTTGAAAATTATAACGACTACTTGTAGTGTCGGGATCGTCCAAAAACAGAGGAAACTCTGCCCAATTTTTGTTAATATATATATATATATATACACACACACACTCTATAGTCGAACCACTAAAGAAAACGTATCGAGTTCAAATAACTTTTATAACAATAAGTATAAAAGTATAATTATTTTTTACGACACACCTATAATATTTTGATGGACTTAATTTAGAATTATTCTATAAACTATATACTATATATATATGGTGAGGTTCCGGTAAAAAGGACCTTTTTCGTGAGAAGTGTGAGAAGACATAGAAATTGATATGTAGGCATCATGTTTTGAACTTAGGCATGATGTTTTGGGTTGTTTTAGCAAGAAAAACACCAAATATAACAATTTAAAACACAATGCAACGTATTATGAGCGTGAGATTTAAAACACACTACTTAACACTTAAAACACACCACTTAACGTTCTTGGCATGGTGTTTTAAGTTTTAAGCCTAGAATTCATTGCATTGTGTTTTAAATTGTTATGTTTGGTATTTTTCTTGCCAAAACAACCCAAAACATTATGCCTAAGTCCAAAAGAAGATGTCTACATATGAATCTTTATGCCTTCTCACACTTCTCACGAAAAGTGTCCTTTTTACAGGATCCTAAGACTATATATATATATATATATATATACATACATATATCAGCAAGTTATACTCTAAATTCCCAATTCATATCCCCCGTCTTAATTTTTCCGCTTACTCTTACACCTTCGTTTGCTCATATAGGGTGACCTCGTTGTTCCATCATCCTAATTTCATACACTCGTCAACAATTGGATAATCGAAATACTTAGAAATTCTGTGAGTATACTCGAACCCATTTTTACTTTTAAACATTTTGGGTGCAACATGTGTTCTATATTAAATGCACGAAACTTGAAAACTATTTGAATCACTCTCTATCCATATTTGAACATGAAACTATATGATGCTTGTTAATCTCGTATGTGATGTTAAACTTTTGTGTCTATATGGTCATTAAATTCGTACAAGCCTACCTTAACAATTATAGCGCTATAGGGGTAATGCACCGCCCACGATTCTTGGGGTATTGTTAAGTCAAACATGTTAACCTCCCTTTATTCTATCTGGGGATAGGCTATTTTAACGCATTGGATTCTTGGGTTTGAACATATACTTGACACCGTTACGACATACTAGTAACTTGCATATTGTGAATCATGTTGGATAAGAGCCTTAGACTATTTTAAACCCATTTTTATACTATGTATCAAAACTTGTATACTTGCCTTTGCTTTTGCATTGAACTCTATTTTAATACATGTTGCAGGTTCGATAGACAAGATGATGCTAAGTGAAGAAACAAGACTTAAGTGGACTTAGAAACACACTTAGATTAATCAATTTTGTATTAGGTGTTTAGAAACAATGTTGTTCGTATTTGATTATTGTATGACATTTTTAGTAAATTTATGAAATCAAATTTAAATTATATTGTCACATAGTGTTATGAAGTCTCTTGCACTCTATTTCGTCTCATCCCGATGTTTCTGCCATCGGTTGGGGTGTGACACTAGTTCATCCCTGGCAGGATCACCAGGCTTGTTCGTCAAGAAGAAGGATGGATCGATGCGTATGTGCATTGATTATAGGGATTTGAACAAGGTTACGATTAAGAATCGATACCCACTACCGAGAATCGATGATCTGTTCGATCAACTTCAAGGAGCTTGATTCTTTTCTAAAATTGATTTACGTTCAGGATATCATCAATTGAAAGTACAGGAAGAGGACATTCCTAAAACTGCTTTCAGAACAAGGTACTGTCATTATGAATTTACCGTCATGCCATTTGGTTTAACCAATGCCCCCGCTGCGTTTATGGACATGATGAACATAATATGTAAACCATATCTGGATAAATTCATAATTGTTTTTATAGATGATATTCTTATTTACTCTAAGAGTAAAGAGGATCA
This sequence comes from Helianthus tuberosus, assembly GCA_030545235.1. Lineage (NCBI taxonomy): Eukaryota > Viridiplantae > Streptophyta > Magnoliopsida > Asterales > Asteraceae > Helianthus > Helianthus tuberosus. The sequence goes on along the minus strand of CM060415.1, from coordinate 57,919,505 downwards.
TGCAATCATTTGTTTATACTTCTAAATTTGCTAAGAAAAGAAAAGTTTTATGCTAAATTTTCAAAATTCGAATTCTTGTACGAAGTGCAATTCCTTGGACACCTGGTTAATCATGAAGAGAATTACACAACCCATGATCTAGAGTTAGGAGCTATAATTTTTGCCCTTAAGATTTGGAGACACTATCTTTACGGTAGCAAGTTTATTGTCTTCACAGATCATAAGAGTCTAAGATATGTTATTGGCAAAAGGAATTAAATATGAGACAGAGACATTGGATGGAGATTCTTAGTGATTATGATTATGATATCCAGTATCATGTAGGAAAGGCTAATGTAGTAGCTGATGCTTTAAGTCGAAAGTATCATGAAAAGCCAAAATGAGTACGTTCTCTCAAGTTAAATCTGCAGATAGATTTAAATGAGCAAATTAGAGAGATATAGGAAACATTAACCAAGGACGATACTGAAAGATTAAAAGGAATGATTAAAGAATTAGAACAAGGAACAGATGGAATTTGGAGATTCCATAAGAAAAGGATCTGGATTCCTAAACAAGGAAACCTACGCCACCGAATTTTAGAAGAAGCCCATAAGTCTAAGTATACGATACATCCTAGTAATGATTAGATGTATCAAGATTTAAGGAAGAATTTCTGGTGGATAGGAATGAAAAAGGATATAGCAACCTATGTTGCTAAATGTCTAACATGTTCACAAGTTAAGGCTGAATATCAGAAACCCACAGGGTTATTGCAGCAACTAGAAATGCCAATATGGAAATGTGAATTGATAATAATGGACTTTGTTACTAAATTACCCAAGACACGAAAAGGTAATAATACAATCTGGGTGATTGTAGACAGATTAACCAAATCTGCTCATTTCTTACCTATAAAGGAAACTTTCAGTATGGAACAGTTAACCAAGTTATATGTAAACGAAATAGTTTCATTACATGGAATTCCTTTATCTATTGTTTCTGATAAAGATAGCCATTTAACTTCTCATTTTTGGACAAGTTTCCAAAAAGTAATGGGAACCAGGATAAATCTAAGCACTGCATATCATCCTCAAACAGACGGACAAAGTGAAAGGACAATTCAAACAATGGAATATACGCTTAGAGCCTGTGTAATTGATTTTGGAGGAAATTGGGATGATCATTTACCATTAATAGAATTTTCCTATAATAACAACTATCATACCAGGATAAGTGCTGCACCATTTGAAGCACTTTATGGACGGAAGTGCTGAACCCCAATCTATTAGACAGAAATTGGAGAAAAGTAACTATCTGGACCTCAGATAGTACAAGAAACAACGGACAAGATTATTCAATTCAAGGAAAGACTAAAAGCAGCCCGAGATCGTCAAAAGAGTTATGCAGACGAAAACCCTTGCAATTTCAAGTTGGAGATAAGGTATTGTTAAAAGTTTCTCCATGGAAAGGAATAGTCCGATTCGTTAAAAGAGGAAAGCTAAGCCCTAGGTATGTTGGACCTTGTGAGATTATCAAAAGAATAGGACTAGTAGCTTATTAGCTACAACTACCAGAGGAAATGGCAGGAATACATGATGTGTTTCATGTATATAATCTCAAGAAATGCTTAGCAGACGAATCATTAATGATACCTCTTTAGGACATAGAGGTAAATAAGAAACTTAAGTTCGTAGAGAAACCACTACAGATTGAAGATAAAAAGATCAAGAATCTCAAACATAAAAGACTAGTTCTGGTCAAAGTGAAATGGGATTCCAAGAGAGGACCATTGTATACTTGGGAGCTCGAATCAGAGATGCAAAGGAAATACCCACACCTGTTCCAGTAGACCTTGAGGACGAGATCTAAAACAAGGTGGGGAGAATATAACAACCCTCCTAAAATCCTTAACACGGAGCTCGAATCAGAGATGCAAAGGAAATAGCCACACCTGTTCCAGTAGACCTTGAGGACGAGATCTAAAACAAGGTGGGGAGAATATAACAACCCTCCTAAAATCCTTAACACGACCCCAAACATCCCTAATATATCCCGAATATACGTTAGCAGGCCTAAATAACCTTAATATTTATAAAAATCAAATAAAAACAAATATATGAAGACCTCGTGGGCCGCGACCCGGTCTTCATATGCTGTCGCGGGGCGTGACTCAGTGCCACCAGGCGGCACACCTTGGTGCCACATGTCCGGTTACACGGCTAAGCTATACTGTTGATTCACCATAGCTAGGACCTACCCTAGGTCTCTCGCGGGCCGCATAAGAAAGAGAGCAAGAGCTCGCGGGCCGCGAGCTGCCATCATCCAGACCTATATAAGGAGGCCTCAGCCTCAGAATTCATCGTTCAAAATTTTCTTTTCTCTCCCAAATATAATAGACATAATACTCGGGTATTATACCCCTAAAAAGCGAAGCTCTGCCTCGTTGTAAGTGTTATAAACCCGGATTACATATTGGTTACTCTACCCGATTGATCTAGGGATCCGTAACGCATGTCAAGGCTCTGCCTGACTCAGTTTGTTGGAGTTCTGTCTCGGTAGTATGACTAATGTAAATTGGGTTATCTTACTAACACATGTGCATTGTTTAATTTTTAATAGATTATAACCAGGAAAGTCACAAGGAAGCTATAGTATTTTCTAAGTCAACAATGTGAGTCATTCTCTTTTTCTACCAAACTATTTTTACCAAAACCTCAAGTGTTTTAAATTATAATTAACAGTGATTGAGTCTATGTATTCTACAATTACTATCGGTATGTTGGGGTTTTGTATACATTACTTGAAACTTGTTACTGTTGCGAATGGTAACATGATCACAAGTCAGGATTGACAGTACCGTGGGGGTAATTGAGTAGATATAAACATTGTAATTGCTCTCAATACTGTAAAATTATAAAAGCTTGTTTTGATTAAACTGGGATGCACTCGCCAGTATTTCTTGCTGATAAAACCTTTTTAAAACGCGTTTCAGGTAACTTAATGTGAAGCTAATAGAAGCCAGCTGGAGAACACTGAAGGCTTAAGAAGTGGCTATAAAAAGGAGTTTATGTTTTCAATAATTAGGGTTTTATCCCTACGAATGTATTATAAATGGAAACTTGGGTTTTATCCCATATATTATTTATAAAAGTTTGGTGTTTAAACTCTGATAAAATATTTCCTAACTACGATCCTGATGTTTAAATTCCACTTCCAAATTAATAAACACCGATACCACCGGCTCTGAGTAACTCGCGGTCGCCCGCTTCCGAGGCAAGGGGTCGGGGGTTGCGACATTGGGGGAGTCTTTAGAGATCTTCATGGATGACTTTTCCATTTTTGGGTCATCTTTTGAAACTTGTTTAGACCAATTGGAAAAAGTATTAAAACGATGTGTTGAAACCAATTTGGTCTTGAGTTGGGAGAAGAGCCATTTTATGGTACAAGAAGGATAGTGTTGGGACACGTGGTGTCGAGTCGTGGGATAGAGGTAGATCATGCTAAAATCCAAGCAATTTCTACTCTACCATATCCCACGAGTGTTAAGGGCATTAGGTCATTTTTTGGACATGCGGGTTTTTATAGGAGGTTTATTAAAGGGTTTAGTGACATTTTCAAACCATTATGTAACCTTTTACTAAAAGACATGCCCTTTGTTTTTGATGAAAATGTAAAGATACCTTTAATGTGTTAAAGCAAAAATTGGTCGAGGCCCAAATCTTGCAATCACCAAATTGGTCACTTCCATTTGAAATTATGTGTGATGCAAGGATTATGCGGTTGGGGCCGTGTTGGGTCAAAGGGTTGATAAGAAACCGGTTGTGGTGTACTACGCAAGTAAGACTCTTTCGGATGCACAATTAAATTACACGGAAACCGAGAAAGAGCTACTTGCGGTGGTATACGCATTGGATAAGTTCCGGGCTTATATTTGGGGTAATAAAGTTATCATCGGACCATAGTGCCGTAAGGTATCTTATGGAAAAGAAGGATGCTAAGCCTAGACTAATCCGGTGGGTTTTGTTATTATAGGAATTCGACCTAAAGATCCGGGATAAAAAGGGAAGTGAAAATGTGGTGGCCGACCATTTGTCTCGGGTGGTGTTTGAGGAAGATCCTACATCCGTAGAGATCAATGAGTCATTCCCGGATGAGCATATTTTGAGTGTGTCTAAGTTACCATGGTATGCTAATATTGTTAACTATCTTGTTACAGGTGACTTACCGACTCATTGGGATCGAAGGAGGAGGCAACAATTTTTGTCTCAGAAAAAGTACTACCGGTTGAAGGAACCGGATTTGTGGCGAGAGTGTGCGGATCAAATGATCCGGATATGTGTAGCTTACGAAGAGATTCCAAGTGTGCTGAAGCACTTACATTCATTTGCGTGTGGTGTCCATTGTAGTGGTCACAAAACGGGTCATAAAGTGTTGAATAGTGGCCTTTATTGGCCCACTATATTTAAAGACACCTTTGAGTTTTCTAAAAATTGTGTTGAGTGCCAAAGATTAAGGGGTATATTGAAAATGGACGAGATGCCCATGTAGCCAATCCTCATCGTTGATGTTTTCGATGTGTGGGTATTGACTTTATGGGCTCGTTCCCCAATTCTTATGGTAATCTATATATCTTGGTGGCCGTTGACTACGTGTCAAAATGGGTTGAAGCGATAGCCACCAAGACAAACGATCATACCGTAGTTTGCAATTTTGTCCAAAACCAAATATTCTCAAGGTTCGGGATCCCTCGTGTCATCATAAGTGATGGAGGATCCCATTTCAAAAATTTTAGGTTTGGAAAACTCTTAAAAAGGTATGGTGTAGACCATAGAATTGCTACTCCCTATCACCCGCAAACAAGCGGGCAAGTGGAAGCGTCTAATCGGCAAATCAAGGAGATTTTGCAAAAGACCATACGGACGGACCATAAGGATTGGTCAACGAAGTTGAACGATGCTTTATGGGCTTACCGGACGGCACATAAGACACCCATTGGCACTACACCTTATCGGTTGGTTTATGGTAAAAACTATCATTTACCTGTGGAACTTGTGCATCGATCATTATGGGCTATTAAGGAAGTCAATGTTAAATATGATGATGCAGGTAAGGAACGGAAGCTCAATCTGTGCAAATTGGAGGAGCTAAGGGAGCAGGCATATGAGTATACGTCCAAATACAAGGACGGAATGAAGAAGGCGTATGATGCTAAGCTAAGGAATAAAGAGTTTGTAGTAGGGCAGAAGGTATGGCTTTATAACTCGAGGCTTAAGTTCTTCCCCGGAAAGCTCCAAAGCAAATGGATGGGACCCTACGTGATCACCCGAGTCGGACGATTGGGTGATGTTACTATCGAGGACCCGAAAGATGGGTCACGGCAAATGGTGAACGGTCATCGGCTTAAACTGTTTCTTGATGAGAACGAGCGAATGGACGAGAATAAGGAATCAGTGAGCTTCTTGGTAAGCATCTCGGTTGATGAGGTCGACTAAAAAGGGAGGGGGGTGGTAATGTTCGTTGTAGAGTTTTGTACATTTACATTGCTTGTTTCGTATCGTTTGTTAAGTCTATTGTTTTTGTTTCGTACTAACTTGTTTGATGTGTGAAGGATCACTAAAGGTATGTCTTGGGCTTGTTTTATGTATTGGGGACAATACATGGCTTTTTTGGGGGGGGGGGGTGATAAGGATCATTAAACGATTCGTTGTTTAGTAGTGTTTAGTTTAGATTTTAAAATATAAAAATAATAAATATAATACAAAATTTTGTTTTTGATAATTTAGTTTTGAGTTATATTAAGTTTGTAAATAGTTTTTAAACCAAAAGATAACAATAATATTGATAAACACTTAAAAAATGAAAAACTTAAACAAATAAATCACAAAAATAACATACAAAATGAAAAAAAATGAAAAAAATAAAGAAATTGGCTCGGAAGGGTGCGTCGACGACGGTGAGTCATGAACAGAGTCAGAGAAAAAGTGGCGTAGGCAGATACTTTAAGCGTCGATATCAACACGCGTCGCCGACGTCGTAATATCCGTCGCCGACGCCGGCTGTAGCTGGCAGACGCTGATTGCTCGTTTCTTTCGTTTCTTAGGACCTAAACACACCCGAAACCTCTCAAAACCCAACCCAAACTCCTTCCTTATCACACACATGACCCCAAAAACCAACCAAACACCATTCCAACTTCAAAAGACCCTTGAATCACCTGCCATACCTCACAAAACACTTCTTCTTCTTCTTCTTCACAAAACCTTTTAAGAACCCTAAACCTCCTCGTCTTCATGACTCCTTCAATCCTAACCAATCTCAGAGATTATTGAGCCTATCTTATGTGTTTTTTTTAGAGGAACAAAACCCCCATAACGGTTCCATCAATTGTTGCTCGTTTGCAAGATTTGGAGACTTGGAATTTTGAGTTTTTCAAGAGTAGGTTTTCAACTTAGTTGATTTTTCAGCTTTTGATTGTTCCTCACTATTCTACAACACAAAGGTACGAAATTTACATGATTTTAAGCTTGATTATCACACAGTTTGTCAAATTCTTTAGAAAATTTTTGAGCTTTTGTTTGAAGAGTGGGCTGTTAAGTACAATGTGTGATGTTATAGCTTGAAAATTGTTATGCAAGCTTTAAATTTGGTTTAGATTGAACATGCAACACATATGGTGATGTAATTACACTTTATTGTTTGTATGTTTAGCATGAATTGGGTGTTGAATATCATTGAAAACCTTATGAACTTATGTTTTTCACATGAACAAATTGATTTGTGATGATGAAATTATGCGACTTCAGAAGTCTAAAATGAGCTAGTTTCACATCTCAAGTTAATGGAAGTTCGATATGATGATTCATGCTTGAGTTTGAGATAAATTGATATTTTAGGAGTTATATTGATTACTTGTTGTGGTATTTTGCAGAAATGTTTAGCCGAAAGAGATCAAAGTCCTCAAGGGAGGTATCTTCGTTGGGTGTTTCTTTGGCAAAGTGGGAACAACCATGCAATTTGCCGGACATCGAAGATACATTGTCTGCGCAAAATTGGGATTGGTCTCGATTTAACGATGAAAACTTCGGTACACGATGGAATGAAGATTAAAACAAGCCTCTGCAAGGTTCAACAACAAGCAAATTGAAAAGAAGTTGTGGAGAAAGGTTAGTGAATGCTGAAGAATTCCGACAAATTGGAATCACACAAAAGTTCGAACAACTAGGGTGGGAACATGTACTTGACTGGGTCGAGGATGCGACTCCAAAGGTGCATTTAAAGGAAGTCACCGAGTGGTTGGCCACATTGAGATTAGAGCATGGAGATGAAGAACCGTCAAGGTGGAAATTGAAAGGGGATACCTCCAAGGGGACAATGGTGATGTCCTTACAAACAATGAACCGAGTCGCCAACTTTGACTCTTTGAGCGAGGGTAGTTATTCATACTATGAGACTAGGCACTTCCAGTAAGGCTAATTGGTTCAGGTGGATCCGATTGATTTGGTGAATGCAACTTTACCCAACTATATAGAGGGTGAACAATACAATCGGGTCCACTTATCGGTGGAAGGAAAGATCCTCCAGAACATCTCCTTGGAGAACATTATGGTACAGTTGGATGATGGAGGGAAGTTAAGAGTTTGGGATTTACGGGTACTCCACGCACTCATGTATCGTAAGCCAAAGCTATCATGGTGGCACATCGTCATTATGAACATCTGGGATACACGGAACCAATACAAGAGAAAGATGATCCCGCACGTCCGACTGATCAGTGCAATGATTGCACAACAAAACCAGTTGCCTGAAAACTCATTGTGGATGGTTAAAGCTATTGATGGTATTGATTTTGCAAAAATGTGAAAGGGGCCGCGTATATGTGTAGAGGAGGTTGGGCAAAGGTATCGAGTCACTGACAGGGATACGGGGTATAGTTACATGTATCCAGAAGAAGAAGAAGGTGGAGACGAAGAGATGGGGGAAGGTGAAGGTGACGATGATGTTGACGAAGAAGAGGATCCGGGTAGACGTCCCGGTAGGAAAAGGCGATCAAAACACGAAGAGGTATCCGGTTTCGTTGCTAATTTCATTCGAAATAGGCAAAAGAACACTTTTGGAACCTATAACCTCGGACAACAAGACGTGTATGATAATGTGTCTGCGGCTATAGCTGAAGCAAGAGAGAGGGAAGAGCAGCGAATGAAGTTGGAAGAAGAGTGGAGGAACAAACAGGAAGAAATGTGGGCAATGACATGGGCCCATTAGGAGCAGGAACAGTTGGAAAGGGCTCAAGAATTGTCACGATGACTTGCTTGGGAGCAAGAGCAAGAATGTCACCGTTTGGAAAAGGAAGCATTGGAAGACAGGAGGTGGGCGACAACGGCCATTGGGCAACAAATTCAAATCAACAATACAAGCACCTCCACGACCAAGAGAGGCACCACCGTGACTACTTGGCAGGTGTTCCATACCAACCACACACCCCGTGGACGAATTACGCAAATCTTCTCATGCCTCGTGGCCCGTTCGACCCGTCTCCCCATTGGCTTGAGGGAGTCGGTTCAAGTTATGTTCCATCACATCTTCAGCCGCTAGTCGAAGGGGAGAGGGGACCCCTAGATGATTACCGGGAAATGATGGAAACCCTCACTTCTTACCCCTACAACACGTACCCACCTGTGGATCCAAATGAGCAATATTAACGGTGATGGTGAGGTACGTTTTATGTTGTTATTATATTTTTTAAAGTTTTTCATTATTGTTTGTTATTTCATCTTTTATCTAGTATTTTCATTTAGTAGGTAAATGAACTTTGTGGGTGTGTTCCCTTTATAACCCTCACGAGACCTACTCGTCCTCCCGAGCTATCGGGAGATTTAAAAGGGCTTGTTGCATAAGTTAAATGTAACCGTGATTCCTACGAAAGTGAGTTAGGTTTGTTGTTATTGTACATTATTTTTCCACATAAATCAAAGTTAAATAACGTATGGCTTGGTAATGTTTTCATAAACGTGGTAGAACTAGGTAGTTAACAAATTTTGATGGTTGTGAGAAGCATGCTTCTACACAAGGGTTGAGATTTGTAGGTACATCATGTTCGTGAGACGACCATTTTGTTGAAGGATGAAGAGCACTCGAGGAACGAGCGAAAAATCAGGTGCATACGTTTCTTTTTCTCTTTGATTTTTAGTTAACGAATAAGTGGATTGTAAATTGTATTCTAATTTCCGGGGTGAATTTTTGGGGGAAGTTAGCCGTGTCATATCCCTTGTGCGTTTTAAAAGCTCCATTCTTGTACATTGAGGACAATGTTTACCTCAAGTGTGGGGATGGGGGAAAATTTCAGAAAAATTTCAAAAATGTCTTGGTTTTAAGCAATCTAAAAAGCACAAGTAACTAAGTCAATGAGGGATGACACACTCATTTGGTCCTTTGTCATGGTCAAGTTCAAACAATTAACATGAAGGGTATTTAGCGGGTGGTTATTTGGGAATAATCCGCCTAAGAAACTAGCACATCATGCATGTCACATACCATACCCTTTATATGTGAGGTTTTGAGCCACTTTTACATCATAGAATTGCATATTTATGTTTCTTTGTTTGAGTGGACCATTAGTCACGTATTGTAGAACTTGCGACTTTTGATACTTTTGAGACCATAGATCGAATACAAGCACGGGAATGATTAAGACATTAGGTGAACCCTTTCCTATAAAACCATTTATCTATCCTTACCCAAACAAATCCCCTAGTCGCCCACTTTGAGCCTAAACCTTTCGTTTGATAACCCATTTAGCCCACAACCATAAACCTTTTCTCTTTAAACCCGTGTGATTATAGGATTATGTGTTTGTATAGTTGTGATTTATAGTTAAAAAAAGCAAAAATTTAGAAAATGTTGCGAAAAAGAATAGTAAATCATTGAGAAAAGTACAGAAATATGAGTTATTAGTTGTTGAATAAAAGGCTAAAATAGTTGCCTCGTAGTTGATGTTTTATAGATTAGTTTTGTTTAGAGTAATCCTTTGTAATAAAAATCGAATTTTTCATCACCTTAGCCATTTTAAAATATCCTAGTTCCTACCCTTAGCCTAGCCCCATTACAACCTGGTGCGTGTCCAGTGTGATATGATTTTATTAATATTTTAAGCCTGTTTTACGCATTAGTCAAGTTTTAAATTTATAAAACACGATAGTATACTAACACTAAACAAACACTTGGGCAAGTGCACCCATCGTGAACGTAGTATAGTGTTGGTAAGATACCGAGGTCGTCCAAGGACACAAGAGCTTTTAGTACCGGTTTATCGCCAACGTCTAATCAATCTAAATTTTTGAGAAAGGAGTTTTTAAATATGAAAGTAAAAAATATAAATTAAAAGATTAATAAAATGAAAAACAAATAGACAAGATAGAATCACTTGGATCCAACTTATCTTTAATGTACCCTTTTATGATTTTCGCACTTTCGGACTTTTTAAGAGATTATCTTAGTTATAGTAGTAGGCCCCTCTTTCGAAGGCGACGACGTTAGGGATGAGATTTTTTACCGAAATACCGGTACCGTACCGGTACCGTACCGATGCTTTACCTTATCGATCATAAACGGTACCGGTATCAGTAATAGATTTTTGAAATTTGGTATCGATAAAAACGGTATCGGTACTGGTATTTTTCGATAAATACCGGTATTAATACCGAATTTAATGATGACTTTATATTTTGCTATTATGTTAGATCCCACTATGAAATTATATTTTCTTGAACATTATTTAACAAAAACCAATATCATATTTCTTTTGTTTGGTTATTTTTAATCAATTATGATGATTTTTTAGACATGTTGGAATTTGGATGTTAAAAGTCGAACCCATGGATATTTACCTTTTGATTTTTTTGATTATTTAATATGTTTATCATTTTTTTACATTCCTCTATATATTACTCTAGTTCAGTTAATAATGGATGGATGGGTTGCACATGAAATTTTTTTAGGTAAAACAATGGATGACACCAAAGCGGTACCAATGCGGTAAAGTATCGAAATACCGATACAGATACCGGTACCGTACCGGTACTGAATCTATAAATACGGTACGGTAATCGGTATCCACATTTCCTCAATTTCGGTAACAAATATTTACGGTACCGGTACGGTACCGGTATCGTACCGGTCTCATCCCTAGGCGACGCTACCCTCAACCCAGTGGTTTGAGTCAGCAGGGATACAATCCCAAAGGGTCGGAATATTGAAAGATAATTTAATAAGTTATTAATGCAAAAAGTGGTAGACCCCTCTTTTGAAGCCGACGTTACCCCCGGCTAAGTGGTTTGAGTCAGTAAGGATACAATCCCAAGAAGCCGGTTTAAAGTTTTAATAGTAGTTTACATATGAGGGTTTCAAGCTATTCGCACCCCCGCCATCCAATACCCTTGGGGCATTGAAGGAGGTCCTAGTAAGCTTGAATCAAGTCCTCGCAGGATCTATACACTGAACGAGACAAGAACTTTACCAAACCACCCTCCTAACCCCCTTCCAGGCAGTTAACGCGCTTTATATAGACCGTAAAGACACGAATGAGCAAATCAATGACATCGTGAAGAAATGGTAAAGAAAATTCACTTTCAACATAAGAAACTAGTTATTAAAGTCATTAATACAAACCTAATTAAAAAGTGCCGAAAGATTAAAAATCAAAAGTAATACATTAAAGACTTGTCTTCACCAAGTGAAGTAAGAGATTAGCCAAACATAGCCTTTGATTGACAAGAACTCTTACGATCAACCTTGGATCCCGAGACTACTACACACTCTAAGGATGAAAGATGGATGATGGTGGTGGGTGTTGGTGTTGTAGTAGTGGTGGAATGGTGGCAAAATGAGAGAGAAGTGGTTTGCCAAGGGATGCCTTTGATGTGAATCAAGCACCCCTATTTAAAGCCAGAACAGAGCCCCGTCCATGGCCCCGTGTCAAGTGGGACGGCCCATGGCCAGCCTTCTTCTCTTCCTTCATTAAATGCAGCTGTTAGCAGGGGGCCTCACACGACCTCGTGGCCTCTGGACACGGCCCTGTGGTCAACTCTTTGTTGTACTATCAAGATTTTTCGAATCTTAGAGTTGACCACGCCCCATGGTGAGATGGGCACGACCCCATGGTGGGCATAGAAGCTTCTGCAGAGCTTGTCTTGTTGTACAGGGTCTGACCACGCCCCATGCCCAGCTGGGCACGGCCCCGTGGTCAGCTTCTGTTTCTTGTTTTGGTCTATGGAGATGCTGCCGAGGGGTCGGGAATGTCACATTATTCCTTCTTTTTGTATTTATGTTGGTTTTTGGCAACTTATTTGTTCCTTTTGTTCTTTTAAGCTCATTTGGTCCTGTAAATTCAAAAGGAAGAAAAAAGCGCGTCTTTTCCAACATTAGTACTAAAAAAAAGTTGGTTTTATGCCTCGATTGATGTAATTTATATGTTGCATTTTGCACACATCAAATACCCCCACACTTGAATATTTGCTTGTCCTCAAGCAAAACTCTTTTAAATGTGAATTACACACCCAAATGGAATAGGTAGAGAAGTAGTTTTGTGGCTTGTCTTGAGTGTCGGGAATCCAAAATCTTTATTTAATTTTGTTTTTATTTTATTTACAATCCTATTCGTCATGATTTATTTAGAACACTTGTTAAGAAAAATTATTTATTTGGGCATAACATGCCTCTTTAAAATTCCATTTATATACAAGTTCACGTACCTCACGGGAGATCACTCAACACTCGGCCGAAGATGTAATTTTGTGATAACACTCGATACCGGCATGGAACTTACTTCTACCATATGCTTTTCAAGTGATCAAACCTCCTCCTTTTTAACTATAAACCTTTGCAAATATCAAGAGGACTTTGGAAAGGGTTAGGCTTGGGCTAAGGGTAGGTAGTTTTTGGGTTAGTAGTTAGCGTAGGATCGTTGTACGGCCTGAATGAGTCGATCAGAAGAGTTGTTTATCCGAATCAGAGGCGGAATCAATGAAACGGGCGCTTAATGTAATTATAATGTCTCTATTATTGATTTAACACTGATTTACAACCTGGAGACGATTCGGCAGAGCTTTGCTACTCAGATCCGAAAGTTACAAATGAATAGCCAAGTGCCCCTATATATACTAGTGTGATTTCGTTTGAAATGGTCAAGGCCATGTTCAAACGAAATTAGGTTAGTTAATTTCGTTTGAATCTGGCTTTGGCTGTTTCAAACGAAATTACCTCCAAACTTATGAAAATCAGTTTCTAGCACCTCTAGCACTAGTCATCCTATCCTATCCTATCTCATGACTCGATACAAGACGAAGTCAATAGACATAGTGCACTAACAGACTCCCCCTTGGATATTGACGAAGTCTTCAGTGTCTAATCTCTATCATGACACCTCTTCAATCTTGATCACTCTTCAAGCTCTTTCCAAAATGTCTAACATTGTAAGCATCCATCAATCCTTTTCTTTAGCTTCTTCAGGCTCCCCCTTTCTTCAAGCTTCCGTGCATTAGGGATCGACACCTTGCTTTTCGGTTACAAGCTCCCCCTTGCTTTGAGCTCGTCTTCAGACTCCCCCTTAGACTCAGTTTTCGGGATCGTAGTCTGGTATCACATCTACAATCACTCATATGTTTATAAGTAACAACATTTTAGACTACCAGAAATCATAACCTGGCAATTCGATCTTCTCTAAATCACTTCCCCTATCAACAATCTTTACAGATTTGGCAATGTCAAGTATCCAAAATCCCTCACAGTTCATCTTCCAAGTCCAAACTAATGACCTTGGAGATATCACAAACTGTTTTTGATTTTTGTTTTAAAAACTCAAGTTTCAATTTAATGAACTTGTTTTATTTTCAGAAATACAATCAGCTTACTCAGATTTTGAAACTCAGCATCTCAGACATCGGTTGTCTAAAATAAAACAGAAATCAAAATCTTTTTGTATTTTTCTGAAAACATAAAGCAATAAAGAAATATTTACAAACAAATTTTTGGTGAGTTTGTGTAAGAAGATCATATCAGTTTTTGAGACAAATCACTAGCACCATTAAGCTTTAATCATTTTAAGATCTAAACGATTCACATAGATTGACGATATAATTATCCTCTTAAACTCAATCTAAAAACTTTCGAAATGCTTACCGATACGTTAAGGTATATTAATTTTTCACTAAATTCTTATGGACCCCACGATCTCAGCATATCCCCTCATCATGCAATACACTGACTCAAGTAATGCTTTTAAACTTTCATCAACTGTGATATGTGGGAAAACAAAGCAGAATGTTTAAACATTAACAATCAGGTCGATCTTTCGATACGCAGAGAAAGTCCAATGTTTAACCAAAATAAGAAAATAAAACAAGTTGAAATTGTTTAGGCTTTAACTACCAGATCGATACTCCCGTATACGCAGAGGTGATCCAAAGCTTAAACGAAACACCAAAGAAAATAAAGCAGAACGTTTAGGCAATAACATCCAGGTCGATACTCACGTATACGCAGAGGATGTCCAATGCTTAAGCAAAATAAAGAAATAAAACAAGTTTAAATCTTTGCAAAATGAAATACACAATCACAGCGACTTTTTCAGCAAGTTGTGAAAGTTCACATACTTAACCAGTTTTTATGCTCTTTTAGCATTCAGCGATTACTGAGTAGGTACACAATTAAGAAGGATAAAACTAAGTACTATGCTTTCAACCATGTTTCTCACTAGAACTAGGCTTTTTCATTTAAGTTTGTATCGTTATCGCAAACCTACTAGTCTAGCTGAGCCTATCGTCACATCCTTAGTGAGATCGTTTATCACATTTGACATTTCATTTCTTTAGCATACTGTGATAGTCCACTGATTTACTATCATTTCCTCTTATTTACAACAAAAACTCATTTTTACTTTTATCATGTTTTTGGCTTTTTCAAATTTTCTAATGTTTTTGTATTTTCTGACAATTCCTTACTCCCCCTAAAATGCAAAATCATTTAAAGTAAATTCGACAAACCGATGTAGATAGCTTTGTCTCGCCATCCATTTTCTGCTAATGTGCTCTGTTTTGCAGAAAATAATAATGTACCCCCATGATTTACAACCCATTGATTTTCGACAGTTTGAAAACCGTTTTTCAATCTTGTGAAAGTAATCATGTTTGTTCAGCCGTGAGGGTTTCGGCGTATTCAAGCAACATTTTTTTTAGGGATTTTGAAATATTATTTATTTATGTACAGAAAACGATAAACTCCCTGTTCAACCAAACCAGGGTTCAGCAGCCTTCTCCTCTCCAACTTCCAATCTGACCATCTTTAGATTTGTTGAGCACCTGCACATTCAAACTACTTGATTACTTGAACAATTTAGCCCAGGTCTGTTGAACCTTAGGCAATTCAACACAATATGTATCATGCAGTTTCGGAAAATCTTTATCATCAAAATTTTTTTCAACTTTAACTTCAACTTTCTCATCTTTTACCAAAGTCACTTGTTTCTTAACACTCCATTTTTTACCTTTCGGAGTACCTCTTTTGTAAAAATGTGATTCTTTTTGAACATTTTGTTTTTGAACAACAACTTTTGGTTTCCAAAACTCTTGGGGTTTTGTCATATCAACAGATGTTTTCCAACTTTGTGTTGTTCTAACTCTGGGTGTGTGAGAATTCCAGGTCTGTCTTGAACCAAACTTACTCGAGTCTGATTTCCAATTTTGATTCGAAGCAAACTTGTTTGTGTTATACCTCCAAGTTTGTTTTGAATCAAATCTGGTCGACCTTTGTTTCATATTCTCATATTTCTTTTTCTCAACATTTTCAGGCTTCTTTTTGTCAACATCCACAGGTTTCAGATTCGGACACTTTCGTGCAAGATGTCCTAATTGATCACACTTAAAACATGTTCTTTTTGAAACATCTTTAACCTGTGGTTGTTGCCTTTTTCTTTTGAGCACAAAACTCTTCATTAGACTGTTGTCTAAATTTGAGTTTTTCCTCTTCTTCAAAACTTTTCCTTGAACAAAACTCATTTTTGCCTGAAAATTTTGTATTTCATTTTTCTTCCAATTATGTTTCTTCTTATAACCCAAGCCAGCCTTCATATTCTTCTTTTTGTAACCGGTTTTGTTATAAAAAGTTTTCTTGCTCTTCCCAGCAAATTTTGAAATTTCTGATTTTTCAATCTCAACCAGTTTAAACACTTTGTCAATTTTTTCTGAAATCACATTTTGAATCGGGAATACAATATCTAAGAATAATTTGTCCGATCCAATCATGGTATAAACCAATCCTCTTGAATCATCATTCACAATTTTCTCAGATTTTGACTGTTGAAGATAGCCATCATGAAAATTTCCCTCATTTTCATCATGTGATTCAGACTTACCTTTGGTTGACTCATCTTTCAAAATGCTTTCAACAACCTTACTTACCACCTCTGAATCATCAGCTTCATCAGATTTGGCGTAAGTCACATCGATACTTTCAGGTAATTGGTCAACTATGTTCAGACCTTTTGCCACCTTTTCCTCATCATAAAAAGTATAATTGTTTCTCAATGGTGGTGGAACCTGATGAAACTCTGAACCAATACCTTTTTTATTCTTGTTAGTATCTTTATCATCTGGTGTGATGTTGAAAATGCGTTCGAGAATGTACGAAGAGTTATGATAACTTTGAAGTTTGGTAACAACCTTTTCTTTTTCAGCCAAAATTTGTTTGAGATTAGCAACTTCATCAACACACTTGTTTAATTCAAGTTGTTTTTCTTTAAACTTTCTCTCATACAGTTCTTTAGTTATTAAAGTTTCAGACAATCTTTGGTCAAAACATTTGACTTGGCTCTTCAAAGTATCATAAGCTTCTTGTACTCTCTGACTCGTCCTCTTTAAATCATCATACTCTTTTTGAAAATCTTGAAACTTATTATCTTTCTCCACACAGCCAACACATTTAGCTGTACACATTTCTTTCAACCATAAACCTTTTCTCTTTAAACCCGTGTGATTATAGGATTATGTGTTTGTATAGTTGTGATTTATAGTTAAAAAAAGCAAAAATTTAGAAAATGTTGCGAAAAAGAATAGTAAATCATTGAGAAAAGTACAGAAATATGAGTTATTAGTTGTTGAATAAAAGGCTAAAATAGTTGCCTCGTAGTTGATGTTTTATAGATTAGTTTTGTTTAGAGTAATCCTTTGTAATAAAAATCGAATTTTTCATCACCTTAGCCATTTTAAAATATCCTAGTTCCTACCCTTAGCCTAGCCCCATTACAACCTGGTGCGTGTCCAGTGTGATATGATTTTATTAATATTTTAAGCCTGTTTTACGCATTAGTCAAGTTTTAAATTTATAAAACACGATAGTATACTAACACTAAACAAACACTTGGGCAAGTGCACCCATCGTGAACGTAGTATAGTGTTGGTAAGATACCGAGGTCGTCCAAGGACACAAGAGCTTTTAGTACCGGTTTATCGCCAACGTCTAATCAATCTAAATTTTTGAGAAAGGAGTTTTTAAATATGAAAGTAAAAAATATAAATTAAAAGATGAATAAAATGAAAAACAAATAGACAAGATAGAATCACTTGGATCCAACTTATCTTTAATGTACCCTTTTATGATTTTCGCACTTTCGGACTTTTTAAGAGATTATCTTAGTTATAGTAGTAGGCCCCTCTTTCGAAGGCGACGACGTTAGGGATGAGATTTTTTACCGAAATACCGGTACCGTACCGATGCTTTACCTTATCGATCATAAACGGTACCGGTATCAGTAATAGATTTTTGAAATTTGGTATCGATAAAAACGGTATCGGTACTGGTATTTTTCGATAAATACCGGTATTAATACCGAATTTAATGATGACTTTATATTTTGCTATTATGTTAGATCCCACTATGAAATTATATTTTCTTGAACATTATTTAACAAAAACCAATATCATATTTCTTTTGTTTGGTTATTTTTAATCAATTATGATGATTTTTTAGACATGTTGGAATTTGGATGTTAAAAGTCGAACCCATGGATATTTACCTTTTGATTTTTTTGATTATTTAATATGTTTATCATTTTTTTACATTCCTCTATATATTACTCTAGTTCAGTTAATAATGGATGGATGGGTTGCACATGAAATTTTTTTAGGTAAAACAATGGATGACACCAAAGCGGTACCAATGCGGTAAAGTATCGAAATACCGATACAGATACCGGTACCGTACCGGTACTGAATCTATAAATACGGTACGGTAATCGGTATCCACATTTCCTCAATTTCGGTAACAAATATTTACGGTACCGGTACGGTACCGGTATCGTACCGGTCTCATCCCTAGGCGACGCTACCCTCAACCCAGTGGTTTGAGTCAGCAGGGATACAATCCCAAAGGGTCGGAATATTGAAAGATAATTTAATAAGTTATTAATGCAAAAAGTGGTAGACCCCTCTTTTGAAGCCGACGTTACCCCCGGCTAAGTGGTTTGAGTCAGTAAGGATACAATCCCAAGAAGCCGGTTTAAAGTTTTAATAGTAGTTTACATATGAGGGTTTCAAGCTATTCGCACCCCCGCCATCCAATACCCTTGGGGCATTGAAGGAGGTCCTAGTAAGCTTGAATCAAGTCCTCGCAGGATCTATACACTGAACGAGACAAGAACTTTACCAAACCACCCTCCTAACCCCCTTCCAGGCAGTTAACGCGCTTTATATAGACCGTAAAGACACGAATGAGCAAATCAATGACATCGTGAAGAAATGGTAAAGAAAATTCACTTTCAACATAAGAAACTAGTTATTAAAGTCATTAATACAAACCTAATTAAAAAGTGCCGAAAGATTAAAAATCAAAAGTAATACATTAAAGACTTGTCTTCACCAAGTGAAGTAAGAGATTAGCCAAACATAGCCTTTGATTGACAAGAACTCTTACGATCAACCTTGGATCCCGAGACTACTACACACTCTAAGGATGAAAGATGGATGATGGTGGTGGGTGTTGGTGTTGTAGTAGTGGTGGAATGGTGGCAAAATGAGAGAGAAGTGGTTTGCCAAGGGATGCCTTTGATGTGAATCAAGCACCCCTATTTAAAGCCAGAACAGAGCCCCGTCCATGGCCCCGTGTCAAGTGGGACGGCCCATGGCCAGCCTTCTTCTCTTCCTTCATTAAATGCAGCTGTTAGCAGGGGGCCTCACACGACCTCGTGGCCTCTGGACACGGCCCTGTGGTCAACTCTTTGTTGTACTATCAAGATTTTTCGAATCTTAGAGTTGACCACGCCCCATGGTGAGATGGGCACGACCCCATGGTGGGCATAGAAGCTTCTGCAGAGCTTGTCTTGTTGTACAGGGTCTGACCACGCCCCATGCCCAGCTGGGCACGGCCCCGTGGTCAGCTTCTGTTTCTTGTTTTGGTCTATGGAGATGCTGCCGAGGGGTCGGGAATGTCACATTATTCCTTCTTTTTGTATTTATGTTGGTTTTTGGCAACTTATTTGTTCCTTTTGTTCTTTTAAGCTCATTTGGTCCTGTAAATTCAAAAGGAAGAAAAAAGCGCGTCTTTTCCAACATTAGTACTAAAAAAAAGTTGGTTTTATGCCTCGATTGATGT
This sequence comes from Helianthus tuberosus, assembly GCA_030545235.1. Taxonomy (NCBI): domain Eukaryota; kingdom Viridiplantae; phylum Streptophyta; class Magnoliopsida; order Asterales; family Asteraceae; genus Helianthus; species Helianthus tuberosus. The sequence continues at coordinate 57,899,888 of CM060415.1, read as the reverse complement.
AATTTATATGTTGCATTTTGCACACATCAAATACCCCCACACTTGAATATTTGCTTGTCCTCAAGCAAAACTCTTTTAAATGTGAATTACACACCCAAATGGAATAGGTAGAGAAGTAGTTTTGTGGCTTGTCTTGAGTGTCGGGAATCCAAAATCTTTATTTAATTTTGTTTTTATTTTATTTACAATCCTATTCGTCATGATTTATTTAGAACACTTGTTAAGAAAAATTATTTATTTGGGCATAACATGCCTCTTTAAAATTCCATTTATATACAAGTTCACGTACCTCACGGGAGATCACTCAACACTCGGCCGAAGATGTAATTTTGTGATAACACTCGATACCGGCATGGAACTTACTTCTACCATATGCTTTTCAAGTGATCAAACCTCCTCCTTTTTAACTATAAACCTTTGCAAATATCAAGAGGACTTTGGAAAGGGTTAGGCTTGGGCTAAGGGTAGGTAGTTTTTGGGTTAGTAGTTAGCGTAGGATCGTTGTACGGCCTGAATGAGTCGATCAGAAGAGTTGTTTATCCGAATCAGAGGCGGAATCAATGAAACGGGCGCTTAATGTAATTATAATGTCTCTATTATTGATTTAACACTGATTTACAACCTGGAGACGATTCGGCAGAGCTTTGCTACTCAGATCCGAAAGTTACAAATGAATAGCCAAGTGCCCCTATATATACTAGTGTGATTTCGTTTGAAATGGTCAAGGCCATGTTCAAACGAAATTAGGTTAGTTAATTTCGTTTGAATCTGGCTTTGGCTGTTTCAAACGAAATTACCTCCAAACTTATGAAAATCAGTTTCTAGCACCTCTAGCACTAGTCATCCTATCCTATCCTATCTCATGACTCGATACAAGACGAAGTCAATAGACATAGTGCACTAACAGACTCCCCCTTGGATATTGACGAAGTCTTCAGTGTCTAATCTCTATCATGACACCTCTTCAATCTTGATCACTCTTCAAGCTCTTTCCAAAATGTCTAACATTGTAAGCATCCATCAATCCTTTTCTTTAGCTTCTTCAGGCTCCCCCTTTCTTCAAGCTTCCGTGCATTAGGGATCGACACCTTGCTTTTCGGTTACAAGCTCCCCCTTGCTTTGAGCTCGTCTTCAGACTCCCCCTTAGACTCAGTTTTCGGGATCGTAGTCTGGTATCACATCTACAATCACTCATATGTTTATAAGTAACAACATTTTAGACTACCAGAAATCATAACCTGGCAATTCGATCTTCTCTAAATCACTTCCCCTATCAACAATCTTTACAGATTTGGCAATGTCAAGTATCCAAAATCCCTCACAGTTCATCTTCCAAGTCCAAACTAATGACCTTGGAGATATCACAAACTGTTTTTGATTTTTGTTTTAAAAACTCAAGTTTCAATTTAATGAACTTGTTTTATTTTCAGAAATACAATCAGCTTACTCAGATTTTGAAACTCAGCATCTCAGACATCGGTTGTCTAAAATAAAACAGAAATCAAAATCTTTTTGTATTTTTCTGAAAACATAAAGCAATAAAGAAATATTTACAAACAAATTTTTGGTGAGTTTGTGTAAGAAGATCATATCAGTTTTTGAGACAAATCACTAGCACCATTAAGCTTTAATCATTTTAAGATCTAAACGATTCACATAGATTGACGATATAATTATCCTCTTAAACTCAATCTAAAAACTTTCGAAATGCTTACCGATACGTTAAGGTATATTAATTTTTCACTAAATTCTTATGGACCCCACGATCTCAGCATATCCCCTCATCATGCAATACACTGACTCAAGTAATGCTTTTAAACTTTCATCAACTGTGATATGTGGGAAAACAAAGCAGAATGTTTAAACATTAACAATCAGGTCGATCTTTCGATACGCAGAGAAAGTCCAATGTTTAACCAAAATAAGAAAATAAAACAAGTTGAAATTGTTTAGGCTTTAACTACCAGATCGATACTCCCGTATACGCAGAGGTGATCCAAAGCTTAAACGAAACACCAAAGAAAATAAAGCAGAACGTTTAGGCAATAACATCCAGGTCGATACTCACGTATACGCAGAGGATGTCCAATGCTTAAGCAAAATAAAGAAATAAAACAAGTTTAAATCTTTGCAAAATGAAATACACAATCACAGCGACTTTTTCAGCAAGTTGTGAAAGTTCACATACTTAACCAGTTTTTATGCTCTTTTAGCATTCAGCGATTACTGAGTAGGTACACAATTAAGAAGGATAAAACTAAGTACTATGCTTTCAACCATGTTTCTCACTAGAACTAGGCTTTTTCATTTAAGTTTGTATCGTTATCGCAAACCTACTAGTCTAGCTGAGCCTATCGTCACATCCTTAGTGAGATCGTTTATCACATTTGACATTTCATTTCTTTAGCATACTGTGATAGTCCACTGATTTACTATCATTTCCTCTTATTTACAACAAAAACTCATTTTTACTTTTATCATGTTTTTGGCTTTTTCAAATTTTCTAATGTTTTTGTATTTTCTGACAATTCCTTACTCCCCCTAAAATGCAAAATCATTTAAAGTAAATTCGACAAACCGATGTAGATAGCTTTGTCTCGCCATCCATTTTCTGCTAATGTGCTCTGTTTTGCAGAAAATAATAATGTACCCCCATGATTTACAACCCATTGATTTTCGACAGTTTGAAAACCGTTTTTCAATCTTGTGAAAGTAATCATGTTTGTTCAGCCGTGAGGGTTTCGGCGTATTCAAGCAACATTTTTTTTAGGGATTTTGAAATATTATTTATTTATGTACAGAAAACGATAAACTCCCTGTTCAACCAAACCAGGGTTCAGCAGCCTTCTCCTCTCCAACTTCCAATCTGACCATCTTTAGATTTGTTGAGCACCTGCACATTCAAACTACTTGATTACTTGAACAATTTAGCCCAGGTCTGTTGAACCTTAGGCAATTCAACACAATATGTATCATGCAGTTTCGGAAAATCTTTATCATCAAAATTTTTTTCAACTTTAACTTCAACTTTCTCATCTTTTACCAAAGTCACTTGTTTCTTAACACTCCATTTTTTACCTTTCGGAGTACCTCTTTTGTAAAAATGTGATTCTTTTTGAACATTTTGTTTTTGAACAACAACTTTTGGTTTCCAAAACTCTTGGGGTTTTGTCATATCAACAGATGTTTTCCAACTTTGTGTTGTTCTAACTCTGGGTGTGTGAGAATTCCAGGTCTGTCTTGAACCAAACTTACTCGAGTCTGATTTCCAATTTTGATTCGAAGCAAACTTGTTTGTGTTATACCTCCAAGTTTGTTTTGAATCAAATCTGGTCGACCTTTGTTTCATATTCTCATATTTCTTTTTCTCAACATTTTCAGGCTTCTTTTTGTCAACATCCACAGGTTTCAGATTCGGACACTTTCGTGCAAGATGTCCTAATTGATCACACTTAAAACATGTTCTTTTTGAAACATCTTTAACCTGTGGTTGTTGCCTTTTTCTTTTGAGCACAAAACTCTTCATTAGACTGTTGTCTAAATTTGAGTTTTTCCTCTTCTTCAAAACTTTTCCTTGAACAAAACTCATTTTTGCCTGAAAATTTTGTATTTCATTTTTCTTCCAATTATGTTTCTTCTTATAACCCAAGCCAGCCTTCATATTCTTCTTTTTGTAACCGGTTTTGTTATAAAAAGTTTTCTTGCTCTTCCCAGCAAATTTTGAAATTTCTGATTTTTCAATCTCAACCAGTTTAAACACTTTGTCAATTTTTTCTGAAATCACATTTTGAATCGGGAATACAATATCTAAGAATAATTTGTCCGATCCAATCATGGTATAAACCAATCCTCTTGAATCATCATTCACAATTTTCTCAGATTTTGACTGTTGAAGATAGCCATCATGAAAATTTCCCTCATTTTCATCATGTGATTCAGACTTACCTTTGGTTGACTCATCTTTCAAAATGCTTTCAACAACCTTACTTACCACCTCTGAATCATCAGCTTCATCAGATTTGGCGTAAGTCACATCGATACTTTCAGGTAATTGGTCAACTATGTTCAGACCTTTTGCCACCTTTTCCTCATCATAAAAAGTATAATTGTTTCTCAATGGTGGTGGAACCTGATGAAACTCTGAACCAATACCTTTTTTATTCTTGTTAGTATCTTTATCATCTGGTGTGATGTTGAAAATGCGTTCGAGAATGTACGAAGAGTTATGATAACTTTGAAGTTTGGTAACAACCTTTTCTTTTTCAGCCAAAATTTGTTTGAGATTAGCAACTTCATCAACACACTTGTTTAATTCAAGTTGTTTTTCTTTAAACTTTCTCTCATACAGTTCTTTAGTTATTAAAGTTTCAGACAATCTTTGGTCAAAACATTTGACTTGGCTCTTCAAAGTATCATAAGCTTCTTGTACTCTCTGACTCGTCCTCTTTAAATCATCATACTCTTTTTGAAAATCTTGAAACTTATTATCTTTCTCCACACAGCCAACACATTTAGCTGTACACATTTCTTTCAAAATCTTATTTTCTTCTTCAAGACCATGACATTTCTGTGTTAGCTTTTCAACCTTTAGTTTCAAAATTTCTTCTTTTTCAATCATTTCTTTACATTTTATTTTGAAAACATTCTCAATTTTATTTGTTTCAATATCTTTTGTTTTGTTTATATCATCTTTTTCAGTACAAGCTTTGCACATTTCTATGCAATTCTTGCACTTGTTTTCATTGTTATCAACAATTTCAATATTCGATAGATCATAAAATTCATTTACCTTGGTCTCTTTCAGCACCGGTTCTCCTGTCTGATCCTCTTCTTTCTTCTCTTCTTCTTCTTCCATCTTCTGTTGTTTTTCAATCTTCTGCTCTTCTTCTACTTTCTGTTCTTCTTCAGCAGCAAGCTTTGCAGTAATCTTCACTTCTTCTACCATCTTTTTTAACTCTTCTTCTTTTCTCTTCTTCATTTCTACCACCTTTGGTAGACTTGCTTCACAAATTTCTTTTATTTTGTTCAACAAATCCGGCAAATATCCTTTATCAGATAACCTTCTTGTGTTGAAAGTACTCTGACTTGGAAACAAATTTGTTACTGCATCAAAATCCACCTTTGATGGGTCAACAACTGGATTCCCCTGTGGATCCATGTAACATTCCAATTCGTCATTCCATCTTTTGGATCTCTGAGCTTCTTTGAATGGTTCTCTAATTTTTTCAATTTCCCATCTCGCGTAATCTCTTCTCCACCATCTATCATGATCACAATCAGCTACAAATGCATATCCAACACAATCTTCTTCAGGGAGAACTTAACTCCAGTCATAACCTTCATCGTCATGAATAACTGCAAGAGCTCTTAATTTTTCTTCAAACTGCTTCATTCTGGGAGGTTCAGGTTTGTTCTGATTATAGATCGCTTTCTTGTAGTAATCTTCTCTGAATGGATTAGCAGTATCATCAGCATAAGCATTTCTGCACTCACGTTTAAAGTGACCTTTCTGTTTACATTTGAAGCATGTCACTTTGGATTTGTCAAAGCCTAACTTGGTAGATGGTCCATCAATCGACTTTCTTCCAGTGATCTCCATAAAACGTTGTGCCCTCCTCACTGCACTAGCCATACACCACCGTATATCGATCAATTCCATCTCCTCAGGATCTATTTGATCGTAGTCTTCCTTTGTTAGGTTGGTGTTGCCTATCTTTCCAGCTACGAGGCTTTCGTATGACTCAAGCACAGATGCTAAGAAAACCATCTGCTGCTTTGCAGACTCCTCATTGAAATTTTGAGTATTCTTCAAATCTACTACAATGTTGCATTGGAATACATTCTTTGATGCAGATTGGCTTGATGTTGTTGAAAAAAATCCACTGTGAAAACCACTGTGAGGACTTTCATTATTCACTGAGTTTGAGCTTTCTGCAGAAAACACTGTTCTTGGAGACCCAGCCTGTGGTACATTTCCTCTGTAGTACAGCTCCACATTCTGCTGATGAGCTGGGTTGTTGACTTTAGATTTCTTTATTTCCAACTCATGGCTTTCTAGTCTTTCGATCAGCAAATCCACTGTTAAATCTTCAGACTTGATTGTGTTCTTCAACATTAAAGCAAAGTACTGCCAATCTTGATCATTCGGTAACAAATCAAACAATTTATCAACCAGCTCCTCTTGAGTGTATGTGATTTTGTGTCTAGCCAGCTCCATCTTCAGATGCCCAAATATCTCGATCATTTTACAAACAGATTCATTTTTCATACAACCAAATAAATCAAACTCTTTACGTAACAATTTCTTTTTGTTTTTCACAATCTCATTACTTCCTACACATTTTCTCTCTAAAGCTTCCCATAAAATCTTTGATGTTTTCTCTTGTTCAAGTAACGAAATAATATCTTCTCTCACTGACTGTTTTATCAATGTAATCATTTTGTATTCAGCTACTACATTTTTTACATCTATTTCCGTGAACTCTTTTCCGTTTACTAACTCTCCTCCTTCTTTTACTGGTTCTGTATATCCATATTTCAATTTTAACCAACTTTCAGAAGCGAAAGCTTTTACTCTACCCTCAAACCGATTTTTCCACCAGTTATAATCTTCAATCTTCATTAATTTCGGTGGTTTCTGTTGGCTTCCATACATATTCTCATACTTCAAATTCTCTGAAATCTCTTTCGAATATTCTCTTGTTTCAGATCTTCTTTCGGATATTCTGAAGTAAAGGCATTGTAGAATGTGTTGTAAAATTCTTCACCGCTGCTCGACATCTTCAAACAGTTTCTTGAAATTCACAATTCGTATATCTTCAATCACCTGGAGAACAAAACAACCAAACACAATCAGAATCAACAATAACAATTATCCTGAAACAGACTGACACTCGGTTGTCGTGAAATGATCTTGAAGCAAAATGTTCACTTTCAAACGAAATCCCAACTTCAAGTGAAATAGGGGCTTTCAAACGGAATAGAAAAGTTTCAAACGAAATCACTTGATTGACTCTTCAAACGAAATCACTTTGTTTGATTCTTCAAACAAAATCACTTGACTGATAATCTTCAAACGAAATCACTTGACTGATAATCTTCAAACGAAATCACTTGACTGATAATCTTCAAACGAAATCACTTGACTTTCAAACTCAAACGGAATCAGTTAACTAACATCTTCAAACGAAATTAGTTGCCTTTTCAAATGAAATTATCACTTTGAAACGAAATAATGTGAACTTTCAAACGAGATTACTGATACAAACGAAATCAGGTTGTCTTTCAAACGAAATTAGGTGTGCTCGTTCAAACGGAATTACGTTTTTGTCCCATATTTGTCACTTTTACTTTGAATTTTGATCTGAAACTCTCAAGGGTTTGTTAAAACACTATTTCACATAAGATATGTGAAATTCAAACCATTTTGACCGTAAAAACTTGTCCAATTTGAAAAAGAAGGTGTAGAAGACAGAAAACTGATGCAATCAAGCTGAACTCTTCCTCCTGAGCTCTGATACCACTTGTAGGATCGTTGTACGACCTGAATGAGTCGATCAGAAGAGTTGTTTATCCGAATCAGAGGCGGAATCAATGAAATGGACGCTTGATGTAATTATAATGTCTCTATTATTGATTTAACACTGATTTACAACCTGGAGACGATTCGGCAGAGCTTTGCTACTCAGATCCGAAAGTTACAAATGAATAACCAAGTGCCCCTATATATACTAGTGTGATTTCCTTTGAAATGGTCAAGGCCATGTTCAAACGAAATTAGGTTAGTTAATTTCGTTTGAATCTGGCTTTGGTTGTTTCAAACGAAATTACCTCCAAACTTATGAAAATCAGTTTCTAGCACTGGTCATCCTATCCTATCCTATCTCATGACTCGATACAAGACGAAGTCAATAGACATAGTGCACTAATAGTTAGTAAAATGAAGAAAATCATAAAAAGCGTCGGTTGTCGTAAAACTTTTTGTTTTTGTGACATTTATTCAATACTAAGCATATTCAAACAAGATTTTGAGGAACATGTTTGGTTATTGCAAAATTCTCTCTTTTTTTGTCACAAGATAACCGAGCTTTTTACTAAAATAAATGGGTTTGAAAGGAAAAAAGGTTTTGGTAGGTAATGGGTGTTTATTTTACAGGTTTTTTTTTAAACGAAAAGGTTTAGGCTCAAAGGGGTTAACTAGGGAGATTTAATGTATTGGCGTAAAAAGGATGAAAATAATGGTTTTGAAAGAAAAATGTTAGTTAGTCCTAATGCCTCTATCATTTACCTACTTGGGTTTAAGTTGGTAAGGACCGGGAATGTATCGTCTTGGCAAGTTCTAGAGTCATAAGAACCAAGCGGCTATTCACACAAGAAATGAATAATGAGCATTTAGTTTAAAGGTGTATGCATGTATGCTCGATAAAGGCTCAAAACTCACTTATTGTGGGAATGTGTTTATAGTGTGAACAAGTAAATATAATCAAATTTTAAAAAGAATTGTCATTCCTTTTTATAATTTTCTTATTTGGTTATTTTTATCACGAAGCTATCGGTTGTAAATTTGTAAAAACGTAACCTTTTTAGAACTTTTTATTCCTAAATTAAACCGAGACAAGTAAAAAATAAAAAAAACTTGAAAAGATTTGGGGTGATTAGCGATTCCAATAGAGTTTTGTGTAAGGCTTGTTATTAGGACTTGCAAGATTCAAGGTTTTAGCATCCCTCCCCCCCCCCCCCCCCCACTTAAATTACACATTGTCCTCAATGTGTCCCAAAATAAGATTTTAGGTTGATTTGAATGTGTAAAAGCATGTTTAAAAACAAGTTTTGCGTTACTGGGCACCTGGCCATGGCCCCGTGTGGTCCGGGCACGGCCCCGTGGCCAGAGTGCCAATAACAAAATTTAACAGAAGGTTGGCCAAGAGGCGTGTCCATTGAGCACGGCCCGTGGCCAGTTACCTGTTCTGGGGCTTTTCCTGTAGAGTCTGAGTACGGCCCCGTGCTGCAAAACTGAAATGTTGGAAAAGTTGTCGGGATGCATTGTTTAGATGCATGGGGTGCGGTTTTAGCATCCCTTTGGCAGTTTTCATCTTTTCTCGTTTGTTAAACCATTAGAAAACATCCAAACACCACATAATAACTTAAACCATCATATATTAGAGTGCGAGATACAAACGGTCCTAAAAATTAAAAATTACAAAAGTCCTAAAATTAGATAGATAGGTCCTAATATGCAAGAAATTTAAACCATAATGAAGTTCTACCCTAGATGTTAACATGTTAAAAATAACAAAAACCTAAAAATGATTTTTCGGAGAATAAGGGCTCTTTAAAACTTCATTCCGGAGGGTGCTCCTCAAATATCATTGAGCCATACCTCAATCTCCCGAGGGAGAAGGAAGACGGGCTCGTCATCCACAACATTTTGTGGGGGAGGTGCGACGACCACCGGAACCTCGTGTAAAGCGTCTAGAGGAGGTTCCGGAGGGGGGTCGTCCCATCCGGTTGGGTTAACAACTTCTTGCCCAAGGTTCCAATCCTCTTGTGGGAAGATTGGTTCCATGGGTGGCATAGCTAGAATGTTCAACCTTTGGTGCAAAAGATTGATTTCTTGGAAGCTATTCTCTAGCCCCACTGTCAAGTAGTTGATATGGTCAATGAGGATCTCCTCCAACGATGTCATTTCGTCGATGGCTTCGCTTAATGCATACACATATCGGACAAGAGTAGCTTCGATTGATGGTCTTCTTCCGCTTCGACTGTTTCTTGAGTTGGTTGATGATGTTCCACCATTTTGGCTCGACATACTAAGAAAACAAGACGAAAATTTCAAAAGGATGAAGATGAACTCCCGGACACGGACCCGTGCCCGCTGGGCACGACCCCGTGGTGACACTTCTGTAAGATTTTGAACCCAGAAACATCATTGTTTTAAATTATTTTTCTGTGTTTTAAAGCATTTCTGAACATAAATAACTCAAAACAGTGTTGTAAAGCTCATGTTTATTAAGACTTCTTGGTTAAAAACCTTGCAAATACTTAGATAAGGCTTGAAGTTATTAAGCTTCAAGCTTTAATGGAGATGGGAGAGCATTGGAGAAGAAGGAAAGTGACAAAAGTGGCAAAGACAAGAAGGTTTTAGTGAAACCTTTTTAAGAACCTACCTTTTTGGGTATGTGTGCAAATTAGGGAAGGATCTTTGTATTTGGAATGGGTCCAAACATGTTGCCCCAATGCTGACTTTATAGAAAGTGACAGGACACTGACCACGACCCCATGCTGACTGGACACGACCCTGTGGTCAGAGATGGGTCAGACAATTTTGTCCATATTCTGAGCACGGGGCGTGGTGGCCTGAACACGACCCTGTGGTGATATTTGAGGTGGGCACGGGGCGTGTGGACCTAAGCACGACCCCGTGGTTAGAGTTTTATGAAGTAACGTCTATGTTATTTTTAAGGTTTTTATTCGGATCAGACGGTTCCTTGCAGGAGGGAACAAAACCGAAGTGCCTGAGGTACCTTAATTGCTCTTGATTTATGCAAGAACAAAAGAGGTTATCGAAAAGGGTAAAACCTAAACTACTTACCAATGGGCGAAACCAACCTTTATTCCCCTTATCCGGGCTCTTGTTAAAGAAGGTATATGTCGAATCGCTCAGGTCTATGAGCGCATCGGTGGAAGCCGATGGAGATTCCTTACGGCACAATCAACACAGGGACGACTATCGCTAATGCTATCACAAGAGGTTGAGGTAGTTTTGGTATCGTCGATGTTGGTAGATTCCGAATGCGGTCCCAACATTTCTCCTTGATTTTTGTCTTGTGATGAATACTTCATTTTCATCATAAGTTCTATTTATTTTAATTTTTTGAGAATTATTTCTTCGATTTGACATAATTCATCGGAGGTTATGTCGGTTGGAAGAGATGGTTGAGGGCATTCAGGTGGGTGATAGTGATCGTGTTTACTTTCGCCCATCTTAAGGTGATTATCGGAAAACGATGGGTCTAAATAGTGGGGATCAGAATTTAGAATTTAACATTCTAGATCGTGATGAAATCCACCACATATTTGACACCACTTACCGTGAGAGTGGCGTAAGAAAAAATAATCAATATCATCCATATTTTTGTCAGAATTTACCAACCGTCGGGAACTTACGGTCCTGTTTACAGTAACTGGAGATTGGAAACGGGGCCGGGGTGGGCACGGCCCCGTGGTCAGCTACTGTCTGACTTAAAACAGAATTGCTAGTAAGGATGATGGACATGACCCCGTGTCTGGTTGAGCACGACCCGTGCTAAGTTCTGCAGAAATTGAAAAATTAAGAAAAATCCTAAAAAATAAGAAAAATGCTAAAAATTAATTAGGCCGTTGATTTTAAACTTTTTTAAAATCCTTGTGTCCCCGGCAATGCCCCCAAAAACTTGGTGCATGTCGAGTGTGATATGATTTTATTAATATTTTAAGCTCGTTTTAGGCTTTAGTCAAGTTTTAAATTTATAAAACACGATATTATACTAACACTAAACACACACTTGGGCAAGTGCACCCATTGCGAGCGTAGTATAGTGTTGGTAAGATACCGAGGATGTCCAAGGACACAAGAGCTTTTAGTACCGGTTTATCGTCAACTTCTAATCAATATAAATTTTTGAGAAAGGAGTTTTTAAATATGAAAGGAAAAATAGTAATTAAAAGATGAATAAAATGAAAAACAAATAGACAAGATAGAATCACTAGGATCCAACTCATCTTTAATGTACCCTTTGATGATTTTCACTCTTTCAGAATTTGAAGAGATTATCTTAGTTATAGTAGTAGGCCCCTCTTTTGAAGGCGACGTTACCCTCAACCTAGTGGTTTGAGTCAGCAGGGATACAATCCCAAAGGGTCGGAATATTGAAAGATAATTAAAAAAGTTATTAATGCAAAAAGTGGTAGGCCCCTCTTTTGAAGGCGACGTTACCATCGGCTAAGTGGTTTGAGTCAGCAAGGATACAATCCCAAGAAGACGGTTTAAAGTTTTAATAGTAGTTTACATATGAGGGGTTCAAGCTATTCGCACCCCCACCTTCCAATACCCTTAGGGCATTGAAGGAGGTCCTAGTAAGCTTGAACCAAGTCATCGCAGGATCTATACACTGAACGAGACAAGAACTTTACCAAACCACCCTCCTAATCCCCTTCCAGGCAGTTAACGCGCTTTATATAGACTGTAAAGACACGAATGAGCAAATCAATGACATCATGAAGAAATGGTAAAGAAAATTCACTTTCAACATAAGAAAATAGTTATTAAAGTCATTAATACAAACCCAATTAAAAAGTGTCGAAAGATTAAAAATCAAAAGTAATACACTAAAGGCTTGTCTTCACTAAGTGATGTAAAAGATTAGCCAAACATAGCTTTTGATTGACAAGAAGTCTTACGATCAATCTTGGATCCCGAGACTACTACACACTCCAAAGATGAAAGATGGATGATGGTGGTGGGTGTTGGTGTTGTAGTGGTGGTGGAATGGTGGCAAAGTGAGAGAGAAGTGGTTTGCCATGGGATGCCTTTGAAGTGAACCAAGCACCCCTATTTATATCCATAACAGAGCCCCGGCCCCGTGGCCAGCCTTCTTCTCTTCCTTCATTAAATGCAGCTGTCAGCATGGGGCCCCACACGACCCCGTGGCCTCTGGACACGGCCTCGTGGTCAACTCTTTCCTGTACTATCAAGATTCTGCGAATCTTAGAGTTGACCACGCCCCATGGTGAGCTGGGCATGGCCCCGTGGTGGGTGTAGAAGCTTCTGCAGAGTTTGTCTTGTTGTGTAGGGTCTGACCACGCCCCATGCCTAGCTAGGCACGGCCCCGTGTTCAGCTTCTGTTTCTTGTTTCTATGTTGGGAGATGCTGCCGAGGGGTCGGGCATGTCACGTTGTTCCTTCTTCTTGTATTTATGTTGGTTTTTGGCTGCTTATTTATTCCTTTTGTTCTTTTAAGCTCATTTGGTCCTGTAAATTAAAAAGGAAGAAAGAAACACGCTTTTTCCAACATTAGTACTAAAAAAGGGTTGGTTTTATGCCTCAATTGATGTAAGCATATGCGGGTACGTGTTCTAATTGGTTTTTGAGTGATCACTTTAAAAAGTGCTTTTATTGTATAATTTGCCAAGTTTTAAACCGAGTGGAGAGAACATTCTGAGGGATGTGCATGGTTTTTTAGTTTTAAGGGCGGGTTAATCTTGGATAACCATTTTATATGTGATCATTCACTTTACCGTTAAATAATTCGTAAATTGTGAATAGTTTGAACCGGGAATGACATTAGACCTTAACCTTAGTCCCAGGAAAAGGACGTGTTTTCTCGTTCGACCCACGTGAAAGTGAAAAACAGATTTGCTTGAGGACAAGCAAAAGACAAGTGTGGGGATGTGATACCTGGTCAAAAACCGGTGTTCGTTTATGTTTAAGTTGTGTTTTGCAGGTTTAATGAAGTTTAAGGTGCTATTCGGGAGCTTTACGGGTCACCGGGATGAAAAACGGACCACCGGAACGGAACACGGGTAAACCGAGAGCAAGGAAACAAGAAAATAGGAAACTCAGATCCACAGGGGGCGTCGACGACGCCTAGGGGCCGTCGTCGACGCCGTGTATTGAATCTCATCGCTGAAAAGTCACATAGGCAGTCAAAAATCGCGTCGGAGGAGATTTCAACATTCGTGAGGCGTCAGCGACGCCACCAGGTTCGTCGGCGACGCCGTCCCCTGGTGGTCGTCGGGTTTTTTTTGGTGTTTCTTGTTGTTTGACGGGTTTTAAAAGGGTTTTTTACTTCATTTTTCGGGAGTTACACTTCTCTCTTGAGTTTTGAATCACTTTTGGAGCCTAAACCACCAACCAATTCATACGAAATCATACGGATTCAATCACCAATCATTCGATTCATCATCATCTTTATCATAACCCTAACCTTTCCATCATTCCATCCATCCATTCACCTTCACCATTCACTACAAACCTTAATTATCATCATCACCATTCTCAAGGCTTCAATATGTTTAAGTTCAAGTTTCTCTCATCCGGTGATCGTGTCTCTTTGACCATGAGCGGTTAGTCACCTCGGTTTCACCCCGGTGCAGGTAGTTGTTTTATCTAGGGTTTTGAATTGTTATGTGATTCAACTTTGTGACAATTTGTGTTGAATTTGTAAACCATAGACAAATTGTTGCATTTGTTTCGTATTCATAAATTGTCGAACGATTATAAAGTTATGACTTTGCGAAATGGTTATGTGTAATTATGCGTTGTCGTGGTTAGGATTTACTTGTTGTGATTTCAAAGTGCATTCTTGTCCGTTCTTTGGGACGTTGATAGTTATCGACTCCTAAGGCATGCTACACTAAATCCGTTAATCGTTATGCAATTGAGTTGAGTTTAAAACTTGTAGAGACCCTAGGTTTGCAATTACCAAAACCGGGTGTGAACCCCTTTTTCTAAAATATTGTTTAAATCATAAATTGTGTTTTCGTTAACCGTAGTCAATCATATTTTAGTAGTTAATACATTTTACCACCATTGTTGGTTAGTTCCAACATTGCTTTCAAACAAACAAACAAATTAAATATAGCAAGCTTCATAAGAACGTGACAAATTCATAATCGAGCTAATCCATACGTAAACCACAAACTCTTCGTGGATCGATCCCTTGCTACCACTAACACATTGTTAAGGATAATTTGGGTTTATAAATATTATCTTTGACCGGGGCACGACACTCCGATCAGTAGAGTTGCTCAACGGCTACGACTGCGAGATTCGCTACCATCCTGGTAAGGCGAGTGTCGTGGCCGACGCTCTTAGTCGCAAAACTCACGTAAAGAGTATCCGTTGTTTCCAAATTCTAAACGACCTTCGAGATCGCATTCGCGAAGCATAATACTTATCCATTAACGAGGATAACATGTACAACGAGATGAAGTGTGGTGCTGAAAACCAACACGTGTCCAAATTCGATGGAATCATTTACTATCTCGATCACATTTGGGTACCAAACCATGATGAACTTCGTGAACTCTTAATGAAGGAGGCACACAAGTCTCAATACTCTATTCATCCAGGTGTCGACAATATGTACCAAGATCTCGTACGTCTTATTGGTGGCCTGAGATGAAGAAAGATATCACCACCTTTGTGTCAAAATGTCTCACGTGTTCCAAGGTGAAAGCCGAACATCAACGTCCCTCTGGCTTACTCGAGTAACCAGAAATTCTGGTATGGAAATGGGAGAGTATTGCTATGGATTTCATCACCAAACTCCCTCGAACTTCGTCTGGTCATGATAGCATTTGGGTAATCATCGACTGTTTGACCAAATCCGCTCACTTCCTCCCCATTCGTGAAGATTACTGAGTTGAGAAATTAGCTAGTATATATACAAATGAAGTCATTTATCATCACGATATCCCCATTGACACCATTTCTGACCGAGATGGTCGTTTCACCTCACGTCTTTGGAAAACCTTTCAAACCGCTCTTGGTACTCATCTTAACCTTAGTACTACTTTTCATCCTCAATTCGATGGTCAAACCGAGCGCACTATCCAAACTCTCGAGGATATGTTTCATTCTTGCGTAATCGATTTTTGGTGGCAACTTGGATACACACTTACCTTTGGTAGAATTCTCGTACAACAACAGTTATCACGCTAGTATTCAAATGGCACCATTCGAAGCATTGTATGGTCGTAAATGTCGTTCGCCGATTTGTTGGCACGAGATCGGCGAAGCCCAAATCACCGGCCCCGCGCTCATACAAGAGATGACGGACAAGATATTGTAGATTCGTGATAACCTACTCAAAGCTAGAAGACGACAAAAGAGTTACGCTGACAAGAGACGCAAACCCTTAGAATTTAATGTTGGTGATCACGTACTCCTCAAGGTATCCCCTTAGAAGAGAGTAGTTCGATTTGGTAAGAAAGGCAAACTCACTCCTCGCTTCGTAGGTCCTTTCAAAATTCTCGAAAGGATTGGCAATGTAGCATATCGACTGGATCTACCTAAAGAACTCAACAACGTTCATTCGACCTTTCATGTTTCAAATCTAAAGAAGTTCCTCGCTGAAGAAGGACTTCAAGTTCCACTCGACGATCTCCAAATCAACGAGTCCTTACACTTCGTGGAGAAACCAATTGAAATCATGGACCGAGGAACCAAGTACCTAAGGCGCAATCGACTTCCCATACTCAAGGTTCAATGGAAAGGAAAACGTGGTGCTGAATTCACTTGGGAACTCGAAAGTGAGATAAAGACTAAGCATCCGCATCTGTTCGTTGGGTCTTCCTCTTGAATAAATTTCGGAACAAAATTTCCTAAAGTAGGGGAGACAATAACGCTTCACATTTTGTACTTTCCTTATTTAGAAAGTGTAATTGTATTTCTATTTATGGAAACTTATATCCTTATCATGCTCGTATTTCATTTCCAGTTTTGTAATTCGAGACTTTGATCATAATGAAATTCATACTTTACACATACTTGTTATACATGCAACCAGTCGTTAAAGGCAAATTGGATTTAAATAATCCCAGCTTTCTCAATTTGGCCAATAATAATCCCAACTCAGTTATTGGCTGATAATAATCCGAACTGGTCCACTTTTGGCTGATAATAGTCTGCCGTTAAAAATAGCTTAACGGAGTTAAGCTTTTTTCCGAATTACAAACTAATGTTTTATGGATTTTGATCAGAATGAGGATACGAGTTGATTTATGTAAAAATTACTTCGAAACAATGTTTCAAACGGCTTGATTTTTGTTAATTGGAAGTTTAAACACCCAAATTGAAACACCGTTTTCATCATTTGGGTCAGTATTTCAAGGTAAACTTTACATCAATCAACTCGTATCCTCGTTCTAATCAAAAGCTCTAAAACATCAATTTGTAATTCGGAAAAAACTTAAATCCATTAAGCTATATTTAACGCAGACTATTATCGGCCAAAAGTGGACCAGTTCGGATTATTATCGGCCAATAACTTAGTTGGGATTATTATCAGCCAAATTGAGAAAGTTGGGATTATTTAAATCCAATTTACCTATATATATATATATATAAAGTTATTGGCTGATAATAATCCGAACTGGTCCACTTTTGGCCGATAATAGTCTGCCGTTAAAAATAGCTTAACGGAGTTAAGCTTTTTTCCGAATTACAAACTAATGTTTTATGGATTTTGATCAGAATGAGGATACGAGTTGATTTATGTAAAAATTACTTCGAAACAATGTTTCAAACGGCTTGATTTTTGTTAATTGGAAGTTAAAACACCCGAATTAAAACACCGTTTTCATCGTTTGGGTCAGTATTTCGAGGTAAACTTTACATCAATCAACTCGTATCCTTGTTCTAATCAAAAGCTCTAAAACATCAATTTGTAATTCGAAAAAAACTTAAATCCATTAAGCTATATTTAACGCAGACTATTATCGGCCAAAAGTGGACCAGTTCGGATTATTATCAGCCAATAACTTAGTTGGGATTATTATCGGCCAAATTGAGAAAGCTGGGATTATTTAAATCCAATTTACCATCGTTAAATACGTGGTTACTTGCAAACTGATACAACTTATACGTGCAAATACTCATACATACATTCACGATACTCAAATTATACTTACATACGCTTTCTATACTTAAAAACATGCTAATTATGAAAGTTATTGCATAAAATGATAACATAACGAAAGTTCAGGGGCCAAAGTGTGAAAACCATAGTTCTAACCAAAGGTAGTGTCACGCTACGCGACGCCCTCCTTCCCTTCTGGTCGCGTGATGCCATGGACCTGAATCCGCAGCGAATTGTTTCTTGAATGCAGATTGGCTAACTTCTTCCATTTCTTCTCCTCCCTAATCACCATTTAACCTTCATAAACACAAAACCCTACGTCATCTCTATATAAACAAGCCTCTATCTCACCATTTTCACTTTCCAAACTCCTCTACATTCTTAAAACACTCTCAATATGCTGAAATTACAAGTTCTTTGCAGATTTCATACAAGTTCTAAACTGAGTTCAAACTCACCTTTCTTCATGATTTCTTCATCTTTTCTTCTACTTGAAAGCTTGGAACACCTTTAGGATTGTTTTCACAAGTATACCATGGTAAACTAAGGTGGAACATTACCATTTTGAGGTCTAACTTTCTGTTGTGAAGAAGAACTTTGCTTATACTTATCTACATTTAACTTTCCTGTAAGAATCTTGTACCTAACTTGTCTCTAATCTCATCTTTGATTATGGGGCTTGTTTAAGGTTAAATCTCATAAGTTTAGAGGTCCAAGAACCTTATAAACTTTATGTTTTGTTAGGGTTTAGACACCCCACAAGCGATGAAACCATCCAAGTCTACCATAGTTCATATGGTAGGACTTGTGTTTTGATAAAGGTGTGAACCATGGAAGCCTTGGTTATCCAAACTTGTTCCACCACCTCACTTGATGTTTTATCATGTTATTCCAAGTAGTTTCCTAGAACTAAAGTAACAAAACTCGGCTTTGGTGAATCATACAATGCGGTGTATCATACCTCCATGATTGACATACATGAATTCTATGATACTATATGATGGACAATTATTAACTTATATTATATAATATATAATGTATATATATTTAACCGAATTTGTGATATTAACTGAATTATGGTTATATGTCATGAACATAAGTTACATTGTCTTTGTTCTAAACTCCTCGATTTTGATTCTAATGGGCAAATTGGGTCCCATGAAATCACATAAGAACTTAGTGTCAAAACGAGTATTTAGACAAGATATATTTTCGTGTACTTATACTTTTATGTACTTAAATTCCGCATCCTAATCTTCCACAAACTTTGAATACTCATACGCCTTCGTTTCCCCCATGTATGGTATTTTCGGTGCTGTAATCTCAACAAACTTATCAACTTCGCAGTTTAAACTCAGAAAGCTTGCAAAACTGTGAGTGTACATGACCCCTTTTAATTTTTCGTCACTTTGGGTGCAATACGTATACATTATGAAAATCACTCAATCACATACTTTATGCTTAAATCACAAAAAAACAATCTGATATACATGCTTAATACGTTATGCTAGGAATTCATACATGCTAGAACTTATTTACACTATGCTTTGTCATTAACTTCGATCAAGCCTCCCTTAACATGTATAGTGCTATAGGATTAACGCACTGCCCGTATTCTTGAGATCATGTTAAGTAAACAAAACGGTCTTATCGTTGCTACGATAAGATTACGCTAGCGGGAAACTTTGGATTGATAAGTAAGTGTTGCATGCTAGTATTGCCATGATATTTCTAGATTTCGTTTATGCCATGTGGATTTGTTTAACCATTTTCATACTTATGCTAGTAGTTAAACTTGTATGCTTGCCAATACTTTATGTGTTAACATGTTCTTTAATACGTATTTCAGGAAATTGATGATAATGATGACGAACGAAATCTAGTAGGATGAACTAGAAACCCATTTTTAATTTAGAACTTATGTTGTACTTTGTTTCTTTGCTTATGTTGTTGTACTTTGTTTCCAAACGATGTATTTGATTTATGAAATGAAATATTATTTATTAAATACTTGTCACAAAATAGTGTTATAAAGTCTCTTGCAATCTCGTTTTCGTCTCACTCTGATGTTTCCGCCATCGGTTGGGGTGTGACACGTGCAGCCAAAGTGAGCAAGTGGAGGAAGACGAATCCAGTTCTCATCCATTTGGCTACTGAATCACACTGAAGGTAACTTTAATTTTTAATTTATATTGTATTTAATTGTTAATCGAAGGTGAAGGGGTGGTGTTTTCGATCGTTCCTGGTTACAATTGGTGGAGAGAGGCCGTTCAGGGTTCGGGCGACCTCGTGGGTGTGTCCGTCGATCTTGTGGCGGTCTTTGGGCGATCGTCGTTGCCGTAAGATGAACCAAACCAAGCCAGATCATATGAGTGAGTGCAGTTTGAGGGTTCAGGATCTGATCGGAAATTGAATCCGATTGATCGAAGAAATGGGAGCCGCATGGTGGGCCACACCTCATGAGAATGATTCCGGTTTGGGTCGGCATCATCCGAATTTAGCTGTGGGGCTTCGTAATGGGGGTTAGCGGTTACGATTTAGCCAAGGTTTACATAGGTATGGGTCACGTGCATGCATAGGGTTTTCGGTTTGGGAGTACGAGTCCAAACGGGTCATGGGTCACCCCATAGGAGGTTGCATGGGACTAGGATTTAGTTGATGATGTGTTTTGAATATGTGATCGGATGTGGTTGTAATTGGGATTCATGATGAAATGAGGTTTATTCTATGGTTTGGTTATCACGAAGAGCAACTCGTGTGAGGCGAATGGAGACGTGCATGGCTACATGCAATCACACGGTTAACAAAGCCTAGATACCTCAAACTGGGATTTGTCGTAAGATGTTTGTTGTGGTTTTTGACAAAAGCTTGGATATATAGTGACCGTGTTTATGTGATAACAAATTCGGAGAGCAGCTACACTTGCGAGGACGTGTGGTTTGTGAAGTTCTATTACATCAAGTGAGTTCAAATTCCCTTTTCTTATGCTTTTGGTTTGGGCTAGCTTACATGCATTTACGTGTTTTATAAGTTAAGGAGTTTTATGAACGTTATGGTTATTAAACGCACATTAAAGAGTCGAAAATTTCAAACGATTATGGGAATAAGTAAGGTTTCGGGTATAATTTGAGATGGGTTTTGTAGGTGATGAGATGTAATTTTAATGTTGGGGGATGTTAAGGTTAGCGGGTAGTTTGAGGTTCTACTATGGGTTGATGTTTGTTGCATGACTTGTGTTAAGTAGGACCTTGATTGTTGAGAGTCCTAGATCCGTTTCGTGCCTAAATACTGAAGGGCTAGAAACACAAATGTGTCGAGGTTACTATAGTAGAGTAGTCAATTTAAACATGTGTATTAGAGGTTATGCACTAATGGGGACGTATCCATAATAAATATAGTTGTGTACTTAGTGGTAAATTGATAGAGTATAGATGATAATAAGAGACGCATGGTTAATCCATGATAATGCCATAGGAATGAGGTTCTAAACATTTTATGTATGTGTTCTTGTGTAAATAGCATCCTTGAGATGTTGGATGCTAGTTATTAGAGATGTGAGTTGTCATTGTAAGTAGTTATCAATGTGTTTAGGTAATCGTTACCATTCGATGGCGATGAGTTATTGCACATGGAAATAGAAGAGAGGGTCATCGATGTAAGTGGCTATTGACGATTTTCTTGTAGTCATTCACCATATGGTACCGTTGGGTTTCCAGCATGTCATTGTGTTGCGACCAAACTGAGTGCTATGGTTTCCACCTAATGTGATTTACATGTTTGAGTTAGATGAAAGTGGTCGGTAAAGTGTATACAAGATGTGTTTGATGATGATTTGAGTTACTTGTGTTATATTGTACTTGGGGATATGGTTTTAGACGAGTAGTCATTGGTAGCGATAAAAGGGGTAAGTAGGGGAAATAAGTGGGTCATGGAAAAGAGTCGATGAGTCTTGGTAATGGGTTAGTTTGATCGGGGTCTCTCACTTGGGTGGGCAACATTACAAGATTGGGTGTAATTTAAATGGTTTCGGGGTCTTATGAATCAGAGTCCTTGTGTTTCTAGTAAAGTGATTTGATGTCGATTTAATTACTCTAAACCTAAATACTAGAACTTATTCACCGTAGCTGACTTTTGCATGTATGTTAGATTGTTTACATGTTAGTGATTGAAGAGATGAAGAGCTCTTGGCTTGTGCGTGAGGTTTCTCGTGATTGGTTTCTCGGTTATTTCATTTACATTAACTTAATGTTTTTAGTTAAAGCTTTCACTACCTATTTTTAAAACATAATTAACCTTTTAGACTATATGATGTGATGATGCCCAACTATAAGGTGTTGGTTTTAAGGCCTTATATCTTTAATGAACCAATCAATAAACAAATAGGTCATCTAAAGTTAATGGGATGCCAATCTTTTGAGTAAGGTAGCCTTCATTCCATGCCTCATGACGTTCTATCAAGCCTCAATACTTGTCAACCTGACATGAATGCTAAAACGTCAGTTATGCTAAGTGAGTTCTAGCTTAAGGTAAAAGCATCAAGACATCATTTGAAGTAAAAACATATATACAATTTGTATTAAATCGTACTAGACCTCAATCATTCACATCAATCCTCAAGAGTCAATTTAAACATGCAGCTGTGAAGCAAGCTCCACTATCACCCGTTAGACACTTAGGGGCTGTTTGGCAACCTCTGAATGGGTAAGTGCTGAGCCAGTAAGAGGTCTGAATGGTTAAGAGACTCTGAACCAGTAAGTGTTTAACCAAAAAGTGTTGTTTTGTTGGACCTCTGAATGAATATGCACAATGACTACTTTACCCCTCTGAACTATTTTATGCTGAATGAAATGTATCTGTTTGGTCAGTGCTCTGAATGACGTTTCTGGAAGATTAATAATTATAAAATGAAAATACATAACATTACAGAAAATCCAAATTACATATAAATCCTTCAAAATTCTTAAAAACATACTAAAATTCAACTAGAAATCAATAATTTGAGTAGAATTTTAATTTTAAACATTTCAAATTAGTTGACTAGCTATCTGGTTACGCAAAGTAGTCATATACTCGATGTCTTGTGAACCCCATTCTATGTCGTGAACGAACTGGCCAACATTTTCTCTACCTTGTATTGACAAATAATAGGATATATTATCCACTAGTAATATTAATGACAACATATCATAATAACAATGGAAGACACATTGATACACCATAGAATAATAACTTTTGGGATGCGCAGCAACATAAAACAACTGAAATTTTCCTAAATTAGTTATGACCATCATAACTTTTTTTTTCTTTATTTGGGATAAAAAAAGAGAGTATAACTTTTGGGAATGTGCAGCTAGATAATAACTTATTTTTTTCTATATTTTTTTGCTGATAAAAATATAGAGTATATTAGTTCTCTCGTTTGTGGGCATCTTGAATATGATCACCATTAGGGGTGTAAAAAATAGATCGAGCCGAGTCGAGCCGGGCTTAAGCTTTGGGTTTGAATTGCGAGCCGAGCTCGAGCTCATATAAATAGGGCTCGAATCGAGCCAATCTCGAGCTTCATAAAAACCCTGTAATCAATTCTATCACATGAATGTACATTGAACTATTGGATGCCACCATGATAAACATGACAAACTATTGCCTCTTTTCTAGGCTTGCGGATCTCTAATCTTGATCTAAGTTTACCGCATCATAGTTATTTCATTACCTTTTTTACCTATAGTCATTAAATTCATATCTCTTTCATACATCCACCTACTGACCTACATTACAATCTTTCTCTTTCATTTCAAAAACTTCTATCTTATATGGGTTCATCATGTGCTAAAAGAGGTTATGCATGCATGTTTTTTAACCCATGAAAAAGCATACTTTAAACACCTCAAATGGGATTGAAAAAAAAACATTCGTAAAGGTCCCCTACATAATTGTGTCTGAATTAAATCTCGAATTACATATGTATCTTACGCATGTATGACATCTCACTTCAAGCCACTATGCATCAGTCACTGATTCATGCCCTAAACATAAACCCTAAACATCAAATTGGTGACAAAGTTCCCTGAATTTCGATCTGTAAGTATCAAATTCGCATCTTATCGTATTTAATTCATGATTTCATAGTTGTTCATAACTTAGAAAACCATAACACACATCATTAACAGACATCAAAACACACACATAGCGATCGAAGAAAGATTACCTGGTTGTGAGCGAAGATTTGCTTGGAATCTGCAATTGATGTGCTTGGATGGTGGTCGCCAGAAGAGAAGAGAAGTATAGATGGAAGGAACGTGTGTTACGTACGTGGGTATTTGTGGGTATTTAGGTCTTTGCTTTTCATTCAGATATATTTTAAAACTGAATCGGTCAGAGCCCCATGGAATCATGAAGAGGTGTTCACTTAACAAACCAAACACTCTTAACTCTGTCCCATTCAGATGTAGCCTCTTAGCCAAACATGCTTATACCAGCATAAGACTTCATTAATACCTGCTACACCGTTGCGCTCACATGTTCCATTGATAATACTAGCAACAAATGCTAGTCCTTAATAATTTATCGTCAATCATCATACATTTATCATATACTTCAAATCTATAATATCAATCATTTAACATCAATCAAAACACGTAATAACTATATAAAACAAGCACATTTAAGATAGTAGGCATATCAACCCAAAATAGTGAAAGTTGTAAAAGCGTGCATCTCACAGGTTCCATTACTAATACTGGCAATGAATGCTAGTCGTCAATAATTTATCGGCAATTATCGTACATTTATCATTTACTTCAAATCTATAATATCAATCGTTTAACATCAATTAAAACACGTAATAGCTATATAAAACAAGAACATTTAAGATGGTAGGCATATTAACCAAAATAGTGAAAACTGTAAAAGTGTGCACCTAAAAGTCACCTGGGAGTTATCTTCATACATTCAGCAACGTTCAAATCTGACCCTTGAATGCTAGTCAACTGATCAAATATTTGCATCAACTATTCGCTCATAAAATCCCACTAAAAGTACGACTTTACCTTGGTGTGTTTGACAGCGAAATATAACTTTCCATTCAACAACAATTCACCACACAACATTTATTTCGCTATACTAAGAAATCGATGGCTTGAATCTTTCGTCCATCAATACATTACGCTAGTTATGACATACGATTCGCTAAGAACATTCATTTTTCTGATCATTACATTTTACTGGGGATATACATTTCGCTGAGAGTATACTTTCCGTTGGGAGCTCGGTAAAATGTACCTAAACCCTACCGATGCAACGATTGGATTTAGGTGTGCAATTATTGATTATTTAACGTTATCAATCTAAAGAATTACACTTTGTATGACAGACAAAAAATAATATTTAATTGTTAAATATTATAAACCACAAAAGCAGATTAATTTAAAGAACGAGTATTTGGTGAAATACTAAGGATATTAATTGTTTGTGAAAAAAATAATTAAGTGGAAATAACTGGTGTTGTTTAAAGACTTAAATGAATGATAATTTATTATTATATAATCAATTAAAAGTGTTATTTAATTAAATAATAAAATAAAGTTAAAATAGTTTTGACTAGTGGTTTATTATTAGCGGAGAATAATCAATATTAATTGAAGAAAACGTGGAATGATTATTATTGGATAACAAAACAAAGGTCAAAGGGTTAATCGATGATTAGTAATTAGTCTAGAATTAATTAGTTGGAGAGAAACTCAATAACTAATGGACTAGAATGTAATTAAGGGATCTATATATAGAACCTTAATCACATACCTTAATGGAATCACAGCAAGAGGCAAGAGATAAGCTAAAACCCTAGCCCCTATATCTATTTGAAACGCCCAGATTTCCTAATCCAAAAAGTAATATTATCATACTATTATTTAACAAAATCCGGGCATGACCCGTTCGTATTATGAACAATTCCCTGTATGACCAACTTGTAAGAATTTACATGCGAAACAACGGAAAATATGAGCCCAAAAATTCCGTTCTTAAAAAGTCATATTAACTACATAAAGACCCAATTACAACTTGCAATACATTCACAATGTTACATTATATCAAGGCTTCATGACCTATATAAATCAAACTATGTGACCGCTCTACCCCGTACAATCCTTTCTCTCAACTTCAACTAAGTCCGCTTCACTTCGTTAATGGTAGAGGAAACCCGAGCGATACCTGTGGACTTCACGTACAACCCAACCATTAGTCATTAACACACCATATAACATTATACTATATAATAGAAATTTGTATGGCATTCTGTGAAGTAAACGTGGGATTGTCCAAGCGCTTTCTTAAATACTCTTTATCCAGACCCGGTTTCATTCCTTCATGAACCCGGCAATCTCAAACCTGCATTACATTCCAACCTCAAAGCACATCATTAGTAATCGTAAGTACTCCGATGCCTTGATAACGTTCATACATATATCTTTAGCATCGTATATTCATGCACACATACATTCACACTTACGCGCCTATTATCATATACACCTATATGCAAATGTACCTTCATACATGTCTACGCCCCTACCTACGCACAAACAATCATTTATGAATTTATAAACACTAGCTCATGCTTACCACTTCATACACGTACGCTTATGCCGAAATGACCTATTCACAACTTAACATAATATAGGCGATATACAAAACGACTGCGTGCCTACTAGATTCCTAAACATAATTACTTATACAATTTCTTACACTAATACGAAAACAATTCCATTCTTTCACTAAGCGACGACCCTTAACCTCACTTATATTCTAAACAAATCCTTAATATAAGTTGTGACGCCTTGGAAAACCCCTTTTTAGTCAAGCCCCATGCTCAAAATACCAAAAATTCAGAAAAAAGCCAGTAGCACGGTCCCTCGCGGGCCGCGTAAGCCTTGGCTTACTATTTCGCCTTACGGTGAGATGCTACTGCCTTACGGTGGCTACCGTAGCTTACGGTGGCCACAAAACCCTTACGGTGAGATGCTACTGCCTTACGGTGGCCAACAAGACTTCAAAACCTACCGTAGCTTACGGTGGCTGCCGTAAGCTACGGTAGTGCCCAGCTCAACTCCCATTTAACCACTAAAACTCCCATATCTTGACCCATACACATCCGAAACATATAGAACTTGTTCCTAATGGTCCGTAAAATATTCCCCTTACATAATTGACTAAAAATCCTTACCCCGGAGTCCTAACCATTAAGAATTACGTTAACATTATATTATTCATGCGCATTAATTCGACCCGTTTGATCTTTATTATGCACTTCCCGACTTACCTAACCACATTCGACTCTTTTCCATTAGACTTACCTTAACATTACCTTTAATTCATACTCTCTTACATGACTCTAAATAAATTGCCAAACAACAAAACATATTAAGTCAAAAGGGTAAGTTTGGGATTTACTTACCTTAAGCGTTCCTATTCGCATTCGCTTTCTTGCATCCTCTAGAGCCATTTGCCTTCCATGCTCATGCGATACCTATCCTTTCATGCCATCATCCCCATGACATTGTTAGTATATATGTTCATTCCATATCAACATCCATTTTAAATTCATAGTTACATTGACTTTTCTTAATAAATCATTCATCAACGTGCATAAGACACGAATTGGCAATCACATTGTTCCACATCTATGAAATCTAATTCCTCGTTATACATAGCACATAATTAGTCTAACATATATCATATGATTCCTCATAATCTTTCATTCATATTCGTAAATCTAACCATGCTATTAACTTATTCGTTGACTTTTCAGAAAGTCAACGATCAAGCATACAAACTCCCCATTTAGTAACTTATGTCCATAATGATGTAGTAGGCCATAATATCGATACCGTATATATTTCATACTCATGTTTTAGAACATATTCAATCACTCAATCAATTAATTACACCATACACATGTATAAACAATTCATTACAACTAACGCTTTCATCATCCTACAATTGTCAACCACATTCAAAGTTATTACTTTAACATAATCTCAATGTCATTCTTTACTAATAAACCCACAAGCTACACCTTTAGTGTACATCCATTTCTAGATTACCATTGAACAACTAGTCCGACACATGAGGTGCACCACACCATTCAAGTATAGAGTACAAACTCCTAAAACATATTTTTTTTTACCAAAATCATCTCATTAACTAATACCCACATGTATTCCATGAAAACATATATCTCATGCTAATTTCACTATCAAACACCTCATAACATTCTATACCTAACTACTAAATTCTTGCATACAAATTTCACCTTCTAACTTCACCTAGTCATTTCATCAAACACTTGGCGTGCATACAAATTTTTAAGCTTAATGTATAAGTATTTTCATACTTTTTCTTCCTAGTTCTTACTTTCAATCATCAAGAATACAACATATTCAACTAATTACATACCATGTTCAACCTAACTAGCAAGGACTAATCACATACAACATAATATATCAAGAATTTAAACAAAGATTGGACATGGGTGACATACCCATGTCGCCACTTTTACTAACCCAAGTGGGTTTTATCTTCAAACATCAATTAGCATCAAATCTTGTATAATTCACATTCCATATGATAATTCTAACATATATTCATGCTTAATTTCAGTAAATTTCGTGGATTGATCATAAGCCACTTCATACAAAAATCATCAAACTCAAAATTACAACTTACCATATGTTTGTTAGGGTTAGATAGTGAGAAATCTTCATCCATGCAATGCTTTCCATTTGTTTTTGGCTTTGATTGGGCTGAATTTGTGTTGTTGTTCTTGAGAGCTAGGGTTTACACCCCTCTGCTCTTTCTCCTGGTCGATCCCACCACGCACACACACTATGTGTGTGAGGTTTTTATTATTTCTTTTATAAACTTAACCCATTCACTCAATTTAGTCCCTCATGTTTGTTTTACTTCCCTTTTTTGTCATAACTAAATTCCTACTACAAAACGTATACTTTATCTATTATTAAATGGATTATTTAATAAAGGTTAGTTAAACCGCTCTATACCATATAACATGGAAACATACCAGGGAATTTGACATTTCAGTTTTTGGGGCGTTACAAGTCTACCCCCCTTAAAGGATGTTTCGTCCCCGAAACCTTTCTCATTCCAACTAGACCAATTCTACTCTTACCTTTTTCAGTTGTTCATCCACAATACTTACTACAGCATAAACGCATCCGGGACCTTGGCAAACGTTTTATTCATGCATAAACATAATTATACACATCGTCACTAGCGGTTCGTTCATTGAAATTTATTCCAAATGTACACCATTGGTCGTATAAGTCTAGGTTTACGGTTCATTCCTATCCTTACAATTAATCGTAATGTCCCACTGTTTCTACTTATTCTAAACGTTTTAATTCATTTCATCCCATTCCTATATCCTCTATAAAGTTTCCTTTGATCTTCACAACGTAACCCAACTTCCCATTTCCAATATACCTTCTAATCATTCTTGTACTCATATGAGGGGTCATGCATCATCACATGCATACTTTAAAACATTAGATGACCTAATAGTACTAAAAACAAAGCTATTCTTCTCGTAATTACTTTTTTGTACTTAATACAAGGATAAAGCATCGACCTACGGTTGGAACCGTTTCTTGAACTACTTGACAATTTTGATCAAACGCGTAAATAATTTACAGATCCTTACTTATTAATCAAGAACGAAACATTTTACTTACCTCATTTTTCATTACATATGTCAGTGATCCGTAAGCCAGATTCATTCGCATCATTATAGGTACCTTCCGCACCGAAATTGGTCCCATTCATTCGTGTAAAATGCTCCCACTCGTGAGCATCCTTCCTTCAGCTTTATTATTATCATCTTACTGAGAAATTCCTCCATTCTTATCTGTAAAATTATCAGTTAGCACATAGCACTTATTATTTATATTCTACATGGTGTTTGCTCGCCTAAGACTCCTTCACAAGTTTCTTACATACATGCTTAAAACATATTACACATTCCATTTCCCACATATTATTTCTTCCATTTTATTGGTTATCTCACCATCTTTTGCAATTTAACTTTTCGAGGTCAGCCCGGTACTTCTTACTTATCGTAGACGTCTCGAGGTACGTGTTCGTAATTCTCTTCCATCCTTGCATACTTGCAAGGACTTCATTTCTTCATTTTAGTATTAATTGTAAAAGAAAATTTTACCCGTTACCGACCCTACTTAAGTCATTTTTCTAGGTCGTAGTCGTCATTCATTCCGACTCCCAAGCGTCAACTAATAATATGCCTAACACGTAACTTATTTCAAAGCTTATTTCTTTCAACTAAAGCTTCTTGCTACTATAATAGCTTTCATCGGTTTTGCCTACTTGGCGAATCAAATACTTCATAATATTTTACTAATACTTGCTTAATGACTATCAACTTATTTTGTTTGACTTTTCGGAAATCCATTTGTAAATACATTCTACCTATGCTTACCAATTACCCAATCCTGACACATCCCTCTCTAGACGAGCCATAGGCTCCTATCGAAAGCGTAATCTTTAATACATACCTGGCATGAGTCGAAATCATTAATTCGTTATCCATACCTTGCGATGGTCATTCCTTCCCAATTTGTAACATCACATGACCTTACATTATGCTCACCTGTAAGTATACGACTTGACAGTTCAAAACGTTAAATACTGGGTTCAAATGGTAATCACCATTCGACCCGTGTGACTCATTTTCCCTTCTCAACCATCTTGCATACAACGCATTTACATAAATATATTTATATATATAGTGAAAAGTTCAAAACGTAACTTGGTTAATATCTGCCTTAAGATTTTTTTTACTTCTTCGGTCTGCATTTACTTACGAATTCGAACCTTTCATTTCACTTTCCATTCCTTCTATGTTTCGAATCCGTCTCGCGGATTCAAACATCTCATTCATATTCGTCACTCCTTCTATGTTCAAATCCGTCTCGCGGATTCTAGCATATCATTCATACTTTCTCATTCCTGCTATGTTTCAAATCCGTCTCGCGGATTCTAACATATCATTCACGCTTTCTCATTCTTTCTATGTTTCGAATCCGTCTCGCGAATTCTAACATATCATTCACACTTTCTCATTCTTGTTTGGTACTTTCAATTTCTTGAGAGTCTTACATTTTCCATTCACCCTCACATCTACCTACTCCCTAATTCTAACAGACATACCTGTAACAATTATCGGTCTCACGAACGTTGTATGTTTCTTGTGTACTGGCCAGGTACACAATCCACATACTAGTTTCGTGTCTTTGTGTAACCGTCACCTTACGTCCGAATAATTAGTTTTCAGCATGTGTAACATTTTCAAAACTTCATTACTATTCCATTATTATCTTTCATTTAAAATTCTCCTTCCATTGATTGGTTTTACCATCACATGTACTTACATGTATTAAATATACGTACCTGGAAACATTTTATCTTAAAAAAAAGATAGATTTTACTAAAATTTTATGATTTGCCTCATGCAACAAGTTATTAATTATATTTTAACCCTTTTTGGTAATTAAAATATGAAAGCAAAATCCCTAATTAAATCGATATTGCTATGCCATCCTAAACTGAAAATACTCGAATCAATTTATCTGAACCCCCTTTGTTAGTGATTACAATGCATTAGGCCTATGGTTTTGGGGAGAAGTTGAATCGTGGTTCTTAAGTCACTTAGACCAGTTCCACACATTTCCATTAGAGGACCAGTATCACTTGAAACAATTTCATGTGGACATAGTTGGGGTTAAACATACCATGTCTTGATACGTCGTGTCATGTGACCCCAAGCCCGAGAGTTGTGTGAGACGCAATTGGTAATCCCATTTCTATTGCGACTTGTGTCTTGTTATCGACATCGTATTTTTTGTGGCTTTCCAGCGTAATTGTCAAAGTCGCACTAGCCAACCCGTGTTTTTACCATCAGCAGTGCAAAAGCTTGCGTATATGTGACCAACACCATTTAGTTTGCATAATTGACTGCATAATTAACAACCAGTTAACAAAAACAACTTAAAATCAATCAAAATGTCTCTAAATCAGTTAACACCCATTGCTCAAGCTGAACTTGAAACCAACACTGTAACCCTTGATCTTATCTAAATGGAATATGATAAGTTTAGGAGTATTCGAGGTGAAAGTCAGTCAGATCATATTACTAGGTTCATGAATTTACTCACATATATGAAGAAATCTGGAATTCATGTTACCCACCGTGCTCAAATCAGAAAGTTGCTAAATTCCCTATCAAAGGAATGGAGCCTGCGGTGCATGAAGATTAAAAACGACTTTATAATGTATCCTACAACGTTGTCAGATGTCGTTGACACTTTGAAATCCTTTGAAATAGAGATGATTTAGATAGGTGACACTTTAAAAGCAAGCCCAACAACAACATCTACCTACAAAGTTTTCACTTCTCTAATTAGTGTAGGAACATCTAGTTCATCATCTGTTTCAGTTGGGATTCCAAATAATCTCTTAGCAAGTCCTGCAAAAACAACATATTTAAGTAAAAAGGCAAGGGCAGAAATTGCAAAGGCAACAACTGATACCTGGAAGAAAGTTGTTGAAAACATTCAAGAAATGAAGCGGAGTGAGAAGATAGATGCAGGTTGCAGTGTAGCAAGCGGAAAGAAGGAAGAGAAGACTATCGCTGAAGCCCGAAAGGCAGAATTGAGCAAGGACAATGAAGAGAAGGATTTGGTAGGTAGCGTACCCTATGAATTCAAAAGCAAACTTTGCACATCTCAGTGTTGTAAGTGCACCTTGGATGATAAAAGTTGGATGCTGCTTAATAATTGAATCTTCAAGGACTTGTTTTGTAATTTGTGGAAAGTTGTATAGCCTAACAAATTCGGAAAAGTTATATGTTTAATGGGGTCCGAATTTGTGGCTTTAGATTTGTCAGAACTTATGTATTGTTGTCCGAATTTATCACTTATGTATTGTCATTACTTATGATGTTAAGTACTGACTAGTGCGTTTAGTATTGTCTGAACTTAGTGTATATTCAGACTAGGGTTTGTTTTTGTCAGGACTCGAGTGTCCGTACTTGTCATTGTATATATTCCAAGTGAATGAATCAATGAGTAATGCTTTTTGAGAAAACTTTCTGTGCAAAACTTGTTCTAGAGAGAGAAACAAACCCTACCTTTGTGTGTGCTATTCACTGTGAGTGATTATCCAGGTGTGTGATCTGTGAATACTCAGTGTATTCACAGATTGATAGGTTCCCTCATCTTCTACTCATTCTATACGAGATCTACAAAGTGGTGCGAGTCACGCGGTGGTTTCCGCACATCGCGTGCGTGTTGAGCAGTTCGGGTTCGTGTGTTCAAGGTGCTCTTAGGGCGACCTTATAAGTGTGTCAGTTTCGTGACCCATTACAAATCCACCAACCGATTACTCATTAGAGAAAAGGAAGAAGTATTACAATTTAACGAAGAACTTAAACTAAAAGAAGCTACATATCAGAGAAAGTTGAATTCGACTTTAACTTAAATGTAGACATTAAAAGAATTTGTTCATAGAAAAGACTTTCTCATAAATGATTTAACTAAAAATTTAGAGAAAGCAATAAACGAGAACAACAAATTACAAATAATAATCGACAAATGGAACGTGAGTTAAAAGGCGTTGGTGTATACTAAAAATTGTCAGAGACCCACATATGTTAAAGATGGCAGTGGTTACAAGGTCAAATTCAGAATTGATCGAAAAAATTTTCCACCTCCACATAGCAAAAATTATGTGCCAATGCCCTCTCCTCATCCTGACAATGATTTAATTCACAAAGATGATTTAGTTGTTGAAAAAAGATGTTTGCCAAAGCTAAGCCAATTACTAACATTGACAAAAGCAATGTGGATGTGACAATTCCGGTCGAGGTGATAGAAGATGATGAGTGTTGTGGGGGTAGGGGAAGACTCTAGGTCTAGGTTGTCCAGGAACCGATTACTCTACAGTAAACTAGTTTGTGTGGAACAATAATAAAACAAACAAAATTCGAATTCTGGATGACTGTAATAATAGTTTTACTAGGCTGGATGATCGTAGTAAACCTAGTTTAAATTTGAAAGTGACGGATGACTGTAAGAGGCATAAGCCTAAGTTACATTCTAATATGTGTCATAAAAATGTAGTGGTGAATTGTGTTGATTTATATTTTACGTTTTGTGATGATAATGCCGTGCATGAACCACCTGTGTTTGTGTCAGAATTGAAACAGAACAGGTTTGGGAAATTCCTCACTAAGGAAATTCCAGAATTTATACCATCACAAATGGGTACTTCAAGTTCAGAAGATGATCAAGGTAAAGAAGACTGCAATGAAGAATTGTAACACCTCGGGAAATTGTGTCAAATTGATTAATGACACGTGTCCACTCTCAAATATGCCTA
The DNA here is from genome assembly GCA_030545235.1 of Helianthus tuberosus. Classification (NCBI taxonomy): domain Eukaryota; kingdom Viridiplantae; phylum Streptophyta; class Magnoliopsida; order Asterales; family Asteraceae; genus Helianthus; species Helianthus tuberosus. The sequence goes on along the minus strand of CM060415.1, from coordinate 57,865,801 downwards.
TTAATTTGGACGCGAGTGACAAATTTTGACAACTTTTGAAAGTTTGAATGTGGAGGGACTAAAGGTGTCAACATGCAATTTAAGGCCTCTGAGTGACCCTTTGCGGACCGTATAGCTTTGTGCTTACGGACCACAAGCATATTTATTTTTGAGTTTTGAGTAGCGGATACGAACCGCAAAGTCTTATGCTTACGGTCCGTAAGGATGTTGAACCTATGTGCGCTGAAGATCCTTACGGACCACAAGGACTTTTCCCTTACAGTCCGTAAGGGACTGCTAGTGGCAGTTTTTTGTTTGGAGGCCAAGTAACTTTGCCCTCTTGCCACCTTGCTTGCACAATACCACCTTCTTGCAGCCCTTGACACGTCCATGAACACTTGGAGACATCCTACAACACCTCTAACACTTGTCTTGATCCAAATCAAACCTTCTCAACAATAAATAGCAACCAATGTTGCTTATTTTCCTTGCTCACTTCTTTCAAACATCTTCTCTTCTCTATCTGGAAGTTCCTAATCCTAAAGGAGCTTCCTCTGAGTTCTAAGCATTCTAAGGATCACTTGTAAGTGTTCCTTTCCAGCTCTTTTCATTTTTATAGGCTTTTATTAGCCGGAAGTCAAGCAAATTGACTTTTGCTTTGACTTTTGGTTTGGACCATTATGGTCCAACCATTGTTCGAATTGAACATGGCTATGTGATCGTAATAAGGTAGGTGTTTATCCCTCAAAAGGGCACCTCCTGAAAATCGTGTTAAGTTGGTCAAATGACGGGTCAAAGTTATGTATAATAAAAAGTCAAACGACAGATTTTCAGAAACTTTATAAAATGAACTTGTAATTGTTTTAACCCACGTTTTTAACACTAAATCAGTTGGTAACTAATATTAGAACATGTAGAAACATGTTCAGCCCGTCATTTCCAGTTTATGTGTCGGTTCGAAACCGAAAGTCAAGCAGTTTGACTTTTGCTTTGACTTTTGATTCTGACCCGATTTAGCAACTTTAGCTACTAATATGATATTATAATTAACATGTTTTGACAGAATGAACTTGTTCATAACTAAAGCTTTTATACAAGTTCTTAAATTATGTCACATTATAACTAAAATGCCCTTGTGGTGTATATATTGGCTTTAAACCATAATGATCAAACAAAGTTATTACCTACTGATGTTATAACATAATTAAAGTATTTTGGCATATTGAACTTATTTATAGCTCATCCGATGACCCGATACTGCCTATGTGCATACGGTTAAGCTTATGTAACTAGTTTACGTAAGTTTATCATAACGGGTCAATTCTTATCATTTTTCAATTCAAATTCCAGAATGTATATTGTTTTCCCATATTATACATGTCTTAGAACTTGCGGGGATTAAAACTACATTCTATCCGGTCATCGCTTAATCTACTGTATCGTACCGTTTTTAATATTTTAAGTTAACTGGTCCAAGTCTATGACTTGAATAAGACTCGTTAACATTCTAATTGGTTATTATACCACTCATTCCAGACTAAGGCATTCCAGTAGATTACAACCAAGCTTAGTTAATTGTTAACGACTGTGCTTATTATATTATCTTGCATTGTTAGACATATTAAGCCAGGTAAATACTCTTAACCTATTTTCCCTATACGGGCTTGGGATATGGTAAATTATTACCGGTTGGTCTGGTATGGGATCATATGTCGGATTGTGACTAGAAAATCCGAATAACCCATTTTAATTTGTTTTGTTTGAGAACTTAAACATTGGGGGTTAATGCGACCGTGTCATGTATATCCTCGGCTCATTTAATTGCAAATGGCCACAAATTAAGCATGGGGTGTAGGCACACACCCAACAGATGCTAATGCTATTATAAAACATTTTTCTACCCATATTGGGGATACCCTTTATGGGTTAAAGTGGCGTGTCGATTAATCAAGTTATCGGTTTCTGTACCAGGCTCCATATGTATTGACAAGCATATAAAACTGTATACAAGATAATTATTATTGTCCCAAGTTATTTATAAAATTACATGTGCCTTAGTGCACTTAAAACAAACTTTGAAATGTTTTCAAAATGTGTAGGTTATTTGTATTTACCAGTGTAAACTAACGTATCTTCAAAAGACTAAGTGACAGGTTGCGAGGTTACGAAATATGCTGGAAGTGCCGGTAAATGCTTAAGAGGAATTTGCAACTCCTTGCATAAGAAGCCTATTAGTCTGTTATTTCATTTTGTATATTTACGATCCGCCTGTGGATCTTTTGATACATCCGTCTGTATTATATTTTGAACACTATAATTGTAATAATATTTTAGATCCAAGACTTTCGCTGTGCTATCTATGTATCTGTGTATCAATCTAGTCACGTACCCCAAATCTGGGCCCACCGGGTGACGTAGAAATACCTAGGTGCGACAAGAATCAAGCATAATCCCCATTGAAGAAATTAAAGAGAATTTTGAAGATGAAAGCAGACTTGACAAGAATTTGAAGAAGATCAAGAATTTAAGCTCGATAGCTTCATCAGGCAACTTTTCAAGCTCATCATCATAAACATCATCATCTAAAGCCTCGACCGACAAGAAGTATAAGAATCATTGCACTCGTTGCTTCAGATGTGGTCAAATAGGACATGTTGTCAAACAATGCAACATGAAAAGTTTTCACAAATCTAATCAAAATTTTGTTAAAAAAATATATCAATTTGACAATTTCAAGAAGTCTGTTAAAGGATTTGTAAACTCAACATGTTTTTTTGGAAAAGAAAAAAAATATAATTGATGAAAATCATGAATGATTAAAATTGAAGCAAGTTTGGACTCCAATTTCTAACTAATTTTCATGCTTTCTTTTTGTTTCTATCTTATTTTTGTATTTACAGAGCAAACTGCAACTTTGGCTCTATGCAGTAATGCCAACATTATGTATATAGCGGGTACTCGAGACACTTGACCAACATAAAAAAAACTCCTCAAAATCTATTGACACATAGACAGCGATTTTGTATCGTTTGCAGGAAAATGAAAAAGGAAGAAAAATCGTGTAGCAAGGAGATGTTGTGACATAAGTTATCTCAACAAAATCTTTCGATAAGTCGCGTTTCCTCTAGTTGGTAACATGGTTGGAAATGCTAACTTTTCAATGATCTGGTTATCCGGTTACCTCTTGTACATACTCTATCTACTTTACGCATTATCCTTTATTTATTTTCTGAAAAAGTTATACTTAAAAAAATCTGGAAAAAAAATGTTTTCAAAAAGCAAATGTCGTTTGTGTTTTGTGCCCACCAAAAACATTTTCTAAATCTTAAAATTTCATTTTCTAGTAAATGGATGTACGAAAATAATTTCTTTTTTTTTGGGGGGGGGGGGGGATGGAAGAAAATCAGAAAATAAAAAATGCAAGAATTATGAAAATTTAAGAAAATCAGAAAATTAAAAAAAAATGTTAAACTGTGAAAATTTTAAAAAATATTGAAGCTAAAAGTATCAAAAGACGTAAAGTGTCTGGAAAATCCAAAGAAATTTTTAAATTTTAAATAAAATTGTTTGACTCCTGTTTAAAGAGATGATAGAAACTGATAATGATTTGTCGTAATGTGAATAGGATCTAGAGGATGTCGCGGTGCTAAGTAATGACGTGTCAGTAGGTTCATCAACACCTTTGAGTAAACTGCTACTAGGAGATAAAGAAAACGTTCACACAAAATTTTCGAAACCCACTATGTTGTGTATCAAGTGGGTAAATCCCGACATATGGCTTAATAGTCTTAAATCTTGCCTTGACTTGCCAAAATCTGAGATTTCGGGTCTTTAAATTGTTTTTCATTTGAGGATATCGTGATTGTCCTTTTGTTGCATCCGAATATATGAAGACCTAGACACAATCATGATATCTCTTTAAACTGATCAAGAATAGCCAAAACTTGAGAAATAAAGAAGATCTTCTAAAAAGTTATTCAGATTTAAACGTACCCTAATGCGGTATCTGCCTAGCCCTAGTCAGACAAACATTGGTCGCTTTTGTTTGTACGGAAGTACATATCTGTTCACCATTGTCCTGACTTTGTAATTTAACAACGAAAGAAAACAATATATTCACCTAATATGAGGAAGCTTTACACATACATTGATCGCGGAGGTATGTTCTGATGTGGGACTCATAGGCACAACAGTCTAAGTAAATCCGCTAGCATGTGTGGGGTCCATAGCAATTTTTGTCAATATAATCCACAACAGGATTAATCATCACCGAAAGCAAGTTGAAAGATCGGTGCATGGACTAAAAAGGACAAATATACTGACAATTTTTCTTGCGCCTCAATTATTCAAAAGAAAATTAAAAATTGAACCGACACATATTATTGGTATGATCTTTTTACAGGATGTCGAAGAAAATTTCAACAAAAAGAAATAAAATGTTCTTAAAAAATAACAAAAAATGTAAAAAATTATTAAATAACTCATGTCGTCCATTTTACCAATTTTTTTATTTTTTTATTTCTTAATTTATGTTTTATTTTTATTTTTTAAAAAGAGACATGAAAATTGATGCATATTTGTCTAATTTTGTGAATATAATTCGTTTTTCTCAAACAATTCATTTGAAATTTATATGTGCAAAAGAACCAAAGATTCCAACGTATTTAGAGGGATGCCGACATATTTAGTAAATATGTTGGCTTCCCAAAAGACTATATAAATATTTTAAGTCCTAAATCTATACATTTTATATACTTCTCTATCTTCAAAACTTTATAAGAACAACTTGCTAAAGAAGTCGGGAAAACAACAGCCAGAGACATAGTAACACTGAAAAGTCAAGAAGAAGATACAAAGAAGAAGGTGAGTGAAGATTTTGTGAATTCATGCTTCAAAATCCAATAAGAAGGCTCTCCAACATAACCATCGTGTAACACCCCAATCGCGTAATACAACAACACGCGGTGGAAATATCGGGGAGTCACGTTACAAATTGCACACCACTACTGGTACTAAATTTGTTTCAATATCATTAACATCGTTTTACAAACATAAAATACATGAAATTGTTCTTTTGTTTTAGAAGTCTAAGGCCCGTATGCAATCCTATGCGTTGCATGCTTGAACAGTCGAAAACTTGAAACATATGTGAAAAACAGTCAGCATAAAAATGTCGGCAAATACATAGGTTTTATTAGCCAAATAAATAGCAAAACATTGGGTATTGCAATATTTTAACAACTACAAGAGCTGTTAATTAAAAATAAATCTTGAAGCCAAAGAATGGCAAAAAATTAGTATTGCATTTCAAAATCTTAATTGTGAAAACTCGTGACAAAAATAGGTTTGTATATGGCAATATGATTATTACTAAGTCATTTTATGCCTTATATTGTAATCTCGATTAAACCATTGTAAAAACTTGTTAATGTGTTATTAGGAATCCAATCAAGGATTAATAATAACTGTTTTGAAATAATTCAAAAACTTCTGAAAGTATTATCTAAATCAAACCAATGAGTCATGGTAATACTTCAGATGTCTTTCTAAGAATCCAACACATAGAAATATGGAAGAATTCTACAAAGATTTGGATAACTGAACATTGAAACAATCATACACAAAATCCTAAAGTGATCCAGATAACGCTACAAGAATAATAAAACAAGAACACTTATATATAGGAAGTACCAGCGGCGTATCCACCATGTTCTTATTTTATTATACCTGTTTCGTTATCTAAATCACAACTACCACATAACACATAATCGTCAACTTGTTCCACCTCGTAACCAAGCATTAAAGTACATAATGAATCCAAACAGAGGCTCCAATATTAGTACTCTAAATATACTATATACGTCTAACTATGAATATAGATAGATACTACAGGGATCCTGGGTTCTGTCACATTGTCTAGTCAAACATGCATTAAAGTACACAATGAATCCAAACATGGACTCCAATATTAGTACTTTAAACATCCCATATACGTCTAACTATGAAGATAGATAGATACTACAGGGATCCTGGGTTCTGTCATATTGAATTATTGAATCAAAACAATCCTAAATCCTAATGGTGATTCAGGATAACGCCACGAAAGGTAATACAATAAGCACACTTATATATAGGAAGTACCAGCGACGTATCCACCATGTGCTTATTGTATTATCTAGTTTCGTTATCTAAATCACCAACAAACTACACAAAAACCAACCATCGAGTTGTAAAGTACTTCTTAAAAATCTCACTATGAAGATAGGAAGATGTAAGACTGTACTTCAAATATCCTACAAGAATCTAACTATGAAGATAGGTAGATCACTTAAGGATAAAACATTGCATTTGCATAATCGGAATAATACGCATAAAAGCACTTAGTGAACACACATATGCCATACATTTTGAAAACAGATCGATTACACATATGAATCACCCAAAACATTTAAAAACACTAAAAGAGGGGAACTATGTACTCGCCTGGGATTGCGTACAGTTCTGGTTCAAAGGGTATAACAAAGCTCAAAAGACCAAGAGTTCAAGTGTCAAAGCGGTTCCTAGGGTGACGAATACTATGTTAGAGAATCGACACCTAAATCAGAAGGTCGGGTAGAATGAAGTCTTGTAAACCAAATGAGTATTGGAACTCATGTGATATGGTTTATCAAAGCCTACATTCTAAATCGGAACCTATCCTAAGTGCTTACTTCCCATTAAGGTAGCTTACGCCACTTTAACGCGTCGTTCGCGCGAAAGCGCGTTCGAGACGCCTAACTAGTCCTATGATAAGTATTATATGCCTTAACATATCTAATTATTTTATATAATCAGTTTAGATGTCAAAGCGTGTGTTACATATGCTTAAAATGAAATTATGCGAAAAAGGGCATTTTGGTCATTTTCCTAAGGCATATAAACTACCTATCATACAACTAATTAAACGCAGTGACCATAAGGTATAACCTCGGAAGGTTATTCCCTATACAACTATGGTCACATTGTATGTTTGGTCGGATCCTAATGATCGACCAAACGGGTCGGGTTCGAAAGTCTAAGCGGTTGTTTAGACCGCTTATCTTACGACCCTATATAAGCACTATCCTAAAAGTGACGAGTTAAACATGTTAAAACATGTTTAACGAGGTTTGAAAACAAGTTTGATATCAAAACAAACGGTTTTGATACCTAAAATAGTTTGGTTACAAAATACGCATAGACGCGTATTTTGACCGAAACTATGACTCGTCACTACACCGAATCAACGTGGAAATCAATAGGTATAGTCACAAGGGACTATAACCATCGTGATTACGCTCACGTTGCGAAGTTCAAACGAACTTCGTGTTGACCATTGACCGGTCAAAGCAATACTTACAAAGGGTCCAAGCAAGGAAATCTTGATTCAAATTGCTCAGGTATGAAGTGCTAGACCCCAACTTAGATCATTTGAATCAGATTTTGTGAGGAACAAATGAATTGGGTTGGGTATTTATAGGAAATCCACAACCGTTAGGATCGTTCCTCGTAAACCGTGCTTCAATTTGGACCGTACAAGTGGGCACAAGGTTTTGTAATACTAGGGGTACTCAAAACCATCAAATTTTAGCCCATAGAATGATTAAAACCATGTGCAAAACCCATGAACCAGGTTGGTGTTTCAGAAAAACAGGTTTTCTGAACTGGGCAGCTATCGTGCCCCGCGTAGCATTGGTCCTCAGCTTACGCGGCCCGCGTGGGCTATCTTTCTAGAAAAGTCAGAAATGGTCCCCGCACTTGAAAAACTTGATTTTTGGCACTTTTAAGCCCCGTTAACCTCATTTCAAGGCTCTAAAATGAAGTTAAAGTATAGGGAACTTGAAATGTGCTAAAAAAATATCCCGGATGTCGGTTCGTTTGGTCGTACGGTTGCGTTGTTCGGTTAATTACGACGAAACACGAACGGACGCGAAAAACGATCCAAATTACGCGACGAATGGAATTTTGTTATGTCAATCACTAAAATAAAATATTTTAATGATTACATAAATTTTTGGATGTCCGGATATTTTCAGAACGTAAGATATGCGCGAAAATGCAAACTTATGCAGTTTTTGCGCTTTTAGTCCCTATTGATCAAATAAGTTTATTTTTGCGCACCAAACACCTCAAAGCCTATTTCTAAGCTATGTAAAGAATATTTATGGCATCTTTAACTTATGATCAAGTTCTGGAATGTTCGATACTATGTGAATCAGCAGACTTTGACAGTTTGACGCAAATAGTCCCTGAGTGTGAATAAACTTGTTTTTTACACACCAAAGCTTTTAAAACCCATTTCTAAGTTATATAAAAGTTATTTAAGGTACGTTAAGCCTATGTCACTGTTCCGGAGTGTTTTCCGCATTAAACTGATTACGTTTACACATCAGTTCGCGTATAACTTTCCAGAAAGCGATTTAAAGCTTGAAAAAAACTAGAATAAAAATGTGAAATTGTAAAACCAAAATAAACAAATTTATGAGACCAAAACACATTGTTTCTTGGATAAAAGATAGTGTCCTACATCGTGTGTGTTTTTGGAGCACAAGTGTCACAGTCTCCCCTACTTCAGGAAATTTAGTCCCGAAATTTATTCGAAGGGGACCGTAGAGTGGAATTGAAACAACTGATGGATAAGCAGATTGCTATATCCCAAAGATGCGAAGCATCATTTGGCGTTGGAGAATTCAAAATGTGATTTCGGATATTCAAAGTGTCTTAAGGTATTCAACCCTTTGAAACTTGTGAAAGTCGACTAGTGTTCAAAAATCATTTAAGTATGGCACTATGTTATACTAAGCTTATAGTGTAATTCCTAGCAAATAAAGGGGTGTACATTCAAGCCCTTCACGTACGCGGTTTCTAACGTCCCACGAGGTACATCCAATGCGCCATGAGCATCTCATGCATAGGAGACGGGTCAACATACCTATGGCATCAAGATCGTCACCTTTAACACCATATCATACTCCCGGTCGGCTCGATTTGAGTTAATGAATGTACTTGTTGTAGTCCATCAGAAATAACCACACAATAACACTAAAACACATAATCACATAATGGTCCAAGATAACATAAAATCACCAAATGATCTCAGCAACGTTCTGAAGAATAACACAATAAGAACACTTATATATAGGAAGTACCATCGGCGTATCCACCATGTTATTATCGCATCATACTCCTCCCGTTACCTTAATCATTCTAGATTTTATGCCACCATACTTAACAAGGCTTACTATGATTCTCATGCGTCGAATCTCATAATTAAGTGTGCACCCATAATTACTCGTTTCATCGCATTGTCCACATAGCTCCTCTTGTTAAGCTAGGGTAAACAAATAATAAGGTCGAACTATCGTCTAATTCAAATAAACATCGTCACAACATAATATCTATCAAATCGAATCGTATTTAATACTAGCAATGATAACACTACTTATTTTGCATACGACAAATTTAGTAGTAGGTATTTTATTCTAGTACAAATATTTATATATGTTTCATATTAACCAAACAGGTAGAATGCAACATATACTAATCATACATTATCACCATAATGTAAGCATATAAAAAAATGTTCTCAAATCATGTGCTAAGTTAACATACTAAGCAAAAATGCATTTGAAAATTAGGGCACTAAGTACGTTAAAGCAACATACGAAGCAATTTGTATTTACAACCATGTACTATACATATTAGATAAACAAATCATATATGTAATGCTATGGTCATAAAGTAGTATTAACTTGTTCATAGTACTTGTATCGATCGTGTTACCACGTTCGTACGAATGCACCGGAGTGCAATTCGTATTATGCTAATATTATAAGATTTAGTTCCTAAAGACCGGAATCTTCAAAATCAGCATGAAATTTGAAATCACACATAGTGCAATCACATTAGAGTTTGAAATTGAAAATTGAATAACAAAGATAAGATAAACTTCTTGGAATTTATATCGTCATTACAAACATAGTTAAAATATGTACATTGTTCTTGAAAATAAACATGAAATTTAGAGGTTCAAATGATCATAAGCGCTTGATCATTAGCTTGAGTCTCATTGATGTTGAATACTCGTCCATTAGCATTGGCAATCTTGGGGCAGTTTCGCTTGAAATGATTTAAGTCACCACAATTGAAACATGCTCTTGGGCGAGTCTGAGTAGGGGCTGCTCGGTTCTGGATACGACAGGTCACAGCTAGATGTCCAAATAAACCACAAATTGTACACTGGCGACAAGGGGAATTTGCTGCATGATGATAATTGCAATGATTGCACCGAGGTTGCTTCCCACGATAAAATCCCTTAAAGGGTACTGAGTTTAGTGGAGCAGGTGCAGGAATTGCAAAATTCTTTGAAGCCTTGCGCTTCCTAGAATTTTTAGAAGATTCGGCCTTTGATCCTTTCGAATTCTCGTTAACAGATTCGGTGTCTTGTTTCTTGTCTCCTTGTCGAAATAACTTACCTTTTCTAACCTGTGAGTCAGTCAAGATAGCAGCTAATTCCTTAGCCTCCCTAAGCATTGCAGGTTGGCTGCCAGTGACAATGTCTTGGACAGGGTCAGGTAAACCATAGATGTATTTCTCAATGGCCCGATACAAAGGTGTGACCATAGTGGGGCAAAGTAGGCTTAACTGTTCAAATCGGTCAGTGTAGGCACGGTTTTCCCCACTATCCTGTTTTAGATAATAGAACTCATTTTCAAATGCCCTTATTTCACTTCGTGGGAAGAATTCCTTCTTCATAAGATCCTTAAATTCTTCCCACGTCAGTTCCATTGCTACATCGGCACCTCGGTCCCTCATAATACCATTCCACCAAGTGAGTGCTCTCTTTTGAAACACACTTGAGGCGAAATCCACCTTGCACCCATTGGGACACTGAACATGGCGTAATGTGCTTTCTATACTTTCAAACCATTGTAGGAGTGCGGTTGCTCCTTCAGACCCAGAAAATTTTAGCGGTTTGGCTGAATTTAAGGTCTTTAAATTACATTGAGCATTGTTGTTGTTATTGTTGTTGTATATCTGATGAATCTGGGTTACTATGTTCGGAAGCACAGCAGCCATCTGCTGAGTGACAAGGGCTGCGATTTCTTCGTTGGTTTGAGGTTGTGTATCTCGTCGAGAAGGCATTTTGAAAGTACATCTATAGAGAAAACCAAAAAGTTAGATTTATCCAATTGTTATGAGTTTGTAACATTATTGTATTATGAAAACTTTGGTCTAGTAAAATTTTGTTCATTGGTCTTGTTCTTATACTTAGAATATATGGTATTGTGGATTTTGTTTTGAAACAAGGGTTGTTTGAAAATAAACTTTTGTAATATTTTTGGATGAGAGAATACAAACCGGGTTAATGGTTTGTATCATAAATTATTTTCCTGTTAAGAAAAAAGGTTTATTGCTTTTAAGACAAAATGTTTTTAAATTAAAATTTTTCAAATAAAGAAACTTTGTGTTGAAATTTTGAAAATTCTCATCCAAATGGTAAAAATTTGAAATTTTTAAAAGACAAAGGTAATATTTTGAAAATAAAATAGGATCTCGTAGTGATGTGAAATGAAATGAGATTCATCTCAACTGTAATGAATCAAACATATCACCGAAGGTGATATGATGAAATGGTATTGGGAAAGGAAGGATGCTTCAATTGTCGTTAAGAGCAAACACATTACCGAGGGTAACATGAATGAGTAGGGTTACAAAGGTCGTTTAAAAAGCATTCGGTAGGATCAAGATAGATAGGTTTTTATAATGCTTCACGAAGACATGCTTTAGCCTATAAGTGGACACTCACCCTAAGAGTTCCCACGTAAGAGTGACTGGTCCGAAAATGCGGTTTGTACGAACACTCTAGCCTTAGACAGAAAACTCGGGGTACAGGCATCCACCCTTCCAGATTGCATGTGTTCACATTATTAAAAACCCAAGATTTCGATGAAAAACGTTTGAGAAAAATATTTGCGAAATCCTTTGATACAAATCGTTTGAGATAAAACATGTTGTGAAATATTTTGACAAAAACGTTTGAGAAAACATTTTGAAAAATATTTTAATGAAAACGTTTTGAGGAATACCTTAAGGCATAAAGCCTAAGGGTTTTAAGATAAATCATCTAAGGTTAGATGATTCATAAATCTTGGAGTAGTTGTGGCACAAATAAGGATGAGGATTAGGAAAGAAGTCCTAAGTCTACTCATGTTTGGGTCCTAGGAAGGTTATAGACTATGTGACAACTCGAGTTTCCGACTTTCATTTTCGCATTTAGTGCACGTTGACTTTGATTGTGTAGTTGTTTAACTTGTTCAACTTGTAACTGTACACGTTATTTTTTTTATTTTATGAACGCATTGTGGTTGCATGATTTTGTGTTTGGCTGTATAACATGAAACCTGTTGAAAACTTAAAACTGTTAGCACATAAAAGGACTCGACGAAACAGACAGGACCCGACGAAACAGACTGTTTCGTCATAAGCATCCCGACGAAACAGAAGTCTGTTTCGCCAAGCCCAGTTTCGCCAAGCCCATTAAGGGCCCAGAACGGTAATTCGTTCATATTAACGTGAACCGACTCCCTGTTTCACACTTTTAACAAAAATAGAAACCCTAGAACTCTCCACTCTGTGAAGGCGATAACCATCCTCAACCATCATCTTTCTCTCTCGAATCCTCCCTTGTTCATCCCGGATATCTCGGTTAGTGCGTGCTCGTCTAATCGGTTTCTTTGTTCTTTGTTTTCTTTATGCATGTTGTGTATATGCTTGATTTCTGGATTATAGGAGTATACGTGTATGATGAATACTTAGGGTTTCATGAACCTCTCAATGATTGTGCAGGATAGCGGGTATGCATAGAGTATGGATTTTATGAGTGTTGTTTTGTGATGATTACATGATTTTATTGATGATGATGATGATATGATCCCTGTTTCATTGATGCTTCGGTTGAGATGCATAGATTAATGGTTAGTAACATAAGACTCATTATATTGAGCGAGGATTGAACGTTTTCTGTAAAATTGTTGTATCGGCGATTAGGGTTTCTGTGTTATCCGTATCTGCTGTTACTGATGTCTGCGAAATTGACATCCGACGAAACAGAACCCTCGGCGAAACAGAAAGTGTTTCGCCAAGAGTAATCGACGAAATTGAATTCTGTTTCGCCAAATAAGACCCCGACGAAACAGAACGTGTTTCGTCAAATGTGTGTTTCGCCAATATCTGTGTTTCGCCAATATGTGTATTTCGCCGAACAGTTAATCTGCGCACTAACTTGAGTTAATTCTGTTAAGTGTTAACTGGGTTAGTTAACTGCTGTTATGTATAAAGTATTACTTGTATGATTGCAAATACGTGTATTGTGATTGATGCGATGTTCATGATGATTATGTTTACGCACAAACAACTTTAATACAAACTGATTATGTATACGTGCATACCTTAGGACGTGATTGATTAACCGTGAGCACATACTTAGCATACCGAGCGAAACAAGGTGAGTTCACACTCTTTCTAAGGCATGGGATTCCCGGTGGTTTGGGAATGGGTTAAGAAATTAAAAATGGAACCTACATATCCTCCTTGGGTAGGATATGTACCGCCATCCTCCATGGGTAGGATGCCAATATTAATCCTGCGTATTCTCCTTGGGTAGAATACATACGTTCGTCCTCCTTGGGTAGGACAACAAACCTTAACGCATGCTCGTCCTCCTTGGGTAGGACAATCACACTCGCTACGGTCCTTGGATCAAGAAGGGCACGTACAAATACGACTAGTCAACACTATTCATCGCACGCATGCCTGGATTGGCAGCAAGGACTAACGCGATACAATTTCTAAACTTCGCAAACATGCCTAGAGGGCCGCGATGCTATTACATACGATTTACGAAACGAACATTATAACTAAATAACCAACAGTGAACTCGCTCAACTAGTTGTTGACTCTCTGTTACATGCCTTGCAGGACCATAGGTACTCTTGGAGCTTGCACGGGAGGCGCAGTCGTTGTGGGCACGGACGTGGATGTTTTGTTAAACATTATAACATTTTGTACTTAAACTTATGTTGGGTTTTACATTAATGCTTCCGCTACACACTTGTATATATTTGGTTTTGTAAACACCTATCGTATTGATGAATGACTTTTGATATAATTATGTTCAATATGATTGGTGGCTTGATCCTGGTCATGTCACGCCTCCAAGCGGTGGTACTCCGCGTGTGGATTTTGGGGGTGTGACAGATTGGTATCAGAGCCATTGGTTATAGAGAACTCGGTTTTAATAAAGGAAAAACGATTTTGTTAAAACCAGACTATAACCAGAACAGTGCTCTCAACGATCCACAACGACGCCTCGCTCCACGTGCAAGACTCGACATCCTAGGTAATATGGTACATGTTTTACTGCCTACTTGCTAGAATTGCATAGAACTTTGCTCTGGGTATGCTTAGGCTAACTTAACACTATTGCATGAGAACACTTGTGTGATTATTCCCTTTTGTTATCGCACTACTCTCGAACCTCTCTCACTTATGTCATATTTGCTATGAAGATCATGTCTGGACGTATTAACATGATGCAAGCCCAACTGACGGCTCTCATTAACGAGCAAATTGCTGCGGCACTTGCAGCCGCACAAGCAGGAGGTCAGCACGCTCAGCCACCTGTTTGCACCTTCAAAACGTTCATGGACTGTCGTCCTACTACTTTTAGTGGCACGGAAGGAGCGGTTGGACTTCTCCATTGGTTTGAAAAGCTCGAGTCAGTATTTGAAATGTGCGAATGCCCTGAGGCTCGCAGGGTGAAGTACGCCACTGGTACTTTAGAAGGCATTGCGCTGACTTGGTGGAATGCGCAAGTTCAGATGTTAGGGTTGGCTGTTGCTAACGCCACACCCTGGAACGGTTTCAAGGAATTGATTAAAGAGGAATACTGTAGTCGTGATGATATTCATAAGCTGGAGGTAGAATTTTACCATTTGAAAATGACGGGGTCAGAAATTGAAGCGTACACCAGAAGATCGAATGAGTTGGCTATTCTGTGTCCTACTATGGTGGACCCTCCCATTAAGCGTATCGAACTGTATCTCAATGGTCTGGTGCCGGAGATTCAAAGCCACGTAACTTCAGCGAATCTGGGCACTATTCAACAGATCGTTAAGCTAGCTCATCGCCTCACTGATCAGGCGGTGGAACAGAACAGGCTGCCTAAACGTATCAACGCTACTACTACCGCTACCACTCCAATTACTCCTGCTATTCCCAGTGACAACAAGCGGAAATGGGAAGGGGATTCCAGCAGGGGTTCAGCTATTGTACAGTCTCAAGCACAGCAACAGCGCAAGACTAGTGATTATCAGAGTTCGAGTCAGCAATCGTCTGGTGGTCAGGGGCAGAGTGGATATCGGGGAATTCATCCACTGTGTAACAGGTGCAACAAACACCACAGTGGTCAGTGTCGTAGAGGCCGCTGTCAGAGATGTCTAAGAGTAGGTCATGATGCTAAAGATTGCAGGAGCTTAAGGCCTGCGAGTCAGAATCAGCAACAACAGTCACCCGTTCCACGAAACCAGTCACAGCAACAACAGCAAGGAAATAAGACATGCTTTCAGTGTGGGGCTGAAGGTCATTTCAAGCGGAACTGTCCCCAATTAAACCAGAATCAAAGCAACAATAACAATAATCAGGGCAGTGGGAACAACAATGGTGCAAAAGGTCGTATGTTTGTGATTGGCCAGAGTGACGCAAGGAACGATCCTAATGTGGTTACGGGTAAGTTTCTTCTCGACGACTTTTATGTTACCGTATTATTTGATTCGGGTGCGGATACCAGTTATATGTCTCTGAATGTTAGTCAAATGCTTAAACGTGCACCAACACTGTTGAACACCAAACATGTCGTAGAGTTAGCTAACAGTAAAAGTTTAGAAGCCACACACATAGTTCAGGGTTGTAATCTTATCCTCGCCGGTCAGACTTTCTCTATCGATCTCATTCCTATAACTCTGAGTAGCTTTGATATCGTCATTGGTATGGATTGGTTATCCCAACAACAAGCAGAGATCCTATGCAAGGAGAAGATCGTTCGTATTCCTCGTTCTGGGAAAGAACCTCTCGAAGTTCAAGGTGACAAGAGTGGTGTCGTGAGTGGCATCATCTCTTTCTTGAAGGCTCAGAAGTGTCTGCGAAAAGGCCACGTAGCTATTTTAGCACTCGTTACTAATACATCGACGACAGAGAAAAAGATTTGGGATATTCCTGTAGTACGCGACTTTCCTCAGGTGTTTCCTGAAGAGTTACCTGGGTTACCACCCCATCGCCAGGTCGAATTTCAGATCGAGCTAGCTCCAGGAGCAGCACCTATAGCTCGAGCACCTTATCGCTTAGCTCCAACTGAACTGGAAGAACTGTCTAAGCAATTGCAAGAACTTTTGGAAAAGGGTTTCATACGTCCTAGCTCTTCGCCATGGGGAGCTCCAGTATTATTTGTGAAGAAGAAAGACGGTACCTTTCGTATGTGCATAGATTACCGCGAACTAAACAAGGTGACCGTGAAGAATCGCTATCCACTCCCACGCATCGACGACTTATTCGACCAGTTACAAGGGTCGAGCTATTACTCAAAGATTGATCTAAGGTCAGGTTACCATCAACTGAGAGTCCGGGATGAGGACGTCTCTAAAACAGCATTCAGAACTCGCTACGGTCATTATGAGTTTTTGGTCATGCCATTCGGGCTAACGAACGCGCCTGCGGTTTTCATGGATCTTATGAACAGGGTGTGCAAACCTTATCTTGACAAGTTTGTTATTGTTTTTATTGATGACATCCTAATTTATTCGAAGAATCGGGAGGAACACGAACAGCATTTACGACTTATTTTGGAACTCCTTCGAACGGAACAACTGTACGCTAAGTTTTCAAAATGCGACTTCTGGCTTCGTGAAGTCCACTTTCTAGGCCACGTGGTAAACAAGGATGGGATACATGTTGATCCATCCAAGGTAGATTCGATCAAGAACTGGCCTGCACCTCGCACACCGACAGAAATACGCCAATTCTTGGGATTGGCGGGTTATTACAGACGGTTTATCAAAGACTTCTCAAAGATTGCACAGCCACTTACATTACTGACACAGAAAGGTGTTGCTTACCGTTGGAGTGATACACAGGATACAGCGTTTCAGCATTTAAAGGATAGACTTTGTAGTGCACCTATCCTCTCATTGCCTGAAGGCACGGACGATTTTGTAGTCTACTGTGATGCATCTATCCAAGGTCTTGGATGTGTGTTGATGCAGCGGGATAAAGTCATTGCTTATGCTTCGCGCCAACTTAAGATTCACGAACGGAATTACACTACGCACGATTTAGAACTTGGAGCTGTTGTTTTTGCGCTCAAGATATGGCGACATTACCTGTATGGCACCAAGTGCACCATCTACACCGATCACAGGAGTCTTGAGCATATTTTCAAGCAGAAAGAATTGAACATGCGACAACGTCGGTGGGTCGAGTTACTGAACGATTACGAATGTGCTATAAAGTACCATCCAGTCAGCATAAAAATGCCGGCGAATACATAGGTTTTATTAGCCAAATAAATGGCAAAACATTTGGTATTGCAATGCTTTAACAACTACAAGAGCTGTTAATTAAAAATAAATCTTGAAGCCAAAGAATGGCAAAAATTTAGTATTGCATTTAAAAATCTTAATAGAGAAAATCGTGACAAAAATAGGTTTGTATATGGCAATATGATTATTACTAAGTCATTTTATGCCTTATATTGTAATCTCGATTAAACCATTGTAAAAACTTGTCAATGTGTTATTAGGAATCCAATCAAGGATTAATAATAACTGTTTTGAAAAATTAAAAAACTTCTGAAAGTATTATCTAAATCAAACCAATGACACATGGTAATACTTCAGATATCTTTCTAAGAATCCAACACATAGAGATATGGAAGAATTCTACAAAGATTTGGATAACTGAACATTGAAACAATCATACACAAAATCCTAAAGTGATCCAGATAACGCTACAAGAATAATAAAACAAGAACACTTATATATAGGAAGTACCAGCGGCGTATCCACCATGTTTTTATTTTATTATACCTGTTTCGTTATCTAAATCACAACTACCACATAACACATAATCGTCAACTTGTTCCACCTCGTAACCATGCATTAAAGTACATAATGAATCCAAACAGAGGTTCCAATATTAGTACTCTAAACATCCCATATACGTCTAACTATGAATATAGATAGATACTACAGGGATCCTGGGTTCTTTCAAATTGTCTAGTCAAACATGCATTAAAGTACACAATGAATCCAAACATGGACTCCAATATTAGTACTCTAAACATCCCATATACGTCTAACTATGAAGATAGATAGATACTACAGGGATCCTGGGTTCTGTCATATTGAATTATTGAATCAAAACAATCCTAAATCCTAATGGTGATTCGGGATAACGCCACGAAAGGTAATACAATAAGCACACTTATATATAGGAAGTACCTGCGGCGTATCCACCATGTGCTTATTGTATTATCTAGTTTCGTTATCTAAATCACCAACAAACTACACAAAAACCAACCATCGAGTTGTAAAATACTTCTTAAAAATCTCACTATGAAGATAGGAAGATCTAAGACTATACTTCAAATATCCTACATGAATCTAACTATGAAGATAGGTAGATCACTTAAGGATAAAAATTGCATTTGCATAATCGGAATAATACACATAAAAGCACTTAGTAAACACACATATGCCATACATTTTGAAAACACATCGATTACACATATGAATTACCCCAAAACATTTGAAAACAATAAAAGAGGGGAACTATGTACTCGCCTGGGATTGCGTACAGTTCCGGTTCAAAAGGTATAACAAAGCTCAAAAGACCAAGAGTTCAAATGTCGAAGCGGTTCTTAGGGTGACGGATACTATGTTAGAGAATCAACACCTAAATCGGAAGGTCGGGTAGAATGAGGTCTTGTAAACCAAATGAGCATTGGAACTCATGTGATATGGTTTATCAAAGCCTACATTCTAAATCAGAACCTATCCTAAGTACTTACGACCCATTACGACCCATTAAGGTAGCTTACGCCACTTTAACGCGTCGTTCGCGTGAAAGCGCGTTCGAGACGCCTAACTAGTCCTATGACAAGTATTATATGCCTTAACATATCTAACTATGTTATATAATCAGTTTAGATGTCAAAATGTGTGTTACATATGCTTAAAATGAAATTATGCGAAAAAGGGCATTATGGTCATTTTCCTAAGGCATATAAACTACCTATCATACAACTAATTAAACGAAGTGACCATAAGGTATAACCTCGGAAGGTTATTCCCTATACTACTATGGTCACATTGTATGTTTGGTCGGATCCTAATGATCGACCAAACGGGTCGGGTTCGAAAGTCTAAGCGGTTGTTTAGACCGCTTATCTTATGACCCTATATAAGCACTATCCTAAAAGTGACGAGTTAAACATGTTAAAACATGTTTAACGAGGTTTGAAAACAAGTTTGATATCAAAACAAACGGTTTTGATACCTAAAATAGTTTGGTTACAAAATATGCATAGACGCGTATTTTGACCGAAACTATGACTCGTCACTACACCTAATCAACGTGGTAATCAGTAGGTATAGTCACAAGGGAGTATAACCATCGTGATTAGGCTTACGTTGCGAAGTTCAAACGAGCTTCGTGTTGACCATTGACCGGTCAAAGCAGAAAGTCAAACACTGTTCGACTTTCGTGCTAAAAAACGCAATAAAAGCACGAAAGAATAATTCCAAAGGGTCCAAGCAAGGAAATCTTGATTCAAATTGCTCAGGTATGAAGTGCTAGACCCCAACTTAGAGCATTTGAATCAGATTTTGTGAGGAACAAATGAATTGGGTTGGGTATTTATAGGAAATCCACAACCGTTAGGATCGTTCCTCGTAAACCGTGCTTCAATCTGGACCGTACAAGTTGGCACAATGTTTTGTAATACTAGGGGTACTCAAAACCATCAAATTTTAGCCCATAAAATGATTAAAACCATGTGCAAAACCCATGAACCAGGCTGCTGTTTCGGAAAAACAGGTTTGCTGAACTGGGCAGCTATCGCGCCCCGCATAGCATTGGTCCTCAGCATACGCGGCCCGCGTGGGCTATCTTTCAAGAAAAGTCAGAAATGGTCCCTGCACTTGAAAAACTTGATTTTTGGCACTTTTAAGCCCCGTTAACCCCATTTCAAGGCTCTAAAATGAAGTTAAAGTATAGGGAACTTGAAATGTGCTCAAAAATATCCCGGATATCGGTTCGTTTGGTCGTACGATTGCGTTGTTCGGTTAATTACGATGAAACACGAACGGACGCGAAAAACGATCCAAATTACGCGACGAATGGAATTTTCTTATGCCAATCACTAAAATAAAATATTTTAATAATTAGATAAATTTTTGGATGTCCGGATATATTCAGAACGTAAGATATGCGCGAAAATGCAAACTTATGCACTTTTTGACGCTTTTAGTCCCTATTGCTCAAATAAGTTTATTTTTGCGCACCAAACACCTCAAAGCCTATTTCTAAGCTATGTAAAGGATATTTAGGGCATGTTTAACTTATGATCAAGTTCCAGAATGTTTGATACTATGTGAATCAGTAGACTTTCACAGTTTGACGCAAATAGTCCCTGAGTGTGAATAAACTTGTTTTTGACACACTAAAGCTTTTAAAACCCATTTCTAAGTTATATAAAAGTTATTTAAGGTATGTTAAGCCTATGTCACTGTTCCAGAGTGTTTGCCGCATTAAACGGATTACGTTTACGCATCAGTTCGCGTATAACTTTCCCGAAAGCGATTTAAAGTTTGAAAATGAACTAGAAAAAAATTGTGAAATTGTAAAACCAAAATAAACAAAATTTTGAGACCAAAACACATTGTTTCTTGGATAAAAGATAGTGTCCTACATCGTGTGTGTTTACGGAGCACAAGTGTCACACATCGATCTAGTCATCAGACATGGACGAGTTACTTTCATTGCCGACCATGTCAAAGCTATTACCATAGTCATGGTTCTACCTGAGCAAAGTGATCCAACCAAACAAGTGAAAAACAAAGCTCGTGGAAAGTGAAAAGTTGATGAAACTGTTTATCTTAATGTTGAAGAAGGCGACACTGAAAGATGCTGACATATTTAGTAAATATGTTGGCTTCCCAAAAGACTACATAAATACTTTAAGTCCTAAATCTATACATTTTATATGTTTCTCTATCTTCAAAACTTTATAAGAACAACTTGTGTTAGTGCATTTATGTGTCTGTAACTTGTCTTGTTTAGTTGTATGTTAAACGGTCTTTTGTTATCGAGTCTGTACGTTCTGTCATGTCTACCTAGTCGGATATCTTCCTATCCTACTTGGTATGACGTCGTGTCTTTGTATTTGTATCTTAACCTAATGCTAGTGTGCATTATGTTTAGAGTTTGTGTAATCATGCTTAACTGTCCATGTCTTAGTGATTTCTGTCCATGTTTGATCATGACAAAATCCCATTTCATCATGAATCATCATGACGAAATCCCCCTGTCTTCGTCAATATCTGTGTGTGGCGAAATCCATGATTTCGTCACACATGGTTTTCGTCCAAAGGGATTTCGTCGAAGGATAGTATATAAACTGAGTATGTTACACAGTTTAGTTCATGAGAGCATAGGGAGAAACTGAGAGTTTATCGTCAAGCATTGTGTGTATGTGTTTGCAGTTTGTTCTCATCCTTTTAATCCAAGTGAATCTTTGATTATCTATTTGTATTATCCGCTTTACGTTGTTTGGTTTGCACCTTTACGGGGATTCCGCACCCGTGATAGTGTTTGTGATAAACAAGGATAGGTTACGTATCGGATCCTCCAAGAAAAACAGACCTACAAGTGGTATCAGAGCATTGGCTCTTTTCCTTGTTTAAAACCAAACATTGTGATTGTTTGAAACAAGTATTTTTAACTGTTTTCAGTTTGGTGGTTCTTGAAAATCATTCTTTCTGAAAATGTTTTCTGGAAATCAGTGTTTAAATCGTTGTTTTTGCTATAAGTTTTAGTGAAAACCTTATTATTTTGCATGTCTACATGTTAGCATTTGGTTTTTGTTGAAAGTTTTAAGCAAAATCGTGTTCGGAAAGTTAGTTCGGTGAAATTTTTGTCGGAATATATTCATAGTGTTCTTCATCATATTCAAATTGTTCTTAATATACTTGTGTGTTTGATCTGCTTATTGTTTGAATTAAGGTGTTTGTCAAATTTAATGTATTATGTTGACATTGTGTACATGTGTGATGATGGGTTTGTGAGAAAAAGGAGGATCGAAAATCAGAAAGGCATGCTCTGTTGAAATAGTGTCACCAACTTTGTGTCAGAAAGATTTGATCTGTTTTATTTTGAAAATATCTAATAGCTGGTAACCATTGTCAACGAAATCACATTTAGACGAAATCACTTCACTTGTTTTCGACGAAATCACTTCACTTGTTTTCGACGAAATCACTTCAAAGGCTTCTCGATGAAATCTCTAATTTCGTCAAAGGTTTCTTTTAAACAAAGTGTCTAAGGGGTTCTCAACGAAATCAGTAACTTCGTCAAAGGTTGTTCTTGTTGGACTGGACGAAATCTCTAAGTTCGTCATCAAGGATTTCGTCGAACATACTTGTGATTTTAAACAGAAGCTTTTGCAAACTTATCTTAACATTCTATTTTCAAGTGTTTAATCAGGTACAATCATTCATCTATCAATCATGAGTTGTACTAATCCTTGGGATTGGAGTATGGAACCAAGAGAAGGTGAAGATCAGACTTCCGCAGCCGCGTGGTTAAGGAACGTTATGCCTCCGCAATCTATCAGTTCAAGTCAATGGGCTTTAGTATCGAATCAAAATCAAATCATTCAAAATCTTTTGCTTAGCGAGAGTGAAACGGGTAGCAATAATCGCCCGCCAAAGTTGAATCACATGAATGACTATCAATCATGGAAGGGTCGTTTCCATACTTACGTTCTAGGGCAAAACACAGAATTATGGACGTGTTTCACCTCTCCATACAACACAAACCTCGAAGAAGCAGGTTCAAGTGCGGCGACATTGGCGAATATGCTTGAAGACGACAAGAAAGCGTATGATCTTGAGAAGAAGGCATTTGCTATTCTCACACAAGCACTCCACAAAGATATTTATCATCAATTCGGCTATTGTACCAGCACGAAAGCTTTATGGGATGCATTGGTAGCGAGAGGAGAAGGAAATGAAGCTACTAGAAAGACACGCCATGATCTATTGAAGAAAGAGTTTGAATCATTTCAGTTCTTGGAGAATGAAACCCTAAATGATATGACAAGACGTTTTTATCATTTGATTAGTGAAATGTATTCTTATAATGTTCGTGCAACTCAACAAGAAATGGTGGCATGGTTTGCTGATGCTCTACCTCCAAAGTGGAGCCCATTCATTGGCTTCTAAAGCATACGGGCTCTTTAGATACTGTCAATATCTATGAATTTATTCAGAAGTTGGAGCACAAGAATGATGAAGAAATACGGAAAGCTAAACGAATTCCTGCTCCTCAAAATACCGAAATGTATCTTGCAGGTTTTAACTCCTTAGCTAGTTCCAGTTCCAGTTCAGTTCAGCAACCGAAGTTACAGACGGCGTTCATGTCGAATACAAGCTCTTTTCCGTTTCCACAATTAGCTCCGCCTCAGGTTTTCGATCCGAGTGTCTATCATCCGCCAGCACATATGATTGCTCAAGCTCATGCTTTCTCAAAACCTCAATTCAATGCAAGTGCATGGCTACCAACACCCCAACCTCCACCTCAAGTTACCATTACTCAACCACATTTCGATCCAAGTGCTTATCTTCCACAATCTAAACCCCAAGCCCAACCACAACAACAGCAACAACAAGAACATTATACCAACAATCCTCCACCCCAAAACACCAACACAGTCAGAGTTGATACCTCAAACCTCTCAAAAGTTAGCATTGAAGTAGCAAAGGAGCATATGGAACTCATTAATACAATGGTCAGTGCATACTGTGGATTGGTCGCAGGTCAAATTGGAAACATCAATATGACCAATGAAGTTTATCAACAAATCGACCGTGATGAAATGGATTTGATGGATATAAAGTGGGCGTTTGCAAGTTCTGTTAGAAGGGCAAAGGATTTCATGAGTCGAACGGGAAGAAATTCGTTGGAAAGTAAGAAGGATACGAAGTACGGGTTTGATAAAGATACGGTTACATGTTTCAATTGTGGCGAAAAGGGTCACTTCAAACGTGAGTGCACCCAACCAAGCAAACAAGGCAATCAGAATCCGTTCAGAAATCAGACGAGTACTTCTAATTCCAATCAAGACAATCGTGAACGAAGGATGGTAGCGGTGAACAACAATCAGAACCAGTCTGGACCTTCAAACACGAACAGAGCATTAGTTGTTCAAGATGATGAAGGGTGTAATTGGTCTGTACAATTTGGGGAAGGTGATCAAGAAGGAGGAGGAACAACTTGTTATACGAAGATCATCAATCACATCAAGCACGTTCACAAGGAAGAATTTTCTGAAAGTGACGACAGTTCGGGTTATACCGGGAGTTCTGATGAAGAAAGTTCTAATTCGGATGGTTATATTTCGGAATCTGATGTGAAAGAAGAAGTTAGTTCTGATGTTGATGATTTATTGAATGAAGCAGAGGAGTTGAAGAGTCAGAAATCTATTCTCATCAAGAAGGCGGCTGTCGCATCCAAAGAAATGGAGAAGTTCTTCTCTGAAGACGGACCTTTTTCTTATCAAACTGCCTTTATGGAAAATGTTTCAGCCTCTACGAGTCAGGTAAAATCTGAAACTCCTGCTCCTAGTGTTTGTAATACTTGTGCTGATTTGAAGCTTGAATCTGAAAAGGTTCATAGCCATAATCAAAGTTTGGTTATTGAGTTGTCCAAGTGCAAAGAGGCAAATATGGCTTTAGCTAGAAACGAAAAGGATTTTAAATCTGTGATTGAAACCTTAAAGAAAAGCGTTTCCGAATTGACCAAAACTGTTTTTAATAAACAAATTGGTATTAGCAATTACATTAACATCGTTGAGGAAACCAAAAAGGAGCTAGCCATTGCAAATGCGAGCATGATGCAATCAAGCTCAAATTGGAGAGTTACTCTAACTCCCGATATGTGCTCGATCACATCATTGACGCTCAACAACTGAAGGGAAACAAGAAAGGCGTAGGGTATAAGAAGTGTCCGCCCCCTTTGAGACATAATTATACTCATATGCCCGATGAAGAAGAAATGCCACGTTTTGAACCCAGTGTGCCTCTTGATTATGAGGAAGTTACTACTGGCCTAGGGATCAAATCGGACAGTTCCTCGAGTACTTCATCAAAGTGCTCCAATTATTGAGGACTATGAGTCGTCGGATGATGAATCAGATGTAAGTGATCAGGATAAATCACTTGATAAAATGAAAGGAGTAGATATTTCAATTGAGAATTACATTCTTAGTGATCCTCCTACTCCTGCTGTTCAATCAGTTGTCAAACAAGTGATAGATCCTATCAAGGATGTCAAAGATGACAAGGAATGTGTGTCTGCTGTTAAGAGCAATAACGTGTTGTATACTTTAGTCGGAGATGTTAAAATCTATTCAGACAATGATTTTCCGATAAAAAATGTCAATCCATCTTCGATTGATCAAGTTTTTGAAGATAAAACAAGCAAGTTTTTAGGAAAGACGATCCTAGGAGTTACTGTAACTCAATGTGATCCAATTCCAAAAGCTGAAATCAGAAAACAATTTGGAAATCAGAAACCTCCGACAAAGCAACAACCTATTGCTGCTAAGGGTAAACAACCAGAAAAGCGAGCTCAAAAGCCTAACGTTTCTCAATCTAAATTTGAAACAAAAGAAGCTCGGTATCAAAAGAAAAACAGTAATGTCAAATTTGTAGCATCGAAGGGTACGGATAAAATTGAGACTTTTGAAAACAAATCAAACACCGATTTTGTCCAACAAGTCATGATTTTAAAGCGTAACAGTCAAAACAATTATAGTCAACATACAAACGGGTGTGATGAAAAAGCAAGTACCTCGGGTTCTATGGGTTCGACATCTGTTCGTCGATCAGATTCTCCTAAGTTTATGGAAAGGAGAACATGGTTTAAGTGTGGGGAGTTTGGACACATCATTAAAAATTGTCCAAATACTCCCAAGGATAAATTTGTTGAGAAAGCACCACCTGAAAAGGTTCACCCTCAACGTCGTCCCGTTTCACCAAAACATGATAAAAGAACTGTTAAGGAACAAGAAACGAAACAACGACGTCAAAATGTGAAAGCAGTTGAAAAGGCTTTAAAATCGGAAGTCAAATCAATTAATAGGGAACCAAGTTCTTCACAATCTTTAAAACCAGAAGTTTCAAATTCTTTTTATAAAAACCAAACTGGTATACAAAATCAAACTTGGAGACCTAAGATGGGTGAAAGTTCAGGAGGAGGTGTTGTGTTACAAAATCATCAAGAAATCGAGATCACTTTTCGTGATGCTCAGGGACGACCCAAAACCACTAAGGCTTGGGTCCCCATCCTTAACTGATCATTGATGATATGTGCAGGATGTTCCAGGAGGAACTATTAATAGTCATTGGATTGTTGATAGTGGAGCATCTAGGCACATGACAGGCGACTTACGGCTTCTTTATGACGTGAGAAATATTAGAGGAGTCTATGTCGCGTTTGCTAGAGACAAAGGCGGATACATCACTGGAGAGGGAATGATCTCCAATGGTGTTGTATGTTTCGATAAGATCAATTATGTTCGTCAAATTGATCATAATCTTCTCAGTGTTTCGCAAATATGCGATAAAAAGTTCACCATGCATTTTGATGATGCCGGTTATTATGTGCTGAAACCTGGTTTCAAAATTCCAGAGGAATGGATTCTCTTATCGGCTCCAAGAGTTAATGATCTTTATATTCTTGATATGAGCCAAGCTATTACGACGTCTGCGCAAGTCACATGTTTTGTCTCGAAAGCCACGGAGAAGGAGTCTATATCTTGGCATAGAAGAATGGGGCACATTCACTTAAGAAAAATGAACCATTTGGTGAAAAACAATCTTGTGAATGGTGTGCCTGTGAGAAGTTTTCATTTACAAGATATCTATGTTTCGTGCCAGAAAGGGAAGCAAACGAAGAAGTCTCACCCTCTGAAGAAAATCAACACTGTTAGCATGCCTCTCGAACGTCTTCATATGGACCTTTTTGGACCTATAAAACACAAGACAACCTTTGGCGATGCTTATTGTTTAGTGGTTACTGACGATTATTCTAGATTTTCTTGGGTATCTTTTATGGCACATAAGAGTGATACTCCTGGCATCCTCAAGGATCTTCTTACAATGTTGGAAAATTTATACACGCTGAAAGTGAAGAGGATCAGAAGCGACAATGGAACTGAGTTCAAAAACCGTGTGATGGATGAGTTATGTACTTCTAAGGGTATTCTTCATGAATACAGTTCTCACTATACTCCACAACAAAACGGTGTCACGGAGAGGAAGAATCGGACGATAATTGAAACTGCAAGAACGATGTTGGTAGAGTCGGAGCTTCCTGTTCAGTTCTGGGGGGAGGCTGTGTCGACTGCTTGCTACACGTTAAACCGAGTTCTTACAGTTAAAAGACATGGCAAGACTTGTTTCGAACTTCTACAGAAAAGGAAACCGGATCTATCTTTTCTAGAACCTTTTGGCGGTCCATGCACTATGATTGAGCCGGATGGAAAGTTTGGCGTGAAAGCTATCGAGGGTTTCTTCCTTGGATATGCTACTCCGAATTTTCGCGTATGGAATCTGGGTACCAAAAATATTGAGCTATGGAGTGAAGTAAGGGTTCAAAGGTATACAAGTTCTATTAGAGCTCTGGGTGATCCTTGCATGTTCGATTATGATGGGCTATTCGACTCCTTTAATCTGCCAACCTTTGACGAAGAATCTGCAGCTGCTAGAATGCTATTTGATAGTGACAACGTTGCTGACTCGCCATTAGTTAGACCTGTTATTGTTAACCCCCAAGGTTCTAATTCGGTTAACAACACGGTTCAAAATGAGGTATTTGAAGATGCTACTGAGTACAATGAGTCATTTGAAGATGATGAATATCAAGATGCGACGGAAGGCACTTCAGCTCCAGTTGCTCCCGCTCAAGGTTCATCTGTAGAAACTCCTCATATGCAGAGTGTTGATACTGCTGAAGGGAATGCATCCACTTCTACGCCTATTCCCGGTGTGGAGTTGGTTGTTGATCTTAATATTAACAATTTGGGTATTAATGCTCGTGTTCCTGAAAATCCTGAAATGAGGATTCACGATACCCATCCACAGCAGAACATTATAGGAGATGTCCAACGCGGGGTGCAGACGCGTAATCAGCTGAGAAACAACCAGAATGCTGGTTTGTATTCAGCTATCAGAGAATCTGGTTATCAAAACGATTGGTCCTTTGCGTGTTACATTTCACAGGAAGAACCAAAATCTTGGAAGGAAGCCTTAAAGGATAATTCTTGGGTTGCAGCCATGCAGGACGAACTGCAGGAATTTCAAAAGCTGGGTGTTTGGAAGCTTGTTGAAACGCCGGAGAACTACAAGAAAATTGGCACACGATGGGTTTATAAATGCAAGAAGAACGATAGTGGAGTAGTTATTCGTAACAAGGCGAGATTGGTTGTTCAGGGATTTCTCCAGATCGAAGGCATTGATTACAATGAGGTTTATGCACCTGTTGCACGTCTGGAGGCTATTCGGATCTTTCTGGCTTATGCTTCATTTAAAGGATTCAAGGTCTTTCAGATGGACGTTAAAAGTGCATTCCTTCATGGTATCGTTGAAGAAGAGGTTTATGTCGAACAGCCTCCTGGTTTTGAAGATCCTATCCATCCCGATCGGGTTTGGTTGCTGAACAAAGCTCTCTATGGATTACATCAAGCACCGAGAGCTTGGTACGCAACCTTATCTACTTATCTGCTGGAGAACGGTTTTCACCGGGGTCTTATCGACTGTACTCTTTTCATCAAGGAACATGATGGTGATTTGTTGTTGGTACAGGTATACGTTGATGATATCATTTTTGGTTCTACTAATGATGATTTGTGCAGGCAGTTTGAGCGTGCTATGCAGGAAAAGTTCGAAATGAGCGCAATGGGGGAGATGAATTTCTTCTTAGGCCTACAAGTTCAGCAAACTAAGTCTGGGATATTCATCCATCAGACTAAGTATGTCGGAGACATCTTGAGCCGATTCCAGATGTCCGAAGCGACGCCCATAGGCACCCCACTTCCGACTAATCACGGGATTACACCGGATATGAAGGGCGAAAGTGTCAACTCTTCTTATTATCGCGCTATGATTGGATCTTTAATGTATCTCACGGCATCAAGGCCTGACATCATGTATCCAACGTGTCTGCTTGCAAGATATCAAGCCAACCCAAAAGTATCTCATCTTGGAGCTGTTAAAAGGATTTTCCGCTATCTGAAGGGTTGCTCGGACACCGGTCTCTAGTACCCTAAGGATGATAGTTTTGACCTGGTTTCTTTTAGTGATTCAGATTTCGGCGGATGCAAAATAGATGGGAAATCCACAACGGCTGGATTTCAGTTCTTAGGAAGTCGCCTAGTCACGTGGCAGTGCAAGAAACAGACTTGTGTCGCTACTTCAACTTGTGAAGCGGAATACATTGCTGCATCAAGTTGTTGCTCTCAAGTATTGTGGATTCAGCAACAAATGCGCGACTAAGGTTTTGAATTCCTATCTACCTCTATTTTTGTTGATAATTCTGCTGCTTTATCTATCACTAGAAATCTTGTCCAACACTCCAAGACCAAACACATCTAAATTAAGTATCACTTCATATATGATTGTTTTGACAAAAGACTTATCGATGTTGTTAAAATCCATACTGATGAACAACGTGCTGACCTCTTTACAAAAGCCTTTGAAAAATCTCGTTTTGACTATATCTTGTTGGTTAATGGAATTAAGGTGAAACAAGAGTAAAACTTCTTTCGGCTGATCGTTTTTGTAAATATTTTCTTAAGCGTCAAAAATCCAAAAAGATTTTCTGTTTACTTATCTTTTCGCATTTTAGGGGGAGAATTTTCAGAAAATACAAAAACACTGTGAAAAGTTAAAAAATCCAAAAATATGTCGTTTACTTTTTGTCTTTAATTTAAAAAAATCAAAAATTCAAAAACAATAGAAAATCAAAAATGAGTTTCTTGGAGAAAAGAAGTGAAAGTGATGATATACACTGGTGTGGTCTGTCAATATGGTCAAAAGAAAAAGAAAAATTGAAAAATGATAAGTAGCTTTACTAACGATGTATCGGTAGGCTCACAATCAGACTAAAATGTGCAGGATGATATAAACCTAACAGACTTCAAGTCAGGTGGGAACCATTCATTGGCATATGGTCTTGGTACCGAAATTTCGTTTGAGAGATTGCCAAGTTTCGGAAATATTCGGTCTTTATGTTGTCTTATCATCTGGGTATCATGGTTGTAACTTTTACCGAAAAATAACGGAGACGAAGTCTAGATCTTCCATGATACTATATGTTGATGCAAAAATATAAGACCAACGGTAGTAGCTGTGCTGGTTAGGCAAAAGGGTTGAAGGGTTCAACTTTTCCTAACGCAGGTCGTGGGGTCCCCCCACGTTTTCAAGACGTGGAAGGAGGTTCACTAGTTTATTTTTGTTATTTGCTAAAGATCCTTCTCTGAATTATATTCAGATT
This sequence comes from Helianthus tuberosus, assembly GCA_030545235.1. Taxonomy (NCBI): domain Eukaryota; kingdom Viridiplantae; phylum Streptophyta; class Magnoliopsida; order Asterales; family Asteraceae; genus Helianthus; species Helianthus tuberosus. Next base: position 57,834,913 of record CM060415.1, on the reverse strand, counting down.
CGGATGAAGGAGCAAATAGAATGTGTGTGTGTTGGATGTGAAAGAGAGCGACTTGCATGAAGCAAGTACTCGATGTGAATGACCAGAGTTTAAGGAAACAGGCCTGGCCAAGATTCCCCCAACTCAATAAATGAAGTGTCACTTATATAGGAGAAGACATCTCCCAAAGAGGTATTCATTTGACTAGTGTCCTTGCTTGCAGCGAGGGGCTTACCCTTTTTGGGGTTAAAGCCTTTTGACCCCTGGATAATAGCGTGTACTCTACAGACCTGCGTTGCTTTTGCGGCTGTGGATTGGTGAAGCAATCCCCGGATGTGACTGGCTACCGTTTCCGTATTACTTTCCCCCACCTCACAGCTTTTTAACCATTGAACCATTTAACCCTTTTAGCGTTTGCATATTTAGTCATTTTATTTAGTCTTGGGCTACCCCCGTCATCAGCCCCCCAAGTCAGAGGTTTTTAGGGAATGGGCTCAAAGACTTCTGACTTTTATACGTGTATTTTATTGCCTAAAGGTTTCAATGGTTCGATGCTTGAAGGCTTGAAGGGTTGTGAGCAGTTAATATTTGAATTTTAAATAACTGACACTTGATTTGATTGATGTATGGCAGTTCAATAGGGTGGCGGTTACTGTTTGCCATTATTACCCCTATTGTAGGTTATTTTATATTTACTTATCTCATTTATTTACACATTTTACTTTGAAGAAATCATCAGTTTGCTTCCTTTTTTTCTCTCCGGTATCCCCCTTTCTTTCAAAATCAGGTCAGTTCCAATTTGCTTATTTTTTCTTTAGTTGTTCATTGTGATAGGTGCTCGGAAGGATATGGCAAAATCCTACTCTCGACTGACCCAAGAGGAAGTCGATTTATTTTGTGTAGAATGGGGAATAGGGACAAAGTATAAACTGGTTGCACCGGCTTGCGATAAATCCATCAATGCCTGTCCTTCTGGTATGATTGCCTTGTATTGCCGTCATTTTGAGTTTTCAAATCTTCGTTATCCGTTTTCAAACTTTGTCTTGAATGTATTGGAATATTATCGGGTGTCTTTTGGTCAAGTTCATCCCCTAGGCAAGGCTAGGGTTTTGCATTTCGAAATTTTGTGCCGGGCCTGTGGGTATGATCCATCTTTGTTGTCCTTCCGTCGCTTTTTCCGGCTTGCTAAGAATGGTGATTGGTTCACCTTTGAAACCAGTCAAGTTGACACTTGCTTAATCTCGTTCATGGTTTCTACACTTGGGGTGTGGAAAGATCGGTTTTTCTGGGTGTCGGAGGAGATTGTCCCTTTCAAACCTGTTTGGAGACACCCAGATGCTGTTCTGAATGAGCCGGAGCCCTTTGATTCCGAGATAAACACTCGCTTCTTAGAAATTCTTAGGGAGTGTCCTTCTAGGCTTCGGCCCTTCCCTGAGCATTTGTTGGTGTTGTTGGTTATAAGTAAGTTGTGGGAAAAGGCTAACCGGGATCCGGTGCTTATTAGAGATGGGAAGGGTATGCATTTATTCTTTTCTTGCTTTTTGTTCCTTTCTATTTATTTGCTTATGTGCTTTTATATTTGTGTTGTAGCTATGTCTGCCTTGGATTTTATCAAAAGCGATGATACCTCTGACGTTGTTTTTGATGATGTTGCTGCTACCCCTGACGAGAATGTGGTTGTTAAGGGTGCCGATTATAGGTTTCAGGGTTCTGGTTATGTCAATGTTCCGAATGTCAAAGGCTTCACCAAGGTTACTGCGTCCAAAGGTTCTACTCGTCGTTCTCAACGCCATCTGAAGGTTGTTCATCAGCCCTCTGGCTCAGAGCCTATTGACGTTAGTGATGATATTGAGGCATCAGAGGATCAAGCTGTGTATGTTGGTAAAGGCAAGGAAAAGGAGTTGATTGTTTCGAGCAAGAAGAAGAAGTTGGTTAAGAAGGGTACCATTTCTGCTATTCAAGGTTCGTCAGCCAAAAGTGTTGAAAGCTTCGAGGGTTCAGAGGATATTTACGTGCCTAATTGGGCGGTTAAGGTTGGTGACAATTTTAAGGATCCTGCTGTGTGTGCTGAAGCCTTGGCTCCTCTTCGAGGAAACGTTCCTTTTCGGGAGATAGTGAAGATACTTTTCCTGGGGAGGCCGATGCTCCGAAGGATGCCAGTTTGGAAGTTTCAGCTGTTGATGATCAAGGTCCGAAGGCTAAGAAGGTTAAGAAGACTAAGAAGGCCAAATGTAGCATTTCTGAGGCTACTAAGCCTTCTGTTGATGCCTAAAATTCATAGCTTTCTTAGCACTCTGTTAAAACAATTCATGGTTTGTAACCCTTAAACAATATTAGGTTTTCAGAGACCCTTAAGGTTCCTTTTGGTTGTGTTGAAGGCCTGTATGGCCGTTTGAACAATGATTAGACTTGCAAGTTACTAGGACTTGCCTTAACTTATGTTTGGAAGTCTTTTAGGACTTTCTTTGACATGGTACGATGTTTTAACTTTCTTCTTTATGTTATGTTTTTAGACTTGTGCCTGCTTTTGTTAAGGCAGTCTGTTTGGCGTTAACCTTCCAAGCCTTTTGGCTGTCTGTTAGTAGGTTGAAGCCTTTAGGGTTTCAAGTTGTTACTCGGGTGGCTTGAAGCCTTGAAGGCTTCTTAGTCTTGTGACCTGACTTGGTTTGTATCTTTGTGATTTTTGTCCAAGTGATTTTGTTCTTTTAGATTTTCTTTGTCTTTTTGTAACTTTGTCTTTGTCGAGTTTGTGCTGCCCTTATGTTTTTTATACCTAAAAGGGTTCAGTGCTGCAGACACTTAGCCTTGATATTTTTAACAAGAAGAGATAGCACCTATCCTTTTTATCATTTCTTTGGTTTTCACTTGACTTTTTCAAGCCTGTGTGCGGATTATATTTTTAAGGCTTAGGGAACATTTGGTGTAGGCTGTTCACACCCGTCTATGAGACAATTTTATTTTTTCTTAACAAGTCTCATGGAGTTGTATTGACTTAGGAACTCACCCCTTATATAGGTTCATTTAACCCTTGAACCTATTGAGCGATGTGGCCTGGGAGCTCATCCCCTTACATTGCCCTTGCCATGGAGTTTTTTGCTAGGTTCTCAACCTGATCTTAGGATAGAAAGACAAGTTTGATAAAACAACTTCATTCATTCAAGCAATACTTGCTTTTTACAAAAGGTATTCATAGTGTTGTTCGAAATACATTTTGATACAAACCAAATTTTCATGTCTAAACATGGAACCTTTTCAGGGTTTTGCCATTCCAATGCCTTGGAAGCCTTTTGCCTTCTGAATCTGCTAGCTTGTAGGATCCACCCTTGTGTGCTTTGAGGATGGTATATGGACCCTCCTATTTTGGGCCAAGCTTTCCTTGATTTTCCTTTTTGCTAGCTGCATTGTTTCTGAGGACCAGGTCCCTGGCTTGAATCGTTCATTCTTGACTTTCTTGTTGTAGTAGGCTTCCATTCGTTGCTTGTATTTGGCTTCTTGGATTGCAGCTTGATCTCGTGCTTCCTCTAGGAGTTGTAAATTCAACATGGTCTCTTTTTGGTTTGTTTCGGCATCCATGTTGACGATTCGTTGGGTTACAACTCCTATCTCAGCGGGGATCACAGCCTCGGATCCAAATACCAAGCTATAAGGTGTTTTCTTGTGGCTTGTTTTTTCGGTTGTTCTAATTGCCCATAGGACACTAGGCAATTCTTCAAGCCAGTTGCTTTCGTATCTTCCCAATCTTGTCTTGATGCCTTCCACTATACTTCTATTCGTCCTTTCAACTTGACCGTTTGATTGCGGATAAGCCACTGAGCTAAAGACCTGATCGATTTTGTATTCCTTGCACCAAACACTGAAAGGCTTCTCAGCAAATTGCCTTCCGTTATCAGTGACAAGTACTCCCGGCAATCCATAACGGCAAATGATGTTCTCCCAAACAAAATCAATGACCTGTTTTCCCGTAATCTTAGCAAGTGGTTTGACCTCGGGCCACTTGGTGAAATAATCTATTGCCACCAGCAAGAATTTTACTCCTCCTTTGCTTGGGGGAAATGGACCAACAATGTCCATTCCCCATTTATGGAATGGCCATGCTGAGGTTATCGGGACTAAGTCATGCTTGGGATTTTTTGGGATTGGTGCATGAATCTGGCAAGCATCACATTTTTTTAATTCTTCAGCTGTATCGCGATGCATTGAGGGCCAGAAATATCCAAGGTTCATGAGCTTTGCAACCACCGACCTAGCTCCAAAGTGAGCTCCGCATACACCTTCATGAATTTCCTTGATCAAATACTTACTTTGCTCGGGACCGACACATCTTAGCAAGGGGGCAAGGTAACCTTTTTTGTAAAGGGTCTCTCCTTGTAGTGTGTATTGTCTTGCCTTGATTTCAACCCTTTTAGCTTCCACTTGATCATTGGGTAATTCACCATTTTTAAGGAACTTTTTTATGGGGGTCATCCAGTTTGGATCTTCTTCGGTAACTACATCTTGAACTTCCAATTCATCGATTGATGGAGTCTTCAACACTTCTACCAGCACCTTCTTGGTAAGGTGGGCAAAAGTGAGAGATGCAAGCTTACTTAAGGCATCAGCCTTTTTGTTTTGAGACCTGGGGATCTGTTTGATGTTGCAAGCTTGGAAGGTACTCATCAGTTCCTTGGATTTTTCTCTGTATTTTTTCATGTTGGGCTCTTTAGCTATGTAGCTATCATTCACTTGGCTTGAGACCAGCAACGAATCTGTGAACACTTCAAGCTTTTCGATCTTCATCTCTTTAGCCAGCCTTAGGCCAGCTATTAGTGCCTCGTATTCAGCCTCGTTATTGGTGGTCTGAAAATCAAAACGGAGAGCATATGTGAATTCCCACCCTTCTGGGTTGATCAAAATTAGCCCAGCCCCTGACCCTTCAACGCTTGAAGCCCCGTCGGTAAAAAGCTTTCAGGCTTCAGGGTTGGAAGGTTCAGTGGTGGTAGCGTTTACTTCAGTGATCGCCTGGTTTGGGACTTCCACAATGAAATCAGCCAAGACTTAGGCCTTGATAGCTTTTCTTGGGACATAGGTGATGTTATGTTCACCCAGTTCTATGGCCCATTTGGCTAATCGCCCCGAGTTTTCAGGTTTTTCAAGCACACTCTTAATAGGTTGGTTGGTGACCACTTGTATGGGGTGTGCTTGGAAATACCTTCGAAACCTTCTAGCTGTTTGAACTAGGGCTAGGGAAAGTTTTTCAAGGGGAGGGTATTTCGTTTCAGCTAATTTTAAAGTTTTGCTGAAAAAATAAACGGGTACCTGGGCCTTGTCTCGCTCAATGGTGAGGACTGCACTGATGGCCTCGTCAGCAATTGAGAGGTACACCGATATTAACTCCCCAGTTTTTGGTGCCGCAATATCTGGTAGGGAAGCTAGATGTTGCTTCATCTGGTTGAAAGCTTCTTCAGCTTCTTCAGTCCATTTGAAATCCTTCTTATCTGAGCAGTTCTTGAGCGTTTTGTAGAAGGGCAGAGATCTTTCGGCCAACTTTGAGGTAAAACGCTTCAAGGCTGCAAGCTTCCCGTTTAAACTTTCAACCACCTTCTTGGTTTTTGGTGGCTTGGTTTCAAGGACAGCTTTCACCTTGTTTGGGTTAGCCTTGATGCTTTGTTTCCCGGCAATGTGACCCAAGAACTTTCCTTCCTCAAACCCAAACGAGCATTTTTCAGGGTTGAGCTTCATGTTAACCTTTCTGATGTTCTTGAAAGTTTCTTGAATGTCATCGAGCATTTGATACTCTGTCTTGCTTTTGATCACCAAGTCGTCGACGTATGCCTCCATGTTTTTACCGATTTGGCTTGCAAAGGCTTTGTCAACGAGTCGTTGGTAGGTTGCTCCGGCATTTTTTAGACCAAAAGGCATCTTTTGATAACAAAAGATCCCTTTGTCCGTGTGAAAGGCTGTTTTTTCCTCATCCTCTTCCTTCATGAGGATTTGGTGGTAACCTTTGTATGCATCAAGAAAGCATTTGAACGGGTAACCGGTGAGGGAGTCAACTTTGAGATCAATTTCCGGTAGTGGATAGCAATCCTTAGGACAAGCCTTGTTAAGATCCTTGAAATCTATGCACATCCTCCATGGGTTGTCGGGTTTCTTGACCATAACCGGGTTTGCAACCCATGACTGGTACTTGACTTCCCGGAGAATGCCGGCTGACACAAGCTTTTCAACCTCTTGACAGGCTGCCAGAATTCTTTTGGGTGCTAGGCTTCTTTTCTTTTGGACCACAGGCTTGACATCCGGTGGTATTCTTAACTCATGTTCAGCAATGTTCCGAGGGATTCCTGTCATATCTTCTGGACACCAAGCGAAGACATCGCTGTAATGTGTTAGCAGTTTTTTAAGATACGAAAGGGTCCCTTGAGAAAGGTTTGGATTGACCCTTATCCTTTGTTCAGGGTACTTGGGATTTATGACCAACCTTTGCCTGTCTTCTTCACTGTTTGAGCTTTCACCCTCAACCATGTAAGCTTCTTGAGAGGGTTGAAGGATTGCTATGCCCCTCTCAGTAGGAAATTTGACTGTGCCATGGCCAACAGACACGGCCATGTAGAAAGCACACTGCCCGGGTCTTCCGATGATTACGTCATAGCTCGAGGGGATGTTGATAACCACAAAGGTTAGTGGTTGGGTTCTTTCTTTCAAACCTTCGCTGAAACGAACATTAAGCGTCAGTTGCCCTAAAGGCTTGAGGGGTATATCGGCGATACCTTTTATAGAGGTTCCAGAGGGTTGAAGCCTTGAACGTTCTTCATTGCTCAAACGGTTAAAGAATTTCTCGAACATGATTTCAGTGGCTGCCCCAGTGTCTATGTATGCCCTACATGTTTGTAACGTTCCCACGGTAGCTTCTACCACAAAAGGACTAGAGAGAGGGTCTTTCTCCGTTGGGGGGAAGCAGACACACTGAAGCTCCCAAGCTTCCAACCGCTGTCTTTTATGAGGAACCCTTCCATCGAAATCCACCATATTGACTTCCTTACCCTTTCCTTCAGCCATTTTGTCCCGGACTCCCTTCACCAAATGAGCGAGTTCTCCGGACTTAACGGCCTCTTCAATTCTTTTCTTGAGTTGGAAGCAATCATTGGTGTGGTGACCTTTTTCTTCGTGAAACTCACAGTATTGGGTGGAGTTCTCGTTTTTCCTGCTTTTGGGGAGAGGCCTAGGAGGCCGAAAGTTTTGGTTAACTTCTTCCGTTGCAAGGATTTCTTGAGGTGTCATTATGAGGGGAGTGAAACTTATGCCTTTCTCCCTGCTTGAAGGGTTCCGACCTTCAGACCTTCGGGGGTCTGAACCCTTTGACCGCCTGTCATAGGAGTTAAAGTTTCCCCTTTTTCTAGCCGGACTATTGCTTCACCAGCCGGATCCCCTTTTTCTTTGTTCTTTAATGTCTACCGCCTCCTCTCCCCGGATGTGGGCTTCAGCCCTTTCGAGAGCTTCTTCCAAGGTCTTGGGCAAGGACTTGTTGAAATCACTTGTGAGATATTTAGAGGTGATGGCATTCATGAAACCGGCCACTCTCATTTTCTCATCTGCCCCAACATAGGTCAGACCTTCTTTTTTGTATCGTTTAATGAATGCGCGAAGACTTTCATCATCACGTTGTTTTATCTGGAAGATTACTGTTGCGTCTTTAACATAACGCCTTTGTTGGGAGAAATTGGCCAAAAAACCCTTGCTAAGGTCGTCAAAGCTTCGAACGCTTTGAGCAGGTAGGTCATTGAACCAGATCCTGGCTGATCCAACAAGGGTTTGCATGAACATTAGGCAACATTCAGCATTTGACCACTTCTCTATCCTTGCTGCACCGGTGAAGATCTGAAGATGGTCCTCAGGATCCTCAGTCCCATCATACGTCCTGATGTGGGGTGGCATCTTGATCTTTGCTTGGAAATCATAGTCGGCTATTTGCTTTAAAAAGCATGAAAGGTTACTTGGCTTATATGGTTTAGCCAAGTCTTCTTCAGCCCTTGCATCCACATTATTGCCATTGCCATTATTTCCCTGAGTGGCTAGCACCTGATTAATAAAGTGTTGCCACGGGAAGTTGGCTATCATCTGGGTCATCATGTTGGGCATGAGGTTGAAGCCTTGAAGGCTTCCTGGGGCAACTGAACAGTTAATTCCGAGGGGAGTGCTCATAACAGCACTTCGTGCCAAAGGGAGCACGGACAGAGCTTGCTCCCACGTGGTTGTTATAGATGCTGGATAGCTTGTTACTGGGGACTGTAGGAGTTGGTCAAGGGTTAGCTCATGTCCTAAAGGAGCACCACTAGTAATCGGTTGGGAAGAGAAGATAGGATGCAGCGTAGGATTTGTCATAGTGGACAGATAAGGGTGAGGGTTTGAAGGATTACTGGGACCAGCCTCACTTCTTGTTGTAAAAGGAATCCTCACTCCTTTTTCTCTAGTCTAAACGAATCCTCACTCCTTTTTCTCTTTCTTTACTCACATGTTGGTTGAGAAGGGACCTCAACTCAAGGAAATTGTTGGCAACCCCTTCAGGGGTGAGTTCAACATGTGCTGGGGCGTCAGAGACACCGATATTAGGAGATGGAACCCCGGATCTAGACGGAGTTGGTGTGTTGAAAGTGAGGAACTCGGGTGTGCTCCCCGGAGTTGAGAAAGAAGTTGGTATAGCCACGTGAGCTTGACTACTACCCGGAGTAGAAGTGTTTGGAATCTGATTTACTTGTTCCGGGGATCCACTTTCAGACATGGTGATTTTAAGTGAAGAGAGCTACACTACTAGGTCTTTTTGAGAAGAAATAGCGGCGTAGCCCCACGGTGGGCGCCAACTTGTTGATGCAACAAATATAAGACCAATGGTAGTAGTTGTGCTGGTTAGGCAAAAGGGTTGAAGGGTTCAACTTTGCCTAACGCAGGTCGTGGGGTTCCCCACGTTTGCAAGACGTGGAAGGAGGTTCACTAGTTTATTTTTGTTATTTGCTAAAGATCCTTCTCTGAATTATATTCAGATTCGGATGAAGGAGCAAATAGAATGTGTGTGTGTTGCATGTGAAAGAGAGCGACTTGCATGAAGCAAGTACTCGATGTGAATGACCAGAGTTTAAGGAAACAGGCCTGGCCAAGAATCCCCCAACTCAGTAAATGAAGTGTCACTTATATAGGAGAAGACATCTCCCAAAGAGGTATTCATTTGACTAGTGTCTTTGCTTGCAGCGAGGGGCTTACCCTTTTGGGGGTTGAAGCCTTTTGACCCCTGGATAATAGCGTGTACTCTGCAGACCTGCGTTGCTATTTCGACTGTGGGTTGGTGAAGCAATCCCCGGATGTGACTGGCTACTGTTTCCGTATTACTTTCCCCCACCACACAGCTTTTTAACCATTGAACCATTTAACCCTTTTAGCGTTTGCATATTTAGTCATTTTATTTAGTCTTGGGCTACCCCCATCATCACTATACATACGTATACATATTGCATATGACCTCAATAAGTGATCAACAATCACATGTCCAAACAAATAAGTGATAATATATAACAGCTTTCTTGCGGGAGTCAAGTTCGTCTCTTTGCAGTACGTTTGTACTGACCTGTTCACGGACTTGCTCCTGTGCCCTCATGCATATGAAAATCAAGCTCCTCATCAATAAGTGATTCTATCACACAGGGCTTGTTTTCAAACAAAAATAAGTGAGTTTCTCACATCTTTTATACGGTCAAACGGATGATAAGCAGTATACTCACCGGTAAGATGAACTCTCGTGCATACCTTGATACGGGAATGTGTCGTGAGTGGATGTACACCGACAAGTAAGTATAACTCTTACCGTAAATCATATCTCCTAATTATGATTACATTTGATAAGTTGAGCTTAGGTGGACAACAATACCGATAATTGTGGTAGATTACTTATCTAAAGCTTTAAACAGAAATCAAAAACCGTTTTGACAAAGACCGTAAGCTAGTATTGATTCTCTTACCTTGAAACTCGCAAAAAGATTTGTTCATTGTACAAATTCTTTATGTTATTGTCTTTCGTTAGTAGTGTAAGTTGTAAAACTTGTTTTGATTAGCCGATGTTTGGTAACTCGAAGTTTTATGCTAAAAAGCCTGAAACCGACTCATTTGTGCTTTCTACTTCATAAAATGTCCTTTTTGCAGTTGGTTAGTCTAACAAAGCCAAAATGTTGTTAAAGATTGTTCAAAATGTGTTTAAAATGAAAAACTGGTTTGACTAGTCAACGAAAACACATTTTGGTTTGACTGGTCAACGAAAACCCATTTTGGTCTTCGACGAACTTCCCATTTCGACGAAGTTCCAGATTTCGTCTAGTTTATGTTTGGGCTAAATGTTTAAAGCCCAACAAGAGGATTTCGTTGGCCCACATGGGATTTCGTCGCTTTTGAATGTTCGCCGAGGGGACCAGAGTATAAAAGGGGTCCCATGTGCATTATTGTTCATCAGTTTCAAAATCACCTTTTTCACAAAACTCATCACTATTCATCATCTTCAACCTGGCGAATATCCCATTAACCGACTTCGAGACTTCCTTGATTCTCTGTGATTTTGTACCAAACAAAGGTACTAAAATGGATCAACATCATGATCGGAATCTCTAAACCCACTGTTTTTTATCATTATGTTGTTTAAAACCCTTTTTAACTTGATGATGTCTGTTTATTTAATATACCCATCTGTTTATGTTCTTATAATTTCTTGTTTGATAATGACATGATATATTAGAATGTAACTGGTAGGTTTATGTGAACAAAAAAATTTTGATTGTTTATGTCTTAGGTTTTGATTGGATCTTTAACAGGGTTAAACAAGGGTAGTGATTAATGGGTTAGGTTTGATTGATGATTAACTTTATCGAAAATGGTTATATCCCTTGTTGTTTGTCTAAAATGGGTAATCGACTCAAACAGTGGGTGTGGGTTTTTGGTGTGGTTGATTAAAACTGGGTACGGGTGGGTGTTGTTTGATGCACTTTGTTTGACAAGAGTGTTTTGGGTTAAAATTATGGGTGTTGGGATCCATATTTTGGTCATATTGCTTTAATTGTTGATGTTGAACCAACTGGTTTTAACAAAACTGACCAAAACCACAAATTGACGAAAACAATAATTGACAAAAACCCCCAAATGACAAAACCCTAACTTTTGCCGAAATCCCCAAATGACGAAATCCTTAATTGATGAAATCCCAAAATTGTTTAAAACGACGAAATCCCTGATTTCATCATATGAGTGTGTGGCTAACTCCCTGATTTCATCACAGGGACAATCACTCAAACAATTAGAAAAATTTCCAACTGTCAACTTTGTAACCCTTATACAATATATATATTTATACATGATTAATGTGCAAAAGGTACATTAAATATGTATATATATATATATATATGTATTTTATAAGTGTCACATCCCTCGCTCTCATTACGCGTATTTGTCATACACAGAATGGCTCCGAAAGCACGCAAACCCGCCACAAAGAAAACCAACAAGACCGAAGAAGAAATCATGTCAGAACCGCAACATAATATGGTTGCTCATCTTGATCCAGAAGGAAAATTTGATGAATTCAAGGAGATCACACAATGGCTTAGAGAATCCTGAATCAACAAGGTCGTTACTTTCTTAACACAGGTGTATAAGTCATTGATTAAAGCATTCTGGGAAACTGCTCAGATACTGGAAGTTGATGGAAAGGAGGTGATTCAAGGGCAGGTTCATAAGCTGAATGTGGATGTAACTCCAGAGATTCTTAACGCTGTTTTGGAACTTCAAGATGTTGCTGATGCACCATTCTCTGTACCAATCATGTGCACGCGCGGATGTCTGCTCAGGATGAAATGTGTTGCTGATATTTTTGCTGGGAAAATCAATAAAGCTTCATTGCCTCTACGGTACAAGTTCTTGCTGCATGTACTTATTCAATGTTTAGGAAAAAACCGTGCAGGTTATGATATGGCCGGAAACGATCTCATCGGTTTGATGGTCGCGCTTGTTTTGAATAAGCCATTCAGCATCTCACAGTTCTTATTCGCAAACATGAAAGACAACCTACGAAGAACTGGATCTCGGACGTCCGGCAACAAATTCTGGATGTATCTGAGATTCATGCAAATGATCATGAATGCTCAACACCCCAATCTTCCCAAAGCTGACAACGACCGTCTCAAGATTGAAACTATGTTGGAACATTCCTTTAAGTTATTCAAAGGTCACTCTGCTAAGAAATATCAAGAGTCTGATCCTCCAAGGAAGATGTTGGTGCACTCGGAAACAGAAACTATGAGGCTCCTGCTGATGACAAGTGGCGTCATAATGATAGTGATAGTGATGATGAGGCACCTAAGTTAGAAAAGATGATAAAAGATAAGTTCAAGCGCAAGCGTGATTCATCTAATTCGTCTGATAGTGATGGTGATGAGGAAGGTGGTGATGGTGGTGATGCTGGAACGACAACAGCTAGTGCACCTGGCGCTAGTAGTGCTAGTGGAGATGAACAAGCAGATTCTGAGCCCGATAATCAGCCAGAACCTGGATATGAATTCTTCACAGATGATCATGGTGTTCAGAGCGTTCGTAGAAAGAAAACAGTTGTCCTTCGCAAGAAGCAAGCTAGAAAGTACATTGGTACTTCCTCGTCTGCTCAGCAATCCGTTCCTAAAGAGCCTATACAGGAAGCTGCAATGGATCCAAACCTTGGATTCACATCTGAAAAAGCTTCTACAATGGTGCCGTCTCCTACGAGGTCTACAGAACCACCAACTACATCAACTCAACCACCTCCTGTGGTTACATCGGCTCCTGAAACTCCAACGGTAACTCCTCAAGCTGCTCCACAAAGATCAATGGCTTCTGTAATCAGAGCGACTACATCTCAACCTAGTTCTGAACGTCAAAGGCTATTCTCGGAAATGTCTCAAGATGAAAAGAACAACTTCTTGTTTTCTCAACTTGAAGCTGCTGCAGATCGTATACAAAGGCAAACCGAGTTCATCAGGATCACCAAGAATGATCAACTCAGTCAATAGGTGGAAATAAATACGTTGAAGTCCACTGTTGAACAACAACAAACTGTTATAGAACGCCAACAAGCCGAGATCGATCAACTTAAAGCTGAAAATGATAGGCTAAAAGCGGCTGATGATGCTCATGGGTTAGAGATGAATCATTTCAGACAAATCAGTGGTGTTCTTCAACAATCTGCTAAAACGCTCAAGGCAAAGTATAGTGAAATCAAGGCGTGGTATGACAGTCGAAATAAAACTATTACTGATGGAGTTAGGACTATGAATAATAATTTCGAAAACGTCAGAAAATGAGTTGTTGTTTTGTGGGATGAACGATGCAAGCAACAGGAAGTGTTGAAGAAGCATGATCATGATTCTGAAGATCAAGGGAATCCAGATCCCTCAGCTGCAGCTCAACAACCTCCAACCTCTACATCTACACAGATCGTAGCTTACCAGCCTCCACAAGTCAAATCTTCTCAAGGAACATCGAGTAGTGCACAAGCTGAAATGCAAATGTTCGAAAGCAATTCCTACATGGAAAGTGACATGGCTGGTACTTCTAATGTTATTAGTTCTTCTGATATTGCCCTACAGGTGGTTCATCCTGTAACTAGTGAAATATTGGAAGAAGGGGAGTTGGTGGATGATTTATCATATGAGCAGAAACTAGCTTTGGAAGAAATGAAGACAGTTGATGATGCTGCGTTTGATCAAATGTTAATTGAACCTGAAACTGCCGATATTGAAAATATTGAAGAGATCGTATTTGAAGGAAATCAAAAGAAATCAACTTATGTTCGTGCTGACGGAACAAAGTTTGATCCATTTGATGAAGAATGGATGCAAGAGAATCAGGAAGACTTTGATGAAAAATTGAAGAATCGTACGTCTTCTGATAATCTGGCTGACGCATTCCAAGAATGGAGAAGACGCTTCTTGTCAAGAGTCGAAAGGCCTACACCTCCGGAAGCACAGGTTGATTTCCTACAGCTTGAGAAAGTGAAGCCAAATGGAAGAATTCTCTGTTGGATGTTCGTTTAGGAAATACATTGCGTCGCCATCAAACGGGAATTCGGTATTCAATACTTCCGATCACTGCTGAGCATTCTGTCTTTACCATTTTACGACGTTGCAGCTTTGACGAAGCTTGAGCTTGTTAATCGTTCAAACTTCGAAGGAGCTACATTGTTCCAGCACAAGATAAAGTTCAACAAAAGATCAGGTTGGAAAGATGAGTCGTACAAGCCGCAGTTCCCTATCTATCAGCAGATCAAGTTCACTCTAGATCCAGCGACCAACACGGCACGTTACAAGCTTATCTACCAACCGCCGAAGGTCATGGATAAGATCCCGTTAATGTCAATGAAGCAGAACTTTCTTGGAGAAATGAGGTTATGGTGTTACGACTCCGATACGCACGAGGCGGTGATTGTTTTTTATGGCGATCGTGAGAATTTCAGGATGTTGGATCCAATGTGGATCAGGAACATGTCCGCGGCCGACATCGACAAGTTATATCGGCACGATATCTTCTACGAAGACAAGGACGTGCATCAAGCATTGCGATTTCAGCGCGTCGCTTGCTTTTGTTACTACCGAGGAATTTATGCGGGCAGTTCGTGGTCCGAACAACACTAAAGATTGAAGACTCAAAGAGCGAAGACCAGGAAACAGACAAGGGGGAGTTTGTTAGTGTATTTATGTGTCTGTAACTTGTCTTGTTTAGTTTTATGTTAAACGGTTTTTTTTATCGAGTCTGTACATTCCGTCATGTCTACCTAGTCGGATATCCTCCTATCCTACTTGGTATGACGTCTTGTCTTTGTATTTGTATCTTAACCTAATGCTAGAGTGCATTATGTTTAGAGTTTGTGTAATCATGCTTAACTGTCCATGCCTTAGTGATTTATGTCCATGTTTGCTCATGACGAAACCCCATTTCGTCATGAATCATCATGACGAAATCCCCCTGTCTTCGTCAATATCTGTGTGTGGCGAAATCCCTGATTTCGTCACACATGGTTTTCGTCCAAAGGGATTTCGTCGAAGGATAGTATATAAACTGAGTATGTTACACAGTTTAGTTCATGAGAGCATAGAGAGAAACTGAGAGTTTATCGTCAAGCATTGTGTGTATGTGTTTGCAGTTTGTTCTCATCCTTTTAATCCAAGTGAATCTTTGATTATC
Source organism: Helianthus tuberosus (assembly GCA_030545235.1). Taxonomy (NCBI): domain Eukaryota; kingdom Viridiplantae; phylum Streptophyta; class Magnoliopsida; order Asterales; family Asteraceae; genus Helianthus; species Helianthus tuberosus. The sequence goes on along the minus strand of CM060415.1, from coordinate 57,819,718 downwards.
TGTTTGTGTTATCCGCTTTACGTTTGTTTGGTTTGCACCTTTACGGGGATTCCGCACCCGTGATAGTGTTTGTGATAAACAAGGATAGGTTACGTATCGGATCCTCCGAGAAAAACGGACCTACAACTTGCTAAAGAAGTCAGGAAAACAACAGCCAGAGACATAGTGACACTGAAAAGTCAAGAAGAAGATACAAAGAAGAATGTGAGTGAAGATTTTGGGAATTCATGCTTCAAAAGCCAATAAGAAGGCTCTCCAACACAACCATCGATCTAGTCATCAGACATGGACGAGTTACTTTCATTGCCGACCATGTCAAAGCTATTACCAAAGTCATGGTTCCACCTGAGCAAAGTGATCCAACCAAACAAGTGAAAAACAAAGCTCGTGGAAAGTGAAAAGTTGATGAAAGTGTATATCTTAACGTTAAAAAAGGCGACACAAATATTGAAAGCTTTTTGGGAGATGGTCATAGATCTGGAAGAACATGTGAAGAGAATGACGGAATAACATACGTTTCGTGAAATAAAAAACAAGTAAGAAGGAGGCAAAGAGCACAAGTGTTGGAGTCTTAATGACCAGTGGTTGTTACTGAAGAACAAGAGCAACAATCCAGATGAAGCAACATAACTTAAACTCCCTCAAAGAAGGAAATGAGTATCTGGAAGAAGGAATGTTATCAAAGAAAACCATTGAGAGGGCTAGAGAGAAGAAAATCAAAATGATGGAGATCATTCAGAGGATTGATGACATAAAACACAGGGATTGAGGTAAGAAGAAGAAGGCTCAGTGTACCATTGTTTTCTCATCTAATGTCCCTAAGTATATTGCTGAAGTCTCCTCAAGTGAACCAGTTCGTTAGAAAATCAAGATCCAATTCAAGTCACCATTGAAGTTGTTGAAGGAACCGCTATTCCAAGCAGTGAAGTCACACCCACCCAACTCAAGCAACAATGGGGGAAGCAGAAGGCTCCTCAAAAAATGTCAACCAGGATATTTAGAGTGAAGACTCTCAAATACACAACGGTCTAGGGGGGTTTTGTTTTGGGTGTCTTGGAATAGGTTTTAGAAGTCCAGGGGGTGAAACTGTAAAAGTTTAATAGTTGTTTTACATTTGGGTCGCGTACTTAATATACCCGCATAATTATAATTACGCAGGTTAGCCATATGTATAAATAGGAAAGTGGGTACTAGGGTTTAGGGATGGGGTTGTTAAGTGTGTTATTCAAGGTGTAATCGGTTTTGATGCTAAGTGTGTGAATCCAGAAGCTGAATTGTTATATCATTTGGGATCTCCATCATTACATGTTTACTTGTGTGTCGGATTCCATTTTCATCTAGTTTTCTACAAGATTCGTCACAATTTCATCTTATTTCTTTTGTGTTTTCTTAGTTTATACACATTCAAACACCTAATCAATAGGTGTTTGTGTGTAAATCAACCATTTTAGATCTGAAGCCATTGGGATCTACATCTAGCAACAAGGTGGGGGACGCAAAGGTGACCGACATTTAAGATTCAAAGGATCAGATCTTAGTAGACTACAAATTGATAAACTCGTTGGAAACTTGAAAGTTCATGAGCTTGTCTGGAAAGAGAGATAAATTGCTTACATGATCAAAGAAGGTTAAAATGAAGTTCACTACATTCAAAGTCCCAAAAAAATAATTAATTAAATAGGGTCTACATATTCCCACACCCAACTCCCTATTTCCACACCTTATTAGACACCTCGTATAGGCCTATACGAGGCGTCTAGGGTTACTTTTTCCGACCAAGCTCTGAACCTCGTACAACGTCACATCAGTCACATCAGACGGGGAGTCTAGGCCTGTACGTGGGAACAATATGAGGGTAATAAGACGCCTCGTATAGGCCTATACGAGGCGTCTTAGAGACTGATTGAACTATGTGTCTGACATGTGACATAAAGCAATATGGTGCGTATAGAGCTATACGAGGCGTCTATATTTCATATAAAGTGCAACATACTGTGCATTGTTGGTCCACCCGAGCATTCAACATTCATTTCATTCTGTTTCTTCTTCTATTTCTTCGAAAGAAACTCTTGTTGTTTGCATTTGTGTTCCTATCATCCTATCATCCCGAAGTGTTGAAATGTCATCATACTGGGATGGCAACTAAGTCTTCGGGCAGTATTCTAGCGATAACTGGGTGCCCGAAAGCGTTCCGGTAACAATTATTAGCTTAAATGTTTTAATTACTTGTTGTTTTAGTTTATTATTTATTAATGATGATACGGTCGTCTATTTTGGAGGAGTCTGGCGTTCCCGATTCTAACGAGCAAGAGGAGGTTGTGTCTAGTATACAAGGAAAACAAAACAGACCGTTTTTAGATTTGAACACGCATCCCCCTGTTGATGAAACAGCCCCTGTAGATGACTCATACCATGCTGGTCAACCAAGTTATCCGACGCAACAAAGGTATCCGGATTATAGATACGGGTGTGAATATTCTTACGGAGGAGACGGTGGATACGGAGGAGACGATGGATACCGAGGAGACTGTGGATACGGAGCAAACTGTGGATACAGAGGAGACAGTAGATATGGTGGATACGGTGGATACGGAGGAGACGGTGGTCATCAGCAATTCATTTCCCCGGGCAGTCCTTACGTTCATTAAAACAATCCGGACGTTGGAGGATATGGTGGATATGGTGGTTATGGTGGATATGGTAGATATGGTGGTGAGGCACCCCCCAACTCGGACAATCCGTACTTAAAAAAGCAAGTATCAATTTTATTAATATTAATATTATTATTATTATTACTATTATTATTATTATTTTATTATTATTATTAATATTGTTATTATTGTCGATGTTACAGGTTTTCAACTCTTTAGATGAACTAAAGAAACGGATACAAGAAATAGCAAACGCGGATGGTTTCGTTATTGTCACCCGTCGATCAAAGAAAATCGGGGGAAGAACCGGGAGGGTATGGCTTGAATGTGACCATGGTGGTGAGCACCACACTACAGCAACACTTAGAAAAGCCGGAAGCAAAAAAACCGGTTGCCCGTTTTACCTGCTGGCTGTGCGAGACCACCCATATGAAACGTGGGAGATGAAAGATGGAAAAATTGAACATAACCACGAACTTTGTGAGGACCTATCGGCCCACGCGTTTGTGCGAAGGTTTACTCCAAGCGAAATGAAAGTGATCGAGCAGCTGACAGCTCAAAACATGGAGTCGCGCAAAATATTTCGGATTTGGATGCATAGACCTGTTGTTGTTTTTATTTTTGTTATGGATGTACAAACTTATCTTATATATTTTTGTTATGGATGTACAAAAGTTATCTTATATATGTCATATTTATGTTTGTTTTCAGTTATTCGGTTTCTTAATGATTGTTGTCTTAAATTGATATAATACGGAAACAATATATGTTTTGAATATAATACGGAAACAATATATCCCTTGAATATAATACGGAAACAATATTCGAACGAGATAAAATTTTAATCGAAAGAATAATATTTAAAAAAGTAAAATGTTAAAAACATTATAATATTTAATCGATATAATATATTTAAAGAGCCGATTTTTAAAATAGTTGGTTTTTTTATAGTGTAAAAAACAAAAACAAAAAAAATAAAATTTTTAAAACCAAAAAAATTTTCTCTAAAAAAACACATCTTCAAAAACTATCAAAAAAACCATACCAAAACCCACCAAAACACCCCTTCTTTCAACCAAAAAAAAAACCCAACGCCTAGACGCCTCGTATAGGCCTGTACGAGGCGTCTAGGGTTTCTTAAACTTTGTGTCTGACATCGCTGAAGACCCCCTTGAATTCAGTGCCTAGACGCCTCGTATAGCCATATACGAGGCGTCTAGGGCACAAAAAGTGTCTAAATAGTGGCAAAGGATGTCCGAATAAATGGAGCCATTAAATATGATGATAAAGATAACGATGAAGAATTAAAGTATGTTGTATGCCTTGAGAATTGAAAATTGAAAAAATGCTTTAAAGGAAAAGGATGAAGTGTGAGAGCTTATATTTTACTTGAAAAGAGAGGAATCCTCCTTTAAATCCTAAAAGAGAGAAGTCACAATGTGAAAAATGGATGTACAAGAACATGATATGGATATGGTGATACAAATCATGATATTAGTCAAATGTCCTTAGATGACTTCAAAAAGAAAGGAAAACTTTTAAAGCCTTCTTAGGGTGGGCATGGAATGATTGTGGGGATAAAACCTTTGATAAAAGATGATGTTTGTATCATGGAGTTTGGGACAAATGGTGTATGTTCAGACTCAAATTGTTATAGTGAAGATAATTTACGATAATAAAGAAAATTTGAAATCCTTATAAGACAAACTATGCAATCTTAGCTATTAGTGGTACCGTTTAGGAAAAGATTGTGGAGTTTATGATACTTGAAATTGATAATACAATACCAGATTATGTTAGTTGTATATTAGGTATTTGTGCTATCCCAAAAATTTTAGTACTCTATTGCCCGAGTATGTCCTTACATGTGGGGAAAACCACATGTACGGCATTGTGGCATCGACTGTGATAACGAGTTGAGATCATTACCTCTCCATTTAGTACTATTGGCCACATTACATTTTTGATGGGGAGGTGTATCGATCGATCACATATATACTGTTTCTAATGGATGGTCATTATATATACCGAATCTCATCACACATTCAATACATAGGTCTACAATCTTATGTGCATGTTGGTGGCTACTTGTTATACGCAACTCGATGAGTACTACCATATATAAAGGAATGAACATATTTAAGGACCGGGCATTCGAACATAAAGCTATAATCATGTTTATAAGTAAAACTTATCACATAATTAAAAGTATCGTAAATAAATATTTTTTTCTTAACAAGGTTAAAAATAACACGTTTACACAACTATGATATAATCATTGTTTGTGATCATTATATCAATAGTTCAATACAAAGGCGTGATGTTTTTAAAATAAAACAAAAGAAATTCATGTTTTTTTGAATCGTGTAGATTCTAAAGACAAAATATAAAGAAAATTGGGTGGTACATTTTTGTTTGAATTGCATTTATTAATTTGAAAAGAAAGAAAGTAGGACATATATATTATTTCCAATAGAGGAAGGTTAACGTACATTACGGCTTAACGTATATCACGTATGATAGGTAATTACGCACGTTCATTTTAAAATCATGCACGTTATAACTCAAAAATCCAAAATCACGCATGTTGAAACACAATAATCACACATATTGAAAACATTAATCACGCATGTTATAGAACAAATCACGCACGTTGTTGTACGTGAAGTACGTTAAGCCGTAATGTACGATATACTTTTTCATTTCCAATATATATATATATATATATATATATATATATATATAGGGAGCCGCTAAAATAGAAACCACCCCCAGTTGTAAGAACCGCGAAAACCACTCTCAACCAATCAGATTATGCCAACCTAAAGGGTATTTTGGTCATTTACCCCAAATGTCAAATACCCCCCTCTCTCCATTTAATGCCACCAGAGATTTTAAAATCTCTCACCTTTCTCTCTCTTTAAAATCACTCACATTTCTCTCTCTTCAACCTAAAGGAAAAAAACCCAAATCAAAACTCAAACCAACCACCACACCCATCGTTGATCACCATCAACGGCCACTCCGCTGACTGGTTACCACCGCAGACCACCGTACTCCTCGCTGGCTACCACCATGGCAACCACCTTTTATCACCTCCTGCTGTGTTTCGTTAAACCACCATCACCGATCACAATAACGGCCGGTGATGGAAGTGCCTACCGGCAGCCGACACCCATCACCATCGATACATTCCTAGTCTTTACCAACTTACAAACTCATTCCAACAACAAGTGAGTTTTGAGCCTTTATTGAGCATACAAGAACATATCTTTAAACTAAATGTTCATTTTTTCATTTCTTATGTAAATAGCCGCTTGGTTCTTACGACTCTAGAACTTGCCATGACGATATATTACCAGTCCTTACCAACTTAAACCCAAGTAAGTAAATGATTGAGGCATTAGGACTAACCCATTTTCCTTACAACACCATTATTTATTTATTTTATTTTTTTTGTTACCTACCCAAAATCCCCCTAGTTAACCCCTTTGAGCCTAAATCTTTTCATTTCAAAACCCATAAAACAAACACCCTTCACCCACCAAACATTTTTCTTTTCAAACCCTTTATTTTAGCAAAAAGCTCGGTTATCTTGTGACGTCTCCTATCAAAAAAAAAAGTCTTGCAATAAACAAACAAGTTCCTCAAATAAACTTTCTTTGAATATACTTAGTTTGAATAAAAGTCACAAAAATAAAAAGTTTTACGATGACCGACGCTTTTACGCTTTTAGCCCTTTTTTACTAACCACTAACCAAAATCACCTACCTTTAGCCCAAGCCTAACCCTTTCCCAAAGTCCTCTTGATATTTACGAAGGTTCATAGTTAAAAATGAGGAGGATTGATTGCTTGGCAAGCATATGGTAGAAGTAAGTTCCATGCCGGTCTCGAGTGTTTCACAAAAATACATTTTCGGCCGAGTGTTGAGTGATCTCTCATGAGGTATGTGAACTTGTATATAAATGGAATTTTAAAGAGACATGTTATGCCCAAATAAGTAATTTTTCTTATGAAACGTTCTAAATAAATCATAACGAATAGGATTGTAAATAAAATAAAAATAAAACCCAATAAAGATATTGGATTCCCGACACTCAAGATAAGTCCAAAACTTCTCTTCTACCTATTCCATTTGGGTGTGTAAGCCACATATTAAAGAGTTTTGCTTGAGGACAAGCAAAGATTCAAGTGTGGGGGTATTTGATGTGTGCAAAATGTAACATATAAATTACATCAATTGAGGCATAAAACTAACCCTTTTTAGTACTAATATTGGAAAAAATGTGTTTTTGTCTTCCTTTTGAATTTACAGGACCAAATGAGCTTAAACGAGCAAAAGGAACAAATATACAGCCAAAACCAACATAAATACAAAGAAAAGGAATAAACGTGACATGTCCGACCCCTCGGCAGCATCCCCAAAGACAAAAACAAGAAACAAAAGACTGACCACGGGTCGTGCCCACTGGACACGGGGGTGTGGTCAGCCACCTGCAGAAAAGACAAAGCTGTGGAAGGTTCTACGCCCACCACGGGGGTGTGCCCAGCTCAGCACGGGGCATGGTCAATGCTAAGATACGCATAATCTTGCAAAATCTTGATAGTACAGATACGCTTCTGCACACGGGGCCGTGCCCGCTGGACACGGGTCGTGTTGAGCTCTCTGCTGACACATGCAATTAATGAAGGAAGAGAAAAGGATGGCCACGGGGGCGTGTCTGTCTCAGCCGCTGACGCTTTTGCTCCTGCTCTGGCACCGACGTCTGACGTCACCACCGTCTTCTTCTCCACCGTCGTCCGCCTCCGTATCCAGTTCCAGATCTGAATCTTCATCGGATTCAAACAGCCGCTACAAATCGAAATCAAAATTGTGTTTTTGTTGTTTGTTCATCAGAGTAGATGAACTAGTTCTGAATTCTGATTGTTATTATTTGAAAATAGGAAGTGGTGATGATTTGTGTGCAAAAGTGCGAAAATCATCAAATGATACATTAAAGGTGAGTCGGATCCAAGTGATTCATCTTGTCTATCTGTTTTTAATTTATTTTTATTTCTGCATTTTTAGTTTTTATTTTCATGTTTTAAAATATTTTCTCAAAAATTTTAGATTGATTAGACGTTGAGGATAAACCGGTACTAAAAGCTCTTGTGTCCTTGGACGACCTCGGTATCTTACCAACGCTATACTACGTTCACGATGGGTGCACTTGCCCATGTGTGTTTTTAGTGTTAGTAGAATATCGTGTTTTATAAATTTAAAACTTGACTAATGTGTAAAATGGTCTTAAAATATCAATGTGTCCCAAGAACTTGCCCTCTTCGAAACCGAATGAACATTTCACAGGATTTAACTTCATGTTTATCTTCCTTAGGTTTCGGAATGTTTCCTGAATATCGTCAAGTATTTGACCCTCTGTCTTGCTTTTGATTACCAAGTCATCTACATAGGCTTCCATGTTTTTACCTATCTGTTCCACAAACGCCTTATCCACCGATCGTTGACATGTTGCCCCTGTGTTCTTTAGGCTAAAAGGCATTTTTTGGTAACAAAAGTACCTTTGTCGGTATGAACGGCCGTCTTTTCCTCATCTTCCTTTTTCATTTGGATTTGGTGGTGGCCTTTATAGCATCGAGGAAGCACTTGAATGGGAAGCCTGTGAGCGAGTCTACTTTTAAATCAATTTCTGGCAAAGGATAGCAATCCTTTGTACAGGCCTTGTTCAAGTCCTTGAAATCTATGCACATTCTCCATGATCTATCAGGCTTCTTAACCATAACGGGGTTGGCTATCCAAGAGTGGTACTTGACCTCTCGGAGTATGCCAGCTAGCACCAACCCTTTAACCTCTTTACATGCAGCTAAGCTTCGATCAGGGCGAGGCTTCTTTTTTGTTGAACGACGGGTTTCACGTTTGGTGGGATTTCGGCAACATCACGAGGGATGCCGGTCATATCGTTAGGACACCATGCAAAGATGTCCATGTTGTGAGTCAGTAACTTTTTGAGATATGAGAGAGTTTCTTGAGTGAGGTTGGTGTTTATCCTTATCTTTTGTTCGGGATACTTAGGATTAATGGCCCAACCTTGTTCTTCATTTTTCGTTTTTTTTTCTAAGCTTTCCCCTTCAACCAGGAAGGCTTCCTGGGTTGGTTGAAGGGTTGTAATTCCTCTCTTGGTAGGGAACTTGACAATGCTTTGGCCAAACTCACTTTGGCCTGGTCTCCCTATGATAACGTCGTAGGTTGTGGGCATGTTGATTACAATGAAGGTGAGTAGCTTTGTTCTTTCCATTTCACCCTCCTTGAAACAAACGTCCGGTGTCAGATGGCCTAAAGGCTTGATGGGTATATCAGCAATGCCTTTGATGGACAACTCAGCGGGCTGAAGCCTCGAACGCTCTTGGTCACTGAGTTGATTAAAATATTTTTCAAACATTATCTCTGTTGTTGCACCTGTTGTTACACCCCAACCGATGGCGGAAACATCGGGATGAGACGAACAAATCGCTCAAAACATCATAACACTATTGTGACAATATAATTAAATTCAAATTTCATAATAAATTGCTAAAAATTCATACATTGTTCAAATAGCTCGAATATAAAACAATTGTTCAAGCATAACTTATTTTCTAGGTGTGTTTCTAGTCCAGCCTAATCTTGTTTCTTCAACATTTTGTCTATCAACCTACAACATGTATTAAAATATGATCAACAAAATATGTTGGCGAGTATACAAGTTTGATACATAGCATAGTAGAATAAAATGTTTAAATGTGCTCATATCCAACATGAATAAGATGATACTAGTTAACAGTTATGCCGAAACGATGTTACTCTACATGCTCAAACCAATGTTTACGCAATTAAAGTACCTATCCCAAAAGTTTAGTGGGAGGTTAACATGTTTAACTTAACAATACCCAAGGAAAGCGGGCGGGGCGTTACAACCTATAGCGCTATAATTGTTAAGGTAGGCTTGATCGAAGTTAATGAGCATATATTCATGAAGTGCTTACATTAGCATCACATGTATAACAAGAATCAAACATTTCATGTGTAAGAATACAAGTTGCACCCAAAAGTGTTTAAAAAATGAAAATGGGATCATGTATACTCACATTAGTTGCGTAAGGAGTTTCTTGATATAACGCACGAGTAAAGTTTGGGAATTCAAGAGAACGAACGAGGGTTTGCATAAACATTATACAACATTCAGCGTTGGACCATTTCTCTATCCTTGCTACCCCGGTGAAGATTTGGAGGTGATATTCTGGATCTTCCGTTCCATCATATGTTCGTATGTGAGAAGGCATCTTTATCCTGGTTTGGAAATCATAATCAGCAATTTGCTGAGAGAAAAATGACAAATTGCTTGGTTTGTATGGTTTGGGCAAATCCTCTTCTGTTCTCGTGCCCGGGTTGTTGTTAGCATTCCCTTAAGTGGCCAGCACCTGGTTGATGAAGTGCTGCCAAGGGAAGCTTGCCATTATTTGGGCCATCATTTGTGGCATGAAGTTGAAGCCTTGAAGGCTTTCAAGTGCAGCTGCATAGTTCACCCCCGTAGGAGCACTTATGATGGCACTTCGTGCCAAGGGAAGGACATATAAGGCCTGCTCCCATGTAGTGGTTGTTGGAGGAGTAAGGCTTGCAATTGGAGATTGCAACAACTGATCCAAAGTTAACTCGTGCCCCAATGGTGCACTGGTTGCCACTGGTTGAGAAGAAAATAAAGAAAAAGATGTTGGATCTGGCTTTGCAAATGTATATGGATTAGGATTCGGGGGAGGATGGCTAGGACCAGCTTCATTTCTGGATATGGCAGGCTGTGAGCTTGTGAAAGGAAGAACAAGTGGTCCTGGTGACAATGACGGCTCTGGTTCATCATAGTCTAGCCGGATTCTTACCCCTTTATCCCTTTCCATGTTCACGTACTGGTTAAGGAGAGACCTTAACTATAGGAAATTGTTTACGACCCCCTCCGGTGTGAGGTCGATACGTGTGGGAGTGTTGGACGCACCGACATTAGGAGATGGGACTCCCAAACGAGACGGGGTCGGTGTCTGGAAGGAAAGGAACTCGAGGTATGTTCCTCCTATTGGAGTGCTCCCCAGAGTTGAAAATGAAGTAGGTACAGCCACAGGAGCTTGGCTAGTGCTTGGAGTTGAGGTACGTGGAATTTGATTTACCTCTCCCGGAGATTCTCCTTTGAACATGATGATTTTAGAGAGAATAGAGCTACACTACTGGTCTTTTTGAGAAAAGTAAGCGGTGTAGCCCCACGGTGGGCGCCAACTTGTGGTTACAACAAATATGAGACGGAGAGTAGTGGACTGGCTGGTTAGGCAAAGGGCTTTAAGGGTTGAAGTTTGTCTAACGCAGGTCGTGGGGTCCCCCTACGTTTGCTAGACGTAGGATGAGGTTCACTAGTTATGTTCTTCACTTGAGATCTTTGGCTGGAAGAGGTCCATCCTTGGATATAAGAGTAAGTGAAGTTGTGTTTTTTGAAGTGAAGAAGAGAAGCATGCATGAATCAAGTTCTCGAGAGGGAAGAAAGAAGATCAGAGATTAAGGAGGATCTGGACTGATCGGAATGTCTGGAATGAATGTCATGGCTTGTCATTTATAGAGGAAGCTTCTTCCCAAAAGGGAAACCTTTGACTAGTGAACCTCTGCTGCAGTAGGGGACTTACTCATTTAGGGGTCGAAAGCTTCGGACTGCGGGTAAAAGGGTTTCTCTTTTGCACACGCCACTTTTGCGGCTGAGAGAAGAGTTAGTGGGTTATCAGTGATGTGACCGATTACTGTGCTTGTTCTTTCTGCTCACAATAGCTCGCGGGTTTTGAACCCTTTAACCGTTTAACCTTTTAAGATGTTATGTGTTTATGTCATGTTATTGAGGTTTGAGTTACCCCCGTCATCAATAATAGATATTGACAAAAATTCAGTACTAAGAGTTTCACATTGTATCATATGGATCATAATTGGTTTTTACCGTACTGTATTACGTATACGGTATATGCACTTGCGTAAGTGTGTAGTGTTCAGTATATTAATTATATTTCTAAATTTAAAATCAGATTGCGGGAATTGTGTGTTTTTTACTTTTTGACACATGTACACCACAAGTGTTCAGAAAATCTAGAGAAAAATGCCTGGATAGTCCTTGTGGTTTCGCCTTTTTTCACCTATAGTCCCTAACTTTCTAAAACTACTTGAATAGTCCCCAAGTTTTCAATTTTTGTTCTCGGATAGTCCCTGGGTCTAACTTCAGTTTGTTTTCTCTATTAAGTGGGTGTGAAATTACAAAAATACCCTTAATGTAAAAACAAAACAAATTACACCTCCCCTGCTATGTAATCCCTCCCTCTCAATCACAACACAAACCGTCCCTCCTAATCCCTTCCTCTCGATCCTCTCGGTCAGGTGACCGGAGTAAGACACCGGCATATCGACGGACCTCCTCGTCCGTTCGACTTCATCGTCGAGATACACACCCCCAAATCACACCTCCCCCCCCCCCCCTCGATCGACGGAACGACACGGCGACAAAGATGTCGGCAAGTTGATGATGCGATGATTATGAAGATGACACGCTGGAGATGGTGACGGCGGTGACGTCTGACGTCACCACCGTCTGTCTCAGCCGCTGACGCTTTTGCTCCTGCTCTGGCACCGACGTCTGACGTCACCACCGTCTTCTTCTCCACCGTCGTCCGCCTCCGTATCCAGTTCCAGATCTGAATCTTCATCGGATTCAAACAGCCGCTACAAATCGAAATCAAAATTGTGTTTTTGTTGTTTGTTCATCAGAGTAGATGAACTAGTTCTGAATTCTGATTGTTATTATTTGAAAATAGGAAGTGGTGATGATTTGTGTGCAAAAGTGCGAAAATCATCAAATGATACATTAAAGGTGAGTCGGATCCAAGTGATTCATCTTGTCTATCTGTTTTTAATTTATTTTTATTTCTGCATTTTTAGTTTTTATTTTCATGTTTTAAAATATTTTCTCAAAAATTTTAGATTGATTAGACGTTGAGGATAAACCGGTACTAAAAGCTCTTGTGTCCTTGGACGACCTCGGTATCTTACCAACGCTATACTACGTTCACGATGGGTGCACTTGCCCATGTGTGTTTTTAGTGTTAGTAGAATATCGTGTTTTATAAATTTAAAACTTGACTAATGTGTAAAATGGTCTTAAAATATCAATGTGTCCCAAGAACTTGCCCTCTTCGAAACCGAATGAACATTTCACAGGATTTAACTTCATGTTTATCTTCCTTAGGTTTCGGAATGTTTCCTGAATATCGTCAAGTATTTGACCCTCTGTCTTGCTTTTGATTACCAAGTCATCTACATAGGCTTCCATGTTTTTACCTATCTGTTCCACAAACGCCTTATCCACCGATCGTTGACATGTTGCCCCTGTGTTCTTTAGGCTAAAAGGCATTTTTTGGTAACAAAAGTACCTTTGTCGGTATGAACGGCCGTCTTTTCCTCATCTTCCTTTTTCATTTGGATTTGGTGGTGGCCTTTATAGCATCGAGGAAGCACTTGAATGGGAAGCCTGTGAGCGAGTCTACTTTTAAATCAATTTCTGGCAAAGGATAGCAATCCTTTGTACAGGCCTTGTTCAAGTCCTTGAAATCTATGCACATTCTCCATGATCTATCAGGCTTCTTAACCATAACGGGGTTGGCTATCCAAGAGTGGTACTTGACCTCTCGGAGTATGCCAGCTAGCACCAACCCTTTAACCTCTTTACATGCAGCTAAGCTTCGATCAGGGCGAGGCTTCTTTTTTGTTGAACGTTCACGTTTGGTGGGATTTCGGCAACATCACGAGGGATGCCGGTCATATCGTTAGGACACCATGCAAAGATGTCCATGTTGTGAGTCAGTAACTTTTTGAGATATGAGAGAGTTTCTTGAGTGAGGTTGGTGTTTATCCTTATCTTTTGTTCGGGATACTTAGGATTAATGGCCCAACCTTGTTCTTCATTTTTCGTTTTTTTTTTCTAAGCTTTCCCCTTCAACCAGGAAGGCTTCCTGGGTTGGTTGAAGGGTTGTAATTCCTCTCTTGGTAGGGAACTTGACAATGCTTTGGCCAAACTCACTTTGGCCTGGTCTCCCTATGATAACGTCGTAGGTTGTGGGCATGTTGATTACAATGAAGGTGAGTAGCTTTGTTCTTTCCATTTCACCCTCCTTGAAACAAACGTCCGGTGTCAGATGGCCTAAAGGCTTGATGGGTATATCAGCAATGCCTTTGATGGACAACTCAGCGGGCTGAAGCCTCGAACGCTCTTGGTCACTGAGTTGATTAAAATATTTTTCAAACATTATCTCTGTTGTTGCACCTGTTGTTACACCCCAACCGATGGCGGAAACATCGGGATGAGACGAACAAATCGCTCAAAACATCATAACACTATTGTGACAATATAATTAAATTCAAATTTCATAATAAATTGCTAAAAATTCATACATTGTTCAAATAGCTCGAATATAAAACAATTGTTCAAGCATAACTTATTTTCTAGGTGTGTTTCTAGTCCACCCTAATCTTGTTTCTTCAACATTTTGTCTATCAACCTGCAACATGTATTAAAATATGATCAACAAAATATGTTGGCGAGTATACAAGTTTGATACATAGCATAGTAGAATAAAATGTTTAAATGTGCTCATGTCCAACATGAATAAGATGATACTAGTTAACAGTTTTGCCGAAACGATGTTACTCTACATGCTCAAACCAATGTTTACGCAATTAAAGTACCTATCCCAAAAGTTTAGCGGGAGGTTAACATGTTTAACTTAACAATACCCAAGGATAGCGGGTGGGGCGTTACAACCTATAGCGCTATAATTGTTAAGGTAGGCTTGATCGAAGTTAATGAGCATATATTCATGAAGTGCTTACATTAGCATCACATGTATAACAAGAATCAAACATTTCATGTGTAAGAATACAAGTTGCACCCAAAAGTATTTAAAAAATGAAAATGGGATCATCTATACTCACATTAGTTGCGTAAGGAGTTTCTTGATATAACGCACGAGTAAAGTTTGGGAATTCAAGAGAACGAACGAGGGTTTGCATAAACATTATACAACATTCAGCGTTGGACCATTTCTCTATCCTTGCTGCCCCGGTGAAGATTTGGAGGTGATATTCTGGATCTTCCGTTCCATCATATGTTCGTATGTGAGAAGGCATCTTTATCCTGGTTTGGAAATCATAATCAGCAATTTGCTGAGAGAAAAATGACAAATTGCTTGGTTTGTATGGTTTGGGCAAATCCTCTTCTGTTCTCGTGCCCGGGTTGTTGTTAGCATTCCCTTAAATGGCCAGCACCTGGTTGATGAAGTGCTGCCAAGGGAAGCTTGCCATTATTTGGGCCATCATTTGTGGCATGAAGTTGAAGCCTTGAAGGCTTTCAAGTGCAGCTGCATAGTTCACCCCCGTAGGAGCACTTATGATGGCACTTCGTGCCAAGGGAAGGACATATAAGGCCTGCTCCCATGTAGTGGTTGTTGGAGGAGTAAGGCTTGCAATGGGAGATTGCAACAACAGATCCAAAGTTAACTCGTGCCCCAATGGTGCACTGGTTGCCACTGGTTGAGAAGAAAATAAAGAAAAAGATGTTGGATCTGGCTTTGCAAATGTATATGGATTGGGATTCGGGGGTGGATGGCTAGGACCAGCTTCATTTCTGGATATGGCAGGCTATGAGCTTGTGAAAGGAAGAACAAGTGGTCCTGGTGACAATGACGGCTCTGGTTCATCATAGTCTAGCCGGATTCTTACCCCTTTATCCCTTTCCATGTTCACGTACTGGTTAAGGAGAGACCTTAACTGTAGGAAATTGTTTACGACCCCCTCCGGTGTGAGGTCGATACGTGTGGGAGTGTTGGACGCACCGACATTAGGAGATGGGACTCCCAAACGAGACGGGGTCGGTGTCTGGAAGGAAAGGAACTCAAGGTATGTTCCTCCTATTGGAGTGCTCCCCGGAGTTGAAAATGATGTAGGTACAGCCACAGGAGCTTGGCTAGTGCTTGGAGTTAAGGTACGTGGAATTTGATTTACCTCTCCCGGAGATTCTCCTTCGAACATGATGATTTTAGAGAGAATAGAGCTACACTACTGGTCTTTTTGAGAAAAGTAAGCGGTGTAGCCCCACGGTGGGCGCCAACTTGTGGTTACAACAAATATGAGACGGAGAGTAGTGGACTGGCTGGTTAGGCAAAGGGCTTTAAGGGTTGAAGTTTGTCTAACGCAGGTCGTGGGGTCCCCCTACGTTTGCTAGACGTAGGATGAGGTTCACTAGTTATGTTCTTCACTTAAGATCTTTGGCTGGAAGAGGTCCAGCCTTGGATATAAGAGTAAGTGAAGTTGTGTTATTTGAAGTGAAGAAGAGAAGCATGCATGAAGCAAGTTCTCGAGAGGGAAGAAAGAAGATCAGAGATTAAGGAGGATCTGGACTGATCGGAATGTCTGGAATGAATGTCATGGCTTGTCATTTATAGAGGAAGCTTCTTCCCAAAAGGGAAACCTTTGACTAGTGAACCTCTGCTGCAGTAGGGGACTTACTCATTTAGGGGTCGAAAGCTTCGGACTGCGGATAAAAGGGTTTCTCTTTTGCACACGCCACTTTTGCGGCTGAGAGAAGAGTTAGTGGGTTATCAGTGATGTGACCGATTACTGTGCTTGTTCTTTCTGCTCACAATAGCTCGCGGGTTTTGAACCCTTTAACCGTTTAACCTTTTAAGATGTTATGTGTTTATGTCATGTTATTGAGGTTTGAGTTACCCCCGTCATCAATAATAGATATTGACAAAAATTCAGTACTAAGAGTTTCACATTGTATCATATGGATCATAATTGGTTTTTACCGTACTGTATTACGTATACGGTATATGCACTTGCGTAAGTGTGTAGTGTTCAGTATATTAATTATATTTCTAAATTTAAAATTAGATTCCGGGAATTGTGTGTTTTTTACTTTTTGACACATGTACACCACAAGTGTTCAGAAAATCTAGAGAAAAATGCCTGGATAGTCCTTGTGGTTTCGCCTTTTTTCACCTATAGTCCCTAACTTTCTAAAACTACTTGAATAGTCCCCAAGTTTTCAATTTTTGTTCTCGGATAGTCCCTGGGTCTAACTTCAGTTTGTTTTCTCTGTTAAGTGGGTGTGAAATTACAAAAATACCCTTAATGTAAAAACAAAACAAATTACACCTCCCCTGCTATGTAATCCCTCCCTCTCAATCACAACACAAACCGTCCCTCCTAATCCCTTCCTCTCGATCCTCTCGGTCAGGTGACCGGAGCAAGACACCGGCATATCGACGGACCTCCTCGTCCGTTCGACTTCATCGTCGAGATACACACCCCCAAATCACACCCCCCCCCCTCGATCGACGGAACGTCACGGCGACAAAGATGTCGGCAAGTTGATGATGCGATGATGATGAAGATGACACGCTGGAGATGGTGACGACGGTGACGTCTGACGTCACCACCGTCTGTCTCAGCCGCTGACGCTTTTGCTCCTGCTCCGGCACCGACGTCTGACGTCACCACCGTCTTCCTCTCCACCGTCGTCCGCCTCCGTATCCAGTTCCAGATCTGAATCTTCATCGGATTCAAACAGCCGCTACAAATCGAAATCAAAATTGTGTTTTTGTTGTTTGTTCATCAGAGTAGATGAACTAGTTCTGAATTCTGATTGTTATTATTTGAAAATAGGAAGTGGTGATGATTTGTGTGCATTCAGATCTGAGATAGATAAACGATGGTTGTGAGATAAAGAGATAAACAGATTGGATTGTTGTAGTGTTCGGTGTAGTGTATAAAAAAGTTGCAGGTTTGATTCAGTGTTGAAGTAAAATCGATAGTGCCTTTTATGATGAAAAGGGATGTTAGGGCATAAATGACAGCTAGTATGTTGTTTGCGAGTCTTTATTGCTGCTGAGATTTAGAAAGTATTAGATTGTTGATGTTTGTAGAAGAAGAAAAGAAAAATGGCAGCTTAAAGAAGATGCCCGGATAGTCCTGTGGCGGTGATGGTGGAGGGTGGAGGAGGGTGATGGTGGGTGGAGGTTGAAGATGAAATGTGGTGGTGGGGTTTTATAAATAAAAAGAGAAAAATGCCCGGATAGTCCCTGTGGTTTGGCCTTTTAAGGAAAGGGTATTTTTGTCATTTCACACCCTCTTAACACCCACTTAACAGAGAAAACAAACTGAAGTTAGACCCAGGGACTATCCGAGAACAAAAATTGAAAACTTGGGGACTATTCAAGTAGTTTTAGAAAGTTAGGGACTATAGGTGAAAAAAGGCGAAACCACAGGGACTATCCGGGCATTTTTCTCGAAAATCTTTTACATATGATCTTTTATAATTACTTATAAAAATGATATTTTGAAAAACAAAATTTTGTACAAGTACAATCTTAAAAAAAAATTGAGATTATAAATAGCATTTAACATATGTGTATGTGTGTTATAAAAGCATGTATTTAACTTAATAAACTTAAGACCTAATGATATAGAGACATTGTATTTGTCTTTCTTAAAAAAATAATGTAAGTTCAAATTTTTGCTAATGAAATGTCGGGTGGTATTTAATTGTATAAAAATGTTCTTACAAATTTAAACTTATTGCTCCCATACTTGGTAAGTTATTTTATTAAAGATAAAATGATTTTTAGGACCACTTAGGGGAGGCGGGGCGGTCCATGATGGCCGTCCTGTCACGCGTTAAAGATAAAATGATTTTTAGGACCACGAACACCGCCGCCACTACAAATATAACGTGTTATATTTGTAACGCGTTGAAAGGTTCACGCGTTGAAAAGTTAAAAATTTCGAACGTTGCTTGTTTTTTACCATTGAATAACGGTAAAATTCAATAAAAAAAACCTTTAAACCTTTTATCTATTTATATCTCCATTTTACACACACCAATCTACATCTTTAAACCATTTTAAACCCATTTCACACAATCTACATCTTTCTCAAATGGAGTTCCTTACGGATTCAACGTTTCCGATGTCTAGCGATAGCGATACCGAGTCGTCTTCCGACAATGAGACGCTAAAATATTTTGTGTCGGTGTATAATGAACTTGATGCCAAGTCGTCCCGCCCAAAGAAGAAGATGGTAGACCGTGATCGTATACGTGCCAACGAAGTGTTAATGAACGATTATTTTGTGGAAAATCCGCTCTACAATGCCGAAACGTTTAGAGATCGGTTTCGTTTACCCAAAGAATTATTTTTAAAGATTGTTGGAGACATCGAAGCAAGCGAGGAATGGTTTCAAGAACGTTATGATGCGAGGGGCAAACCAAGTTTCACGCCGATACAAAAATGCACGTCCGCCATTCGCCAACTAGCGACAGGTAACCCTCCCGATCAATATGATGAATACCTAGCTATGTCGGCCAGAACTTCACGTGAATGTTTGCAATTTTTTTGCAATGCGGTCATTAAGTTGTATGGTAAAGAGTTTTTACGTAAACCGACGAGCCACGACATCTCACGTATTTACGCCGCACATGAGGCTAGATGGCATTTTCCCGGGATGCTCGGTAGCATCGATTGTACACATATCGAGTGGAAAAATTGTCCAAGAGAGTTGCGAGGGGCGTATGTTAGGGGAGACATCAAAAGACCAACCATCATACTAGAAGCGGTGGCGTCGAATGATTTATGGATTTGGCATTCGTATTTTGGTGTTGCAGGTTCAAACAACGACATCAATGTGTTGCACACGTCGCCGTTGTTTCAAACCGTAACGGATGGTACCGCACCTTCCTCTCCATTCTATGTTGACGGTCGACATTACAAACGAGGCTTTTTTCTTGTGGATGGTATCTACCCGTCATGGTCTGTTTTTGCGAAAGCTCCCTCATTTCCTGTCGAGGCTAAAGAAATCGTGTTCAAAAAATTGCAAGAATCGGCAAGAAAAGATGTTGAGAGGGCATTTGGTGTTTTAAAGGGTAGATGGGGTATACTACACTGACCGGTTCGTGCGATAAACAAGAAAGCAATACATAGCATAGTGTATGCATGTATCATATTGCACAATATGATGATCAAAGAAGACGGACGTGCAATATCCCCGGATTGGGTGCCGGATCCTCCTACACAAGTTCAAGTTCCACAAAATATCCAACAAGAATTGCGTAATGAAGAAACTCACTTTCGGTTGAGATACGATTTAATCGAACTAGTAGGTTCTCTAGGTTTGGAGTTTCATGAGTCGGACGAGGAGTAGGTTTTTTTTTTAAATTGTAGTTTAAAATATTTCTAGTATGTTAAATTGAAGTAGTATGTTTTAATTTTAATGAAATTTATAATTTTAGTGTTTTATTGTTAATTTATAATTTAAAATAAAAAATTAAAAAAATTTGTGAGTGATGGAATTCTATCACTAGTGACCACCCCCACTACATTTCTATCACTAGTGATAGAATAGTGGATGATGACATGGCATGAGTTGATTGGATATTGGGAGTGATAGAATTATATCACTAGTGACCACCCCCACTCCCCTTAGGTGTGTAATTAATTTTAGCTTTAGGAGATCAATTGGTTTTCAAAGCAGTGGCGGACTTACAAGGTTAGTAGAGGTAGCACGGGCTACCTCTCAACCCCGTCTCCGTAGTGTAAAAATACCCCTTAACACCGTTTCTGTAGTATAAAAATACCTACAACTTCATCTCCGTTATACAAAGGATACCCCAGGTCTAAAAAATAAAAAATTAGGATACCCCTAATTTTTGAGTTAGTTCCACCACTGTTTCAAAGCCTTTCTCTTCCCCAACCTCAAAGTACTCTTTGATCTTTATTTCAATGCTTCAATGCTAACTTCATTAAAAAATTAAACATTTTAGGACATTTGGACACTTTTGCATATTTAATTGTCACCTGTTTTTGTTAGCAAGTCTAAAAACTTAGGCTACTAGGTGTAGAGAAGGCAAATTTTTGGAGGATGCCCTTCCAAGGATGAAAAAAAAAAATAAAGGATAGGCCTCCCCTGCTTATTTATTTATTTTTTTAAATTCAACATGTTTTTGTAACATTTAATAAGTTATAAAATAAAATCATTAATATTAAAAAAACATTACATAACTTAAAAAAAAAATAACCTAAGAAAAAACATAAATTTAAAAAACATAACTTAAAAAAATACTAGATTGGTAAAAATTAAAAATGCTAAGAATTCCATTTTTAGCGATCTTTTCTTTCATTCTACGTAAAACTGTTCTGTCTTCTTCCGGATACAATATTCTTTTAGTTTGTTCTTTTCTTGCTTCAACCGAACTTGTTCGTCCACTTCACATTACTTCGCTTTTGCCTTTTGAGCTGTGATCTCGGTGTACACTTTGAACTGGGCCATAAACTCGTCCATTTCGAACCTCCCCCCGTTGCGGCTTGTTTTTTTGCAGCCGCTGCCTTTCTGGCTTTGTCCCTGCCCGTTGGATGTGCCTGCTCTCAAACTACGTACTCTTTTTCGTAAAATTCCGGCTCGTCGTTTATATTTATTTGGTATCATGCGTCCGAGCCCCCGCCCCCTGCACTATAACTTCCGGTATCTGAGGTTTTTATTCGTTTAGCGATTGCAACCTCGTTTGGAATTGGTGCCCACTTGTTATTGGTTCGTAAAACCTCCCATGCCCGGACGTGTGGGAAAACGACCCGATGCGATTCCTCGTATTTACGCATCGCCTCTTTAAAAACATCTTCGTCACTCATCCCACTATGACGATTACTAGTATATAAATTAGTATATATCGTGGTAAATTTGTTCACGACTGGATGCATCTTTCGCCACTTCGAAGCAATGGAATTGAGATCGCGATAATGACCTTGTTCCATAATCGCATGGAACTTTGATAATATTTCTTTCCAAAACCCATCGCCGGTTTGGTTGTTAACTATATTTTTAGAATGTAACAAAAGTGTATATTAAAAATTGAAAAATTTATATATTTTTAATATAAAATTTATATATTTTTACATACCAACAATTGGGCTTTTTGATTTGCTAATCCACGTCTTCGCTAAAGCCGCCTCCTCGATCTTTGACCAAGTTTGTGACTTGGCTCTCGAAGGTTGATCTTTTTCACCGGCTTGACGCGCCACTTGCTTTCCTTTTTTCTGTTTCGAGGATTGCGGTTGCGTTTCCGGAACACATTTTTCAACTTCATCTTTTACGGGTTGTGGTTGGGGAGACGATTCTACCAGTGTTGGCGAAGGTTGTGGTTGCGATTAAAATTGTGAATTGAACGGGTTTCGCATTAGCATTTGTTGCAACGATTGCATTTGTTGTGTGGATTAGATTTGGCTCATTTGAGAGAAAGCGTTGGGGTTTGTTGGAAACCCGAGAAAGCGTTGAGAGAAAATTGCGAGGATGACCAACTCGGATCCATCGTAGGATAGTAGTCGGGTACCAAGAAAACGTTTGGGTTTGGGTTTGGGTTCGTGTTCCGGTTGTTTAGATTGTATGGATCCATGGCAAAATTTATAAAAAAAAAAGTGAAGAATTTTATAAAGTTTAGAGAGAGTTTGGGTTGAAGTGGTTTAAAAATAGGGTGAAAGACGTGTATTTAAAGGTAAAATAATAATTATTTTTTTTTATAAAAGTAGCCGTTTGAATTAATTAGGAAATTGATTTTTTTTTAAATATAGCCGTTGAAGGTGAAGTGGAGGGGCAGCACCAACGTCTCCTCCAAGATGTTGAGGATGACGACGTGGGGTGGAGATGGTGTTGAGGGGCGTTGCCGGTCCAGGACGGGCCTAAACGATCCCACACCGAGTAGCCTTATTTCAAGATACAAGTGGAGTATGTTCTTACATAATATCGTACATGAAGTTATTGATCATTTATGGCGTTGTGCTTCTATTACTATGACGTGATATGATCCTAACACGTCACATTGAAGACTCTAGTATGCCTTTTTGGTGTCCTTACGTGGTTTACTAGTTTTGCATAAATTTGGTATATATAGCTACGTGCAAACAAACAATGCACCTTCTCTAATTAAAAATCTAACCTAATTAAATGTTTGGTTTTTCTGTGTGTGACCATCAAGAAGATAGAGGATCATATGGTACTCACAAAAAAATAAAATAAATAAATAATAAAAACACCAATCCTTACACATGACACCCTATAAGTAGGTTTGTTTCACCCATCCTAAATATGATTACCGTCAACATTATATAATTTAAAGGAATTGATTTTAACTCTTTAAAACCTAAGTTTACAAAATTCATAAACAAGGTTTTATATAAATTATATGTATATGTGGATATAATACCGGTCTAGGCTTTCTTTAATACATCATGAACAAGTGCCTTATTGCCTACTTGATCAAGATTTGAAATTTAGTATTTAAAAAGTGGCTTGATTATGTTGGTCAATCAATTAAACGATGGTGGCTTGATTATGTTGGTCAATCAATTAAACGATGGAAATACTTAGCATAAACCTTTTAGAACAAGAAAGTCTTCATGTTCTTCTTGGAAGTTGTTGACCATGAAGAAGACGACTGTGGCTGCAAAGAGTTGAAAGATAATGTAATGTCAAAGAGTTGAAAGATAATGTAATGTAACAGCTCAGCGTAACCGCACTATGATATTGTCCGTTTTGGCAACCAACACGCCCTCAGCGCCCACCACTCACGGTTTTTAAAACGCGTCATGATGGTGAAGGTATACAGCCCCTTATAAGGAAGCATTTGTTCCCCTTCACAACCGATGTGGGATGTCACAGATAAGGTGACAATTGCCCTCCGAAGGGGCAAAGGCGATGATGATGGTTGTTGTGGCATTGGCGTCCACAACGGTAGCTAGTCACAACGCTAGTGTTAGGGGGCCGCCATGGTAGGGGTGCCAATGATGAGGGCGATTGTGGCAAAAACCTATGAGGAGTGGTGCCGAAAGTCACGTTGGGTGATGATATGATAACGAGTGAGTGGGAGATTAGTTAGATTTCTTTTGGTTGAATTTCTTGTAACTATGTTACGAATTATGTTAGTTTAATAAAACCATTCCAATTTCAAATGTGTTTTTCTCATTTTACGATTTCAATGACTTTTGTGAACCAAGATTCTCATGTCCCTATTTCAATACTTAAATTCATTATATAGCCGATTGTATGTATTATAATATAATTTACAAGATGATTCTGGAATCTCATTATTTAGTTTCTAGAAGATAATTATTTACTAATTAATTTTCTTTACAAATAATTAATAACAATATTTCAGAATTTTATTTACTTTGACTAAATATTTATTTCATAAATGTAAATTATACGATTTTCATACAAATAATATTTCAGAATTTTATTTACTTTGACTAAATATTTATTTCATAAATGTAAATTATACGATTTTCATCACCGCATATCTCTTAATGGGGAAGGATCCACTAAAAAGTGAATTTTGCCTAAGTGGCCTAAGAAGGATTGTGATGATGACATGTGACATTCCTAATAAGTAGGAATGAATGGCATTTTGGTCCTTATAAATAGGAGTGAAAATGACATGTGACAACCCTTTTGTTTTTTAAAAATACAACAAAATAAATCTAGTACAAAAAAATCTAGTACAAAAAATATAGCACAAAAAATGTAGTACAAAAAAATATCGTACAAAAAAATCTAGTACAAAAAAATATAGCACGAAAAAATTCAGCAAAAAAATGTAGTACAAAAAAATCCGGCACAAAAAATTGAGAAAAAAAATTGAGATAAAAAAATCCAGCACAAAAAATTTAGCACAAAAATATAGTACAAAAATTTAGCACAAAAATATAGTACAAAAATACAGCACAAAAAAAATGTTATACAACATAGAAATACAACACATTTTAGTGGGTTTTTTTAGTTTTCATATTTTCTATAGCAATATGGTACTCAAATTAAAGATAAAAAGACGTTCGATTTTATGGTGAAATTTTTATGAAAAAATAATGTCGTATAAAAAAATTATGAACGTTTAAAAAATGGGGGTGGAATATATGCATGTGACTTGCATGTGGAGAGATAAAGTCCATAAATAAGATTTTCCCAAAATACTCTTGCACTCATCCTTTCTCCTACACTTTCATCTTAACCGTTGATTTGAAAAATGAATGGTTAAGATTACTTCTCATCCTACTTAGACAAAATCAACTTTTTATTTGATCTTACTCCATCTCTTAATAATTCAAGTCTCACTTGTAAGAGGGATTAAAAAAATTTGGCACTCAAATGATATCAATTACTTATTTTGATTCAAGAAATAGACCGCCCGTAATGGGGCGTTTGTTTTAAAAAAATTTCAAAAAAACCGTCCGAACACGCCCCCATCCCATTACACCCGGGCGTTTTCCGGCGTTTTTAAAATAACGCTGAACCTTAAAACAAATTGCAATTTTCCGGCGTGTTCTTTTTCCTCATGCAATTGGATGATGTTGACGGGCCAATGGGAGTGGTCCAACTCGTAGTTTTTTTTTTTTTTTTTTAACCTTCTCTCTATAAAAAAATAATTGTTTAATGATTGGAAGGGGCGTTATTGGCATTATTCCCACTACGCCACTTTTACAATAACGCCCAATAATGCCCCCATGCTGACTGGACTGGCACATGGCAGAAAACGCCTCATGGTGAGGGCATTATTGATAAAACCACTACACATGGTCTAAGGGGTTTCTCGCTCAAAGTTGTATTAAAGATGACCGGATGATAGGATTTTGTTATTAATTAATTATATAACAAACTTGAGTTTTTTTTTTTTTTTTTTTTTTTCTAAAGTGATGTTGGTGGAAAACTTATTTACCAAAATGGATGATTTGAGAAGTATTTACCAAAATAGGTGTTTTCTAAAAAGTTACTTTTTTCCCTCCTAAGTTTATTGAATAAAAACAATTTCTTTTTATCAATGTTGTATAAGGCGCTAGTCGGGCGGTGAGGTACCGCCTAGAGATTAATCGGGATTAATAGGGATTAGTCGGATTGGACTTTTTAAGTATAATTTTACAAATTTATATATATACATATAGGCTAAAGATAAATAGAAAACCACTTTTATTGAGAAAACCCGGGAAACTCTAAGCTCCCGACTTTTTCTTTTTTTGAAAAAATTACCATACGTAATATACATGTTTTTAAGAGTTTTGGGCAAAAAAAATCGAAAAAGCGCCGAAGGATTATTTTTAAAAAAAATAAACAAATTTCAGCAACTTTGTTGTGTAATACGTGTTAGGCAAAAAATGCTGAAACTTGTTTATTTATTTTTTTAAAATATCTTCGGCGCTTTTTTGTTTTTTTGGCCCAAAACTCTTAAAAACATGTATATTACATGTGTTATTTTTTTCAAAAATAAAAAAATGTCGGGAGCTTTGAGTTTCCCGGGTTTTCTCAATAAAAGTGGTTTTCTATATATCCTTACTCTATACATATATATATATATATATAAATGATCGCTAAAATGAGAACCACCTCTAGTTGTAAGAACCGTGAGAACTTTTTGATCGGGGGCGCGGTGGACCAAATTTTTGTTCACAAACGTAGATGCATGTATTATAAACACATTTGTACAAAAAAAAATTCAAAAAAAATGTTGTGTGTGTAGTTTTGAGCACCACAAGTTTGTATTTACGGGTACCGTAAATTTTCCGATAGAATTTACGGTACCCGTAAACACAAAATTGTGGTGCTCAAAACTACACACACGACATTTTTTTTGAATTTTTTTTACAAATGTGTTTATAATACACGCATCTACGTTTATGAAAAAAAATTGGTCCACCTCGCCCCGTACGGTGTAGTTCTCACGGTTCTTACAACTCGAGGTGGTTCTCATTTTAGCGGTCCCCTATATATATATATGTATATATATATGTAGATAAATTTATACTTTTTATTAATAAATTTACAAGTTTAGGAGATAACTTTATACTTTTTACTAATAAATTTAAAAGTTTAGAAACCATATGTAAACTAGTGAAAGATAGAGGGTGTTAAATGTTAAAATATCTAAACATAAATGTTAAAATAGGTTTATAACTAAAATTTGGGCTTTAAACCATGGGCCAGGTTTCAAAAATTGGGTTTCTTGGGTCAAAAAACATGGGCCCGATTAGTCCGATTTTGACCGACTTTAACCGATTTTGTCCGACTTTTACTGATTTTGACCAATTTTGACCATAACCGATTTTTTTGACCGACTAGCTTAAATTTAGACAGTAACCCACCGACTAACGCCTAGGCGCCGATTAATCGGGCCGCCTAAGCCGATTTCTGCAACATTGCTTTTTATAAATATGTTATTTGACAAGATCCAGAGAAATTTGTTATATCATTTAGACCCAAAATTTAAAAAAAAAAATTAATGATAACTCACTTTTCGTGTAGTGTTGTTTGTAATATAGTTTTTTTCTTTTTTCATAATTTATCATTATTTGAGTAATATTAATTACGATATCAAATATTAATGTAGGAAGAGTAATGTAACACGCTGAAAATATTTTATATTTGGTTAAGTTGGAGATTTCTTTTTTTTTTTTTTTTTGAACGGCTAATTTCTTTAATCTCTTGTCGTCCGTGGGACTTGAACCCAAGACCTTCTCCTTTCCAACCTAGGTGTTTTAAAGTCTTTGTTTTTGCCAATGAACCACCACCCATTGGTAACTTGGAGATTTCTAGTAGTTAGTAAACTTATAAATAAAATATGATGGTAAACATGAATTATTAAATGAAACAAAACTAGAGGGGCTAGAGTTGTAAATAAGGGGAAATAGTTTTTATTAAAACAAAACAAAACAAATGAAAAATGCAGCACACTCTTGTGTGTGTGCATTGGTGTGTGCGACCAGACAAGGGAAGGGACAGCCCAAAACCTAAATCAGCAAATTAATCAAATTGGAAGTTGAATCTGGTCATATAACCGTGCATAAACGAAGATTATTGATCACTTATACTAGAGGATCATAAAGTGAATCGAGTGATAAGGTGGGTGATAAGGTCGGGAGCGACACGCGACTTAAAGGAAAGCTCTAAGGTACGTGGCTTTATACTTCGTAAGATTTTATTAATAATTTTGTATTTGATATGTGTTGAACAATGAAGTGATACTAGAAAAATTCGGCTTATTCAATAGTGATGGATTTCACATGAATGAACCAAATGGACAAATAGCGAGTAATGATATGTTTGGTTTGTTTAAAAGTGATGGTTTTCTCATAAACAACCAAACAGATCAAAATAAAGAAATGGTGATAAGTTTGGTATGTTCGAGAGTGATGGTTTTCACGTGAACAACCAAACGGGTCAAAACGAAGTCTTAACGCATACCAGAATGGGTGCGTGAATAATGACTTCAGTATAAACCCGCTTGATGGGTAAAATTTTGAACATAAGCGTAAACCGAGTAACGGTAACGCGGATTTAAAGTCGAAGGACTCGGGTAATGAGTCATAATGTAACACCCCAACCCAGAAGGGCTGACGTGTCACAATAACAGTGGTATCATAAACAAAAGTCATAATTCCATTTATTTATTTGATAAGGATACAACCATACGACAACTAAACTTAAGGTTAATATACAAACGGATACATTTGACTTGATTAACTAACATCTTCAGATTTATTCCTAGGCTTTATTCTTCACTCTTTACCCCGCCCGAAGTAACCTGTGAACCTGTATATACAAAAAGTTTACGGAATGAGTCAAATGCTCAGTACGGAATAATAGGCTCAAATAACAAATAATGCTTTATATGAAATGTTATTCGGATGAAACTTTATATTAAAATGATATGATGCAAGTAACGTAATTTCATAATCATATCATACGGATGTACCCATGAGCCAAAATTAAAACGTGACAATACACAGGTAGCTACTCCTGCATAATTATCACACGAGATGGCGAGTTGGCATACCCGCTATCCACCTCCTTAACTTAAATCCTAGGATCGATCCATACGCCTCCTAGTAGCTTTGTACCTCACTTGTACCTAGGGACGCCGTGAACTGATCTCTCCGTCACGGATGGAGCACATGATGTCGATGCCGCAACAACATGCTCGTGGGACACTCCACGAGAAGCGACACTCAGGGTATCAGAGTACAAATGGTCTTATTCACATAACTTATCAAAATATTGTTTTCATAACAAGACGTAACATATATTGGAACATGCGATAATGAGTACAACTAAACATAATACTATCGCATGATATGAAAGCTAAATCCAAGGTTATGATTAGAATAGGAATCTAACGGACTGTCAAATGAATCGATAATCAAAGACGTGAGGAGTTTTAAAAGATATATGAATTTAATGGGTTTATAACAATTTGAATATGAAACAATAAGGAGTGGGGGTAGGGATCCGTACCTTAATAATTCCAAAGTGAAGCTACCTTGTGATAATATTTCAGATTTATACGAGCAGAGTTTAGACTACTGATTAAGCTTTTAACCTAATTTAAATAACATGCACACAAACTAGGTTAGTAACTTAATACAGCATTACGATAACTCACGAGATTAAAATCCTCACAACGAATGACAAAGTGCGATACTTAAACATCCATCGGATTCACAACAAATGACAAAGTGAAATCACTTAAACATCCATCGGATTCACAACGAATGACAAAGTGCAAACACTTAAACATCCATCGGAATCACAACTAATGACAAAGTGAAATTACTTAAACATCCATCGGAATCACGACTAATGACAAAGCATAACCCAAATTTGAGCAGCACTTAAACATCCATTGGATTGATTTCAATCAATCGGACATTGAATCGTATCAGCGATCGAGTTATTACCCTGATTGCGGCGTCGATTAGTGATCCGTGTGTGTTGATTGTGGTAAACAGAGCATAACTCAGTGTATTTTGTGAATTTTTACGTCGAACTGAAGCCAGGAATCAAGTCCCACAGCCTACTATTTATAGCTGAAAAATGGTCCCTGTCGCGTGTCGCGACAGGTCTTCCTGTTCCTTTCGCGTGGCGCGAGAGGTGCCTTTTTAAGATAGGGTAGGTACGTGTCCAACTAGCTCAGGTGAGTCGACAATTCGTTCAAATTCAATTTCCACGTAAAACTGTTAAGATAATACCAACTAGGGTTTACCCCCCCTGAGTTTTAGGGGCCCTAATCCTGATTCTGATTGTTCTGGAAATCTTAAGGTTTCTACAGAATTACTTGGGTGTCTTAATTAGGGTTTCCTATTGGATAATTTATAAATAATAATAATAGTTTTGGTTGATATACAGAAGATGGATTATAAGATAAATGTTTAGTTTATTATAAATTATTATTATTATTTTATTTCTAGAATAATGATTTTAAATTTATGATTATTACAACTATTACCCCCTTAAAAGAAATTTCGTCCTAGAAAATTTTCAAATAAGAATATAACATATCGTATAAGTAACGGAACTTTCATAGCAGAGTTACTAACTTATATAACAAGAATCTCCTAAACACACATGTGTATCTGAAATTCATAATTACGTTTATGACCATAATTGTCAATTACCTTACTACCATGTCCTAATGGTTCTTCCACTACGTATCTTAATAACATATTTAATCATGCAGAAAATCAACATAGACTTACAGATAACAAGAGTGACTATTGGTACTGATATCTCCTACATAAACATGCTTAATCATAACTAAGATATATTCACATAAGGTAAGCATGAATGACCGTAAACAGAAATAATTGAACATATATCAAAGAGCAAGATTTACCGTTACTTCGACTAAAATTCTATTACTAGAATAGATTAGGGTATAGAGAGCGAATTGATTCTTCAGATTCCCATGTTGCTTCGTGTTCAGAGTGGTTTTTCCAGAGGACTTTAACAAACGGAATTACTTTCCTACGCATAACCCTTTCTTGTCGATCTAAGATGGCTTCTGGTTCCTCTTCGTAGGACAAATCTTTGTGAATTGTAAGTAACGGATAACTAATGACATGGAGTGGATGATAATTATATCCTCTTAACTAGGAGACATGAAAAACGTTATGAACATGAGAGAGTTGAGGCGGTAGAGCTATTCGATATGATACTTCTCCAATTCTTTCAAGGATTTCAAACGGACCGATGAAACGGGGACTAAGCTTCCCTTTAATTCCAAATCTACGAACGCCACGCCAAGGGGATACCTTTAAGAATACGTGATCACCAATTTTAAATTCGAGTGGTCGTCTATCTTGATCTGCATAGCTCTTTTGTCTGCTCTGAGATTCTTTCAGTTTTTCTCGTGCCATAGTGACTTTTTCGTTTGTAATCTGAACTAGTTCTGGCCCTTCAATAATCTTTTCTCCAACTTCATCCCAGCAGATCGGTGCTCGACATTTCCGACCATACAAAAGCTCAAAAGGTGCCATGCCAATACTTGCTTGCCAACTATTGTTGTAAGCGAACTCAACAAGGCATAGATATTCATCCCAGTTTCCAGACCATTCAAGTGCACATGCTCGGAGCATGTCTTCCAAGGTCTGAATCGTGCGTTCTGACTGCCCATCTGTTTGTGGATGGAAAGCCGTACTAAACTTTAGTCGTGTACCCCAAGCTGCCTGAAAACCTTTCCAAAATCGTGAGGTGAAACGTGGGTCTCTATCTGAAACAATGGAACATGGTGTGCCATGGAGTCGAATAATCTCTTGAAGAAATATTTCGGATAACTTATTAACCGAAGTTCCTTGCTGAATTGGTATAAAATGTGCTGACTTTGACAATCTATCGACAACAACCCATACAACATCATTCTTCTTGAATGTCTTAGGAAAACCGGTAACAAAATCCATTGTGATCTCATCCCACTTCCATATGGGAATATCCAATGGCTGCAACAGACCGCTTGCTCGTTTGTGTTCAATTTTCACTTGTTGGCAAGTGAGGCATTTACTTACGTATCGAGCAACGTCTTCCTTCATGCCATTCCACCAGAAGTTCTGTCTTAACTCTCGATACATCTTGGTAGATCCTGGGTGAATTGAAAATGGTGAGCTGTGAGCTTTGGCTAACAATGACTCACGAAGGGTGGAGTCATCGGGTACACAAAGTCTTTTACCGCACCAAATCACCCCATGATGGTCTATACGAAATTCAGATTGCTTACCCACCTCAAGATTTTGCACAATTGCCCAAAGTTCTCCATCTTGCTTCTGTGCATCTTTGATCCGTGATATGAGGTCGGGTTCAATCTGCATTCTAGCTAGATATCCATCAGATTTACTAACCTGGAGCCAAATGTTCATCCTTTCGAGATCCTTCATAATACGAGGCTGAATTTGTAAGCAAGATATAGTCCCGGAATTCTTTCGGCTCAACGCGTCAGCTACAACATTGGCTTTACCTGGATGGTATTGAATATTTACGTCGTAATCTTTTAAAAGTTCTAACCACCTTCTTTGCCTCATATTTAGCTCATTCTGCGTGAATATGTACTTGAGGCTCTTATGGTCGGTAAAAATGTCACAACTTTCACCATACAGATAGTGTCACCAAATCTTAAGTGCAAAGACGACTGCGGCTAGTTCTAAATCATGTGTAGGGTAGTTAACTTCATAAGGCTTTAACTGACGGGAGGCATAAGCGATAACCTTCCCATGTTGCATTAGCACACAACCTAATCCTTTCTTTGAGGCATCACTATAGACTTGGTAACCTCCTGATCCAGAAGGGAGAGTGAGTATTGGGGAGGATACGAGTCGTTTCTTCAATTCTTCAAAGCTTTTCTCTTGTTCCTCATTCCATGAGTACTTCACCCCTTTCCTTAGGAGTTTTGTGAGTAGTAAAGCAATTACCGAGAATCTTTCAACAAATCTTCGGTAATAGCCAGCAAGACCCAAGAAACTTCGTATTTCGGTAACAGAAGTGGGTCTTGGCCATTTTGTAATAGCTTCAACCTTTGTTGGGTCTACCATAATTCCCTCTGCTGATATGACATGACCTAGAAATGCCACTTGGCTAAGCCAAAAGTCACATTTGGAAAACTTAGCGTACAACTTCTCATGCCGCAAGGTTCCAAGTACTGCATGTAGATGTGCTTCATGCTCTTCGCGACTCTTAGAATACACCAGAATGTCATCGATAAAAACAATAACGAATTTATCTAGGAATTTGTGAAATACGCGATTCATCAAATCCATGAAGACTGCGGGTGCGTTAGTTAGCCCAAAGGGCATAACCAAAAATTCATAATGACCATAACGAGTACGAAAGGCGGTCTTGGGAACATCATCATTCTTGATCTTTAGCTGATGGTACCCGGACCTCAGGTCGATTTTTGAGAAGAACTGAGCCCCCTGAAGTTGATCAAAGAGATCATCAATGCGAGGCAGAGGATACTGATTACGAATAGTAATCTTGTTTAGCTCTCGGTAGTCAATACATAAACGCATACTACCGTCTTTCTTTTTCACAAATAAGACCGGAGCACCCCAAGGTGAAACACTGGGTCTTATGAATCCCAGATCTAACAATTCTTGCAATTGTTCCTTCAACTCCTTCAGTTCCATTGGAGCCATACGGTATGGAGCTTTAGAAATAGGTTCGGCACCAGGGATCAAGTCGATGGTGAATTCTACCTGACGGTCGGGTGGTAATCCCGGAAGTTCATCCGGAAATACATCAGGATATTCACGAAAAACGGAGTGGTTATCGATACTCTTAACACTAGCAGAAGTATCCTTAATCGATGCTAGGAATCCAGCACAACCGTTTGATAAGAATTTTCGAGCCTTAAGCGCAGAGATAATTTTAAGAGATTTATGAGCTGGAGTTCCCTGATATATAATATCAGGATGATGAAGATTACCGAAAATAACACGACGGGAATGACAATCTATAGTTACACGATGTCGAGACAACCAATCTATCCCTAGAATAACATCAAAGTCACACATATGTATTGGAAATAGGTCTGCCTTACACACAATAGATTCAATACGGATCGGACAATCTTTATATACGTAAGTGATTACGGATGAATTTTCCATGGGAGTGGAAATGGTTAAAGTATGATTTAAGAGAGTTGGTCTTATCGGAAGGTACTTAGTAAACGAATGGGATACTAAAGAATGGGTCGCTCCTGTATCGAATAACACATAGATACTACGTTCACCAAGCTGAAGGGTTCCAGATACAGTACCTGGAGCATTAGCAGCGTCAGTAGCAGAAAGTGCGAAAACTCTTCCTCCAACATTGGGTTGGTTATTCTTCTTAGTGTCTTTCTTTGTACACTCCTTGATCATGTGTCCAGTTTGGCCACATCTAAAGCATGCTCCTGTACCTCGGTGACATACGCCCTGATGTCGCTTACCACAAGTATTACATAGAGGATATGTAATCTGATTCGGGTTTACATGTTGATTCAGTGGTTGAGCTCTAATAGGTTCTGCATACAACTGAATCTGGTTTTGAGCAGGCCTCGGGTTTTGCGGTCTAGGTTGCCATAGACGTGCCTGATTTCCAGAGTTTTGATTTCCTTGCACTTTGCGGTCTTGATGCTGTGGCGTAGTGGATGTTTGGCCGATTGTCTGCTTAAATTGTCCTTATCTGTTTCTCTTCTTATTATCCTCGGTTCGAGATAAAAATTCTTTCCTCTCGAACTCAAAAGTTTTGATTGCATCGGCAACTTCGGTGATATCCTTAAATTTCATGTACATGATCGACTTCCGAATTCGATCATTGACTGCCCACTTGCATTTTTCTGCCTGGGCTTCTGCTGATCCTGCAACGTCTCCTACAATACTAGCCAACCTTGAAAATCGAGTCATGAACTCAGAGGCTGGTTCATCACTCCCCTGTCGAATCACTGCATACTCCCTGATATAAGCTTCTTTATCAGCGGTAGAAAAATACTTGTCGTAAAAGATGGTACGAAAGTCGACCCATGAAAGATTAGCGTCAAAATCATCCCCTCCTTTGACTTACTTATATCCTTCCCACCAAGTTTGTGCGTCATCTTCGAGTTTGTAGGTAGCCAATCTAACTTTGTATTGCTCCGGAACTCCAAGAACTCGGAAGATCTTTTCAACATTAGCTATCCAGTTTCTTGCATTGACTGGATTAGTAGCGTGACTAAAGGATTTCGGCTTTTGTTTTTGGAATTTAGCGATCCATATGTCTATACTATAAGTAGTATGGTTCGTGGTATTCTCACGAATTTCTTCACCAGAAATTAGATTCATGTTATTACGTTCTGGATGACGAGTTTGTTGAATAACGGCCTCAGCTGTTTGAGCAACAAGGTTTGGAAGTAACCCGGCAACAGCCTGGTTGATAGCATTAATTACGTTTGGATCGACTGGAGTCTCATTCGAAGAAGTGTTGTTACGCACATGGTTAGTACGAGTACTCCTACGTAGCGGACGACGAGGAGGCATCTATAAGAATAGACATAGGAGTTAAACCAAATAAGAGACCAAGTTGAATCCTATCATAGATATCTACCCATTCCTCACAGGTTTTAATTACTATCTTCAAGTTTTCTACAGGAAAGAGCCTTTGCTCTGATACCATAGCTGTAACACCCCAACCCAGAAGGGCTGACGTGTCACAATAACAGTGGTATCATAAACAAAAGTCATAATTCCATTTATTTATTTGATAAAGATACAACCATACGACAAGTAAACTTAAGGTTAATATACAAACGGATACATTTGACTTGATTAACTAACATCTTCAGATTTATTCCTAGGCTTTATTCTTCTCTCTTTACCCCGCCCGAAGTAACCTGTGAACCTGTATATACAAAAAGTTTACGGAATGAGCCAAATGCTCAGTACGGAATAATAGGCTCAAATAACAAATAATGCTTTATATGAAATGTTATTCGGATGAAACTTTATATTAAAAAGATATGATGCAAGTAACGTAATTTCATAATCATATCATACGGATGTACCCATGAGCCAAAATTAAAACGTGACAATACACAGGTAGCTACTCCTGCATAATTATCACACGAGATGGCGAGTTGGCATACCCGCTATCCACCTCCTTAACTTAAATCCTAGGATCGATCCATACGCCTCCTAGTAGCTTTGTACCTCACTTGTACCTAGGGACGCCGTGAACTGATCTCTCCGTCACGGATGGAGCACATGATGTCGATGCCGCAACAACATGCTCGTGGGACACTCCACGAGAAGCGACACTCAGGGTATCAGAGTACAAATGGTCTTATTCACATAACTTATCAAAATATTGTTTTCATAACAAGACGTAACATATATTGGAACATGCGATAATGAGTACAACTAAACATAATACTATCGCATGATATGAAAGCTAAATCCAAGGTTATGATTAGAATAGGAATCTAACGGACTGTCAAATGAATCGATAATCAAAGACGTGAGGAGTTTTAAAAGATATATGAATTTAATGGGTTTATAACAATTTGAATATGAAACAATAAGGAGTGGGGGTAGGGATCCGTACCTTAATAATTCCAAAGTGAAGCTACCTTGTGATAATATTTCAGATTTATACGAGCAGAGTTTAGACTACTGATTAAGCTTTTAACCTAATTTAAATAACATGCACACAAACTAGGTTAGTAACTTAATACAGCATTACGATAACTCACGAGATTAAAATCCTCACAACGAATGACAAAGTGCGATACTTAAACATCCATCGGATTCACAACAAATGACAAAGTGAAATCACTTAAACATCCATCGGATTCACAACGAATGACAAAGTGCAAACACTTAAACATCCATCGGAATCACAACTAATGACAAAGTGAAATTACTTAAACATCCATCGGAATCACGACTAATGACAAAGCATAACCCAAATTTGAGCAGCACTTAAACATCCATTGGATTGATTTCAATCAATCGGACATTGAATCGTATCAGCGTTCGAGTTATTACCCTGATTGCGGCGTCGATTAGTGATCCGTGTGTGTTGATTGTGGTAAACAGAGCATAACTCAGTGTATTTTGTGAATTTTTACGTCGAACTGAAGCCAGGAATCAAGTCCCACAGCCTACTATTTATAGCTGAAAAATGGTCCCTGTCGCGTGTCGCGACAGGTCTTCCTGTTCCTTTCGCGTGGCGCGAGAGGTGCCTTTTTAAGATAGGGTAGGTACGTGTCCAACTAGCTCAGGTGAGTCGACAATTCGTTCAAATTCAATTTCCACGTAAAACTGTTAAGATAATACCAACTAGGGTTTACCCCCCCTGAGTTTTAGGGGCCCTAATCCTGATTCTGATTGTTCTGGAAATCTTAGGGTTTCTACAGAATTACTTGGGTGTCTTAATTAGGGTTTCCTATTGGATAATTTATAAATAATAATAATAGTTTTGGTTGATATACAGAAGATGGATTATAAGATAAATGTTTAGTTTATTATAAATTATTATTATTATTTTATTTCTAGAATAATGATTTTAAATTGGCAAATTGGCCTGTAATAATCCCACCTACACCTTTTTGGCCAATAATAATCCCACCTCAGAATATTCCCCACACCAGTCCCATTTTTCAGATATTTTGCCCACACTGGTCCCCAGTTAAAAATCCCTAACTCAGTTAGTAAAATGGCTGATGTGGGATTATTATTGGCCAAAAAGGTGTAGGTGGGATTATTATTGGCCAAAAAGGTGTAGGTGGGATTATTATAGGTAATCAGTTTTTAACACATCATCTGCCACATAATCAGTTTTTAACACATCATCTGCCACATCAGCCATTTTACTAACTGAGTTAGGGATTTTTAACTGGGGACCAGTGTGGGCAAAATATCTGAAAAATGGGACTGGTGTGGGGAATATTCTGAGGTGGGATTATTATTGGCCAAAAAGGTGTAGGTGGTATTATTACAGGCCAATAAGCCTTTTAAATTTATGATTATTACACATAATCGAAAGATGGTGAATTCGTGAAAAGAATTCGGAATAATGAAGTTCAACCATTATAAGGTTGAACGGGTCGAATAAGCGTAAACGTATATCGGGTGACGGATGCGTGAAACGTGACAATTATACTCCAGGTAATGGGGTAAAGTCGTAAAAAGAACACATATGTGTAGAAGGTATGAATTTCATAAGCTTTCATGCTTAAAAGTAATAACGGGTCAAATAATTAAACTTGTGAATTTTAAATCGATAGCGTAAGACATGTCGTTATGAATCCGGGTTATGGACTTACAGGTTAAAATATATAGACAAATGTTTTACGATCGAATAGGAACAAGTTTCGTGTAAAACGAATAAGTATTCGATGAGTTATGGGATTTTTAAGGAAGAGTAAAATGCACTGATAGTCCCTGTGGTTTGGTAAAGTTTCACCTTTAGTCCCCACCTTTTCAAAATTACATGTATGCTCCATGTGGTTTGCTCAGTTGTTACTCGGATAGTCCCTGGAGTGAAAGGAGGTTAGTTTTCTTAGTTAAGTGGATGTGAAATGACAAAACTACCCTTACTATTAAATATAATAACTTAAAACATTAAAGAAATTTATATCTTTTTATTATTTAATTAATCAAATGAGGCCACCATCCTTATCTTCTTCATCAGCCCAACCCATCCCCAATTTAACCCTCACCATCAACGGAGCCATGAAGACGTAACTCCGGCGTAATTCCGGCATGAATCCGGTCACAAGAAATCTAGAAAAAAAATCCGAACCCCAACCTCACCCTCACAATCAATAGATCACAAATCCCAACCATGTCTCGTCCCTCTCTCTCTCTTTCGTCTGTTAATATATGTGAAGTTGCCGGTTCGGTAGATTCGAGTAGATCTGAACTGACGAAGAGGACTGAATATTGCTGTTTACGATTGAATCTGAGATAATTGATTCAGATTTTGTTGTTAGAACTGTGTCTGAGTCTGATTTACAATTGAATCAGTTCTGAATTTCAGATGTTGCTCAACGAAGATTAAAGTCTCGACTGTGATAAAAAAATCTCTTTGAATAGGAGAGTCTTGTCATTGTTTGTATTCAGATCTGGATTTAAGTTGCTGAGTTGTGTTGATCGACTAAGAATTAGAAGATGTTGACTGTTAGCAGCTGAATAAGATAAAAGTTTTTTCTTTTCTTTTTAGGGTTGCAGTTTGCTGTTGTAAAAAGGAAAGAATGTTAGTAGTAAAGATAAGTTGATTGTGTCGCTAAAAGGTATAGAAGTGCTAGGAATTGAGTTGATTGTAGAGGCAAAGTGAGAATAATAGCAACACTGCTGTTAAGATATTAAGATTTATGGCTACGGCTGGTGTGATATAGAAGTTTAGGATTTTGTTTTGATGAGAAATAACGACACTTTATGAGAAGGTGGTGTGCAGGGAGAGGAGCGACGGTAGGTGGTGTAGGTTTGAACTAGAGTTGTGTTGTGGTTTGAGCTGTGGTGGTGATGGCAGTGCGGCGAGGAGAGACACAGTAGAGATAGCAGTCTATGTGTCGGAACCGGAATTGTTTGTGGTGGCCGGCGATGGGGTGGACTTTAAAAAGATAATTTAATATATTATATACAATTTTTTAATTCTTAGTTTTAGTTTTTTTTAATGTTTAATATATTTTTTTTAATGAGAAGGGTAATTTTGTCATTTCATATCCACTTAACTGAGAAAACTAACCTCCATCCACTCTAGGGACTATTCGAGTAACAACTGAGCAAACCACAAGGAGCATACATGTAATTTTGAAAAGGTGGGGACTAAAGATGAAACTTTACCAAACCACAGGGACTATCCGTGCATTTTACTCTTTAAGGAAAAAGGGTAAATTAGGAAATGCGCAGCAGCATGTAGCTGTCGTAACCTAGGGTCTGCCAGCCGTAGGCTACGGCAGGCCCCTCCTGAGTTTTTCTCAGCAGCAGTTGCTGCCGTAACCTACGGTCTGCCAGCCGTAGGCTACGACAAGCTTATTCTGTTTTCATTTGGCTTCTTTGTCGTAAGCTACGGTCACCAAGCCGTAGCATATGGCGGGTTTGGTTTGTGTTTTCTTTTGTTATTGTTTGAGGTTCATGAGTTTTGTTGTTATGATTCATGCATTTCAAAACAAATGTTTATGATAAATTTATAATGTAGGTGATTGATAGGATGCTACGGCTGATCGAACAAGCTTAATGAAGAACCGAACATAATCGAAGAATATGCTTCCGCTTTTGTTTAGATTGTTTATAAATCGAACAACGTTAAAGTATCAAAATGTTTTAAATACTTATAAACTTTATCACATCCATAATTTTGTATGAATGTTTTCTTGTATTACGTTTATATGAATACAAGAAATTTTATAAATCCTTAGTTATCTAATACGGGTCTTCAAGGAATGTCTTTCATTCACAAATATGTTTTTAACTTCTATAAAAATATTCTTTAAAAATGTTTTTGTTTTTTTCTAAAGTTACATGTATCATTAATTTAATACCTATGGAAAGCTAATATTTAATACTTTTTTTATTTTCTTTTTCGGGTAAAAACGAAATTTCATTCATACTTGCCAAGTTACATCAAAACAAAAGGTAGACGGGCAACAAGCTGCGCCGCCACCCCTTTCTGAATTGCAAACCCTAATCTGCCAAAGACAAAACCTCGTCCCCCTGATGCTGAGCAATTGTTGTGGAAGACCCGTTGGACCCTGGTCAGGAATTGGATAACTTCTGGCGCTAGGGAGCCAAATGTGTCAAAGGTAAAAGGGACAAAAACATGTTGGTTCTCTGCACAAGCTTTAGCGTGCTTATCAACTTTCTTCGATTATGCCTTTATACATAATAAAAATAAAAATACATCATCTTAACTAAAAATATAACATAAATATAATATCCACTTATGAAAAGCTAATATGTTCAGTTAACTAACATATATCTAGTTTTGTATGTTAACTAGGGTTAACACCCGCCCGCGTTGCGGCGCGGGTACATCGTAAACATTGAATGGATTAGTCCAAACGTTATATGATGCATTAACCATATGAAAACACAAATTTTGACGTATTCAGTTGAACTCAGTGTAACCTGTATAAGCATTGTGATTGGATCAAACGTAAAGTAAATGAAATTCATATCAAACAATCATAACGTATTATATGTGACACAACTTATACATAGAAAACGTAACGTGTATGAAGGAAAATATGCACATGTAATCAAAAGTGATTAATTAGAGCTTTCGAAAAAATGGGAGAAAAAGAAACCATAATTTGACTCCACTCGGTTCGAAACATACATAAAATAAACACAAAAACATATTATATTTGACTTGAATCATTTCCCAAAAAAGTTTACGTCGAAACATAGAACAACTTGAAATTACAAAAACGTATATAAAAATATGCACGTAAAAATGGTTTCTTTAAACGAAAACGTATTATATTTAACCTAACTCGTCTATAAAAAAAGTTTAAGTCGGGATGTAGAACAAATCATATTTATACATACCCGTACATAAAATATGCACGTAAAAATGGTTTTTAAGTAAAGGAAGTATAGGGGTAAACCGAAACAAAATATTAGTAAAAAATTAATACGTTAAAAACGTTCGTAAAACCGTGCCAAGTACCATCAATACCACAACTACGTCGACTCTCAACATCGTAAAAATAAAATAGATAAAATGGTAAAAATTACACTGTACGAAAAGGAGACTAAAATCGTTGAACCACGCACACCTGTTATAGTGTCTTAATGCGAAAAAATTAAGCAGAAACGTAAAACGTAGAAAATAATAACTTAGTCGATCTAGGACCCGCCCGTTGCAGCGAAGTTTTCAAAAGGGAAAAAATGGACGCGTTGCGACGGGTCTGTCAAATATGAAAAAATAGAGCATAAACGTTGATCCTCACATGCACGCTACAATATATTAACTCGCAAAATTTAGAACGAAACGTAAAACGAAAACCTTGCGAAAGATAAAAAGTATGGGGGGCCAAAGTTGAAATAATAAAGTGTTGTGTTAAATTACAAATATGAAAAACTTTGAGTTAAAAGTAAAAATTTCAAATGGGTTAAAATGTAAAAGATAAAACTTTTAGGTTGAAAGTGAAAAAGTATAAGCAAATAATGAAAAGTTTTGGGTTAAGTTTAAAAAACAAATTATATAGGTTAAAATTGTAAAAGGTAAAAACCTTTGGGTTAAAAGTAAAAAATCAACTTGTTTTTTTTTTTTTTTTTGAAAAAATCCCAAAACACAAGATACAAGTGGTTATGCACAAGAAACTTGCTTATTTATATATGGAATAATTACTGTATTGATTAGTTAATGGTGTATTTGGATCGATGGTTTATATATAATATGTTAATGATACTTATTATATAATTCAAATTCCCAGATAACAAATAATATTTTATATTATAAGAAAATATTTACGAAAGATTAAAAACATATCTGTTAAAAGAACGTTTATAAAGAGTTAAAGACGCCAATAAAAGAAAATAAATGTTAAAAAACATTTATTTAAAATTTCATGATTCAACTAATTGTATTTTAATTTTGTTATAAACTTTTATAACTCTTGTTAAAGAACATACTAGGAAGTTGTTTTTATCTAATAAATTAAGAGTGAGAAATGTAACTTTCAAAAAGCATCCATTTTAATAAACATTTTTTAAAATTA
This sequence comes from Helianthus tuberosus, assembly GCA_030545235.1. NCBI lineage: Eukaryota > Viridiplantae > Streptophyta > Magnoliopsida > Asterales > Asteraceae > Helianthus > Helianthus tuberosus. The sequence continues at coordinate 57,777,431 of CM060415.1, read as the reverse complement.
CGCTTTTTGGTAAACTTGCATTTTGGTAAATACTCTTAAAAACTATTTTGGTAAATACTTTTATATCACCCAACACCATTTTGAGAAGAAAACAAAAACCTCTTAAAAAGCACCTATTTTTTGTAAATACTTCTCAAATCATCCATTTTGATAAATAAATTTTTCACCAATACCACTTTAAGAAAAAAAAAAAAAACTCTAACAAAGTTGTAGTTTGTTACACAAATCTCTTCAAGAATTTAGATTTTCAAAAAAATTTCTTAGTCTTACTACAACCCAAATTAATTGATTAGAAAAAAAAAAGCATAAAACTAATAAAGTTCAGCCTTGTCTATAAAGACCATGCACGAAACAAACATGTTTTGGCGCTACACTTTACAGAATAAGATAAATAAACAGGCGACCTGTAATAAATAAATTAATATACTAAATAACTTTTGGGCTAGGTGAAGAGCACCAACCATGTGTATAACTTTATATTTCTAAAAAAATCTCAAAAAACTTTGAACTTTGACGTCGGACATACTAAAATATATGAAATTTGGCGCCTTTAACTTCGCTTGAAGATAAAATATTTTGTATTTTTTAGTTTGAACATAGTTTATACAAATTTATATAGTTGGGCTGGAGATCTACAACATTGCAAACAAGATAACACTTTGTGGTAACTTAAGAGTGTTTTATTAGTGTTGTTGTGCCACTTAAATGTTCACAAGGGCTGCAAATGAATCAAACGTTTAACATAAACTATTCGTGAATCATTCGACGGGAAGTTTGTTCGTTTAATAAATAAACGAACACAAACAATAAATTTTGTTCATTTAGTTAACTGAACAAACATGAACAAATGTCGTTTTGTTCATTTATGTTCGTTAATGTTCGATAATGTGTTCGTTTATGTCCGTTTGTGTTTGATAGTACATTAGTGTTTTTAATTATCATATTTTTATTTAATTACTTCAAAATTCTAACAAATAAAATATTTAATAAGTATTGTTAGGGATGAAATTTTATAGCTTGTGGATCACGGATCCTCAAATGTAGCCTGGATCACGGATCCTCAGTTCGGTTTGAATTAAGAATCATCAGAAGATGCTGCAAGGCTAAGGATCCAGGATCCTCATTATTATCTTAAACTAATAATTGTTTCCATTATGTTTTAACTTGATTTGCAGGTGTATTCGAATGAGACTTGGTCCTGCCGAGATTCCAGGGGAATATGCTTTGCATTTGTGCACGTGCAATGACTCCATGACCGTTATGGTGATCGTGGGGAAGCTTGCACCTATTTCGGATAGTTTGATACTAGGATAATTTCTAATTTTAAAGGGGATAACAAGCTTTATTTAGCATTATTAGCAACACATATACACAACTCTCGAACTCTCTGCAAACTCTTGGCAATTATACACACATACACTTTAGCAATCATTGTAAAAAGCTTGTTATCATCCCAAGTTGTAATCTTTGTTTGTTTAATATAATTGGTGATCGGTAGTTTCTATCACCCGAGGTTTTTTATGCCGGAGATCATTCATTGATCAATGGCTTTTTCCTCGTACAAATCCTTGTGTTCAACATTCATTTCATTCACTTGTTGTTCATACATTTGTTCAATTAACCAAGCATCTAACCTCACAAAAATCAGATTTGGTTACATTATCCTTGTGTGATTTTTGACCAAAACAGTTTGGCGCCCACCGTGGGGCAATCGGTGCTTCATTCTTGAAAAATCTTATTCATTTTATTCATTTCTATTCATTACCTCCAACCACATGGCTTCTCACGGAAAGAACACTTCAAGCTCCATGACGGCGATCACCTCTTCACAGAGCATTCCACCTTTGCCTCATGTTCCTTCTGGATCCCAAAAAAATGCTGAGAATGCTGCGAAGAAACATACCGCTAGGGGTGTGCATGGGTCGGTTTTGGCCTAAAACCATAACCATAACTGCGATGTCGGTTATTGAAAAACCATAACCATAACTGATCGGTTATGGTGGTTATGGTTAATCGGTTTTGATGGTTATACCTGGTCGGTTGTGGGTGGTTAACCGTGTATTTAGCCTAGCTAAAATAACTTAATTTTTTTAACATGGAATAAATTGTTATTGCTTATAGTATTAAAAATTACATATAATCTATAATATTAATATGGATTATTATCGAATATTCAAATAAAGTGATATAATATATTCCATAAATTCAAATAAACATTTAGCCAAAACCACAAAACGATATGAAAACCCATAAATACTAAAAATTTTCAGTAAAAAACATTAAATATTAAAATATGGTGAAAAGTTCTAAATCCTACAAAGATTTATTACATGTCGGTTCAGTTCGATTATGGCGGGTATGGAAACATTGATAACGATAACCGACCCGCTACTTTCGGTTTTTGAAAAAATCATTAACCGACCCACCGGTTTTTGATTTGGTTTGGTTTTTTTGGTTCGGTTTTTTCGGTTAATTCGGTTATGGTTCGGTTACTTCGGTTTTTTGCACACCCCTACATACCGCCGTTTTCACAAAAGCAACTACTGCTATTTCTTCTGGCCCTACTAACAATGATCTTTATTCTTTGATTTTGCAGATGAATGATTACATGCAACATCAGGACAAGACTAATGACAGGATCCTTCGTGAGATTGATGAAATAAAAAAACTGAAGAGATCAGTGGAGGATCACTCTCCATTGGTGCCTAGATCACTGAATTTCGATACTCCAGCCACAACTACCCAGCATTCCACGACATCAGGTGTCCAGTACCATGGTGGATCATCGAGTATGCATTATGGATCATCGGCAATGACACAGGCTCAAGGATCCTATTTCCAACTTTCAGTATCCTCTCTTCAGCCTCAAGGATCCTCCTTCCAGTATCAAGGATCCTTCTCTAGTTCAGGAGGATACATGGGGACGCAGTCAGTTCAAAGATCCTACTATCAATACCCAGGATCCTCATCTCAAGTTCAAGGATCCTCATCGCAGGTTCATGGATCCATGGAGTATACTCCAAGACTTTCAGCTCCTATGCATATTGGATCCAACCTCTTTCAGGATCAAGGATCCTTAAGGAGTCAACTACCTAGGAGTTCAGAAATTCACTACTAGAAAAATAAGCAATTGCCACCAAAGTTTGCCACCTATAAAAAAAAGGTAGCAAATATAGCAACAAATTCTTATATTAATCGTGTTTATATGATACGGTAGGTAAGCGGTTGCAAATTTTGCCACCACTTATTTCCGATCACAAATTCGTGGGAAATAAATTACCCCTATTTATTTTTGGTCTCAAGATCATGGGAAAATAAAATTTATGGGCCAATTTTTTTAGTTGTGACCGCAAAGTCGTAGCAACATTAAAATCTAATTTGGCGGGCCTTTTTTAATCCGGTCCACGCTTTTTAGAATACTAGGGTTTTGAACAAATTAACATCTCCTCAAAATTGACCGCCACGTTCCACGTCTCCCCACAACACCTAGCAATTCACAGCTACTTGGTTTTGAAGACCTGGTATCGCTTTCAGGATGGCCATAAATACAGGTTCGTAAATTTGAATGTACTGAACTACTATTCTCATTTTCTTATTGAAGCTATTCGGTTTTTAAGTTTTATTCATTTGTTGATCATTTAATTGATTGATTTTGATTTCAATTTCGATTTGTAATTAGGATTGGGGATCTGATTTATTTTAATTTTTTTTATTTGTAATTAGCTAGGTTTGCACCATGTCCATCGTTATGAATGATTGTAATTAGGTTTGGGGTTTTTGATTTCATTTTTGCTTCTTTCAATCTGGCATGAATGTTTGAGATAAAAATATCATTATTGATTTCCCATAGTGTTTGAATAAGCACAACACTAAAACAAATGGTTCTGGCTTCTGGTAAAGTCAAGGCCTGTTACATCTGTTTGTTTATGATTCTAGGACAATATTGTGGCCTCTGGTGGGCTGGGTGGTGAGGTGTTCATTTGGGATGTTGAAGCTGCTCTTGCTCCGCCCACTAAGTCCAGCGAGGCAGCAGATGAAGACCGTTCTAGTGGCACTAATGGCTCGGGAATTTCTAGCGTACGTACTATTGGCTCAGGTAATGACATTTCAATGCAAACAAATTTACCTCAAGGATATGTTCCTCTCTCTGCTAAAGGACACAGAGAATTCGTGTATGCATTAGCACGGAATGGACATGTTTTGGTTTCTGGTGGAAGAGAAAAGGTAATTTGTGCAGGTAGTTAGCTATTATCATATTTTTTATTGTAGTTCAAAGCATTAATTTCTTATAATTGTTGATTTACTGTAGGCTATACATGTTTGGCACACGAGAACTGGTTCAAAGATGATAAAGCTTAGAGGACATACAGGGCTTTGCTTCTTGATTCCACATAGAGGTTTGTGTTTTTTTACTTTGGCTTTTATATAATATGGAATTAAAAAGTTATGTCAAACACATGAGCCTTTTTTTATTCTCACATTCTTTTAAGAACTATTCAAGTTTTAGTGTTTTACACTTAAGTTTATTTCTGATTTCAAAGTTACTATTGTGCATATTAGGTAAAGTTATCTCTAAGTTTTTTTTTTTTTTTTTGAATTTTGAAATAATAGTTTGTTTAACTAGAATAAATTGTTTTGTTATTGGGTTATTAATGGCTCTCTAGTTTCATTGATACAGGTTTTGTTTATCATGATCCTCTGTTTTTATGATTAGGTAACCATCTAGCATGGTTTATATGTACACACTCATCTTTTTTCAAATAACCTATGGTATTATATCTTTTTTTCCATTTTGTAGAATGTGGGATCTTGGTCAGCAGCGGTGTGTGAACTCATGCACCGTTCATACTGATTCTGTATGGACACTTGCTAGTAATCCAACTTTCAGCGATGCCTATAGCGGTGGAAGAGATCTTTCTGTAAGTTAACTTCTATGAATCCATCAGAGAGGATATTTCTGTGGTTTATTTTTATGTTTCTTTAAAGTTGAATCTATAGGCATTTTCTTGTAAGTTTTGTACATGTAGTTGTACTTCACGGGCCTTGCAACAAGGGAGAGTACATTGCTTTGCATAAAAGAAAATCCTATTCAACAACTAGCAATGCATGATGATGGTATTTGGGTTGCAACCACTGATTCTTCTATTCATAGATGGCCTGCTGAAGGCCGAAATCCAAAAAATGTGTTTCAAAGAGGAGGTTCTTTCCTAGCTGGCAATTTGTTCTTTTCAAATGCAAGGGCTTCCATGGAAGGATGTACTCCTGCGAGTCATCTTTTTTACGTGGCCTATTTTGAATTATATTAATCTCATTTCTTGATTACGATATCACTTTCATGTAGGTTCATGTGTATAAAGAACCAACTTTCAATATTGATGGAATTCGGAGTATGATGATGATGATTACATTTCTATATGCAAAAGCCCGAGTATTGGTTTCCTCGTTGCAGGATCATTAAAATGTAATGCATTTATCTTTTTAAGTAAAATTGCTATTAATATTATTTTTTTCTTTTTGTGTTTGTTGGATTCCTTAAGAACCTGTAGTACTCTGTACTTTTGATATTGTTAATCTTGGTCGAAGTGGGATGTGCTGCTTTCATCTTCTTCGAAAAAACCTGGAGATCAGTAGGTTCTCTGAGTTACACCTTCATTTCTGACATGTTTTGGATGCATCGTCTAATCAAACGTAAAAAAATTTCAGGATATCCCTATAGACAAAACCGGAGATTTCGATACAATATATCATTTCCTAAGGAAGAACTGGAATATCTGTAAATGGGTTGCACTTGGAGTTGTTATATTACAGGTAAGGAAACTTAACGAATATCATAGATAACAGTAAATGATTAATAATCAACAATGATTACTTGTGGATATGCAGGTTCTGATATTTTTGTTAGCTTTAATGGTACGTGTTGCAAACGCACCAGCGGAATATGATAGTAATGACGAGTACATTAATGGTCCCAGACAGCAAAGACAACCTTTGATCATACGACAACAAGTTCCAGCAACGGGTATTCCTGTTACTACAGGACCCTTTGATAGCCGTCCCAGCAGAAATGATGCTTGGAGTGCACGTATGAGGGAAAAGGTTCATCCTTTTTCTTTCCTATTTAATAAAAATGTCATTTTATCTGACCCGTTACTAAATAAAACACTAAATATTTTTTGTCGGTATGATCCCAGTACGGGCTTGATACATCGAAGTTCACCTACAATCCGAATGACCCAATAGGTATTAGCAAGGCACCACACCACCAACAGAAGAGAAGAGTCGATGTGCCATCATGTAAGCCAAACGACAGAAATATAGGGTGTGATATATTATATATGGATGGTGGGTAGAAAAACATGAATTGTTATTGTATAGTGTGTTCAAATAAAACATAAATTTACATGAGCTTCACTATGTTGTAAGTGAGGAATTGAATTTGTGTAGTATAACTTAGTTTTTGAGTTCATTTGCGGGGTTGATAGGTTTAGAAACTATATACGAAGCGTTTAGGATTGCTTTTTTAAACAACTTATCTCGTTTCGACGCAACTAATAAACACTTTCGAGTGTTTTTGGTAGAGTGAAACTATTTATGCTTGTGAACTTTAAAGTGTCACACCTTGATATTTCCACGTATTACTGGTGGGCCCGGTGGGGAGTATCGTGACGTAATTGATATCATCATAGTCAAACAACACAAATTTAAATGCACAGCGGAAGCAAAAGATAGATTCATTTCAACTGAATAAATTGTAATATTAAGTATCACAAAATAGTTGAAACAGAACCACAGGCGGATCGAAAGAAAAAGGAAATTGTTCAACAGACTTTAACATCTAGAGCTTGCGAGACTTGATTATTGATGCCTGGAGTAGCCAGCCTATTACGTATAGTACCTGCACTTAGCCTTTTTGGAAAATACGTCAGTTTACACTGGTAAATACAACTTAACTGACTCATTTTGAAAATGTTTAAAAATTGATTTTAATGCACTTAGGCAAAAATATCTTTTATAACTTGGGACAATTATTCAAAATAATCTTGTATACAGTTTTACTTATTTGTCGTCCATTAGGGCCGGTTTGTATGGCCGAACAAGATTAACTGACACGCCATAGGTATAATGCCCACAAGGGTGTTTCCTTTAAGTGGATTACCAGTTTTTACCTAATGCAACTGTCAGGTGTACGCCTACACCCCGTGCTTAGGTCGTGGCCATTTCTTTGAATGAGGCCAAGGATACCAGGGACATGGTCATTTAACCCCCAAAGGCCATACACCAAATAATACAGATTAAAACGAGTTATGTAAATACATCAATCACAATCCGATTTAAATGACTACACACCCGACCAAGCGGTACTTTTATAGTACCGTATCCCAAGCCCGTATAGGGAAAATAAGTTAAGAGTATTTACCTGAGCAAAGTATAAATCAAATACAGCAAGTGCACATAGCTTTATAGGGCTCCTAATCTGGAACGAAAGTTTTTTAACAACCTATTAGAATCCTAACGGATCTTTAATTAAGCTTAGACTTAGACCGGTTAGTTTTCAAATGGAAGACACGGTTCAAACGCATGATAAAGCGAAGACCGGTTTAGAATGTGGTTTTTACCCGACAAGCTTGGACACTTGTTTAATATGGGTAACTTAAACACATTCTGGATTTTGAGATGAAAACGATATGGTTTGACCCGTTTCGGCTAATATATGCAAACTAGTTACATAAGCCGATCCGAACGCGAAAAGTGCGTAACGGGTAACCAAATGAGTCATACACAGGTTTCCTAAGTGAATATGCCTTAAATATGTTGTGACATCAGTAAGATATCTTCTATTATGCCCAAAACGGATTTAAACTCAAATTACGCCCCGTAGGGGTATTTTGGTCATTTTAAAGGTTATAAAAGAGTTTAAATATAAATCTGAGTTTCGGGTCTGATGTAATCAGTAAAAATACTTAATTTACTAAGTTATATCAATAGGGTATAACCTATATGTGAAATTTATCATTTCTAACCATACTATGCTCTGAAGGGGCATTTTGGTAATTTCACTTAAGCCTAAAAGGTCAAAATTGGAAATCTGAGTTTAAAACTTTTTCTTACTGCTAAAGTATAAAAATTTATTTAAAACATCAATAGGTATCAAGTCTTATATATCTAAAATGGTTTTAATACATACTATGCGTTAAAAACGCTTAAAAATGCGATTTTTAGCTATTTCCGGGTTTTATAAGAAAAGCTGATATTTTTATTATTCCAGAAGGCTTAAAATACTTTATTTATCATATTGGATCAGTAGAAAAAGGTTTGGTATCAAAAGGATTTGTAAAACTCATTTTATAGTCTAAAAGGGCAAAACCGACAATTACCGGATCAAGCTTAGAACTCTATGTTATGCTTAGCCTAAAAATAAATAAAAATCTCCAAAAATCCCAAAATATTATTTTATATTAGTGGGTAAAAAGTTTGGTATCAAAAATCGGGTTTAGATAGGCTATATGCTAATTACACTGTTTAATTACTAAAAAGCTTTCTAATTACGCTAATGAGCATAACTCTTAATCTAGACCTCAAACTGATGTCAAATTTTAGTTACAAGTTTATCAATCAGTAACTAAGGTTTCTACTCTTTTACATTTTCAAAATTCATGTTTTAAGGTCATATGGGCATAATAGTCAACATTTAGGCATTTAACGGAAATATGCATATGAATCGGATAACTAATGAACCAAGTTGTATAATCACAGACGAAGTCAAATCTTAATTATGATGGTTTGACTTTAGACTAATTAACTAAGCAAAAACTGAATTAAGGAAGGTTAAGGACACTTACCAAGGTCCTATGCACGACTAATGACTTCTAGGAAGTGCACTTAAGCTCCAAAAATCTCCAGGAATGAAGTTGTGAGAGTTTCAAGTGGGTGTTCAAAATTTTTGCAACAAGAACACCTTATATAGGGACTTTGATTGCACATGATCATGACAAATAAGTCTATTGGATGATTCCTGATCATCCCAAGTGTCCCTAGGCCCTTTAAAACCATCAAACAAGCCCATAGAATCGAAAACAAGCTCCATAAGTCGGTTAAGCTTGCTGAAACAGGCACCTGTCCAAAGAATCTGCATCTGGCATCCTCAGGCGGCCCGCGTAAGACTTGGGCCAGGTCTTACGCGGCCCGTGTCAATGTTGGCTCCGGTCAACAAGTTTGCAAATATTGCAATTTTGATCCCTGGTCCTTCTAAACTCGTTTTTAAGTTGTTTTATTGCACTTTTGGCCCTCTAACTTGACTTTTAAGGACCCCAAGTCATAAAACAACTTTGTTAAGTCCCCGGTTATTCATTTGATCACCGAAAAGTCTTAAATTCCAACGTTGACGCTTTTAACCCTTCGTATACGAATATTGTCATAACTTTCTCATACTTTAACGAAACCTTGTGAAATTTTTATCACTTATTCTCGTGAGTATAATTAATCATTACAAAGCTTCGGGTTTGCTAAAAGGTCACTCAGAGGTATACTTTAAACATGTTGACACATTTAACCCCTGTAGTTTGTAATTCCTCACTTTCTTTCACAATTAGCTTCGTATGATCCATGATTTATTCGTTTAAGTGTATAAACATCATGTACGGTTATTGAAAGATATATTTATCCGTTGTTGACATTTTGAACCCTTTTTTACATACTTTCCTTGTTTGTCAAGTTTAGTCCCTTTAAATCAGTTCTTTACACGTTTAAAGTCCATGACAAGTGTTGATATATTATTGGACATGAATTTTCAAGGTGTTACATCCTCACCCCCTTAAAAGAAATCTCAACCTCGAGATTTACTGAAATAAATGAGAGTACTTTTCTTTCATTGTGGACTCTACCTCCCACGTGTATTCGGGACCTCTGCGGGAATCCCATTTGACCTTTACAATAGGCACATGCTTCCTTCGAAGCTTCTTAACCTGTCGATCTTCGATCGACAAAGGTTTTTCCAAAAAATTTAAGCTCTCATCTATGTGCACATCTGTATGTGGTATGACTAGTGATCCATCAGCTAGACATTTCTTTAGATTGCAGATGTGGAATACATTGTGAATACCACTGAGCTCTTCAGGTAAGTTTAACTTATAAGCCACTGCTCCTACACATTCGATGATCTCGAATGGTCCTATATACCTTGGGCTTAACTTACCTTTCTTACCAAATCGCATCACTCCCTTCCAAGGTGATACTTTAAGCAGAACCTTATCACCCACCTAAAACTTTAGAGGTTTTCGCCTTTTATCAGCATAACATTTCTGCCTATCCTTGGCAGCTTTCAGGCAGTCACGAATCTGGACAATCTTGTCCGTCATTTCAAAGACTAAGTCAGGTCCTGATAACTGAGCTTCTCCTACTTCTGCCCAATGAATAGGCATTCTGCATTTTCTACCATATAATGCCTCAAAAGGCGTTGCCTGAATACTAGTATGGTAGCTATTGTTATAGGAGAACTCGATCAATGGCAGGTGGTTATCCCAACTACCACCTAAGTCAATCACACATGCACGAAGCATGTCTTCCAAAGTTTGGATGGTACGCTCACTCTGCCCGTCCGTCCGTCTGAGGATGGTAAGCCGTACTAAAATTTAAGCGCGTGCCCAAAGATTGTTGGAAACTTTTCAAAAAATGTGATGTGTATCTAGTATCTCTGTCAGAGATAATAGACACTGGTACGCCATGCAGAGATACAATCTTATCTACGTACAATTGGGCTAACATGTCGGAGCTATAAGTCTCCTTAATGGGTAGGAAATGTGCTGACTTAGTCAGTCTATCTACTATCACCCATATAGTATCATTTCCTTTCTTTGTCTTTGGCAACTTGGTGATGAAATCCATTGTCACCATCTCCCACTTCCAGGTGGGAAGTTCAGGCTGTTGTAGCAAACCTGACGACTTTTGATGTTCAGCTTTAACTTGTGCACACGTCAAATATTTGGCTACATAGGCAGCTATAGACTTCTTCAAGCCTATCCACCAATAGTTCGCCTTCAAATCCTGGTACATCTTATCAGCTCCAGGATGAACGGAATATTTAGAATTGTGGGCTTCCTGGAGGATAACATCCCGAAGTCCTCCATGAACTGGAACCCATATTCGTCCATTTAATCTTAGTATTCCGTCCTTGCCATAGGATAACTGCTCCTCAGTTACTCCTAACTTTTCATCTGGATAGTTAGCTTCTAAAACAGCTTCCTTCTGTGCAGCTAACAACCTTTCATTCAAACTATTCTTTAATTCAATGCTCTTGGCATTGATTCTTATAGGCTTCACTCTTTCCTTCCTATTTAAGGCATCGGCGACTACATTCGCCTTGCCTGGATGGTATCTTATTTCCAGTCATAATCATTTAAAGTTTCCATCCATCGTCGCTGCCTCATATTCAAGTCCTTCTGATTAAACAAGTGTTGTAGGCTCTTGTGATCAGAATAGATCACACACTTAGTCCCATACAAGTAATGCCTCCAAAGTTTTAGTGCAAATACAACGGCACCCAGCTCCAAGTCATGGGTGGTGTAGTTCTTCTCATGCACCTTTAACTGGCGTGAAGCATAGGCAATAACTTTGCCTTTCTGCATAAGCACACATCCCATACCTGTGTGCGATGCATCACAATACACCACAAATTCATCAATTCCATCAGGCAACGTCAATACTGGAGCGTTGCTCAACTTCTGCTTCAGGATATCGAAAGATTCTTGCTGCTTAGGCCCCCAGTCAAACTTGCTATTCTTTCGAGTTAGTAAAGTTAGGGGTGCTGCAATTCTTGAGAAGTTTTCAATAAATCGTCTGTAGTATCCTGCCAGTCCTAGAAAGCTGCGAATCTCCGTAGGCGTCTTTGGCTCTTGCCAGTTTATAATGGCTTTAATCTTAGCGGGATCCACTTGGATACCATGCTCACTGACAACATGTCCAAGAAACTGGACTTCACGAAGCTAAAATTCACACTTCGAAAATTTGGCATAGAGCTTTTCTTGTTGAAGCAGTTTCAGAATGCAACGGAGGTGCTTCTCATGGTCAGCTTGGCTTTTCGAGTAAATGAGAATGTCGTGAATGAAGACTATGACAAACTTATCCAAGTAAGGTTTGCAGACGCGATTCATGAGATCCATGAATGCGGCAGGTGCATTAGTGAGCCCAAAAGGCATCACTAGGAACTCGTAATGGCCAAAACGAGTCCTAAGTGCAGTTTTGTGTACATCTTCATCTTTAACCTTCAGTTGATGATAGCATGACCTGAAATCAATCTTAGAGAAGTAGCTTGCCCCTTGTAATTGATCGAACAGATCGTCGATCCTGGGCAAAGGATACCTATTCTTGATAGTGACTTTATTAAGCTCGCGATAATCGATGCATAGACGCATCGATCCATCCTTCTTCTTTACAAACAGGATAGGTGCTCCCCATGGAGACGAACTAGGTCTAATAAAACCTTTGGCTAGCAAATCATCTAGTTGTGTCCTCAATTCCTTCATCTCTGTTGGTGCCAATCTATAAGGCGCTCTCGCGACAGGTGCTGCTACAGGGATGATGTCAATTCTGAAATCTACTTGCCTATCTGGTGGTAAACCAGGTAGTTCTTCAGGAAATACTTCAGGGTACTCAGAAATGACGGGAATGTCCTCGACCTTGGGCTTCTGTTCATCAATAGTCACCTGTGCCATATAAATGACACAACCCTTCTTCAAACATCTAGATGCCTTGAGCATAGACATTTGTTCAGGTAGTCCATACTGGGTATCTCCCTGAATGGTAAGTGACTCACCAGACGGAGTCTTAATCACCACTTGCTTCTTACTGCAGACGATCTGGGCTTGGTTATGCGATAACCAGTCCAAGCCTATAACTATATCGAAACCGGCTAACTTCAAAGGAAGTAAGGACAATGGAAAAGAGTGCTTCCTAATGGATATAACACATCCATCTAACATGGTTGATGCGGTTTCTATGGTTCCATCGGCTAATTCAACCTCATACTTCACACTTAAGGTTTTAACAGGTAAATTCAGCAACTTACAAAACTTATTATCTACAAATGACTTATCAGCTCCTGAATTAAATAACACTCTTGCATAGACATCATTTATGAGGAAGGTACCTGTGATCACATTGTCGTCCTGAACGGATTCTCGTGCATCCATACGGAAGACCCTTGCATTGGTCTTCTTGACCTCTTCAGGCTTCTTGGCGTATTTAGGGCAGTTGGTTTTGATGTGCCCTTTCTCATTGCAGTTGTAGCATGTGGCATCTTTAACCTTCTTGCAATCAATAGTCTTGTGCTCCTTAGATTTGCATAACCCACATGCAGCTGGTCCTGACTGAGACTTGGACTCAAGTCTGCATTTTCCAAAGTGGCGTTTTTTGCAAGTCTTGCACTTTGGCTTTTCCTCTGTTTGCGGATTACCTTTGTTGGACCCAGACTCCTTCTTGTGGTCCGTATTACCTTTGTGCTTCTTCTCAGATCTTTGTGAGGTATCATCCTTACGTTTCCTCTTACCCTCTTCAAAGTTCTTGAGCGATCTTAGCCTGACCGCATCTAAAGTGAGGGACAAAGATAGATCAGCTGCCGACCTAAAAGTAGCAGGTCTTGAAGCCTTAACACTGGCTTTGATTTCTGGGGCTAAACCCCCAATGAAGCGAGCAATCCTTTTGGGTTCCGGGGTTACCAGATACGGAACCAGTCTAGACAGGGTATTGAAACTGGTGAGGTAAGCTTGACAATCTTAATTCTTCATTACCAACGATAAAAAGTCTGATTCAATCCTCTCAACCTCATGTTGAGGGCAGAAATTCTCCTTAATGAGAGCAACAAACTGATCCCATGTCAGGTTGTATAGTGGGATTTTTCCAGCAGCTTGAATGAGAGACTTCCACCATGCTAGTGCCTCTCCCTTGAATGATTGGGATACATACTTCACTACATCTCTTTCAGTACAACCGCTGATATCGACCACGGTGTCCATTTCATCTAACCAAGTCATACAGTCAATTGCCCCTTTCTCCCCAGTGAATTCCCGGGGTTTGCAGGAAACAAAGTACTTATAAGTACAGGACTTGGTACGCGGTTCATTATCGAACACTATCCTCTTGGATGGAGCACTGCGTTGATTAGATGAATGTCGATCATCATCTTTCTTTGGCTCATCTTTCTTAGAGGGTGGCTTGCTGTGAGCCTCTGAATGAGTCTTAGGCTTGGAATGCGGTGCGGATAGGGTCCTACTTCGAGTCCCACTAGATTCATTATACTGCCGCTCTATAGCTTTTGTAACAACATTATCTATTAATGCTTGTAGCTCCGCACCGGTCACATGTATCTTAGCATTTTCATGGTTTTCCACCGGATGACTGTTTACCTCTTCTGACCTAGTCATGTAGCTTTAATTGCTACATAAAAGAAAATAAGGACAAGGTTTATTTGGAAGTCTATACAGTACTATCGTTCTTGACGATTTATTAACCATGGTTTTAATAACTATTTTTGGTCAATTTGCTAAATATATTCATATTCAGGATCTTTATTACAATCCCTAATTATAATTTAATAATAGCACAAAAAGGCCTAGTCACGTAGACAAGTTTAATTTATAAGCCCAGATTTTATGGAATCAAGGCATTAAGGTTTGAATCAAAGTTCGTTACCTTTTCTTGACAGGGAGTTGTAGGCTACCACTGTCTTTAGTCTCAGGGGACGTTAATTATAGCCCGTAGGCACTTCATCTTTAGAGGGATGATTATTTTAATAAGGAAAATTGGAGTAATCCAATTTAAGGATGACTTATGTGATTTTATCGAATCACATTTTTGCCACCAATGTTAACATGTCTTCAGATATTAACAAGGATTTGAATCTTTTGAATAGGTTTTACCATTTTGGTCATGTCTGCAACGACATATAGACTAGGTTTTTCCTTTAAGATTCTTTTTAATATTTAACGCAGAACAATCATAAATTGAGATGTTAACAAGGATCAGAATCTAATTGAGGAACTACCATCTTGGCCCTGTCTTAAGATGACACACCAGCTAGGTCTTGTCCTTTTTAGATTTTGCCATTTTATTATAATGGTAGATCTTAAATAGGAATGTTATTTTAAATCTAACCGTTCTATTAAAATTTAAACAAGTACATGGTTGCCCTAAACGGGACTTCTAACTGAAATGACTTGCCCATGCAGGGGCTAATCAGAAAATAACAAAGGAAACAAATAAAGACAAAATAAAACGAATTAGAATTAGTCCTAATTTCTTTGTCTAGACTCGAGAATCGAGAAACGTGCAACTATGTAACTGAGATTAAACACAAAAGTCTAGTGTTTAATTCACTCAGTGTTGGCTCTAATACCAACCTGTCACACCCCGATATTTCCATGTATTACCGGTGGCCCGGTGGGGAGTATCGTGACGTAATTGATATCATCATAGTCAAACAACACAAATTTAAATGCACAGCGGAAGCAAAAGATAGATTCATTTCAACTGAATAAATTGTAATATTAAGTATCACAAAATAGTTGAAACAAATGCACAGGCGGATCGAAAGAAAAAGGAAATTGTTCAACAGACTTTAACATCTAGAGCTTGCGAGACTTGATTATTGATGCCTGGAGTAGCCAGCCTATTACGTATAGTACCTGCACTTAGCCTTTTTGGAAAATACGTCAGTTTACACTGGTAAATACAACTTAAGTGACTCATTTTGAAAATGTTTAAAAATTGATTTGAATGCACTTAGGCAAAAATATCTTTTATAACTTGGGACAATTATTCAAAATAATCTTGTATACAGTTTTACTTATTTGTCGTCCATTAGGGCCGGTTTGTAGGGCCGGACAAGAATAACTGACACGCCACATGTATAATGCCCACAAGGGTGATTCCTTTAAGTGGATTACCAATTTTTACATAATGCAACTGTCAGGTGTACGCCTACACCCCGTGCTTAGGTCGTGGCCATTTCTTTGAATGATGCCAAGGATATCCGGGACATGGTCATTTAACCCCCAAAGGCCATACACCAAATAATACAGATTAAAATGAGTTATGTAAATACATCAATCACAATCCGATTTAAATGACTACACACCCGACCAAGCGGTACTTTTATAGCACCGTATCCCAAGCCCGTATAGGGAAAATAAGTTAAGAGTATTTACCTGAGCAAAGTATAAATCAAATACAGCAAGTGCACATAGCTTTTACTGGGCTCCTAATCTGGAACGAAAGTTTTTTAACAACCTATTAGAATCCTAACTGGTCTTTAATTAAGCTTAGACTTAGACCGGTTAGTTTTCAAAAGGAAGACACGGTTCAGACGCATCATAAAGCGAAGACCGGTTTAGAATGTGGTTTTGACCCGACAAGCTTGGACACGTGTTTAATATGGCTAACTTAAACACATTCTAGATTTTGAGATGAAAACGATATGGTTTGACCCGTTTCGGCTAATATATGCAAACTAGTTACATAAGCCGATCCGAACGCGAAAAGTGCGTAACGGGTAACCAAATGAGTCATACACAGGTTTCCTAAGTTAATATGCCTTAAATATGTTGTGACATCATTAAGATATCTTCTATTATGCCCAAAACGGATTTAAACTCAAATTACGCCCCGTAGGGGTATTTTGGTCATTTTAAAGGTTATAAAAGAGTTTAAATATAAATTTGAGTTTCGGGTCTGATGTAATCAGTAAAAATACTTAATTTACTAAGTTATATCAGTATGGTATAACCTATATGTGAAATTTATCATTTCTAACCATACTATGCACCGAAGGGGCATTTTGGTAATTTCACTTAAGCCTAAAAGGTCAAAACTGGAAATCTGAGTTTAAAACTTTTGCTTACTGCTAAAGTATAAAATTTTATTTAAAACATCAATAGGTATCAAGTCTTATATATCTAAAATGGTTTTAATACATACTATGCGTTAAAAACGCTTAAAAAGGCGATTTTAAGCTATTTACGGGTTTTATAAGAAAAGCTGATATTTTTATTATTCCAGAAGGCTTAAAATACTTTATTTATCATATTGGATCAGTAGAAAAAGGTTTGGTATAAAAAGGATTTGTAAAACTCATTTTATAGTCTAAAAGGGCAAAACCGACAATTACCGGATCAAGCTTAGAACTCTATGTTATGCTTAGCCTAAAATAAATAAAAATCTCCAAAAATCCCAAAATATTATTTTATATCAGTGGGTAAAAATTTTGGTATAAAAAATAGGGTTTAGATAGGCTATACGCTAATTACACTGTTTAATTACTAAAAAACTTTCTAATTACGCTAATGAGCATAACTCTTAATCTAGACCTCAAACTGATGTCAAATTTTAGGTACAAGTTTATCAATCAGTAACTAAGGTTTCTACTCTTTTACATTTTCAAAATTCATGTTTTAAGGTCATATGGGCATAATAGTCAACATTTAGGCATTTAACGGAAATATGCATATGAATCGGATAACTAATGAACCAAGTTGTATAATCATAGAGGGTTATACTTATATGAAACCTGGTCCTAATAAGGCTCTAAGACATTTCTAAACTATGCTCTAATGGGTCAGAACTGAAAGTCAAAGCAAAAGTCTAGTTTTGCGACTTTCGGTTCCGAACCGAGCTTAAACTGAAAATTGTCGAGTTGAACATGTTTAGACATGTTCTTACATTAATTACCAAGTTATATTAATGACAAAACAGGTTGCATAGCTTCTACATTGCTAATTATGCATTAATTTGAAAATAAGTTTTCTGTAGACTTTTGTAGATTAACTTTGACCCGACAATTGACCTAGTTAGAGTGGGAATCAGAGGGTGCCCTTTTAAGGGTTTATTGCCCACATAATTACCCACTCATAGGTACTTTCAATTTGGAATTTGACTGGACAAATTAAGATTAATGACGAAGTCAAATCTTAATTACGATGGTTTGACTTTAGACTAATTAACTAAGCAAAACTTAATTAAGGAAGGTTAAGGACACTTACCAAGGTCCTATGCACGACTAATGACTTCTAGGAAGTGCACTTGAGCTCCAAAAATCTCCAGGAATGAAGTTGTGAGAGTTTCAAGTGGGTGTTCAAAATTTTTGCAACAAGAACACCTTATATAGGGACTTTGATTGCACATGATCATGACAAATAAGTCTATGGGATGATTCCTGATCATCCCAAGTGTCCCTAGGCCCTTTAAAACCATCAAACAAGCCCATAGAATCGAAAACAAGCTCCATAAGTCGGTTAAACTTGCTGAAACAGGCACCTGTCCAAAGAATCTGCATCTGCCATCCTCAGGCGGCCCGCGTAAGACTTGGGCCTGGTCTTACGCGGCACGTGTCACTGTTGGCTCCGGTCAACAAGTTTGCAAATATTGCAATTTTGGTCCCTGGTCCTTCTAAACTCGGTTTTAACTTGTTTTATTGCACTTTTGGCCCTCTAACTTGACTTTTAAGGACCCCAAGTCATAAAACAACTTTGTTAAGTCCCCGGTTATTCATATGATCACCGAAAAGTCTTAAATTCCAACGTTGACGCTTTTAACCCCTCGTATACGAATATTGTCATAACTTTCTCATACTTTAACGAAACCTTGTGAAATTTTTATCACTTATTCTTGTGAGTATAATTAATCATTACAAAGCTTCGGGTTTGCTAAAAGGTCACTCAGAGGTATACTTTAAACATGTTGACACATTTAACCCCTGTAGTTTGTAATTCCTCACTTTCTTTCACAATTAGCTTCGTATGATCCATGATTTATTCGTTTAAGGGTATAAACATCATGTAGGGTTATTGAAAGATATATTTATCCATTGTTGACATTTTGAACCCTTTTATTTACATACTTTCCTTGTTTGTCAACTTTAGTCCCTTTAAATTAGTTCTTTATACGTTTAAAGTCCATGACACGTGTTGATATATTATTGGACATGAATTTTCGAGGTGTTACATAAAGGCTGTTTTCAAGAAGCTCTTTGAGACCCTGTTTCTTTAGAACTAATTATATGCCTGTTTGAGACTGACTATTCAAGTGTTGAAAAGTTTATCTTTTGTTGCACTCTTCCATCATGAGTTCACCTCTCACATCGGAAACCACCCTATACTACTACCACCGCCGCCATCACTGTTGCCCATCTTTTAAAGTTGTCAGCCGATGTGTTTTCCGATTTGCGATTTGATGTTTCCCTCCCTATACTTATCTTTTGAGAAATTTATATAGTAAAAATTTGTAAGTTGCTAATGCTGTATACTTTACCAAAGCATTATATTTTTATGTGGGGTTGGGTTTGATTATGTTACTGATTGATAAGTTTTTATTTTTATTTGGTATTGTTTGTGTTATTGTTGAATTTAGGCATGGGTTGGATTAGGAGAAGAGCAAGGTAGACCATGAGGGTCTGAAACTAAAACTGAAATCCTCAAAGCTACATGTCAATAGTTGAAAGATCTTTTTTTTTACAAAAAGAGTGAAAGTTGAATATGGTATCATTGTTTTCCCATGTTTTTGCCTCACTGATTGAAGTGGAACTGCTGGAGATGCAAATATGTAACACCTCGTAAAAAACGCGACCAATATAATGAAGACACGTGTCATGTACTTTAAACGTATACTGAAATGATCTGGAGGGACTGAATTTGTCAAACAATGTAAATATGTGAATAAAGGGATCCAAAGTGTCAACATGCCATTCTTGTGCCTCTGATTGACCTCACACGACGTTCGTATTCTTTAATGAATAATTTATCGATCAATAGAAGTCGTTTGTGTTAAAAATAAAGATCTTATGAAACATAAGGGTTAAAAGTGTCAACATGTTGAAAGTAACCTCTGAGTGACCTTTTGACGATCCCAAAAACATTGTAATGTTTATATATTTTGATCTCAAGAATATTAGATATTAATCTTGTAGAGTTTCGAAGAAAACAAGACTTTTCGGGTGATCGTATAACTAACCGGGAGCTTAACGGAGTTAGTTTATGGCCCAAGGTCCTTAAAAGTTAACTATGGGGGTCCAAAAGGCAATAAATGAAAGTAAAACAAAGTTAAAATGGACCAGGGACTGAAAGTGCAAAGTTTGAAACATTTTCCCGGTTTTGAAGGTTGACGCGGGCCGCGTAAGACTTCCCTATGTCTTACGCGGGCCGCGTGGAAGTGCCAGTAACAGCCAGATATGGACAGCTGTGGGTTTGGTCTGTTCCACCTCCTTAGAAAGCTGGTTTTCGAATTCAGGGACTGAACCAATGGTATTTCATGCATAGGGGACACCTGGGATGATCAGGAAACATCTTGTGTGGAGTGATCTTGTGAATTGTTTTTGGCTATATAAGAACTTGTTAGTTTACTAGTTCATGCACATTCACAAAAATCATTCTAAACACACTCTCTGGAGCTCTCTGGACTTCAAGCATGTTTTCTCAAGTTCCTAATTCGTGCTAAGAGCCTTTGTAAGCATACTTAGCCTTCCTAGTTCAAGTTTTATTAGTCTAATGACCAAAGTCAAAGTCGTCGTAATTAAGCTTTGACTTAGTGATTTATCACTAATGGTCCAGCCATTTTTCAAATTGAAAGTGGCTATGAGTTGGTAATTATGTGGGTAATAAACCCTTAAAAGGGCACCCTCTGATTTCCACTCTAACTCGGTCAATTGTCTGGTCAAACTTAATATTAAAAAGTCACCAGAAAGCTATTTTGCAAATAAACTCATAACTAACAATGAAGAGGTCATGGAACCTGTTTTAACACTAATATAACTTGGTAATTAATGTAAGAACATGTCTAGGCATGTTCAACCCGACAATTCTGAGTTTAGGCTCGGTTCGGAACCAAAAGTCGCAAAAGAAGACTTTTGCTTTGACTTTCAGTTCTGACCCGATTTAGCTTAGTTTAGATATGCCTTAGGGTTCCATTAGGACCATATTACATGTAAGTATAATCCTCTGAGATTATACAATGTGGTTCCTTTGTAATCTAAATCATTTGCATGTTTCCGTTAAATGCTTAATTGTTGACCATTATGCCCTTTTGATATTAAAACAAGATTTTTGAAAATGTGAGAGGACAAAAACCTTTATTACTGATTTATAAACATGTCCTAAAAATTTGAAATCAGTTTGAGGTCTAAATTAAGAGTTATGCTCAATATCGTAATTTGAAAGCTTTTTAATAATTTAACGGCATTATTAGCATAAAGCCTATTTAAACCCAAATTTCGACACCAAACTTTTTACCCACTGATGTAATATAATATTTTGGGATTCTTGAAGATTTTTATTTATTTTTAAACTGATCATAATGTAGGGTTCTTGCCTTGATTCGGTAATTGACGGTTATACCATTTTTACTAATAAAATGAGTTTTACATAAAATTTTAATACCAAATCTTTTTCAACTGATTACATATTGTAAATAAAATATTTTAAGACTTCTGAACTGATAAAAATCTCAGCTTTCCTTATATAACCTGAAAATCGCCTAAAATCGACTTTTTACGCGTTTTAAACGCATAGTATGGGTTAAAACTATTTTTGACACATAAGACTTAATACCTACTGATGTTTTAAGTAAATTTTTATACTTTAACAGTTAGTAAAAATTTTGAACTCAGATTTCCAAATTTGACCTTTAAAGCTCATGTGAAATGACCAAAATGCCCCTACGGCGCATAATTTGGTTATAAATGATAAATTTCACATATATGCAATACCCTCCTAATATGATTTGCAAAAATAATTATTTTTACTGATCATTTTAGACTAGAACCTCGTATTAATATTTCACCTCTTTTATAACCTTTAAAATGATCAAAATACCCCTACGGGGCTTAGTTTGATTTTAAATTCGTTTTGGGCATAATGGAAGGTATCCTACTGATATCACAACATATTTAAGGCATATTAACTTGTGAAACCTGTATATGACTCATTTGGTTACCCGTTATGCATTTTTCGCGTTCGGTACGGTTTATGTGACTAGTTTGCATAAATTGACCGAAACGGGTCAAACCTTATCATTTTTGCTTCAAAATCCAGAATGTGTTTAGTTTACCCATATTATACAAGTCTTCATACTTGTCGGGTCTAAATCACATTCTAATCCGGTCTTCGCTTCATCTTGCGTTTTGAACTGTAAACCTTTCTTTAAAACTAACCGGTCTAAGTTTAAACTTAAGTAAGACCCGTTAAGAATCTAATAGGTTATTAAAACCTTCGTTCCAGATTTAGGAGCCCAGTAAAAAATATTTGCACTTGCTGATTGTATACGGCTGGGATAAATTTGTATAATTTGCTCAGGTAAATACTTTTAACTTATATTCCCTTATACGGGCTTGGGATACGGTATATAAAATACCGCTTGGTCGGGTATTGAATCTTTAATCGTATGAAGGTTAATTCATTGAGATAACCTGTTTAATCCGTCTTGTTTGTTAAAGCCTTTAGGGGGTTAATGACCATGTCCTGGATATCCTCGGCTCATTCATTGAAATAGCCACGACTTAAGACGGGGTGTAGGCATACACCTGCCGGTGGGTATGTAAAATGATATACCTGCCTGTTCAAGAATAACTCGCCTTAGGTTATATTATGTGGTGTGTCTATTAATCTTTAACTCGGTATTCAAGCCGGGCTACTGAACGTATAATAAACATATAATTCTTTTACAAGATTATTTTTAAATAATTATCCCAAGTTATAAAAGATTATTTATGCCTTGTGCATTTAAATCAATTTTCTTAAACAACTTTTCAAAAAGTGTCGGTTAATTGTATTTACCAGTGTAAACTGACGTATTTTCCAAAAGGTTAAGTGCATGTACTATGCGAAATAGGCTGGCTACTCCTGAGTGAATAAATAAAGAAGTCTTGCAAGCTTTGTCACTTAAAAATCTGTTGAACAATATTTCCTATGTTTTGATCCGCCTGTGGATCCTTTTACATTCCGTTTGTAATACTCATGATACTTTCATTCGGTTTGTAATATTTTTACTTTTAAACTTCCGCTGTGCATTGAACTGTGATTATTGACTATAATGATATCAACTACGTCACGATACTCCCCACCGGGCCCACCGGTGATACGTGGAAATATCGGGGTGTGACAGGTTGGTATCAGAGCCAACATTGAGTGAATTAAACACTAGCCTTTTGTGTTTAATCTCAATGACACAGTTTGCACATTCCTTGACTTCCGAGTCTAGGCAAAGAACTTAGGACTAATCCTAATTTATTTTATGTTGTCCTTTATTGTTTTCCTTGTTGTTTCTTTTGTTTGTTTTTACAGGATCAACAAAAATGCCGCTAAGGTTCCGAAGAGGAGGACGAGGCAAGGGGCCATTCACCGCCCCCAACGATCATGAGGCCGGGCCTTCACACCGGCGAACTCCGTCAGCTACTATGAGCACAAGTCCTCAAGAAGACTGGAGGACCTACTTAGAGCATGCGAGGCGTTCTGTCTCGCTTAGCTCCTCACCTTCTTACCACGATTCTTTTGGGCTGCATCAAGGCAACGAGTCCACTTAATGTCACATTCTTTCGCTTAGCTCCCATGTCACATTTATGTTTGTATTAATGTTATAGCCTATATATAGTGGCTCATGTATTTTGTATGAGACACATCAATAAGAAATTCATCTCCCATTCTCTCATTCTCTTCTATACATTGCTAATAGGTTCTAGTTATTACATAACAATAAAAGATTTGACGAGTCATCACAACATAATTAAAAGAATGATTTTTAAAGTATCAGAAGAATATAAACAATTAAAACAATGATTTTTAAAGTATCTAATTTTAATAAAAGAGTCCACTTAATGTCACATGGCATCTAATTCTAATCTAAGACTTTTAAAAAGGCCACATGGCATCAATATTGGACGCCATCAACACTCCCCGCCACCGCTGCCGCCACCATCAACCACCCATCCCTAAATCAATAACCATCATCATCCTCCACAGAACACTAGCTTGTTTCTCTCACCTTCCGCTGACGCTCCGGTAACGTCAAATTTCGACTGCCGGAGTTTGCACCAGCTTCTGCAACCGCTCTTGTTGCTCCTCCGGCTGCCGGAGTTTGCACCGACGGTTTTGGAGGCTGTTTCGCTTGTTGATTACGTTTTTTTCGTAGGCATAGTAACAAGATTAGTCATAGTAGAGCGAGGATTAACGCAGATCCGACGGCTATAGCAACGATTACTCCGGTGGAGAGCTTTTTAGACTTTTTCTGACTGGAGGCGATGAAATCGACAACGGAGATGGCTCTGAAGACGGAAAAAACAAGTTGTTACATGGCGGTAGAAGATTTCCGCATAGACTATCCGGGCACTTTTCTCCAAAACTTATTTTTAACATGTGCAATACCAAGAATAATTCAAATATTGTAATTATTCTGTTCTTTGAATACAACCAATCTTATCATTCAACCCGTGTAAGACACGGGACTATAAACTAGTTAGAAGAATATAAACAACGCGTGTTCTAATTTGCCTCTAATTATTTCAGATTATTTTATCATCTTACACAAAATCAAACTAAGAAAACGTAACTAATAATTTTGTATGCTTTGGAACCTGGTGATTTATTGGGTATATTAGATTCAGATTGTATGCTTTTAGCTCAAGTTAGAGGTGTTAATCTCCTGACTAATCACTATATTGTCATAAAGAAGGTTTTTGTGATGTAGAGATTAGTTATGTGGATTATGGATAAAGTTCATGAACCGTAAGGGATGGAAACATGAGGTAAGATCAACCTTTGGATCCACAAAGAGAAGATGTTGGTAAGAATGTTGAGGTGAATAAGTTTAAAAGTATGTATGTTGGATTTTCAGTTATAGGGGAGCTAAATAAACACTTTGAAATGGGTAAACTAATGGGATTCAATATGAAAGAAAGCGTGTTAATTCTTGAATAGATGTTAAAGACCCATTGGTAAACAAATGAATATAATGTCTTTTAATGTTTGTGGGATCGGGAATCCGGATAAAAGAAAGAAAGTGATGAATTTATGTATTAAGCATGGGTGAATTTTTTTTGGTGTAAAAGAAATGCATATGACCAATGTGGATTTGTTTTAACTAAAAGGGGGGGGGGATGATTATCGGGTGGTATTGTTTTGATGTAGGATAATGGAGTATGTCTATAATGTGTTCGGACCATTTGTTGATAATTGAAGGGGGTGGGTTTTTTCAAAGACTACGTGACCGCACCCCTATACAATCCATGTTCTCACTCGATTTTCAGTCATTCTGCACTTCATATTGAAGACTCGTATAACCTGTAGTCACTGTAACCTATAGTTGTCACACCCCAACCAATGATGGAAACATCAAGGTGAGAGGTAATAAATTGCTCTAGGACTACATAATACAAAATTGTGACAATAATTAAAAATTCAAAATTTCCATTTCATTTCATCAAATTCAACGATACATTGTTTCAAAAAGAAATACAAAAAGAAAATGCGAGATATTTCAATAACCTTAACACTGGAAAAATACACGCCATGCATAAAATAACGCCAACATTTTCATTTAATCATATATGATCTAAACGCCATTAATCGTAGATAAACATACAAATTAAACACCAAGGTTAATATTAAAGATATGAATACCAACATAAACGCCATCATAACACATGTGATAAGCGAAAACGCCATTGCATTTACATGATTTATTCGAACAAAAAGAAACACGAATAATAAAAAAAACACCATCACTTTTATGTTGTTAGAATTGAAATGTCATTAAACATATCCAAACGTGAATAAAGAAACAAAATAAACGCCAATCACTACTACAAAATGAAGTATTAGACGGTGTTGAAGTTTTATTTTAGACGGGGATAAAGCAATAACACCGTCTTAAAATCAATATCCATATGACCATCGTGCTGTTTTGATTAAAATATTCAAAAAAATTCAAAAAAACTCCGTCTAATGCTTAAACACCGTCTTATACTATTTTATGCAACCTTTAGACGGTGTTGTCTTAAACACCCTCTTATAAATATCATACACTTTGATTAAAATATTCAAGAAAACATAAAAAAAGAAACTTAAGAATTTTCACAAAACTAGACTCAACAATTTTCACAAAATCAAACCCTCAAACAAGACATAACATCTTATCCTCTGCCCTCCTTCCCTCTGATTACGCTCAGGCAACCGAAATAACCGGCGGAGCCGTGCTCCGGTCATCTTGTTCTGCTGGGTTCATCTCCGACCAGTCAAACACCCCTCACCAAACACTTGTTCTGTGGTGTATAGTTGTTTCTGAACAGATTGGATGGAGGATGATGACTGAGTTGTTTTGTTTTAAGGGTATTAAGAACCTTGTCAAACATTGGGTCATCGAGTCGAGGCTGCGTCAAGTCGTCAAGCTCGGGCCAGGTCAACTCTTGGTCAGCGGATATGACGTACAATTATTACATTTTATATGTTAGGTAGTTTTATGACGTGTTTGTGAATTATGACTTAAAACGAACCCGGATTGTGACTTTTATGCTTATGTTTTTTTGAAAGGCAACCATTTATGCTTATTAGTTTATGTTTATGTTTATTTAGTTTTTGTGTGTCGTGAACCGGAAATTGGCAGGTTTGTATTGAAAAAACAAGAAAAAAAAAACGATTTTTAAGCATCAGCGACGACAGGGAAATAGTGACGATAGCGACGACAGGATAACAGCGACGATTTATATCATAATATCAAAAGACGGCGTTCATCAAGTTTAATATGGTGATCAAATTGAACACCAAAAGACGGTGTTCATCAAGTTTAAGCCGGTGTTCAAATTGAATACCGTCTAATAAGACTTGATTTTAAACCGGTGTGCTTTAAGACGGTGTTGAAAACACCGTCTTAAAACCCATATCACCCCGTCTAAAGCTCTGTTTTGTAGTAGTGAATGCTAATTTCCAAAATAAACGCCATTAGAACAGATATAATAAACAAAACGCCATCGCTTTTACATGATTTTGTTGAATAACACAACACGAATAATAAATATACGCCATCAATTTTACATGATTTGCTCGAACAAAATCTAACAGATTACCCTGTAACTCGCAATCCATATCAAACGCCATAGATATCGGAAACTTGGAGAGGGGGTAACAGCTAACACGAAAATTTGAAGTTTTATTTCAAAAAGGAATAAAAACTTCCTAACAAATAAGAGAATGTTCAAAAATTAACGTGGAATAACAATCATATATCCGCATATCATTTAGCTCCATAACCACGTGTTGCTCTAAGATCTGTTTTCACACTTTCCACCGTTTTCTTCAGATCAGTTTATATATATATATATATATATATGTATGCATAAATCATTTTTCCTTTATTTAAAACTTTATTATTATTCGGATATACCCGACATCGATAATAACATCTTTACCTTAAATTATTGTTATAAAAAGCATATAGTATTCTTTTTTGTTTCTTTTTTATTGGAATTTTTAACGAATAATGAAATTAAAGATTTTTTATATTTTCATTAATATCTAGACTATATAATCTGCTTCAAAAGTTAAAAATGTAATTATTAAGAATACATATTAAGTAAGTTTTGAGACCTTTATATATCAAATTCTAATATTACTTTGTAATAAAAACTTTATAGTTTTGTTAAACTTTATAGTTTTGGTTTTCTTAATAAAAGAATTATAAAAAAATGGATATAGTTTTAGATATATTAAAACTAAACACAAATATAGAGAAAAAAACAATATGTTATACGGAGTGGGTGCGGTTTCATGCGGTAAATTTAGTTTACCAATTGGGAACACCACCGCCAACATAAGTTTACCGGTCAAAGGTAAAGGATTTCGGTAAAGGTTTGCCGAAGCGGTGAAGGGAGGGAAGGAAAGAGAGGGGGTGTGTGTGGTGGGATCCATGCCATCTCAACCAATCACACATTTTCCCTTTTTTTAAATAGTTAACAATTCATGAATTGTCTAACCATTGCCAACACTTTTCAGCATAGTTTACCACTTTCAAGTTGAATGACATGATACACTCTCATTGGTTGATTTTGAAGTTTACCACCTTCAAGTGTCTAACCACTCCCTACAGCCTAATAAGTACAAAAACCGAACTCGATGTTTGCAAACCCTTGTATATTATGTCCTTTAAGCCTAACTCAGTTAGTTTTAATGGTTAAGTCTGAGCAATTGGACCCTATGTAAGGGCAAATTAGTCTTTTTATCCACTTTTAAAAAAAATTAAAAATATTTATATTTTTACAAAACAAATAAAACCCAACCATCCCACCAAACCCATTCTCTCTCTAAAACTACACTCCTGCTTTAACTCTTTCTCTATCTCTATGACCTTGTAACACCTCGTAAAATCACGTCCAATGATGTATTGACACGTGTAATAAACCCTAATAAAGTCAAACGTTGAAATTAAGGGACTAATTTTTCGAAAAATAAAAAACTTTGACTATGAAAGGACTGGATGTGTTAGCATACCTAAAATAAGTTTCTAAATAACCTCTTACGGTATTTATATTCACAAATGAGCCACTTGTTGATCGAGTGTAGCCGTTTGCGTAATTAATTGAAAGTTTGCGCAATAAAGGGTTAAAAGCGTCAACATGTTAATTCTTACCTCTGAGTGACCTTTTAACAAACCGGGAGCTTCATGATATTTGATTATACTCTCGGGAATGCCAATTATTGGCCTTCTAAGGTTTTTATGACTATAAGTAAAGTTACGCGTAACTTTGCAAGTTAGAGGGACTAAAAGTGTCAATATGTTTAATTATACCTCTGAATGACCTTTTAGCGAACCAGAAGAATCGTGATGTTTAATAATACTCTCAAGAATGCCTAATATGGATTAGATGAGGCTTAGATGCTATTAAACGATGATATGCGCAAGTTTGCGCAATAGAGGGACCTAAAGCGTCAACTTTTGAATCTACGCCTTTTGGTGACCATTTAAGCGATCGAGAGCGTAGAAATAATTAAACCCATGCTTGGGAATGCCCATTATGGGCCATGGAAGGCTTGGATATCATTAAATGACATTTCGCGCTACTTTGCGCAATTAAAGGACTATTTGCGTCAAACTGCAAAAGTACGTCGATTCGTATGGTAACGTGTAACACCCGTTTATCTAAATCAGGGTTTGGCGTATAATTTACGAAAACAATCTTGTAATTAAGATTACATATACATCGGAAAAACGGGTTTACTAAAACCTTTTTCAATTTAAAAGTTTAGAACATAATGTAATTAAGTTCGTCATTTAAAAGAAACAACGAAACGACATGCGGAAGCTTATTTCGTGATCGTGTTCGGTTCTTGCTCGTCGCTTGATCTTCATCCGGGCACTCATGGCAATCACCTATGATCAAAACCAACTTAAAGGTTAGTTTTGATAGTCAAATATGAAGTTCAAACAAGTACAGGGGATAAATATGACAAAAATAACATTTTCCAAGTTTGGGGGCGTCGCGTGACGCCAAAGGGCGTCGCGTGACGCTAGGCCCCCTTTTCAGCAGAATGCTGCTTATCAGTTGCTGCATATTCCCTGCACGATCTGATTTCACGGAAACGGCCATAACTTCTTCGTTGTTGATCCGTTTTACCCGATTCTTTTTCCTACGCGTCCGTAATTTAATTTTCCATCTTATGGAGTTAAAATCCAACAACCTTCATAACAAAATTTCAGACTTTTAAGTCTTCGGCTTATCGCCCTTTTTCCCAATTTTGACCCGTTTATGCATTTTATCAAACGAACATATTTGTTTGATTCCTACATCACCTACACTTCTTCAAATTGATATTAACTACCATTTTAGGTTCTAATCACAAGTTTATTTCACAATTTAAACCCGTTTTCGCTCGTATGCTTATTTTGACCCGTTAAGGGTAGTTATGCGTTTTAGCCTAGAACTTGTGCCTTTCTTGTGTCGCTACAAAAGTTCCATATCTAAATAACTACAAATGTTCCACCATAACTATTTTGTGGTGGATTTATCATAAAGGACCCCTTTTTCCAGTTTTTACCCATCGGTTGATCATTTTACGCAAATAACCACTTTTGAGCATTCGACCCGCGAATGTGCGTTCCTATGACCTTTATTCATGTCTAATGATTCCATAATCTATATGCAAGTTCCTAAACGACCTCTATGAGTCGTTTGCCCAATATACCCTTCAAGGGTGTTTTGGTCAACTTTAGTCCCTTACTTCACGGCGAAGGACTTTCACTAAATATTTTGACCAAAATTGTATGTTTAACCGAAAAGCTTAATTATACATACCTGGCTCAGGTCAAGGTATTGACCCGTCTACATAACTTTTGCTTTAAATATTTCAAGTTAAAGCAATGCAAGCTCATGTTATTTCCTGTGATTACAACACTCAACAAGCGATTGTTAAATGTTATTGTCAAATGGTGTTAACAACACCATTTGACCCATTTAGTCTAATTGACTATTTGTCCGTATGAGATGGTATTTAATTACCATTTCATCCCCTTAAACCTTTTCCGGTTTTCCTTTGAACTTGTTTCACTTAAACCGTTTTTATTTATTCGTCATTACATGACTAATTTACCATTTTACCCCTTTTACTATAGTTCATGATTTCTTACCATTTTCCATCATTCCGACTCTCATTGAATCATGTCGGAATATCATGTACCAACCATTTAGTAGCATTCATATCAATACTTGAAATTTAGTAACTTCGCAAATAATGTAAAAGGGGCGTAAGTTCTACTTACCTCGCATCCGAACTACGCTTTTCCTTTCCTTCTTGATTCGTTTGACCTGCTCCCTCATCAAGCTTCCACCTAGCTTGTTACGCGTCAAACTATCATCATCATTTTCAAGGTGGTTAGTTTAATCATACTCTAATACGATTATTCCACCTTACGCATTTCATATCAAAATTGCTATTTATCGTATTATAGGTCAGTTTGACCTTTTTAACAGTCAACTGCCCATTAGTATGCTAATTGCATTTTCGAGTTCATCATCTAGTTTAGCATTCTTTAATTACCCGGTAGGCGTTATCTTTAGACCACCGTTTTAACCAAAGTTCTAACCACGTTTTATCACATTTAGAACTCTTTTTAATCACTTTTTGCATAATAGCCAAAACATCACAATTAGGTGTTTTAACTACAAAAATTCTAGTTTCGAGCCTTCTTTGAGGCATTTCAACAAACACTTTAAGGGCAGAATTTTACATGTTTATTTATCAAGTCTCTAGCTTATCTCTTAGCCCTAATTTCACATAAATCAACCATCTTACAAAGTTGTTAACTTCTATAATTTCTGAAATCACTTCAAAATTGTCAATTTATACAAAATCAACACTCTATTTCCTAGTGTTCATCAAATTTAACATAAACCACTAATCACCTACAATGGTGTTCATAGGTTCCACTAAAATTTCACATGATTTCAACTTGTATTTGTCTAGGGTTTGTCCCCAGACACTATATGATTCCTAATTCATCATAAAACAAACATGCAACCATGAATTTCAGATTTTCCCAATTTCGTGAGAATTTCGAACAGAGAATTAGCACTAAATTTCACATACCTTGTAACCCCCTTGTGATGAGGATCACGAATCTATGTTCAGATTTCGATTTGGGACATGAATTAGCCTTCAATTGATCAAATTTGTGGAGTTAGGGTTTGGTGAGAGCTCCTGGTCGCTCCCCTGCGTTTTTGATCGACCAAGCACACTAATTTGTGTGTTTGGTTTTTATTTAATTTGTTTTAATAAATTCTAGTTTCAAGTTCTACAACTTAGGTCCCTCCATTTTTGTATAACTTATAGTTTGGCTAATTTTAACCCTATTATAAGTTATTTCTAGACTATTAGCTAACTAGGTTAAAATTCCTAGTTAGTAAATTCTTGTTTATTTAAGAATCCTAATATTCACCGGGTTACTTTTACCACTAAAGGTAAATTACCCGTCTTTCAATATAAACGTGGTTTGATTACCAAACCCGTTTTCGGGTGTTACATAACAGACCTTCCGGAATATGATCGTAAGTTAAACATGCCCTAAATTTCCTTTGTATAGCTTAGATATAGGCTTAGAGGTGTTTAGTGCGCAAAAATAAACTTTTAAGTCAAACAGGGACTAAAAGTGTCAAAAAGTGCACAAGTTTGCATTTTCGCGCATATCTTACGTTCTGGATATATCCGGACATCAAAAAATTTATGTAAGCATTAAGATAATTTATTTTAATGATTGTCATGATAAAATTCCATTCGTCGCGTATTTCGGATCGTTTTCGCGTCCGTTCGTATTTCGTCGTAATTAGTCAAACAACGTGACCGTACGGCCAAACGAACCAACATCCGACATATTTTTGAGCATGTTTTGTATACCCTATGTTCAGGCATCATTGTAGAGCCTTGGAAATGGCTTAACGAGCCTTAAACATGCCAAATAGGACCTTATATGCTCACAGGGACCATTTCTGCAATTTTTAAAAGTTCGGTTTCCTGAACTAAAGTGCATCAGACCTGTAAAAACAGCTGTTTTCATTACAGCAGCTGATTTCTGGTTTCCACACATTGTTTCATTCATTCTATGGGCCATTTTGAGCACCCATGGTATTGAAAAACAATGGGTGATACTTGTAAGGCTGAGATCGAAGCACGTTTATCGATGAACGATCCTAACGGTTCTCAAAATCCTATATATACCCTTCCCCACTTTCATTTGCAACTCACATTTTCTTCAAATCTGCTATGCTTCTGATTCTAAGAGGGTCTTGAACTTCTTGAGAACCTCCTTCAGTCCATTGGACCCTTTATAAGTGTCCTTTCGTGACTAGTTTGTTTTATTTAGCGTTTATAGCCGAAAAGTCAAGCGTTTTCGATAAACGCTTTGACTTTTAAACGGCTGAGCCATTGTTCGCAATGAACATGGCTACGTGACCGTAATTAGGTAGGTGTTAAACCCTCAAAAGGGCACCTCCTAATTACCACGTTTACTCAGTCAATTATCGGGTCAAACTTCTTAATAAAAAGTCAAACGAGTCAGTTTTACTAATAAATCCATAACTAATAATACAGAAGTTATGGAAAATGTTTTAACACTTAAATAACTTGGTAATTAATATAAGAACATGTTTAAGCATGTTCAACCCGACAATTCTGAGTTTAGGCTCGGTTTGCAACCGAAAGTCGCAAAAGTTGACTTTTGTTTTGACTTTCAGTTCTGACCCGATTTAGCTTAGTTTAGATATGCCTTAGGATTCCTTTAGGACCATATTATAGGTTAGTATAACCCTCTGAGGTTATACAACTTGGTTCCATAGAAATCCTAGTTCATTGCATGTTTCCGTTATATGCTTAAAAGTTGACCATTATGCCCTTTTGACCTTAAAATGAGATTTTTGAAAATGTGAGAGGACAAAAACCTTTATTACTGATTTATAAACGTGTCCTAAAAATTTGACATCAGTTAGAGGTCTAGATTTAGAGTTATGCTCATAGCGTAAATTGAAAGCTTTTTATTTATTAAACGACATTATTAGCATAAAGCCTATCTAAATCCAAATTTTGACACCAAAATTTTTACCCACTGAAGTGATATAATTTTTTGGGATTTTTGAAGATTTTTATTTATTTTTAAGCTAAGCATAACGTAGGGTTCTTGCTTTGATTCGGTAATTGTCGGTTATACCCTTTTCTTGAATAAAATGAGTTTTACATAACATTTTAATACCAAACTTTTTGCTACTAATTTTATATGATAAATAAAGTATTTTGAACTTTATAAACTGATCAGAAACTCAGATTTTCTTTTATAACCCGAAAATCGCTTAAAAGCGACTTTTTACGCATTTTAAACGCATAGTATGAGTTAAAACTATTTTAAACATATAAGACTTAATACCTACTGATTTTTAAGTAAATTTTTATACTTTAATAGTAAGCAAAAGTTTTGAACTCAGATTCCCAAATTTGACCTTTAAAGCTTATGTGAAATTACCAAAATGCCCTTTCGGTGCATAGTTTGGTTATAAATAATAAATTTCACATATATGCAATACCCTACTGATATAACTTATTAAATTAAATATTTTACTGATCATTTTAGACCAGAACCTCAGATTTTCATTTAACCTCTTTTATAATCTTTAAAATGACCAAAATGCCCTTTCGGGCCTAAATTGACTTTAAATTCGTTTTGGGCATAATGGAAGATATCCTACTGATATCACAACATATTTAAGGCATATTAGCTTGTGAAACATGTTCATGACTCATTTGGTTACCCGTTATGCATTTTTTCGCGCTCGGTTCGGTTTATGTAACCAGTTTGTATAAATTAACCGAAACGGGTCAAACCTTATCATTTTTGCCTCAAAATCCAGAATGTGTTTAGTTTACCCATTTTATGCAAGTATCCAAACTTTTCGGGTCTAAATCACATTCTATTCCGGTCTTTGCTTAATCATGCGTTTTGAATAGTGAACATTTCCTTAAAACTAACCGGTCTAAGTTACGACTTAAATAAGACCCGTTAGGAATCTAATAGGTTAATAAAACCTTCGTTCCAGATTAAGAGCCCCAGTAGAGGTACTTGTGCTTGCTGAATAGGATATACGGCTGAGTATAAATTGCATTTTAAGCTCAGGTAAATACTTTTAACTTATTTTCCCTATACGGGCTTGGGATACGGTATTATAATAATACCGCTTGGTCGGGTATTGAATGTTTAATCGTATTGTGGTTAAATTATTGAGGTAACCCGTTTTAATCTGTATTGTTTGAAATAAAAGCCTTTAGGGGTTAATGACCATGTCCCGGATATCCTTGTCATCATTATAATAAAATGGCCACGTCTTAAGCACGGGGTGTAGGCATACACCTGACAATTGCATAAGGGAAACGGCATCTCACTCTCTTGTGGGCATATACTTGTGGCGTGTCTGTTAATCTTGACTCGGTTTCTAACATCTGGCCCTGAACGTATAACGAACATGTAAATCTGTATACAAGATTATTTTTATATAATTGTCCCAAGTTATAAAAGAATTTTTGTGCCTTGAGCATTCAAATCAATTTTCTTAAATGTTTTCAAAATGAGTCAGTTAATTGTATTTACCAGTGTAAACTGACGTATTTTCCAAAAAGGTTAAGTGACAGGTACTGTACGTAATTGGCTGGGAGCTCAGGGCGTTAATAGGGAATCTTGCAAGTTCTAGATGCCTAAAGTCTGTTGAACAGTTTTCTTTTATTTGATCCGCATGTGGATCCTTTACATACCGTTTGTAATACTTTGATATTCTCATTCGGTTTGTAATATATTTATTTTTTGCTTCCGCTGTGCATTAAATTGTTTTGTTTGACTATGATGATATCAACTACGTCACGATACTCCCCACCGGGCCCACCGGTAATACGTGGAAATATCGGGGTGTGACAGACCTTCACCCAAAAATACAAAACTATGTCGTTCTAGGTATTCATCAAACCGCAGACCTTTCTCACACAACACAACATCTATCATTTCTCACCGTCGACTTACTGTGGCATTCCGTCGTTGCACACACTTTCCGGCGAATTTTCAACGCCAATTCCTCATATTCCGGCGAACAAACGCCACCGACGTCTGATTCTTCCTCAGTCATCATCAAATTCTCCCTCTAGAGACTCAATTTCATACATTAACCCCCCAAATCCCTTAATTTACAGGAGTGTATTTTTGGGTGAACGACATAGGGTTGGGGGTTGGGCAACGGGAGTGGAGGTGCGGTGGTGGAGGTTTTGCAGTAGGAGTGGAGGTGCGGTGGTGGAGGTGTTGACGGTGGTGGAGGTTTGGTGGTGATGATGGAGGTACTGTGGTTGACGGTGGTGATAGTGGAGGTCCGGTGCGGTGGTGATGGTGGTTGCAGGTGAAATGTGGTTGTAGGTGGCTGGTGGGTGTTGGAGATGATTATTTATTTTAATATTAAGGTAAAATAACTAAAGTACTCCTATGTGGGGTCCAATTGGTTAGATTTAACCATAAAAACTAACTGAGTCAGGGCTAAAGGACATAATGTGCAAGGGTTTGCAAACATCGAGTTCGGTTTTTGTACTTATTAAAGACAAAGGACACAGTTTGCAATAAGTAGCATACATAAAAGACGATTTTTATAATTTACTAAAAAAATGAGTCTTGTAGGTAGGATAAAAAAGATTGCATTAAATCTAGCCAAAAAAAAAAAAAAAAACCTTTTTTTACCCAAACCTATTTAACTTGTTAGAAACAATATGTTGTGTCCCCTTTCTTGCAAAACAAATCTAAATAGCATTTTGTTGTGCTACCATAAAATAAAGCAGCTCACATGCATATTGTAAACTGTGTATAATGGTCCATGACATGGTTTATTTAATGCACTTATATTAATACCAAAATAAACGCCATTATAAAAGATATAATAAACAAAACGCCATCGCTTTTACATGATTTGCTCTAACAACACAACACGGATACTAAATATACGCCATCAATTTTACATGATTTGCTCGAACAAAAATCTAACAGCTAACACGAAAATTTGGAGTTTTATTTCAAAAAATGAATAAAAACGCCCTAACAAATAAGAAAATAAGAGAATGCTCAAAAATTAACATGGAATAACAATCGTATATCCGCATATTATTTAGCGTCATGGCCACGTGTCACTCTAGGATCCGTTCTCACCGTTTTCATACTTTCCATCATTTTTTTCGTATCCCGTTATATATATGTATGTATGCATAAATATTGTTTCTCTATTCAAAACTTTATTCATAAATCATTTTTCCTTTATTTAAAACGTTATTATTATTCGGATGTACCCGACATCGATAATCACATCTTTTACCTTAGATTATTGTTATAAAAAGCATATAGTATTCTTTTTGTTTCTTTTTTGAGTAAAATGCACGGATAGTCCCTGTGGTTTTGCAAAGTTTCAGCTATAGTCCCCAGATTTTGGAAATTACACTCATAGTCCCTGTGGTTTGACAGTTTGTTACGCGGATAGTCCCTGGAGTGGATGGGGGTTAGTTTTCTCAGTTAAGTTGGTGTAAAATGACTAAAATACCCTTAGGATTAAATTAAAACAATATATAACACTTGTTAATATATCTACATATTTTTTAAAATAATTTAAATAGTTAAGAAATCATCATCATCATCAAACCACCATGAACACCTGCACATTCCGAGCTCCATTTTTCAACTACTTCAGCCAACAATTCATTCAAAATAATCCCCAACTTTCACTCTCCATCTTCCAATACTCAACCAACAATTCATTCAAAATGAACAACAGCAAGAATAATCCCCAACTTTCCTTCGATGAATCCGCGTATGAGGCGGAGAGGCTCCCCTGCCGCCATCACCACTCCCCACCACCGCTATCCCCTTCCACCACCACACCTCCACCTCCTAAACCCATACCCGCCTCCACCATCAACCACCCATCCCCAAATCAACCAACACAGATCTGTTCCCAGTAAACCGAACCAGACTAAACTGTTCCCAGTATCGCCATCACCGGCACCACCGTCGCCGGACAAACAGAACCCGCCCATCATCATCATCGGCATCAATACCAAAAGAAAAGAAACAGTCGAGAGGGATTTACCGTCAAAATTCGTCGGAGAACACCACCACAGCCGCTCGTCGGCATCATCATCGCCTTCAGTAACATCGCCGGCAACTGCCGGCTCCACTCTCTTCGCCGGTGATCATCGTTGGGGGAACTTGTCGCCGCCGGTCAGTCGTGAGAGAGGGAGAGCCGAGAGGATGGTTGGGTACAAACTCCAGATATGTGGTGGTTTTTAGTGAGAGAGAGAGAGTAGAAAGAGTCTGTTGAATGATGATGATGTTGATGAATATAATAAAAGCAAGGGTAATTTTGTAATTTCACATGGACTTAACTGAGAAAACTAACCCACATCCACTCCAGGGACTATTAGCGTAACAAACTGTCAAACCACAGGGACTATGAGTGTAATTTCCAAAATCTGGGGACTATAGCTGAAACTTTGCAAAACCACAGGGACTATCCGTGCATTTTACTCTTCTTTTTTATTGGAATTTTTAAGGAGTAATGAAATTAAAGATTTTTTATATTTATTAATATCTAGACTATATAATCTGCTTCAAAAGTTAAAAATGTAATTATATAAGAATACATATTAAGTAAGTTTTGAGATCTTTATATATCAAATTCTAATATTACTTTGTAATAAAAACTTCATAGTTTTGTTGAAGGGGTATGGTCCCAAAAAGCCGCGCAGACCTTCATTCACGTCGCGCGCAGGACCATACTCCTTATTCAGCAAGATGTTCAATCTCAACCTCACGCGGGTTACTTCAACATGGATTGACCTCGCGCGAGGTCTAAACAAGAAAGAACACCAAATTCAACACTTAGCATTCTGTATAAGAGCCTCCAGCTCCTGTAATCCTGAGCGAGCAAGTTACGTGCTCAGCAAGGGTCGCACGGGAACTATAGCGCAAGGTAACTTCAGAAGGTACAAAATGTACAAGTGGCAGAAGAAAGGAGCCAATCCGCGCCCTCCAGCCTGTGCTCTATCGTGCTCCACGATCGTCTGACGTACAGGAGACAGAAAGTACACAAGGACGCCTATGTGGCACCAATCAGGGGGCGGCGACACCTGGCCCATGATCTCCACTTACCTGCTGATGGCAGAGGGACAGCAAGGCCGACAACTAAGACACGTGGCTCAAATCATGGTGCGCCAGCACCGAAGATCATCTAGAAGACACTAACGGTCGACACCAGTGAGACAAAGAGCATATCCTCTATGTTGTCGCCTTCCGGCCCAAGGCCCATCAGCCCATCTCTTCTTACACCTCTCCGGCTATAAATAAAGACCTCAGTTCACAGGTTAAACATTATATTCTCCCTACTCTCACTCTTAACACACGATTATCTCCTCAAAGCAGATACTTATTCTCACGCCGGAGCCTGAACGCCTGGTTAAGAGGGAAACCCCCATATTCTCCTCTTAACGAGCTAACGGTGTTCTGTTTTGCAGGATCATCTAGCCCAAACCGAAGCTCAGAAAGTTAGAGAAGATTAACCACTATGAAAGAAACATAAACCAAACTAATTAACTCTAAAATTAGTTCCGTACCACTATGAAAGAAACATAAACCAAACTAATTAACTCTAAAATTAGTTCCGTGTTTCTTCATTTGTTAAACTTTATAGTTTTGGTTTTCTTAATAACAGAATTATGAAAAAAAATCGATATAGAGAAAAAAAAACAATATGTTATACGCTAAAGATGTGAGTTGTTTAAAAAAATATAGATATTAAAAGGTAGGGCTGGCAATTGGGTACCTGTTAAGACACGATTAGACATGTTTGACTGAAAAATACACCCTTTGACTTTTTTATTTTTAAAATAATTAAAATTACAATGTTAGGATCTATCATTTATTCATCTTTGTACATAAAACATAAAATTGTTTTATAAACATGAGGTAGAAAGTAGTTAAACGAGTCGTAATCATGTTTGAAACTTATGTTGTGCGCACTGTCAGAAACCTGTTAAGACACGATTTGCCAGCCTTATTAAAAGGGCCGTTTGTTTAAAAAAAGGTCAACAATAAGAAATGAGTTAAGGGTAATTTGATTTGAACCATGAAGTCAATCATTTCGAAAGTCTAGAGCAAAGTAAAAAACTCAGGTCCTTTTTCATTGTCGAATCCATAATATTTCATCGGTGGGAGAAATAAAATGAGTCTTGTAGGTAGGATAAAAAAAGATTGCATTAAATCTAGCAAAAAAAAAAAAAAAAAAAATTACCCAAACCTATTTAACTTGTTAGAAACAATATGTTGTGTCCCCTCTCTTGCAAAACAAATCTAATTAGCATATTGTTGTGCTACCATAAAACAAAGCAGCTCACATGCATATTGTAAACTGTGTATAATGGTCCATGACATGGTTTATTTAATGCACTTATACACAAGTATGAATATGCAGTTGTCTGGTTCAAAAACCTCATTCCTCTATGAACTCATTGCTTTATGAAGCTTAATCACTTCATTATCATCATACATCCACCTTCTTTCATCAATACTTATTAAGACCTAAAATCAAACAGTGAAATGATCTTGTTATATATTCATCTAAGCTAGTATTTAACCTTTATGATAATCATGTTTTACCCATGATAAAAAAAGAAATAAAAGATGTAACTTACAGAATGAGCAATTTACCAGATAAGAATAAGCATGACCTACAAATCAAACATATAGTCGAATTCGATTCCAGTGAGAATAAACGTTCGTCTAGATCTTCCCTTGAGAACCATCGCGTTCTCTTGATCGCCTCCATAGTCTAGTCCCAACCATAGAAAGTATGACAGAAAAAGTTTGGCCAAAGTACAAATAACACACTAAAAAAATTGATCTAAATCCTATAAAACTAAAGAATATAATTATTTTTTTCCAATGTTAAACAAAAGAAGTTAAAAACACAGCTTAATCTAAATCTAAATCTGTTTCATTAATATATATCCTATGATTATCGTAAGTTAACCACGCTTCGTTTACATTGATTGTTTTTAAATCTAATCGTACGAAAATATCAAACTATAATATATCTCCTAAAAAATAAGAAGTCGTAAGAAGGGTATCAAACGGACCACGATTGACCTCATTCAAGCGATATTGGAACCGTCTCATCGAACTCTACGATGTGAGATTTTAAGTTTTTATTTTTTGATGTTTAGCTTCTAGATTTTAGAATTTTTATTTACACCATTGTGACTTTTTATTTATCATTGTGTTTAGCTTCTATATTTGCGTCATTGTGTCTTTTTTCTTCGACGACATCATGTTATACACTTCTTAATTTTAGAAGTATTTGTAAAATAACTTTACCCATGCATTACAAACAAACCTTAAAAGTAAAGCCTCCCGGTTTCCTCTGATATAGGTCCATAACAATTGTTTATAGGTGTAACTATACAAAAATATACAATATCACTCGAGTATCATATGCATAATAAGTAATTGGTACGTATAGTGAATTGTGTACTTTTACCCGTTGAAAACAATAAAAAAGTGAGTGTAATAAATATAAGACCGGAGAAAAGGCGGTAGGAAAGCGATGTGACAATTTGATTATATATATTATGTTAAAATAAAATGATGGCGAGAGGGTCCCACCAGAAAGTATGGTCGGCTGACGTTGGATGCCGCTTCAACGTGTTTAAGGTCTACTATACCTAGACTAATAGTTGATGCTCAAAACGTGTGCACACACGTGGTGATCATCTGTATTATAATTTTATATATTGTGTACAGACTACAGTATACAGGTATCAAGTATTTTATAACAAAGACAATAGTTCATACTTCATAGTGCTGCTTAACCAATGTATACACACATACAGGGAGCTTGTACGAACTGCACAATCCATACGAAATGTACGAAGTGTGTATTGTAATCAATGTTCATAATCATACACAATTATGTACGTAATCATTGTGCATGTGTATATAATTCCATTTGATGTGTACGAAGTTGTACCGGTTAAGTAGTAACATATTGTTGCATGTCACTTTTTGGAATAGGGTGGAAAGATATTAGCGTCATTTTAATATTCTTTGTATCGGTGTATTATAAATTGTTAGAGGAAACATTTAACTGCAAGTTGTTTCTGGAGATGGGACTCGGGTTGGCGTTGAGCCCATTTCTTTTTATGTTGTTATGGATGAGTTGTCCAAGCCGATTCATGAGAAAGTGACTTGGCGCATCACTACAAGAATACCACAGCAATAGCGGCGACCCTGTCGCCGCCAAAGACCCCATTTGTCATTGTAAAACCTTTAACGGCGACACGTCAGTGCTATTTGTGTGGCCGCTAATGCTCGATAATCGTCGCTAATGTGTCGTCACTAATGCTTTGGCCGGAGTTTCGCCTGAAAATTCACCAGAGACGGCTTCATCAACTTTACAACCAACAAAACACGGTCAATTTGTTAATAAACTTTTTTAAACTCGAAAATGAAGCAAAACACTACATGATTTCTCGTCGCTAAAGGTGTCGCTGCTAATGATGACTTTTCTTGTAGTGCATGTTTTTTCAGATGATATTGTTTTAGTTGCAGAGACTAAATAAAGGTTGAATGAGAGGTTTGAGGAATGTCGAGCAACTTAAGAAGACAAGGGTATAAGGATTAGTCGTTCTAAGACTGAGTACCTTTGCTGTGATTTCAGAGACGCCGGCAACTAAATTCAGGTATTTAGGATCGTTTGTACAAAGAGGTGGGAGATAGATAGTGATGTAGCTCACCACATCTAGGCTGGCTGGTGTAGGTGGAGAGCAATGACTGGGATATTGTGCGACACGAGGTTCCTAAATAAACTAAAGGAGAAATTTTATAGGGTTGAAGATAGGTTTGCTATATTATATGGGACAGACTCCCGGGCCATTAAGAAAACACTAGCACGGGAGGTAGCAGAGTTAAGCATGCTGAGGTAGAAGTTTGGACACACAGGGTTAGACCGGATAAAAAATGAGGTTTTTACGGAAAGTTTAGGGGCGACTAGAATATCATATAAGATTAAGGAGTGAAGATCATGGTTTAGGCATGTGAAGATGAGACAGGCAATGACGCTTGTTAGATTAGTGGAAACCCTCACTATAGAGAGAATGCAGAGTATATAAGAATAAATAAATAATGTATTTAGAGTTAAATGCTCGGATAGTCCCTGTGGTTTGGCTTTTTTTCACATTTAGTCCCTAACTTTCTAAAAATACAGCTATAGTCCCCAACTTTTTCAATTTCGTTCCCGGATTGTCCCTGGCGCGGATGGAGGTTAATTTAATTTTCTCAGTTAAGTGGATCTGAAATGACAAAAGTATCATTTCTAGTAAAACTCCTAAAAATCCATCCTTTCATTCAGATCACTATACCCACCATCAACTACAACCGCCACCACCCTCCACCGGTGAACCACCACCTCCGCTGTACATCCACCGTCTCTGCTGTACATCCACCATCTCTGCCATTAACACCACTCCACCCCTTTAACCACCGTCTCCGCCATTGAAGAAGTTTCTTTTGCAGGTCTTGTGTTTAACAATTATGTCTGAAAAAAAAATTCAAAGCATCTTGTGGAACTCGATTCGGTTTCGATGTATCAATTATTATTTGTATCAATTCCTTCACATATCAATTTTGTGTGGGATTTTTTTATATTTTAATAAAAGTTAGGGGTAAATAAGTAATTTCAGATGGACATAAGGAGAAAACTAACCCCCATCCACTCCAGGGACCATCTGAGTAACAAAAAGTAAACCACAAGGGGCACCGGTGTAATTTCCAAATGTTAAAGACTATAGGTGTTACTTTACAAAACCACATGAACTATCCAGACATTTTACTCAATTTTAAAATGACGTATCTATACATATAATAAA
Organism: Helianthus tuberosus; assembly: GCA_030545235.1. Taxonomy (NCBI): domain Eukaryota; kingdom Viridiplantae; phylum Streptophyta; class Magnoliopsida; order Asterales; family Asteraceae; genus Helianthus; species Helianthus tuberosus. The sequence continues at coordinate 57,733,947 of CM060415.1, read as the reverse complement.
AGAAACCATGTTTGGGACACTTGTCATCATATTAAGCCATGTACTCTATAGATAATTATCATTTAGTTTAAATATCTTCTAATTAATTATTCAATAATTTTATAAATCTAAAACTATCTTCTAAGTACGTTTTCAAAAAATTTCTATCTTTTTTTATTTATTTTTTCAAGCTTTTAGCTTTAAAATTTAGTTTTAGTTAGGTTAAAAATTTTGCTAGAACGAGGAGTAAATTGCAATTTATTTATAACAAAATATTTTAAAAGAAGTCTTTAGATTTTAACCTCTTATCTTTTTAATCATCTATCTTTATCTTTATATAATATAATAAAAGAAACCTTTTTGTGTACATGTGTCATTCTATTAGATGATCTTGATGTGCTTTTCCCGCCTAAATGTATTTTATCATGGGTGATCGTAACCCTTTATTTTCAAATGAATCTTATCGATATCTTTATAACCATGTTTGGGACACTTGTCATCATATTAGGCCATTACTCTATAAATAATTATCATTTAGTTTAAATATCTTCTAATTAATTATAGATAATATCTGTAACATCCCTATTTTTATCATATAAGAATTATAGGTTTAACCACTAGTAACTAGTAACTAGTTTATTTTTAATATTCAACCTAAATAGTTTAAAAATACTATTTTATATAGTTGGTTGAAATATTATATTAATTAATTGGCTTGTATAGGGTTGACATTTTTAATAAAATAAAAGTCTATAAAAACTTATATTAGTAGACGGATAAATTATGGGTAAGCTGACCGTTAAAAATATGAAGTACCTGGATGGACCCAGTGTAACAACTTCTATCAAAAAGTCTTAATTATTATTTTAATTGTCCAATAGGAAACCCTAATTGAGACACCCAAGTGATTCTGCACAATCCCTAAAAATTTCAGAACAATCAGAATCAGTATCAGGGCCCCTAAAACTCAGGGGGGGTATTCCCTACTCGACGATTATCCATATATCTCGCTGTGTAAAACAAATTTCTAGAAACCGTCGACTCACCTGAACTCCAAACACACGTGGCAAGCCTATAGTAATTTCATGTCCCTTGCGCACCGTAAGGGATAAGGCTTACGGTGCGTAAGGCTGGTCAAATTTTGTGTATAAATAGCAGAGTCTGGGACTTGATTTATGGCGTTCGTTCGACGAAGAAATTCGTTATACACGCTGAGTTATAATAGAAACAGTCTCAAAATCACTAATTAGTATAGCGGGGTGCTGCTACGATGCCGGGTATTAACTCGATCGCTGCTACGATTCAATGCCCGATCGATTAAAACTATCCAATGGATGTTTTAGTACTATCCTTTGTCATTAGTCGTGATTCCGACAGGATATTTGAGTACCACCCGAACTCGGGGAATACTTTGTCATTCGTTGTGAATCTGATGGATGTTTAAGTGATTGTACTTTGTCATTCGTTGTGAATCCAATGGATGTTTAAGTGATTGCACTTTGTCATTCGTTGTGAGGGTTTTAATCTCGTGAGTTATCGTAAATGTTGTATTAGTTACTTACCTAGTTCGTGTGCACTAGGTTACAAGGCTAAATCAATAGGCTAAGCTTTGCCTGTATCTGCAATATATCAAGGCTTATCTGTAGATTAAACTTTGTCCGTATGAATCTGCATGCTTATAATGTGAGTCATTCTCTTTTTATCAAATTAGGAAATATTGTTTTATGTAATTGGATTTATCCCTTATTAAAGCTACCTTTGTAAAACATGGGTTTATCCCATTTATTTAATAAATAAAATCCGGTGCTTTCTAAACTCTGATATTTTTCCTAACTCACGGTCCTGATGAAATTTCCGCTGCAACATTTTTCAAAATAATCACCGGTACCACGGGCTGTTCGCGACTCCCGATTCCGTCCAGGGTGGGTCGGGGGTCGTGACATAAGGTGGTATTAGAGCCACTGATTTAAGCCTATAGGTGTTGTGATAATAATACCTAAGTTTATATAAGGCCAATTGGATTTTAACACCTTTAACTTTGAAGAGTTGGCCGATAACACCCGCAACTAACACTTTGATCTGTGACACCCCAAACTTTTAATTTTGTTTGTCATTTCACCACTCAGTTAAAAAATTACTAACTGGGTTTGTTTTCAATCCTAGGTGGCATCCTACGTGGACTATTTTTGCAGATGTGGCACATTCATGGGTATAAAACTCATCTCCCAATTCATCCAACAAACATACATCCCAATCGACACTAAACCATCACCAAACGCCACCGTTCGGAGGCAGAGACCTAAACTCTGTGTCCCAAACCTTCATCTCCTCTTTATAGCACCAGAGATCATATATCGAAAAACAGATCTAACGAGACTTCAATGAGAGACATGAGTGATGTTCAATAACTTCCAATCTATCATACTGAACTCCTATGACTATCTACTCGATTAAACTATTTCACATAGCAAGTGTCCATATGACAAATCTAAACAACCGAAAACGAGTTATCCGTTCTCGTTAGGTTTACCGTGTCTTCACACCACCGGAATCTCATCATTAAACGCACAAATACTAACTACTGATGAGAAATTACCGGCGAAAAGCTACTGGAATTGACGGTGAGGAGAGAGATCTCATCTACCTGAACAGATTTCACAGAAGAGCTACTGGAATTACCGGCGAAAAACCGAGAGCTACTTGAATTACCGGCGAATAGCTTACTGAAATTACCGGTGAAAAACCGAGAGCTGTGAGTTCGCAGAAGACGGAGAGAGCCTCCGATCACACGGTGATAACTGAACAGATTTGTTGAAGAAAAACGCAGATCTCGACCCAAAAGCGATTTCGAGAGTGAAACCTCCGGACTTTTCTACGGTTGCATCGGTGAGAATATGCGGTTGTTGTCGCTGCTTGATTCCGTCAAGTGCGCCACCGTAGATAGGGTTATCACTGAGTTATTGAACTTATGAGGAAATTAGGGTTCCACAGTGTTATAAAGAAGAGATGAAGGTTAGTGACACGTCATTCGCCACATAATCATGTCCACCTCATCAAGTCAGCGCCATGTAGGATAAGAAACAAACCCAGTTAGTAATTTTTTAACTGAGTGGTGAAATGACAAACAAAATTAAAAGTTTGGGGCGTCACAGATCAAAGTGTTAGTTGCGGGTGTTATCGGCCAACTCTTCAAAGTTAAAGGTGTTAAAATCCAATTGGCTTTTATATAAAAGAGTTAGGAGATTGCTATTAAACTGGTAGCACACATGATGCCTTAGTATAAGCTTCGAGATAAGCTAAGTACTTGTGTAAATAAAGTATGATGGGTTCTGGTATATCATAAGAATGGTAACTAGAATATTGCAAGATATGATAAATAAGCAAGAATTAATAGTAATTATTGCTTATTGATATTACTTGGTCTAGAATAATATATGTTACGGGAATACAAATTTCCCTAATTCTGGATGAAAGCCTTAATAAAAGAGGCACTTTTAAAAATACTATTTACGGGAAATATAAAATTTTCTCCGGCAAGACTGGGTATGGTGTAGCAGACTCTCCAGTTTGTCCGGATATACTAAAGTTACCTCTCCGGCGAGAACCGGGTAAGAAGGTATATAATATGTCAAACAAGTGACAAAATTTCCCTAAATAGTATCATGATCGGATATCTGACTTATTTTTGGAAATATGAATCTGTTAAATATATTGACCTTATGAAGAGTAGGTATATTACAGCATGTGAAATATGTGATTATATAGATATGTATATCTATAAGAAATTCCAAAAAGTCAATTAGGAATAAAGCACAAGCATATGTGTCTAGATTTCTTTATTAGGAATCTCTTTTCCAATATCAAACATTATTTCGTTTGATCATCTGTCTTGTAGCTCGTGTTATAAAATAAACAATGGAAACCCTTTAAGTTAAAACGCCATCAAAAGAATTTCTAACGCGTTACCATAAACTATTAACGCAAGTAAGAAGCATGTAAAGTTGTGATAATATACAAGAAAACACATGAAAATTTAATTATAAGTCCACAGAAGTTGAAGTATATCACACACAACTTTCAAGGCAAGACCTTTGGAAAATATAAATTGGGCACGATGACACCAATGCTAATTCCGTCAGTAGAGGAACTATTAAAAAAAAGAAGCACTTTGCTAAGTGATCCTATAAACGACATGAATATCGCTAAGGTACGTTGGAACAATATTTCACAACCATCGGTGCACAGTCCGATCAAAGTCATAATTATTATCACTGAAAAAGGAGTTACATACCTTTGCAAATTCTCTATTTCATTTTATTCATATTCCCTGGTACTGTCACTTAACAACAGTTATCACACGAAATTCCAGATAAAAGTTTTTATATTTCTTTCATTGAAATTCTGACTTCTATAAAGAGTTGACTTTCGTGTTTCTATTTCCCCTAATGATCATCATACCATGAGAATTTCTTTCATAGTAGCAAATCTTGATCTGTTTCATTTCTTGGTAAATCCACATATTACACATGCACTGTTTGTTATGCATGTGGTTCATTTGATTTATAAAGACCACTGGAGGGCTTCATTCCGATTTGTTATTTTATCCAAACTCAAATATCATTCCGCTTTTTGTACTGTGAACCGCATTATTGCAAAACAATAACTCCTTGATATTGAGTCAATGAATTTCTTGAAAATTTTAATTTTTCTTTGGCATACATAGTTTTTATTGTGACCATGTCCGAACTTTCTTATTAAAACTTGTTTTGTTTAAATCAAGTTCAAATTATTTGACTTGCTCACATTACATATTCATTTCAAGATTCCATATGATGGATGGAAGCTATCATATTCAAAATAGTCCCAACAAGCACTTCATTTGTTTTGAACCATAATAGGCTTGTTTAGTCTTCGACTTCATTAAATCATTTCTTTGATCACGATCACCTTGTACTGACGTTTTCACAAAAAATTTAAAACTTGCACTAATCTCGTTTATATATATCATATACGGATTTAATTATTTATATAAGCCATCTTAACACAAATCGTGTGCTAAGATAATGATACACAAATTCTTGTCATATTTCAGTGTATCTCTTAATGATTCTTACAACATCAATCTAGCCTTTCGTGATAATTATTGATTTAACACCTTCAATCGAAAAACATTATATAAAATTAATTATATATGGAAACTTACATAAGTGATTACCTAATTTACAAAATAGTATTACTATATTCTTATTAAACCATTGAGGTGAAGAATTTATAATTTATATATATGTATAAAAATTATATTGAGATATACTCTCATTTAAGTTTATGTTTAAGTTATTTATTATTAATAATTTTATTATTAGTAAATAACAGAAGTGTTAGTATTATTTTCAAATACTAAGGTTATTATTAAGGGCAGGTATTGGATAGCCTAGCCTTAGTTAGGCATGGACTGGCCACCTATGCTTAAACAAGACAGCACTAACCAATATCCAACCATGATAATGACTATTTAATATATATAAATTAAGTCATCATACTTATTTAGTAAATTTTAATTATATATGAAAATATATATACTTTGTACTGTAAGGAGAAGACATATTTTCATAAAATAATATAAGAATTAGAGGGACGAATAAAATTATATAAATAATTGTTTATCACATGTTTTGTGGTAACTATGAAATATAACGCTCTGGCAAGAAAATGACCATATAAGAATAATATGATAGTCATCAACTATGTCGGGTTAGGGGAGTATTATAATAAGAATAGTCTCCGTTCTCATTTATTTACAATATTTGTAAATACATTCACAACATTATATGGTTTCAAAATAAAACTAAATAATCACATAGAATCGACCCATTAAAGTGTTATATATTTACAAAATATTTTACAAATACTTTTGTACAATAAATATTTTTACACCTTTATTTACAACTTTCATTTAACGTTATAAATAATAGTGATTGCTTTTACAAAATAATAAATATTTTGTAATAACTTCATTGTAGTGTTTTGTAACATATATTACATAGTAAATATAAGCTATTTTATATATAGTATAGTAAAATACTAAAACAATATTTATTTAAAAGTAGTGATCATTTACAAAAATGCGTAACAAATAATATATATTACATAGTATTTATATTTGATATATAAGATACGGTTCAGATAGGGACACAAATAATATATATTACATTTACTTTACAAATATAATATAATGGTTGGTCATGTCAAAACAACTTGTTCTTATTATATTTCGACCTCTAAGACATAATATGAAAAATATGATCACTAATAGTGTACTATCACATTATTTCACAATTAAAAACAACTTGGAACTCTAAAACAATGATACACTAACTCTATTGTCTTTTGGTGTATCTTTGCAATTCACTCATCTCAGCACATTGATTTTCTCATGTAACACCTCGAAAATTCACGTCCTATAATGTGTAGACACGTGTCATTTGTTTGAACGTGTGAAAGAATGTTATAGAAGGACTAAAGTTGACAGTCATGGAAAGTATGTGAATATACGGGTTCTAAATGTCAACAGTGAATAAATATATTGTACATTAACCCTACATGATGTTTATAGCATCAAACGAATAAATCATGGATCATGCGAAGCTAAAAGTGAGAGATTACAAACTACAGGGGTTAAATGTGTCAACATGTTTAAGTTATACCTCTGAGTGACCTTTTGACAAACCCGAAGCTTTGTAACTGTTAATTATGCTCACTAGAATGCGCGATATAAATTTCATAAAGTTTCGTTATCGTATGAGAAAGTTATGATCAAATTCGTGTGCGAGGGGTTAAAGCGTTAACATTGAAAGTTATGACTTTTCGGGTTAACCGGAAGTGTCCAGGGACTTGGCAAAGTGGGTATAAGTCCTAATTAAAGCCCTTGTAGGTAAATAAAGAGGGCTCAAATTGCAAATATTAAGCTTCGTTGCCCTTTCGAAGAGCCAAGGGACAAAGATGTGGAAAATAGAAAATGTGAAATCTGATCAGAAGGCCCAAGCGGGCCGCGTAAGGTCCATCAACATCCTTACACGGGCCGCGTCAGACGCCCAGATACAGAAAGTGTAGACAGCAGCCTGTAAACGCGCTCAATCGACCCTTAACAGATATTTTCACATTGTGGGCGACCCCTAAACAGTCCTAGACACTTAGGGACACTTGTTGGTGATTTGTGGTCAATGGTAGACTTGTGTGTCAACATTTTGTGGTGATTTGATCACTATATAAGGCCCTCATGTCTCACCACTTTGATCACACCTTCATCTGCACATTGGAGTATTTCTGGAGCCAAGGACTTCTCTCTAAGCTTCACATTTCGTGCATAGGACTTCAGTAAGTTTGCTAATCCTTTCTTAGTTAAGTTTTAGCTTAGTTTTAGCTTAAAAGTCAAACCTTCGTAATTAACGGTTGACTCTAAGATTAATCACTAATGGTCCAGTGATTAGTCAAATCAAAAGTAGTTATAAGTTGGTAATTATGTGGGTAATAAACCCTTAAAAGGGTTCCCCCTGATTCCCATTCTAACTAGGTCAAATGTCGGGTCAAACTTACTAATAAAAAGTCAACAGAATGTTTAAATTACAATTTATGCATAATTAGCAATGTAGGACACTTATAACATGTTTGACCATTGATATAACTTGGTAATGAATGTAAGAACATGTCTAAACATGTTCAACCCGACAATTTTCAGTAGAGACCCGGTTCGGGACCGAAAGTCGCATAGTTTGACTTTTACTTTGACTTTCAGTTCTAACCCGTTATGGTATGTTTTAGAAATACCTAAGAGCTTCATTTGGACCAGGTTACATGCTAGTATAACCCTCTGTGATTATACACCTCGGATCATTAGTTATCCAATTAATACGCATGATTCCGTTAATTGCCCATATGTTGACCATTATGCCCTTATTACCTTAAAACGTGATTTTTGGAAATGTAAAAGAGTAGAAACTTTAATTACTGATATATAAACTTGTATGCAAAGTTTGACATCAGTTTGAGGTGTAGATTAAGAGTTATGCTCGTTAGCGCAAAATGAAAGCCTTTTGTTAATTAAACGGCGTAATTAGCGTATAGCCTAGTTAAGCCTACTTTTTGATACCAAACTTATTACCCACTGATGTAATATATAATTTTGGGATTTTTAAAGATTTTTAATTGATTTTAGGCTGAGCATAACTCATAGTCGTAGGCTTAATCCGGTAATTGTCGGTTTTGCCCTTACGGGCCATAAAATGAGTTTTACATATCTAAATGACTCCAAACCTTTTGCTACTGATTCTAAATGATAAATAAATTATTTTAAGCCTTCTGGAATAATAAAAATATCATCTTTATGCATAGAACCCGGAAACGGCTTCTAATCGCCTAATTAAGCGTTTTTAACGCATAGTATGTACTAAAACTATTTTAAACATACAAAGGGTGATACCTACTAATATTTGAGGCAAATTATAATATTTTAACAGTAAGCAAAAGTCCTTAAACTCAGACTTCAGTTTTGAGCTTTTCGGCTTATGTGAAATTACCAAAATGCCCCTACGGTGCATAGTTTGGTTATAATTGATAAATTTCACATATATACTTTACCCTACTGTTATAACTTGGCAAACTAAGTATTTTTGCTGATTATATCAGACCTGTAACTCAGGTAAATACTTAAACTCTTTTATAACCTTTTAAATGACCAAACTACCCCTACGGGGCATAGTTTGTGTTTAAATTCGTTTAGGGCATAATAAAAGACATCTTACTGATGTCACAACATATATGAAGAATACTAACTTAGGAAAACTGTAAATGGCTCATATGATTACCCGTTACGCTTATTACGCGTTCGGTTCGGTTTATGTAACTAGTTTACATCAACTAGCCTAAACGGGTCAAACCTTATCGGTTTTATCTCAAAATCCAGAATGTGCATGAAATACCCATATTAAACAAGTCTCTAAACTTGTCGGGTCTAAATCACATTCTATCCGATCTTCGCTTAATCGTGCGTACGAACCGTGTCTTTGAAACTAACCGGTCTAAGCTTAAGCTTAACTAAAGACCCGTTAGGATTCTAATAGGTTATTATAAACCTTCGTTCCAGATTAGGAGTACCAGTAAAAGCTACTTGCGTTTGCTTGTTGTGATTTATACTTTGCTCAGGTAAATACTTTTAACTTATTTTCCCTATACGGGCTTGGGTTACGATATATAGAATACCGCTTGATCGGGCATCAAATCTTCCATCGTTGGGTGGTTAATTGAATAATTTGATCGGCTCGTTTAAACAGTCTTGTTACTTAAAGCCTTTGGGGGGTTAATGACCGTGTCCCGGATATCCTTGGCATCATTTTACGAAATGGCCACGACTTAAGCGCGGGGTGTAGGCGTACACCCGTCAGTGAACAAAAGAATAATGTGGTGTGTCTATTGATCTTTAACCCGGACAAGATCCGGGCTACTGAACGCACAAGGAACATGTAATTCGTTCACAAGATTATATATTTAAATAATTCTCCCAAGTTAAATAAAATGTTTATGCCACGTGCATCTAAATCAATTTTTAATCATTTTCCAAAATGAGTCAGTTGATTGTATTTACCAGTGTAAACTGACTTATTTTCCCAAAAAGATTAAATACAGGTACTAAGCGTAATTGGCTGGGATTTCTCCTTAGCATCCATAGAAGTCTCGCAAGCTTAAGATGCCTACAGTCTGTTGAACTATTGTTTCTATTTTATTTTCGATCCATCTGTGGATAAACAATCGACATTTGTGATATTTGATATTACAATATTATAATCGGTTGAAATTATATTTTTCATTTGCTTCCGCTGTGCATATTAAATATTGTGTTGTTTGACTATTATGTTGCCAACCACGTCACGATACTCCCCATCGGGCCCACCGGTGACTCGTGGAAAGTCGGGGTGTGACAGGTTGGTATCAGAGCGAACATTGAGTGAATTAAACACTAGCCTTTTGTGTTTAATCTCAATAACACAATTGCACATATCTAAACTTTCGAGTCTAGACAAATAACATAGGACAAATTCTACCCTGTTTGGTTTTTGTTTTGTCCTTTAAATTTTTATATATTATTGTTGTTATCTCATGTTATATTGACAGAATTAACAAAATGCCGCCAAGATTCTTTAGAAGAAGAGGACGTGGAAAGGGGCCAATCACCGCCCCCAATGACAACGAGACAGGACCTTCGAATGTGCGAGCTCCTTCGACCACAGAGAGTGACGATCCCCGGCAGAACCGGAGGAACCTCTTCGAGCCGGCAAGACGGTCGGTCTCACACAGTTCAACACCTCCTGTCCATAACCCTTACGGGCCACAGCCGGAGTATGAGCCCAACAACCCTCAACCTTCATACATACCATTACAGCGATCTTTATCGCACAACTCTTTTGGTGACCCTACACCTGTTTTTAGGGGCCGGTTTAACCCGGCAAATTTCATACAAGAACCAGTGGGTTTTAACCCATTGGGGCCAGAAGATCATTTCTCTGGCGATCACCCGGACGATATGGACGAGGATACGGACCCCGTCGAACCTGCCAGTGGTACACCAAACCACCCGATAGAGATCTCTGACGGATCTTCTTTCCACGGATCACCCTATGTTGGTCCAGATAGCTTTCAAGCTATGTTTACCAGGCACGAATGGTACTATACACCTCCTCGCCATGCACCGCCTCAGCAGCAGCAACAGCCGCAACAGGATCCCTCTGTGGATTCACAGTTTGTGGCAGTTACGCCACCAGTTCAGCCGGCGCCTCCGCAACCGCCAAGGCGTAGGAGATCTGGACCGCGTATGTCTACACGGGGAGGAGATTTCCATTTCAGCTCTCCTCGGCAATCAAGTGGCAGCCATTACCCGCCACATCAAGAAGATCCACAAATGGGTGGACCTTCACACCCAGTTGCACCGCAACCACCGCCTATGGGTTTTGATAACCCAATTCCAGCATACACGGGTTCCATGGCGTATAACCCGTTTGAACAGCCAGTGCACACCAACTACAACTACGCCGAAGCCGACCCATACATGGTAGCGGCTAACTACAACACCCAAGGACCCTATGGAGATCCATGGGGAGTAGGGTACCCAACTCATGGGTACCAAATACCTCCAAGACCTATTATCAGGCAACAATCGCAACCACCAAGGTTCTCCCCACCAGAGCGTGAAGAAATTCTGCAAAGGTTGGACCATGTAGAGCGAGAGTTTCACAGGGAACGAAGGGAGCGAAAAACTTTCTTCCAAGGATTAATGAGCCTAATTAAAGGGAAGAGCAAGAAGGACCACTAAATCCTTCCATTTGTTGTTGAGCCCCTGCGTGGGTCAGTCTTGCTGTATAAACCCCTACGTGGGTATGCTTGTTTGTTTTGACCCCTGCGTGGGTCTATCTTTCTGTAAACCCCTACGAGGGTATGTTATTTGTGTAAGTCCCTGCGTGGACTATTATGTTATTAAGCCCCTACGTGGGTATGTGTGTTATTAAGCCCCTGTGTGGGTAAGTACTTGTTTAAACCCCTGCGTGGGTAGGTTGTTTGTTGAAAAGTCCCGTTTAGGGCAACATGTAATCTTTTGATAATTAATGGAATGTTATGTTTATAAATTTCATCTTGCTATTATATGCATAAATATTACATATGAAATAAATAAATCAAAAATCATTCCTTTTTAATAAATATCTGCCTATGTAAATTTTAAATAAGGATCTTAAAGAGTGAAACCTAGCCTTCGGGTCATTATAAGGCCGGGCCAAGATGGTAAGACCTGTTCAAAAGATTCAAATCCCTATTAACATCTGTATACATGTTAACGCTCCTGGCAGACGTGATTCATTAAAATCACACACGTCATTCTTATTATTGGATTCTCTAAAAGATTCCTAACCCAATTTAATGATCTCTGAATCATGGGTTTAGATCATCAATTGAGATGATCATATTTTTACCATACGTGGTAATATAGCACCTACGGGCCCTGCTCATTTCCATATGAGCCAAAAGACAGTGGTAGTGATGACTCCCTGTCAAATAAAGGTAATGAACTAGGTTCAAACCTTCATGCTTTGATTCTCTGAAATCATAGCTTATAATTTATAAACGTCCTTGTGACTAGGCCTATTGTGCCAATAAACCTTCATGTTTTGATTCTCTGAAATCATAGCTTATAAATTAAAATGTCCTTGTGACTAGGCCTTTTGTGCCACAAATAAAACTGTTATTTGTTTTATAATTAGGATAAATAATGATAGAAATCCTAAATAAATATGATTAATAAATTAACCAAATATGGTCTCTGTTTACCATGGTTAATGAATTACCCTAAGGGGCAATTCCATAATAAACTCCCAAATAAACTATTGTCCTTGTTTTCTGTAACAGTTCAATTAAAATGGCTAACTCAGACGAAATTAATAGCCATCCAGTGGAGAACATTGATAACGCCCAGATTAATTTAACGGGTGCTGAATTGAAAGCATTGGTCGACGACGCAGTTACTAAGGCATTGGAACGGCAGTACGAAGAGTATAGTGGGACTCGTAGTAGGACCCTATCTACACAGCCTTCAAAGCCACCGTCCAAGAAGGACGAACCGAAGAAAGATGATGATCGACACTCCTCGAACCACCACAGTGCTCCATCTCAGCAGGTTGTACTAAACCAGGGACCCCGTGACAAGGGTTGCTCTTATAAATATTTTGTTTCCTGTAAACCCCAGGATTTCACTGGGGAGAAAGGAGCCATTGACTGTATGACGTGGCTAGATGAGATGGACATAGTTGTGGACATTAGCGGATGCGCTGAGAGGGATATAGTCAAGTTTGTGTTGCAGTCTTTTAAGGGTGAAGCTTTAGCATGGTGGAGATCACTGATTCAAGCCACCGGGAAAATCACATTGTACAACATGTCATGGGATCAATTTGTTGCCCTCATCGGGGAAAATTACTGCCCCCAGCATGAGGTTGAGAAGATAGAGTCTGATTTTCTATCATTGGTGATGACAAACCTTGACTGTCAAGCTTACCTAACGAGCTTCAACACAATGTCCCGGTTGGTTCCTTATCTGGTAACCCCGGAACCAAAAAGAATAGCTCGTTTTATCGGTGGTTTAGCCCCGGAAATCAAGGCAAGCGTGAAGGCTTCTCGGCCAGCTACTTTTAGATCTGTAGCTGACATATCCTTGTCCCTCACTTTGGATGCGGTCAGGCAAAGATCGCTGAGGAATAAGAAGGCTGAGAAGAGAAAACGTGAAGATGATGGTTCACGGAGATCGAACAAGAAGCACCGTGGGAACGGTGACAACAAGAAAGGATCTGAGTCAAGGAAAGATGGGCATCATTCTGGTGAGAAGCCCAAATGCAAAGTTTGCAAGAAACAGCACTTTGGAAAGTGCAGACTCGAGTCGAACTCTCAGACTCAGTCAAAAACCTTTGCATGTGGAGTATGCAAGTCCACGGATCACAAAACCTTGGATTGCAAGAAGATGAAAGACGCAACGTGCTACCGTTGCAATGAAAAGGGGCACATTAAAACCAACTGCCCTAAATACACCAAGAAGCCTGAAGAGGCCAAGAAGACTAATGCTAGAGTCTTCAGAATGGATGCCAAAGAAGCGGTTCTAGACGACAATGTGATTACAGGTACTTTCCTTGTAAATGATGTCTATGCAAGAGTACTATTTGATTCAAGCGCTGATAAGTCGTTTGTAGATCATAAATTTTGCAAATTGCTGAATTTACCTGTCAAAACCTTGAGTATAAATTATGAGGTAGAGTTAGCAGATGGCACCATAGAAACCGTCTCCACTGTGTTAGATGGATGTGTGATATCCATTAAGAACCACTCTTTTCCTCTGTCTCTACTTCCCTTTAAGTTGGCCGGTTTTGACATAGTCTTGGGTATGGACTGGTTATCTCACAACCAGGCCCAAATCGTCTGCAACAGAAAGCAAGTGGTAATAAAGACTCCGTCTGGTGAATCACTTACCATTCGGGGAGATACCCTGTATGGGCTGCCTGAGCAAGTGACTATGCTCAAGGCTTCAAAATGTTTAAAGAAGGGTTGTGTCATCTACATGGCACAAGTAATTATTGATGAGCCTAAACCGAAGATAGAAGACATCCCTGTCATTTCTGAATACCCAGAAGTTTTTCCGGAAGAACTACCTGGTTTGCCACCAGATAGGCAAGTGGAATTCAGGATTGATATCATCCCCGGAGCAGCACCAGTTGCTAGAGCACCCTATAGGTTGGCGCCAATGGAAATGAAGGAATTAAGGACGCAACTGGATGAATTGCTAGCTAAAGGTTTCATAAAACCTAGTTCGTCTCCTTGGGGAGCGCCAGTCCTGTTTGTCAAGAAGAAGGACGGATCGATGCGTCTGTGCATCGATTATCGTGAACTTAATAAGGTCACGATAAAGAATAGGTATCCTTTGCCTAGGATCGACGATTTGTTCGATCAATTGCAAGGAGCAAGTTATTTCTCGAAGATTGACTTGAGGTCAGGCTACCATCAACTGAAGGTTAGAGATGAAGACGTACACAAAACTGCATTTAGGACTCGTTATGGTCATTACGAGTTCCTAGTGATGCCTTTTGGGCTCACCAATGCACCTGCCGCGTTCATGGATCTCATGAATCGCGTTTGCAAGCCTTACTTAGATAAATTCATCATCGTTTTCATCGACGACATTCTTATTTACTCGAAGAACCAAGCTGACCATGAGAAACACCTTCGCTGTATTCTTAAACTCCTACATCAGGAGAAGCTCTATGCCAAATTCTCTAAATGTGAATTTTGGCTTCGAGAGGTCCAATTCCTTGGACATGTGGTGAGTGAGCGTGGTATCCAAGTGGATCCCGCTAAGGTTGAAGCAGTTATGAACTGGAAAGAGCCAAAGACGCCTACAGAGATTCGTAGCTTCCTGGGATTGGCAGGATATTACAGGCGTTTCATTGAAAATTTTTCAAGGATTGCTGCCCCCTAACTTCCTTGACTAAGAAAAAAGTAAAGTTCGTTTGGGGCCCCAAGCAGCAAGAATCCTTTGATATCCTAAAACAGAAGTTGAGCAATGCTCCTGTGCTGACATTGCCTGAAGGTATAGAAGAATTTGTGGTTTACTGCGATGCATCGCACACTGGCATGGGGTGCGTGCTTATGCAGAAAGGCAAAGTTATTGCCTATGCTTCAAGACAGTTAAAGGTGCATGAAAAGAATTACACCACCCACGACTTGGAGTTGGGTGCTGTTGTATTCGCACTAAAACTGTGGAGGCATTATCTTTATGGAATCAAGTGTGTGATCTATTCTGATCACAAGAGCCTCCAGCACCTGTTCAATCAGAAAGATTTAAACATGAGGCAACGCCGTTGGATGGAGACTTTAAACGATTATGATTGTGAAATCAGATATCATCCCGGCAAGGCGAATGTAGTCGCTGATGCCTTGAGTCATAAGGAAAGGGTGAAACCCATCCGAATCAATGCCAAGCGCATGGAGATAAAGAACAGTTTGACTGAAAGGTTGTTAGCTGCACAGAAGGAAGTTGTGTTGGAAGCTAACTATCCTAATGAAAAGCTAGGGGTAACTGAGGAGCAGTTAACTCTTAGCAAGGACGGAATTCTAAGATTAAATGGAAGAATATGGGTTCCAATTCATGGAGGGCTTCGAGATGTCATCCTCCAGGAAGCCCATAGTTCCAAATACTCCGTTCATCCTGGAGCTGATAAGATGTACCAGGATCTAACGGCAAATTATTGGTGGATAGGCTTGAAAAAGTCTGTAGCTGCCTATGTAGCTAAGTGCTTGACTTATGCGCAAGTCAAAGCAGAACATCAAAAGCCGTCAGGCTTGCTACAACAGCCTAAACTTCCTACATGGAAGTGGGAAATGGTAACTATGGATTTTATCACCAAGTTACCTAAGACAAGGAAAGGAAATGATACAATAGGGGTTATAGTTGATAGACTGACTAAGTCAGCACATTTCTTACCCATCAAGGAGACTTATAGCTCCGACATGTTAGCCCAGTTGTACGTCGATAAGATTGTAGCCTTACATGGCATACCTGTGTCTATTATCTCTGACCGAGATACTAGATACATGTCACATTTTTGGAAGAGTTTCCAGCAATCTTTGGGCACACGTTTGAATTTTAGTACGGCTTACCACTCTCAGACAGACGGTCAGAGTGAGCATACTATTCAAACTTTAGAAGACATGCTACGTGCATGTGTAATCGATTTGGGTGGTAGTTGGGATAACCACCTACCACTAATTGAGTTCTCCTACAACAATAGCTACCACACCAGCATAAAGGCTGCGCCTTTCGAGGCCTTATACGGTAGAAAGTGTAGAACGCCCGTTTGTTGGGCGGAAGTTGGAGATGTCCAATTATCAGGACCAGAGATAGTCTTTGAAACGACGGACAAGATTGTCCAGATTCGTGACCGTCTCAAAGCTGCCCGAGATAGGCAGAAGAGTTACGCAGATCCAAAGCGTAAAGCTTTTCACTTCGAAGTAGGTGACAAAGTGTTGCTTAAAGTATCACCCTGGAAGGGGGTGATGCGGTTTGGTAAGAAAGGCAAGCTAAGCCCGAGGTACATAGGACCTTTCGAGGTTATCGAACGGGTCGGGTCAGTTTCCTATAAGTTAAAGTTACCGGAAGAGCTCAGTGGAATTCACAATGTGTTCCACATCTGCAATCTGAAGAAGTGCTTCGCTGATGAATCACTGGTTATACCACATACAGATGTGCATATAGATGAGAGCTTGAAGTTTGTGGAAAAACCATTGTCGATTGAGGATCGACAGGTCAAGAAGCTTCGAAGGAAGCATGTGCCTATTGTAAAGGTCAAATGGGATGCCCGTAGAGGACCCGAATATACGTGGGAGGTTGAATCCACGATGAAAGAAAAGTACCCTTATTTATTTCAGTAAATCTCGGGTCGAGATTTATTTTAAGGGGGTGAGGATGTAACACCTCGAAAATTCACGTCCTATAATGTGTAGACACGTGTCATATGTTTGAACGTGTGAAAGAATGTTATAGAAGGACTAAAGTTGACAGTCATGGAAAGTATGTGAATATACGGGTTCTAAATGTCAACAGTGAATAAATATATTGTACATTAACCCTACATGATGTTTATAGCATCAAACGAATAAATCATGGATCATGCGAAGCTAAAAGTGAGAGATTACAAACTACAGGGGTTAAATGTGTCAACATGTTTAAGTTATACCTCTGAGTGACCTTTTGACAAACCCGAAGCTTTGTAACTGTTAATTATGCTCACTAGAATGCGCGATATAAATTTCATAAAGTTTCGTTATCGTATGAGAAAGTTATGATCAAATTCGTGTGCGAGGGGTTAAAGCGTTAACATTGAAAGTTATGACTTTTCGGGTTAACCGGAAGTGTCCAGGGACTTGGCAAAGTGGGTATGAGTCCTAAAGCCCTTGTAGGTAAATAAAGAGGGCTCAAATTGCAAATATTAAGCTTCGTTGCCCTTTCGAAGAGCCAAGGGACAAAGATGTGGAAAATAGAAAATGTGAAATCTGATCAGAAGGCCCAAGCGGGCCGCGTAAGGTCCATCAACACCCTTACACGGGCCGCGTCAGACGCCCAGATACAGAAAGTGTAGACAGCAGCCTCTAAACGCGTTCAATCGACCCTTAACAGATATTTTCACATTGTGGGCGACCCCTAAACAGTCCTAGAAACTTAGGGACACTTGTTGGTGATTTGTGGTCAATGGTAGACTTGTGTGTCAACATTTTGTGGTGATTTGATCACTATATAAGGCCCTCATGTCTCACCACTTTGATCACACCTTCATCTGCAAATTGGAGCATTTCTGGAGCCAAGGACTTCTCTCTAAGCTTCACATTTCGTGCATAGGACTTCAGTAAGTTTGCTAATCCTTTCTTAGTTAAGTTTTAGCTTAGTTTTAGCTTAAAAGTCAAACCGTCGTAATTAACGGTTGACTCTAAGATTAATCACTAATGGTCCAGTGATTAGTCGAATCAAAAGTAGTTATAAGTTGGTAATTATGTGGGTAATAAACCCTTAAAAGGGTTCCCCCTGATTCCCACTCTAACTAGGTCAAATGTCGGGTCAAACTTACTAATAAAAAGTCAACAGAATGTTTAAATTACAATTTATGCATAATTAGCAATGTAGGACACTTATAACCTGTTTGACCATTGATATAACTTGGTAATGAATGTAAGAACATGTCTAAACATGTTCAACCCGACAATTTTCAGTAGAGACCCGGTTCGGGACCGAAAGTCGCATAGTTTGACTTTTACTTTGACTTTCAGTTCTGATCCGTTATGGTATGTTTTAGAAATACCTAAGAGCTTCATTTGGACCAGGTTACATGCTAGTATAACCCTCTGTGATTATACACCTCGGATCATTAGTTATCCAATTAATACGCATGATTCCGTTAATTGCCCATATGTTGACCATTATGCCCTTATTACCTTAAAACGTGATTTTTGGAAATGTAAAAGAGTAGAAACTTTAATTACTGATATATAAAATTGTATGCAAAGTTTGACATCAGTTTGAGGTGTAGATTAAGAGTTATGCTCGTTAGCGCAAAATGAAAGCCTTTTGTTAATTAAACGGCGTAATTAGCGTATAGCCTAGTTAAGCCTTCTTTTTTATACCAAACTTATTACCCACTGATGTAATATATTATTTTCGATTTTTAAAGATTTTTAATTGATTTTAGGCTGAGCATAACTCATAGTCGTAGGCTTAATCCGGTAATTGTCGGTTTTGCCCTTACGGGCCATAAAATGAGTTTTACATATCTAAACGACTCCAAACCTTTTGCTACTGATTCTAAGTGATAAATAAATTATTTTAAGCCTTCTGGAATAATAAAAATATCAGCTTTATGCATAGAACCCGGAAACGGCTTCTAATCGCCTAATTAAGCGTTTTTAACGCATAGTATGGACTAAAACTATTTTAAACATACAAAGGGTGATACCTACTGATATTTGAGGCAAATTATAATATTTTAACAGTAAGCAAAAGTCCTTAAACTCAGACTTCAGTTTTGAGCTTTTCGGCTTATGTGAAATTACCAAAATGCCCCTACGGTGCATAGTTTGGTTATAATTGATAAATTTCACATATATACTTTACCCTACTATTATAACTTGGCAAACTAAGTATTTTTGCTGATTATATCAGACCTGCAACTCAGGTAAATACTTAAACTCTTTTATAACCTTTTAAATGACCAAACTACCCCTACGGGGCATAGTTTGTGTTTAAATTCGTTTAGGGCATAATAAAAGACATCTTACTGATGTCACAACATATATAAAGCATATTAACTTAGGAAACCTGTAAATGGCTCATATGATTACCCGTTACGCTTATTACGCGTTCGGTTCGATTTATGTAACTAGTTTACATAACTTGCCTAAACGGGTCAAACCTTATCGGTTTTATCTCAAAATCCAGAATGTGCATGAAATACCCATATTAAACAAGTCTCTGAACTTGTCGGGTCTAAATCACATTCTATCCGGTCTTCGCTTAATCGTGCGTACGAACCGTGTCTTTGAAACTAACCGGTCTAAGCTTAAGCTTAACTAAAGACCCGTTAGGATTCTAATAGGTTATTATAAACCTTCGTTCCAGATTAGGAGTACCAGTAAAAGCTACTTGTGTTTGCTTGTTGTGATTTATACTTTGCTCAGGTAAATACTTTTAACTTATTTTCCCTATACGGGCTTGGGTTACGGTATATAGAATACCGCTTGATCGGACATCAAATCTTCCATCGTTGGGTGATTAATTAAATAATTTGATCGGCTCGTTTAAATAATTCTCCCAAGTCAAATAAAATGTTTATGCCACGTGCATCCAAATCAATTTTTAATCATTTTACAACATGAGTCAGTTGATTGTATTTACCAGTGTAAACTGACGTATTTTCCCAAAAAGATTAAATGCAGGTACTAAGCGTAATTGGCTGGGATTTCTCCTTAGCATCCATAGAAGTCTCGCAAGCTTAAGATGCCTACAGTCTGTTGAACTATTGTTTCTATTTTATTTTCGATCCATCTGTGGATAAACAATCGACATTTGTGATATTTGATATTACAATATTATAATCGGTTGAAATTATATCTTTCATTTGCTTCTGCTGTGCATATTAAATATTGTGTTGTTTGACTATTATGTTGCCAACCACGTCACGATACTCCCCACCGGTGACTCGTGGAAAGTCGGGGTGTGACATCTCATATCATAATTTAATATTTGACAAATTATTTTTCATGCTTTTATTTCATTTAGAACCTGTTAATTCTAAGTCTTCCTCAGTTGTCAATCAAAGTAAGCATTCTTTTGACAAAGAATTTTTTTATTAATTCTAAAAATCCTTCACATTCATTTTAAAATATCTATTTAGCTTGAACCTAGTCACCTTGGAAATTATATCATTTCATCTCATTCGTTTGTCATCGATTTCTTGAACTAATTCAATTTAACCATTGAATCCTACTTATTGTACAACTCGTATTCACAAAATTTAATATTTTAATTCTGTGTCATTTACCTTAATATTGTTTTTAGTAATTAAAATATAACATAAAGTCTAAAAGAAATATCATAACCCAAATCTCGAGGACGAGATTTAAAACAAGGTGGGGAGAATGTAACATCCCTATTTTTATCATATAAGAATTATAGGTTTAACCACTAGTAACTAGTTTATTTTTAATATTCAACCTAAATAGTTTAAAAATAATATTTTATATAGTTGGTTGAAATATTATATTAATTAATTGGCTTGTATAGGGTTGACATTTTTAATAAAATAAAAGTCTATAAAAACTTATATTAGTAGACGGGTAAATTATGGGTAAGCTGACCGTTAAAAATATGAAGTACCTGGATGGACCCAGTGTAACAACTTCTATCAAAAAGTCTTAATTATTATTTTAATTGTCCAATAGGAAACCCTAATTGAGACACCCAAGTGATTCTACACAATCCCTAAAAATTTCAGAACAATCATGTTGGTGCACTAAATGTCTGTTGATTACATCTTAATCAAGTCTTGTGTCTAGATAGGTTGAATGAACACACAATAGGGTTTAAATTAGGGTTTTACATGTTTAACTAGTAGATTTCGCTTGAAAATGGTTATGTTTGGTTCAAGCGAAATCAACACAGGAGATTTCGCTTGAAATAGCCTGTTACAAGTTCAAGCGAAATCTTAAGGTCTATATATAGGTTAGTGTGTTGTTCATTTGGTAGAGACTTGATCATTGTGTGTGAAACGAAGTGCTGCCGGATTTGTATCAGATTACATTGTAAAAGCACGAAAATCAATCAGAAAAGAAAGATTAAAAGGAAACTAGCTGTTATGACTTTGATTACGTTGATTCCGCCTTCGTACTCAAAGATGAACTGCCTTAACTGACGTTTCGAGGTTGTAAAACGGTCCAACAAGTGGTATCAGAGCTCAGGACGAGGAGTTCATACCATTACAGCTTGATTCTACCGGATTTTCTTATTTCTACTCACTTCTTCTCATACTTTTCTGATTTGAACGTATTTCAGCAGTGAAAATGACCTGAATTTGACATATAACAAGTGAATTAGTGTGATAACTAATCCTTGAAAGATTTGGACTTAAAATCGATCGAATTCATATAAAAAATTAACTTTTCGCTTGAAAACTGTTCGTAAAAGATGACATCAGCTGATTTCGCTTGATATATATTGAAGATTTCGCTTGAAATTTGAGTTTGGCTGTTGATTTCGCTTGTAAAAGAACTGGTCTTAGATTTCGCTTGAAAAGTTCAAGCGAAATAGGATTGTTGGATTTCGCTTGAACTGATTGAACTTGTATCAGAACATTTCGCTTGAAAGTCCAAGGGAAATAGAAGATTTCGCTTCAGATTGTCCATTTCGCTTGAACAGTTTATAGAATTGATTTCGCTTGAAGTGATTTTACTTCAAGTAATTTTGCTTGAACTTGCTGATTCTTCAAAACCTAAAAAAATTTTCTAAGTGTTTGACTGATTTTTCAGGTACGTACAAGATGGATGATCTATTCTTGAACCCGTTCAGTGACATGTACGCGTTTGCTGGAAACTCGGGAGATGATTCATCTTCAAGCAACAACAATGATAACCCGCCGAAAGAGAAGAAAAAGGAAGCTTGGGAATCGGAAAGTGCTTTCGGAACGTTCAATAAACCTCCAAAGTTAATGGCTATTGAGGAATACAGTCGGTGGTCCAGAAAGTTTGAAGATTGGATGATGGCATTTGCATTTCCAAGTTGGAAAAGTCTGAAGAATGGTTATGAAAACGGAAACAAGAATGGTGAAGCCTTAACATCTACTGATGAGATTGAATCATTCGTAGCCGAACAAAAGTGTGTGGCATTGTTATTTCAGTCTGTTCGGGAGGATATCATCTCATTGATAGATTATTCAAATGCTAAAGATCTTTGGGCAAAGTTAGAAAAGAAATGTTTAGGAAGTACTGAAATCGTGAAAAACAAAAAGAAACTTCTTAGAAAAGAGTTTGATATGTTTGGATGTTTAAAGAATGAATCAGTATCAAAAATGATCGAGAGGTTTGGGCATCTAAAGCTGGAATTAGATAGACATGGAATTCAATATCCTGATGATGAGCAAGTAGACAAGTTGTTAGATTCGTTACCAGACGAGATGGAGTGGAGATATTATGCTCTCATGCTAAAGAACACTATTGTTCCTGAAAAGTTGAAACCAGATTTGGTGATTGAGAGACTTGAAAGTCATGAACTGGAATTGAAAAAGACGTACAAAGTCAATCACTCATCTTATCAACAAAATTTGGATTTGTATTATACAAAGAGCATGATGCCAAAAGCAACTTCTCCCAAGACTGCGTTTTCTGCTGAAAATGTGTCGACAGCTGGCAAAGAAAGTCAAAGCAGTCAAAGCAGTGGAAGTCACAGTGGTTATCACAGTGGATCTTCATCATCTGGAAATCATCCAGATGCAAAGAATCGTTTTCAATGTAACATCGCAATAGACTTGAAGAATGCTCAGAATTTTGATGAGGAGTCGGCCAAGCAGCAGATGATCTTCCTAGCATCGGTGTTGGAATCATATGAAGGGTTAGTAGCTGGGAAGATAGGCAACACCAATCTGACGAAAGAAGATTATGATCAGATTGATCCGGAAGAAATGGAACTGATCGATATTCGTTGGGCTATGGCAAGTGCTGTTCGTCGAGCACAGCGTTTCATGGAAATTACCGGCAGGAAGACAATTGGTGGTCCATCTACCAAGATGGGGTTCGATAAATCCAAAGTGACATGCTTCAAGTGTAAGCAGAAAGGTCACTTCAAACGAGAATGTAGAAATGCTTATGCTGATGAGTCGGAGAATCCTTTCAGAGATGATTACTACAAGAAGGCAATTTATCATCAGAATAAATCTGAACCGCCTAGATTGAAGCAGGTTGAAGACAACAAAGAGAAATCTAGAGCTCTTGCGGTGATTTACGATGATGAGGGGTATGATTGGAGTCAAGAGGTTCTACCGGAAGAAGATGCGGTTGGTTACGCATTCATGGCGAAAAATGAACCTATTCCGTGGAAAGATGATAGAACTGAAGAGCAGAAGTATAGATACAGAAAGATGATTTCGGAAAAAAAAAATTATTAGACTTTCTGGTATCTATTTGGAAGCAAAGAGAGCGAAAAGATGGGATCCAGACAGGGAGTGTTATCTTGATGAGTATGGAAATATTGCGATCGATCACAAAACTCTCGATCTGGAAGCCTTAATCAAGGAAATGAAAAATGAGGATGAGTATTGGCAGAACAAATGGTGGGGAACTCCAACCGAGAAAATGAAAGAGGAAGAGAAGAAAGAAAAAGAAGAAAAAGAGAAGAAAGAGAAAGAAGTGATCGAAAAATCAAAGAAGATTGATACTGGAGTTATCGATACAACGCAGGAGTTGACTGCAGAGAACCTGGGAAAAATGGCTGACAAAGTGCTGGCTGCTAAAGCACTTGACGTAGATTCTAACTCCGTGTCTGAGTCAAAAGGCCAGGTCAGTCCAAACTCGTCAACAAATACGTCAGGTAAAAAGATTGAAGGAAATGCTGATTGCAAAAATTGCAACAAAGAGTGCAAATTTTGTAATACTGTCACGTATCTCAACGGTGAGAAAATTAAAGATCTGACAGCAAAGGTCAGAAGCGTTGAGAATCAGATTCTTGGTCGTGACAAAACAGTTAAAGCTTCAACTGAACGGATAAGAGAATTAACTGCTCAAATTGAAACTGATAAAATTGATCATGACAAAATTAAACAAGAAAATGAAAAGTTGATTCTTGAAAACCGTCAGATTTTTGAAAAATTTGAAAAACTCAAAAGCACAATGAAAGATTGTGATGATCGAAATGGTAAAACTTTTAAAGAAAATGAACACTTAAAAGCAGTGCTTAGAGTAAAAGAAGAATCAATCAACCAACAACTGGATGAAATCGCTAAACTAAAACTTAAATTTCAAGAGGCTGAAATTGAAAATGAGCGAATCCAGTTGAAGCTTAACAGTTACAGCTCAGCAAGTTTTGTTTTGCAACACATTATTCCCAAACCCATTGGGAAAGACAAAGCGGGCGAAGATGTGTATTGTGATGGAACTGGGGTGGGGTTTCATCAAGTTCCACCACCTGTTCTTGATAATTACACTAAAAAGCAGTCTGGGTTGGTTGAAATTGAGGAAGAAAGTGAAGTTAAACTTCCAGAGAACATTGATGTCACGTTCACATCTTCCAATGACGATAGTGTTCAAAATGATATTGTAAAAGGTGTTGTTAAAAATGTGCTAAAAATGGATAGTGACACTACTGAGGAAGATGGGTGTTTCTTGGACAAGTACATTCAGAAACCAAAATCCAAAAACAACTTAAGTGATGAACCGGGTCTTGTGATGTACAAGATGGCTGGATCTGATAAGTTGTATTCGGATTCTGAGTTTCCCATTGAAAATGTTAATGTGAAAAAGTTGACAAATGTGTTCAAATTGATTGAAGTTGAGTTGTCAGAAGTGAACAGTTTGAGTCAAACAAAAAGGCAAATGAATTTTGAGAAAGATAAAGCTTATTACAAAAAGCCTGTTGTTCCACCACGTTTGTATAATAACAATCGAAACAATTGGTCGGGTGGTTATCGGGGTGGTAATAGTTATCAGAAGAAGAGTTTTCAAAACAAAAGATTTGCAGAAAAGAAGGTGTTTGTGAACGGTTCAAGTTCACTTTCTGATGAGGAAAATGAAAATTTTTCAAAATCAAATAAAGAGTTCTTTGAGAAGAGGGCATCACAACCTCAGTCTGAAGGCACAAGTCGAGTTGTTGATACTCGTACATGTTTTAGATGTAACAAAGTTGGTCACATTGCAAGAAATTGTACCAACTCCAAGCCTAAGACTGAAGTTGTTGACAGACAAAAGAAGAAAGTTGATGTGAAGGGTAAAGCACCAATCATTGTTGAGAAAAAGAATGAGAAAAATGACAACATCAAAATGAAAAATGAACCCGTGAAGAAAGTGGTAACTAAAAGTGACAAGTTTTATAAAAGGGTTACTTTATCTCAACAAGTTTGGAAACCAAAAACTGAAATGAAAATTTCAACTTCTGAAGTGAAAAAGGCTGAAGAATCAATTTCGGTTGATTATGATGCAAATTTTCCACCTTTGAAGGCTGAAAATTTCAAAATTCAAATTGCGAGGGTCAAGGTTACACCTCAGGCTGATGAGGCCTGGGTGGACACCATGTTCAACTAAGCAGTTTGAATTGCCGGAGCTTCCTTGATCGCGAAGCATGTATCGGCATCTTTATTGAAATATTTTGAAATCAACTTGTGGTATGTGCAGGATCTTCCAAGAGCCATTTCAAGATGGATCATGGATAGTGGCGCATCTCGACATATGACAGGAAAAACTGCATTGCTGTATGATGTGAGGAATATCAATGGTGGTTATGTGGGATTTGCTGGTCATGAAGGTGGTAGAATTGTTGGTGAAGGAACGTTATCCAATGGGATTGTAACGTTTGATAGAGTTAACTACATCACTGAGCTGGAGAACAATCTGCTTAGTATCTCGCAGATTTGTGACAATATGTATACTACTCACTTCACTGATAAAGAATGTTTAATTTTGAAACCTGGATTTGTTGTTCCTGAAGAATGGATTATCATGCGGGCACCTAGAGTGAATGATTTATATGTGTTAGATATGAGTGTAGCAACTACAACTACTGGTCAAGCACATTGTTTTGTGTCTAGAGCAACTGAGAAAGAATCAAGATTGTGGCACCGCAAGATGGGGCATATTCACCTAAGGAAAATGAATCACTTGGTTCACAATGATTTGGTTTTGGGTGTTAATATAAAAGGTTTTCATCTGGAAGGGGAGTGCATTAGCTGCATCAAAGGCAAGCAGAAGAAAAAGTCACACCCTACAAAGCAAGTCAATTCAGTTTCGAGACCTCTGGAAAGACTTCACATGGATTTGTTTGGTCCGGTGAATGTCAGAAGTATTACAGGAGATTACTACTGTTTGGTCGTTACTGATGATTATTCCAGATTTTCGTGGGTTTCTTTCTTGAAGACGAAAGATGAAACGTATGATAGTTTGATGGCGTTGTTCAGAAAGATTGAGAATTTGTACCAAAGGCATATCAAGAGAATTCGAAGTGATAATGGTACTGAATTCAAGAACAGTAAGATGGAAGAATTTTGTGATGAAAGAGGTATATTGCATGAGTTTAGTGCTCCGTATACTCCGCAGCAGAATGGAGTTGCAGAACGCAAAAACCGGACACTAATCGAGACAGCTAGAACTATGCTTGCAGATTCAAAGTTACCGATAAATTTTTGGGCTGAAGCTGTTTCTGCCGCATGCTATACGCTCAACAGGGTTCTCACTGTCAAGAAGTTCAACAAAACATGTTTTGAGCTAATCAATAACCGCAAACCGAATTTGAAGTATCTAGAACCGTTCGGGTCACCCTGTACAGTTATAGAGCCTCATGGAAAGTTTGGTCCGAAGAGCATTGAGGGAATATTTGTTGGTTATGCAAATCCGTTGCGACGTGTCTTCGTTCCAAGTGAGAAGCGGATTATTGAAGCTTCAAACATTGAATGTCAAGGTTATACTATGCCGCCGCAGAATCCTGGAGATTCATGGCGTTATCATTATGATAAACTGTGGGATTCGTTTGACATGAGAGAAGAATCAGAGGATAATGAAGATTTCTTTGATGAGTTGGATATTTTGCGTGAATATGAGTCACAGCTAAGGTTCCCAGCTGAGTATTCTAGAAGACCACAGAAAACTTCAAATGATGATGAAGCAGGTCCAAGCAATGCTGGTGAACATGATGATGTCCAACAGAATGAAGTTGCTCAGGATAATCAGTCGGCTCAGAATGATAATCTAGAAGCTGAAAACATGCCAGTATTTGATCATGGTGATTCAGATTCTGAGGGGGAGCAAATTCAGATTTCAAGTCAAACAAACCAAGTTGGTGAACAAGATGCAGAGCAGAATGTTACTAATCTGGAGGGAAATGTAGATGTTCCAAGCGAAGTGATGCCGCGAACTTTTTCATATCATCCATAGGAGTTGATCATAGGAGAATTGCAGACAGGCGTTCGCACTCGAAATCAGATTGATAAAGGGCTTACATGTTTTTATACAAAAGTTGCTCCTTTGCAAACTGAATTCTCATTGAGTTGTTTTATCTCGCAGGTTGAACCAAGAACTTTCAAAGAGGTGCTTACTGAAGACTCTTGGATCAATGCAATGCAGGAGGAACTTAGTCAATTCGAGAAATTGGGAGTGTGGAAGTTAGTTGATTTGCCGGATGGTCTGTGAAAGATTAATACCAAGTGGGTGTTCAAGTGCAAGAGGGACGATAGAGGAGTTGTTATAAGAAATAAAGCTCGACTTGTTGTTCAGGGATTTAGTCAACAGGGGGGGATTGATTTTACTGAAGTCTATGCTCCTGTAACACGACTAGAGGCAATCAGAATTTTCCTAGCATTTGGTCTTGGAAAAACTTCAAAGTTTATCAGTTGGATGTTAAATCGGCGTTTCTTTATGGGAAGGTTAAAGAGGAGGTTTATGTCGGTCAGCCACCGGGCTTCACCGATCCAATCCATAAAAACAAGGTCTACTTGTTAGACAAAGCGCTGTATGGTTTACACCAGGCCCCGAGAGCTTGGTACGAGACTTTGTCTCAACACCTACTAGCCAACAAGTTTATTCGTGGAAAAGTGGATGCCACTCTCTTCACTAAAGAGGTCGATGGTCATCTTCTGATAGTTCAGATTTATGTGGACGATATAATCTTTGGGTTGACAAATGAAAGTCTATGCAAAGATTTTGAATCAGTGATGAAGCAAAAGTTTGAAATGTCATTAATGGGGGAGATGAAATTCTTTCTGGGTTTACAAGTTGAACAACTTCCTGAGGGAATTTTCATTCATCAGTCAAAGTATGTTCATGATATTCTAGAGAAATTTGGGATGTCAAGTTCTACTCCAGCTGCTACCCCACTTGCAACAAATCATGGGATTCACCCAGATCTCACCGGAGACAGGGCTGATGAAACGTTTTACCGTTCCATGATAGGTTCTTTAATGTACCTAACTGCTTCACGTCCTGATATCATGTACCCAATGTGCCTCGCAGCAAGATTTCAGTCTAACCCGAGAGCATCGCATTTGATCATTGTGAAGAGGATATTGCGCTACCTGAAAGGAACTCCTTCATTGGGGTTGTGGTATCCTAGGAAATGCGACTTTACGCTCGAAGGGTATTCCGATTCGGATTTCGGATGCTGCAAAGTCAATTCAAAATCAACAACTACAGGATGCCAGTTCTTTGGTCCTAGATTGGTTACCTGGCAGTGTAAGAAACAAACGTCTGTGGCGTTATCTACATGTGAAGCGGAGTATGTTTCTGCTAGCAGTTGCTGCTCTCAGATCTTGTGGATACAGCAACAGATGCGCGACTACGGTTTGCAGTTTCTTAACACACCTCTTTTTGTTGATAATGAGGCCGCTATAAATATAACAAAGAATCCAGTACATCACGCTAAAACTAAACACATAGAAATTCGTCATCACTTTATTCGTGATTGTTTTGAGAAAAAGTTGATACGAATTGAGAAAATCCACACTGACGAACAGAAAGCTGATTTACCTACCAAAGCTTTTGATAAAAATCGGTTTCAATATTTGTTAAAATTGAATGGTATGAAGCTTCTTTCGGTGTCGGATGGAATTGTGGGCGTTGATGAAAGTACTGTTGCGGATGAAGACGAGAAACAATCTGCAATGGTTTGTCGATTTTTTACTTGTTTTGGTATTTAGGGGGAGTAGATATTTGTATATAGTTTATATTTTCAGAAAATACAAAAACAGTAAAAAATGCAAAAATACAAAAACATGATAAAATCTAAAAAAGAGCTTGTGTTTATAGGGAAAATGATAGTACATCGGCTAGACGATTACAGTATGCTAAAGATTTGTAAAGTATAAATGAGTTAAACAGTCTCACTGATGATGTGTCGATAGGTTTTCGCACATTTAGTAGATTTATTCGGGATATAAATCTAAATTCAAACTTGTGAATTTGTGGGGAACACTACTTGGATATATAGGTAACCCCTGAAATCTCGTTTGAAAGGTCTCATAATCTGATATACTAGGTTTTTATACTCAATGATGTCTGGGGTATTATTCCGGGACTTCTGCTGAACGGTGGTTCTGACCTAGTCCTTGGATAATACTTTCTGCAATGCTTGAAATATAGCATAAACCCTCAGCATGCCGATGAAACAATAAAATTGATAGTCGCTGCTGTTGTAAGCAAAAAGATCCTCTAAAGGGGACATACCGTAAAGTCGAAGCTGATATCTCTCTGCGTATACGGAAGTATCGACCTGAGATCCCTCGGCCCTCGCATACCTAATTTATATACAGATATCATTGTAGTATACTCATCTGTAAGACTGATTATTGGGATTCTGGATACGGAAGTATATTCAAGAGGTGAGACACATGAATGAACTAAGTTCATAATTCATCTAATTCGTATCCTGAGTAAATTGAAATTTGTGTGGGAATTTAAGATGGATCAGTATATCGACAATCGAGGTGAATTGTTTAAGTCTGAGTATGAAATGAAGCTTAACGGTACTTGTGATTTGTCTGAAAAGCTGATATGATTCCCTAACACGCTCACCAAAAATTTGTTTGTAAATAGTTTACTTTGTTTACTTTCTGCAATTTAAGTTTTCTGTATTTCATTTCTTAGTTTAGAACACTTTGATAAAATCCAAAAAGATTTTATTTCTGCTTTATTTTCTGACAAACCAAAGTGGAGAGTTGATTGTTGGATTCTTAGTTGTTTGAAGCAGATGCAGGAGATTCTGGACTGAAGAATGAGGAGAGCTTACTTTGATGAAGTTTGAATTTTTGGAAAGTCAAAAACAAGTTCATTAACTTGATACTTGTTATTTTTAGAAAATGCTTGAAAATGTTTTTAAAATCAGTTTGATTCGTCAAAAGATCAACCAAGGTCATTAAATTGAACTTGGTAGATTAATCAAGTGATCAGGGTCATTAACTTGGACCTGAATACTTGAGTGGATTGTTAAAACTGATTGCATTTGTGATTTATTGTTGAAAAGATAGAATTGTAATGATTATTGGTTGAGTAACAGGATTGGACTTCATTATTCCCAACGGAAGCAAATTGTCAAAGCTTGAACCAGATATCTCAGATTCTAGCATAGTGAGAGGGGGAGTCTGTGAAAGGGGGAGTCTGGATCAACGGTCAAAGGGGAGATTGAAGTTTTAAAGTTTGAAGATAAAGATTGAAGAGAGTTTTTACAATGTTTGAAGAATGATAAAGACAAAGACTTCATCAACATCCAAGGGGGAGTCTGTTGGTGCACTAAATGTCTGTTGATTACATCTTAATCAAGTCTTGTGTCTAGATAGGTTGAATGAACACACAATAGGATTTAAATTAGGGTTTTACATGTTTAACTAGTAGATTTCGCTTGAAAATGGTTATGTTTGGTTCAAGCGAAATCAACACAGGAGATTTCGCTTGAAATAGCCTGTTACAAGTTCAAGCGAAATCTTAAGGTCTATATATAGGTTAGTGTGTTGTTCATTTGGTAGAGACTTGATCATTGTGAGTGAAACGAAGTGCTGCCGGATTTGTATCAGATTACATTGTAAAAGCACGAAAATCAATCAGAAAAGAAAGATTAAAAGGAAACTAGCTGTTATGACTTTGATTACGTTGATTCCGCCTTCGTACTCAAAGATGAACTGCCTTAACTGACGTTTCAAGGTCGTAAAACGGTCCAACAAATCAGAATCAGGATCAGGGCCCCTAAAACTCAGGGGAGGTATTCCCTACTCGACGATTATCCATATATCTCGCTGTCTAAAACAAATTTCGAGAAACCGTCGACTCACCTAAACTCCAAACACACGTGGCAAGCCTATAGTAATTTCATGTCCCTTGCGCACCGTAAGGGATAAGGCTTACGGTGCGTAAGGCTGGTCAAATTTTGTGTATAAATAGCAGAGTCTGGGACTTGATTTATGGCGTTCGTTCGACGAAGAAATTCGTTATACACGATGAGTTATAATAGAAACAGTCTCAAAATCACTAATTAGTATAGCGGGGTGCTGCTACGATGCCGGGTATTAACTCGATCGCTGCTACGATTCAATGTTCGATCGATTGAAACTATCCAATGGATGTTTTAGTACTATCCTTTGTCATTAGTCGTGATTCCGACAGGATGTTTGAGTACCACCCGAACTCGGGGAATACTTTGTCATTCGTTGTGAATCCGATGGATGTTTAAGTGATTGTACTTTGTCATTCGTTGTGAATCCAATGGATGTTTAAGTGATTGCACTTTGTCATTCGTTGTGAGGGTTTTAATCTCGTGAGTTATCGTAAATGCTGTATTAGTTACTTACCTAGTTCGTGTGCACTAGGTTACAAGGCTAAATCAATAGGCTAAGCTCTGCCTGTATCTGCAATATATCAAGGCTTATCTGTAGATTAAACTTTGCCCGTATGAATCTGCATGCTTATAATGTGAGTCATTCTCTTTTTATCAAATTAAGAAATATTGTTTTATGTAATTGGATTTATCCCTTATTAAAGCTACCTTTGTAAAACATGGGTTTATCCCATTTATTTAATAAATAAAATCTGGTGCTTTCTAAACTCTGATATTTTTCCTAACTCACGGTCCTGATGAAATTTCCGCTGCAACATTTTTCAAAATAATCACCGGTACCACGGGCTGTTCGCGACTCCCGATTCCGTCCAGGGTGGGTCGGGGGTCGTGACAATATCCTATGAAATATTATTTAGTTTAAGACTTTAATCTCTTTTACCTAATTATAGATAATTGAGAGAGATAAAAGAGATATCCTTTTAATTTTAAATGGTTGATAAATATGATTATGAAACATAAACGTTACTGATGATAAAAAGAGTCATAATCTATACATATACGTTACTGGTGATAAAAAGAATCATACTAGATTATTTATTATTTAAGATATAGATTCTATTAAATAATTTATTTAGAAAATATACCATTAAATATTAATCAAAATCTAAAATTACTCAGAAGTTAACCCGTGTAATACACGGGGTTTTTTTATGATATAATTTTTTTTTATTATTTACTGTACAAAATTACATTTATTGAAGATATAACTTTTTGATTATTTACTATACCAAATTACATTTATTCAACCCGTATAATACACGTGGTTTTTAAAAGATATAGTTTTTTATTATTTGGCATATAAAATTAGATTTATTCAATCCGTACAATACACGGGGTTTTTTAAGATATAATTTTTTTTATTATTTGATGTATAAAATTATATTTATTCAATCAGTACAACAACATACGTGGTTCTTAAAGATATAACTTTTTTTATTATTTAATAAATAAAATTACATTTATTTAATCCGTCTAATAAACGAGGTTTTTAAATAGACATTGTTTTATTATTTAGTATATAAATTTATATTTATTCAGCCCGTGTAATATACGGGGTTCTCACCTAGTTATTATTAAAAGCAACTCGATTTTTAGATTTATTACTTACATTTTCATCTATTGGCATCTTAGATATTCTAGTTGATTCAAGTCATATATACATTTTAATCGTTTTGAGTGGATGTACTAAATAATATTTGTAGGTTTTAAGTCATATATACCTTTTAACCGGGTTTTTTTTTTTTTTTTTCAGGATTTCATCTTCGTCTTGTATTTCACCTTGGTCTTCGTCTGATTGGAACTCTTGCCATCTATCTACGTTAGATTGCAACGTGTGTCCTCGATCTCCTTCATATTGCAACTCTTGTCCTTGATCTTTGTTAGATGGCAATTCATGTTCTTGACCATGACCTTGGAAATCACTTTTGTATCGATACTGTTGGATTAATCTTGATCAATTTGGGTTTTATAATTAATGTTTATCTAATTTGTTAGAGTTCCATAATTATAGGTATTGTTTAATATAAATGGATGATTTAGGGTCATTATAATGTTGCAATGTGTGGTATTTGTTCATGGTAAAATAAAAGTTGTTGGAATAATATGGCTAAATTGGAAATGAAAATGAATTTTTAGTGCGGAGCAAGAGGAGACCATGGAACATTTATTTACAGCTTGTATATTCTAGAATCGGGTTAGGATGAGTTTTAGTGCTTGGTGTGATATACCTGCGATATACATCTTCTCGGCTAAAGATCTTATGGAAGTGCACGAATTCTTACAATTGGGGAAGAAAGCAAAGAAGACCATACATGGCCTTATTATTATCACATGTTTGTGTATCTGGAAAAGAAGAAACCAGTTGGTTTGTCAAAATATAAAACATAGTCCGCAAGAGGTTTTGGAGGAAGTCATACCTGAAAGCTTTGTTTGGTTAAAGAATAGGTTTTCTTATATATCCATCCGTTGGGAGCAATGGTGTAGATCCCCATTGTATATGTTGTAATTTTTTTTGCCTTATACCCGGTTGGGTCGTGAGCGCTTTTATATGTATTTGCCTTTTGCCCATTTGGGTCGTGTTTAAGGAAGTTTAATTTTCAAAAAAAAAAAAGTAAAATAAAAGTTGTAACTAATGGTTAATTACATAAATCGTTGTGTTTGTGTTATTTTCTCAATCTAATTGTTCCAACAGATACTCATGTGTGCATCCTCGTTCTCCTTCGATTGATATGAGTATATATAACAATAACGTTATGTTCCTCAATTTGTACTTCATCAACCTCTTGATTGGGTAATTTTGATTTAGTGTCATAAACCTCTAGAACGTGTGGTTTTGATTGCACTATACTGCGTGACTTTGTTCGATTTTTTTCTATGTAATTTTGTGAATAACACGGAACTAATTTTAGGTTTATTTGTTTGGTTTATGTTTCAACCATAAGGGTTAATCTTCTTAATCCTTCCTGAGCTAAGCTGAGATCCTTCCTGCAAAACAATCAACACCCCGTTAAGCTCGTTAAGAGGGGAATATAGGGGTTTCCCTCTTAACCACTCTTCGGCGTGAGAATAAGTATTTGTTTTGAGGAAATAAGTGTGTGTTAAGAGTGAGAGAGTAGAGAGCAGATGGTTTAACCTGTACATAAAGGTCCATATTTATAGCCGGAGTAGTGTAGAAGGAGATGGGCTGATGGGTCTTGGGCCTTGAGGCGACAACAAGGAATATCCCTTTTGTCTCTTCTGTGACGACCGTTAGTGTTTCTAGAAGGTCGTTGGTGCTGGCGCACCTTGATTGGAGCCACGTGTCCGGGTTGTCGTCCTTGTTGTCCCTCTGACATCAGTAGGTGAGTGGAGATCATGGGGCAGTTGTCGCCGTCCTCTGATTAGTGCCACGTAGGCGTCCTTGTGTAATCTTTGTCCCTAGCACGATTGTTAATCGTGGAGCACGATAGGATACAGCCTGTTAGACGCTGATTGGCTTACTCCTCTGCCACTCGTACCTTTCGTGTTTCCTTGAATGAACCTGCACCGTTACCCTCGCGCGGCCTCTGGTGTGTATCCAATCGGCCGGCACAAGGTCTATGGATCAAGGACTTTCATTCAGGATGCTAAGTGTAGAATCTGAGTTTCAACCTGCTTGGGCCTCACGCGCTACTTGGGCTCTGCCTATTTAGTCCGCGCGGAGTCTGTAGGTTTGTCAGATTGATGTATTAGGAGTATGGTTCTGCGCACGACCTGATTGGTCTGCGCGCGACCTGATTGGTCTGCGCAGCTTTTTGGGACCATACCCCTTCATTTTGATTGAGGTTTCAAAAAAAATCCAAAGGGTAACTAAATCGAAAAAACGTTACCCCTTGTTACACTCTATATCCGGCCGTGACCGTTGTACTCTTGGCTGCCTTTGCTGGATATCACAATGAAGTTAAGCTTGAACGTTCGTCCACCGTTTATATTTGCTTTAATTTTCTCAACCATGCCTTTGACACTTATCCTTACAGTCTTACGTGATCGAATTGTATCCCAAAGTGGTCTATTGTTGGATCTACACATATCGGCTTGTTCTTTTCAAACATTCTTCATAAAGCTAATGAGCTTTCTTATGTGTTATCTTTATATGTATATATCCTATATTTAGTTCGTTCATCTTATGCAGGGGCGAAGCTTAATGGGGGCGGGGGGGGGGACGTCCGCCCCCCGGGATTTTTCGCTCAGTAGTGTTATATATGTAGTTTTCGTATAGAAATTTGTGGGTATATACGTTTTCACCCCCCCGGTTCTATAGAAATTTTTGGGTATATATGTTTTCACCCCCCCGGCCGAAAAATCCAAGCTTCGCCACTGATCTTATGGTCATAATTCACCATTCACCAGTAGCATAACCCAGTTGGTATGTTGTTTAGGTCCATGGTTAGAATTGATTGAAATCCCATATGTGTTATGGCAGAAACCGAGTTATAATTTCACCAAGTTTCTTGTTAAGGAAGTCGAGTCATAGCATGTTATGATGAAATACTAACCATGGCTCACTAAATCCTAGTATCCCAACATGATCCACCAGAATTCGGAGATTGAGACCCAACACGGTCTTCTACAAGGCTTGTCTTCTCGCCTCTTGATTCACCTATTCACTTGCTCAAATTAATAAAATGGGAAAACGTCCACCGTCATCCACGGTGACAGTCCATCCTCCATTCGTTCGGACAGTTACACTAGAGGCTGAGCACATGGATCAACGACATGCTATATGTAGAGTAGCATGCAGTATTATATCATTTAGAGACAATACGTCAAGATGCACAAAATCTACTATCATCCAGATTCCAGCTACCAAATAACTCAAAAAGGGGGGTCGAGTCAAATTGGTCTTATAAGCTGTGGAGGGCTTGAGTCATGGTTCTCAACAGGCCCACCGAGCTTAACCGGACAATTCCTATTAGCAGGGTAGGTTGGCCATTTGTTGATTGGGTTAGAAACCACGGATACATGTATAAATAACTGATGGTGTAGAGATCAAACACTAATGTATAAATAACTGATGGTGTAGAGATCAAACACTACAAAGAACCGAAAACATCAACGGTTTATGCTTACAGGCTGTCTTGTATAACAATCATGATTACGAGCTATGTTCTATATATTTGAAACTAAGCAAACTACACAAAAGCATAAAATAGTCTGGAGATTAAAAAACCAACTAAAATGGCAGATTAACATACCACGTTACACACGGAAATATCTCACGCCACTTTAGTAGCGCTTATTATATCCCTGTGAAGGTTGCTGATCCCATAATGGCACGAAACCTGGAACACAGCAATAATTTTAGGTTTGACCAGTTTGACTTGTTATCAAGAAAATGCATAATGGATATCATGTCGAGCATATGAACACATAGTAACAGCTTTTTAAGTAGATAAACAAACTATATTACCAATGAAATTAGAGTTTTGGCATACTTATCGGTATTTCTCCCAATGACATATATATCGACTCATCATCACCAAGCATTCCCTGAGAAAAAAAACATCAACACAGGTACTTTAGCAGTCCACAACATGAGAACTGAGATACAAAATTAAACATGCATACCGAAAACGATCCGGAAATAATTTGATCTGTTAATACCATAACCATTGACTGACACGCATTACTTGACAATAAGCTTTAAAGGATTAATTTCTCCATAAAGAAAGTGAATAACATCCTACACAGTTACTGCATCAATCGTCTATGCCATTTCAAACAAAAGTCATCAATGTGTATTCACGTTGATTCATAGCTGTTAATATCGGATAGCGGACGACAGTGACAAGCTACCTATACCCTACATAGTGATAACGATGAAATAGCGGCGGCTATTTTATGTTTAGCGATACACTAGAAGAAAATTTTAGAAATTTTTTATATGTATATTATATCCAAATATGCTGTTTTTATATGTATATTTAACAAAACACATATAAGCATGCTATTTTATACGTATATTATATCGCTATTTATATTAACACAAAAAAACCTACAATCCTGCTATTTTCCCGATCTGGAGGCGCCAAAATCAACTAGCGACACATAAGCGCTTTGTTACGCTATTCACTATAGTGCTCGCTAGGAGCGCTATTAACAAATATTGTTGATCAAGAAAATAAGAATATACCTCTTCATTTGGGAGGCTCATTTCATTATGCATCGAATTAACTCCCGTTGATACAGAAGAATTAGGAATATCAGGATCTAATAACTCGGAAATCATAAGCCCGTAACCATCTTGGGGGATGTCACTGACCCTCTGCATACTGTCTGGAAAGCTCTCAAGATCCGTAAATATAGCTTCCTCCCTATATATTTATAAAATATCCACATTTCGTTAATGCAATGTCATTTACCTAATAATCTAATATACCAAAAAAATAAATATAAATTCTGTTAAAACAAAATACATGCACTTGCCTCCGCTCTGAGTTATTGTTGTCGGTGTCGTTGTCATTATCATCGTCCTCTTGCATGGAATCACAATCCAAATCAATGACCTCAACGCCTTTTCCATGTCGATCAGTCATATGACAACTATTATTCATGGTCAAGTCAAAGTCAGCAGACACCGGTTCTTGCTTTGCTTGTACGAGTGACGAAAAACCCGCGACTGAATTGGTATCATGATTATCACCACGTACATCAGAAACTTCCATTGCATTGAGGTCACAAATCTTAAAAGAACTAGGAAAAAGCTGTTTTTCTTCAGCGTATGAGTTGCACGGTTGAGTGATTCCCGCCGTACCTTCTTGAGACGACGCTTGGTCTCGTGAGCTCGAAATATGAAAGAATTCATCCGCCTGAGGGTTTACGGGGGCCCACTCTCTCGGTTTCTTGCTTGCTTCTGTGCTATCGTCGTCTTGCATCGGTCGTTTATCGCCTACACCTAATAAAGCGGAGCTGCTTCGAGTATTATACCCGTGTTGTCCGTCACTTAGTTCTTGATCTGAAACGGAAGATCCTAGAGGAAACGATAACGATCGTGTGTGTAACCCTTGTCCAAATTCGTATTTATGATCATCTTCAGACGGGACTTGTTCAATCTTCATCTCCGGTTCATGGTTTGATACTTGATTTTCATCATCCTGTTTGTTCCTGTTTTCATCTCCGGAAATCAACACCGGATCACTTTTTGAGCCCTTAAGAGTCACAGAAGAACGCGTTCTGGTGGGTATTTTGTTAAACCTGATTAGCGTTAGCAGATCACTACTGTTATTGTTTGACGTCTTGTTGTCATCCTCCTCAGGTGGATTTTCTTCAACAACCGGTTTCTCAGGCTCGGGGTTACTGTCATCCATCGCCACGTCATCCGTACTCACGTTTACATCCTTTAACCCGTCGATTCTCTCCTCGGAAACTGGGGTCTTGACGCTTGCATTTTCATCAGGCGATTGATCTTGTTGGTTCGTGTTTCCCGTATCCACGTTACCCACATCGTAACTTTTCGATTCCAAATCACCAGATACCGGCTTTTGGTCCTCACTTCCACCATCTTTACCAACTCTTTGTTCTTCCGAAACACCCGAAACAGAATCACCATCCCCTTGTTTATCCGACAAACCCTTAACCTTTTCCAACAACGAATTACTCCGGTTTACCTCACGGTTCACTTCAACCGCAGCGTTTTTAAAAGACCCCAACGCTCTTCTACCCCTATAATCATCAGGAAACCTTCTCCTATCCGAAACACTATCTCCTCCACCGCTTTGATTCTTCAAATTACCGATTTGCCACTTACCATTACCCGAATTCGGTGGAATCAAACCCTTGGAAACCAAATACTCAGTTGCCAATTTCCCTGCTTCCATAAACACATCTATCCTACGAGGCGGAGGCGGCTGCCCCCTACCAAAACCACCGCGGTTGTAGCTCCGGTAACCCGCCCCACCCGCACCACCGGCAGCTAAACCACCCCCTCCGAATCCGGTTCCGGTTCCAATCGGATTAGACCTATATCCATTAGCAGGATTACGATGCCTTTGCATAACTCTCTGAATATCTAACCCTAATTAACAAGCTATATTTGACCAATTGAAGTCAACAGAGTCCTAGAGAACAACAAAAAGTCAAAATCAGCACGTAACAATTGAGCACACAAAGTTAGAAACATATAAAGGTATAAAACAGCTCAATTACTAGAACAAATTGAATTAAACGCTATGGATCTCAGATCGATTGCAGAAAGTAAATTAAATTGATGAATTGGGTGGACAGAAATTAGTATTAGAAAAGTGGTTGACTGACGTACGTACCTGTGAGGGGAATTGGGGGAAATTGGTTGCAGCAGCATGGGGGCGGCGTTGCGGTGGTGAAGGAGGGAGGATCGGCGTTGACACGGCGGAGAGAGAAAGGGAGTAGAAGTGTGTGTTTGGTCGGATATTTTAATGGAGGCTAATTTTCAGGAATGAAATAAAGGGATGGTTTTAAAAGATGAAAAAGATTAATCATGGGCTTGCATTTATACCTTCAAAACAAAACGTGTATTTTAGGTTTTTTGTTGTATATTATTCCAGAATCATAAGAAAGTTTATTTTGTATAGAAAACAATAGTATTATGATATGTTGCAAAATTTAAAATAAAGAGAAAGGGTATTTTAGTCAATCGTATCATTTATTCTTCCTTCTTCCCCCAGTAACTTCAAAACCCACCATTTTCAAAACCCACCATCTTCAACCTTTTCTTCACTTACTATCTCAATAATCACTACATTATAGTGTGATTTTCGTCACCAATCAATGATTCAAACACCCGATCAACGTGTTTTTCAGCTTTTTTTTAAGAAAACCCAGTTTAATTTCATACAAAATCTCGTTTTTTCCGGTGATTTTGAAGATAATCACTCGACCCGTTCGATTCGATCGCTGATAAGTGTTTCAATCATTCAAATTTCGTCAATCGTTGAAGGAATCGGCTTCGATCCATGTAAGAAATTCTTTAATTTCATTTTTATGATCTAGATTTTTGTTTTTAGGCCATTGCGTTTTACGATCTTGACGGGGGTCCGGGGGCAACGCCCCTGGGAGCAGGGTCCAAGGGGCGGCAGCCCTTGGCTGGGGTCGAGCTTTAATAAAAACGCATCAGAAAATTTAATTTTCCAGAAATTGCCTCATTTTCGTAGACAGTTTCTGGTTCTGTGAACAGCAGTTTCTTTTGTGTTTTCTGCTCATTGCGTTTTAGAAATAAAACATTTTTGAAGTGTTTTTAGTCATTGCGTTTTAGGTAAACACATTTTTATGTATTTCAGTTCATTGCGTTTTAGAGAGAACAACTTCTTTTGTGTTTTTAGGCCATTGCGTTTTAGAAATAAGACATTTTTATGTGTTTTCTGGCCATTGCGTTTTAGAAAAAAGACATTTTAAGTGTTTTCTGGCCATTGCGTTTTAGAAATAAGACATTTTTTTTGTGTTTTTGGTGCATTGCGTTTTAGGTAAAAACACATTTTTATGTGTTTTCAATCCATTGCGTTTTAGAAAGTACACTTTCTTTTGTGTTTTTAGGCTATTGCGTTTTAGAAAACAGACATTTTAAGTGTTTTCTGGCCATTGTGTTTTAGAAATAAGACATTTGTTTGTGTTTTTTGTGCATTGCGTTTTAGGTAAAACACATTTTTATGTGTTTTCAGTCCATTGCGTTTTAGAAAGTACACTTTCTTTTGTGTTTTTAGGCTATTGCGATTTAGAAATAAGACATTTTTAAGTGTTTTCTGGCCATTGCGTTTTAGAAATAAGACATTTCTTTGTGTTTTTTGTGCATTGCGTTTTAGAAAAAGTCATTTTTTTAACTTTATTTTTTCATTGCGTTTTACGCAACTGGGTTTTTTCCATTGCGTTTTACGCAACTGGGTTTTCAATTTTTTTTTCGAAAATATAGTAATAGTATACTCGTTTTAAAGATAAAAAAACGCTCGTTTTTTTGGTGCAATTTTTATGAAAAAGTTATTAACGTTTAAAAAATGGGGGGGGGGGGGGAATTGGACGAGAGAAAACTATTGTCCGGGATTGACTACAATGCCCTTACACAAACTCACGCGCCTCTTTTATTCCCTCATTTAATATTGGCCCTTGATTAAATCAATTGATGGTCAAGATTACTTCCTAGCCTTCCTAGCCAAATAAACTTCCTATTATATCTTAACCCTATTATTCCATATATAAATAAGCAACTTATATGTGTATCATGACTTGTACCTTGTGTTTAGGGAGTGTTTAAAAAAAAACTTGATTTTTCACTTTTAACCCAAACATTTCATATTTTACATTTTAACCCCTTTTCATTTTTTTACTTTTAACCCAAAGTTTTCCATATTTTCTAATTTAACACAACACTTTATTATTTACGACTTTCGTACCCCATACTTTTTATCTTTCGCAAGTTTTTCGTTTTACGTTTCGTTCTAAATTTTGCGAGTTAACATGTCGTAGCGTGCATGTGAGGTTCAACGTTTTCGCTCTATTTTTTCATATTTGACAGACCCGTCACAACGCGTCCATTTTTTCCCCTTTTGAAAAATTCGCCGCAACGGGCGGGTCGTAGATCGACTAAGTTATTATTTTCTACGTTTTACGTTTCTGGTTAATTTCTTCGCATTAAGACACTGTAACGGGTATGCGAGGTTCAACGATTTTAGTCTGCTTTTCGTTCAGTGTAATTTTTACCATTTTATCTATTTTATTTTTACGATGTTGAGAGTCGATGTGGTTGTGGCATTGGTGCTACTTGGCACGGTTTTACGAACGTTTTTAACCTATTAATTTTTTTTACTAATTTTTTGTTTCGGTTTACCCCTATACTTCCTTTACTTAAAAACTATTTTTTACGTGCATATTTTATGTACGGGTATGTGTAAATATGATTTCTTCTGCATTCCGACGTAAACTTTATTTATAGCCGAATCAAGTCAAATATAATACGATTTCCTTTAAAGAAACCATTTTTACGTACATATTTCTATGTACATTTTCGTATAAATTCAAGTTGTTCTACGTTTCGCTGTAAACTTTTTTGGGAAATGATTCAGGTCAAATATAATATGTTTTCGTGTTTATTTTATATATGTTTCGTAAAGTTTGTTTCGAACCGAGTGCAGTCAAATTATGGTTTCTTTTTCTACCTTTTTTTCGAAAGCTCTAATTAATCCCTTTCTATTACATGTGCATATTTTCCTTCATACCCGTTACGTTTTCTTTGTATAAGTTGGGTCACATATAATACGTTATGATTGTTTGATATGAATTCCATTTACTTTACGTTTGATCCAATCACAATGCTTATACAAGTTACACTGAGTTCAACTGGATACATCGAAATGTGTGTTTTCATATGGTTAATGCATCATATAACGTTTGGACTAATCCATTCAATATTTACGATGTACCCGCGCCGCAACGCGGGCGGGTCTTAACCCTAGTTGTATATAACTAATAACTTGTCCGTACCATGTTGCGTCGTTGAAACATAAAGTAACTTGAATATATATCGTTTGATTAAAACATTTTATATTTGACCCGACTGGTTTCTGAAAAATATTTACGTCGAATCTTAGACCAACTGAAAACGTACATAATAATAAGCACGAAAACGTATTATATTTGACCCGAATCTTTTATGGAAAAAAATAAAATTTACGTCAAAACATAGACTAACCGAAAACTTATATAGTAAAAAAGCATAAGAACATGTTATACTTGACCCAACTCATTTTCGAAAGAATTTACGTCGAAACGTAAATCAACTTGAATGCATACTGGCATGTATATAAAAAACATGTAAAACTCGATTACAAAGTCTTTAGAAAGTTAAGCGGTTGCAAGTGTCAATGCTGAAAGTTAAAGGGTAAAAGTATTCAAAAAAATAAAAAATAAAAATAAAAAGCTTCAAAGAATTATTCACACTAAGTTGCTAATTGTAATATATAAAATAAAATAATAATGGGTATATTTATCATACAAAGTCTTCTAAATCTAGGAAGGGAGATCGCAAAATATAACACAATGCTGAGAAATATAACACAATATCGAGAAAAAAAGACACGCTGAGTCGCAAAAAACTCAAT
This sequence comes from Helianthus tuberosus, assembly GCA_030545235.1. Lineage (NCBI taxonomy): Eukaryota > Viridiplantae > Streptophyta > Magnoliopsida > Asterales > Asteraceae > Helianthus > Helianthus tuberosus. The sequence continues at coordinate 57,690,201 of CM060415.1, read as the reverse complement.
CAATCAATCAACCAACGAAACCTAGTGGATCCCACTCATAGCGAAGCTATTTGTAGGGTCTGGGGAGGGTGAATGTAAGCAAACGTTTCCCATATTCCTAGGGATAGATGAACTGCTTCCAGAGAAATCCCATCTCCAGAACAAGCAATAGACGAACAATCAACATGTGTGCAAAACAAATCATCATGATATTCAGTAAATCCCACCAATAGCAAAGCTAAGGTAGGGTCTGAGGAGGGTAGATGTAGACAGCCTTACCTCTACCCAGTAGGAATAGAGAGGCTGCTTCTAGTGAGACCCCCGACTCGATTAGTTTTGTATCAAGCCTTGGACCTAAGACACATAACACTCAAACAATCGGGACAGAGACTGATTGGTGCATGTACCGCCGTGTCTTTCAGCTATCAACATCACCACATGATGCATGATTAACCATCTGCCGCTTTTAACGTTATTTTCACGAAATTAGTAAAATAACATTAAAGTTAGTACCATTTCACTTTTGCCCCCCGAACGCCCACACATATATAAATTATATGTGCACACCGCAAGTGGGGCAACAAATAAATTAATCAAACAAAAGAGAACCATTGATATCGAAATAGTGGTGCAGGGCCACAGTATCAATGTCGAAAGAAAAAAGACACAATGAGTCGCAAAAAAATCAATCAATCAACCAAACCTAGTGGATATCACTCTAGCAAAGCTATTTGTAGGGTCTAGTGATGGTGAGATATAAGCAAACATTTTCCCTATTCGTAGGAATAGAAAGACTGCTTCTAGAGAGACCCCGGCTCCAGAACAAGCAACAGACTCACAATCAACATGTGAGCAAAATAAATCAATCAATCAATCAAAAGAGAACCATCAATATCAAAACAGTGGTCCAGGGCCACAATATCAGTATACAATATATATATATATATGAAAAAATACTAATTATGTATAGGGTTGGGTTATATGGATAACCCCATCTTTTTGAGAAAACCTTGAAAACCCAACCTCATCCATTGATTTTGTTTCATCCAAGTAGATCAATGACCCTCATTTGTTTAGAGGATTATTGCCTTTAAAAACAATATAATAGTCCATGCTAGTACAAGTTAAGGGCAATATGGGTAATGAAAAAGCAACTTTATTGACTTTGGAAAACACAGAACGTGACTTTTAAATTTGGAAGTACCATCAAATCACCATAAAAGCTTCTCTTTCTCTTACCTCTTTCTCTTTCCCATTTCTTCTTCCCTAATCTTGAAGACAAACAAACAGGAGAAACAACCACCACCAGCAACCACCTTCTCCAAGAGAAACAAACAACCACCACCAGCAACCACCTCCTCCGGCGAAACTCATCAGACTTCTTCTCCGACCCTCTCTCTCCTCAATAAACAACCACCACCAGCGACCACCTTCTCTAGCGAAACTCACTAGACTTCTTCTCCGGCCCTCTCTCTCCTCTCGGTTTAATTCCACACACACTCACCAGAGTTTACGTGGATGAAACGCCGCCGTTTCAGCCGACACCTTTTCCTTTATCTACATATTAAATTTCTAGTTGTGTTTTTTTAATCCTAGTTTGGTTAACTTTTTGTGTTAAATATTGAACCATAAATTAGGGATGTTAGGTCTGTGAATTCGGATAATGATTTGCCACCCATTGTGTTAGTTCATGGGATCTTTGGATTTGGAAAAGGGGTAAGTGGTTTTGTTGTGAAATTTATGGTAAAGTTTGTTGCTTTGTTGGTAGTGATTTGGTTTAAAGAATGTTGTCTTATTTTGCTTTGCTAGTGCTGAGAAGAAAGATGAGAAGGTTTTGGTTCCTGATTTGGGTTCTTTAACTAGTATATGACAGTTTCTGGGTGATGTAACATATTTGGGTTTTGGTTTTCAGCCCGCAAAGATTCTCTTGTGGAGGCTCAAGATGGATAGACAAAAGCTCGTAAATGTAAGTTTTTTGGTTTTCAGACTGCAAAAAAAGGTCCTGTTGTGCGTATGACATTCACGTTTCTTAACATGTGTTAAAATGGCAGGATGGAGAGCACATTGCACCAGGACGGAGAGCAGATGTAACCTGACATGCGTTCATGTATAACATGTGTTAAGCCAATATAATAATCATAGATAACTTGTGATAACCTTTGTTATAATCTTGATGTAACATGACATGTGTTCATGTATAACATGTGTTAAGCCCATGTAATAATCACACATAACGTGTGTATACTGATCATGGATACTGATCATAACACATATACAAGTTAATATGGAACACATAATATGAAAAAGGGCCATTTATTGTGTATAGGCTATTTACTATACCAAAACCCGTATACCTGATGTGTTAAGCATCCATTATAATCTTGTCGTAACCCGACTTGTATTCATGTATATGAAAGTGGTTTGCAAAACACAATGATGTGCATATACGTAACACGTGTACATACAATTTAATATCGTAACACCGTATACCTCGGATAACTTGTGTTAAGCCTCTGTTATAATCTTGGTTTAACCTAACATGTTGTCATGTATAAGCTAGTGGTTTCCAAATCACCATGATGTGTATATAATACTGTAACACATGTAAAAGTTAATATGGAACATGTGTTAAGCCTCTGCTATAATTCGAGGACCTTCAATAAGTGACATTTTTTGGGAAAGAACTCTTCGTTCATTTATAACATGTGTTAGTGGTTTATGCTGTAACAGAACACCATGATGTAACCTAACATGTGTTCATGTATAACATATGTTAAGCCCCTGTTAGAATGACATATAATGTGTGATAACCTTTGTTAACTTTAAAAAATAAAAAAACAAGTAATATCTATTTTATTTTTTGTTGATGTTTAAAATATCCGATAATGTGGATACTGAGCGTAACACTTGTACAAGTAATAAATGTACAAGTTAGTGTGTAACGTGTAATATGAAACGAGCCATTTATGGTAACATATGTACCGGTAATTTTGGAATATATAATATGAAACAGTTCATTTGTTGTTCACATTTTGGAATATATAACATGTGTTAAGCCTTTGTTATAATCTTTTTGTAACCTGACATGTATTCATGTATAAGCTAGTGGTTTACAAAACACCATGATGTGTATATACTGATCTAACATGTGTTACAATTTGTTTGTTTGGAACATGTAGTTGCTTAACATGTGATAAGGGTGAAAACAGTCGACGGAGGCGATGAGTTTAATGGTGAGCTTAGTTAATATCATAATCTTGTTGTAACCTGACTTGTATACATATAACGTGTGTTAAGCCTCTATTACATGGGTTTCATGTCACATGTAACACATGCATGTCCAGAAGTTCAAACTATAACACGTGTTACGTTGTGTTGTGCTGTAACATAAACATGGTCATGATCCTTGAGCATCTGATCCACGTTTGACAAAACCAAACGGTCCTGAGAATTGGATCTTGGTTCCCTTGTATCCATTACCATCCTAATAACAAAAAGATAAGATAACCGTTAAGTCGTTAACTAGACATCACAACTTTTTAGCTAAATTGCAATCTTTTTCTCAAATAACAACACAACACAGCCAGAAATTATGTAACGCCCGTCTCAATTAATCAAGATTTTAAAAATAAAATACACGTTTTAATACTAAAATGTGACTTTACAAAAACTTGTCATACTAACATTCCCATATGTTTATAACATTACAAAAACATATTTATAAGTGTTTACATAATTCACTTTTAGCAAAACAACTCAAGTTTTGACGCGGAAGCTTCATTTAACGTGTGTTCGGTTCTTGCTCGCTGCTTGATCTTCATCCGGGACTCTCGACATTCACCTATGATCAAAACCAACTTAGAAGTCAGTTTTGATAGTTAAATAACAATTACAACAAGATAATTGGGTCAAATAATCGAATTAAACAAAAAAAAACAAAATTCTCAACATTTTAGGCCGTCGCCGCGCGCGATGGCAAAAGGCTTTGGCCATGGCGCGACGCCACGGTCCAATTTTGACAGAAAGTTGATGCTGGTGCTGCATATTCGCCCAGCTACGTTTGATTTTACGAAAACGAGCATAACTCTTTCGTTATTGATCCGATTTACACGATTCTTTTTCCTACGCGTCCGTAATTTAATTCTCCATCTTATGGAGTTAAAATCCAACATCCGGCATAATAAATTTTGAGAATTCTAAGCCTTCAACTCATTACCTTTTTACCAAATTTTAACCCGTTTATGCATTTATCAAACAAACATATTTGTTTGATCCTTATTTCACATGCACCTCTTCAATTCAATAGTATCTACCATGTTAGGTTCTAATCACAGGTTTCTTACACAATTTAAACCCGTTTTCGCTCGTATGATTATTTTGACCCATTAAGGGTATTTAAGTGTATTTTAAACATGATTCGCTTTCATTCGTATCTAGCTTTTATCCCTCGGACTATCCTTTTACGGCAAAGACCCACTTTTAAAACTATAATCTTGTTTAGAAACCATTATATTTCTAAAACACTATAATCATAACTCAATTTATTCGGTTTACCTCAAAGATAACCGAATATCTATATTTTATCCTTGTCTAACTCTTATAGAACCTCAAGTTCTACATTATGAGTTGAATCATTATACAAACCTGGCTCGGATCAATATATTGATCCATTTCGATACCTTGCCTTAGTGGCCGCTAAGTAATAGCGATGTAAACATCCATGTGCTATTTATTCCTAAATCACACAACTCGACAAACCATTAGTCAATATTATCAAAGGGTGATATTTTCACCTTTTGACCCGTTTGGTCTAAATGACCATGAATCTTTATGAGATGATATTTATTACCATCTTATCTATATGACTCGCTCCGGTTTACACCGTATAGTCTTTTTACTTATAAATCATTTATTGATTCTTTTGACCCATTATAACTTACGCTATAAAGTGTCTTTCACAACTAACGGTTATTATCAACAAGTGACCAAAATACCGTTTTACCCTTATTATTTGCAATGGTTTACCTTATAAGGTAACCATTTAAAAACTCGTTATCTTTTAGTCATTTCATGAATAATTAACCGCATTAGCTCCTTTTTAACCATTGAACATGGTTTATTAACATTGTCTTTTGTTTCGAACCGCACATGTCGTGTCGGAACATCATAATTCAAGCAAGACTTTATATTCATCATGACCTATAAAACCAATAGGTGTTACAAAAAAAAGTGTAAGCTTTACTTACCTCGCATCCCGAATACGCCTTTCTTCTCGTGCTTGATTCGTTTGACCGCTTCTTTCCTAAGCCCCCATCTAGCTCGTTAGGCGTCAAACTATTGTCAACATTTATGAGGTGGTTAAATTAGTCATTAAAAATCACGACTATTCCATCTCACTTATTTTCTATGTCGAAACTACTATTCGACTTCTTCATTAGTTAACTTAACTTATCAAAAGTTAACTACTTTTGATCATTTATACAATTAAGTCTAGATTAACTTTATGCTTTGAATCCTTATCGGTTCATACTTCGCATAATTTGTCATATTATTCAAATATGTGTTTCACCCGAAATTTCCACATTTTAGCGTTCATTTAGGCATTTTATCAAACACCTAATGGGCATACTTTTACACATTTACAAACTAGTTCATAACTAGTTATTTTTACCAAGGTTAACATCAAAATTCAAACCTCCATGTCTAGTGTTCATGAACTACACCTAGTACTAGTATCATAACATCAATATTCATCAATTTAACACTCTAATTCAAGTGTTCATCTTCTTGTCATAAAACCCACTTAGCACACATATGGGTAATCATCAAATCCCTTGTTTTTAACACTAATTAATCAAGTTTTCAACTAGGGTTTGTTTCTAAACATGAATTTCATCACAACTATGTTCATAGATTCATCATTCATTCCAAAATTTCGATTATGATTGTTCATCATAATTTTAAAGTATCACAAAATGAAAAAATTCAACATACCTTGTGATCCCCATGACTAGGTGGTCACGAATTTGTGTTCATGCATTGATTTGGGGCTAGAATCCATCTTCAATTTGATGAATTTGATCATGTTAGGGTTTGGCTCCTTGGAGCTCTCCTGGTCGTACGCACACACACACACACTCTTAGTGTGTGTGTTGTGTTTTATTATTTGTTTTAATTAAAACAAGTTTCTCCACTTGGCAACTTTAGTCCCCCATGTTTTTTTAATCTATGAAGCTAGAACTCACTATTTATCACTTAACCACAAACTACTAACTAGATTAATTATTCCTAGTTAACTTTATTGTAACACCCCGAAAACGGGTTTGGAAATCAAACCACGTTAATACTACAGGACGGGTAAAATACAGTTAGTAGTAAAACTTACCCGGTAAACTTTAGGAATTAAATAAATAAATTTAATATTTATTTAAAAGGATGAAAAATACTTTGAGAAAAGCAAAGTATATAAAAGGCCCGAGATTTAACGGGAATTAAAATAAAACGGGTTTTTAACTCCCGGAACCCACTAAGTTAACTAGGTAAAATAAACCTAGTTAGTAATGGGTAATTAAACAATAAACTATGAGTTATAGTTTCATTTATGAATCTCTAAACTTGAGGGACTAAACATGGGCAACTAGAAAAGTGTTTTATTAAAAACTTATATAAAAAAAAAAATCAAAAACACACATATGTGTGTACGTACGCGACCAGAGAAGCTCCATGGGAGCTCAAACCCTAACTTCAACAAATCAACAAAATTGAAGGTCCAAATCTGATCAAAAACAAGAATCGAGCATAGATTACTGATCCTCATCACAAGAGGATTACAAGGTATGTAAAATTTGATGAAAACTCTCAACTCGAAATTCTCATGAAATTGGAAAAATCTGAAATTCATGGTTGCATGTTTGTTTTATGATGAGATGGGAATGATATAATGTCTAGGAGTAAAACCCTAGTCAATCACATGTTGAAATTATGCTTATTTCTTGTGAATTCACAATCACCATTGAAGGTGATAAGTGGGTGTTGTAGGAACATGTTAAACACTAGAATTTTAATTGTTGTTCTAGTGTAATTTGAGTTCTAGGAAGTAAATTCAGATTGTGTTAATGTGAAAATTTATGTAAACATGCTTAGTTGATGTTAACCATGGCTAAATGACAAGTATTGAGCTTGATTTCTAGTAGTAAAATTTCATGCTCATAAGGTATTCGATGTAATGCCTAAGTGAAATTGGGTACCTACTAGTTCATATGAAGAACTTGATTATATAAGATGTCATGATGAATGCTAGTGATATGATGAACAGGTCTCACTTAAAGATGAGAACCCATAGTTCTTGTGAAATGAATGAATAAATTAGTCTTGATAATCGCTTGAACTAACTAAAGTGATTAAAATGTGATAAACGTGGTTAGAACCTTGGTTAAAATGGTGGTCTAAAAATAACGCCTACCGGGTAATTAAAGAATGCTAAAACTAGTTGATGAACTCGAATATGCAATTAGTATACTAATGGGCATTTGACTTTAAAAAAAAAGAAAAAAAAGAAGTCAAACTGACCTACGATGTGATGAATGATAATTAGACATAGAAAATAAGTGAGGTGGAATGGTCGTGATTGTTAATGACTAATTTAACCGCCTTGTAAATGATTGACAATAGTTTGACGCGTAACAAGCTAGGTGAAAGCTTGGAGGAGGGAGCGGGTCAAACGGAGCAAGTATGGAAAGAAAAACGTGGCGTGGATGCGAGGTAAGTGTAATTTATACACTTATGTAAAATACTTGTTTATTCGATACGTTGTAAACGTGATAACGATAATATTGGAAATATGGATTTTCGTTAAGATTATCTTGTAGAGTAATCTAATAATGAGGGGAAAAGGGCAAAAATGGAAATTGGTCAAGTGTTGACTAATGTAAATCAAGGTTAAAAAGATACCCATGGCGTAAGCCGAAATGGGTTGAATTTGTAAGTAAAGAGTGTAAAAGAAAAAGGGTATGGTAATACAATCCGGGATGGGATGGATGTATGAATTGGAAATCAAAACGATGTTTTTGATTTAATAGATAACGTTGGGCATATAAGTCCAAACGGGTCAAATGGTGATGATAACACCATTTGACAATATCGACTAATGTGATTGTTAAGTCTTATGTTATCAGGAGCGATTAGCAATTTGGATAATCGCGACGCCATAGAATATTGGTTAATTAAAGCAAGGTATAAGTCGGGTCTATTTGTTGACCCGGGCCAGGTACGCATATATAGTCTTATAGTTAAAAGTGCAAAGATTGGTCAAGTAATTAGTGAAAGTCCTTCATCGCAAGTTGAAGGACTAAAATCGACCAAAAAGCCCTTGATGGGTCAACCGGGCAAACGACCCTTTAGAGGTTGTTTAGAAACTTATAGTATAACCATTCAACCCTCGGATGCGCATAAAAGTAGTAGGAATAAACTTTCTAGGGTTAAACGCCTTAAAATGCGTCTTGCCGTAAAATGACATATCCGATGAATAAAATTTGGAATAAGTATTTAAGTACGATAAATCCACCACAATTATAATTGTGGCGGAAGACTATTCAATATAAATGGGTGGACTTATGTTGCATACAAGGGACGAGCGTAAATTAAGCTTAAAAGTACATAAATACCCTTAACGGGTCAAAACAAGCATTTAAGCGTAAACAGGTTTTTATTATGTAAGAAACCCGTGATTTGAGATTAACAAGATAGGAGACATTGAAACTATGAATTTCATAAGTTTAAAGATCAAGTAAACATGTTTGATGATGAAAACATGAACGGGTCAAAAGTTGGTAAAAAGGGTAATAAGCTGAAGAGTTAAAAGTCTGAAATTTTATTATGTAAGATGTTGGATTTTAACTCCGTTAGATGGATAATTAAATTACGGACGCGTAGGAAAAAGAATCACGTAAAACGGATCAATAACGAAGAAGTTATAACCTTTTCCGTAAAATCTAGTGTTGCTGAAAATGCAGGACACAGATCCAAACTTGCTGGAAAATGGTTACCCCCGCGGCACGCGGAGGGAGTCACTAAATATGTCACGACACGCGGGGCTCTCTCGCGGGGCGCGTAAGCTTATGGGTAAGCTGACGCGGGGCGCGAGAGACCCAAAAAGCTGCAAAACTTGTTTTCTTGTTCGTTTTAACATCCGGACTTGATTTAAACACTTATAAACTACGAATGACTAATTCATTTCATGATTTATGAAATGTAGGTATATCTATGGATACCGGACGATGATCAAGCTCATCGAGGAACCGAACATGATCAAGATACAAGCTTCCGCACACCGTTTCGTTGTTACTTTTAAATGACAAACCAAATTACATTATGTTGTAAACTTCTAATTTGTAAAAGTTTTAAATTAATCGTATTTTTCAAAGTAACATGTAATTATAATTACACGTTTATTCCGTAAACTATACGAAAACCTTTCTATAGTAACTAGGGTGTTACATTTATGGGTTCGGGAAGTTATAACTCGTTATATTTTAGGTCCCGTGAACTCGGGCCTTTTTATCCTTTCTATTTTCATGGAATCTCTTATTCGTTTTTAATTAATATTAGGATTATTTATTTAAATCCTAATATTTACCGGGTTACTTTCACTACTAACGGTATTTTACCCGTCTTTTAGTATTAACGGGGTTTGATTACCAAACCCGTTTTCGGGGTGTTACAAGTCTACCCCCCTTAAAGAGGTTTCGTCCTTGAAACCTTTTCTTACAGAATTTATCGAGTTTAACTCCATGCATTTGCTCTCGATAATCAATTGAGCATTGCTCATATTTTAACCAATTGTTAGTATTACCAGAAAAGTATGATAATATCTTTTTGGTTACTAATCATCTACGTATCTCATACGACATAATGCAACTTGAAATAACGTAATCTCGTTATTTCCACCAGTTTAATTAACTTAGCAATATTCATCGCTCGGCTCTAATGTGATTCTACTTCACATTACACTTCTTGACCGTGATCATGTCACGTTCCGCAAAATTTTATATCAACTTTTTATTTTCAAAAATATCACTTTTCGAATATATCTTCTTGCACCTATCAGTGTCAAGACTTATATCTTTCATGCTTACTATTTATACGTCTATCAGAATTCATATTTGTTAAAACGTTATTTCTTACCAAAACCAAAGTTTTAGTTTAGCATCTTCTCTTTAACTTTTGTCAATTATCCATACCGGGATTTTGACAGTCCAAAATTTATTCTTTTACAGTCTTTGTTTTATGCGAGGATTCTCAATTTATTCCTTCGCTTTGTCTAATTAACCCGTATGTTTTATCACTTAGCCTTATAGGCTATTTTATTAGACTTTCACCTCTTTAAGGCGAGGTACTTATAATCTATTTCTTTCTAGTCATGACCCGTAGGTCGTTTTAGTCTGTCACACCCCGATTTCCACGTGTCACCGGTGGGCCCGGTGGGGAGTATCGTGACGGCATGGTTGGCAACATAATAGTCAAACAACACAATATCAATATGCACAGCGGAAGCAATTTAAAATATGATACAACCGAATTTATTGTTGTAATATCAACTATCACAATATTCGGAAGTTTATCCACAGAAGGATCGAACATACAATGGAAACAATAGTTCAACAGACTTTTAGGCATCTTAAGCTTGCGAGACTTCTATTGATGCTAAGGAGACATATCCAGCCAATTTCGTATAGTACCTGCATTTAGCCTTTTTGAAAAATACGTCAGTTTACACTGGTAAATACATTCAACTGACTCATTTTGGAAAAAGAGTTTGTAAATTATTTTGAATGCACGTGGCACAAAATATCTTGACACATTGATTAAAATGCACAGAGGCAAAATTAATCTTTTTAACTTGGGAGAATTATTTAATATTATAATCTTGTGAACGATTTACATGTTACTTATGCGTTCAGTAGCCCGGAACGTATTCCGGGTTAAAGATCAATAGACACACCACTTATGTGAGTTATACACGGGAGTACGCCTACACCCCGTGCTCAGGTCGTGGCTATCTCGTAAGATAATGCCAGGGATATCCGGGACATGGTCATTAACCCCCCAAAGGCTGTAAAGTAAACACATCTGTTTAAAACGAGCCGATCAAATTATTCAATTAACCACTAAGCGTGGAAGATTTGATGCTCGATCAAGCGGTACGCTATGTACCGTAACCCAAGCCCGTATAGGGAAGATAAGTTAAAAGTATTTACCTGAGCTAAATATAAATTCAATCCCAGCCGTATATCAATCAGCAAGTACAGATAGCTTTTACTGGGCTCCTAATCTGGAACGAAGGTTTTTAACAACCTATTAGAATCCTAACGGGTCTTTAATTAAGCTTAAGCTTAGACCGGCTAGTTTCAAAGATACGGTTCGTACGCACGATTAAGCGAAGACCGGATAGAATGTGATTCTGACCCGACAAGTTTGAAGACTTGTTTAATATGGGTTTACTATTCACATTCTGGATTTTGAGATAAAACCGATAAGGTTTGACCCGTTTCGGCTAATTTATGTAAACTAGTTACATAAACCGAACCGAACGCTCATGAAGCGTAACGGGTATCCGTAGGAGTCATTTACAGGTTTCCTTAGTTAATATGCCTTAAATATGTTGTGGTATCAGTAGGATACCTTCCATTATGCCCAAACGAGTTTAATCTCAATTTAAGCCCCGTAGGGGTATTTTGGTCATTTACCTAAGGCATATATACTACCTGTCATACAACTACTCGAACGATGTGACCATAAGGTCACTTGATGTGTTTGGTCGGATCCTTATGATCGACCAAACGGGTCGGGTTCGAAAGTAGAAGCGATTGTTTAGATCGCTTACCTTTACGACCCTATATAAGCACTAAACTAAAGTGACGAGCTAAGCATGTTGAAACATGCTTAACTAAGTTAGAAAACAAGTTTGGTATCAAAACAAACGGTTTTGTTACCCATAAGTAGTTTGGTTACAAAATACGCAAGAATACGTATTCTGGCCGAAACTACGGCTCGTCACTGAGCCTAGATAACGTGGAAATCAGTAGGTATAGTCACTAGGGACTATAACCATCGTGATCACGCTCACGTTATGAAGTTCAAACGAACTTCGCATCGACCTTAAACTGGTCAATGCAGATAGTCAAACAAAGTTTGACTTTCGGACTCGTAAAGCAATAAAAGAACGAAAGAATACTTACGAAGGGTCCCCGAAAGCTCTCGATCCGATTTACCTTCAGGTATGAAGTATAACTTCAACTTAGAAGGCTCTAAATCAGATTAAGTGTGAGAAATGAAGTGAAATGTGATGGGTATTTATAGATTTCGGTCCACCGTTAGGATCGTTTCTTGGAAAAGGGGAAACGATCATGGCCGTACACTTGTCGGAAGGTTATGGTGTCTAAATTGCCACTAACCATAGGGTATCAACATGTGGCAAGGGATTAGGGAGTGGATAACAGCTGTTAACAGCTGTTAATACGTCGAATCTGGTCCCGAATGCGAAAAACTGAGTTTCTGCATGTTTCTGCCCCAGAATAGGCAGTCGCGTAGCGCGACTGCATAGGACCTTAGGGCTCGCGCTACACCACTGCCTCCCAGATCCAGAAATGTTTCAAAAGTGACAGGTTTAGTCCCTGCAGCCCGTTTAAGCGATTTTCGATGCGTTTGAACCCTGTTAACCTCATTTCAAGGCTCTAGAATGAAGTTAAAGTATAGGGAACTCAAAAAATACTCAAAAATATGCCGGATGATGGTTCGTTTGGTCGTACGAACGCGATGTTCGCTTAATTACGACGGAATGCGCATAAGCGCGAAAAACGATCCAAATGACGCGACGAATGGATTTTTCTTAAGGCGAACACTAAAATATAATGTAGTCATGCTTACATAAATTTTTGGATGTCCGGATGTATTCAGAACGTAGGTTATGCGCGAAAATGCAAACTTATGCACTTTTTGACGCTTTTAGTCCCTGATCCTTCTATACTTGATCTTAACATGCTTTCTTGCACTTCGAGCCCTCTAACTTGACTTTTATGGGCCTTAAGACATAACCATACTTTGTTAAGTCCTTGGGTAACTTTATGGTTACCCGAAAAGTCATAAATTTCAACGTTGACGCTTTTAACCCCTCGCACACGAATTTGATCACAACTTTCTCATACGATAACGAAACTTTATGAAATTTTAATCATGCATTCTAGTGAGCATAATTTACATTTACAAAGCTTCGGGTTTGTCAAAAGGTCACTCAGAGGTATATCTTTAACATGTTGACACATTTAACCCCTGTAGTTTGTAATCTCTCACTTTTAGCTTCGTATGATCCATGATTCATTCGTTTGAAGGTATGAACATTGTGTAGGGTTAATGTTCATTATATTTTATTCACAGTTGACATTTAGAATCCGTATTAACACATACTTTCCATGTTTGTCAACTTTAGTTCTTTTATAACATTCTTTCACACGTTCAAACTTTATGACACGTGTCAACACATTATAGGACGTGAATTTTCGAGGTGTTACATCCTCACCCCCTTAAAATAAATCTCGACCCGAGATTTACTGAAATAAGCAAGGGTACTTTTCTTTCATCGTGGATTCAACCTCCCACGTGAATTCGGGACCTCTACGGGCATCCTATTTGACCTTTACAATAGGTACATGCTTCCTTCGAAGCTTCTTAACCCGTCGATCCTCAATCGACAAAGGTTGCTCTTATTATCATAGTCCTGCATATCATTATGTGATAGCGCTTTTCGACTTATTTGCGACACGTCGCTAAATCATTAGTGTGGGTCACATTGCGCGTTCCACCAAGTCCTTAATTAGGTCTTAGCTTGTAAGCTATTTAATCTTGATACATTCGAATCCTTCGAATGATTCTATATACTCAGAGCTTAACTAGCCCGATAATTTAACAATTTAGCACACCCTTCCAGGGTGATATCCCTTGTTGAACCCTATTTCTTAACAAGAATTTAGGAAGTTTGCTATTTTCATGAATTCTCGATTTCCTGCCGCATACTGGCAACTTAAAATCGAGTACGGATTTATATGATCTTATTTTTTGTTTCCTGGGCAACGTTCAGATCCTTATAATTGGACTTACCAATCTATTGTCCTAACAATAAACGTTTAACATGCCATTTATACCAGGTCTCCAAGGAGCCACCTAGATACTTATATGGCAGTCATTATAGAAAAGCTTATCTTAAGGTGAGATGATTATTCCAACCATTGCTCAAAATTAATCTTACGGAATAGCTAATCTTTACAGTTAGTCGAAAAAATTCGACGATTTTTTTTTTTTTTTTTTTTTGGGCAGCTGATGGCGATTCTTAATCGTCGCCTAAATAGAGTTGCGGTAAACAATGCCTTAGCAAAATGAACCGTCTTTCAAAATTTCCTATACCGAATTCTCAGGATATTGAGTTAGGCTATGAATCTCCTATCTTAAAATTTACTTAATCAGGTTTTCAGTTATTCCATAATCAACATGGAGTTCTTACAACACTCTAACCCAAAGTGGGATGTAAATCTTAACTCCACCTGCCTCTAGGGAGGTAAACAGGGTAAACTTAGGAGAAGATAATCTAAGTACAAGGAGGTTGCAGAGATTTTTATATCTCAGGCTCCAGTTCACTCATCGCTGCTTGTGTCGAATAAGTGACACATTTATGTTATGAGTCCACATTTTTCTTTACCAGGGAATATGTATTTGGACAATTCTATCCGGGACATCTCCTTTGAATACTTTTAGTTGACTTTAGTACCATATGATCATTGGGATATCTTTGTGGTTCCATGCATTAAACCTCCATACTGATCAGGCATGGAAGCAATCTATGGAACATATTAAGATACACCAATCCTCATAAAGCGCTTTTGTCATACTATTTGGTATTCTAAATCAGTAGAGATCAAAGAGATATCAATTTTATATGATGATGTGCTTTATCTGGAGGGGAAGTAAATTAGGACCTTCTACGGTCTACCATTGTAGTATCAATAGCATGCGTCGCATTATCAATGGCGCGATTGACTGTTGTCTTTTCCGAGTTTATCATACTCAAGATTTAGTTCCTATTACCAGATGAATCATTCACTTAGTTACAATCCAACATCTGCTATTCATTACCCTGATGGTCTTACATATACTAACCATGGTTTCATCAACTATACTAGCCAATAAGGCATTAATATTTTTAATGAACGTTATTTTTAAAAATATTTCGATATCACGTAGCCTAGGTCAAAAAAAAGACCATCAATGGCATTTAAGGGTTGGACCTAGTCCATCACTTCTTCGACAGGGGATCAAAATGTCACATCTGTCTTTAATTTACTGATGAATTTGGATAGCTTGAAAGTTTGCCATAAGGGTATCAGAAAAGAGCGATTTCTAATAGATATTAAATATCAATATAGGATTTGTTGGAGCATAGTCGACGTAACATCGTCACTTTCTACCGGGCATTAAATGACCGGAGTCTTAAATCAGGTGGAGACAACAGTTCTCAACCTTTATCATTCATAATATATTTATACGTGCCAGTATCAATAAGTTTCTACATAAACTGTTTGATAAGGAAAGGTACATATTATACTATTATTATTCTGCATCATCTCTTGGGCGTTCTTCCAGATAACTCGTGCGTTTGTTCTTTTGGCCTACTCGGGCTTCTTCTGGTTCCTAGGGCAGTTGGTCTTGATATGCCCCTTCTCGTTGCAACCATAACAGGTTGCATCTTTCAACTTCTTGCAATCCAGGGTTTTATGTTCCCTAGATTTGCAAATTCCACACGGTAGGGGCTGAGACTCAAATCTGCATTTCCCAAGATGGTATTTCCTACAGGTTTTGCATTTGGTCTTTACACCAGTCTGTTGTCTGTCCTTCAAATCCTTCCCAGACTTAGTTGCTCCTTCCTTGGCAGCATTAGGGCAATTAGTACTGATGTGGCTCTTTTCGCCGCAGCTGAAACAGTTAGCATTCTTTATATCCCTACATTCGTGGGACTGGTGGCCAGCTCTTTTACAGATGCCACATTGCTTTATCTTTTGATTTGATCGACACTGTCCCCAGTGTCTTCTTTTGCAGGTTTTACATTCGGGTTTTGCCTCCTTTGGTTTGGACTGGTTATAGCTTGAACCGGTCTTACTCTTTTTGTAACCTTTATTTGGGGTATCATCGCACACTCGCTTATAATCCTTCAACACACGATCCACAGCGTTGCTTACGGCTGTATTTATCATAGCCTGCAACTCGGTGCTTATTAAGTTCAGTCTTGCATCATCATTCTGATTAACTGGATGATGGCGAGCTTTAGAGGAGTCAGCCATGGTGAAGCTTTGAAGGCTACTATCCAAATAGCAACAATTTGTTTAATCATATAGCGAATTGTCGAATTTGATGAATAAATAGCCATGGCGCAATTAAACCATATAGGCCAATAGATAGAATTGAATTTATTTGATTATGTTTTTGCCTAAGTTTAAATAAACCATCTTTGGCATTTAAGCGGAATATAATCCTTCATATTTATTAGACAGGGGACATAAGTCACGACTGCCAATGTCATACTGACATCTTTTATATATATAGCACAAGGGCTTGTTCCAAAGGACTTATGATGGCTCAGAGGCCTTGTCACTAGGGAAATTGTAAAACATAACCAATGATTCCTTTGGATCGGAAAATTTCATAGTTCATTGTCCTGACAAGAAGTTATGAAATAAAAACTATCTTTTTCATGTCTTCATCTTTACCCGTATGTGTACATCCCAAAGGGATGTTTTGATGCGTACATCATTTTCGACGTCTACCAGCCAAGATTCCTATTGATCACTTACTAAATAATGGATTTGGAAAATTCCTATTATAAGGATGACAAGTGTGATTTTATCGCATCACTGTTGTCGGGAGTGTTAACACATTTTCAGATGTTAGCTGGGAATTGGAATCTTTTTAACAGGTCTTACCATCTTGGCCAGGTCTTTATAAGGACACTCAGGCTAGGTTTCACTCTTAAGATTCTTTTTAATATTTAATGCGGAGCAATCCTAAATTGAGGTGTTTAATATGGATCTGAATCTAATTATGGAACTGCCATCTTGGCCGGTCTTAATATGACCCGAAGCTAGGTCTTGTCCTTTTAGATTTTTGCCATTTTATTATAATGGTAGATCTTATAGTACAGGACTGATAATTTAAACATAATCGTTCCTTTAAAAATTAACAAGTATATGGTTGCCCTAAACAGGAATCTAATAAAAATTGATTTGCCCATGCAAGAGCTTAATCAGCAAAATAACAAAGGACTCCAAAAACAAATTAGAATTTGTCCTATGTTCTTGTCTAGACTCAAGAATGTGCAATTGTGTAACTGAGATTAAACACAAAAGACTAGTGTTTAATTCACTCAGTGTTGGCTCTGATACCAACCTGTCACACCCCGATTTCCACGTGTCACCGGTGGGCCCGGTGGGGAGTATCGTGACGTCATGGTTGGCAACATAATAGTCAAACAACACAATATCAATATGCACAGCGGAAGCAATTTAAAATATGATACAACCGAATTTATTGTTGTAATATCAACTATCACAATATTCGGAAGTTTATCCACAGAAGGATCGAACATACAATGGAAACAATAGTTCAACAGACTTTTAGGCATCTTAAGCTTGCGAGACTTCTATTGATGCTAAGGAGACATATCCAGCCAATTTCGTATAGTACCTGCATTTAGCCTTTTTGAAAAATACGTCAGTTTACACTGGTAAATACATTCAACTGACTCATTTTGGAAAAAGAGTTTGTAAATTGTTTTGAATGCACGTGGCACAAAATATCTTGACACATTGATTAAAATGCACAGAGGCAAAATTAATCTTTTTAACTTGGGAGAATTATTTAATATTATAATCTTGTGAACGATTTACATGTTACTTATGCGTTCAGTAGCCCGGAACGTATTCCGGGTTAAAGATCAATAGACACACCACTTATGTGAGTTATACACGGGAGTACGCCTACACCCCGTGCTCAGGTCGTGGCTATCTCGTAAGATAATGCCAGGGATATCCGGGACATGGTCATTAACCCCCCAAAGGCTGTAAAGTAAACACATCTGTTTAAAACGAGCCGATCAAATTATTCAATTAACCACTAAGCGTGGAAGATTTGATGCTCGATCAAGCGGTACGCTATGTACCGTAACCCAAGCCCGTATAGGGAAGATAAGTTAAAAGTATTTACCTGAGCTAAATATAAATTCAATCCCAGCCGTATATCAATCAGCAAGTACAGATAGCTTTTACTGGGCTCCTAATCTGGAACGAAGGTTTTTAACAACCTATTAGAATCCTAACGGGTCTTTAATTAAGCTTAAGCTTAGACCGGCTAGTTTCAAAGATACGGTTCGTACGCACGATTAAGCGAAGACCGGATAGAATGTGATTCTGACCCGACAAGTTTGAAGACTTGTTTAATATGGGTTTACTATTCACATTCTGGATTTTGAGATAAAACCGATAAGGTTTGACCCGTTTCGGCTAATTTATGTAAACTAGTTACATAAACCGAACCGAACGCTCATGAAGCGTAACGGGTATCCGTAGGAGTCATTTACAGGTTTCCTTAGTTAATATGCCTTAAATATGTTGTGGTATCAGTAGGATACCTTCCATTATGCCCAAACGAGTTTAATCTCAATTTAAGCCCCGTAGGGGTATTTTGGTCATTTACCTAAGGCATATATACTACCTGTCATACAACTACTCGAACGATGTGACCATAAGGTCACTTGATGTGTTTGGTCGGATCCTTATGATCGACCAAACGGGTCGGGTTCGAAAGTAGAAGCGATTGTTTAGATCGCTTACCTTTACGACCCTATATAAGCACTAAACTAAAGTGACGAGCTAAGCATGTTGAAACATGCTTAACTAAGTTAGAAAACAAGTTTGGTATCAAAACAAACGGTTTTGTTACCCATAAGTAGTTTGGTTACAAAATACGCAAGAATACGTATTCTGGCCGAAACTACGGCTCGTCACTGAGCCTAGATAACGTGGAAATCAGTAGGTATAGTCACTAGGGACTATAACCATCGTGATCACGCTCACGTTATGAAGTTCAAACGAACTTCGCATCGACCTTAAACTGGTCAATGCAGATAGTCAAACAAAGTTTGACTTTCGGACTCGTAAAGCAATAAAAGAACGAAAGAATACTTACGAAGGGTCCCCGAAAGCTCTCGATCCGATTTACCTTCAGGTATGAAGTATAACTTCAACTTAGAAGGCTCTAAATCAGATTAAGTGTGAGAAATGAAGTGAAATGTGATGGGTATTTATAGATTTCGGTCCACCGTTAGGATCGTTTCTTGGAAAAGGGGAAACGATCATGGCCGTACACTTGTCGGAAGGTTATGGTGTCTAAATTGCCACTAACCATAGGGTATCAACATGTGGCAAGGGATTAGGGAGTGGATAACAGCTGTTAACAGCTGTTAATACGTCGAATCTGGTCCCGAATGCGAAAAACTGAGTTTCTGCATGTTTCTGCCCCAGAATAGGCAGTCGCGTAGCGCGACTGCATAGGACCTTAGGGCTCGCGCTACACCACTGCCTCCCAGATCCAGAAATGTTTCAAAAGTGACAGGTTTAGTCCCTGCAGCCCGTTTAAGCGATTTTCGATGCGTTTGAACCCTGTTAACCTCATTTCAAGGCTCTAAAATGAAGTTAAAGTATAGGGAACTCAAAAAATACTCAAAAATATGCCGGATGATGGTTCGTTTGGTCGTACGAACGCGATGTTCGCTTAATTACGACGGAATGCGCATAAGCGCGAAAAACGATCCAAATGACGCGACGAATGGATTTTTCTTAAGGCGAACACTAAAATATAATGTAGTCATGCTTACATAAATTTTTGGATGTCCGGATGTATTCAGAACGTAGGTTATGCGCGAAAATGCAAACTTATGCACTTTTTGACGCTTTTAGTCCCTGATCCTTCTATACTTGATCTTAACATGCTTTCTTGCACTTCGAGCCCTCTAACTTGACTTTTATGGGCCTTAAGACATAACCATACTTTGTTAAGTCCTTGGGTAACTTTATGGTTACCCGAAAAGTCATAAATTTCAACGTTGACGCTTTTAACCCCTCGCACACGAATTTGATCACAACTTTCTCATACGATAACGAAACTTTATGAAATTTTAATCATGCATTCTAGTGAGCATAATTTACATTTACAAAGCTTCGGGTTTGTCAAAAGGTCACTCAGAGGTATATCTTTAACATGTTGACACATTTAACCCCTGTAGTTTGTAATCTCTCACTTTTAGCTTCGTATGATCCATGATTCATTCGTTTGAAGGTATGAACATTGTGTAGGGTTAATGTTCATTATATTTTATTCACAGTTGACATTTAGAATCCGTATTAACACATACTTTCCATGTTTGTCAACTTTAGTTCTTTTATAACATTCTTTCACACGTTCAAACTTTATGACACGTGTCAACACATTATAGGACGTGAATTTTCGAGGTGTTACATAGTCTCGTAGACCTTTCCATTGTTTATAACCCCAATGGTTATGTTGATCTCGTAAATCATTCTTTACTCATGTCATTCTTAAAATACATGTTTGGTGTCAAGGCACCCTGTTTTTGTTTGAAGAATCATTTGGTTTCAAGCTTAAGATCCGTTAACCTTGACTGTAATTCATGGCTACGATTGTTTTCTTTCGGACGATTTTCCGACTTTATGACTTTTCACGTCATTTATGCGTCAGTTCTTCTTATGCTCACTGTTATTTGGTTTGCATATATTCTTATTTGGTTATGTCCCATTACCGGGCTCATTACTCTTTTGCATTTAACGCTACCTTTATCTGGCTAGCGCTTATTTGTGCCATCTGGCATTATATTGTATTCAACCTGTTTGACTTGTTAATGTGAAATCCATCACTTATAAACAATCAACTTTATTCTTTATTCTACCCATTCAACCTCAAATGGTTGAACATATTTATTCAAAATTTCTTTTTACAAAACTTTATAGTCATAATTCATAATCCAAGTCTTTTGAATTTTCAACCCGCGTTCACGTCTCTTGGTTTACACATGTGTTTAAATTCCTACCCATCAACCGGGTGTTTTACCGAAGTCATTATTATTGCAATCCTCCCGGTATGCATTAAGACTTCGCTTCACTTTTATATTCCAACTTTGTCCTCAAGTTTGACGTTTTACAAAAACGGCCCGTTAAAAGACATATTTGCATCTTCCGGGTTCGAGTGTAAGTACACCCCTTCCCAATGCATATCTTAATCATTTTACATGTTTGCATTTTCCGGGTCCGGGTGTAAATACACCCCCTCCCAATGCATATCTTAATCATTTTACATGTTTGCACTCTCCGGGTTCGAGTGTAAGTACACCCCCTCCCAATACATATCTTAATCATTTTACATGTTTGCATTCTCCGGGTTCGAGTGTAGGTACACCCCCTCCCAATACATGTCTAAATCATTTTACATGTTTGCATTTTCAGGGTTCAAGTGTAAGTACACCCCCTCCCAATACATGTCTAAATCATTTTACATCAATCTTTGTCCCTTCACCCAGGCTCATTATCCTAATGTAACACGCTTCCGTCACCCGGCTGTGTGTTTACATTATTATCAAATATTTTGCTCATTTGATTCATTTGGGTACTTTTTAATTTGACCCACTCGCCCCGTCCTTACTACATCGGATGTAAGCATGTCCATCATAAAAAGTTCATGGTGCCACGTGCTTACCACTTACTTGGCCAGAGTAAGCGATCAATACCTGGTATACATGACTTTTTTATAATTTTCACATTACACCCCATGTAAGTAATGCCTCTATTTGTTTCTCGTGGAAACAATATCCCGGATAGGTTTTCTATTCGGGTTTTTCCAAGTTTTCAATCTACATATGCAACTTTCAATCTCTACGTATTTGTTGCATATTACTATTTATGCAATTAAATTTAAAATGTGCACCTGGTACTGCTTGCCCTGACAGGCTTCTCTTGCCATTAGCCTTGTTCGCGATCGCTACGCGATTTAGGTCCTTGGTGAGCATGTTCTACTTTTCGTACTTTGGACCGTTCCTATGTCAAGTCCGCAATTTGTTAGACTCCCGCTATCTTTAGATGCGAGTATCCTTCAACTAAAACATTTACAAGAGTTAATAATACCAACTTCAATAATCTCCCGTATTATAATACAAGGCTTTTTCTACTATACGCGTCAACGCGCGTATTTTCGTCAACTATATCAATCATTTTAATTAGGGTAACGTGTATTACACGATAACCATATGTGTTGTTCTCAACACTTTAATCATACTAAACCATTGATACACATGTACTTACCAGATTTGCAATCAAGCCTCGAACCGAACACTTTATTTTTTTAACCTTGAGCTCTGATTACCAACTTGTAACACCCGTATCAATTAATCAAGATTTTAAAAATAAAATACACATTTTAATACTAAAATGTGACTTTACAAAAACTTGTCATACTAACATTCCCATATGTTTATAACATTACAAAAACATATTTATAAGTGTTTACATAATTCACTTTTAGCAAAACAACTCAAGTTTTGACGCGGAAGCTTCATTTAACGTGTGTTCGGTTCTTGCTCGCCACTTGATCTTCATCCGGGACTCTCGACATTCACCTATGATCAAAACCAACTTAGAAGTCAGTTTTGATAGTTAAATAACAATTACAACAAGATAATTGGGTCAAATAATCGAATTAAACAAAAAAAAAATTATTTCTCAACATTTTAGGCCGTCGCCGCGCGCGACGGCGAAAGGCTCTGGCCGTGGCGCGACGCCACGGTCCAATTTTGACAGAAAGTTGATGCTGGTGCTGCATATTCGCCCAGCTACGTTTGATTTTACGAAAACGAGCATAACTCTTTCGTTATTGATCCGATTTGCACGATTCTTTTTCCTACGCGTCCGTAATTTAATTCTCCATCTTATGGAGTTAAAATCCAACATCCGGCATAATAAATTTTGAGACTTCTAAGCCTTCGACTCATTACCTTTTTACCAATTTTTAACCCGTTTATGCATTTATCAAACAAACATATTTGTTTGATCCTTATTTCACATGCACCTCTTCAATTCAATATTATCTACCATGTTAGGTTCTAATCACAGGTTTCTTACACAATTTAAACCCGTTTTCACTCGTATGATTATTTTGACCCGTGAAGGGTATTTAAGTGTATTTTAAACATGATTCGCTTTCATTCGTATCTAGCTTTATATTTCCACATTTCTTACCAAGTAATCTTCCACCACAACTATATTTGTGGTGGATTTAATGTGGAGATCTATATATTCCGAATTTTATCCCTCGGACTATCATTTTACGGCAAAGACCCATACAGAGTCATTTGACCCAAAGATTCGCATATTTCACTTTTTATACTTATTCCAAGTATCTATTTGATCACAAAACTCATTTCTAAACAACCTTTAAGGTTCGTTTGCTCAATTTCACTTATAAGGGCATTTTGGTTACTTTTACCCCTCCTATTACGACGAAGGACTTTTAAAGCCATGTTCGACCAAAATCCCACTTTTAAAACTATAATCTTGTTTAGAAACCATTATATTTCTAAAACACTATAATCATAACTCAATTTATTCGGTTTACCTCAAAGATAACCGAATATCTATATTTTATCCTTGTCTAACTCTTATAGAACCTCAAGTTCTACATGATGAGTTGAATCATTATACAAACCTGGCTCGGATCAATATATTGATCCGTTTCGATACCTTGCCTTAGTGGCCTCTAAGTAATAGCGATGTAAACATCCATGTGCTATTTATTCCTAAATCACACAACTCGACAAACCATTAGTCAATATTATCAAAGGGTGATATTTTCATTTTTGACCCGTTTGGTCTAAATGACCATGAATCTTTATGAGATGATATTTATTACTATCTTATCTATATGACTCGCTCCAGTTTACACCGTATAGTCTTTTTACTTTTAAATCATTTATTGATTCTTTTGACCCATTATAACTTACGCTATAAAGTGTCTTTCACAACTAACGGTTATTATCAACAAGTGACCAAAATACCGTTTTACCCTTATTATTTGCAATGGTTTACCTTATAAGGTAACCATTTAAAAACTCGTTATCTTTTAGTCATTTCATGAATAATTAACCGCATTAGCTCCTTTTTAACCATTGAACATGGTTTATTAACATTGTCTTTTGTTCCGAACCGCACATGTCGTGTCGGAACATCATAATTCAAGCAAGACTTTATATTCATCATGACCTATAAAACCAATAGGTGTTACAAAAAAAAGTGTAAGCTTTACTTACCTCGCATCCCGAATACGCCTTTCTTCTCGTGCTTGATTCGTTTGACCGCTTCTTTCCCAAGCCTCCATCTAGCTCGTCAGGCGTCAAACTATTGTCAACATTTACGAGGTGGTTAAATTAGTCATTAAAAATCACGACTATTCCATCTCACTTATTTTCTATGTCGAAACTACTATTCGACTTCTTCATTAGTTAACTTAACTTATCAAAAGTTAACTACTTTTGATCATTTATACAATTAAGTCTAGATTAACTTTATGCTTTGAATCCTTATCGGTTCATACTTCGCATAATTTGTCATATTATTCAAATATGTGTTTCACCCGAAATTTCCACATTTTAGCGTTCATTTAGGCATTTTATCAAACACCTAATGGGCATACTTTTACACATTTACAAACTAGTTCATAACTAGTTATTTTTACCAAGGTTAACATCAAAATTCAAACCTCCATGTCTAGTGTTCATGAACTACACCTAGTACTAGTATCATAACATCAATATTCATCAATTTAACACTCTAATTCAAGTGTTCATCTTCTTGTCATAAAACCCACTTAGCACACATATGGGTAATCATCAAATCCCTTGTTTTTAACACTAATTAATCAAGTTTTCAACTAGGGTTTGTTTCTAAACATGAATTTCATCACAACTATGTTCATAGATTCATCATTCATTCCAAAATTTCGATTATGATTGTTCATCATAATTTTAAAGTATCACAAAATGACAAAATTCAACATACCTTGTGATCCCCATGACTAGGTGGTCACGAATTTGTGTTCATGCATTGATTTGGGGCTAGAATCCATCTTCAATTTGATGAATTTGATCATGTTAGGGTTTGGCTCCTTGGAGCTCTCCTGGTCGTACGCATACACACACACACACTCTTAGTGTGTGTGTTGTGATTTATTATTTGTTTTATTTAAAACAAGTTTCTCCACTTGGCAACTTTAGTCCCCCATGTTTTATTTTAATCTATGAAGCTATAACTCACTATTTATCACTTAACCACAAACTACTAACTAGATTAATTATTCCTGGTTAACTTTATGGGTTCGGGAAGTTATAACTCGTTATATTTTAGGTCCCGTGAACTCGGGCCTTTTTATCCTTTCTATTTTCGTGGAATCTCTTATTCGTTTTTAATTAATATTAGGATTATTTATTTAAATCCTAATATTTATCGGGTTATTTTCACTACTAACGGTATTTTACCCATCTTTTAGTATTAACGGGGTTTGATTACCAAACCCGTTTTCGGGGTGTTACAAATTAGTTCATATGCAAAATAAATTTCCAAATCAAATCCCCAAAATCAAACTTAAAACAGATGCCAAAAACACAAATATCATCAAATCATCAAATTCCAAACAACAACGAGATCCCCACAAATATCATTACAATATAAAGCTTCTAAATTTATAATAAAGCTTCTAAATTTATAATAAAAAAATGTAATAATAACAATAATAATGATCCTAAATCATCAAATCCAAACAAACAAACAAAAACCTACAATGCAATAATCAAATCAAGAAACTAACTCAAGATTACCTCATCACAAATATCACCACAAATATCATCAGACTTTTTAAAGCAATAACG
This sequence comes from Helianthus tuberosus, assembly GCA_030545235.1. NCBI lineage: Eukaryota > Viridiplantae > Streptophyta > Magnoliopsida > Asterales > Asteraceae > Helianthus > Helianthus tuberosus. The sequence continues at coordinate 57,664,145 of CM060415.1, read as the reverse complement.
AGATCCACCTTCAGCCATCTCAGTCAATTTAGATAAAGCAGACATCTTTCAAATCTTAAACCCCAATCAACCGATAAAAACTAATAGATCAGACCCAAATTGAATCAAATAATAAAAAAGGAAGAAACTTTATTCACACCCCTGTTCACCACAAGATCTCGTTGAACAGAGGAGGGTGAGAGAAGAAGAAGAAAAGCGAACCAAAGCCCAGATCGTAGTAAAGATCTTGTTTAGGAAGATGAAGGGGATATGAAATGGAAGAAGCTCAAAGTGAAACACTTTATAATCAATGGAGCTGTTAAAAAACCTTTGCCTAAATTAATCTGGTTCTTCCCAAAGGGTAGGATCTCTTGCTTCCCAAAGGGTAGGATCTCTTGCTATGGCTTATGCATTAATAATTACTTGTGTTCCTGCTGGAATGTTGTACCCCATTACCTTGACATCTTGTGTTGATTCTCCTGGAATAAGTAATGGGAGTGAAGCTCCATGGTTCTTTAATGGTGGACCTCGTACATGAAGATATTAAGAAGATGAAGAACAAGTGAAAATTTTCTTTATTAGTTAAAAAAAAGTAAAAGGAATGGGGGTTGTACAAGTGATGTGAAAGGCAATAAATGATATTGGTCAATTCAAAGTAGAAAAGATCTTTTAGGATAAAATTACACATATACCCTTATATGCTATAAGAGTTATCAGCTTCTTGATGCACACGTGGATGAATCTTGGCCAAGTAATGAGTTTTCAAGGTTTTCCTAAAATTGAGGGTTTTCCATACAACATTATCCTATATATATATATATATATACATAATAATCTAATAAAAAATTTTAAAATCTACAACCTAAAAAACCAAAAGCAAAACTTAAAATCTTATATCATAGAGTTCGACGAAACCGTTCCAATGTCACTTGAATGAATTCAACCGGAGTCTGTTTGATACCTTTCCTACGACTTCCTATTTTTAGGAGACTTTGTATTTTAATAATAATAATAATAATAATAATAATAATAATAATAATTAAGTTAGAGACCTGTACATCATACGCGTTGAATAACGTATTTATTAAATAAGAAGTAATAAAAATTTATGAATTATAAGAAAATATTTAATGTTTGGAATATAAAATCATATTTGAAATCTTCTTTAATGTAATAGCAAATAAAATGAATCAAGAACCATTTTGAATTTTAGAAATGCTTTTAAATTAACCTTTTAACTTTTAATTTAACCATTGAGTGTGCTCATAAAAATCATTGTGAGTTACATATTTATTAGGTGTAGAAAATAGAAGACTTATAACAAAAATATAGATTATAAAACTTTAATCAATAATAAATTTTAACAATGTTTTATTAGGTAATCAATTATTGTAATAAAATCATAAACTTTTTTTTTAACTTATGTAAACTTTGTTTTCATTTTTTAATACCAATTAAATTAAATATTGGTATTGATCAGTTAGTTGTAAAATTTATATTTTTCACTAAGGTAAACTTTTAGAAGCTAATAATATAATATATATGATACACAAAATTTTCTAAAATATTAAATTGAAATAAACGTAAAGAATTTATAAAGACAAGAGTTAATTGCATGAATGGTCACTTTGGTTTCACAATTAGTCCCCATCTTTTAGAAATAGCATGTATGCTCTTTGTGGTTAGTTATTTGTTACTCGGATAGTCCCTGTGTGACACCTGTGTCACTTCAACCATCAAACAAATGCCAAACCAATGAAATATTGTATTTCATACTTGGGATTTGTAAAAATATGTGTATCGTTTACATATATCAACTCTTGTTCAATTTCAAGCTTTAAATCGCTTTCTGGAAGGTTATATACGCACTGATGCGTAAATATAACCAGTTTAATGCAACGAACACTCCGGAATAGTGACATATACTTAACATACCTTAAATAACCTTTACATAACTTAGAAATAAGTTTTGAAGGCTTTGGTATTGCAAAATCAAGTTAAATCGCTTACAGGGACTAAAGTTGACAAACTGCGAAAGTATGCCAATTTGAACTGTAACAGACATTCCGGAACATGACCATAAGTTAAACATACCATAAATATCCTTTACATAGCTTAGAAATAGGCTTTGAGGTGTTCGGTGTGCTAAAATAAACTTTTGGGTCATTCAGGGACTAAAAGTGTCAAAAAGTGCATAAGTTTGCATTTTCGTGCATAACTTACATTCTGAATACATCCGGACATCCAAAAATTTATGTAAAAACTAAAATATTTTATTTTAGTGTTTGGCATAAGAAAAATCCATTCGTCACGCCATTTGGATCGTTTTTCGCGCTTGTGCGCATTCCGTCGTAATTAAGCGAACATCGCGTTCGTACGACCAAACGAACCAACATCCGACATATTTTTGAGCATGTTTCATGTCCACAATGTTTAGAAATCATGTTAGGGCCTTAAAGTTGGCTTAACGGGCCTTAAACATGTCGGAAATGGCTTAAACACATAACAGGGACTGAAACTGCAACATTTGAAACTTGTTTTCTGATCTGAAGAGCTAGGCGGCCCGCGTGAGCCAAGCTTAAATCTTAGGCGGCCCGCCTCAGCCTTCCTAATCAGATAAGAACGCTTAGTCAGCTGATTCCAGCTGTTTAAACCTCATCCACACACTCACAACTGCACATTCAGCTCATTAGGACCATTTTTAAGTTACCACAACTTTGTGACAAGTGTACGCACAAGATTCGAGCACGGTTTCCATGAAACGATCCTAACGGTTCGGGTATTCCTATAAATACCCATCCACCCCAACCTCATTTCTCACAAGAATCTGGATTTGAGAGCTCTAAGTTGAAACCATTGTTTCATACCTGAGTTCTTGGATCGAGATTAGCATTCGGGGACCCTTCGTAAGTATTCTTTCGTTCTTTTATTGCTTTTCGAGTCTTTCGAGTCTGAAAGTCAAACTTTGTTTGACTTTCTGCGTTGACCAGTTATGGTCAATGCGAAGTTCGTTTGAACTTCGCAACGTGAGTGTGATCACGTTGGTTATAGTCCCTTGGGACTATGCCTACTGATTACCACGTTGTCTAGGGTCGTAGGGTAAGCGATCTGATAAATCGCTTATACCTTCGAACCCGACCCAGTTTGGTCGATCATTAGGATCCGACCAAATACATTAGGTAACCATAGTATATAGGGAATAACTTTCCGAGGTTATACCCTATGGTCACATCGTTTGAATAGTTGTATGATAGGTAGTTTATATGCCTTAGGTAAATTACCAGAATACCCTTTTCATGTATAATTGGTAATTAAGCATATGTAACCTAAACTTTTGTCACATAACTGATTATGTAACATGTTTAGGCATATAACACTTGTCATAGGGCTAGTTAGGCGGTCCGAACGTGTTTCACGCGAACGACGCGTTAAAGTAGCATAAGCTACCTAAACGGGTCGTAATGGGTCGTAGGCTATTAGATTAAGGTTTCATTTAGTATGTAGGCTTTGTTAAACCATATGACACGAGTCTCTATACTCGTTTGGTTTACGAACCCTCATTCTATCAGATCTTCCGATATAGGTCCGGTTTATTAACATAGTTACCTATATTAGGTGCCGTTTGATATCCGCGATCTCTAGCTTGCTTGGTGGTTATCTTAGGACTTCTGAGCAATCTCAAGTGAGTACACAGACCCCTCTTTTACTGTTTTCCAAACTGTTTTGGGGTGGAACACATGTGCCTACTTGTTACTTTCATGCTTTCCTGTTTTCACATCATATACCTGCTATGTTCGTTAGTACATTATAGTACATGATTTTATTACATCTTATGCTAGGTATGCCCATTGTGTGCATTACTTAGTACATCGTTTTACATTACATTACATGCTATGTATGTCTATTTTTGTATACGTAGTACAGGTCATATGCTACGTATGTCTATTGTTGCATACTTAGTATAGGTCACATGCTACGTATGTCTATTGTTGTATACGTAGTACAGGTCACATGCTACGTATGTCTATTGTTGAATACGTAGTACAGGTCACATGCTACGTATGTCTATTGTTGTATACGTAGTACAGGTCACATGCTACGTATGTCTATTGTTGCATACTTAGTACAGGTCACATGCTACGTATGTCTATTTTCGCGTACTTAGTACATTTGTTATTCATCACAGGCTTACATTTTGGATACATATTACATGATTTACATTAGACATGAACATTTTTCATCTTGATGGTTTGGTTTGATTAAGTGATTTAAGTAACGAGGCATGTGTAATATGATACAAGCATGGTGGATACGCCGCTGGTACTTCCTATATATAAGTGTTTGTATGGTATTACATATCGTAGCGTTATTTGAATCATTTCAGTTTGAGATATATATAACATTTATTACAAATATCATACTTTTCACAAGACATTGATTTACAAACAACTTATCTTATACAAACACATTTTTACATGGTTATTCATTTAACCTGACATTTATTTATACATATCATCTGATCTTATCATTTTTCAAATGATTTACAAAACAAAGCAAATTACAAGGTTCATGACTAAACATTTTCTCAAACATAAGTCATGAAACCTATTTTCACAAAACCTATGTATCTCACAGGCATTTTTATGCTGACGTACCTATTTTCACATGTGTTTTTCAGGAGTTGTTGCATAAGATGATCAAGATACACATAGGCAGACTTGGGCTTTAGTGACAATAAAAGATGCAAGACTAGTTAATTATGTTGTATTTCCTTGTTTGTTAAGACATTGTAACACCTTTAATCAATAAAACGAAACTTCAATTGCCATGGATTTGAAACAATTAATTCTGTTACAACACTCCCCGACGTTTCCGCCACGTTTTGTATGTTCTACGTGGTCGGGGTGTGACACCCTGGGTCTAACAGAAGTTTGTTTTAAACGTTAAGTGCACACACATGACCCTCACGTAAGGATATTTTCGTCATTTCCCTTACTTATTTATTATTTTATAATTATTTTCCATATTAATACCTAACTAAGTTTCATCTTCATCCTCACAACAGTTAAGAAGATGATCTTCAATCCCCCAGCCTCTACACATCGATTAACAATGGTGCTTTACTCATGTGGTCAACAACAACCATACGCACATCTTGGACGGATCTCAACCCTGGACGTCGTTTCTACGCATGTCCTGACATGGTAAGCACTATAAAGTATTTATCCCACTTCAAAATTTAGGGAATTAGATTCCTAGCATTCCCTAGGTCACCTTTCTTTGTCTGTTTCCGTCTCTTGACTTTCCCACAAATCCTTAAATTATGACCTTTACCTCCACATTTCTTGCACTTCACTGATTTCCACATCCTTATCAACTTTCCACCTTTGTTGATCCCATCAACCTCAAGTTCCTTCCCATTCCTCTTCTTTTGTCCAACCCTATCTAGTTCATCCTGGAATCAACTTCATCCTTTCTCCTTTTCTTCTTAGGCTTACCAACTGACTTGTGGTGCAAGGATGGGTCAAGGTGGTTTGGACATTGGATTTTAGCCACAAGTCTCTGCCATTAGTGGGTTCTATTCTGTGTGAGTAGACAACCTTCCAAGTATCCAACCAGTAGCATTCATTTACCCATGATTCGGGGGGGGGGGGGGAACTTGGTGCCCATGTAGAGCCCTGTCCCAGTTAACTGCAACTGCATGTCTACGTGAGATCCTTGTAATCTCCCATTACTTGCAACTACAGACTTTTTCTACAACATCAACAACCCTTTGTGAAATGTGTCCACCTCTACTAACCTAGTACTTAGGCCCACCAAACCACTTAGCAGTGTAGTTTGATGCCTCCTTTTGATATCTACTAGTATTTTGGTAGAACTCGGTGTTAGTAGACCATTACACCTACCTATGACCCTGATGACATTCACTATCCTCTGCATCAAATACTATCTCATAAACTCCAACACTGAAATTATTGGTTTATCTTTGCCCTCAACTGTTTAGCATTTAAGACTTCACACATATTATTCAGAAACACATCAAATATGGCCCAACCTGCATAGTGTTTACAAGGAAAGTTAGAACTGTATGTTGTGAATAAAATCAAATGTACAATGTTTACCAGTGAAGTGGGATCTGGCCCAGTGTTGTGGTGAGATGTCTTTCAACCACTTATATGCTTCAAGGTTGTATTTCTTAAACTCCTCCATCTTCTTTTCAAACTTAGGGACAATTGTTGCACTTGCAACATTCCTGAGGAAGTGTTTGAAAGTCGTTCCTCTCCATTGTAGCTTCATGTTCTGGTGAATATACCTAAGACAATACCAATGTTCACCTGCAGGAAAAGCTTGAATGATGGCATGTATAATTCCCTAATTAAAAACAATATAGCAATTAATAAACATCACCACAATTTAGCAATTAACCAAGGACATGAACAATATTTAATGCATGTTTACCTTTTCCATGTCAGAAATAAATGTGAAGTTTGCATTTAATGGAAGATCTAAGTCATCTTGGATATATTGCAAGAACCATGTCCATCAGTCTTTGTTTTTAGTCTCTACATCTACTATGCCATAAGCCAATGGATAGATGCCATTGTTTGGATCTAACCCAACTGCAGTTAACATTTGACCAGGGTAGGGGCCTTTAATAAATGCCCTATCTAACCTCAACAACCCTCTTCTACATGTTTTAAATGACTTTTTTAATGGTCCTAAACAAATGTAAATCCTTTTGAAGATACTAGTAGGTGCACTAGGGTTACATTCTGGCTCAACGACAAACTTAACAGTTATACTTGGATTTTTGTTTGTCAACTCTACAACATAGCCCCTCAACTTAGCATACAGATCTTTGAAATTCCCCTGAATGTGCTTTGTAGCTTTTAGCTTGCCCTAGATGCCTTCAATAAACATCATCGTAATATTAGCAATTAATCAGAAACAACAACAGAATATATAATCAGAATAAGCAAGTTATGTACCTTCATTTTTGAAACACCAACCCCGTACCTCCTTCCAAGCTCCTCTTGAATGCTTTTAACATGAACATTAGGGTTTGCTTGTATCCAATCTTCTTTTGCCATGAATGTTGATGTGAATGCTTGAATCTTTCTGGGTTGTAAACACTTGTATTTAGGATTGTGGGTTTTCACTACCAATGTTTCTTCATCATCATTAACTCTTGAAAGGTAAAGAAACCAAGGAAAAGAGACACTACTTAACCTACTTTTCCTTTTGTCCTTACATGTTTTAAGACTCCCTTTTAAGGCCACTTTGAGCCTCATTATCATGGCATGGCCCAGTTTGACTAAGGGGCTGTTTGGCAACTTCTGGATGGGTAAATGTTGAACCATTAAGAGGTCTGAACCATTAAGTGTTGAACCAGTAAGATGTCTGAACTATTAAGAGCCAGTATAATGCTTAACTGTTCAGAGGCAAATGTCTGACCGATTCAGATAAGAAGTCTTAACCATTCAGACTTAGTATAATGCTTAACTATTCAAAGGCAAATGTCTAAATCATTCAGACATCTGCTCGCGAAACAAACAGTTTGAACCATTAAGTGCTGAACCAGTAAGAGGTCTGAACTATTAAGAGCTAAACAAACAGCCCTACTAGTAAAAGTAGCCATATTGCCTTCACACACTACTCTGATCTTCCTTTTATCATTTCTCTGAAATGAAAGTTCCCTCTTTGTTTCAATAGAATGCCTATTGATTCTATCATTTGCTTCTCTAGCAGTATTAAGAAACTCCCCAACATAGAACCTAACTTCTGCTACAGAAGTATCATCCCTCATTTTTCTTTTTATTTCTTTCAGTTTCCTACTTCTTATACTTTCAAAATATTCCAATGAATCTTCAGTGAGATTGTCAAATGATTCAAAGCTTAGATTTTCACCAGTTCATAGCTCATCACTATCATCCCCATCATGGTTGCCTACAGATTCATGATATGATCCTATATATTCCTCCCCAGTGTCAACATGTTCATGGAACTCCCAATTGTCTAGACCAGACTCATTATCTAGATAATCTTTCTTAACTTCCTAATCACTGTCTTCAGAGTCATCATTGTCACTTGTGTCATCAGCCCCACTTGATTCATTATCCTCATTTGATGCCTAATTACCATCAGACTCATTACCATTTAAATCATCATTTTGATATTGTTCATCTACAGGGAAGTCCTTAGAAAAGTTAGCATTATCAATGTTAAAAGAAAAACCATCAATAAATGATGACTCTTGAACCTTATCAGTTTGACCTTCCACAACCCCCTTATTAGTTTGACCATCCACAACCCCCTTATCAGTTTGACCATCCACAACCACCTTATCAGCCTCAGTACCTTCTACAAACCCCTTATTAAGGTGACCTTCCACAACCCCCCTTATCAGCCTCAGTACCTTTTACAACCCCCTTATCAGCCTCATTACTCGCTAACATCCCCTTATCAGCGCCATGTACATCATCCAAAATTTGCATGCAATTGTCAATATCTTCAATCTTAGATCCTACAGCCCTCATTAAGAAGCTCATTCTCCTGCACACTATCCTTAACAACCTCACTAGAACCCTCACCAACTTTGTTCCATTCAAGAAACAATTTTTTTGCAACCCTCATCTTTTGTCTAGGTTTAACAAGTGCATTACAAGAAGCCTCTACATCATCTAATTCCTGAATAACCACTTTAGATCCTTGTGGAGAGGTAAAGTAAGTTGAAAGCTTAGTAACACCATCTTCTATGAACAAATTAACTGCCTTGTTTTATGCAACATACTTCCCCAAATGTAGAACATCAGTGTCATTACCTAAAGGTGCTAAGCCAAAGTCTAACTCTTTTCTAAAAAATTGAAGATGGTAGTATAATTTAACATTTTCACTTTCAATCTTTAGGTCTTTCAACATGTAATCTATTTCGTGAACAGAAAACTGATCCAAGTTATAGAAGTCAACAAAATTATGCCTCCCATACATGTATCTTCTTCCAGGAAAGTTTTTAAATGTTTCACTATGATGAATCTTTATGTGAACCAGTTCTCAAAACCCTCTGTTGCAAAAACAAGAAACAAATAAGTATACAATACAATGATGCATCTTTATAAACAATTTTATGTTCTTGAACAACATCAATTTAGGGTTTAACAACTTACTATATGCTTCCTCTGGAACGAATGGCATATCGTTTCCTTCAATCTTCCATATTTCCCAAGTTTGACCTGGCCAACGTCGATTCTATTGATCACCTTCTTCCATTTTGGGTTTGCTTTAAGATCGGAGTTAGGGTTTGATCGTATTTGTAGAGAGAGAGTTAGAGAGTAGGTGAAGAGGGTTTTGGGAGAAAGATACCAACTGACATGAATAGTTGCATGCCAGAGCCTTTAATAGTGAGCAGGGAAAAGGACTAAAATACCCTCACGTGAGGTTCACGTGTGTGCACTCAACGTTTAAAACAAATGTGTGTTAGACCCAAGGACTATCCGAGTAATAAATTAAAAACCACAAGGAACATACATGTTATTTTCAAAATATGGGGACTAAAGTTGAAAAACATGAAACCAAAGGGACCATCAGGGCAATTAACTCTAAAGACAATTTACACAAATAAAATATTTATTTTAAACTTTTTGTCACAAAAGAATATTTGATACTAAAAATCCACGTAATGTCCTGTTTATTAATTGTAAATACTTTTGCCATTAATAGGTTTATAGCCTAGTGACATCTTGGGGGTGAGATAAGACTTTGGGACCAATTGGTCCTGTGTTCGATTCTCACAAGGGGGGTTTTCCCATATTTATTGGGTTTCCTCCTGAATTGGTGTATAGACATTATGTCTAGTGGAGATGGATATGATCGGGTGGTTCCGCTGGTGACACGATAATACTCCAGTGGTCCGTCAGTGATCCAAATTTGCCGTTAAAAAAAAAAAGAATTTTTTTATACAAAAGTGCTTGTGTTAAGATTAGAGATAAGATCCAAATAATTATTTTTAAATCTTTTTAAATATAGGAAAATTGGTTTTTAATAAACCAACCTTTGTTCCATTGGTAAATAATAATCTTACCTACGTAATTGGTATAAAATAATCCTACCTATCAACATGTTGGTACTCAATGAACTTCTGTTAATTTTTTTTAACTGAAGTTAAATTTTAAGTTTTATTTATTACACAAAAAGTTCCTGTAGTTGTAATTTACTAGTTTTAACTATTTTATAAAACAAAAAAACCTCAAGGGACTATAATTTACTAATTTTAAAATAGTTAAAACTAGTAAATTACAACTATAGGGACTGTTTGTGTAATAAATAAAACTTAAAAACTAACTTCAGTCAAAAAAAATTAACGGAAGTTCATTGAGTACCAACATGTTGATAGGTAGGAATATTGTATATCAATTACATAGGTAAGATTATTATTTACCAACGGGACAAATGTTGGTTTATTAAAAACCAATTTTCCTTAAATATATGAATACCCTAAAAAGTGTTCACTCTAAATCTTAAATCGGACAGAGGAGACACGTGACACATAGAGATCCTTATTTATTTAGTAGTATAAATAACTAGGATAAAATCCTGTAGATTACTCGTATTAAATAAAAAAATTTAAACACCTATTAATTTATCTAGTTGTTATCATAGATTAAATAATTTTATAAAGTTTTATGTGTATTTATAGCAATGATTATAAATAATAAACTTTATATATTTTCTTGAGCAACAATCCTAGATTATCTAGGATAAATAGATTTTTTTAATAGCGTTTGGAACTAACTCCAATATCCGAGTGAGCCTTCCTGAGACGGGATGTTAACCGTCTATACTAATTTTAATTGTTTTCAGTCAATTGTTATATGTTTACTATATATTTTAATTAGTTGTTTATTGTTTATTGTTTGCAGTCAATTGTTATATGGGTGACATCTTAAACAATAGATATACCTTGTTAGTATTTGATATGAGAATATTGACCAAATAGTTATAATTATAGTCAACTAGATACCAAGATACCCAATCCTATACAAATGAGGAGGATGTGCAGGCTTTTCCTTATTGTGGTAACACCCCATGTCCCCATCTATCGTGGGACACTAATCTATATCTACATATAAAGATATATTTATGTAAAGCGTCCCCTAAACATGAACCACACAAATCTCCTTGGTATTGTTTTCTCTGGCGTGGCCCCAAATTGCAACAAGCATTGTTTGAACTTGGGTCTCGCCTTTGGAGATTCCCAAGCCCTCGATGTGTGGAACCGATGTTAATACACACAATTTGTTAAGAAATTTTACAAGTAAACCAATCATGAGATTGTTTGACACAAAGTTTCAAAGACACTCCCAAAACAAATTAGGAACTATGTTTTCTTGGACCATTGATGAGCGTTTTCAAGAGCAACTACCCTTTATACAATGCATTCCACTATTGAGGGGACATGCTACATGGTAGATTTCCTAACATCCACATGTGATATTGTCTATCATTATTCCACAACTAGGGATGGCAATCGAACCCGAACCCGATGGGTAAATCCGAAACCCGACACATCTGGGACGGGTTTGGGGTCGTTAATCGGGTTTGGGACTAGTTTTTATTTTTTTCACGGGTTTGGGATGGGTTTGGGATTTGGTGATATACCCGTTTACCCGACCCAATTACCCGATAAAGTAAACCCGTTTACCCGATTGTATACCCGATATAATTTCTTTTATATTTTTAAATATGTAAATATATAATACATACTTTTTTCTATACACATAGATATATTATCCCGTATACATTATAGTTATTTGATATATTTCTTTAGTGATAATACTAAATGTAACTGATTAGTAGTTACCCGGTGGATTTTGGGTCGGGTATACCCAACGGGCAAACCTTTTAAAATTAATGGGTTACCCGAAATTCACGGGGTTACCCGATACCCGATGGGTATTTACCCGCTAGAAACCCGACGGGTTTTGGGACGGGTTTGGGAGAAGTATATCTAATCGGGTTTGGGGTTAGGATTGCCTAAACCCGTCCCAAACCCGCCCCATTGTCATCCCTATCCACAACTAATGGATGTGTGTGGAGAATTATAGAATTTTTCTAAAAGAACACGTTCAAATGGTTGATCATTGTTGACTTATCTATTATCTTTTTTGGTTCTTATATTTTATTTATCCTTACGTCTCTTATGCACAAGCTATACCATTTCATAATCCCCATTAACCATCAATTTAAGAGTGTCTTAACATACCCTACGTGTTAAAACGTTATTAATGTTATTATCATATGTTTTGTTATATATCATGTCAATTTTTTTTAATAAAGGAAAATCTTCTAAATTCAATGAGCATTCAATACAAAATTATTTTTATGTAAATCATTTTGAAAGCCTTATAAACACTGTTTGCTGTTGTTTAAAATGGCAGAACACTATGTATAAATATTGTAATACACGGCTGTGAACTTAAAATTAATTTTGTTATTATATATAGGGTCGTATTAATGGCACACCTTGGGGATTAAATCGACACCCTCCATACGCATTGTATAGGCCTATACGATGCGTATTGAGATGGGTTTAAACTTCTATGTCTGTCAAAGGCTGACAATGTCCCCTTATCAAAAAGTAATAAGCATCGTATAGGCCTATATGATGCGTATTGAAGGTGTCGATTTAATTTTTTAATTTTGCAAGATAGCTTCCAGTCACGCGGTAGCTTTCCGTCACGCGAACGAAGAAGCAGCACTTTGAACATTTGTGGGTCTTCAAACATCTAGGAAACATTATTTGAGAATACCACTGAATTTATCGAAGTTGTAGAATGAGATCCACCACTGTTGGGTTATCATCTTTCAACCCCATTTTTCCTAAATTTACCGATTCTGTTTTTCAACAGGGATGTAATGCAATGATTCCTCTCAATTGAATAGACAGACACTTGCTTCATATGACTCACTTGAATCGTCTCGGATGTAATAACAGTACGTTTAGCATCCGTGCCTGCTTGAACAACCGAGATAACAACTCCGGTTTCATCAGCTGCATTTGGAACATGAGAGTTGAAAAACTGCAATTGGAATTGATCTTGGAACAACATACTCTTATTACCATATGACACATGATAAAAGCGTTTCTCTGGACAGTCTGGGATTATGTTCCGCAAATTGGGAACCACATATTTGCTTCAAGATTTACGTTTGATGTCCAAGTTTGATCACATTTTGACTTCATCTGCGGCAGTCCAATGTCTTTCTTCCCACGTGTCTGCACCATGATCTTCATATTCTTGGTTCAATACCAACTCATCTTTAGTAGTGTGTTGTTTGAGAACCTGATTCAGATACACAACGGTTCTCCAATTCCATATCAGTAAGCAAATACACAACGATACTCCAATTCCAGATCAGTAATGTAAGGAGAAGCGTTGAAATAATGGACATCCATCAAGCTAAAAAGAAAACTTGTGTTTCCCATAGTCACAAACAACTGCGGTTTGTATTGTATTTCCCATAGCCACCGTTTTCGTAGTAAAAAACGGTTGCGGTTTGCACATTCAATCTTCATTGCTTCATTAAAATTAACAAGGCGGTCTCTTTGCACCGTGATCTTCATATTCTTGGTTCAATACCAACTCATCTTTAGTAGTGTTTGTTTGAGAACCTGATTCAGATACATAAATCCTGAAGCAAATATGTGGTTCCCAATTGGTTACAGAAACCACTAGCAGAAGAACCCGACACGTCTTCATGTTACGGAGAATCTTCTCAAACTTGAAGGAAAAGGAAAAATGGTTGCTGAAGTTTCGTCTTCTATGATAATCTGAAACATTCCGAATAACTACGCAAAGATTTGTTGCGTACTGAGTATTGAAACGATTTGTTGAAATTGAAGAAAAGAGTAAAAAAGATGAATTGAGGCGTGCATTGTTTATATCGTGTTAAGATGTTTCAGTCTTCACACATTCTTGGATAAAAGCGCTTCTTTAGACAATCTAGGATTATTTTCAAACTAAACCCTTGAATCCCAATGCTTCTCTAAAAATATTTGTTTCTTTTGCTAGTGTTTCCCATAGTCACAAACGATTGCGGTTTGTATTTCGCATAGCCACCGTTTCCATAGTAAAAAACGATTGCGGTTTGGACAATCAATATTCATTGCTTCATTGCACATTCAATATTCACAGTTGCATTTGGAACAAGAAGTCCAACAATCTGTTTATTATCTGTTGTTGTCTAAACAATATGAATACACGCAACGAATTTGAAAACTGTGACAGCTTATTAAAAGTATAAATCACCTCCAATCATTTACTGGTCAAATCACACACTATAAAGTTTAAACTTATCATGTGTTGTAGTTTGGAAAGATGACCGAATAGAGATCTGAATAACAAACTGTGGAGAACTTGTTTGCGTTATCCTTCAACATACACTAAAATACTCTAAAATACGAAAAAATACTGAAAAAAAACTCTAAAATACGCAAAAATACGCTAAAATACGATAAAATACATGAAAATATGCTAAAATACGTTGCAATATGTTAATATACGTCATATTACGAAAAAATACATGAAAACACGTTAAAATACGCCGAAACACGTAAAAAAAACCCTAAAATAGGTTAAAATAAGCTAAAATACGTTAGAATACGCTCAAATAATGTCACACCCCGACCGCGTAAAACAACGAAACCGCGGCGGAAACGTCGGGGAGTGCTGTGGCAGAATTATTGTTCCAAAACACATGATAATTAAAGTTAAGTTTTACAAGCTTAAATTATTACATTGTCTTAGTTCAACGAAACACATAACATAAAACATGATAACTTTCTTGATTTTAGATTTGCTAAGGCCCAAGTCGCCCTAAGTGAAGCTTGCTCACATCAAACAATCGCTCCTGAAACATATGTGAAAGTAAATACGTCAGCATAAAAATGCATGTGAGTAACATAGGTTTAGTGTTGAAGATTCATGACTTTAAAGGTTAAAAAAAATGTTTAACGAAATGTCGTCATGAACCTTATAAAAATGTCTTCTTTTATAAAATCATATGAAAATCAAATGATACAAAAGAATGATGTATGGTTATGTAAATAACCAAATGAAAATAATATGTATAAAATATGTCAATGTCATGTATAACCAATTGTCTTATGTAAGCAAAATGTCATGTATAAAACAAAGTCTTTGAATAAACAAAAGTTATGTTTTGAAAACCATTGCTTTTATTGATATGAACATTTATATAGTTTGTCTATAGCATACACTCAAGCCTTGAAACTGTTGGATAAACCCTTATCAGGATCAGGAATTTATCAAAAATGTATTCGGATTCTGTCATTCCCCTAACGAAATACCTAGAAAGCGGGAACGGGATTTGTCAAGTCCTATAGCGCTATTACATACTACCGAGCGGCGTGATCAATGTTAATAAATGTACTACTCTGTTAAACATACCAAATGTCTTTTTCAATGTAAGCATGTCATGAAAATGTCTTTGTGAAACCATGTAATAGGCATACTAAGTCAATATGCCAATAAAATGTCTTTGAAACCAAAAGTTAGGTATACTAAGTCAATATACCTTAAAAATGTCTTTAAAATAATGTATTATATGTAATATGAAATAAAACATGTATAATGTCATGAAAACAAAAAGTAAAGTTATGCACATATGCTTCACCCCAAAACATTTGAAAACGTAAAATAGGGGAACTATGTACTCACCTTTGGGTGCATTTTTATATGTTAACACAATCCCTCAAATTGTTTATTCGTCCTAAATTAAATAAGAACGATTTAATAATAAAAAACTCACAAAAATACATAAGTTTCTACGATACTTAAAATTTTCACATAACTTTGAGATTTCTCGAAAAGTTATTATTTTTGATTATATTGGTGTACTTATATATATATGAGTTCATATATATTTTAAAAATTTTGCGACTTGAACGATTTTATTGGCGACCCTCATCATGTTATAAGCAATATATCTACGATTTGCGCGTCGTAATATACATACTTATTGTGACATAAAATAAATATCGTAATACACATAATCTAGTCAAGTATTAACATGTCATCATACACATATTATAAAACATAACACATTGTAACACATAAAACTTACCCATGAACAACCCATTCTAGTGTACATTGAAAAACACGTATTTTAGTGATTCGGTAACGTTTTTGGGCGTCGGAAGTCACCTATGACTAACCAAACACCAAGTAAACTTAATATAAGTTAAAATACTTATTTTTATATAAAAAATATCATTTTACTCACTGATCTAAAATAGTTTTATAAAAATACTCCGAAAAGCCGATTTTTTAACCGTTTTACCGCATAGTTTTGCATCAAACATTACCCTAACCATCCCAAATCGAAACGACTTGATATTTTAACATAACCCATGTTATTTACTGAATAAAATAATGGTTATACTCATGATAGTGCAGGTCTCACATAAAGCACTTAAATCATGCAAATTTCACATATTTTACCACTTTCTAAGCTATATGTACAACATGCAAAGCTATCAAACCTATGACAAAGTTTCATGCCATCATAATATACCAAATAATGTTATTTTTAGTGTTTATAACCTGTTCAAAAATATTTTTGTCATACAATCATTTTTTTTATCATTTCTTGAGCTTTAAATCAACATGTATTCTTATGTACAAGTGTCTAAAGCACACTATCATATTAACATCATTCCATATGAGTTTAGATGCATCAAACATGTGATTTATTCATGTTTATTTGCTGATTTAATTTAACATTCATCACATCATACATAAATCATCAAACACTTGTATTTTAACTATCATTCAAGAACTAGCAACAACTTAAAAATTCTAAAATATGTCTAATAAATTTTTGGCCATTTACATGTCATAATATATACTAATATTATTTCAAATTATAACTCATGATTCAATCACTTCTTTATATCTCTAACACATTTGTACATAATCTTGTTCATGCAAACAAACATCCTAAACAAGTATTTATCAAAAATCCAGCTCAAATCTCATACACACACACACACACACACACACACACACATATATATATATATATAGAGAGAGAGAGATAGGGAGGGGCTCATGAGAGAACTCCATTTATTGCGAGAACCGCGAGAACCAATGTGAACACAACCTAAAATAGCTAAAAAAAACCTAACCCCCACCCCCCCCCCCCCAAAAAAAAACCTAAACCCCCACCCCCCCCAAGCTAAATGCTAAAAACTAAAACCCCCAAAAAACCTAACCCCCCCCCCCCCCCAAAAAAAAAACCTAAACCCCCCTCCCCCACCCCCCAAAAACCTAAACCCCTCCCCCCCCCCCCCCCTAAGCTAAAATGCTAAAAACTAAACCCCTAAAAAATCTAAAAAAATCAAAAAAAAAATCTAATTTTTTTTAATATTTTTTATGCTCAAATCGCTACTTTTAGTGGCAAAAAAAAAATTTTTAATTTTTTTTTTGGCTTCGAAAAGTAGCGATTTTTATTTTTTATATAAAAAATATTAAAAAAAAAAATTTGTGTGATTTTTAGCAATTTTTAGGCATTTTTGGTTGTGTTCACATTGGTTCTCGCGGTTCTCACAATAAGAGGTGGTTCTCGCATGATCTTCTCCCTATATATATATATATGTACGGTTACATATACACAAATAATACTACCATTTTTTTTTTGTATCAAGACCCATTTCTTTTTAGATTTCAAGTTTGTGAAAAATTCCAATATTCAAGAGAAACTTCCAATCATCAAGAACAACCAAGAATCAAGAGTATGATTTAAACATAAACTTTATACCTTCAAGATTCAAGTAAGTTTTTGGATGAGATTTTGATGATATGGAGCTTGAAATCACTTGAAAGCACCTTGGAAACTCCTTTGGATCTTCACACCAACTTGAAGTTTGCTTGAAATGGAGTTGGATTCTTCAAGAACAAGGTTGAAGATGAAGATGGAGGTGATGGGTGGGGGTTACGGTTTGGGTAAGGGAGACAGAGAGGAAGATTTGTTGAGTGGAGTGGTGATCTTGAAAGATATGAAGTGATCTTGAAGATATGGTGGAGATATATAGAGATATGGTGGATCTAAGGAGGTAGCATGCACTAACACGTGTCAAGTGGAAGGAAGAGATGGGCACTTGTCTATATACATACATACACGATATACACACATATATATATATATGCACAAAAATACACAAAAATGATTCATGTAGGTTAAAAACAGGTGTTTAACTGGATACCGGGTATTTTATCTAGCGTTTAAATCCCGGTTTATTGCGTTCTAAATTATTTTTATTATTCTATAAAAATAATCTCGTCAAAATATTACTGAAATAAAGTTCAGTTGCCGAGACTGGCTGCGTTGTCTGCGTTTTGCAGTAGAAGCACTGTGTTACGCAGTAATACGCGGTACGCGCTTAAACTTGAAAAATAACGTTTTTAAGCGTTTTAATTTATTTTTCAACACGAACCTGATTAAAAATAAAATTTTAATCATAACAGAATATTTTTGGGATTTAAATATTATCCGGGCAGTCACCAACATTCGTTTCGCAGTTTTGTCGTAAATAGTTCTAAAGTTCGAATAAATATGTTTTTGCCATACCGAATCCTTCGAAACTTATTTCTAAGTTATGTAAAGGGTATTTAGGGTATGTTTGGCTTATGTCATAGTTCCGGGGTGTACGTCGCGTTAAACTGATTATGTTTACGTAACGGTTTATGATTTCACTTCCAGAATAGTTTTGAGAGTTCGAAATTGAACAATGATTGAAACGTACTAATGTCACAAATAATTAAACAAATATTGAAATTAAAACACCATATTTTATTAAATACAAAGTTGTTCGGAACAGTACAAGGGTTAAAATACACAGATGTCACAGTCTCCCCTACTTTTAAAAATTTCGTCCCGAAATTTAATTAGAGGAAACCTGAGGGAAAAGGTGTGGATATTTCGCCTTCATTTGATCCTCTCGTTCCCAAGTAAACTCTGGGCCACGTTTGGATTCCCAGCGAACTTTGACTATCCGTATGTGCTTGCGCTTGAGCTTCTTGACTTGACGATCCATGATTTCCACAGGTTTCTCGACGAAGTGCATCGTGTTATCGACACGAATCTCATCAAGGGGGATGTGGAGGTTTTTGTCAGCCAAACACTTTCTCAGATTGGACACGTGGAAAGTTGGATGAACATTTCCAAGTTCAGGAGGCAGCTCAAGTCTGTAGGCTACTTTTCCGATTCTTTCAACGATCTTGAATGGTCCAACATATCGTGGTGCAAGTTTTCCTTTCTTCCCAAATCTGATTACACCCTTCCAAGGAGATACCTTGAGTAGGACGAGCTCACCAATTTGGAATTCCAAAGGCTTGTGTCGTCTATCCGCGTAACTCTTTTGACGGCTTCTAGCTGTTAAGAGGTTGTCGCGAATTTTCTTGACTTTGTCTGTGTAACACCCCGAAAATGGGTTTGGTAATCAAACCACGTTAACACTAAAAGACGGGTAAAGTACCGTTAATGGTAAAATTTACCCGGTAAATATTAGGATTTAAATAATTAAACCTAATATTAAATAAAGGTTATACGAAAGCTTTTGAGAAAACAAAGTTTACAAGAGGCCCGGGTTAACGGGACTTAAAATAAACGGGTTATAACTCCCGAAACTCACTAAGTTAACTAGGAGTAATTAACCTAGTTAGTTATTTATTTCTTTTAAAGAAAAACAATAAAGAACCATGAACTATTAAGCCCTTTTTATAAATCATGAATATTGGAGGGGCTAAAAGTGGGCAATTGGAAAGAAGTTTTAATTAAAAACAATATCAAAAACCAAAACACACACAAGTGTGTGTGTTGGTCGACATTTTCTAGAGCCAGGAGAAGGGTTCTTACACATGAACCCTAAAACTCACAAACTTGATCAAAATCAAAGGAAATTGAGCGAAGAAATTGGGGCTTTTAATAAATTCGTGATCACCCAAGTCAAGGGGATCGTAAGGTATGTCGAATTTCTAACATTCTTGAAGTTGTGAAAATCGATTAACTTTGCATGATGCAATCTATGTATGAATCGTAGAGGCTATGGCCGCATTAATGAAGTGTCATTGCTTAGGAACAAACCCTAAGTAGAAATTTGAAGAAAAATTGCTATGATTTGAATAATTTGATGGATTACCACACTTAGACAAGTGGGTTTGGATTATGTAGTGAAAATGATGATACACACATGTTAAAATCATCATATTTAATAGTTGAAGCAAAATACTTGAACAATTTGCAAGTTTGAGTATATGATCATAATTGCTATGAAATGGGTTTAGTTGATTTGATGAAATTAATGTTGTATTGGTGTTGATAAACGCCATACTAACTCGTATGAATGAACTACTTGAACAAAATAGGGATTTTGTTAAGAGTTCATAATTGATTAGAAGTGAGTCTTGACACAAGAATTAAACTCGTGATTTATGATTGAGTTTAAAGAGAAAAATAGTCAAAGAATCATAAGGTGTGAAAGTCATGATTTGGAATGACTAATCTAACAACCTTGTGAATAATGAATGATAGTTGGATCTTAACAAGCTAGGTGAAGCTTGGGGAGAAAGCGGGTCGAACGAGTTAAGCATAAAGGAAAAGCGTATTCGGGATGCAAGGTAAGTGAAACTTACACAATTATGTAGAATACTTGTTTATTCTATACGTTATAAATGCGATAACGATAATATAGAAAATATGAATTTCCGACGCGATCGATACGAGTCGGAACATATAAAGATGATAAAAACCATGGTTTATGGCAAAAAGGGCAAAACGGTAAATTAATCATGTAATGACTAAGAAATTATGAATTTCCATCAAGATTACCTTGTAGTGTAATCTAATAATGATAAAAAGGGTAAAATGGAAGTTGGTCAAGTGTTGACTAATGTAAATCGAAGTTAAAAGGGATACCCTTGGCGTAAGCCGAAATAGGTTGAATTTGTAAGAAAATAATTTAAGAGAAAAAGGATTTGGTAATAAAATCCGGGATGGGATGGATGTATGAATTGGAAGTCAAAAACCATGTTGTTGATTAAATAGGCAACGTTGGGCATATAAGCCAAACGGGTCGAATGGTGGTGATAACACCATTTGACAATATCGACTAATGTGGTTGTCAAGTCTTATGTTAACATGAGCGATTAGCAAATCGGATAATTGCGTCGCCATAGATTGTGTGATAATTAAAGCGAGGTATAAATCGGGTCTATTTGTCGACCCGAGCCAGGTACGCTTATATGAACTTATAGTTGAAAGTGCAAATAAGGTTGAATATTTAGTGAAGTCCTTCATCGCAAAAATGAAGGATTAAAAATGACCAAAAGCCCTTGATGGGTAAACCGGGTAAACAACCTCTAAGAAACTTATATTATGATTTTGTAACTCTTAGATGCGTATAAAATTTGAAGGCATATACTTTCAAGGGTTGAATGCCTCAAATGTGTCTTGCCGTAAAATGGCATATCCGGGAGATAAAACTCGGAATAAATAGTCTATTTCATTAAATCCACCACAATCATAGTTGTGGTGGAAGATTAATCGATATGAACGGGTGGAATTATGAGGCATAGGAGAAATGGGCGTAAATTATGTTTAAAAGGACATAAATACCATTAACGGGTCAAAATAAGATTATATGTAAAAACGGGTCTATAATGCGTAGAAACCCGTGATTGGAACTAATATGATAGAAAATATTGGAAATAAAGGGTTCGTAAGAAATGGAGGTCAAACAAATAAGTTGGTTTGATAAAAGCTTAAACGGGTCAAAAAGTGTCAAAATGGAATTTCAAGCCGAGAGCTTGAAATCTAAAATTTTGTGATTTCAGATGTCGGGTTTTTACTCCATGAGATGGAGAATTAAATTACGGTTGCGTAGGAAAAAGAATCACGCGGATCGGATAAGTAGAACAAAAGTTATGGCAATTATAAGTTTGTAAGTTGGTGAAA
This sequence comes from Helianthus tuberosus, assembly GCA_030545235.1. Taxonomy (NCBI): domain Eukaryota; kingdom Viridiplantae; phylum Streptophyta; class Magnoliopsida; order Asterales; family Asteraceae; genus Helianthus; species Helianthus tuberosus. The sequence goes on along the minus strand of CM060415.1, from coordinate 57,642,134 downwards.
ATTTGAGTTGGGCATCTGCAGCACCAGCTAAGTGATCTTTCTGTCGAATACAGGGCTAGGCGTAGCGCGACGCCCCTTAGCGTACGGCGGTGCCCTAAAATAGAGCTAGGCGTAGCGCGACGCCCCTTAGCGTACAGCGGCTCCCTGAATTACGAAAAATTGTTGAATTTTGTTGTTTTGACCCATATGACTTGTTTAAACATGTTATTTAACTACCAAAGCTAACTTTTATGTTGGTTTTCGTCATAGGTGAATGTCAAGGGATTTCCGGATGAAGATCAAGCTCAACGAAGAACCGAACACACGAGATTAAAGCTTCCGCACGGCGTTACGTCGTAACTTTTAAACGACAGACTCAATTACATTATGTTGTAACATATTAAAATCTAGAAATTTTTTAATTAACCTGTATTTACAATTGTCACACCCCCAAAATCCACCTGCGGAGTTCTACCGCCTGGAGGCGTGACTGACCAGGATCCAGCCACCAATCATATTGAACAAGCATATAAGTAGTTATAAAATCCAACCAATACAATGGGTGTCCAAACAAAACATAGTTTAAGTTGCAAGCGGAAGCATAATGTTTAAAACCAAAACATGAGTTTAATTGTTCAAAGTTTAACATGGCACACAGCTGTCCATGTCCCACAACGACCCTCTTCCATGCAAGCTCCAGCTAAGTACCTAAAGACCTGCAAAGCATGTAGTAACGAGTCAACAACAAGTTGAGTGAGTTCACAGTTGGGTGTTCGTTTTAAGTTGTTTCGAAAACAGTTTCCTTTATCTGGCATCCTGCCGTGGGGGTTACCCCATAGTTGAAAAACATGACTTGTTTATTCCCGGTTACTCTGGCACTCCGGCCGTGGGGGCTACCCCATGTATACACTAGACTCGTTACCATATCGACTGCTGACTGTAGTCATGTTTATGTGCCCTGAACTGTCAATGTCTATCATCATTGACGTGCCCAGATCCATTAGTTCACGCCCATCCTCTGCGGCACGGTGTGAGGCTTGTCAGACCTAAATAGCACTATCTAACTAATGACCCGCTCGCCATTGGCCCGGCGATTAAGTCGATATAAAAATGAGGGACTTCGTGATAGAGTTTTGGTCTAGTACGAGTTATCTGTCCATGAGGACGAGGAAATTACATTCCTGAATCAATACTGTCCTACCCAAGAAAGGACGAGGAATCCACGTTCCTTAACCCCATTCCCAACCCAGGGAATCCCATGCTTTGTAGAGGGTGGGAACTCACCTTGATTTTGCTCGGCAGATACACGGAAAAGTCAATCAAGCTAGTTGTGGTCAACCACGTCCTAGTATGGTTACCACGCAAGTTAGATACAACCAAGTGATGCACATACATTTTCTACACGTATACTAGCAAGTTGCATGCAGGTATTATTCATGGTATGGCGGTTTTCAACAGTATCATGCATAGAAATAAACAAAACCTAAAAGCCCGGCCCAATAACTTGGCCTGTAACGGCATGCAAGTCCAACCAGGAGGTGCGTTTATGTGGTCTCGAGTCGAGACTAAGGATCTCGAGTCGAGATGGTGTGGTCTCGGGTTGAAGTCCTAGAGTTCTCGAGTCGCAACAAGGTGGTCTCGGGCCATGTCTCGAGTCGCAACAAGACTCGCAACCATGGTCTCGAGTCATGCTGTTTTGTGTGAGGGAGCGGTGGTCTCGAGTCGAGACTAGAGGTTCTCGACTCGCAACCGCTGATCTCGAGCTGGCTTCTAGATGGTCTCGAGTCGAAACCAGAGGTCTCGACTCCCAGCACCTGCTGATTCTACAAAGTGTACTAACCAATAGAATTTCCATTTCATGCAACCTTATGTACTATCCATATAAACATGTTTTCTTGTCTAACAATTTACTAAAATGGATCAAACAACTAGTTTTCAAATGTTCAAGACACATTCATATCATGTTCATGTTGTTCTTCATATATTCAAGTAGTTCATCAAATATTCATAACACAATCAACCCTTATTCATTTATCTCATCATTTACAAACATGTTCATTCAAGTCAACCTAAATCTCTAAACAAATACAAATCCGATTTTATGAATAACAACTTCCTCATTCAACCTAAACATGACCAAACCTTTCGGATCCAACCATATAGAACCGATTACCAACATTCATGATCAATCACGTATTATCTCTACCAAACCGACCTTACATCATCATATAACAACAATCTTAGTACCGTATATTCAAGAAGGATATATTCAATATGCATAAACTTAAAAAGTAAGTACATTATCAAATAACTTCATCATACATGACTATCAATCGAAACACATCATTATCAACCGAAATATCACACATCATCATCAACCGAGATATAACACATAACATAAATCACTAACCGGTTAAGTTTTCAATGGAGATCTTAAGCTTGAACCGAGAGCTCTTGTGTTGTCGGTTGGATCCGAGAATGAGGGAAGAAGGATGTTGAGACTTAGGGTTTAGTGAGAGAGAATGTGGGAGTGTGTGTGTAGGAGAGTGTGTGTTGTCCAAAGAATGGCAAAGTTGGCTAGGAGTATAAGTTATATACTAGCTCTTAAGTTGGTTCACCCTAGTGGGTTTTCGAGTGGGGTGAAGAGGGACATGGCCCAACCGGCCCAACAGTTATACTATTCACTCGAGACCGCATGGTCTCGAGTCGGGTTCTTGTGTCTCGGGTCGCATACATGCAAGCATACATATAAACATAACACATAATCACATAGGATGTTCACTTATATCATTACACCAACAAGTCAACTAGTCACATAACGTTCAAGCATGTTACATCGGGATACAATGAAGGTTTCTAAATTACGAGTTGTCACATTATCCCCAAGTTGAAAGAAATTTCGTCCCGAAATTTGGTAAGCACTCACTGAGGAAGCTAGTTAAGTTGTATGGTTTTCCCGGTTTTCCTGGGGTGTCACAACAATGTATATGAAACTATAATTACATGTGTATTTTTGTAAAGTGAACGAAAACTGTAAAATAATAGTAAGGGTGTTACAAGTTGGTAATCAGAGCTCAAGGTTAAAGAGTAAGTGTGTTCGGTTCGAGGCTTGATCGCAAAATCCGGTAAGTTACATGTATATTAATGGTTTAGTATGAGTTAAAGTGTTACAAACAACACATAGAGTTATCGTGTAATACACGTTACCTCAATCAAATCGGTAAAGGATTGATATAGTCAATGAAATTACACGCGTTGACGCGTATAGTAGAAAAGCCTTGTATTATAATACGGGCGATTATTGAAGTTGATACTACTAACTCTTGTAAATGTTTTAGTTAAAGGACACTCGCATCTGAAGATAGCGGGAGTTTAACAAATTGCGGATGTGATGGAGGAACGGTCCAATGTATGACAAGTAGAGCATACTCATCAAGGACCTAAATCGCGTAACGATCGCGGATAAGCAAATGGCAAAGAGAGCCTGTTAAAGCAAGCATTATCAGGTGCACGTTTTAAATTATTGCATGAATAGGAATATGCAACAAATACATAGAGATTGAAAGTTGCATATGTCGATAGAAAACTTGGAAAAACCTGAATAGAATACCTATCCAGGATATTGTTTCTAAGAAAAATAAGTAGAGGTATTACTTACATGGGGTGTAATGTGAAAATTATAAAAAGGTCATGTATGCCAGGTGTTGATCGCTTACTCTGGCCAAGTAAGTAGTGAACACGTGGTACCATGAACTTTTTATGATGGACATACTTACATCCGATATAGTAAGGACAGGGTAAATGAGACAAATTAAAAAGTACCCAAATGAATCAAATGAGCAAAATATTTGATAATAATTTAAACGCATAGCCGGGTGACAGAAGCGTACTACATTAGAATAATGAGCCCGAGAGAAGGGACAAAGATCAATGTAAATGATGTTATAAATAAATGACCTAAGGAAAACTCACGAAAATAAGTCATTTTGGACGAAAGAGCCATGGTTGACAAAATGGACAAGTAAAACCAAAGTATAGATGATCCGCCGAATCATAAAAACAAAGGTATTGCCCATACGAAAAAGATAATCAAGGTTGTTAACTTTAGTCGTAGTAAAGAAAGGATAACGATGATAATCGTTACTCGTAATCTATAACGCCGTCAAGGATGGTCGCATAAAGAATAAAGGACATGGTTGAATAAAAGCGATGAATTTCGCTAAGATGACCAAATAAATCGAAGCGAAGTCTTAATGCATACCGGAAGGGTTGCAATTATAACGACTTCGGTAAAACACCCGGTTGATGGGTAAGGAATTAAACGCATGCGTAGACCGAAAAACGGGAACGCGGATGGAAAGTCAAAAGACTCGGGCTTCGGGTCATGACTAAAAGACGATGAGATTTTGTAAACATAAATGTTGATCACTACGTTCAACCATTTTAAAGTTGAAAGGGCTAATTAAAGAATGAAGTTTGACATTCATAAGTGATGAAATTTCACACGAACAAGTCAAACGAATTAAATAAAGAATAACGCTTGCTAATGTAAGTAAGCGCGAACCAAATAAATAAAAGTGTGGAATATTAATAAACCTATGTAAATGGGGTTATGGGCGTTAAAAACATTAAGATAAAATAACCCGAGTAATGGGCTGTAAAGAAGTATAAGATGAACCGACGCATACATGACGTGAGAAGTCATAAAGTCGGAAAATTTGTCCGAAAGAAAACAAATGTAGCCTTAGACTACGGTCAAGGTCAAAGGAAATACCAAGCCGAAAATAAATGATTTTGGACATAAAAAGGGTGCCTTAATGCCAAATACATATATAAATGTATATACATTTGAATAAAGACTTGAATAAAAGATGATCTACTGGATTATCGTAACCTACGAGATTATAAATGAGGCTAAGGTCTACGGGACCAAAAAGACCTTCGGGTCCCAAATAGAAAGAAACAAATTGTTGGGGACTCACCTTAATAAGGTGAAAATATAAAGAAATAGCTTACGAGGCTAAGCGAAAGAACCTACGGGTCAATAGTATAAAACAAGGAAACTGGTTGTAACTTCCCGCGTAAAATAATAACGGGAGATAAAGTTCATATAAAAGCGATGGGTTTCGCTAAGTTAACTAAATGGGTTAAAAGCGAAGAGATTGTGAAAGGTCTGGTTGACAAAAGTGAAGAATTTCACTAAAACATTCAAACGGACAAAAATGACAAAAGAATTCACAATTATTTAAATTGTGTTATGTCACAAAAGTGGATGAAGTCATTACCAAAATGACAACGGAAGGGGATAAATCCTTGGAATTGACATGAGTTCAAGAGAAGAGCGTTAAACTAAAATTTAGTATTAGTGAAAAACAACGCTTTAACAAATACGAATATTATGAAACGAATCCGGAAAATAATTAATATCAAGGAATATGGATCTTGACACCGGTAGGTGCAAAGCGATATATTCGAAGGAAAGATTTTCGATAATAAAAGTCGACATAAACTTAAACAAAACGTGATGTAATCACGGTCACAAAAAGTGATATAGAATACAATCAAGTCGTAACGTGAGTTACGAGTTATGAAAATCAGAAAACACGTAAAGGGCCGAGTTGGCAATAAGATATACCCTAATGACGGGGAATAAAGTGACGGCGACTAATCAGTCTGGCCGGTGAAGACTTTCAAAGTCGGAGTAGTGTTACGACTTATATAAAGCGCCTGTTGAAATAAGATTAGCTTGAAGTAAACATGATGAAAATAAATACAACCGAGCGATCAGATGACAACTCGGTCAAATAAATGAACAGAATAAGAAATACAAAATGAAAGTATCGGCCTACGAGGCCATACACATAAAAGGTGTATACGCTTTGAAACCAAAAGCACATTACCAAACTTCCCTGGTAAGAGTATTATGTGTGCGAGCAATGCTCAAGTATTCACCGAAACTAAGGTTCGGATGATTTAAACTAATAAAGTACGTGAGAAAGGTTTCGGGGACGAAACCTCTTTAAGGGGGGTAGACTTGTAACACCCCGAAAATGGGTTTGGTAATCAAACCACGTTAACACTAAAAGACGGGTAAAGTACCGTTAGTGGTAAAATTTACCCGGTAAATATTAGGATTTAAATAATTAAACCTAATATTAAATAAAGGTTATACGAAAGCTTTTGAGAAAACAAAGTTTACAAGAGGCCCGGGTTAACGGGACTTAAAATAAACGGGTTATAACTCCCGAAACTCACTAAGTTAACTAGGAGTAATTAACCTAGTTAGTTATTTATTTCTTTTAAAGAAAAACAATAAAGAACCATGAACTATTAAGCCCTTTTTATAAATCATGAATATTGGAGGGGCTAAAAGTGGGCAATTGGAAAGAAGTTTTAATTAAAAACAATATCAAAAACCAAAACACACACAAGTGTGTGTGTTGGTCGACATTTTCTAGAGCCAGGAGAAGGGTTCTTACACATGAACCCTAAAACTCACAAACTTGATCAAAATCAAAGGAAATTGAGCGAAGAAATTGGGGCTTTTAATAAATTCGTGATCACCCAAGTCAAGGGGATCGTAAGGTATGTCGAATTTCTAACATTCTTGAAGTTGTGAAAATCGATTAACTTTGCATGATGCAATCTATGTATGAATCGTAGAGGCCATGGCTTTATTAATGAAGTGTCATTGCTTAGGAACAAACCCTAAGTAGAAATTTGAAGAAAAATTGCTATGATTTGAATAATTTGATGGATTACCACACTTAGACAAGTGGGTTTGGATTATGTAGTGAAAATGATGATACACACATGTTAAAATAATCATATTTAATAGTTGAAGCAAAATACTTGAACAATTTGCAAGTTTGAGTATATGATCATAATTGCTATGAAATGGGTTTAGTTGATTTGATGAAATTAATGTTGTATTGGTGTTGATAAACGCCATACTAACTCGTATGAATGAATTACTTGAACAAAATAGGGATTTTGTTAAGAGTTCATAATTGATTAGAAGTGAGTCTTGACACAAGAATTAAACTCATGATTTATGATTGAGTTTAAAGAGAAAAATAGTTGAAGAATCATAAGGTGTGAAAGTCATGATTTGGAATGACTAATCTAACAACCTTGTGAATAATGAATGATAGTTGGCGCTTAACAAGCAATGTGAAGCTTGGGGAGAAAGCGGGTCAAACGAGTCAAGCATAAAGGAAAAGCGTATTCAGGATGCAAGGTAAGTGAAACTTACACAATTATGTAGAATACTTGTTTATTCTATACGTTATAAATGCGATAACGATAATATAGAAAATATGAATTTTCGACGCGATCGATACGAGTCGGAACATATAAAGATGATAAAAACCATGGTTTATGGCAAAAAGGGCAAAACGGTAAATTAATCATGTAATGACTAAGAAATTATGAATTTCCGTTAAGATTACCTTGTAGTGTAATCTAATAATGATAAAAAGGGTAAAATGGAAGTTGGTCAAGTGTTGACTAATGTAAATCGAAGTTAAAAGGGATACCCTTGGCGTAAGCCGAAATGGGTTGAATTTGTAAGAAAAGAATTTAAGAGAAAAAAGATTTGGTAACAAAATCCGGGATGGGATGGATGTATGAATTGGAAGTCAAAAACCATGTTGTTGATTAAATAGGCAACGTTGGGCATATAGGCCAAACGGGTCGAATGGTGGTGATAACACCATTTGACAATATCGACTAATGTGGTTGTCAAGTCTTATGTTAACAGGAGCGATTAGCAAATCGGATAATTGCGTCGCCATAGATTGTGTGATAATTAAAGCGAGGTATAAATCGGGTCTATTTGTCGACCCGAGCCAGGTACGCTTATATGAACTTATAGTTGAAAGTGCAAATAAGGTCGAATATTTAGTGAAGTCCTTCATCGCAAAAATAAAGGATTAAAAATGACCAAAAAGCCCTTGATGGGTAAACTGAGTAAACAACCCTTAGAGGTTGTTTAGAAACTTATATTATGATTTTGTAACTCTTAGATGCGTATAAAATTTGAAGGCATATACTTTCAAGGGTTGAATGCCTCAAATGTGTCTTGCCGTAAAATGGCATATCCGGGAGATAAAACTCGGAATAAATAGTCTATTTTATTAAATCCACCACAATCATAGTTGTGGTGGAAGATTAATCGATATGAACGGGTGGAATTATGAGGCATAGGAGAAATGGGCGTAAATTATGTTTAAAAGGACAAAAATACCCTTAATGGGTCAAAATAAGATTATAAGTAAAAACGGGTCAATAATGCGTAGAAACCCGTGATTGGAACCTAATATGATAGAAAATATTGGAAATAAAGGGTTCGTAAGAAATGGAGGTCAAACAAATAAGTTGGTTTGATAAAAGCTTAAACGGGTCAAAAAGTGTCAAAATTGAATTTCAAGCCGAGAGCTTGAAATCTAAAATTTTGTAATTTCAGATGTCGGGTTTTTACTCCATGAGATGGAGAATTAAATTACGGTTGCGTAGGAAAAAGAATCACGCGAATCGGATAAGTAGAATAAAAGTTATGGCAATTATAAGTTTGTAAGTTGGTGAAAATTTGAGCTGGGCATCTGCAGCACCAGCTAAGTGATCTTTCTGTCGAATACAGGGCTAGGCGTAGTGCGACGCCCCTTAGCGTACGGCGGCGCCCTCAAATAGAGCTAGGCGTAGCGCGACGCCGCTTAGCGTACGGCGGCGCCCTGAATTACGAAAAATTGTTGAATTTTGTTGTTTTGACCCATATGACTTGTTTAAATATGTTATTTAACTACCAAAGCTAACTTTTATGTTGGTTTTGGTCACAGGTGAATGCCAAGGGATTTCCGGATGAAGATCAAGCTCAACGAAGAACCGAACACACGAGATTAAAGCTTCCGCACGGCGTTACGTCGTAACTTTTAAACGACGAACTCAATTACATTATGTTGTAACATATTAAAATCTAGAAAAGTTTTAATTAACCTGTATTTACAATGTATATGAAACTATAATTACATGTGTATTTTCGTAAAGTGAACGAAAGCTGTAAAATAATAGTAAGGGTGTTACAGTCTGTAGTCTCTAGAATGAGTTCAGGTCCAGTGAGTTGAGCTTCACCAATCTCATTCCAGTAGACCGGTGAACGACATTTTCGACCGTACTTTAGGAAATTTCGTCCCGAAATTTAATTAGAGGAAACTTGTGGGAAAAGGTGTGGATATTTCGCCTTCATTTGATCCTCTCGTTCCCAAGTAAACTCTGGGCCACGTTTCGATTCCCAGCGAACTTTGACTATCCGTATGCGCTTGCGCTTGAGCTTCTTGACTTGATGGTCCAATATTTCCACAGGTTTCTCGACGAAGTGCATCGTGTTGTCGACACGAATTTCATCAAGGGGGATGTGGAGGTTTTCATCAGCCAAACACTTTTTCAGATTGGACACGTGGAAAGTTGGATGAACATTTCCAAGTTCAGCAGGCAGTCCAGGTCTGTAGGCTACTTTTCCGATTCTTTCAACGATCTTGAATGGTCCAATATATCGTGGTGCAAGTTTTCCTTTCTTCCCAAATCTGATTACACCTTTCCAAGGAGATACCTTGAGTAGGACGAGATCACCGACTTGGAATTCCAAAGGCTTGCGTCGTCTATCCGCGTAACTCTTTTGACGGCTTCTAGCTGTTAAGAGGTTGTCACAAATTTTCTTGACTTTGTCTGTAGTCTCCAGAATGAGTTCAGGTCCGGTGACCTGAGCTTCACCAATCTCATTCCAGCAGATCGGTGAACGACATTTTTGACCATTTAAAGCTTCGAAAGGAGCCATGTTGATGCTAGAGTGATAACTATTGTTGTAGGAGAATTCGATCAACGGAAGATGCGAGTCCCAACTACCACCAAAATCGATCACAGAAGCTCTAAGCATATCCTCCAATGTCTGGATTGTTCTTTCAGATTGTCCATCCGTTTGAGGATGATAAGCTGTGCTCAAATTGAGTTGGGTTCCCATAGCAGATTGCATGGTTCTCCAAAAGTGAGATGAGAATCGAGCATCTCGATCTGATATGATGTTCAAAGGAACACCATATCGGGATAAAATTTCATCTACATAGATCTTGGCAAGCTTTTCAGCAGATAAATCCTCACGGATTGGCAAGAAATGAGCAGATTTTGTCAAACGATCAACTACTACTCAAATGGCATCATGACCTCTATTAGTGCGCGGTAGTTTGGTAATGAGATCCATGGCAATGTTTTCCCATTTCCAAACCGGTATCTCTGGTTGTTCCAATAATCCAGAGGGATGTTGATGTTCTACCTTAACCTTAAGACAAGTAAGGCATTTGGATACGTATAAGGCAATGTCCTTCTTCATTCCCGGCCACCAGTACTGGGTTCGAAGATCCTTATACATTTTGTCTGCACCATGATGAATAGAATAACGAGACTTATGAGCTTCATCCATAAGCAAGGTGCAAAGATTGTCTATACTTGGGACCCACAAACGGCCCATGAAATAGAATATCCTAAAGTCTCTGAATTCAAGCTCAGGTTTAATGTGACATGGTAATTCTTTACTCCTCAAGCCTTGTGTAACACAAGTATGTTGAGCTTGAAAGATGTGGGTTTGAATATCAGATCGAACTCGAACACAATGAAGCTTGACTCTTTCTTTTCGACTTAACGCATCGGCTACGACATTTTCCTTACCAGGATGGTAGCGAATCTCGCAGTCGTAGTCGTTTAGAAGTTCCACCCAACGTCGTTGTCTCATGTTTAGTTCTTTCTGATTGAAGATGTGTTGGAGACTTTTGTGGTCAGTGAAAACCACACATTTTGTTCCGTAAAGGTAGTGTCTCCATATCTTGAGAGCAAAAACCACAGCGCCTAACTCAAGATCATGAGTTGTGTAGTTTTTCTCAAGGATTTTCAATTGTCTTGACGCATAGGCTTTGACTTTGTTCCTTTGCATGAGAACACAACCAAGACCTAGATTTGATGCGTCACAATATATGACAAAGTCGTCGTTTCCCTCAGGTAAAGATAACACAAGAGCATCGTAGAGTTTTTGTTTCAAGGTCTGAAAAGCTTCTTCTTGTTTGGGTCCCCACTCAAAAGGTTTATTCTTTTGAGTTAAGGTTGTGAGAGGAACCGCAATCTTGGAGAAGTTTGCAATAAAGCGGCGGTAATAACCCGCGAGACCCAGAAATGAACGAACCTCGGTAGGAGTAGTTGGTGTATTCCAATCCTTAATCGCACTGATTTTGGCGGGATCTACATGTATACCTTGTTTGTTAACAATATGTCCCAAAAATTGAACTTCCCTAAGCCAAAATTCACACTTGGAGAATTTAGCGAAAAGTTGTTCCTTCTTTAGGAGTTCCATTGTTAGACGGAGATGTTGTTCATGGTCAGCTCGTGTCTTGGAATAAATCAGGATGTCATCAATGAAGACGATGATGAACTTATCTAAATAAGGCTTACAAACCCTATTCATTAAATCCATGAAGACGGTAGGAGCATTTGTTAAACCGAAAGACATAACAGTAAAATCATAGTGGCCGTATCGTGTGCGGAAAGCAGTCTTGGGAATATCTTCTTCGGATACGCGAAGCTGATAATACCCAGAACGTACATCAAACTTCGAAAAGCAGGTAGCACCCTGAAGCTGATCAAAGAGATCATCAATGCGAGGTAGGGGATATCGATTTTTGATGGTGAGTTTGTTAAGCTCACGGTAATCGATACACATTCGGAATGATCAATCCTTCTTCTTTACAAATAGGACAGGCGCGCCCCAAGGGGAAAAGCTTGGATGAATAAATCCTTTGTCTGATAACTCCTGCAGCTGCTTCGATAACTCTTGCATCTCAGATGGTGCAAGACGGTATGGAGATTTGGCAATCGGGTTAGCACCAGGTACAAGGTCAATACGGAACTCGATTTGACTTGCTGGGGGTAAACCAGATAACTCTTCAGGAAACACCTCAGGATAATCCCGAACAACAGGGATGTCTTGAACAGTCTTACCCTTGTCTTTCTCCTCTACGACACGTGCCAAGAAAGCCACATAATTCTTTCGTAGATATCTATGAGCTTGGGTGCTAGACATTAGTTTGAGGCTACTAGCGGGTTTTTCTCCACGAACTTCTAAGACTTCACCAGACGAAAGAGGTACACGAACAATCTTGTCAAAATAGACCACTTCTGCACGGTATTTGGTCAACCAATCCATCCCTACTATAATGTCGAAACTCCCAAGTTGCATTGGCGTGAGATCAATTGGAAAGAGATGATCGTTGAGGTTCAACTGGCAATTTCGAATGACGGGATCAAGTACAAGGGATTCACCACTGGCTAACTCTAATGTCAGGGGTTTTCCTAGTTTTGTTCTAGGCTTTGCAAGTAAAGGTTCAAAAGCTAGGGATACAAAACTCTTGTCGCCACCCGAATAAAAAAGAATAGAAGCAAGTTGGTTGTTAACATAGAACGTACCGTTGACCACCCGTCGGCACGCGCTTCATTGGCATTGATGTTGTATACTCGTCCACGAGCCGCATTCGGATTAGCCAACTTCGGGCACTTGTTCCTGTAGTGAGTCAAATCTCCACAATTGTAGCAAGACCCAGGCTGAAAAGGAGGTCGTGCAGGATTTGCTAGCTGTTGGGCAGGGTTTTGTGCCGCTTGATTCGGAGCAGGAGGAGAGCGACATGTGTTAGCCAAATGTCCATACTTCCCACAGTTGTTGCAAAGACGACACTGAAAATGTGGTTGATGATGACAATTGCACTTGTTACAAAGAGGTGCAGTACCAACATACGGTTTCTTGGCAGGTGGTTGTGCTGGCTGGTTCTGAGTGTTCTGGTTGGGTTGTGCAGTAACCGCAAAGTTTTGGGAAGCCTTACGCTTCTTAGATTTCTTCGAGGTTTCAGCTTTCTTTCCCTTCTTCTTCTCTGTCTTGTCAGATGGTTTCTTGTCACCCTTGCGGTGGAATTTACCCTTCTTGACTTGAGACTCAGTCAAAGTTGCAGCTAGCTCAATAGCTTGTCTAACCGTGGTAGGGTTGCTGCCGGTGACAATATCCTGAACAGGATTAGGAAGACCATCTATGTACTTCTCAATCACCTTGTCCAAAGGCGTGACCATGGTGGGACACAGTAGGCTCAGTTCTTCGTATCGGTCTGTGTAGGCACGATGCTCTCCACTATCTTGCTTAAGATCATGGAATTCATTTTCCAGTGCCCTCTGTTCATGACGAGGACAAAACTCCCTCATCATAAGTGCGCGAAGCTCTTCCCATGTTTGAGCCAATGCCACGTTAGCACCCCTGTCTCTCATCACACCATTCCACCAAGTAAGCGCCCTTTTCTGAAACACACTTGACGCGAAATCAACCTTTCGCTCATTCGGGCATTGAACGTGATGAAACGTACTCTCGAGACTCTCGAACCACTGTAGGAGCCCAGTTGCTCCTTCTGACCCAGAAAACTGAAGCGGTTTAGCCGAATTGAATGTCTTAAAGTTGCACGGAACAGGTGCGTTGTTGTTGTTGTTCGCTTGGTTTAACTGAGTTACTAGGTTTGGGAGTACAGCAGCGATTTGCTGAGCGATCAAGGCTGCCATAGCGGCGTCTTGAGTTTGATCACGTCGAGGAGGCATCTAAATGAAAAGGAACACAGGGAAATGTGTGAGATTGACATAAGACAATCAAAACGAGTATTGAAAATATCGACAACACAAAGGAAGGTGGTCATTTGTCCATTACTTAAAACAAACAAACAACACAGTGACTAATCAAAGTAAATAGGTCTACATAATGCATAATGAAGACATGCTTTAGCCTATAAGTGGACACTCTCCCCAAGAGTTCCCAGGTAAGAGTGACTGGTCCGATTATGTGGATTTGTACGAACACTCTAGCCTTAGACAGAAAACTCAGGGTACAAGCAACCACCCTTCCAGATTGCATGTGTTCACATTATTAAGACCGAAACTTTGATGAGATTTGAAAACTTTAAAGGCGTAAAGCCTAAAAATAAATCATCTAAGGATAGATGATTGATTTTCAAATGGAATTGAGATTTGTGTACTTGTTTTGGTAATCACCTAAGGATAGGTGATAGTATTGTTTTAAGATCTAGGTAACTTGTGTTAGGGTCCTAGAAAGGTTATAGTCTAGGTCAAAATTTTACTAATAACCTAATTCCCTATAACCATGAGCTCTGATACCAACTCTTCTGTCACACCCCGACTGCGTAAAACAACGAAACCGCGGTGGAAACGTCGGGGAGTGTTGTGGCAGAATTATTGTTCCAAAACACATGATAATTAAAGTTAAGTTTTACAAGCTTAAATTATTACATTGTCTTAGTTCAACGAAACACATAACATAAAACATGATAACTTTCTTGATTTTAGATTTGCTAAGGCCCAAGTCGCCCTAAGTGAAGCTTGCTCACATCAAACAATCGCTCCTGAAACATATGTGAAAGTAAATACGTCAGCATAAAAATGCCTATGAGTAACATAGGTTTAGTGTTGAAGATTCATGACTTTAAAGGTTAAAAGAAATGTTTAACGAAATGTAGTCATGAACCTTATAAAAATGTCTTCTTTTATAAAATCATATGAAAATCAAATGATATAAAAGAATGATGTATGGTTATGTAAATAACCAAATGAAAATAATATGTATAAAATATGTCAATGTCATGTATAACCAATTGTCTTATGTAAGCAAAATGTCATGTATAAAACAAAGTCTTTGAATAAACAAAAGTTTAAAACAAAAGTTATGTTTTGAAAACCATTGCTTTTATTGATATGAACATTTATATGGTTTGTCTATAGCATACACTCAAGCCTTGAGACTGTTGGATAAACCCTTATCAGGATCAGGAATTTATCAAAAATGTATTCGGATTCTGTCATTCCCCTAACGAAATACCTAGAAAGCGGGAACGGGATTTGTCAAGTCCTATAGCGCTATTACATACTACCGAGCGGCGTGATCAATGTTAATGAATGTACTACTCTGTTAAACATACCAAATGTCATTTTCAATGTAAGCATGTCATGAAAATGTCTTTGTAAAACCATGTAATAGGCATACTAAGTCAATATGCCAATAAAATGTCTTTGAAACCAAAAGTTAGGTATACTAAGTCAATATACCATAAAAATGTCTTTGAAATAATGTATTATATGTAATATGAAATAAAACATGTATAATGTCATGAAAACAAAAAGTAAAGTTATGCACATATGTTTCACCCCAAAACATTTGAAAACGTAAAATAGGGGAACTATGTACTCACCTTTGGGTGCGTTTTTATATGTTAACACAATCCCTCAAATTGTTTATTCGTCCTAAATTAAATAAGAACGATTTAATAATAAAAAACTCACAAAAATACATAAGTTTCTCCAATACTTAGAATTTTCACATAACTTTGAGATTTCTTGAAAAGTTATTATTTTTTATTATATTGGTGTACTTATATATATATATGAGTTCATATATATTTTAAAAACTTTGCGACTTGAACGATTTTATTGGCGACCCTCATCATGTTATAAGCAATATATCTACGATTTGCGCGTCGTAATATATATACTTATTGTGACATAAAATAAATATCGTAATACACATAATCTAGTCAAGTATTAACATGTCATCATACACATATTATAAAACACATAACACATTGTAACACATAAAACTTACCCATGAACAACCCATTCTAGTGTACATTGAAAAACACGTATTTTAGTGATTCGGTAACGTTTTTGGGCGTCGGAAGTCACGTATGACTAACCAAACACCAAGTAAACTTAATATAAGTTAAAATACTTATTTTTATATCAAAAATATCATTTTACTTACTGATCTAAAGCAGTTTTATAAAAAAACTCCAAAAAGCCGATTTTTTAAACGTTTTACCGCATAGTTTTGCATCAAACATTACCCTAACCATCCCAAATCGAAACGACTTGATATTTTAACATAACCCATGTTATTTACTGAATAAAATAATGGTTATACTCATGATAGTGCAGGTCTCACATAAAGCACTTAAATCATGCAAATTTCACATATTTTACCACTTTCTAAGCTATATGTACAACATGCAAAGCTATCAAACCTATGACAAAGTTTCATGCCATCATAATATACCAAATAATGTTATTTTTAGTGTTTATAACCTGTTCAAAAATATTTTTGTCATACAATCATTTTTTTTATCATTTCTTGAGCTTTAAATCAACATGTATTCTTATGTACAAGTGTCTAAAGCACACTATCATATCAACATCATTCCATATGAGTTTAGATGCATCAAACATGTGATTTATTCATGTTTATTTGCTGATTTAATTTAACATTCATCACATCAAGAACTAGCAACAACTTAAAAATTCTCAAATATGTCTAATAAATTTTTGGCCATTTACATGTCAAAATACTAATATTATTTCAAATTATAACTCATGATTCAATCACTTCTTTATATCTCTAACACATTTGTACATAATCTTGTTCATGCAAACAAACATCCTAAACAAGTATTTATCAAAAATCCAGCTCAAATCTCATACACACATATATATATATGTACGGTTACATATACACACATAATACTAACATTTTTTTTTGTATCAAGACCCATTTCTTTTTAGATTTCAAGTTTGTGAAAAATTCCAAGATTCAAGAGAAACTTCCAATCATCAAGAACAACCAAGAATCAAGAGTATGATTTAAACATAAACTTTATACCTTCAAGATTCAAGTAAGTTTTTGGATGAGATTTTGATGATAGGGAGCTTGAAATCACTTGAAAGCACCTTGGAAACTCCTTTGGATCTTCACACCAACTTGAAGTTTGCTTGAAATGGAGTTGGATTCTTCAAGAACAAGGTTGAAGATGAAGATGGAGGTGATGGGAGGGGGTTACGGTTTGGGTAAGGGAGAGAGAGAGGAAGATTTGTTGAGTGGAGTGGTGATCTTGAAAGATATGAAGTGATCTTGAAGATATGGAGGAGATATATACAGATATGGTGGATCTAAGGAGGTAGCATGCACTAACATGTGTCAAGTGGAAGGAAGAGATGGGCACTTGTCTATATACATACATACACGATATACATATATATATATATATGCACAAAAATACACATAAATGATTCATGTAGGTTAAAAACAGGTGTTTAACTGGATACCGGGTATTTTATCTAGCGTTTAAATCCCGGTTTATGGCGTTCTAAATTATTTTTATTATTCTATAAAAATAATCTCGCCAAAATATTACTGAAATAAAGTTCAGTTGCCGAGACTGGCTGCGTTGTCTGCGTTTTGCAGTAGAAGCATTGTGTTACGCAGTAATACGCGGTACGCGCTTAAACTTGAAAAATAACGTTTTTAAGCGTTTTAATTTATTTTTCAACACGAACCTGATTAAAAATAAAATGTTAATCATAACAGAATATTTTTTGGATTTAAATATTATCCGGGCAGTCACCAACGTTCGTTTCGCAGTTTTGTCGTAAATAGTTCTAAAGTTTGAATAAACATGTTTTTGCCACACCGAATCCTTCGAAACTTATTTCTAAGTTATGTAAAGGGTATTTAGGGTATGTTTGGCTTATGTCACAGTTCCGGGGTGTACGTCGCGTTAAACTGATTATGTTTACGTAACGGTTTATGATTTAACTTCCAGAATAGGTTTGAGAGTTCGGAATTGAACAATGATTGAAACGTACTAATGTCACAATTAATTAAACAAATATTGAAATTAAAACACCATATTTTATTAAATACAAAGTTGTTTGGAACAGTACAAGGGTTAAAATACACAGATGTCACAAATAAGTCAAAAATACTATAAAATATGCAACAATATGTTAGAATACGTCAAAATACGCGACCAACGATATTTCCACACACGTATACATATAACACGGCACTATGGAGTAAAAGTGGATTTCAAACAAAACTGTACGTAATCATAGAATACGATATTCGCACATAACCGAACGACACCGAAACGACAAATGTTGAAGGTATACATCATAAAACGAAAAAATATGCGAAAGTTCGGCAAAAAACGACACGTATACGGGTCGAACCAAGGGAAACACGATAAAACTAAATTTGAAATAATGGCATATACGATCGTATAGGCCTATGTCGTATCGTATATAGGCTTAATACGCATCGTATAGGCCTATACGATGCATATTAAACTTTGAATTTTCTCAAAAATACCCCTGAATTTATCAGAAAACAGGGGTATTTCAGTAAATTCATCGATTAATAAGCATCGTAAAGGCCTATACGATGCGTATTGAACTATAAATTTCTCAAAAAATGTGTTTCAAATCAAGGGTTCCATCATTACAACCACTTGTTTTCAACGTGAATGTAATGCAATGATTCCTCTCAATTGAATAGATAGGCACTTGCTTCATAGGACTCATTTGAATTGTCTCGGAAGTACTGAACAACAGAAATAACACCATCGGTTTCATCAGCTGCATCGGTTACCGTGGAATGCATCCTTATTTTTGTAAATCGCACAAACAAACATGCCTTGAATGAGTCTAGAACACTCGTAATCCTCAACCGGCTTTGAAACCGGACGGAATCTATTAAGAAACTGTTCGATTTCACGGTGAGTGGAGAAATTAGCGATGGAGAAACTGTTCGACACAGACATGCATCAGGAAAGAAGCATATAATGATTCATCTCAATTGAATAGACAGACACTTGCTTCATAGGACTCACTTGAATCGTCTCGGAAGTACTGAACAACCGAAATAACAACTTCGGTTTCATCAGCTGCATCGTTTACCGTGGAATGCATCCTTATTTTTGTTCCAATAGATTCCCCCTGTTAACAATGTCCTGTTAATTGTTTTAGATGACATGCTTGGTAACAAAGACAAACTGTTAATGTTAGGTGTTCGAATAGATTCTCCCTTTTAACAATGTCCTGTTAATTGTTTCAGATGACATGCTTGGTAACAAAGAGGAACACTTCCTTCTATTTTATTTTTTTCTACTTTTAGAAAAGGTTTGACCACCTCACGACTGTAATAAAACGAAACATAATCCCAGATTGTCTAGAGAAGCGCTTTTATCATGTGTCATATGTTGGACGGAATATATGGATGGAAAGCCCGCATAGTTTGTTTTTTTTTATAATTTTACAGACGATTTAGAGAAATAGAGAATACGTTACGAGATTCTTCAAGAATTAGAAAAGGAGAAAATATGGAACGACAAGGGTGCTGGTCTTTTCTCCCACGTGTGATCCAGAGGTCGGTCTCGGGTGGGCATAAGATCCGTGGGCCTTATTGTCGGATCTGTGACTCCATGGAAGATGTGATTAAGGTAAGTGTGTCGTATCATGTGTCATGTCATAAAACAGAACATAATCCTAGATTGTCTAGAGAAGCGCTTTTATCATGTGTCATATTAGAGAAACATAATTTTACAGACGATTTAGAGAAACAGAGAATACGTTACGAGATTCTTCGATAATTAGAAAAGGAGAAAATACGGAACGAGAAGGGTGCTGGTCTTCAGGGGTCTAGTCCTAGCTAGTTTCTTTAGACAATCTGGGATTATGTTCCGTTTTAGGGTTTCTTCATCACCTATAACAATGTTGATAAACGTTGTTCGGAACATGCCGCTTAAATCTCAGTTATGTCTCATTGCGTTATGACAATACTGACAGGGGTGCTGGTCTTTTCTCCCACTGTGCAAACTTGAAAAATCTCACCATAACACATTGTAGACTGGTGGGCTTGAATGGTTTTAATATATTTCATCTTGGACTATCTAGTCTAATACTTGAAAATGGATATGATCGTGTCAAGATCTTTATCTATCATGTCATCGACCAATTGCTCGAAATCCTTTTCGTTTCTCGGGTTCGCATTCGCATTCGACACAACACAACGAAAAATAAACTTCAAAAAATTAGTTCCCTGGTACGCATCGTATAGGCCTATACGATGCGTATCAAGCCCGCCGCCAGACATAACCTGCACATGTCAGCCTGCCATGTCTTTTACTTTATTTCAATACGCATCGTATAGGCCTATACGATGCATATTGAATTGAAAAAGTGTGGATAGAAGGGGGGTGTGCCATTAGAAAATCCCTTATATATATTGATTTAGTTAACAATAAAATAAAGAGTAAACTTCCGTTTTGCTTCGTATGGTTTGGCCGTTTTAACGGTTTTGCCTCAATCCTTTAAAAATAGTTATTTTACTCCCAGATCTATGAAGCTTATCTCTATTTCACTCCCTGCCCCTAACGCCATTCAAAATGTTTGTTAAAAATAAGGACAATTTGGTAATTTTACATATAATGAGAAGGGTGTTTTAGTAACTTTACAAAAAGAATTTAATTGTTTATAATTATAATCATTAAATTCATTTTGAACTCTCTCTCTCATCTCTTTCTCCCCTAGGTATACATTCTGCCTCCACCCCACCAGCAACCATCACCACCAACAACAACCATTAGCCACCACCAGCTAAACCTAGCCGCCGTCGTTAAACCCTAGATCAACCCATTCTGTCGTCAATCCTTAAATCGTCTCTCTCTTCTCACCGCCAATTACCACCGCCCCAATATCACAAACTGTTAGCCCTAACACAGGTAAGTCGTCACCACTCGTCACCGGAGTTCTCTAATCAGGGTAAAATGACAACCAGATTGAGAAAGAACCGCAAGATGCGAGGCCACGTGAGCGCTGGACACGGTCGTATTAGAAACACCGAAAGCATCCCGAAGGTAGAGGTAACATCGGAGGTATGCACCACCACCGGATCCTGTTCGACAAGTACCATCCCAGTTTCTTCGGTAAGGTCGGTATGAGGTACTTCATGTAACGCCCTGCTTCTTCGTACTTTCCTTAATTAGAACGCTTATATTGTATTTCTATTTTTGGAAACTTGTATTCCTTGCAATCGTCGTTTCGTTGTATCGTTGTAAAATCTGAGACTTGGATCATAATAAAATTCGTTATTTCATACAAATTATGCCTTATTTAATTCGTCCATGCTCATACGTTAAATTCCTTATGCATGTGGTATATTATTCGTGATTCTCGTAAACGTGTGTTAAACCTTACATATCATACATACGCAATTTATACGTTTTCACGCTTGTTTATACGTCATTTACACTTACGATTTCTTATTCATACTTGTACATGTGTTAAAGTTACTTAATAACCCCCTTATAATATGCCTTTTCACTTAAAACACATCAAAACCTAACTTAGTTAAACATAAAGGACTCAGAGTGCCAAAAAGGAAACTTCAATTCTGGAACTACCACCCGTCGCGCGGCTCGACGGGGACACTCTCCTTCGGTCGCGGCACGCGAGCACCAAGGATCCGCAGACTTACATTGCCACGGGTATTGGTCGAGTTTGTGCTTGTTTGTTGTGTTTTTCTCATTAATTACCACCTAACTTAACCCTAAACCTCTCCTATATAACCCACCTCATTCCCACACTTTTTCCACTTTGCACACACACTAATCCTCACTCAAAACACCCTAAATTAGCAGCTTAATCTCAGATTATAATCAGTTCAAGGCAGAATCATTCAAGTTGCAAAAGTGAGTTCAATCTCACATTTCTTCTACCTTTCTTCACTTATTCTTCCTCAACAAAGTATGGAACACCTCTGGGAGTGTTTCCACAGGTTTTCCATGGAAAACTAAGGTGGAATATCACCATAATGAGGTCCAACTTTCTGTTTTGGAAGAAAACTTTATAAAACATTCTTTAAACTTGTGTTTTTCTTCAACAAACCTATTTCTTATGCTTCTAATCAAGCCTATGATTAGTGAGCTTAAACAAGGTTGTTTCATACAAAATCGGAGATGTTTTATCACTCCAAACTTTCTATTTTGTAAGGCTTTTAACCCACAAGTGTTGTATCCACCAGGCTTGTTCTTGAAACAAGACTTGTGTTAGATGTGTATGATTATTTGGAAGCCTTGGCTTCCTACCTTCAATCCACCACCTCACTTGATGATTTGTCCCTTGAGTAGTTAGTTCATTTCATTTTCATTTTTATTGTATTCATGACCATCCTTGTTGTTCTTGTAAGAACTTGTGCATTGGTGAATCTACGAAAGAGGTCTTAAAGGAATGTATCCTCATACCTCCATGCATGACTTATATGAAATCCTTGAAATACATGTTGGACTATACTTATACAATATACTATCAAGAATATATAAAAACATATAAAATATATATAATAACTGAACCCTTGATGATAATCAAATGATTATTCGTCAAGGTACTAAGTTACATCATCTAAATACTTTGTTTCTCGTTACGATTCTAATGGGCATTTAAACCCATGAAAACATTCTAACCTATACGGGTTTTATAGTGTAAAAAACGGGTATTAAGTACTAGATGATTATTTTCTTGTATACTTACTTTCGTATATTTAAATTCCGAATCCTAATCCTCCGTTATTATCCGAATACTCACACACCTATGTTTCCTCGTGTAGAAGAACTCGGTGTTCCCCCTCCAAACCAACAACTCTTCACGGATTAACAAGTGGAAGCTTGCAAAACCGTGAGTACACTCGACCCGTTTACTTTTAAAACACTTCGGGTTGTAGCATGTTAATATACAAAACTCACAAATACATATTTAAACATGCTTTTATAATCAATCCGTATACATGCTACTTGTCATACGTAGGTTCATGCTAGATTCATACTTTGCTCCATGTCATTAACTTAGCTGGCCCGAACTTAACATATATAGCACTATAGGAGTAGCACGTCACCCGTCGAGGTCTTATTAAGTCTTTTATTCATAAACTAGTCTCGTTACTTTTGTGGCGAGGGACACTTAATTCTTGTGGACACTTGGGTTTGACATTTAGTATCGCATGCTAGTTTACCTTGTATACAATTACCATGTGGATTCGAGAAAATGCTTTTATACTTATGCTATATTATTACAAACTTGTGTATTCGCCAATGCTTTTGCATTGAACCTTTATTTTAAATATGTTACATGTTGATGTTGATGCCCTGATGAATCTAGTAGGGATGACTAGAAACACGCTCAAGATACTAGATTTGAATATTTTTTGTTATGTTATTGTTATTGTATTTTGTCGTTTCCATGTTGTACTTGTACTTCTTTCGTTGTATTATGTCACACCCCAACCGATGGCGGAATCATCGGGGCGCGACACTAGGCGAATCAGATTGCTCAAGAGAATCCATAACAACTACTCATTACCAATATTTTTAAGGTTCATCATTCCATACTAACGAACAAATATTCAACAAACAGTCATTACAGATAGCGAGTTCTCATAAACAGAACATGATCCGACAACCTAGATTTTTATTTGCGGGTTTCTAGACTTCCTAACTTGATTCCAGCTTAACTTCCAAATCAACCTGTCAAATACGTTAAAATAAAGTCAATACATGAAGTAAAGGTGAGTACACAAGTTTGCATAATAATAGTACGAAAAGCGTTTACGCATTACCAGCTTGTAACACGTAACGGGCGAAGCATGTAACTATCAACAATGATTACAACCTAACCACGAGAATGCGTTGTAGAGTATGCGCGACACATGTTCACCACTGCAAACACGTGAAATAAAGTAGTGTGATCCCTAGCAACCCCTGTCCACGACAGGTGTTGAGTCCAAACTATAGTACTATCGTTGCTAGAGGCGGTCTAATGTAACACTGTATAAGCATAGTAACAAGCATTCAACAAATCACGTATAGCACGCGGGAGTGGTTAGCGTTTATAAAGCGTTTGCGTTGTGTGTTGTGTTTTGATAGAGAACGTATGTAACACCCAAAAGTGCGTTAAATGAAAATGGGTTCGAGTATACTCACCGTGTGTGTTTAGCTAGTAAACACAATCTGAATTGGATTGAAGGGAGCGCTTTGGGTTAGCCTGTGTATGGAAACAGATGTATAAGTCTTCCTCAGGACTGAACAAAGTGTAAACAGCATGTCGAGCGGTTTAAGCATTGTAAAAGTGCATCCGAACAGATGGGTTCCATCCGGACGGATGGTCATCCGGACGGATGGCCATTTGGATGGATGGCTGCTCGGATATGGTTATTTGTGAGAGATTGGAAGTTTAGTTAAAACTCTTTGTTTAAACGCTTTTATAAGAGTCAGGTCATCCGGTCGGATGGTCATCCGGACAGATGGCCATTCGAGCGAGATGATCTGTAGTTGAAGTTTTGTAAAATCTCGTAAAATTTTCTAAGTGAAAGTTTTAAGTTAACGGAGACGACGTGACGACGTGTCAAACAACATAATACACCAAACCCAGTTCATTTGGCCGGATGGGTCCCGCCCATTCGGACAGACAAGCTGTTCTTGATGAAGATTCATGTTTGACCCGTAAATCGGTCCATCTCCACGGTGGAAATCCGTTTTCAAGCCGGCTTTCGACTAAGGAATGAGTCGAGAGTCTGATTGAGTCCAGATTCCATCAGTTTTGTGTAGAAAATTGAAGAAAAGTCGAAAACAGATGAAAAAGTGTTGGAATCTTGTTGTAATTAAGTTTAAAAGTGTGAAATCCTGTAGATCTAGAACCGATCGTGATCAAATGGTGTTCCACAACAGTTTTCTTGAGCAAAACGGGTGGAAACCACCTTCAAGTGGTCCAAATCAGGTAATTTCAAGGAAGATGTTAGTGTTTTTGTGTGATTTTGATGAAGATGATGATGTAGAAGTGATTAGAGATGAAAATTAGGGAAGATTTGAGGAGAAAAGCTTACAAAATGGCCTTGAATCGAGACAGAGTCTTGGGGAGCGAATGGGAGTGTCAATGTCAGAGAATGGAGGTGTACAACGGTATTTATAAAGGGGACGAAGGGTTTAGTCGGTTACGAGATGGCAGTTGTCGGATGGCTCCATCCGGTCGGATGGTCATCCGGACTGATGGTCATCCGGACGGATGGTCATCCAGGCGGATGTCCATTCGGACGGAAGGCCATTCGTACGGCCGTGTGTGCGAGCTAGTTTTCCAACTTTGTTTCGTTTGTTAAGCGTTGCGTTGCGTACCACATAACATTTAAATAAATAATCACACAATTAACACATATATACTAAATGCATAAAATAAATCCGCGTTTCGAGTTGGCGTTGAGTTTGCGTTGCGATAACGTTTAGTCTAAATAAGCGATGTGAAATTCGATAAAATGCGTCTAAGTAGTAAGTGTTATAAATAGCGTTTAAATGTGATAACTGCGTTTTGAATAAGAGTTTTAATATGCGTTTAAAATGCATTGAAAATATAGTTTAAACCCATTTGCGTTAATCGAATCCCAAGAGTACAAGCGTTAACGAGTGAAATGACAACGACAAGTAATGATCCGAAAAGTCGGGTTGTTACTGCCTCCCCTACTTCAGGAAATTTCGTCCCAAAATTAAGGAGCAGGCGTAACAAAGAGTTGTGGATATTTAGCTTTCATATCACTATCAAGTTCCCTAGTGAACTCGGCGCCGCGTTTGCCTTCCCAGCCAACCTTCACTATGGGAATGCAAGAGACTCGAAGTTTCTTGGTCTCTCAATCCATGATTTCTACAGGCTTTTCCACAACGTGCAGAGTTTCGTTCACTTGTAAATCTTCGAGTGGTACATGAAGATTTTCCTCAGCTAGACACTTCTTGAGGTTCGAGACGTGGAAAGTCGGATGTACGTTGCTGAGTTCCTCCGGTAACTCGAGTCGATAGGCCACTTTGCCAATTCTTTCCAGAATCATAAAGGGACCCACGTATCGTGGCACTAATTTTCCTTTCTTGCCGAATCAGATCACCCCCTTCCAAGGTGAAACCTTTAGGAGTACGTGATCACCAACTTCAAACTCAAGGGGCTTGCGGCGTTTATCGGCGTAACTCTTCTGACGACTCCGAGCTTTCAAGAGATTGTCTCATATTTGGAGGATCTTGTCAGTCGTTTCTTGTAACAACTCGGGACCGGTGATTTGAGCGTCTCCGATCTCGTGCCATACAATAGGTGATCGACATTTTCTACCATATAATGCCTTAAAGGGCGCCATTTGAATACTAACGTGATAACTGTTAATGTACGATAATTCTACTAAAGGTAAATGCGAATCCCAATTACCACCAAAATCTATAACGCACGAACGAAGCATGTCTTCAAGGGTGCGGATCGTGCGCTCAATCTGAGCGTCGGTCTGGGGATGAAATGCGGTACTGAAGTTGAGAGTCGTACCGAGAGAGGCTTGGAATGTCTCCCAGAAGTGTGAGGTAAACTGACCATCGCGGTCAGAGATGATGTCATGAGGTGTCCCGTGTCGACAAATGACTTCGTCGGTATAGATTCGTGCTAATCGTTCTACCTTGAAGTCTTCTCGTATCGGTAAGAAGTGCGTGGATTTCGTAAGACGATCAACGATAACCCAAATGATATCGTGACCTGATGACGTGTGAGGGAGTTTCATAATGAAATCCATAGCTATACTCTCCCATTTCCACATTGGGATTTTGGGTTGTTCGAGTAAGCCAAAGGGTCGTTGGTGTTCGGCCTTAACCTTCGAGCAAGTTAGGCATTTCGAAACATAGAGAGCAATATCCTTCTTCATTCCCGGCCACCAGTACTTGGAGCAAAGGTCCTGGTACATCTTGTCGGCACTAGGGTGAATGGAATATCGGGATTTGTGGGCTTCAGTCATCAACATCTCACGGAGATTAAGACGACTAGGAATCCAAATACGGTCGAGATAGTGAAAAATACCATTCGGTTTATTCACTAACTAATTTTCGGTTCCACGGATTCTTTCTTCCTTCAAGGTGTTCTCAAGAAAGCAGGCGTGTTGAGTGTCGTGAATAAGGGCTTCGAGGTTTTGCTGGGCTTGAACATTTCAAACGCTATGTAAATAGCTTCATCGACTAAGAGCGTCAGCGACGAGGTTTGCTTTGCCTGGGTGGTAGCGTATCTCACAGTCTTAGTCGTTGAGAAGTTTGACCTATCTGCGTTAGTGCATATTTAGCTCTTTCTAGTTCAAGATGTGTTGTAGGCTCTTATGGTCGGTGAAGACCGTACACTTGGTACCATAAAGGTAGTGTCGCCAAATATTTAACGCAAAAATAACTGCACCGAGTTCGAGATCGCGGGTTCTGTAGTTCTTCTCGTGGACTTTGAGTTGTCGAGACGCGTACGCGATAACCTTGTCTCGTTGCATAAGAACACATCCAAGACCTAGGTTAGAGGCATCGCAATAAACAACAAAGTCGTCGTTGGCATCGGGTAAAGCGAGTACGGGAGTGTTGCAAAGCATACTCTTGAGAGTTTGAAAGGCATTATCTTGTTCGGTTTCCCAAACAAAAGGCTTGTCTTTGTGCATTAAGGCAGTGAGAGGAACGACGATTTTAGAGATATCAGCGAAAAATCGACGGTAGTAACCTGCCAATCCGAGAAAAGAACGAACTTCAGACGGGGTTTTCGGTGTAATCCAACTCTTAACTGCTTTGATCGTCGCGGGGTCGACAATAATTCCTTGACTGTTGACGATATAACCGAGAAATTGAACTTCCTCGAGCCAAAATTTACTCTTGGAGAACTTGGCGTAGATGTTCCTTGGAGAAGCTCGAGAACTAAACGGAGATGTTTTGCATGTTCGGCTCTTGACTTTGAGTAGATAAGGATATCAACAATAAATATGATAACAAAGCGATCAAGGAAAGGTTTACACACACGGTTCATCAAATCCATGAAAACTGCGGGTGTGTTTGTGAGACCAAAAGGCATGACCACAAATTCGTAATGACTATAACGGGTACGAAAAGCGGTTTTCAGGATGTCTTGCTCTTGAATTCACAGTTGATGATAACCAGAGCGTAGATCGATCTTAGAGAAACACGTAGCGCATTGCAGTTGATCAAATAAATCGTCGATTCGGGATAGAGGGTAGCGATTCTTGATAGTAAGCTTATTGAGTTCCCTATAGTCGATCCACATTCGGAACGATCCATCCTTCTTTTTCACGAAAAGGACAGGTGTGCCCCATGGTGATGTGCTAGGGCGTATGAAGCCTTTATCAAGTAATTCCTGGAGTTGGCTAGAGAGTTCACGCATTTCGGATGGTGCGAGACGATAAGGGGCTTTAGCATCAGGGTTAGCTCCAGGAACGAGGTCGATACGGAAATTGATATCGCGGGTAGGGGGTAGACCGGGTAAATCGTCAGGAAAGACATTAGGAAAATCATGAACCACAAGTACCTTTTCCATCAGCTTCTTTTCCTCTTCCGCTACTACAATGTGGGCTAAGAAAGCCAAGTATTCCTTGCGGAGATACTTGCTTGCTTGAATACACGACATCAGTTTCAATTCTTTCGAGGATACTTCACCATAAACACAGAGTTGATCATCGTTTGAAAGAGAAAAATGGATCATCTTTTCGAAACAAACGAATTCGGCATGATTTTCACGAAGAAAGTCCATGTCTACTATGACATCGAAACTACCAAGTTGCATTGGGATGAGATCGATCAGGAAAACATGATTGTTGAGTTCGAGAGTACAATCACGGAGAATGGAGCTGTCGGTGACGGTTCTTCCAGTGGCAATTTCCACATCGAAGGTCGTTGGGAGGTTAGCGCGCTTACGTTTCAGGAGCTTTTCGAATTCAAACGACACAAAAGAGTTATCGGTTCTATTATGAAATAAACATGAAGCATAAATGCCGTTAACAAGGAACGTACCATTGACAACGTTGTTGTCAGTCTGAGCCTGGCGGACATTGATATTGAAGGTTCTGCCACTGGCTACTGGTTGTGGTTGCTGCTGCTACTGCTGCTGAGGCTGCTGTTGCTGTTGTTGCTGATGCTGCGGCGGTTGCTGCTGCGGTTCTTGTTTCACAACTCGATTCGGGCAGACATTAGCAAAATGATTCGGGTCACCGCAAGAGTAGCAGGCTCGTGCATGAACAGCGGGCGCAAGAGCTGCTTGGTTGACCTGAGAAGCAGGGAGTGGAGCTGGCGGTGCGGGAAGAGCTTGAGCAGCTTGCTGACGGGGAGCCTGATCGGCAATGAGCGGTAAAGTGCCCATTGATGTTGCAGTTTGCACAGAAATGACAGTTGAACCCTGTCGGATGATGATAGATGCAAGTAGGGCACAGAGGGTGGATACCAGTGTACCTACGCTTAGCTGGCAGTGCGTTGGTAACAGTAACTTGACGATTCTGGTTGTTGGGCTGTACAGGGACAACATTGAGTGGTGTTGCGGCGGTAGTAGCATAGTTCTTGTTGTTGTTCTTCCTCCTGCGGCTCTGACGGGAAGACTTTGAACCTTGAGATGCTGCATTGTCGGTAGCGGGAGTAGCATTGTCTTGATTGAGACTTTTAGTTGAGGTCTTGAAAGCTCCAGCCAAGACTCGTTTTTCGTTGATCTTGGCTGCTAGCTGGTAAGTTTCCTCAATCGTAGCAGGTCATGTTGCTTGAACAAAATCAGCTACACAGTCTGGGAGAGCTCGAATGTACTTCTTGATTGTCATATCAGGCGTAGCCACCTGACTGAAGCGAGCGGTGAGACCAGCGTTGTCACCTCCTTCCTGCTTGATATGCCAGAATTCATTCTCCAACTTTTGAACTTCATGAGGAGGGCAGAAATCCTTCATCATAAGCTCCCTGAGTTCCTCCCATGAGAGGCCATAAGCTGCGTCGTTACCGCGCCTATTGCGCTCAACAGTTTACCAATCCAGAGCCCTAGACTGAAAGACTCCAGTAGCATTCACAGTGCGTAGGTTTTCTGGGCATCCGTTTTGCCTGAAGGTGACCTCGATGGAGTCAAACCACTGGAACATAGCACTGGGTCTATCTTCACCAGTGAAGTTTGCAGGACCGCATGCTTTGAATTGTTTAAATCTAAAAGGACTTTTCGGCACGTCGCTCTTTGACTCGACCGAAGATTTGCTGATGACCTCGTTGATTTCACTGACAATCTGAGGTATGACTTTAGCCATTTCCTTGGCCACAAGTGAAGCAATACGCTTGTCAGCATGGTTTCGTCGGGCGGCGCGGTGAGTATGAGATCCAAATGACGACATTGTCGAGTGCAAATTCTGCAGCAGACGTCGTCATATGAATTAGACAAGATTCGATTATATTGGGTTTCATTCGAAAAGTTCAGCGTTATATACACATACTAATTATTATTATGTAAAGCACAGGAACACGTCGGCACATAAGCACATAGTCACGTAGGCACATAAACCACAAAGGCACGTATACACATAAGCACGTATGAGCACATAATCCACGTAATCACATATTTTGCACGTATTCACCTATATATTTTGCACGTGTTCACCTACATATACCCAAAGCTCCTTCTTTAAGTTTCGTATAGCGCGTGCGAGTGTTGCGAGTAGCGTAGGCGATGGGTATAGCGTAGCACAAGTGAGAAGTTTAGCGTACGAGAGTTTTTAGTTTGTTTGTGATTAGTTAGCGTTTTAGATTGCGAAAAGCTATGAGAGTTGTGCGCGTTTTGTAAAGTGGAGAGCGGAAAGCGTAAAAAATCTCCAAAATCGACACACACAAATACATAAAAATCGATGGCGCGTAAAATCAGCGATTGCAGGCTTAAATCGAAAACAGAATGCCATGGGTGTTAGATGTTGTTGGTGCATAAATGTCTGTTAACTTCGTCTTTATAGAGTCTTGTATCTAGATAGGGTAAACTAGTGTTCAGCTGGTCGGAAAACAGGTTTTAGATGTTAAAGGGTAATTTCGTACGAAATTACACAAGGGTAATTTCGCACGAAATTAGACATGGGTATTCCACACGAAATTAGTAATTTCGTTTGGAATGTAATTTTGCTTGAAAAGTAATTTCGCTTGTGTAATTCCATGCGAAATTACCTGCCCTATAAATACCCAACCTGCTGAGTCGTTTGTAACGTTTCTGATTCAGAGCCGAGGTGCTGCCAGTTTGTCAAACGATCTGTAAAAGCTTTGAAATCATTAATAAGAAGATAATTAAGGAATATCAAGCTGTTACACGTCTATTTCTCTGATTCCGCCTTTGAAATAGATTGTAAACTCTTCTGATTGACTCGTTCGGGTCACACAACGATCCAACAAGTGGTATCAGAGCTCAGGAAGAAGAGTTTATACCAATTCAGCTTGTTTTCATCACTTCTACTCCTTCTTTTCAAAATTAAATGAGATTTTACGGATAAAATGGCTTAATTTTCATACATTACATGCGAAACATAGTTTTATTGAATCCTTGAAAGAATTGGACCAAAATTCGAATAAAAACCGGATCAATTTGACAAAATGGTGGCCGACATGCTGATGTCATCCTGATTTCGCACGGAATTGCCTCATAATTTCGCACGAAATTACATTTGGTGATTAATTTCGTTTGAAATTGCAGTGTAATTTCGCACGAAATTAAATTTCGTTTGACATACGAAATTACTATTTCGTTTCAAAGAGGCTAATTTCGTTTGAATTCAACCTAATTTCGCACGAAATTATATTTCGTTTGGTCTGTTCGAACGAAATTACTATTTCGTTTGAAAACTCTGATTTCGTGTGAAAGCTATTTTCGTTTGAAAGCTTATTTCGTTTGAAGCTTGTTATTTCGTTTGAGTTCTATTTTCGCTTGAACTGATTTCGTTTGAAACTGTTTTAGAATTTGATCAAGATGTTTGATGAAAAGGAAAATGTTAAACTTGAAAGATTAAATAATTGGTATTGTGGATATTGGGATAGTAGTTATAATGATGTGAAAAAGGAAGGTTGGATTGAAAGATTTGAATGTTTCTTGTGTAAGAAAAATGAAACAGTTAATGAGTTGGAAAAACGGTTGGAAAGCTTAATTGACAATTTAAAAAATCATAAGATAAGAATGTCAAATGATGAACAGATATCAAAATTTGCAGATGCGTTACCTGCAGAGTGGAATGATTTTTTGATTAAACTGAAAAAGGATTTTAAATTTTCGAAGTTGTATCCAAAAGATTTTATCAGTGAGGTAAGAACATTCAAGCATGAAAATGATAAGAAAAAGAAAGAATTGATGAATGAAATAGAAAAGAACTTAGAGAATATAAGTTTGGAGGTGATGTTTGAAATAAGAAAAAGAGTTAATATGTGTCTTGTAGCGAAAAATGTTATGAAATACGATATTAAGAGGGGTTGTTATATAGATGAAAATTTGAATCCTCTTGATTTTGTTAAAAATTTTTGTGCAGGCACATACAAGACGGAGACAGAAGGAATGTCAAAGAAAGAAGAATCTGAGATAAATGAAACTTCAAAATGTGAAATTGTGTGTTCAAAATGTGATAAATCTGAAACAGACAATGACAAACTTTTGAAAGATGTTGAGAGTTTGACATTGGAAAATAAAAATTTAAAAGAAGAGTAAATTACACAGATTGTCCTTTAATTATACCCTAAATTGCAGTCCCTGCCCTTTCCCTTTAATTTGTGCAGATCATGTCCTTTAAATAACAAATTTGCACACTCATTGTCCTTTGCTCCAAACCTCATCCAACAACCCAGTTAAATGCACCCATGTGCCTCTCACATGATGGGTAAAATTGTAATTTACCCTCCACCTACCCTTTAAAACCTCTGGAGTCTTTCTTCCTCCCTGCAACCTAACATACACACACAAATAGATAATCAGAACTTCATCTTTTCCAATTGAAGCACAAAATCGGCCATCACCCACCTCCACTCGATCTATCCTTCCTCTTTCTCTTCTCTTCGTATGACCGGCAATACACAGGCCAGCCGCTGGCGCCGGTATCCCGATCGGCTTCACACACACCCAACCCTCACCTCTTACACCCCCCTCACACCCACACCGGACTGGATATGACGGAGATAGAGAGATCGAAGAGAGAGAGAGGCTTGTAGAGAGAGAAACAGCGAGAGAGAGAGAGAGCGATTGGGATGGAGAAGTAGTGCCGGTCACCCCTTTATGGTGGTGCGGCGATGTGCAGAGGACGGAGTCGTCGCTACGGTGACCAGAAACGCCGCTACGACGGCGGTGGAGCTTTTCACCGACAGATTTTCCGGTAAATCCCCTCACCTCTCGTTCCTTTTTTTCTCTATTTTGCTGATAAGCGAGTATGTGGTAATAATAGATGCTGTTGATGATGATGGAGGCTGATGGTGGTGATAACGATGGCTGCGTCACGGCCATCTGCGGTGGTGGACGCTGGTGGCAGTGGTGGTGGTTGTTTACAGCTCGGGTTCGGGTATAGGGCTCCAGATTCGTTAGTTCAGATTCGGGTGATGTTTAAGCGGAGGGTAAATTACAATTTTACCCATCATGTGAGAGGCACATGGGTGCATTTAACTGGGTTATTGGATGGGGTTTGGAGCAAAGGACAAGGAGTGTGCAAATTTGTTATTTAAAGGACATGATCTGCACAAATTAAAGGGAAAGGGCAGGGACTGCAATTTAGGGTATAATTAAAGGACAATCTGTGTAATTTACTCTTAAAAGAAATTGAATTTTTTTTTCAAAATCAAATAAAAATTTAAGAAAATGAAAAATCTATTTTTGGTAAAAATAATATTGAAAAGCAAATTTCAATAAATTCTCATCTTGAGAAAATTATTCAGCTTGAAAATGAAGCTGAAAGTGCTCGGAATAAAATCAAGGAATTAGAAAATAAATTGAAAGGTTTTGTGACTTCGTCATCAGTATCAGATTATATTTGTCCAAAACCGATCAATGCAATTCCAATAAGTGACATTGTCACAAATTATGACATAGTCATAATTGAAGATTGTGATGAGAAAACTGATGATGAAAATGAGAAAAGAAAAATATTTTTGGAATTAAAAGAAAATTTTAAAGAAACTGTTTTACATTCTACTGAAAAAGGTGAATGCTCAACGCAAAAACCTATAAAGAAGAATGTAGAACAAAAATAAAAAGTTAAAAATTTGAAAAATCTTCAAAACAAAAATAAAATTTTATCAGTTCAATCATCCAATCAATATAAAAAACCACAAAAAATTGAAAATCAAAACTCACAAAAAGTTGGTGATAAGTGGTGCAGGTTTGACCATAGTGCTCAAAAGTCAAATCAAGGATACAAGAGGAGACATGACTACCACAAAGCAAATCAATGTTATGATCTGAATGTGTGGTTTGAAAGTGGAGAAAGGTATGATAACAGAGTGTGTTACATATGTGGTTATCAAGGACACATTGCTGTTAACTGCCAAAGTCAGAGATTTGAGACGAGAAGGTGCTATGAATGTCAAATCAGAGGTCACATTGCCAGAGATTACCCAATGAGATCAAAGAGAAGATCGAGGGCTGAATCTCAGAAATTGGTGAAGAACTCAGTAAAAAATGCTGAAAAGCCCAAAGAACAGAAAGTGAAAGAACAGAAAGTGAAACTTTCACAAGGGCAGAAAGACAAACTGAGAAAGAAAAGAAAGAAAGCGAGAGAGTATCTCGAAAAGATTTTGTCATCGGATACAACGAGAAAATCAGATAGAAGTTCTGATAAATCATCTTACTCAACAAAACATGATAAGTCAAGTAAAACGAATTCATCAGATACAAATCTGAGGACAAAAGAGAAGATAAAGAAAGAAAAATTAACTGACCAAATTGGTAACAAATCAAAGCAAGTTAATTTTTCAAATGAAGTCCTTATAAAAGTTTTTAAGTATAAGGAGGACTGTGAAATGTTTGTTACGTCACAGGTTGACGAAATTGGAAAGCCAAAATTTTGTAAGAATTGTGTTCAAATAAAGGATGGCAATGAATTTGTTTCTGCGAAAAGAAAAGAGCCATCTTCTGGCAATGAATTTGTTTCTTCGGAAGCAAAAGAGCCAAGTTTGGGCGATGAATCTGATTCATCAAGGTCAGAAGAGCTACGTTCAGGCAATGAATCTGATTCATCAAAATCAGATGAGCCATCTGTTGAGGTAAAAAGTGAGAACTTTGTTCTAACAATGGATGATGCAAATTGTTCACCATTGTTAAACGGAAACTCAAAAGCACCCAAGGACCGTCAGGCTTGGGTGGATCTCTTCAAATAAAAAACCTGACTTGCCGGAGCTTCCAGGTTGGTAAGAGTGGAGCAGGAATCGGCATCTTTCTTGAGAAATTCACGAAAGTGGTTTCGACTTACAAGTGGTAAATCAGAGACATTAAATTGTACTTGATTTTCTACAAGTGGTTTTTGGTGATTGATTTTAAACTGTTATATTTTTCAAGAGGTTGAAAATGAAAGAACAATGTGATGAGA
The DNA here is from genome assembly GCA_030545235.1 of Helianthus tuberosus. Lineage (NCBI taxonomy): Eukaryota > Viridiplantae > Streptophyta > Magnoliopsida > Asterales > Asteraceae > Helianthus > Helianthus tuberosus. The sequence continues at coordinate 57,606,835 of CM060415.1, read as the reverse complement.
CCCCTAACTTACAAGTGGATTTATGAAATCAACAAAACTAATTTTCCGGAAAAACCATTTGATTAAAACAAACTTAAGTGTTTTGAAATCATAATGGGAAAATTGTTTGTTGTCAGGGGGAGTTCTGATTGTTTATGCCAAGTGAATGGCGAATTGAAGCAATTTGATATCAGTTTGTCACTTTACTTTGTATAGTTTGTTTTCAAATTTTCCCAGAAAATCAAAATTGAAACATATTTTGATTTTAGGTGGAGAAAAATTTTATAAAAAAATTAGAAAATTTGAAAAAGTCAAAAACATTAAAAAAGAAAAAATGAGTTTTGTTGTGAATAAGAGGAAATGATAGTAAATCAGTGGACGATCACAGCACGCTAAAGAAATGAAAAGTTAAAATGTGATAAACGGTCTCACTAAAGATGTGACGATAGGCTCAGCTAGACTAGTATATTTGTAATAACGATACAAACTTAAATGAAAAAGCCTAGTTCTAGTGGGAAACATGGTTGAAAGCATAGTACTTAGTTTTGTCCTTCGTGATTGTGTACCTACTCAGTAATCGCTGAATGCTAAAAGAGCATAAAAACCGGTCAGTTTGTGAACTTTCACAACTTGCTGAAAAATCACTGTGATTGTGCATTTTATTTTGCAAAGATTTAAACTTGTTTTATTTCATTATTTTGTTTAAGCATTGGACATTCTCTGCGTATACGAAAGTATCGAACTGGATGTTATTGCCTAAACATTCTGCTTTATTTTTCTTGGTGTTTCGTTTAAATCTTGGATCACCTCTGCGTATATGTGAATATCGAACTGGTGATTAAGATCAAAACAATTTCAACTTGTTTTTTTATTCTCTTATTTTGTTTAAACATTGGACTTTCTCTGCGTATTGAAAGATCGACCTAATTGTTAATGTTTAAACATTCTGCTTTGTTTTTGCACATATCATAGTTGATGAAAGTTTAAAGGCATTACTTGAGTCAGTGTATTGCAAGATGAGGGGATATGCTGAGATCGTGGGGTCCATAAGAATTTAGTACAAAATTAATATACCTTAACGTATCGGTAAGCATTTCGAAAGTTTTTAGATTGAGCTTAAGAGGACAACTATATCGTCAATCTACGTGAATCGTTTAGAACTTAAAATGTGTAAAAGCTTAATGGTGCTAGTGATTTGTCTCATAAACTGATATGATCTTCTTACACAAACTCAAAAAAATATTGTCTGTATATATTTCTTTACTGCATTTCTCTAAAAACAAAAACCCAAAAAGATTGTGTTTTCATTTTAAATTTTGAAATATACAAAAAGATTTTCGACAACTGATGTTGGTAAGCTGATCTTCAAAATTCCGAATGTTAAACATGGTGAACAGGTTTGGGAGAGTTTGTTTTGGAATGAAAATTGTTATAAATAAATCTATCCAAAAGAATGTGAAAGTCAGACTATGATCCCAGCACAACTTAAGGGGGAGTCTGTGAGAAAAGAAAGATCCGCATGAGAAAGAAAGTGTAAAGTTTGAACCAGAATTTGAGCTCCAGCATATTGAAAGGGAAAGTCTACATTCTGGATCAACATTCAAAGGGGAGTTTTGAGACAAAGTTTGAAGGATGCTTACAGTGTCAGACAAATTGGACAGAGAAGAAGATAGATGAAGACTAAAGACTGAAGATTTGATGCTAAAGACTTCGTTAACATCCAAGGGGAAGTCTGTTGGTGCATAAATGTCTGTTAACTTCGTCTTTATAGAGTCTTGTATCTAGATAGGGTAAACTAGTGTTCAGCAGGTCGGAAAAAAGGTTTTAGATGTTAAAGGGTAATTTCGTACGAAATTACACAAGGGTAATTTCGCACGAAATTAGACATGGGTATTCCACACGAAATTAGTAATTTCGTTTGGAATGTAATTTCGCTTGAAAAGTAATTTCGCTTGTGTAATTCCATGCAAAATTACCTGCCCTATAAATACCCAACCTGCTGAGTCATTTGTAACGTTTCCGATTCAGAGCCGAGGTGCTGCCAGTTTGTCAAACGATCTGTAAAAGCTTTAGAATCACTAATAAGAAGACAATTAAGAGGAATCAAGTTGTTACACGTCTATTTCTCTTATTCCGCCTTTGAAATAGATCGTAAACTCTTCTGATTGACTCGTTAGGGTCACACATCGATCCAACAGATGTTGACTACCCAGAGTGATTCAATTATTCCCAATGACTTCGAGTACACGCTTTAGCCTAATAAACTGTGCTCTCACCGAATATGGCGAACGACACTCATCCTTCCAGTTACTACGCGACTCGAGTCATTGGAATAGTCGAGACTTTGGTGAGAGTTTTGTAAAATCAAAATAGGGAGTGGAACACGTTATTAAGGTGCGGGTTTCACCCCTAGCTTAACAACTTCACTCCTAATAGTGGTTAAACAACCACGAGATAGAGATGGAGATCTCTCTCGAGGTATGGATGTCACTCCTAACTTAACAGAGGTTCTCGTGCTAAGAGTAAAAATGCGCGTAGAGTGAGTGATCTTATCGAGAGTTTCGGGTTTTCACACCTAATCTCGACCCAACCACTCGGTTGTGTTATGCGAGTGTTTTCGAAAAAGCGTGTATTGTGTTAGCCTTAGGAAAGGCAAAATAGTTTTCAACCTTAGGAAAGGTTGCCTTCGCACGAAGCTGTAGTATGTGGGTTCGCACGAAGATGTAGTTTTCGCAAGTTCGAACGAGAATATTAAAGCGGGTTCGTACGAAGCTGGTCTGTTGGCACCTAGACTATAGACTAGGTCAATTCTACATGACTCAACCTAATTCCCTATAGTTATGGCTCTGATACCAATCTGGCACACCCCAACCGATGGCGGAATCATCGGGGCGCGACACTAGGCGCATCAGATTGCTCAAGAGAATCCATAACAACTATTCATTACCAATATTTTTAAGGTTCATCATCCCATACTAACGAACAAATATTCAACAAACAGTCATTACAGATAGCGAGTTCTCATAAACAGAACATGATCCGACAACCTAGATTTTTATTTGCGGGTTTCTAAACTTCCTAACTTGATTCCAGCTTAACTTCCAAATCAACCTGTCACATATGTTAAAATAAAGTCAATACATAAAGTAAAGGTGAGTACACAAGTTTGCATAATAATAGTAAGAAAAGTGTTTACGCATAACCAGCATGTAACACGTAACGGGCAAAGCATGTAACTATCAACAATGATTACAACCTAACCACGAGACTGCGTTGTAAAGTATGTGCGACACATGTTCACCACTGCGAACATGAAGAAAAGTAGTGTGATCCCTAGCAACCCCTGTCCATGACAGGTGTTGAGTCCAAACTATAGTACTATCGTTGCTAGAGGCGGTCTAGTGTAACACTGTATAAGCATAGTAACAAGCATTCAACAAATCACGTATAGCATGCGGGAGCGGTTAGCGTTTATAAAGCGTTTGCGTTGTGTGTTGTGTTTAGATAGAGAATGTATGTAACACCCAAAAGTGCGTTAAATGAAAATGGGTTCGAGTATACTCACCGTGTGTGTTTAGCTAGTAAACACAATCTGGATTGGATTGAAGGGAGCGCTTTGGGTTAGCCTGTGTACGGAAACAGATGTATAAGTCTTCCTCAGGACTGAACAGAGTGTAAACAGCGTGTCGAGCGGTTTAAGCGTTGTAAAAGTGCATCCGAACGGATGGCCATTCGGATGGATGGCTGCTCGGATTTGGTTGTTTGTGAGAGATTGGAAGTTTAGTTAAAACTCTTTGTTTAAACGCTTTTATAAGAGTCAGGCCATCCGGTCGGATGGTCATCTGAACGGATGGCCATTCGAGCGAGATGGTCTATAGTTGAAGTTTTGTAAAATCTCATAAAATTTTCTAAGTAAAAGTTTTAAGTTAACGGAGACGACGTGACGTAGTGTCAAACAACAGAATACACCAAATCCAGTTCATTTGGCCGGATGGGTCCCGCCCATTTGGACAAACAAACTATTCTTGATGAAGATTCATGTTTGACCCGTAAATCGGTCCATCTCCACGGTGGAAATCCGTTTTCAAGCCGGCTTTTGACTAAGGAATGAGTCGAGAATCTGATTGAGTCCAGATTCCATCAGTTTTGTCTAGCAAATTGAAGAAAAGTCGAAAACAGATGAAAAAGTGTTGAAATCTTGTTGTGATTAAGTTTAAAAGTGTGAAATCCTGTAGATCTAGAACTAATCTTGATCAAATGGTTTTCCACAACAGTTTGCCTGAGCAAAACGGGTGGAAACCACCTTCAAGAGGTCCAAATCAGGTAATTTCAAGGAAGATGTTAGTGTTTGTGTGTGATTTTGATGAAGATCATGATGTAGAAGTGATTAGAGATGAAGATTAGGGAAGATTTGAGAAGAAAAGCTTACAAAATGGCCTTGAATCGAGATAGAGTCTTGGGGAGCGAATGGGAGTGTCAATGTCAGAGAATGGAGGTGTACGGCGGTATTTATAGAGGGAGGGCGAAGGGTTAAGTCGGTTACCAGATGGCAGTTGTCGGATGGCTCCATTCGGTCGGATGGTCATTCGGTCAGATGGTCATCCGGGCGGATGTCCTTTCGGACGGAAGGTCATTTGGACGACCGTGTGTACGGGCTAGTTTTCCAACTTTGTTTCGTTTGTTAAGCGTTGCGTTGCGTACCACATAACATTTAAACATATAATCACACAATTAACATATATATACTAAATGCATAAAACAAAAATCCGCATTTCGAGTTGGTGTTGAGTTTGTAGTTCAAACCCATTTGCGTTAATCGAATCCTAAGAGTACAAGCGTTAACGAGTGAAATGACAACGACAAGTAACGATCTGAAAAGTCGGGTTGTTACATATTAACAATTTATGTTTATTAATGAAAATCAGTTTTGAATTAATTATTGTCGCAAAATAGTGTTATGTGTGATAAGCAATCTATTTCGTCTCACTCCGATGATTCGGCCATCGGTTGGGGTGTGACAGATTGGTATCAGAGCCATAACTATAGGGAATTAGGTAGAATTGCCATGTTCGACCTAGTCTATAGTAGGTACCATGATTTTGACCATTATTGCTACTTGTTTAAAATGTTATTCTTCCTATTTTGCTTCTTTCTCCTCTTTTTGGTCTTAACACTTACAATATGTCTTTCCTAAGACATTTTACACAATACACTTGAAGACTTGAAGACACTCGTAATACAAATGAGACGAGTTCACCAAAATAGGTGTGAAACCCACAATTTGGTGAACGACTCTCATTCCGCTTATTCTATTTTGCACGAAATTAGACCATTAAGTTTGGAGTGAAATCCACATCTTAATGGTAAAATTTCCAATTTGAATTCTAGTGGACCCTCGTCAAAGTGTCGAAATTTAATTTTGACCCGAAGAGTACCAACCACATTTAGGGTACGAAATCATCAAGTTAGGGGTGAAACCCACATCTTGTCGACTAGTCCCATTCCTCGATTTTCAAACCCGCTAAAGTTTCAATTGTTTCAATCGATTTGGGACGTGTAGTAACTGGAAGGGTAAGATACCGTTAATCACTTCATGACGAGAGTATCTTACCTATAGGCCAAAGCACGTATTCCCTAAATTGAAAGGACTTTTGATTCACTTTAGAATAGTCGACGTTTCTAAACCCGAAACAATCCAATGTTTTATGAGCCTCTCTTTTATGTTATATCAATTTATATGTGATTTTATACTTGTTATCTTGTTCATTTCAAAACCGTTACACAATTCGCACGTCTCTCGCAATAAAAAACAATAATAATTCTCGTGAACAAACTAAATTTATACTCTTTTACGCATTCTTACGTGTTTATGCTTATGGATACTTGTTGAATTCATGCTAATTATGTGAAACATACGTGCTACTTGAATACTTACATGCTTATACACGCAAAAATTGTTTTAAATTTATGATCAAGTCTCATATTTTCCCTCTCTTTCGATTCTTAGATGTCGTCCAAGGATGCGTCCAATAAGACCAAGTCAAAGAAGGGCTCCAACACCAACTCCGACACGATATCAAAGAAAGACTGTATGAAGTTTATGGCCAAGCAGATGGCCAAGATCATACCAGACATCGTCAGCAAGATTCAGACCAACCCCGATTCACCCCATGGTTCCGTTGACTCGAAGCTGGAAACACCTCGTTCGATGTTCCAATTCAAACAGGTCATGGCCTTTTAGCTACTCGAGTTTATTGGCAAGGATGGTGCCACTGCCATGATGAACTAGTTCGATGCAATCGAACTCACCTTCCTCGAAAGCGGGTGTCCCGATAACCTGCGTACCCTGAATGTGACGGGGGTATTCCGTTCGAGGGCTCTCGAATGGTGGACTTCCGAGCGTAACAAACGAGGAAGTGACGAAGCCCACACCTTGCCCTGGGATGAACTGAGGCAACTAATGAAGGATCAATTTTGTCCTCCCCACGAGCTACAAAAACTCGAAAACGAGTTTTAGAATTTGAAGCAAGTTGGGAGCGATAACGATGGTCTAACACCACGCTTCAAGCAACTTAGTGTTCTCTGCCCAGGACAGGTCGACACCATCCCCAAAGCCGTTGCCATATACATTCGCTGCCTTCCACCCGCCTTAATGAACCATGTTACGTCGGCCTGCCCCAAAACCCTCGAGGTTGTATTCAGTATATCCGCTGAGCTCAACAACAACTGTATTCTTCAAGGAACCTACGACAAGGTTTCTACGAAGAATGCGCACCAAGCAACCACCGACACCACCACCGTTGAACCTCCACCCTCACAGCCACCCAAAAAGAACAAGAACAAGAAGCGGAAGCCTTCTAGTCAGAATTATGTGGATGTTACTACGCAGAACCCTCAGCCCTTATAGTCTCTTCCCGCTACCTCCACCTTTGAACCTCAAAAAAGGAACTACACTGGGCCATGGCCCAAGTGTTACCAATGTTCCTACCATCACCCCAGCGGCACCCCATGTCGCAAATGCGCAAGCTATAACAGGTTTGGGCATTTTGTCGATCGTTGTCGCTATAACCCTAAGCCTGCCCAAGACCAAGCCATCATTGCGAACCCTGCTCCTAACCAGGTTCAACCCCAAGCCGCTCCTATGCGAGCATGTTTCAAGTGTGGAGACCTTAATCATCTCACCAATGTTTGCCCTCAGCGCAACCAACCACCACTGCAACAACAGCAGTAGCAGCCACAACAACAAGCTCAACGCCGAGCATTTGTCATCACTGCCGCTCAGGCACAAAATGCCAACGATGTTATAACTGGTACGTTTCTTGTCAACCATGTTTACGATTCATGTTTATTTGATACTGGTGCCGATAAGAGTTTTGTATCTATAGAATTCGAACCTATGCTTAAGTGTAAACGCTCTAAGTTACCAAGATCAATCGTTGTCGAAGTCGCAAATGGTGAATCCATCACTGTCGATTCCATTCTTTCTAAGTGTTCTTTAATTCTCAACGATCATACGTTTCCGATTGAGCTCATACCTATGCAAATGGGTAGTTTCGATGTCATAGTAGGCATAGATTGGCTTAGGCAAGTTCGTGCTGAAGTTGTTTGTTCTAACAAGTTCATTCATCTTCCTCTTCCAAACGGTGATTCCTTGCACGTCTATGGCGAGAAACCTTCTCAAGGTCTCAAGCTTATGTCGTGTACTCAAACGAACAAGTGATTGCGCAAGGGTACCTTTGCCTTTCTTGCCCACGTTGTAGAAAAGAAGGACAAAGGCCCAAGCATAAGTGATGTTCCTATTGTACATGATTTTCCCGATGTGTTTCCTGATGATCTTCCTGGTCCGCCTCCTGCTCGTTCTGTTGATTTTCGAATCGATTTAGTGCCTGGCGCTACGCCTGTCACCAAGTCTCTCTATCTTCTAGCACCCTCTGAGATGCAAGAGCTTTCGAGCCAACTTTTGGAGCTTCTTGATAAGGGCTTTATACGCCCTAGTACTTCTCCATGGGGCGCCCCCGTTCTGTTTGTCAAGAAAAAAGATGGATCATTTCGAATGTGTATTGGCTATCGTGAGCTTAACAAGCTTACTATCAAAAACCGATACCCTCTTCCTCGTATTGACGATCTCTTCGATCAATTACAAGGCGTAACTTGCTTTTCCAAGATTGACCTCCGTTCTGGTTATCATCAACTTCGAGTCCTCAAAGAAGATATACCCAAAACCGCTTTTCGAATGCGTTATGGTCATTATGAGTTCGTGGTCATGCCCTTTGGTTTGACCAACACACCTGCAGTTTTCATGGATTTGATGAACCGCGTGTGCAAAGCATACTTAGACCATTTCATGATCGTCTTCATCGACGATATTCTTATCTATTCCAAGACACAAGAAGAGCACAAGCGACACTTGCTTCTTATCCTTCAGCTTTTTTTACGCACCGAACGTCTTTACGCCAAGTTCTCTAAATGTGAATTTTGGCTGAAAGAAGTTCAATTCCTTGGTCACACCGTCAACGAACTTGGTATTCACATTGACCCTACAAATATTGAAGCTATGAAGAACTGGATTGCACCCAAGTCTCCGTCTAAAATTCGTTCGTTTCTTGGTCTAGCGTCGTTTCGTTTCCAAATTTTCTAAAATCGCCGTTCCTCTTACCTCCTTGACTCAAAAAGATAAACCTTTTGTTTGGGGTCCTGAACAAGAGGAATCTTTCCAAACGCTCAAGGATATGCTTTACAATGCTCCTATCCTAGCTCTTCCCGATGGTAACGACGACTTCGTCGTGTATTGAGATGCTTCAAACCTTGGCTTTGGTTGCGTCCTTATGCAACGAGAAAAGGTTATCACTTACGCGTCGAGGAAACTCAAAATACATGAGAAAAACTAAACTACGCATGACCCTGAACTTGGTGCAGTTGTTTTGCCTTGAAGATATGGCGACACTACCTTTATGGTACTAAGTGTGTGGTCTTCACCGACCATAAGAGCCTTCAGCACATCTTCAATCAAAACGAACTGAACATGCGTCAACGTCGCTGGGTAGAGTTATTAAATGACTACGACTGCGAGATTCGCTACCATCCAGGTAAGGCGAATGTAGTGGCCGACGCTCTTAGTCATAAAACTCATGTTAAGGGTATTCGCTGTCTCCAACTCGTCAACGATCTTTAAAACCGCATTCGTGAAGCTCAATACACGTCTGTTAATGAGGTAACCTCTACAACGAGATGCAATGTGGTGCTGAAGAGAGTCTTATGTCTAAATCCGATGGTATTCTATATCATCTCAATCGTATCAGGATTCCAAATCGTGATAACCTTCGAGACTTTCTGATGAAGGAAGCACACAAATCGAGGTATTCTATTCATCCTGGTGCTGATAAGATGTACCACGCTATGCGTACATCCTATTACTGGCCTGGAATGAAGAAAGATATCGTGACCTTCATTTCAAAATGTCTTACCTGCTCAAAGGTTAAAGCTGAACACCAACGTCCCTCTGGCTTACTCGAACAACCAGAAATTCCTATCTGGAAATGGGAGAGCATTGCGATGGACTTTATCACCAAACTTCCTCTTACTTCATCTGGTCATGACAGTATTTGGGTGATCATTGACCGATTAACCAAATCTGCTCACTTTCTCCCCATTCGTGAAGATTTCAAGGTCGAGAAATTGGCCCGTATCTACGGATGAAATCATTTGTCGTCATGGTATCCCCATTGACATAATTTCTGATCGTGACGGGCAAACCGAGCACACTATCAAAACTCTAGAGGATATGCTTCGTTCATGCGTAGTCGATTTTGGTGGCAACTGGGATATGCACTCGCCTTTGATCGAATTCTCGTACAACATTAGTTATCACGCGAGTATTCAAATGGTGCCTTTCGAGGCATTGTATGGTCGTAAGTGTCGTTATTCTATTTGTTGGCAAGAGATCGGAGAAGCTCAAATCACTGGTCCCGAGATTATACAAGAGACGATGGACAAGATTTTACAGGTTCAAGACAACTTGTTGAAAGCCAGAAGCCGACAAAAGATTTACGCTGACAAACGTCGCAAACCTTTGGAATTCGAGATAGGTGACTTTGTACTTCTCAAGGTATCCCCTTAGAAGGGTGTGGTTCGTTTTTGTAAGAAAGGGAAACTCGCACCTTGCTATGTGGGTCCCTTCAAGATTCTCGAAAGGATTGGCAAGGTAGCGTATCGACTAGACCTACCTGAAGAACTCAACAACGTTCATCCTGTCTTCCACGTTTCAAACTAAGATAAAGGTCTAGCTGAAGAAGGACTTCAAGTCCCACTCGAAGATCTTCAAATCAATGAGACTTTACACTTCATGGAGAAACCCGTCGAGATCATGGATCGAGGAGTCAAGCAATTGAGGCGCAGTCAAATTCCTATCATCAAAGTTCGATGGGAAGGAAAACGTGGCGCTGAATTTACTTGGGAACTCGAAAGTGATATGAAGGCTAAGTATCCGCTTTTGCTCGTTGCATCTTCCTAAATTTCGGGACAAAATTTCTTAAAGTAGGGGAGACTGTAACACCCTGCTTTTTCGTACTTTCCTTAATTAGAAAGCTTATCTTGTATTTCTATTTTTGGAAACTTGTATTCCTTGCAATCGCTGTATCGTTGTAAAATCCGAGACTTGGATCATAATAAAATTCGTTATTTCATACAAATTATGCCTTATTTAATTCGTGCATGCTCATACGTTAAATTCCTTATGCATGTGCTACATTATTCGTGATTCTGGTAAATGTGTGTTAAACCTTAGATACATATCATACATACGCAATTTATACGTTTTCACGCATGTTTATACGTCATTTACACTTACGATTTCTTATTCATACTTGTACATGTGTTAAAGTTACTTAATAACCCCCTTATAATAGGCCTTTTCACTTAAAACACATCAAAACCTAACTTAGTTAAACATAAGGGACTAAAAGTGCCAAAAAGGAAACTTCAATTCCTGAACTACCACCCGTCGCGCGGCGCGACGAGGACACTCTCCTTCAGTCGTGGCATGCGAGCACCAAGGATCCGCAGACTTACGTTGCCAGCTTGGGTATTGTCGAGTTTGTGCTTGTTTGTTGTGTTTTTCTCATTAATTACCACCTAACTTAACCCTAAACCTCTCCTATATAACCCACCTCATTCCCACACTTTTTCCACTTTGCAAACACACTAATCCTCACTCAAAACACCCTAAATCAGCAGCTTAATCTTAGATTATAATCAGTTCAAGGTAGAATCATTCAAGTTGCAAAAGTGAATTCAATCTCACCTTTCTTCTACCTTTCTTCACTTATTCTTCCTCAACAAAGTATGGAACACCTCTAGGAGTGTTTCCACAGGTTTTCCGTGGAAAACCAAGGTGGAACATCACCATATTGAGGTCCAACTCTCTGTTTTGGAAGAAAACTTTATAAAACATTTTTTAAACTTGTGTTTTTCTTCAACAAACCTATGTTTTATGCTTCTAGTCAAGCCTATGATTAGTGAGCTTAAACAAGGTTGTTTCATACAAAATCGTAGATGTTTAATCACTCCAAACTTTCTGTTTTGTAAGGGTGTTAACCCACAAGTGGTGTATCCACCAAGCTTGTTCTTGAAACAAGACTTGTGTTGGATGTGTGTGATTATTTGGAAGCCTTGGCCTCCTACCTTCAATCCATCACCTCACTTGATGATTTGTCCCTTGAGTAGTTAGTTCATTTCATTTTTATTGTATTCATGACCATCCTTGTTGTTCTTGTAACAACTTGTGCATTGGTGAATCTACGAAAGAGGTCTTAAAGGAAGGATTGTCCTCCTACCTCCATGCATGACTTATATGAAATCCTTGAAATACATGTTAGACTATACTTATACAATATACTATCTAGAATATATAAAACATATATAATGTATATAATAACCGAACCCTTGATGATAATCAAATGATTATTCATCAAGGTACTAAGTTACATCATCTAAATACTTAGTTTCTCGTTACGATTCTAATGGGCATTTAAACCCATGAAATCATTCTAACCCATACGGGTTTTATAGTGTCAAAAACGAGTATTAAGTACTAGATGATTATTTTATTGTATACTTACTTTCGTATATTTAAATTCTGAATCCTAATCTTCCGTTATTATCTGAATACTCACACACCTATGTTTCCTCGTGTAGAAGGACTCGGTGTTCCCCCTCCAAACCAACAACTCTTCACGGATTAACAAGTGGAAGCTTGTAAAACCGTGAGTACACTCGACCCGTTTACTTTTAAAACACTTTGGGTTGTAACATGTTAATATACAAAACTCACAAATACATAGGTTCATGCTAGATTCATACTTTGCTTCATGTCATTAACTTAACTAGCCCGAACTTAACATATATAGGAGTAGCACGCCGCCCATCGGGGTCTTGTTAAGTCTTTTATTCATAAACTAGTCTCATTACTTTTGTGGCGAGGGACACTTAATTCTTGTGGCCACTTGGGTTTGACATTTAGTATCGCATGCTAGTTTACCGTGTATACAATTACCATGTGGATTCGAGAAAATGCTTTTGTACTTATGCTATATTATTACAAATTGTGTACTCGCCAATGCTTTTGCATTGAACCTTTATTTTAACCATGTTACCGGTTGATGTTGATGCCTTGATGAATCTAGTAGGGATGACTAGAAACACGCTCAAGATACTAGATTTGAATATGTTTTGTTATGTTATTGTTGTTATATTTTGTCGTTTCCATGTTGTACTTGTACTTCTTTCGTTGTATTGACAATTTATGTTTATTAATGAAAATCGGTTTTGAATTAATTATTGTTGCAAAATAGTGTTATGTGTGATGAGCAATCTATTTCGTCTCACTCCGATGATTCCGCCATGGTTGGGATGTGACACTTCCACAGGTTTAGGAACAAGTTCTATTGTCTGATAGTCAACGTGGACAAGATCTGGTCAATGGTGCTGCAGGAGGTGAAATATAAGGCCTCAGCTGATAAGTTTCCTATGGTTGACGTCACACAGCTTGGGTACGTTTAGGTGTCGGGGAAGGGGATGGTGGTAGGTACGAGTGGTTATGGTAGGTGGTGGTGGTGGCAGATAGAGGCGATGGTTACAGTTTAGAGAGAGATAATATAGTGGTTACTACAGGTGGTGGTGGCAGCCGGAAGTGGTGGTGGAGATTAGTTGTGTTGGTGGCGGTACAGAGATTGGATAATTGGTGAGAATAGATCTGAAAGAAGATAAGGTTTTAACAAGCTAGGGTTTTAAAAGCAAACAAGATGCCAGTTTTTTAATGGAGGTAGGGAAAAGACTGAAATGCCCCTCATGTGAGGGGCATGTGACTAGGATTTAACAGTTGAATTGGATGGCGTTAAGAGCGTAAAGTGAAATAGAGATAAGCTTCATAGATCAGGGAGTAAAACGACGATTTTTAAAGGATTGAGGCAAAACCGTTAAAAAGACAAAACCACAGGGAGTAAAACGAAAGTTTACTCTAAAATAAACAAATAAAAGGTTACAAAATTGTGTTACGTAATACACTGAATTTGGACAAGCAAATAGTACACAAGAAGGAGACCCAGGGAAATCTGGGTTCGATTCTTGAGCCAAACGGGTTTTACCAGTAATTTTACCGTCATGCCTACGGACAGGTGGATTAACGGATTTCCCCCGGAAGTGGTGGTAGACGACTTGGGTTACTCTCGGAGTACTCCGTTTGTCCAGTGAATGCCCCAAAAGTACTCAGGATTGATTTGTTGGCGTTCAAAAACTAAATAAATAAATAGTGCAAAACAAAGTTGATATTTGCCTCGATTTATTCTAAAGCTGGTGGAGGGTGGCCTTTCAAGCAATATTTTTTCATAGATAGATAACGTGGATATTAACATGGTTACTTTTGAATGACGATAAATGGTAATTAGTTATTTATCACATACCTGAACTTGTACTTGTCTATACTTTCTATAAAAGGAGAAATCCCGATGACATAAGAAAAGCTGATGTGGCAGCCAGAGAGGCTGTCCAACAATGCTTTTCTTATGTCATTACTGCATCATAAAGCCTAATATATAAAATCATTTAAAATTAACTCAAACCTCTGCCAAGGTTAACATCTGCTTATTTGTATCTGACTTTACTTTAATACCCAGCAGCAGTTGTTGTTATGTTCTGTAATGCTTTTAGAACAACAGATGTTTAAGGTTAATTACCGGCAAATTCAAATTAAAAAATGCATGGGAATTAAGTAATTTGCAATTAATGCATGTCACTCACAAACTCATGTCAATCATCTTCTTATATAAGACTTTTCTTCTCATTTCCCTCTTCATATTTGATCACACTTTCGTCTTCTCTGATTTTGAAATTTGATCACAATCCGAATTCCGAATTAGAAGCATGTCAATATCAGTTGACAGTAACAATCTTAGTTTTGTTAAGGATTTGAATCCTGGGAAAGATATGTGGAACATGAAAGCGAGAATTATTCGAAAATGGAATCAAGGTTACAAAATGGATCTCATCTTCATTGATGAAAAGGTAATTTATATTTCTGCGTTTCCGTTCTATCAGAGAATGTAGTGGTGTATGCTAAAAAGATACTTTCTTTAAATGTTCTTCAGGGTGCTAAGATTCAAGCATGTATTAAAAGTCATCTGATACCTGTTTTTGATGGACAGCTTCAAGAAGATGTTGTTGTGATTCTGTCAAAATTTGGTGTTGGTGAGAATAAAGATTTATATAAATTTGTAGTACATGATTATAAAATTAACTTTTATAGATGCACAACTGTTACACCAATGAGAGATTGGCAAGGTGTTGAGTATGGTTTCTGTAACAACCTTAAAGAAAACCGACACCCTCATAAATTTTCCGACACCCTAATATATTTTAAAATATCCCAAGATGTCCAAAAATACACCACATACGTGAAAACGGGCCCCGAATACCTTAATATTATTAAAATTAATTAAAAATCTGATTTTGGGGTTTAGGCAGTCCGCGTAAAGGACCCTTAACCCTTACGCGGGCCGCGACAACTTAAAACCTGGCACGACCATGGGCCACCACCTTGCCCAACACCCGGCAGACCTATAAGCTGATCCGGACAAGCTACGCGGTTGACCAGCGTTGACGCGGGCCGCGTAGCCCATTGTCTTCCTTTACGTGGGCCGCGTAGAACCCGAAGTGAAGCACTATATATAGAGGCCATCGGATCTTCAGTCGAATTCGTTCAAAAACGTTTTCTTTCTCTCAAATCTAAAGTGTAGGCATTATACACGGGTATAATACCCCCTAAATAGCGAAGTTCTGCTCCATTGTAAGTATTATAACCCCTGGATACGTATTAGATACGCTGCCCGATTGATCTAGGGTTCCATAACGGCTGTCGTAGTTCTGCCCGACGTAGTCGTTGGAATGCCGTCTCGGGGAGGGTATTACTAATGTTAAAATGGGTTATTATACTAACGCGTGTGCATTTGTGTAAATTATAGATTGTCACCAGGAAACCCTAAAGGATAATCTAAGACGGCAATGTGAGTAATATCCTTTTTATAAACAGTTTTTACAAAACCTTAACTATTTTACAATGCAATTTAGCAGTGATTGAGTCTTTGTATTTCTATGATTACTGCCGGTATGTTGGGGTTTTGTATACAAAATGTGAGTAACGTTACCATTGGACGAAGAGTTAGCCAATGTGTAATATGACCCACCAGTCAGGATTGACAATACTGAATGAGTAATTGGTGGATATAAACATTGTAATCGCCCTCAATACTGTTAAGTTTAAATTAAATTAATGTTTCTTGATTAAACTGGGATTCACTCACCAGTATTTCCCACTGACAAATGTTTTTAAAACGCGTTTCAGGTAACACAATGTGAAAGTCAATTAGAAGCCAGCTGGATAGCACTGAAGGCTTGGAAAAGTGGCTATAAAAGTTACCTAAATAAAGAAGGCGTTTTAATTCAATAAAATGGGATTTATCCCTATAAATCAGTTTGTAATGAAAACTTGGGTTTTATCCCAATGTGTGTATTTCTATAAAATGTGGTGTTTTACTCTGATAAAATATTTCCTAACTACGGTCCCGATGTAATTTCCGCTGCCAAATTAATAAACACCAATACCACCGAAACTGAGTTCGCGACCACCCGTTCCCGGGACAGATAAGGGGGCGGGGGTTGTGACAGAAGGTGGTATCAGAGCTAAGCCACTGATTCAGCCACAGAAGTGTTCTGCTGACATCAAAATTTAAAGTGTTAGGAAATAAATTATGGAAAAACGTGCATAGTTGTATTTTATTGTTATGTGTTGTTTGACTATTTGTTAGTTTACAATATGAGCGACCAAGGACCATCTGACGCGTACCTTCAATTGTCTGGTTCGCGTAGAAGCGAAGGCACCTCCTCTTCTCAGCCTGCCCTCTCAGGGTACTCAGCTGATACGGAAGAAGGAATATTCGTGTTTAAGGCTCAGTCCGAGGAGCCATTCCCTCAGAAAAAGAGAGGATGGTTCAGTCGAGGGGCACACGAGCGTAGGAAGCATATGAAAAAGTTACAAGACCAGAGAGTACTAGCAGCAGCTAAAAGAGAAACTGATGCCTATGCCCAGGATATGCTTAATAGGGGTATAGCCAACATCCACATCCTAGCAACCACTGCAGCTGACCCTAATCTGGAGCAAATAATAGCACCCTAACCACAACCACCAATTCCTGACCAACCAATGGAAATAGAAAACCCTGAAAATCAAGTAGAAATGCATGATTTTAATCCGGAGGAAATACCTAGGGTACTTGCACCAAACCCCTTAGACCCAAATTACGACCCCTGGTGGGATGACGTTAGGGACTATGTGCAACGTTACCCGATACATGAAGACATGGCCATGCCAAACATAGGAGCCTACCCAGGTTTGGATCCTTTAGATCCCTATTACCACGATGTATTCATTAGGGAGATTTTAGAGAATCCTTACCAATTCCAGGCCCCTACACCTCCATAACAGGAACCCGCACCCCAGATTCCGAACCCAGTCCTAGAACCTGCACCCCCAATGAGTGCAGAAAACGTACAAGAACTTAGGACATTTGGTGAGGAAATTCTAGAGAGTAGCGAATGGATGAGACAGGTGGGAGAGCGACTCGTCTGGAAATACGACGAGCGCAATATGGATTTCTGGATGAATCCATATCCTTAAATGTGATGATGGAGACGATAATAGTAATAATAATAATATAATAAAATATGTGTGTATGTGTATAAAAAAAACTACGGATGCCTACTATTATTAGTGTAATTTTATTTCAGTTGGTATTGTAATTTTAATTTCAGTACTGGTGTGTAATAGATGCATACTATATGAATAGAGTAAGTCGCAATGATCGACGCTTTTGCCCAAAATGCGTGACATGTGATTGGATATATTAAATATTATTTTGTGATATTAATACGTGGTAAATGTTTAAAATTCAGATGGCCGACGAAGGATATCAAGGAAATCTGAATAATGATAACAAGAGTAACATTAACTTGGTTAATGAGAATCCAAACATCAATAATAATGGAAACCAAGTGGATAATAGTGCTATCCAACACATAGTGGCACAAGGAATTATAGATGCAATGCCATTTATTCTTCAAACTGTTAAGGATGCTGATAATAAAAGTAAACATAGCAGTAAGCGACCAATTGAACCAGAACACAGCGTGAACAACGGCCTTGTACTTCAAGTGCCCATTCCCAAAAGAAGAAGAACCATGCCTTATGGTTGTTCTTACAAAGAATTTTGGTCCTGCAAACCGGTAGAATTCTCGGGCAATGAAGGACCCATTGCATCTCTACGCTGGATAGAAAAGACTGAGGCTGTTCTAAAAATAAGCAAGTGTGCTAAGGAAGATAAGATAATGTTTGCTTCTAACCTGTTTAAGAACTCAGCCTTAGAATGGTGGAACACTATCCTCCAATCAAGAGGAAGTGATAAGGTATACAACATGGAATGGGAAGAATTTAAAAATATGGTAGAAAGGAAATTCTGCCCTCCCAATGAAAAGGAACAGATAGCGAATAAGTTTCTGAACTTAAGAATGGCCGGGGTAGATAGTAAGGGTTATACTACCACATTCTTTGAATATGCTAGAATAGTACCAACCCTTGCATCACCTGAACCGGTATTAATCCCCCGTTACATCTGGGGATTAATTGGAGAGATTAGACATGTAGTCAAGGCAGCTAGACCACAAACTATAGAAGAAGCTGTAAAACTAGCAAATACCTTGACAGATGAGTTAATCCGTACTAGAGAAGAAGACCAGAGGAGAAACCTAGCTCAAAGGTTTACCCAAGAATTCCGTTCTGGGAATTTCAATCGTAGGAATATGAGTTCTACCTCTTCACCATACTGCAAGACTTGTTAGAAAAAGCATTCGGGAAAATGCTCCACTCACTGCAATTTCTGTAAGTTACCAGGACACAAGGAAGAAGATTGCAGGAGAAAATCCAGTAATGGACTGTGCTTCAACTGTGGAGAAAAAGGTCACATCAAGCCGAACTGTCCAAAATTGGCTCCAGCTGCAAACAACAAGAACGCTAAAAATGCTAGAGCATTTGTTCTAACTGCAGATGAAGCCAAGATGATTCCAGATGTGATAGCCGGTACGTTTTTAGTTAATGATGTTTTTGCTAAAGTATTATTTGACTCTGGTGCAAACCAAAGTTTTATTAATACTTAATTTTGCAAACTCCTTAATCAGTCATTAACTAAACTACCACAAGAATGTCTAGTAGAGACAACAAATGGAGAAACGGTTAGGATTTCTGAAATCTTGCAGGGAGCAAGAATATAATTTTTAAACCAAAAGTATATTGCAAATCTTTACCCAATGAATCTGGCAGGATTTGATATTGTATTAGGAATGGATTGGTTAATAGCCAATAAAGCTAATATTTTATGTGATCAAAAGTCAATCCAAGTAAATTCACCAAAGGGTGAAAAGAACACAATTAAAGGAGATAAACCATCTAGATCCACTAAATTCATCTCTGTGATGAAAACTGCAAGCTATATAAGAAAAGGATCTATAGTGTATTTGATTTCTATAATCACTAACACTAAAGGAAAAGAACTAAAAGACATTCCAGTAGTGTCTCAGTTTTCAAATGTATTTCCGGAAGAATTACCAGGACTACCGCCAGACAGAGAAGTTGAATTCAGAATCCATCTACTGCCAGGAACATCACCAATTGCCAAAGCACCTTACCGTTTGGCACCCGCAGAAATGCAGGAACTAAAGAAACAGTTAAACGAATTGTTGGAGAAAGGATTCATACAGCCGAGCTCATCGCCATGGGAAGCGCCAATTTTATTCGTTAAAAAGAAGGACGGATCAATGCGTATGTGCATTGACTACCGTGAATTGAACAAAGTCACGATTAAGAACCGGTACCCATTACCAAGAATCGATGATCTGTTCGATCAACTTCAAGGAGCTCGATTTTTCTCTAAAATCGATTTAAGGTAAGGATATCATCAATTAAAGGTACATGAAGAGGACATTCCTAAAATCGCCTTCAGAACAATGTATGGCCATTATGAATTTACTGTCATGCCATTTGGTTTAACCAATGCCCCAGCCGCATTTATGGACATGATGAACCAAATATGTAAGCCATATTTGGATAAATTCATAATTTTCTTTATAGATGATATTCTAATTTATTCTAAAAGTAAAGAGGAACATGCAAAGCATTTGCACGCACTTTTAAGTCTATTAAGAAAAGAAAAGTTTTATGCTAAATTTTCAAAGTGCGAGTTTTTGTTAGAGCAAGTACAATTTCTTGGACACTTAGTCAATCATGAAGGAATTCATGTGGATCCCACAAAGATCGAGGCGATTACTAAATAGAAAACCCCTGAGTCACCAACCGAGGTTAGAAGTTTCTTAGGATTGGCCGGTTATTATAGAATATTTATTCGAGATTTCTCTAGAATAGCCATTCCTTTAACTAAGTTAACGTGTAAATCCATTAAGTTTGAATGGGGACCAAAACAAGAAGAAGCATTTAGAATTCTTAAACAAAGATTAACCCATGCACCCATATTAGCGTTACCAGAAGGAACTGAAGATTTTGTAGTATATTGTGACGCTTCTAAGTTAGGTTATGGATGTGTATTAATGCAACGCCAAAAGGTTATAGCATATGCATCTAGACAACTTAAGAATCATGAAGATAATTATTTAACCCATGATCTAGAATTAGGAGCTATAATTTTTTCTTTGAAAATTTGGAGACATTACCTTTATGGTAGTAAGTTTACCATATTCACTGATCATAAAAGTTTAAGGTATGTTTTCGGGCAAAAAGAATTGAATATGAGACAAAGACGTTGGATGGAAATGCTTAGTGATTATGATTGTGATATTCAGTATCATGAAGGAAAAGCAAATGTAGTAGCAGATGCTTTAAGCCGAAAGTATCACGAAAAGCCAAAAAGGGTGCGTTCTCTTAAATTAAATCTACAAGTAGATTTAAATGATCAGATAAGAGAAGCACAAGAATTAGTAATCAAGAAGGATACTGAAAAATTAAAAGGTATGCTAAAGGAATTATAACAAGGAACAGATGGAATTTGGAGATTCCATAAGAAAAGAATGTGGATACCTAAATTAGGAAACCTACGTCATCATATATTAGAAGAAGCCCATAAGTCTAAATATATGATACATCTAGGAAATGATAAGATGTATCAAGACTTAAGAAAGAATTTCTGGTGGATAGGAATGAAAAAGGATATAGCAGCTTATGTTGCAAAATGTTTAACTTGTTCACAAGTTAAAGCTGAACACCAGAAACCCTCAAGTCTGTTGCAACAGTTAGAAATGCCAGTATGGAAATGGGAATTGATAACAATGGATTTTGTTACTAAATTACCCAAAACAAAAGAAAGGAAATGATACAATCTGGGTGATTGTAGATAGGCTAACCAAGTCAGCTCATTTCCTACCAATGAAAGAAACTTTCAATATGGAACAATTAGCTAAACTATATGTAAATGAAATAGTTTCTTTACATGGAATTCCTCTATCAATTGTGTCTGACAGAGATAGTCGTTTTACCTCTCATTTTTGGTCAAGTTTCCAAAAAGCAATGGGAACCAAGTTAAATCTAAGCACAGCTTATCATCCTCAAACAGACGGACAAAGCGAAAGGACAATTCAGATGATGGAAGACCTGCTTAGAGCTTGTGTAATTGATTTTGGAGGTAATTGGGATGATCACTTACCTTTAATAGAATTTTCTTACAATAATAGTTATCACACAAGTATCAATGCTGCACCATTCGAAGCACTTTATGGACGAAAGTGCCGAACCCCAGTCTGTTGGGCAGAAATTGGGGAGAAGCAACTACCTGGACCTGATATAGTGCAGGAAACAACCGACAAGATTATTCAAGTCAAGGAACGACTGAAAATAGCACGTGATCGACAAAAGAGCTATGCTGATAACCGACGCAAACCATTGGAATTTCAAGTAGGAGATAAAGTATTGTTAAAGGTCTCTCCTTGGAAAGGAGTAGTAAGATTCATCAAACGGGGAAAGCTAAGTCCCAGGTATGTTGGACCTTTTGAGATTATTAGAAGAATAGGACCTGTAGCCTATCAGCTACAACTGCTAGAGGAAATGGCAGGAATACATGATGTATTTCATGTATCAAATCTCAAGAAATGCTTAGCTGATGAATCATTGATGGTACCTCTTAAGGATATAGAGGTAAATGAACAACTCAAGTTTGTAGAAAGACCTCTACAAATTGAAGACAGGAAAGTCAAGAACCTCAAGCATAAAAGATTGGTTCTGGTCAAAGTGAAGTGGGACTCCAATAGAGGACCTGAGTACACATGGGAACTTGAATCAGAAATGCAAAGGAAATATCCACACTTGTTCCAGTAGATCTTGAGGACGACCTCTAAAACAAGGTGGGGAGGATATAACAACCTTAAAGAAAACCGACACCCTCATAAATTTTCCGACACCCTAATATATTTTAAAATATCCCAAGATGTCCAAAAATACACCCCATACGTGAAAACGGGCCCCGAATACCTTAAATATTATTAAAATTAATTAAAAATCTGATTTTGGGGTTTAGGCAGGCCGCGTAAAGGACCCTTAACCCTTACGCGGGCCGCGGCAACTTAAAACCTGGCACGACCATGGGCCGCCACCTGGCCCAACACCCGGCAGACCTATAAGCTGATCCGGACAAGCTACGCGGTTGACCAGCGTTGACGCGGGCCGCGTAGCCCATTGTCTTCCTTTACGCGGGCCGCGTAGAACCCGAAGTGAAGCACTATATATAGTGGCCATCGGATCTTCAGTCGAATTCGTTCAAAAATGTTTTCTTTCTCTCAAATCTAAAGTGTAGGCATTATACACGGGTATAATACCCCCCCTAAATAGCGAAGTTCTGCTCCGTTGTAAGTATTATAACCCCTGGATACGTATTAGATACGCTGCCTGATTGATCTAGGGTTCCGTAACGGCTGTCGTGGTTCAGCCCGACGTAGTCGTTGGAATGCCGTCTCGGTGAGGGTATTACTAATGTTAAAATGGGTTATTATACTAACGCGTGTGCATTTGTGTAAATTATAGATTGTCACCAGGAAACCCTAAAGGATAATCTAAGACAGCAATGTGAGTAATCTCCTTTTTATAAACAGTTTTTATAAAACCTTAACTATTTTACAATGCAATTTAGCAGTGATTGAGTCTTTGTAATTCTGTGATTACTGCCGGTATGTTGGGGTTTTGTATACAAAATGTGAGTAACGTTACCATTGGACGAAGAGTTAGCCAATGTGTAATATGACCCACCAGTCAGGATTGACAGTACTGAATGAGTAATTGGGTAGATATAAACATTGTAATCGCCCTCAATACTGTTAAGTTTAAATTAAATTAATGTTTCTTGATTAAACTGGGATTCACTCACCAGTATTTCCCACTGACAAATGTTTTTAAAACGCGTTTCAGGTAACACAATGTGAAAGTCAATTAGAAGCCAGCTGGATAGCACTGAAGGCTTGGAAAAGTGGCTATAAAAGTTACCTAAATAAAGAAGGCGTTTTAATTCAATAAATTGGGATTTATCCCTATAAATCAGTTTGTAATGAAAACTTGGGTTTTATCCCAATGTGTGTATTTCTATAAAATGTGGTGTTTTACTCTGATAAAATATTTCCTAACTACGGTCCTGATGTAATTTTCGCTGCCAAATTAATAAACACCGATACCACCGAAACTGAGTTCACGGCCGCCCGTTCCCGGGATAGATAAGGGGGCGGGGGTTGCGACAGTTTCAACTTCAGAGCTTATCAAGATATTCTTCAAGGAGAGGCGTTAAACTCTTTGAGTGTTGGTAGTGTATATTTTTTTTTAATCATGTCTTCTCTGTATAAAATTAGAAAGTTTTACTTATGCTGTTGTATAATGTGATCATATAGATGTTGCTGGATCTGTGGTTTGTTGTGGAGATCTTGAATTCTTTGGTCGACCTCCAAAAGAGACTAACAAGATCAATTTCGATATTCAAGACTTGGAGTAAGTTGTTGTTTACATGTGCAGTCATGTACAGATCATTGTTTGTATTTAATGATGTTAATAAATAAGATGAAGAATGTTGGTATTTAATGTGGAATCATGGTAATGGTAATAAATGAGATCTATAGTGTTTGTATCTAATGTTGAATCATGGTAATAAATGAGATCAACAGTTTATTCTTAGTGAATATGTTAGTTAATTTATGGCTCATTTACTACTTTAATAAATGTCATAAATTTCCTTTGATTTTGTGTTGTTATTCATTCAATTTAGTTTTGATATTAGAGATTGTAAAAAAATGGTCATAAATTAGTCTTTAGTATATCGTCATGGCAATATTGTTTTCATGTAGGGGTAAGGTTTTGCGGTGTACTGTGTGGAATGATTATGCTCTGCAGTTTAAGGAGTTCATCTCTAAAATCCCAGCTCATGAGCATGTGATGGCTGTTATGCAACATGCAAAGTGTAAGGAATGGAAATGTAATTTTTATTACTTTCTGCAAATCATAACTATACTCTTTATTTCTGGCAATATAAAGACAGGTTGACTAAATATCTATATACTTTTGCATGTAGGTGAATATACAGTTTAAACTGATAAGTTTGCAACACGAATGTTTCTGAATGAAGAAGTTGATGAAGTTAATCAGCTAAGGAGGAGGTAATTTGTCAATATAATTTCTATTGTATATAGATGTTCAAGTCAAATTGGTTTCATGTTATTTGTATACTAATTCTAATCATTTGTGGTATTCAAAAGTCTTATACTGAAGTTTGGACAAGGGAGTGGTTCTACTTCTCAAACAATACTATCGTCTCAGAGCGTTTTTCCATTGCATAAAGAATCTGTAACAGATGGTGTGAGGAAACATGTTGATGAGATTAGTGAGATAGAAAAGGTTTCACATCTTTTTATATAGTTTGGTTATTTGTTTGGTTTATCACCTACATGTTTGTCAAACTATAGGTTACAAGTTGATATATTGTTTTTACAGGAAATGTCTTGTGTTGTGGTTGTGACAATTAAGATTGTGCAGGAAGAGTATGATTGGTTTTATCCTGCCTGTCGTAAGTGTTTCAAGAAGGTGATGGCTAAAAGTGAATACTTACAGAATGTTGAAAATGTTTCGGATGATATTGTTCAATTGCCTGCGACTTCTTGGGTTTGTCCCAAATGTCGTAGTGAATGTATATCCATCACCACAAAGTAAGCAATGATGATTATTTAACATTTTATTTCTATAAATAACAATTTAAGACTGATATTTGAATATAATTTTGGAGTTTACTTAGTCATTTGTATATATTTCAGGTTCAAGGTGCAAGTCCGGGTGCAGGATGAGAGTGGTAGTATTTCTTTTGTTATGTTTGATAGAGATGTTCAGAAGCTTCTTGGATTAGCGGCGAGTGAAATAAGAGAGAGGCAGGTGAAGGCGAATGATACTGAATGTTTCCTTCATGAGATATTTCGATTGGTTGATAAGAAGGTCACTTTTAAGATTGATGTTTCAGAGTTCAATCTTAAAAATGACTATCGTGTTTATACCGTGCAAAAAACATGTGATGATCTAGTAATAATTGCTGAGTTGGTTGGTGGAGATGGTAATGGTGATGAAAATACTGATGAGGTATCATATAAAATTACTTTTTCAATCTATTTATTTTTCTTTTGAGGTTCAAAGACTGGATTCTGCACTTTTTTATATAATATCATATATTATGATCCTTAGGTTACTCAAGAGGTAGCTGAAGTTAAAGATGTTAACCTTTCAGAATCTTCCCAGGTGTCGGCTGAAAGAACTTCAAGGGTGAGTATTTATTTTTGAAAGTATGTTTAATATGTTTAAAAAGAGTTCATTATTTTATTAAATGAGATCAATAGTTGTTTTGTGATCTGTTGCAAGGATGTTGTCTCTGTTACGGCCGACTCTTCAGCTGTTGAAGTTGAAAAGGATTCTGCATCAAGTCCCAATGGAAAGCGACCAGCTCAAGATGTTGATGTTGTCAATGTTGGTGAGCTATCCACTAATGTGAGAAGAACCTGGAAGAAGTTGTCTGTGGTTAACAATTAGATGCTTATGAAAAAACATTTCTTATGAGAGATAAGTAGAAACCACTTATTTTTGAAGACTCCTTGCGGTTTTTATTTATGTCTGTTAACTGTTGTTTTAACAAACTTTGGTTAAAAGTTTGGTATGTAAGGGCTACAATCTGAAGCATCTAAACTGATGTATTTGGTATGTAATGTCTACGCTTTGAATATCAAGTAGATTTAACCTTTTGTTTGTTATATAATATTGTTATTATACATTATATACATTTTTGGTGATATTCAAGTATTGCACAAGTAGTAGGGTTGTATATTATTGTTAGAGAATGAATGAAAATTTAATGAATTGGTTAGTGGGAAAACTGTTAGGGTCTGAGATACATTAACATCTGTTAAAGGCTAAGCACTGTTATAGCGTGCTAACATCTGTTAACGCCTAAGAACTGTTAGGATCTGAGTTACATTAGCATATGTTGATAGACTTTGCTTCAACAGACCTTATGAGCTGTTGATCATCATCTGTTAAAGATCTTATATTAAAGATCTTCTGTTGAATTGCAATATCTGTTGGTCCACAGCAGAACTTAGATTCATCATACATTTGGCTTCATCAGCAGAGGTTCTCTTTGGGAGACCTTTGCTTTAGCATTCTTTTTCTTTAACAGACCTTTTGGTTGATCAGCAGAGGTTGTTTGGTTCATCAGCTGAGGTTGTTTGGTTTAACAGACTTTGCTTCAACAGTGTTTATCTTCAACGGACCTTTTGGTTTGCAAAGTTTAGCGAAACAAATTTTGAGTCTGTCCCTTTGGTAGGAGCAGATGTTTAAAACACTGTTATTTATAATTACAGGTTGTATACTATTTTGTTAATTTGGAGTCTTATATTTCTTTTCCTTGAGCGAAAAGGAAATGTGATGCAAAATAGTAATGTTTAGATGAAAAATATAGTAATGTTTAGATGTAAAATATAAAAAGGTAAATCCACAAAGTTTTGAAAGTATATAACTTTATATAGTAGTAACACTATATAACTTCATTCTAAAGTTAGTTTTGGAAGAAGAAATGTGTCCATCAAACATATCAACAAAAACATAAATCATTAAATGCTGAAAAGATGTTCAGAAACTATGTCAACAAACTTCAAAGTGTACTTTATCTCCTAGTACTCTTTTTTCTTCGACTATTTCAAACCTCAGCTTTTTGCCCACAGATATTCCCGTTTCATCCATGATACGCTGCCAGTTTGAATACATCACTAGATGGGTGTTGTCATCAGGTCTTCTAGGATCTCTCCTTACAAGCAGCTGTACCAAAAACTTCACATGACCAAATGACAGCACAGCTCTACGGTAGTCATTTAGCTGGTGTTCTCAAACAAACTTCCTCGGTATTGCCTATAAAAGATAATTCTTTCTTTAGTTATTCATTCAAAACAGCATATACTTTAAGTAATAACATATAGATCCAACATTATAAGTAAAATCAACCATATTAAAAGTAGATATGTAAATACCAAGCTGTGTGTCTCTATAACATGGTATTCAAACTGTTTCTTATAATGTGGACGCTTTTTGCGGTGTTGGTGATTGCTACGGCTGCAGTGATGTTTAGTCTCCCCGTGAAGTCCAATCACGTCTTTGTTAAAAACCTTCACAGTGAAGTTAAAGTGGTCTTCATGAGTACTTCCCATCCATTGAAACAGCAGTTGGCAGCTTTCCTCAATGTCATTTTCAAAGCAAAAAGTTGTCCATCCTGGTCCCATAAAACCAGTAGCCAATCCCTTTTTGTTTTCAGGAGA
Source organism: Helianthus tuberosus (assembly GCA_030545235.1). NCBI lineage: Eukaryota > Viridiplantae > Streptophyta > Magnoliopsida > Asterales > Asteraceae > Helianthus > Helianthus tuberosus. The sequence goes on along the minus strand of CM060415.1, from coordinate 57,579,382 downwards.
GAATACATAATACATATCAACTTTACTACTCTGCTTTCGTCCATGTACTTTTGCAACCAAGTTATCAATTTTTAATCCCTGACAATAGCTTCAGCAAATCGTGTGATAAATGCTATAATTTTCATACATTTCAGAAATTTCATATTAGACTTTAGAGTAAATTACTTTTTGAGTCCCTGTGTTTTAGTGGTTTTAACCACTTGAGTCCAAAATCAAAACGTTTAACGCCCTGAGTCCCTAGCCATTTATTTTATAACGTTTTGAGTCCAAAAAATTGGACTCAAAAGGTCAAAATTTGGACTCAAAAGGACTCAAATGGTTAAAGAAAATGCTTATAAGGACTCAGGTCATTAAACTTTTTGCCTTTGGACTCAACTAGTTAAAACATCTAAAACACAGGGACTCAAAAAGTAATTTACCCTAGACTTTATATAAGATACAAAATATAAATTAAAAGTTTTTCTAACAGCCCAAAAGATACACTGGCAATAAATAAAAATAAGGTAGCAATTTTTAACCTGCTTGCAGTATGTTTCTTCTTCAGCCTGTATCAAGCAACCATGAACATAATCTCTGTTCGAGGCATCCTTTCTAATCTCCAATCCCTCATTGTTCAAAACATTTATCTCAAATTTTACTTCTTTCAATTTTTTTAAACACAGCTTGTCTATATTCTTATTTCTATAAGTTTCAACAAACCGAGTCCATTCTGGCCCGTTTATCTTCTTACTTTTATGACCGATGCTCTGTACTGCAATCTTATTCTTAAATCCCGTATAATCAACCAACTTTATTACTTCACACTTTCTTGATAATTGGTTACTCATTATCCTTGGAAGTACCTATGTATATAAAATACACAACATTTAATATATCTTTAATTTTATAAATACAGTTTTTAGCATACAATTGTGATTTAAGTTAATTTGTTCTAAGAATATAGCTTACCAATCCCTCACTTAGGTCTGTCAATTCAGAGACATTGATAATTATCATAAACTCCATCTGAAAGTAAAAAATACAATAACAATTAAATACTAAAACATAAAATCAATTGTATCTGAAAAGCATTCTATTTAAGGTATAAAAAAATATCCAACACCCTGTAGGACCAAAGTTATATGTTGTGTACTTCAATATGGTCCTTACAACCAACAATATGAGTCTAACACCGTGTAAGATGAAATTTATATTGTTGTATAATAAAAAAGTATTATATGACATTAAACTTTTCAAATATCCATGTTTGTATCAACTTCAAACTTCAATTTTTTTCAGCAGCCAACGCTATATTCACTTACAAATCAGACATATGAGTACTATAAACTGGTTGCAGAATATTTTATCAAAATTAAGATTGATAGAAGAAATATATCAATACTACATGACAGTTCATACAATAATTCTAAAACCATTCGTAAAATATACAACCAAATATTTATGAAACAACATTATTTCAGATTCTTATTTAAATGGAATGAATCAAAATGTAATTAAATAAGTTGATATAAATCTTATTATAAAACAAAGAAAACAAGTTCATATAAGTTTATCTATTTTAACATCAGCAGATTATGATTTTGATGTCCGTATAATTTGAAATGAAGAAACTGAAAGGAACATGTCAAAACATAACTGTAAAATACACAAGAGAACAAAAAAATACCTGATCTAAAACTTTAAACTTCTGATCGTCAAGTCTAAAGAAGCAGAAACTGTAGAGTTTTTTCGCCGGAGAAGAAGAGAGAAGATTGTATTGGGATTGTTGAAAGTAAGATACTTATCTATTAACTTGTAATTGTTTATATATTTGACTTATAATAATCTTTAATATCGGGATTTAAAAACTATTTTTAATTATGTAAATATATGAATTAATAGATGAGTTTTTGTTATTTAAAATTAAATTTATATTGAAGCAGTGGTTGATGCCATGCTAAATTTACATTATTTTAAAGAAAAATAGGGTAAAGTATAAATTTTACAAAACTTAATTCCAACCAACCAGTGTAAATGTAACATCTGTATTAACTCCATTTAATATACTTTTCATCTCCATTATTGAATATAAGCTCCAGAAAACATATTCGGAAATTTTCTCACATAACTTTCTTATCAAAATCGGAAAGGTTCTATTGCATAATATAGATTACACACTATAAAACCAAGTATTGTTTCTTTGAATTTATTGTTTGTATTATAAATGTTAGATTAATCATTGTTTGATGTTATGAATATGTATTTCTCACCGATGGCGTTTCATATTCTTTGTTGAAGCAAATAATAGTTGCTATAATCTGGTGTACTTTTATTAATTAAGTACTGCATTAACTTAAATGAAGTTACTGGTAGCATTCTCTGTCTCAATTTGTCCATCCATCTTCTTGATGTTGTCTTCTACATTACGATTGATAAATCAACCATATAATTTTTGGTTGATGTTCATTTGCTTAACTGTTGTGAAAGATGATGATTTTCGTTTTGTGCTTTGTTTTTGTAACACCTTAAGTGTGTGATTGTACAAATAGTCTGGTTAATATTTGGTACTTTTTTTTTTAAGTGTTGATTTAGTTTATAAGGGATGTTAGTGATGTTTATTTTATGATGTTGTTTGTCTATGACTTTTGTTGGATGTTGTTTGTCTTTATAACTTGTAAGTTTAAATTCTTTATTGCAGATATGAAATCCATCCAATCAAACACCATCCTTTTTAAAATTCCTTAATGAAGATGATTTTATATTTTTTGTATGTTTTTTAACTTTCTTGCTACTATTAGGATTGTACATTAATTTTTGATGTAAGATGTTTGTTAACTGTTGTCGCAGAATATACCACTTGATTTTGAGAGTCTGTTGTGGGGCAAGGAGGTCCCGTATGGTCAAATTGTAGAACTACTTGATGGTGACAAATCATGGTTAGTACGAGTAAGGAAGAGAGATGATCATTGTATATTTATGAATGGATGGACAAAGTTGGTTAGAGATTGTTGTTTGAAAACCAAAGATGTTGTATTGGTAAAAGCTATTGGAAGTTTGTCATTCGTTGTCTCATGTTTTAAAGAAAATGTCTACGAGAACTCTTACATTTCAGCAAATATTAGACATGAACTTGGCATGTCAGTAAGTAACGATATATTATTTTGTCACTTACTGTAAACATTTTTTGCTAGCTCAACAACTTGATAGCATTTGTTTGCCCTTTTAACGTCCTTATAATCTATATGTTTGTTGACTAACCTTTTTAACTTCTCTTGACTAAGTCTTTTAACCTCGGTTGACTAACATCTGATATTTAAGATATGTCCACGTTGCAACCTCTGCTGGACATAATGGATGACAGTTGTTATGAAACCTCTGTTGGATAGCAACAGAGGTATGTAACAGTTGATAGCCAACAGTGGTTAGATTGTGTGTAAATACTGTAACTCCCTGTTGACTAATCCTGTTGACTAATTCTCATTTTAACTTTTGTTGACTAACCCGTTGTAACTTTTGTTGATCATTATTTCATATCAAATTTGTAAGTCTGCATTAATTATTTCTTTGCTTCTTTTATAGCTAATTGCTGACAAATTTTGGAAAGAATTCTATGGTAAAAATTACGAGTATGGGATGGCAACTATCTATGTTGGTGAAAGGTTTTGGAATGTGATGATGAAATGATGGACTTATGGATGCGGATTTACTGATGGATGGTTAAAATTGATTGAAGAAGTTCCGATAGCAGTTGAATCTGGGTTGGTTTTCACCATGATTGCATCTAAAACGTTGAGCTTTCCGTTTTCCATCCCGAAACTGGAACTGAGGTTTCCTTCAAGAAAGCTGATGTTGTTGTTTTGGATGATTCAGTTTATGGAGATCATGGGTTTGACTTATTGGCTGCAGTATAAAATTTTGATGATAAAATACATTGTTTGATAACATGATGGTGATAAGTAACTTTTATTATATTATGCTAATAACTTTTGAAATCTCATATTGTAGGCTAAACACAAACAAGTTCTGGATTCCGGGGAAGTTGCTTTAGATCATGATGAGACTGGATCTTCGGTTGGTAATTCTAAGCAGTTTACGAGTTTTGAGGATATTTTTAATGTATATATACACATGTAATATTTACTTATTATTATGATTTAAAATATGGTTTCTTATATATGATCATTCTTATAAATATAGTCTGCTGATGATGGGCTATTTGATTCAAAGGTTGCGCGTCTGGTTGATGAGTCAGAAGTTAAAAATGCTGTAAGTTTATAATTTCCTACGGATATATTTTATTGTATAATAAATATAACAAGGTTTTTTAAAATTTTGTTGTAGCCTGAAGATCATTCTGTAAAATTAGCTGATGATGTTAACGATCCTCAACTTCAGTCTAAAGATTTTTATGTTCGTGACATTCCTGCCTCTTCAAGTGTTGTATCTAATGTAAGCGTATATTAGTTTTATATGGTCCATTTTATTATTGTCTCAATATATTGATATTCTTCTGTATGATTAAGTCTTAAACTTCAAAGCTGAGTTGAGAAGATAGTTTGTGTTGATAAAGAAAGTTACAAAATTTCAAGAATTTAGAGTTGTTATAGTCTAAATTAATTTACTTAGGTTGAAAAGATGCACAACCTTCGTGGCAAGACAATTGTAGAGGATAACCAAGCTGTTGATAGACCGTGTAAAGTTCAAAAGGTTCGTTTAGTATCATCCACTTCAGAGCCAAACTTACACTTCACCACACATGCTGAAGACAGGCTTGTAAGTTTTTGCTGTCCTTACTTTGTTTCGTTATTTCAACAATTTCAGATATATATCAATATTTTATAAAATTCATTATTCAATTTTCTGTTTTTTAGCATCTGCCATCAGATGTATCTTCTGCGTTGAATCTGCATACTGATAATCCTAAGCCTGTCAAGATCCAAAATCTCAACTGTGAAGTCCAGGAACTGCTCACAAGATCTCAAAAAACCAAAACTGGATTCAGCTACGCTATTGTTGGATGGTCTGGTTATTTGAGATCTTGCAATATTGCTTTTGGTGATGAACTTTCGTTTGAATTTCACAAGTCTACTCAATTGCTGAAGTTAATAAAAGTTGTGCATTTCGTGACAAAGATAAAGTCCTCTTAGTTTGTGTTGCGTTGATTGAAGATTTATAGACAATGTTTCATGTGATGATTGTTTGTGGTTGTACATTTGGTTCGTCGGCGGTACTAATTTTGCTTCTTAGACATGTTCTATATGTAGTTATGTCTATAAACAGGTTTCATTGTCAATGGGTTGGTACTCCTTTTTTTATAGGACAATGGAAATACTCATATGTATCTTATATATTAATTGATGATATATGTTTATAGTTGTCTATTATCTATAATAGATAACAACTTTTGGTACAATGTCTATACATGTATCTATACTTTCTATTAATATGTGTTATGCATGGTTTTCTAAGAAACCACCCGTGTTTACACACGGGTCTTACCGCTAGTTTTGTATTAAAAATATAGTATAGCATATATATGTATTTGATGACATTTTTACTTATATAATATTACTTTACACTTGTAAAATTAATATAAAATCTTTAGTTTCTTGTGTTACTATATATATAATTCATTAATACTTTTATATTATATTTTTGGCATATATATATATGTCGTTAATTCCTTTATGTTTGTATTTTTGTAATTATTTGTATTATTGGTATTCGTGTTATATTAACTAGGTTGTTCTCACCCATGCGTTGCGGCGGGAAACCAACCTTTTTTGAGAAACAAAAATAATCATAGTAATTAAAAGTCTAGTTATTGATAGCGATTTAGGTTTCGGTCACAAATTTTCAGTACAATAACATAAATTAATATTATTTGAAACTATATATAAAAAGATGAAACATGTAAAAAAATCATGACGTCATAACGAAATTTCGTTTAAAATTTAAAGTGGTAACTTTTTTTAAAGTTCTGGGGTTGTAGTGTAATGCGGTTTTAAAAGAGTAAAAATAACTTTATCAAAGTTCATGGGACGTGTGATAAATTTATTAAGACTCAGAGGATAAGAATGTAAATTGGTTTAAAAAGCTTAACAAAATTTAAAGGGGTCAAAGTGTAAGAACCAAAACATTTGTGGTTAAAAAAACTTGTAAAAAAATAATGACGTCATAACAAAAATCGTTTAAAATTTAAAGTGATAACTTTTTTAAAATTCAGGGGTTGTAGTGTAATGCGGTTTTAAAAGAGTAAAAATAATTTTATCAAAGTTCATGGGACGTGTATAAATTTATTAAAACTCAGGGGATAAAAATGTAAATCGGTTTAAAAAACTTAACAAAATTTAAAGGGGTCAAAGTGTAAGAACCAAACCTTTGTGGTTACATCATAGAAAAGAGAAAGAATAAAGTGTCTTTTATTATGGTTTCAAGTGCCACAAAATGTTTGAGTAAATTACATAAATGTCATAGAAAAGGAAAGTTATATATATGAGCGTTAATGGCATTATTGTAATTAAAAGGAAAATGAAGCCCAAATCATGTATTGTAGCACATGATGTGCTTTAATATATACTAGTAGTGAAACCCGTGTACAAACACAGGTGGTTTTTAGAAATTCATGCAGACCACATTTTAATAGAAAGTATAGATAAGTGTATAGATTTGTAATTTTTACTTAGTTTTTCATTTGATTAATATTAAAATAGTCATGAGTTATTCTCACAAATCTTGTGTGGTGATGCATTTGAACTCTGATTTACAACTAAAGAAATAATCAGCCTAAACAAATAATCAAACGTAGTCACTACCTTTCATCGAAAATCCAGTGTACCTGAAAGATTTAAAAACCATGATTAGTACATAAGCTATCAAAACCTCATTACAATATTGCTTATTCTCCACTTCATCACAAAATAGAGCAGACCTTTGTTTCGATTGTCAGCAACTTCTTTATCGGAAGAACATTATGGAAGCCCTAAAATCTTCATACAATTCTTTTCGCCACCACATCTGCTGGTTTGAAATCCCTACAAATGCAGCATTCGTTTCTTCCCCCTTTGTTTTTTAAATGGATTGAAACAAATCCCTGCAAGTCACAACAGGTAGAATGGAGACCGAGTTTATAGCAAGACCATCGAAGCCGACCTGCATTTTTACTTCAAGCTCTGCCATTTTTACTCACTTTCATGAATCAAAATCTGTATTTTCTAAACAGATTTGAGTACCTGATTATTGAATCGTTTGGATTTGAATGTTGATCCTGAAGAGCAATAAAGGAAAGAAGAACGGTGAAGGGAGGGTACGTGTGATACGGCTTAGTATCTCGATGCAATCCTACATAAACTAAATTAAGTTCAGACACAATTTAACATCAACATCAATATCGATCTGAAATCCTCGGATTCTATATATATCAATATAATAATAATTATGCTTGGTAAAATAAGTAAAAGTAAAATGTGACAAGAAAGATTAATACGATTAAAAGTTATGGCATGAGAGTGCATAATGTCTATCACTTCCGTCAATCACGTATCGTAGCTTAAACAGATGATACAAGACTGATACTGAACAGAAGAAAGCTTAAAGTGTATTTGTTTTAGTGTTAGAGCAGCTTCGTACGAAGGGGTCCTTCGTATGAAGGGAGCCATTCAATGGCTTCGTACGAAGCCAGCACTAGTATATATAGGAGTGTAGGTCTTGGTCATTTGTAACTTTGGAGCAACTTTGAGGCGAAGCTCCGCTCGTTTGTTTTCATGATTTTATACTGTCAAAGTATCAATAAAAAACAACTTATAATTACATCTTAGTGTCTGATCCACACACGTGATTGGATTCCACACAACTCACGTGTTTGTGCGCATTCAACGGTCAAGGAATCGATCCAGGATTCGAATCCACATGGCATTAAAACAGTAACAATTACATCAAGTACTGAACTAAGAAACTTTCAAATCTAACAATAACAATCAGAAATTTAAAATTCTAATTGCAAGAATTAAGAAATTTTAGCTTCAACTCCATCGAGTGCTGAACCTCTTATGTATATCCTTGAGCTTCGCCATGAACTCCATGTCTCTATCACCGCACTCTATATTACTGACGACACACAAGTCACGAACAGAAGTCGAATGCATCGCCATCAGGTTTCTTGAAACCTAGTCTCTCATGAACAGACCCAGGTGCAGTCCATCAAAACACTTCTTCAGCTCTTGAAGAGTAGCCCTATCCGCATAGACTTGCTCCTCAACTTGCTTGATAAAGCGCTGCTTTAAATCATCAGACTGTGTAGAAGTGTATGATGTCATTTGATGTTATTACTCAACTGATGTGAAAGAAAGGTATCTTGGTAGTAAAACGCAATAGAAAACATGTGAATTGGCAATGATATTATATAGTGAAATATCTAACAGCCCAAAGGTCAGATTTAAATGCAAGCATTAAATAAAAATCTATATTTAAATTCCCTGTATTTTAATAATCTAGGAGGGAAAAACGTGTACATTTAATATAAATATGTACATTTATATTTAAAAACAGCGTGCATTTAATGTAAAACTTTTTCAAAATAAAGTTTTCTTGGGAAAGCTAATAAAATTAAATATCAAGAAACCCAGAGGACAAAATTTAAACCTTCAAAAAAACAAGTTATCATAATTATGAATAACCTCTTCATTTACCATAACACCCATTTTAAACACTATAAAAGCATGATGATTAGTTTAATTGAAAACATCAGCAATTCACTTTTAAAAAACTGCTAGTCAAAAAATAAACCAAAACCAGCAACACCAACAATGCTCTAGATGGCAAACAGAAGCTTCTACCACTGGGCAGACACCGGCTCTTTTAAACGCAATTCTCTAGATGGTTGCTCGAAGAAAAGAGAGTAGATGAAGAACTAAACAGAAAACTCGGCATCATCAGTGAAAACAATTATAAGCAAACCTGGAGCAGCATCGGATTGCTTGATGAAGTCCTCCACTCTCCTCCATCAGACTTTAAGAACAACGCATAAGACTTTATCACACAACTCCTGAAACAGGATCAGAAGATCTGCGACATGCTAGCCTATCTGCAAAACAAAAGAAAAAATGAAATTGCGTGGAAGAAGGCGAGAGTCGTCAAAATCCTAGGAAGTGCTAACTGTAGCGTATAATATTTTATGCATATTCTTAAATTTGAGTGTTTAATCTTTCTTTATATTTTATAAAATCAATATCCATATTAACATATTCTTAAATTTGAGAGTTAATAAAAGTTATCAACACTTGTTTCTTCATAATTAATTTAAATAAGTATAACTACAGTAAAAAAAACCTACAAACCTAACATACAACTAACTATCAACAGATCAAGTGAAACAAACACTAAGCACCCTGTATATAATTAATTAATGGTGAAATATATTAAACCAATACAAAGTAATAGTACTGGCCTTACATCTAGCTTTGGATCTTTAGCAGCCCTTCGAACATCTGTTCAGGCTTAAACCAACCGGAGGGATTTAAACCTCTGTTGACTTACCAAACATCTATTCAGGCTTAAATAGATGTTTGGCCTTCTATATCAGTGCCTTGTCTCTAACAGGCGTAAAGAAAACTCATAGAATATGACGTTAGTCGCCATTGCTTCGGGAAATCCCATTTTGAGAAAGTCATTAATAATCTTGGAGGGATGACTGCTAGAAGAAGTTGACTACATCCACCAAATCAAAGAAACAACAGTAAGTATGCAAAAAAGACAAAATCTAATAACAGCCCATATGGACCAATGTGTGGAATTATATTTATATAACTACCTCCCCAACTTCAGTTATAACTCCTCCTGCATTAGAAATGGTACTCGTGGAAAATGATAAAGGTGATGATATATCCGCTATCTCAAGCTCATCTTCAGTATTCCAGTCAATGTTATCACTTCCAGCATGAGAAGAATTGTCATCCTACATAAAGATAATAATTTAAATGACACATATATTAGATATAATCTACATATATTGGTTATTATCATATATTTGGACATTTAACAAACAAATCTGAAGCAAATAACAAAAGCATCAAAATGACTATAACCATAAGCTTCTAGCAATCAAGGCATGAAAAAACAAACTACTTCCATATGCATAACACAAAATATAAGATAAGCAGCCAATGAAGAAAGAAAATCTATGTTTTATTAAGATTATATAAGCGTTGTACCTCACGATCTTTTTTAACACTAGCCAGCAGTGGTTTGAGCATCTCACTGACAAGACGCCTTTCATCCTATAAAGATCCTCCCCTTTTTCCTCAACCAGTCGTTCAAGCCAATCATAAAGCTGGATGGATCATGTGCATTTAAGGTTAAAAATGTAACAACCCGCACGTTCATGCGTTGTTACTACTCGTTACACTCGTTACGCCTAGCACCAGAGATTCGGATCATAATGTAACTATTTCGCTTACAATGCAATTTCGTACTATTTTCGCATATTACGCATACTTTATCGCTATAACACATCACATCGCACATGCTAGCTGTAACAACACGCATTTTGAAAGTCAAAGTACAAGTCAAATTCAAAGTCAAAGGAAGAAAAGATTGCTAATTGCGATCTGTCGCTCCTTGCTTAACTATGGAATTATACTTCTTGACTTGTAACCAAATTCTATTTTAAATCGCCTTAGTTGTATTATGTGGAGTACATGTTAATAAACCGCCATTTAATCGCATGTTAATCGCTAATCGACTTAACGCTAATTGCATCGCTGTCACATCGCAACCCAAAGTATAGGTTATGGATATTGTTTTACGTGTGTGTGCTATTATGTGTTACTTGTGCATGTTATGTTTATGTTGAGGTGTTTAATCGCAATCGCAACTCTATCGCAATGCAATCTCATCGCAAACGCTAAATGCAAGTTAATTATGTTGATTGTATGTTAGATATAGTAGTTAGGTTATTTGTGTAACTAATGGGTAATACTATCGCATCGCTTACTCGAAACGCATCGCAACGCTCAACACGCAAAACGAAACGTCGAAACTTAACTCGCCAAGCCACTTCGACCGAATGACCATTCGATCGAATGGCCATCCGATCGGATTGTCATCCGATCCGTGGCCAACGCTCCACTTTCCACTTTTGGAAACCCCAGCGCTCTACTTTCCACTTTTGGAAACACTATAAATACCCCTGTCACATCTCAAACATTGATGTGACAGCCCTCTCATTCGACCAGATGATCCAACCCACTTTTCTCTCGATTTCTCGCGATTCTTGTAAGTTTCTACCTCAAATCTTGTACTTCTATGATCTACACGCACTCCTTCATCATTTTCACCTTTATATCTTAACTTTTAACCGTGAAATCAACGGATTTGAGGTGTTTTTAGGATGATGTCATCATGGAGTTCTTATGAACTTCAAGCTTTGGCATTATTCCACCAAGAATAATTCGGATCTACATGATTTCCACATGATTCAACACTATTTTCGCATAGATTTACACTTCTTCATGGATAAAAGGATTGAAAGAAGGTTTCTCAACTTTCTTTCAACTCTTTTACACTCAATGCACCCAAAACTGATAGAATCGGAGCTAGTCCAGGCCCTCTACTCGTTTCTAGTAAAGTGTCGGTCCAAGATCTGATTCCTATCAACGAGACCACCGATCTCAGTTGAACATGAACATCCGTCACGAACAGTTAACTGACTCGGATTGGGGTGATTCACGTTCGATCGACTAACCTGGGTCTGATGGGGTTCCTATTGTTCAATACGTGGTCATACCGTCTCGATCAAACCGCAAAACTTTCAAAACATTCAAGTTCAAAACGATCAGATCGTTGGGACAGATTGCCGTCCGATCGGACTGCCATCCGATCGGATCACCATCCGATTGAACGACAATCCGATCGAATTGCACTTGGATTCCACACTTGACATTTTTCATAAATTTTCAAAGATCATTAGTTTCCAACGGATTGCCCTCCGATCGGAAGACCATCCGATCGAATGACAATCCTGCTGTGAACTTGTTCTCTGGGAAATGCCTCGCCTAACGGATCACCATCCGATCGAACTGCCATTCGATCGAACGACCTGAAAGGTAGAGATACTTCTCTGTTTTCAAAATGCTACAACGAAAACTTCAAAGCCATCATACACAAAAACATCCATCCCAAACGAGTGTCAATCTGACGGAATGGCCATCCGAACGGATGACCTTTCATCACTTGTTCCACTTTACATCGTTTCGTGTGCCGCTTATCGCTTACGCTATCGTTCTAATCAGGCTAACACTCTAGCGCTCCCTTCAATCCATTAACTACCATCGCTGTGAGTATACTCGACCCCTTTTTGCTTTAAGCACTTATGGGTGTTACATACGTTACTTATACTAAATCAACACACAACGCAAACACTTTTATACGCTAACCTCTACCGCATGTTATACGCGTTACTCGATGAATGTTTGTATGTTATGTTTACACAGTGATTGTTGCCTCACACCTTAGCAACGATAGTACTATAGTTTGGACTCAGCACTTGTCGTGGACGGGGGTTGCTAAGGATATTTCTTCACATGTCACAGTGGTGATATGTGTTGCGCACTCTACAACTCGCAGTCACGTTTGTGCATATTTCATTGTCGATAACCTACTTGCTTTGCATTAAACATGTTACATGCTGGTTATGCGTAAACGCTCTCGAACTCTATCATTACTATTAAACTTGTATGCTCACCTTTACACTATGTGTATTGACCGCTATTTTAACGTATGTGACAGGTGTTTGATATGCTAGGATGCTTGCTTCGGTGGAATCGAGTAGGATGAGTCTAGAAACAAACGAACAATTAAATTCTGAGTTGTCAGAACATTTATTTGTCCTTGAGATATTTGGTCTGTAATAACTGTTTTACTTTGGTATGTTATGGTATGGGACATAATATTAAATATCTGGTAATTAGTTGTTATGGATTTCTCCTGGACAATCTGTTTCGCTCAGTTCCGCGCCCCGATGTTTCCGCCATCGGTTGGGGTGTGACAGATTGGTATCAGAGCCATAACTATAGGGAATTAGGCAAGACTCGACCTAGTCCGGGTCGATGTCTTAGAAACGACCTAGTCTATAGTCTAAGTACCAACAGACCGACTTGTGCGAACCCGGTAGGGGTTTTGTGCAAGCTTACTTGCTATTTTCGCTTGAACTCACTAAAGACTACACACTTGCGCGGACGTCGCATACTACCGCTTCGCGCAAGGTCAGCCTTTCCTAAGGCTGGCAACTCGCACTATTTTCAAATTTCTTGCGCAAGCAGGTGATTTGGTCGAGACTAGGTATGAAAGCCACAAAACTCTCGATAAGATCACCCGCCAACTTGACCTTTTTACTACAAACACAGGAATTTGCGTTGAACCAGGAGTGAAATCCATACTTCAACGCATATTTTCTCTATCTACCACGTGATTCTATCACACAAGCAGGAATGGAGTCGCTAAGTTAGGGGTGAAACCCTAACCTTGGTGACCTATTCTGCTTTATAATTTGGTTTGCAAAACTCTCACCGAGGTCTCGACGGACTCCAACGACTTGAAGTCACGCTGAAACTGGAAGGATGCGTGCTGATCGCCCGAATTGAGGCGAGAGCACAGTACAGAAGGCCAAAGTGTGTACTCAAAGTCCTTGTGAATAGTCGAATCACTTTGGATAGTCCACATCTAACAGCCGCATACAACCTATTCTCGATTTTGTGTGTTTTGATTCTGGATTTTGCCGCCGCTAACTCTAAGAGATTTATCGATTTTATGTGAAATATTATGTGTTTTATATGCTTATTTGTTAGCGTTTTGAGATAAACAGTACGGTGGTACTGGTGATTTTGGTTTCACGCTTATCACTCCGCCCAACACACTCAACTCACTACACAACGTTAACAAATCGCATGCTATGCTACTCGCTACTCGCTATTCGCACTCGCAACTCTCGATCGCTTACGCTACTGTGAAAGATAGGTGAATATGTGCAACATAGGAAGGTGAATATGTGCAAAATATAGTTAAGGCATGGTTTCGGTGTGCTCTGTGCTTACATGTACTATGTGTTTATGTGCCTTGTGTGCTTATGTGATTCTATGAATTGTGTGCCTACATGATTACGTGATTTTGTGCCTTGATGTGTTCCTGCGCTTTAGTTGCTTTTGGTGAGATCACTAGACTACGCTAGACTTAATCAAAACTGTGTAGAGCCCTGTGACGATGTCTGTTGCAGACAATGTCGTCATTCGGTACACACCACTCTCGAGCTGCTAGACGTAACCATGCTGATAAGCGAATCGCCTCTCTATTCGCTAAGCAGATGGCGAAAGTCATACCGCAAATTGTTAGCGAGCTGAATGAGAATGCTAGCAAGTCTTCTTAAGAATCCAGGACCGATACCCCTAAAGGCACTTTTAGCTTCAAGCAGTTCAAAGCATGCGGCCCGAAAGAATTTACCGGAGAAGATGGGCCTACGGCCATGTTTCAATGGTTTGATTCAATCGAAGTCACCCTGCGCCAGAGTGGCTATCTAGAAAACCTTCGCACTGTTAACGCTACAGCATGTCTTCCAATCCTGCGCTCTAGATTGGCGGACCGCCAAGAGAAACAAACGAGGGAATGATGCAGCTTATGGATTGACATGGGATGAGTTGAAGGACATCATGATGCGAGAGTTCTGCCCTCCCCACGAGCTCCAAAAGTTGGAGGACAAGTTCTGGCATATCAAGCAGGATGGTGGAGATAACACTGGTTTAACTGCTCACTTCAAGCAGCTGAGTCTCATCTGTCTAGGCCAAGTTGCTACTCCCGAGATTACGATCAAGAAATACATCCGTGCTCTTCCGGATTGTGTTGCAGACTTTGTACAAGCTGCGAAGATGACAACTATTGAGGAAACCTACCTGCTCGCTGCTGAGATCAACGATAAGTGAGTCAGGGCTGGTTATTTCGATAAAGCTACCAAGAGTCTTCATCAAGTCACCACTACTACCGCCACTGAAACTACCGCCGCACCGCAATTTCAAAGCTCTCACGCCGCAAGAGAAAGAACAGCAGCTCCAGCAACAAGAACTGTGCAGTTACTGCCGCACCACTTCAAGCTGTACCGACTCAACCGCAACCTCAACACCGCCAAGTAGTGGCGCCTGTGGCCAATGCACAGCCAGCAAAGCGTGCATATACTGGCCCACACCCGCTCTGCCCTACTTGTACTTATCATCACCCGGTTGGTATCGCATGCCGGTTCTGTGTTCATTGCAACATGTACGGCCACTTCACCGTTAACTGCCGTACCGTTCCTCGCCAAGCTCCAGCTCCAGCACCAGTTCAAGATCCTGCTCTACCAGCTCCACAGGGTCAACAAGCAGCTCCTGTTCCCGCTTCCAATACAAGAGACTACTATGCATGTGGTGATCCCACCAACTTTGTAAACATGTGCCCTAATCGAGTAGTGAAGTAAGAGCCACAACAACAGTCGCAACAACAACAACAGCAGCAGCCGCAGCAGCAGCAACAGCCAGCACAGCAAGCAGCCCGCGGGTGAGTCTTTAACATCAACGCCCGTCAGGCTCAGGTAGACAACAATGTGGTTAATGGTACGTTTCTCGTAAATGGTATATATGCTTCGTGTTTATTTGATACTGGAGCCGATAACTGTTTTGTATCGTTCGAATTCGAAAGGCTCCTAAATCGTAAGCGCGTTAACCTCCCATTAACCTTCGACGTAGAAGTTGTCTCTGGAAGAACCGTCACCATCAGTTCCGTTCTACGTGACTGTATTCTTGATCTCAACGGTCACGTCTTCCCGATTAATCTGATTCCGATGCAACTCGGTAGCTTCAATGTCATAGTAGGTATGGATTTCCTTCGGGAGAACCATGCTGAAATTATTTGTTTCGATAAAATGATTCGTTTCTCCCTCGCGAATGGTGATCAATTGTGTGTTTATGGCGAAGTCGCTTCAAAGAGATTATAACTTATGTCGTGTGTCCAAGCCAGCAAGTATCTCCGCAAGGAATACCAAGCTTTCTTGGCACACATCGTAGTAGCGAAGAAGGAAAAGAAAAGAACCACAGGTGTGAAAGATGTTCCCGTTGTTCGTGATTTTCCTACTGTATTTCCTGATGATTTACCTGGTTTACCTCCCACTCGTGATATCGATTTTCGAATCGACCTCATTCCTAGAGAAAATCCTGTTGCTAAAGCGCCTTATCATCTCGCTCCTTCCAAAATGCGCGAACTCTCGAGTCAGCTCCAGGAACTACTTGATAAAGGCGTCATTCTCCCTAGCACCTCTCCTTGGGGCGCACCTGTCCTTTTAGTCAAAAAGAAGGACGGATCGTTCCGGATGTGCATCGACTACAGGGAATTGAATAAGCTTACCATCTAGAATCGATATCCCTTGCCTCGAATCGATGATTTGTTCGATCAACTACAAGGTGCTACATGTTTCTCGAAGATCGATCTATGCTCAGGCTATCACCAGTTACAAATCCAAGAGGAAGATATACCCAAAACCACCTTTCGAACCCGCTACGGTCATTACGAGTTTGTTGTTATGCCTTTTGGTTTGACAAATGCTACCACAGTTTTTATGGATCTAATGAATCGCGTGTGCAAACCCTTTCTTGACAGCTTCGTCATCGTGTTCATCGATGATATCCTGATCTATTCCAAGTCAAAAATCGAACACGCGTAACATCTCCGTTTGGTTCTTGAGTTACTCTAGGGAAACCGTCTCTATGCCAAATTCTCCAAGTGTAAATTCTGGCTTGAGGAGGTCCAATTCTTGGGTCACATTGTCAATAGTCAAGGTATTTATGTCGATCCTGCGAAGATTGAAGCAGTTAAGAGAGCTGAGTTACACCCAAGAAGCCATCCGAAGTCCGTTCTTTTCTCGGACTAGCGGGTTATTATCGCCGATTTATCGAATGATTCTCTAAAATCGTTGTACCGCTTACCTCTCTCACGCATAAGGACAAACCTTTTGTTTGGGGAACCAAGCAAGAGGAGGCCTTTCAAACGCTTAAACTCATGCTCTGCAACGCTCCCGTGCTCTCACTACCTGATGGGAACGACGACTTCGTAGTCTACTGCGATGCCTCTAACCTTGGTCTTGGTTGTGTCCTTATGCAACGGGACAAGGTTATCGCTTACGCATCCCGTCAGCTCAAGATCCACGAGAAGAACTATACCACTCACGACCTCGAGCTTGGTGCAGTTGGTTTTGCACTAAAGATTTGGCGACACTACCTGTATGGTACCAAGTGTACGGTCTTCACCGACCATAAGAGCCTACAGCACATCTTTAGCCAGAAGGAGCTGAATATGCGCCAACGCCGGTGGGTAGAACACCTCAACAATTACGACTGTGAGATTCGTTACCATCCAGGCAAAGCAAACGTCGTCGCTGACGCTCTCAGCCGACGAAGCTATTTGCATAGCGTTCGTAATACTCAAGCCCAGCACAATCTCGAAACTCTTATCCGTGACGCTTAACATGCTTGTTTTACTGAACGAACTCTAAAAAAGGAAAGGATTCTTAACGACGGTGCTCAACTCGAGAGTAAATCGAATGGTATCTTTCACTATCTGGACCGAATTTGGATTCCCAAGCGCACCAACCTACGACAAATTCTGCTAGACGAAGATCACAAATCTCGGTATTCCATTCATCCCGGGGCCGATAAGATGTACCAGGACATGCGCTACAAGTACTGGTGGCTGGGCATGAAGAAGGATATCGCTATCTATGTTTCGAAATGCCTGACTTGTTCGAAAGTCAAGGTTGAGCATCAAAGGCCCTCTTGCTTACTCGTACAGCCCGAGATCCCTATGTGGAAATGGGAGAGTGTAGCTATGGACTTCATAACGAAACTTCCGCGCACGCCATCAGGTCACGATAGCATCTGGGTTATCGTTGACCGTCTCACCAAATCCGCTCACTTCCTACCGATACGGGAAGACTATAAGGTAGAACGATTAGCACGAATCTACACCGACGAGGTTATTTGTCGACACGGGACACCTCGTGACATCATCTCTGATCGCGATGGTTGATTTACTTCGCGTCTTTGGGAAATATTTCAATCTTCCCTCGGTACTACTCTCAATCTTAGTACCGCTTTCCATCCCCAGACCGACGGTCAGACTGAACGCACGATTAGTACCCTCGAAGACATGCTTCGCTCGTGTGTTATAGATTTCAGTGGTAATTGGGACACGCATTTACCTTTAGTCGAATCCTCGTACAATAACAGTTAACACTCTAGCATCCAAATGGCACCATTTGAGGCATTATACGAAAGAAAATGTCGATCGCCTATTGTATGGCACGAGATCGGAGACGCGTAGATCACCGGTCCTGAGCTGTTGCAAGAGACGACTGACAAAATCCTCCAAATTCGATACAATCTGTTGAAAGCTCGGAGTCGTCAGAAAAGTTACGCCGATAGACGCCGCAAGCCCCTTGAATTTGTCGTTGGCGATCACGTACTCCTAAAGGTTGCACCTTGGAAGGGGGTGATCAGATTCGGCAAGAAAGGAAAGCTCGCGCCTCGATATGTTGGACCCTTTAAAATTCTGGAAAGGATTGGCAAAGTGGCCTACAGACTCGAACTACCGGAGGAACTGAGTAACGTCCACCCGACTTTCCACGTTTTGAACCTCAAAAAGTGTCTAGCCGACCAGGAATTACATGTCCATCTCGAGGATTTACAAGTGGACGAAACATTACACTTCGTGGAGAAGCCTGTCGAGATCATGGGCTGAGAAACCAAGGTACTCAGACGCTCACGCATTCCCATCGTGAAGGTTCACTGGGAAGGCAAACGCGGCGCCGAGTTCACCTGGGAACTCGAAAGTGACATGAAGGCGAAGTATCTGCAACTGTTTGTTATGCCTACTTCTTAAAATTTCGGGACAAAATTTCCGAAAGTAGGGGAGGCTGTAACAACCCGCATTTTGAAAGTCAAAGTACAAGTCAAAGTCAAAGGAAGAAAAGATTGCTAATTGCAATCTGTCACTCCTTGCTTAACTATGGAATTGTACTTCTTGACTTGTAACCAAATTCTATTTTAAATCGCCTTAGTTGTATTATATGGAGTACATGTTAATAAACCGCCATTTAATCGCATGTTAATCGCTAATCGACTTAACGTTAATTGCATCGCTATCACATCGCAACCCAAAGTATAGGTTATGGATATTGTTTTACGTGTGTGTGCTATTATGTGTTACTTGTGCATGTTATGTTTATATTGAGGTGTTTTATCGCAATCACAACCCTATCGCAACGCAATCTCATCTCAAACGCTAAACGCAAGTTAATTATGTTGATTGTATGTTAGATATAGTAGTTAGGTTATTTGTGTAACTAATGGGTAATACTATCGCATCGCTTACTCGAAACGCATCGCAACGCTCAACACGCAAAACTAAACGTCGAAACTTAACTCGCCAAGCCACTTCGACCGAATGACCATTCGATCGAATCGCCATTCGATCAGATTGTCATCCGATCCGTGGCCAACGCTCCACTTTCCACTTTTGGAAACCCTATAAATACCCCTGTCACATCTCAAACATTGATGTGACAGCCCTCTCGCTCGACCAGACGCTCCAACCCACTTTTATCTCGATTTCTCGCGATTCTTGTAAGTTTCTAGCTCAAATCTTGTACATCTATCATCTACACGCACTTCTTCATCATTTTCCCCTTTGAATCTCAACTTTTAACCGTGAAATCAGCATATTTGAGGTGTTCTATGGTGATGTCAGCATGGAGTTCTTATGAACTTCAAGTTTTGGCCTCATTCCACCAAGAACAACTCAGATCCAAGGGATTTCCACATGATTAAACACTATTTTTACCTAGATCTAAACATTTTCAAGGTTAAAAGGATTGAAAGATGGTTTTGTAACTTTCTTTCAACTCTTTTACACTCAATAGCTCAAAACCGATAGAATCAGAGCCCGTTCAGGCCTTCTACTCGTTTCTAGTGAAGTGTCGGACCAAGATCTGATTCCTATCAACGAGACCACCGATCTCATTTGAACATGAACATCCGTCATGAACAGTTAACTGACTCGGATTGGGGTGATTCCCGTTCGATCAGCTAACCTAGGTCTGATGGGGTTCCTATTGTTCAATACGTGGTCATACCGTCTCGATCAAACCGCAAAACTTTCAAAACATTCAAGTTCAAAACGATCAGATCGTTGGGACGGATTGCTGTCCGATCGGACTGCCATCCGATCGGATCACCATCCAATTGAACGACAATCTGATCGAATTGTACTTGGATTCCACACTTGACATTTTTCATAAATTTTCAAAGATCATTAGTTTCCAACGGATTACCGTCCGATCGGAAGACCATCCGAACGAATGACAATCCTGCTGTGAACTTATTCTCTAGGAAATGCCTCGCCTAACGGATCACCATCCGATCGAACTGATGTTCGATCGAACGACCTGAAAGGTAGAGATACTTCTCTATTTTCAGAATGCTACAATGAAAACTTCAAAGCCATCATACACAAACACATCCATCCCAAACGAGTGTCAATCCGACCGAATGGCCATCCGAACGGATGACCATCCGAACGGATTGACATCCGATCGAATGACCATCCGTTCGGATTGCCATCCGATCGGATGACCTTTCGTCACTTGTTCCACTTTGCATCGTTTTACGTGCCGCTTATCGCTTACGCTATCGTTCTGATCAGGCTAATACTCTAGCGCTCCCTTCAATCCATTAACTACCATCGTTGTGAGTATACTCGACCCCTTTTTGCTTTAAGCACTTTTGTGTGTTACATACGTTACTTATACTAAATCACATATAACACACAACGCAAATACTTTTATACGCTAACCTCTACCGCATGTTATACGTGTTACTCGATGAATGCTTGTATGTTATGTTTACACAGTGATTGTTGCCTGATACCTTAGCAACGATAGTACTATAGTTTGGACTCAGCACCTGTCATGGACGGGGGTTGCTAAGGGTATTTCTTCACATGTCGCAGTGGTGATATGTGTTGCGCACTCTACAACTCGTAGTCACGTCTGTGCATATTTCATTGTCGATAACCTACTTGCTTCGCATTAAATATGTTACATGCTGGTTATGCGTAAACGCTCTCTAACTCTATTATTACTATTAAACTTGTATGCTCACCTTTACACTATGTGTATTGACCGCTATTTTAACGTATGTGACAGGTGTTTGATATTCTAGGATGCTTGCTTCTGTGGAATCGAGTAGGACGAGTCTAGAAACAAACGAACAATTAAATTCTGAGTTGTCGGAACATTTATTTGTCCTTGAGATATTTGGTCTGTAATAATTGTTTTACTTTGGTATGTTATGGTATGGGACATAATATTAAATATCTGGTAATTAGTTGTTATGGATTTCTCCTGGACAATCTGTTTCGCTCAGTGCCACGCCCCGATGTTTCCGCCATCGGTTGGGGTGTGACACTAACGCTCACGATGACCTTGAGTGAGGACCTATTCTACCCTCCTCGATAGCCGTGATGTGTCATAACACAATACATACTCGAAACGCAGACTTTGAAATATGGATATTTATATACGACCCTTTGTGACTAATTATAATAAATATATATATATATATATATGTATATATGGTTATGTGTGAACAAACTATCGCACGCTTAACGAACGAAACATCGAAACCCAACTCGCCGGAGCCCTTCGATCGAATCTGGATGACCATCCGATTGGATGGCCATCCGATCGGATTACCCTCTGATCCGTCACACTACACTGCCTTCTCCTCTTTTGCCTATAAATACCCCTTCTGTCACTTCAAGCACACTTGATGTGACAGCCCCTCCTCTTACCAGCGCACTTCGGACCTTTTACCCTCAATTCCTCGCGATTCTCGTAAGTTCTCGCTCTAAATCTTGTACTTTTATCATCTACATACACTCCTACATTGTTTCCACCATTAAAATCCTCTGATTTGGACCGTTCTAAGGTGATGTCATCATTGAGTTCTTAGGAACAATGAAGTGTGACCTCCTCTCATCAAGAACAGTTCAGATCTAATGGATTCTACAGTGTATAAACACTGGTTTCACCTAAATCTAAGCCGAATCTAAGTATTTCAAGCTTTTCTTCAATATTTTTAACTTGTTATTCAAAACCGATAGAATCTGAGCTCGTCCAGGCCTTCTACTCATTCTCTAGTGAAGTGCCGATTTGAGAACTGATTTCTATCGAAGAGATGACCGACTTAACGGGTTAAACATGAAATGCCGTCAAAAACAGTTAATGGGTCGAACGGGATGATTCCCATCTGATCAGATGACTTGGACTTGATGGGGTTTCCATTGTTCAAAACGTTGTCGTACCGACTCGGTTCAAACACAAAACTTTCTAAACTTAGCAAAATTCTAGAAGTTTCAAACGATCAGGTCGTCAAACGGATTGCCATCCGATCGGATTACCATTCAATCGAATGACAATCCGATCGGACGACATTTGGTCTTCAACACTTAAACTTTTCAAATATTCCATACATATTAATATCCAGCGAATGGTCATCCGATCGGACGACCATCCGATCGAATGACCATCCTGCTATGAACTTCTTCTTGTAAGTTATCTCACTGGACGAATCGCCATCCGATTGAACGACCATCCGTCCGGATGACCGTTCGATCGAACGACTTGAAAGGTAGATATACTTCTCTGTTTTCAAAATACTACAACGAAAACTTCAAAGTCACATCATACACAAACACAACCATCCCAAACAAAGGACAACCCTACCGAATGGCCATCGGACCGGATGAACATCCGTACAGATTGTCATCCGATCGAATGACCATCCGTACGGATTGTCATCTGATCGAATGACCATTCGTCACTCAGTTCACTCGACACCGTTTTACGCACCGTTCAACGCTTACGCTATCATTTTGTAATCAGACTAATCTCATACACGATCCCTTCAATCCAATCAAGTTGTGTTTACTTGTTAAACACCGACTGTGAGTATACTCGAACCCTTTTTATCGCGTTTTGGGTGTAACATACGTCTTATCAAATCAAACTAATCAAATGCTTAAACTATTTATCACTTGCGAATAACTGATATGCATATTTACACGTGATGCTAGTTACATATGTGCTAGGACTTTTACTCGCGAGGTCCCGCCTTAACTAGTATAGTACTATAGCACCCGACGGGGCCTAGTTAGGATGAATAGCAATCACAATCGCAGCTCGAGTGACTTAGCTGGTAGTATCTGTATGGTATATATGTTGTTGTATCTCGTTTATGTATGTGGTAATTCGCAGCACTTTTTATTTACTACGCTATACTATCAAAACTTGTATACTCTCCAATACTTTTGTATTGACGTTATTTTAACGTATGTTGCAGGTTATTTCGCAGTCTACATCAAATCAAGCTAGGAAGTCTAGAAACTCACCTAAAATCTAGGTTGTCGGATTTGTATTGTTTGAGAGAACATGAAATCTGTGACAGCTTATGTGAATGTATTTGTTTATTTGTATGGGATAATGAACGCGTTAAATATTGTCGCAATTTAGTTGTTATGGATTCTCTTGAGCAATCTGATTCGCCTAGGGCCGCGCCCCTATGATTCCGCCATCGGTTGGGGTGTGATAAAAAAACTTCATAACAACCGATAAACCAAAACAAACTGACAAATATTAATAACAAATGATCGGTTTCAAACCTCTAATAACCGATTTATTCGGTTCAGTTTCGGTTTCTTCGCTAACTTATGAGCTACCGGTAGAACACCCTACGTAAAAAATAAATAAACTCGTGAGAAATTTTTATGCAAATAAGAAAAAAAATCTATGTTTTATTAAGATTATATAAGCGTTGTACCTCACGATCTTTTTTATGCTAGCCAGCAGTAGTTTGAGCGTCTCACTACAAGACACCTTTCATCCTATAAAGATCTTCCCCTTTTTCCTCAACCAGCCGTACAAGCCAATCATCAAGCTGGATGGATCATGTGCATTTAAGGTTAAAAACTTTATAACAACCGATAAACCAAAACAAATTGACAAATATTAATGACAGTGAAATAATTTTATAAAAAGGAGAAAGAAATGAATTTATACCTCATCAAGGTCCAAAGTTCCTTCAAAAACAATGCTCACACTGGATACAGCAGATTCATGCTTGTGATCATGATGATGCCCTTGGTGACATTCTATTTGAAAAATATATATATTTATATGATTAAATACTAAAATAAACCTGAAAAACTATACGGAAAAAGAAAAGTGATAAATACCATGCCCATGCTCGTGAGTGTGATTCTCACAATGAGAACCCTCTGATGGAACTTCAGAATCAATTCTTCGAAGGTCCAATTCAATTATCCATAGATTTCCCATGTAAGATAACCAAATTTGAGGCAACTTAGCTACAATCACATTGGAAAAAGTAAGTTGTTTAATTCAGGCAAGTTAAACTTACCTGTTGTAAAAACAGCAGGTACCATTTTGCAAGTTCCAAGTTGTGATTTCAACTTCTAAGTACCGGTCTCATCTTCCATGTTTCAATTTTGCCGTGTGAATTATGATTTCAAGTGGCCGTTGAAGAATCATTGGCCATTGTATAACCCAAATCATGTGACTGAGAGACGACAAATATAAATCCACAAATCTGAAACAAAAAATAAATTAGAAACAAAAAATAATGAATCACACCTGTACACACTCCTTTATTGCCTCTAGCATGTTAGCAGTCTCTAGTTCCTAAAACCAAGAATTCGACGAATAATGAAAGATTTATTTCATTATTTTGGAATAAAACATCACTTGAGTTCTAAAAGTATAAGATAATGTTGAAAATAACCTTGTGTAAAGCATCTACTAAAGCTGGTATGATATAATCAGACAACTGTTTCACATATGACTCATTTCGGCCCTGAGATTGACCCTTCTCAACAGCTAATTTTGCTGAACGGAGAATCTCTGGCATAGCTACAAATCAAAGAGAAAGTTAATGCTCAAAACAGATACTGAGATCGTAAGAACAAACCAAGAAAAGATTTTAGTTATGAATCATCATAGAAAAGATTGTGAACAATGAATCATCATGGAATCGAGAAAAGCTTTTAATAAGAATATCTTGAACCCGAGCGAATGTGGTACCCACCAGTACTGGTTGTGAAGCACGAAAGCATCGGTTACAGTTTTATTTCCATCATCTTTTCGATTCCAATGATAGAATGCGTGTATTATCTTCATTATCTCAAGTGTAAAATACACGTAGCTTGCCTCCCGGAATGCATAATAATCAAGGTTGAGGATCATTAAATCTACAGAAACCATATAAATCTATGACGTGTGCGTATATATACATAATTTTGCAATGAATTTACACACGATTTGGTTTTAAATTTATAAAAGTGATTATTACTTTTACATCAAAACACACACGAAAGAGGCAAGTGTACCCCGTCATATATGTAGTAAAGTATCGGTAAGAACCAAGTATCGATCCAAGGAAATGGGCAGAGAAATAATACTAGACCTTTGTCACTAAACTACCGGTAAAAAACATAAGTTTTGTGATTTTAATTAAACTAAAGTAAGCATAAACAAATACATATAAAAACATAGTAGAAAATAGATAAATAGCCTTGCTTAATACACAACCAAAGCATGTCAACTAAGTCGGTTTTGGCACTAGAAGCATTCGATCAATTCTCCAATTTAAGACAGTTAGTGTCCCTTTCGGGAATCCTAACATGACAATCATTCGGAAAGCTAAAACGATAAACACACTTTAACCACCTAAAATTGTTCTTTAACGTGCAATTGATAAATGTCTATGAAAATCTCTTAAAAATAAGTTAGTCATCCGTTAGGAGTTTTCTAACCGCACTTAAACAAGGAAAGCAACACCGATAAACACAATGCAACCACCGAGACAAGCATAAACTAGATTAAATCACAACCGAGTTCATTTTACAAATCTTGCACATAAATTCACCAAGATAGCAATTTTGGCCTAAACTACTAACTAAGCTAACAAATCATGGCAAGAATTTATAACGACACCATTTAACCCGTTAAGGTGCTTACGTGACGGCAAGCTTTCTTGATTAACAATAATTACATTTTATTAAATCACTAACCATTTCTAGTATCATGATGCACACATTTAAACCAAGCTAAACTAGTTAACCAAGTTCAAAGTTTACTAATACAAGATTAATTAAGCTTCATTTTTCAACTATCTTAACTAACCAAATACCAATCATCCAACACAATTACTTATAATCAAGAAATCAATATCAATAACAAGGTTGCAAACTAATCATCAAAGATTAACATAGAAAATACTTCCAAATGTCATTACAAACAAAGATTAACATACTAATGGTTATAATCAAGCAAGGGATTGTTGTGTTTTTGCCCAAAGGCTACAATAATACATAAACATTAATCTAAATGCTTGAAAGATTAACAAAATCATGGAAAGATTAGAAAACCAAACCATAAACAAGCATAAGATTAAGAATCTGGAAGATAACGAAGCTAATCGGCACAATGTGGCATGAATCCGGGTGAAAGCAGAAGCCTCCGGAGCCTGAAAATCGCCAAATCCGCTTCCAAAATGTCCAAAGTTACGAGCAGAATGTTTCTGCAGGTTTTTATATTTTTTCGATGTCGCACGGTCGTGCGTCCTGTTGCACGACCGTTCACTTTAAGCAATTATTGTAGGTATGATGCACCATACTGCATGACGTCACAGATCTTGACTGGTCTTCGGTCTCGCACGACCGTTCTTCAGATGGCACGGTCGTTCGTTTCCGGGTTCTTGTTGCACGCCTAGTCGCACTGGTCGTTCAGTTCCGAGGTTTGGCTGGATCATCGGATCCGCACGGGGTGCAAGATATGGAACGCCCGTGCATCACCGGGATTGCCTTGATTACCTTGCACGCCGAGTTGCACGTTCGTTCAACGCCGGACTGTCTTTCATTTGTCGGAGATGCACGGTCGTGCATTAGGTCGCACGACCGTTCCACACGCCCAGGTCAGTTTTCTAACAGACTGTTCGCAGCTTCGTCGTTTTGTCCGGAAAGTCCTCGTTTTCGCTATCATCTTGTCTGGTATGCTGTTTTAGGCCTGTAAACAAAAGTGTAGATAATTAAGTATCCGAATGACGGTTTTACGGCCGAAAACGCATAAAATAGGGGTAAAACGGGGGACTAAAATATGTGTAAATTAGCGAATATCAAATCTCCCCGCACTTGAACCTTGCTTGTCCTCAAGCAAGCTAAACTAAAATGCAATAAAGGAAAGAATCAAATAAGAACGATAATTTACACACTATTTTATTGAAAACAACTATAAACGGTTAGCCGGTTTTTCGAAAGACAACATCAAAAGACTCAAACCCAACAAGCATATGCAAATATATAGCGACAACCAAAAAGCTGTGACTTCACATTTAATTGACTCAACATGTTAATCTTCACACAGCTCACAATGTTCACACACACTCGGTTTTATTTATGAAACATACATAAAATGTGTACGTGCAAACACTCAATGCCTCGTCAATGAAATGTGTAATATCATAAGCTTGTCATAAGATCTCGTCTCCACCAACTAACATGCGAAAAAGTGTAAATCAAGAGGTCTTTACGGGTTGTAACGTTAGGCTTGGGCGAAGGGTATGGAAATGGATATTTAAAGTGGCGAAAACGGTTAAAACTCGGTAGTAGCGTTTAACTAGCAACAAACAATACAACTATACATACATATGCCTTAAAAAGGCGACTATTGCGCAATCGAGCTCATCAACTATATTTTAACATTTAAGCATTCAAAATTGCTCGATTTTCGTCGACTTCACCCTATTTTAGGGTGTTTTATTTTCTGTTTTTTTTTTCAAACTAATGGATATATACAATGAAACATAAACAATAACAAGCGCTAGTTAAACGATTATTTTGACCGAGTTTCAACACTAAAAAGGTTTAAAACATAAAAAGGCTAAATTTGGTTAAGTGGGGGATAATGTGGGTAAACAAAGGTAAATGGGAAGGCTCGACATGGTTAATCCTAAAGGGTAATATAAGGTTTACGGGAAGCACAACACAAAGAACAAGGTTTACAACAAAGGGGTAATCTAAGTGCCTCTATCACTTCTACACAATTCCGCAAGTTCATGGTCTTAACAAGCATACAAGTGACAAGTTCTAAATTACACATAACATCCGGCTCACTCCTATATCCGAAATGAACAAATATATAACAATATCAAGGCTCAAATATGCTCACGTAACGGAAGGAATGGGTAAAAGTGTGAAAACTATCATGCAAGTCTTTCTTTGTTTGTCACGCTTTCCGGTTTCCTTTTTCAAAAATATTTTGCTTGTCGAGTTTTTCTCAAGTCCGAAGCTTTCTAAAACACAACCAACCGGTTTATTTACTAAAATATATACAAAATACAGGTATTTTTGAATGATTTTCTGATTTTTTTTATTATTGAGGACAAACAAAGTTAACCCCCTCCCCACACTTGAACTTCGCATTGTCCCCAATGTGAGACCCGAAATATAGAGAAAAGGATAATAGTACTCCCCTCAAGATGATGTCTGATGAAACGAGACTTCCAAAGCTGTATCTGTCATGTGCTCCAGTCCAAGATATGTCGGATCTGCAAGTATGTCATATGTACACCAAAACAGGACAGAAACAGAATAAACATAAATAAACCATAATGTACATAAATATAAATACTAAAATCCAGTCAAGACATAAAGTAAATTGTCTGAAAATAAAATACAATCCAGGGGTGTTTGAAATACTACTCAAAATGAACACCCGGAATAAACAAAGTACTGAAATAAAAACAACCACCAACTGTCAACACCACTGCCTCCTACGCGTCGTCACCATCATCGTCTCTCGTGAAAGACGGGCCCGCATCGCCATAACCAGGTGGGTTCCACGGTGGGAACTGCGGGGGATGCTGAAAGTAGTCGGGATATGCATGATGCATCTCCCCGAATAGATATGAAAATCCAGCACTCACTCCCTGATATAAGTTATCCTGGTTCTGCCTAAGCTGATCCTGAGTGGCCCTGAGCTAATCCTGACTAGCCCGGATCTCGTCCTGACTAGTCTGAATCTGGTCGATGTAAGTCCCATGCTGCTCCTGCGTAACTCGCATCTGCTGGAACTGCTGGTAAAACTCTGGCCACTCCTGATGCTGGTGGAAATCATGGTGCTGCGGCGAATGTGGTGGTGTCAGTGGATGTGGTACGTGCTACTCTTCATGTTGCTCCCCCATTTCCTCATCCTCATTTTCCTCCACAGCTGGAGGCAACGGGTCCCAGACCTCGTTGTTCAGACCTCTCAATCTATCCCGGTGAGGCAACTCAACAATCACTCCCATCGCCTTTAGTAACCTAATGTCAACATAAGCACCCTCGGTTATCAGAGTGAGACCCTGAAGTACCTCGTCAGTCATCAAATCCAGATTATAAGCAATTTCGGTCACGTACTGACCGCCGTGGATTTGACTGTTGGGTTTCCGCCCCGAGCACTTCACGAAGTATTCAGCCATCCTTGCGGCTAGGTTGATATGGACTCTCTCAACCAGCGCATAGAGAAAAATCAAATCTGGTGTTGGACAGTTCCCAAGACTGTCCATGCGCCCGCAAATTGTGTGGCTAAACACATGATGCATCACCCGAACTAAAGGGTCTCTCAGTCGTGAAGCCTTCGACATCCTCGGGTCATACGGGTCACCTATAGCATTTTCAGCCCAAAACTGGTTTCGTGCTGCATCAGATGGAAAAGTGAACTGATCCGTGAAGACATCGGTATCCATGTCGTCTCTTGTGTAAATCCCGAGCCTCCTGCCCAATCGACCCACCGACCAACTATGCCATTGTCTACCTAACCTGAAAGTTATCCGCTCCTTGTAGCGGAATTTGGGTCTTCTATGAGCAACTGGTTTTTCATAGGCATACGTGGAGAAGAACTCAATTGTCAGCTCAAGGTAGACGGGTCGGTTGATGGATATTAAGCACGCAAGTGGGAAAGTGAGCATGCTATCAAGTCTGTCACTCTTGTTTAGCTCCCCCATAACTTCCCAATCCAGCCACCTAGTGACTCCGAATTGCCCTCGCCTTGCCCATAAGGCGTCACGTCTCGGGATGCAAAGAGCTTCTCGCTCATCATTGGGGTCAAATTGCAGAAAAGGATGGTCCATCTGTAAGAGGAATATTGTTAGAAAGATGGGAACAGGAAATTTTTTAATCAAAAACAGCCGAGCAGCCAATTATGAAGATTCTGTGAATCTGATCTGGGCCTGTGGCACGGACGTGCGACGAGACGCATGGTCGTGCGTCGCCGATAACGAGCACCAGTGGCCCAAATATGTCGGAACTGCACGGCGTGCGACTAGCGGCACCACCGTGCAACACCGACCAACAAGCAGATATCGAGAAGAGCCAGAATGGCACGACCGTTCCATCCAAGGAACGACCGTGCGACAGCGTTTTTGCAGAACCCGACCCCTAATCTTTGAACAGTCAGATTTCTCTGAAAATTTAACAAATTTTTACACAAACAGGGGCCAGAAAATCCACCGGATGTTCACGATATGCACGATTCAAACAAGGGTTAGGGTTTCATTTGTATTTATGAAGAGAACCCTAAAAAGCCTTGAAGAATCGGATAAATCTAACCTAAGAAGCGGAAAAACAGAAAATCTACATTAATGAACGTACCGTGTTAAGTAGGGTGTGAAATCGTGCGAAAAACCGTGCGATTTGAAGAGATATCGCTCTGGAACGGCCGCAGATGGTTAGGGTTCGCGAATGAAGGGTTTGGAAGCAGATGGGGGTTTTTATAATGTGCAAAAGACCAAATTGCCCCTGCCTCTCGCACGGTCGTGCGACAGCTCGCACGGTCGTGCGTCACCTACATTTTGCAAACCATGCAGACTGTTGTCGGTGATGCACTGGGGGTGCGACTCACCGTGCCGGCCTGCTCGGAAACGCACGGTCGTGCGAATCGTGGCATGGTCGTGCAACAGCTGCAGATCAGAATTTTCCGCAGAAGCCATTTTCAGCAACTGTTTTGGCCGTTTTTTGCCGTTTTTTCAACACGCCAACTGTTTAAACAATATTTCAACATAGAACCTTCGCCCGGCACGTATGAAAATTAAACAAACTAACGGAAACTACCTAACTTACCTAAATTACGCTAAAACTACAAAAACAAAAAAGTGGACTATTTTACCCTTATAGCGCCAAAGACGCTCCTGCTACATTTTTCGTCGGCGAGTCAGTAGCGTAGACTCATGCTAAATTTTTGTCGGCGAGTCGATAGCAAGACTCCATGCTAAATTTTTTTCGGCGAGTCGATAGCAAGACTCATGTCCCCACACTTGTTACATGTGCGGGCCATTACCACGCCCCTTCGGATTCTGCTCGGTATTGCCCGGAAGACCACATGGGGGTCTCTCCGACATCTTTTTTGCCAACTGTCCCACTTGATTCTCGATGGTCTGAATGGAAGCCTTTTGACTCCGCATTTCTCCTTCGTTGACCAAGAACCGCTCCTCATGCTGCTGATATCGTTTCTCAGCCATTTGATTAGCACGGTTGGAGTTGTTTAGCAGTTGCGCCATCATTTCCTCTAGCTTTGCGTTACTTTGAGAGGCGTGTGGCTGGGAACTGCTTCCTTAGCCTTGATTATGATACTGTGGCTGGAAGGACTGACCTTGAGGTTGTTGTGGCGCGGGAGCATGTTGAGCATATCCGTGTGTGTTCTGGTTCCCAGAACCAGATTTCCACCCAAAGTTTGGGTGATTCTTCCACCCTGGATTGTACGTGTTGCTATAGGGGTTATTTTGGGGCCTGATTTGATTACCCATGTAGTTCACCTCCTCGTGTCCTGTAAACATAACACCCTGCTCACACGTACCTGGTACATGTGCAACCCCGCACTGATCACATGATGGTGATTGAATTCGTGAGACATTCTGAGACTGATCAATTCTTGTTGCCAAGGCTCCAATTTGTGCAGTAAGAGCCGTATATGTATCCACAGCATGAACTCCGGAAGTGGATGATGTCTTATTCCGCGCTCCACCGTGGCGAGAACTTGACTTCAACACAGCTTTCTCTATGATCGCGTAAGCTTCAGTTGGCGTCTTCGTTCCCAGATCGCCTCCTGCATACACGTCTAGACTCTCCTGCGAGTCATAATTGAGTCCCTGATAAAAGGTCAGCACTAGTTGCCTTTTGGACAACTCGTGATGTGGGACATCAATTAAAAGATCTCTAAACCTCTCCCAAGTTGCGTGTAGAGATTCTCCGTCGTCTTGCTTGAACGTTATGATACGGTTCCTTAATTTAGTCGTCTTTTCTGGAGGAAAATATTTCTGCACAAATAGTTCTGCCATCCCGGCCCAAGTGGTGATAGATCCTGCAGGAAGTGACAAAAGCCAAGCACTGGCTTTGCCTCGCAATGAAAACGGAAAGAGCCGCAAACGGATCGCGTCCTCAGAAACATCTCCTATCTTGAAAGTCGAGCACACCTCGAGAAACTTTGCGATGTGCCGACCTGGATCATCGTGATCCTTCCCATCAAACTGCACCGAGTTTTGTATCATATTTATGATGCTGGATTTTATCTCGAAACTCGGTGCTGCTACCGTCGGTCGGGTGATGCTCGGTAGCAAGCCTTCTCCGCCGGGTTGGTTTGTTTCATTCAAAGGTCTGTCGTCGTCTGCCATGGTTGCGTTTCCTGCTCTACCAGCTCCACAGGGTCAACAAGCAGCTCCTGTTCCCGCTTCCAATACAAGAGACTACTATGCATGTGGTGATCCCACCAACTTTGTAAACATGTGCCCTAATCGAGTAGTGAAGTAAGAGCCACAACAACAGTCGCAACAACAACAACAGCAGCAGCCGCAGCAGCAGCAACAGCCAGCACAGCAAGCAGCCCGCGGGTGAGTCTTTAACATCAACGCCCGTCAGGCTCAGGTAGACAACAATGTGGTTAATGGTACGTTTCTCGTAAATGGTATATATGCTTCGTGTTTATTTGATACTGGAGCCGATAACTGTTTTGTATCGTTCGAATTCGAAAGGCTCCTAAATCGTAAGCGCGTTAACCTCCCATTAACCTTCGACGTAGAAGTTGTCTCTGGAAGAACCGTCACCATCAGTTCCGTTCTACGTGACTGTATTCTTGATCTCAACGGTCACGTCTTCCCGATTAATCTGATTCCGATGCAACTCGGTAGCTTCAATGTCATAGTAGGTATGGATTTCCTTCGGGAGAACCATGCTGAAATTATTTGTTTCGATAAAATGATTCGTTTCTCCCTCGCGAATGGTGATCAATTGTGTGTTTATGGCGAAGTCGCTTCAAAGAGATTATAACTTATGTCGTGTGTCCAAGCCAGCAAGTATCTCCGCAAGGAATACCAAGCTTTCTTGGCACACATCGTAGTAGCGAAGAAGGAAAAGAAAAGAACCACAGGTGTGAAAGATGTTCCCGTTGTTCGTGATTTTCCTACTGTATTTCCTGATGATTTACCTGGTTTACCTCCCACTCGTGATATCGATTTTCGAATCGACCTCATTCCTAGAGAAAATCCTGTTGCTAAAGCGCCTTATCATCTCGCTCCTTCCAAAATGCGCGAACTCTCGAGTCAGCTCCAGGAACTACTTGATAAAGGCGTCATTCTCCCTAGCACCTCTCCTTGGGGCGCACCTGTCCTTTTAGTCAAAAAGAAGGACGGATCGTTCCGGATGTGCATCGACTACAGGGAATTGAATAAGCTTACCATCTAGAATCGATATCCCTTGCCTCGAATCGATGATTTGTTCGATCAACTACAAGGTGCTACATGTTTCTCGAAGATCGATCTATGCTCAGGCTATCACCAGTTACAAATCCAAGAGGAAGATATACCCAAAACCACCTTTCGAACCCGCTACGGTCATTACGAGTTTGTTGTTATGCCTTTTGGTTTGACAAATGCTACCACAGTTTTTATGGATCTAATGAATCGCGTGTGCAAACCCTTTCTTGACAGCTTCGTCATCGTGTTCATCGATGATATCCTGATCTATTCCAAGTCAAAAATCGAACACGCGTAACATCTCCGTTTGGTTCTTGAGTTACTCTAGGGAAACCGTCTCTATGCCAAATTCTCCAAGTGTAAATTCTGGCTTGAGGAGGTCCAATTCTTGGGTCACATTGTCAATAGTCAAGGTATTTATGTCGATCCTGCGAAGATTGAAGCAGTTAAGAGAGCTGAGTTACACCCAAGAAGCCATCCGAAGTCCGTTCTTTTCTCGGACTAGCGGGTTATTATCGCCGATTTATCGAATGATTCTCTAAAATCGTTGTACCGCTTACCTCTCTCACGCATAAGGACAAACCTTTTGTTTGGGGAACCAAGCAAGAGGAGGCCTTTCAAACGCTTAAACTCATGCTCTGCAACGCTCCCGTGCTCTCACTACCTGATGGGAACGACGACTTCGTAGTCTACTGCGATGCCTCTAACCTTGGTCTTGGTTGTGTCCTTATGCAACGGGACAAGGTTATCGCTTACGCATCCCGTCAGCTCAAGATCCACGAGAAGAACTATACCACTCACGACCTCGAGCTTGGTGCAGTTGGTTTTGCACTAAAGATTTGGCGACACTACCTGTATGGTACCAAGTGTACGGTCTTCACCGACCATAAGAGCCTACAGCACATCTTTAGCCAGAAGGAGCTGAATATGCGCCAACGCCGGTGGGTAGAACACCTCAACAATTACGACTGTGAGATTCGTTACCATCCAGGCAAAGCAAACGTCGTCGCTGACGCTCTCAGCCGACGAAGCTATTTGCATAGCGTTCGTAATACTCAAGCCCAGCACAATCTCGAAACTCTTATCCGTGACGCTTAACATGCTTGTTTTACTGAACGAACTCTAAAAAAGGAAAGGATTCTTAACGACGGTGCTCAACTCGAGAGTAAATCGAATGGTATCTTTCACTATCTGGACCGAATTTGGATTCCCAAGCGCACCAACCTACGACAAATTCTGCTAGACGAAGATCACAAATCTCGGTATTCCATTCATCCCGGGGCCGATAAGATGTACCAGGACATGCGCTACAAGTACTGGTGGCTGGGCATGAAGAAGGATATCGCTATCTATGTTTCGAAATGCCTGACTTGTTCGAAAGTCAAGGTTGAGCATCAAAGGCCCTCTTGCTTACTCGTACAGCCCGAGATCCCTATGTGGAAATGGGAGAGTGTAGCTATGGACTTCATAACGAAACTTCCGCGCACGCCATCAGGTCACGATAGCATCTGGGTTATCGTTGACCGTCTCACCAAATCCGCTCACTTCCTACCGATACGGGAAGACTATAAGGTAGAACGATTAGCACGAATCTACACCGACGAGGTTATTTGTCGACACGGGACACCTCGTGACATCATCTCTGATCGCGATGGTTGATTTACTTCGCGTCTTTGGGAAATATTTCAATCTTCCCTCGGTACTACTCTCAATCTTAGTACCGCTTTCCATCCCCAGACCGACGGTCAGACTGAACGCACGATTAGTACCCTCGAAGACATGCTTCGCTCGTGTGTTATAGATTTCAGTGGTAATTGGGACACGCATTTACCTTTAGTCGAATCCTCGTACAATAACAGTTAACACTCTAGCATCCAAATGGCACCATTTGAGGCATTATACGAAAGAAAATGTCGATCGCCTATTGTATGGCACGAGATCGGAGACGCGTAGATCACCGGTCCTGAGCTGTTGCAAGAGACGACTGACAAAATCCTCCAAATTCGATACAATCTGTTGAAAGCTCGGAGTCGTCAGAAAAGTTACGCCGATAGACGCCGCAAGCCCCTTGAATTTGTCGTTGGCGATCACGTACTCCTAAAGGTTGCACCTTGGAAGGGGGTGATCAGATTCGGCAAGAAAGGAAAGCTCGCGCCTCGATATGTTGGACCCTTTAAAATTCTGGAAAGGATTGGCAAAGTGGCCTACAGACTCGAACTACCGGAGGAACTGAGTAACGTCCACCCGACTTTCCACGTTTTGAACCTCAAAAAGTGTCTAGCCGACCAGGAATTACATGTCCATCTCGAGGATTTACAAGTGGACGAAACATTACACTTCGTGGAGAAGCCTGTCGAGATCATGGGCTGAGAAACCAAGGTACTCAGACGCTCACGCATTCCCATCGTGAAGGTTCACTGGGAAGGCAAACGCGGCGCCGAGTTCACCTGGGAACTCGAAAGTGACATGAAGGCGAAGTATCTGCAACTGTTTGTTATGCCTACTTCTTAAAATTTCGGGACAAAATTTCCGAAAGTAGGGGAGGCTGTAACAACCCGCATTTTGAAAGTCAAAGTACAAGTCAAAGTCAAAGGAAGAAAAGATTGCTAATTGCAATCTGTCACTCCTTGCTTAACTATGGAATTGTACTTCTTGACTTGTAACCAAATTCTATTTTAAATCGCCTTAGTTGTATTATATGGAGTACATGTTAATAAACCGCCATTTAATCGCATGTTAATCGCTAATCGACTTAACGTTAATTGCATCGCTATCACATCGCAACCCAAAGTATAGGTTATGGATATTGTTTTACGTGTGTGTGCTATTATGTGTTACTTGTGCATGTTATGTTTATATTGAGGTGTTTTATCGCAATCACAACCCTATCGCAACGCAATCTCATCTCAAACGCTAAACGCAAGTTAATTATGTTGATTGTATGTTAGATATAGTAGTTAGGTTATTTGTGTAACTAATGGGTAATACTATCGCATCGCTTACTCGAAACGCATCGCAACGCTCAACACGCAAAACTAAACGTCGAAACTTAACTCGCCAAGCCACTTCGACCGAATGACCATTCGATCGAATCGCCATTCGATCAGATTGTCATCCGATCCGTGGCCAACGCTCCACTTTCCACTTTTGGAAACCCTATAAATACCCCTGTCACATCTCAAACATTGATGTGACAGCCCTCTCGCTCGACCAGACGCTCCAACCCACTTTTATCTCGATTTCTCGCGATTCTTGTAAGTTTCTAGCTCAAATCTTGTACATCTATCATCTACACGCACTTCTTCATCATTTTCCCCTTTGAATCTCAACTTTTAACCGTGAAATCAGCATATTTGAGGTGTTCTATGGTGATGTCAGCATGGAGTTCTTATGAACTTCAAGTTTTGGCCTCATTCCACCAAGAACAACTCAGATCCAAGGGATTTCCACATGATTAAACACTATTTTTACCTAGATCTAAACATTTTCAAGGTTAAAAGGATTGAAAGATGGTTTTGTAACTTTCTTTCAACTCTTTTACACTCAATAGCTCAAAACCGATAGAATCAGAGCCCGTTCAGGCCTTCTACTCGTTTCTAGTGAAGTGTCGGACCAAGATCTGATTCCTATCAACGAGACCACCGATCTCATTTGAACATGAACATCCGTCATGAACAGTTAACTGACTCGGATTGGGGTGATTCCCGTTCGATCAGCTAACCTAGGTCTGATGGGGTTCCTATTGTTCAATACGTGGTCATACCGTCTCGATCAAACCGCAAAACTTTCAAAACATTCAAGTTCAAAACGATCAGATCGTTGGGACGGATTGCTGTCCGATCGGACTGCCATCCGATCGGATCACCATCCAATTGAACGACAATCTGATCGAATTGTACTTGGATTCCACACTTGACATTTTTCATAAATTTTCAAAGATCATTAGTTTCCAACGGATTACCGTCCGATCGGAAGACCATCCGAACGAATGACAATCCTGCTGTGAACTTATTCTCTAGGAAATGCCTCGCCTAACGGATCACCATCCGATCGAACTGATGTTCGATCGAACGACCTGAAAGGTAGAGATACTTCTCTATTTTCAGAATGCTACAATGAAAACTTCAAAGCCATCATACACAAACACATCCATCCCAAACGAGTGTCAATCCGACCGAATGGCCATCCGAACGGATGACCATCCGAACGGATTGACATCCGATCGAATGACCATCCGTTCGGATTGCCATCCGATCGGATGACCTTTCATCACTTGTTCCACTTTGCATCGTTTTACGTGCCGCTTATCGCTTACGCTATCGTTCTGATCAGGCTAATACTCTAGCGCTCCCTTCAATCCATTAACTACCATCGTTGTGAGTATACTCGACCCCTTTTTGCTTTAAGCACTTTTGTGTGTTACATACGTTACTTATACTAAATCACATATAACACACAACGCAAATACTTTTATACGCTAACCTCTACCGCATGTTATACGTGTTACTCGATGAATGCTTGTATGTTATGTTTACACAGTGATTGTTGCCTGATACCTTAGCAACGATAGTACTATAGTTTGGACTCAGCACCTGTCATGGACGGGGGTTGCTAAGGGTATTTCTTCACATGTCGCAGTGGTGATATGTGTTGCGCACTCTACAACTCGTAGTCACGTCTGTGCATATTTCATTGTCGATAACCTACTTGCTTCGCATTAAATATGTTACATGCTGGTTATGCGTAAACGCTCTCTAACTCTATTATTACTATTAAACTTGTATGCTCACCTTTACACTATGTGTATTGACCGCTATTTTAACGTATGTGACAGGTGTTTGATATTCTAGGATGCTTGCTTCTGTGGAATCGAGTAGGACGAGTCTAGAAACAAACGAACAATTAAATTCTGAGTTGTCGGAACATTTATTTGTCCTTGAGATATTTGGTCTGTAATAATTGTTTTACTTTGGTATGTTATGGTATGGGACATAATATTAAATATCTGGTAATTAGTTGTTATGGATTTCTCCTGGACAATCTGTTTCGCTCAGTGCCACGCCCCGATGTTTCCGCCATCGGTTGGGGTGTGACACTAACGCTCACGATGACCTTGAGTGAGGACCTATTCTACCCTCCTCGATAGCCGTGATGTGTCATAACACAATACATACTCGAAACGCAGACTTTGAAATATGGATATTTATATACGACCCTTTGTGACTAATTATAATAAATATATATATATATATATATGTATATATGGTTATGTGTGAACAAACTATCGCACGCTTAACGAACGAAACATCGAAACCCAACTCGCCGGAGCCCTTCGATCGAATCTGGATGACCATCCGATTGGATGGCCATCCGATCGGATTACCCTCTGATCCGTCACACTACACTGCCTTCTCCTCTTTTGCCTATAAATACCCCTTCTGTCACTTCAAGCACACTTGATGTGACAGCCCCTCCTCTTACCAGCGCACTTCGGACCTTTTACCCTCAATTCCTCGCGATTCTCGTAAGTTCTCGCTCTAAATCTTGTACTTTTATCATCTACATACACTCCTACATTGTTTCCACCATTAAAATCCTCTGATTTGGACCGTTCTAAGGTGATGTCATCATTGAGTTCTTAGGAACAATGAAGTGTGACCTCCTCTCATCAAGAACAGTTCAGATCTAATGGATTCTACAGTGTATAAACACTGGTTTCACCTAAATCTAAGCCGAATCTAAGTATTTCAAGCTTTTCTTCAATATTTTTAACTTGTTATTCAAAACCGATAGAATCTGAGCTCGTCCAGGCCTTCTACTCATTCTCTAGTGAAGTGCCGATTTGAGAACTGATTTCTATCGAAGAGATGACCGACTTAACGGGTTAAACATGAAATGCCGTCAAAAACAGTTAATGGGTCGAACGGGATGATTCCCATCTGATCAGATGACTTGGACTTGATGGGGTTTCCATTGTTCAAAACGTTGTCGTACCGACTCGGTTCAAACACAAAACTTTCTAAACTTAGCAAAATTCTAGAAGTTTCAAACGATCAGGTCGTCAAACGGATTGCCATCCGATCGGATTACCATTCAATCGAATGACAATCCGATCGGACGACATTTGGTCTTCAACACTTAAACTTTTCAAATATTCCATACATATTAATATCCAGCGAATGGTCATCCGATCGGACGACCATCCGATCGAATGACCATCCTGCTATGAACTTCTTCTTGTAAGTTATCTCACTGGACGAATCGCCATCCGATTGAACGACCATCCGTCCGGATGACCGTTCGATCGAACGACTTGAAAGGTAGATATACTTCTCTGTTTTCAAAATACTACAACGAAAACTTCAAAGTCACATCATACACAAACACAACCATCCCAAACAAAGGACAACCCTACCGAATGGCCATCGGACCGGATGAACATCCGTACAGATTGTCATCCGATCGAATGACCATCCGTACGGATTGTCATCTGATCGAATGACCATTCGTCACTCAGTTCACTCGACACCGTTTTACGCACCGTTCAACGCTTACGCTATCATTTTGTAATCAGACTAATCTCATACACGATCCCTTCAATCCAATCAAGTTGTGTTTACTTGTTAAACACCGACTGTGAGTATACTCGAACCCTTTTTATCGCGTTTTGGGTGTAACATACGTCTTATCAAATCAAACTAATCAAATGCTTAAACTATTTATCACTTGCGAATAACTGATATGCATATTTACACGTGATGCTAGTTACATATGTGCTAGGACTTTTACTCGCGAGGTCCCGCCTTAACTAGTATAGTACTATAGCACCCGACGGGGCCTAGTTAGGATGAATAGCAATCACAATCGCAGCTCGAGTGACTTAGCTGGTAGTATCTGTATGGTATATATGTTGTTGTATCTCGTTTATGTATGTGGTAATTCGCAGCACTTTTTATTTACTACGCTATACTATCAAAACTTGTATACTCTCCAATACTTTTGTATTGACGTTATTTTAACGTATGTTGCAGGTTATTTCGCAGTCTACATCAAATCAAGCTAGGAAGTCTAGAAACTCACCTAAAATCTAGGTTGTCGGATTTGTATTGTTTGAGAGAACATGAAATCTGTGACAGCTTATGTGAATGTATTTGTTTATTTGTATGGGATAATGAACGCGTTAAATATTGTCGCAATTTAGTTGTTATGGATTCTCTTGAGCAATCTGATTCGCCTAGGGCCGCGCCCCTATGATTCCGCCATCGGTTGGGGTGTGATAAAAAAACTTCATAACAACCGATAAACCAAAACAAACTGACAAATATTAATAACAAATGATCGGTTTCAAACCTCTAATAACCGATTTATTCGGTTCAGTTTCGGTTTCTTCGCTAACTTATGAGCTACCGGTAGAACACCCTACGTAAAAAATAAATAAACTCGTGAGAAATTTTTATGCAAATAAGAAAAAAAATCTATGTTTTATTAAGATTATATAAGCGTTGTACCTCACGATCTTTTTTATGCTAGCCAGCAGTAGTTTGAGCGTCTCACTACAAGACACCTTTCATCCTATAAAGATCTTCCCCTTTTTCCTCAACCAGCCGTACAAGCCAATCATCAAGCTGGATGGATCATGTGCATTTAAGGTTAAAAACTTTATAACAACCGATAAACCAAAACAAATTGACAAATATTAATGACAGTGAAATAATTTTATAAAAAGGAGAAAGAAATGAATTTATACCTCATCAAGGTCCAAAGTTCCTTCAAAAACAATGCTCACACTGGATACAGCAGATTCATGCTTGTGATCATGATGATGCCCTTGGTGACATTCTATTTGAAAAATATATATATTTATATGATTAAATACTAAAATAAACCTGAAAAACTATACGGAAAAAGAAAAGTGATAAATACCATGCCCATGCTCGTGAGTGTGATTCTCACAATGAGAACCCTCTGATGGAACTTCAGAATCAATTCTTCGAAGGTCCAATTCAATTATCCATAGATTTCCCATGTAAGATAACCAAATTTGAGGCAACTTAGCTACAATCACATTGGAAAAAGTAAGTTGTTTAATTCAGGCAAGTTAAACTTACCTGTTGTAAAAACAGCAGGTACCATTTTGCAAGTTCCAAGTTGTGATTTCAACTTCTAAGTACCGGTCTCATCTTCCATGTTTCAATTTTTCCGTGTGAATTATGATTTCAAGTGGCCGTTGAAGAATCATTGGCCATTGTATAACCCAAATCATGTGACTGAGAGACGACAAATATAAATCCACAAATCTGAAACAAAAAATAAATTAGAAACAAAAAATAATGAATCACACCTGTACACACTCCTTTATTGCCTCCAGCATGTTAGCAGTCTCTAGTTCCTAAAACCAAGAATTCGACGAATAATGAAAGATTTATTTCATTATTTTGGAATAAAACATCACTTGAGTTCTAAAAGTATAAGATAATGTTGAAAATAACCTTGTGTAAAGCATCTACTAAAGCTGGTATGATATAATCAGACAACTGTTTCACATATGACTCATTTCGGCCCTGAGATTGACCCTTCTCAACAGCTAATTTTGCTGAACGGAGAATCTCTGGCATAGCTACAAATCAAAGAGAAAGTTAATGCTCAAAACAGATACTGAGATCGTAAGAACAAACCAAGAAAAGATTTTAGTTATGAATCATCATAGAAAAGATTGTGAACAATGAATCATCATGGAATCGAGAAAAGCTTTTAATAAGAATATCTTGAACCCGAGCGAATGTGGTACCCACCAGTACTGGTTGTGAAGCACGAAAGCATCGGTTACAGTTTTATTTCCATCATCTTTTCGATTCCAATGATAGAATGCGTGTATTATCTTCATTATCTCAAGTGTAAAATACACGTAGCTTGCCTCCCGGAATGCATAATAATCAAGGTTGAGGATCATTAAATCTACAGAAACCATATAAATCTATGACGTGTGCGTATATATACATAATTTTGCAATGAATTTACACACGATTTGGTTTTAAATTTATAAAAGTGATTATTACTTTTACATCAAAACACACACGAAAGAGGCAAGTGTACCCCGTCATATATGTAGTAAAGTATCGGTAAGAACCAAGTATCGATCCAAGGAAATGGGCAGAGAAATAATACTAGACCTTTGTCACTAAACTACCGGTAAAAAACATAAGTTTTGTGATTTTAATTAAACTAAAGTAAGCATAAACAAATACATATAAAAACATAGTAGAAAATAGATAAATAGCCTTGCTTAATACACAACCAAAGCATGTCAACTAAGTCGGTTTTGGCACTAGAAGCATTCGATCAATTCTCCAATTTAAGACAGTTAGTGTCCCTTTCGGGAATCCTAACATGACA
Source organism: Helianthus tuberosus (assembly GCA_030545235.1). Lineage (NCBI taxonomy): Eukaryota > Viridiplantae > Streptophyta > Magnoliopsida > Asterales > Asteraceae > Helianthus > Helianthus tuberosus. The sequence continues at coordinate 57,536,090 of CM060415.1, read as the reverse complement.
ATCATTCGGAAAGCTAAAACGATAAACACACTTTAACCACCTAAAATTGTTCTTTAACGTGCAATTGATAAATGTCTATGAAAATCTCTTAAAAATAAGTTAGTCATCCGTTAGGAGTTTTCTAACCGCACTTAAACAAGGAAAGCAACACCGATAAACACAATGCAACCACCGAGACAAGCATAAACTAGATTAAATCACAACCGAGTTCATTTTACAAATCTTGCACATAAATTCACCAAGATAGCAATTTTGGCCTAAACTACTAACTAAGCTAACAAATCATGGCAAGAATTTATAACGACACCATTTAACCCGTTAAGGTGCTTACGTGACGGCAAGCTTTCTTGATTAACAATAATTACATTTTATTAAATCACTAACCATTTCTAGTATCATGATGCACACATTTAAACCAAGCTAAACTAGTTAACCAAGTTCAAAGTTTACTAATACAAGATTAATTAAGCTTCATTTTTCAACTATCTTAACTAACCAAATACCAATCATCCAACACAATTACTTATAATCAAGAAATCAATATCAATAACAAGGTTGCAAACTAATCATCAAAGATTAACATAGAAAATACTTCCAAATGTCATTACAAACAAAGATTAACATACTAATGGTTATAATCAAGCAAGGGATTGTTGTGTTTTTGCCCAAAGGCTACAATAATACATAAACATTAATCTAAATGCTTGAAAGATTAACAAAATCATGGAAAGATTAGAAAACCAAACCATAAACAAGCATAAGATTAAGAATCTGGAAGATAACGAAGCTAATCGGCACAATGTGGCATGAATCCGGGTGAAAGCAGAAGCCTCCGGAGCCTGAAAATCGCCAAATCCGCTTCCAAAATGTCCAAAGTTACGAGCAGAATGTTTCTGCAGGTTTTTATATTTTTTCGATGTCGCACGGTCGTGCGTCCTGTTGCACGACCGTTCACTTTAAGCAATTATTGTAGGTATGATGCACCATACTGCATGACGTCACAGATCTTGACTGGTCTTCGGTCTCGCACGACCGTTCTTCAGATGGCACGGTCGTTCGTTTCCGGGTTCTTGTTGCACGCCTAGTCGCACTGGTCGTTCAGTTCCGAGGTTTGGCTGGATCATCGGATCCGCACGGGGTGCAAGATATGGAACGCCCGTGCATCACCGGGATTGCCTTGATTACCTTGCACGCCGAGTTGCACGTTCGTTCAACGCCGGACTGTCTTTCATTTGTCGGAGATGCACGGTCGTGCATTAGGTCGCACGACCGTTCCACACGCCCAGGTCAGTTTTCCAACAGACTGTTCGCAGCTTCGTCGTTTTGTCCGGAAAGTCCTCGTTTTCGCTATCATCTTGTCTGGTATGCTGTTTTAGGCCTGTAAACAAAAGTGTAGATAATTAAGTATCCGAATGACGGTTTTACGGCCGAAAACGCATAAAATAGGGGTAAAACGGGGGACTAAAATATGTGTAAATTAGCGAATATCAATCTACAATGGAGGAAAATGAATTGGTTCGTGTATCTAAACTTGCTCTATAAGATGAACATGTATCCACCAATTTATCTATAAATTGTGACAAATTTCCACCAAACAGACAAAGTTTTAGTAATTCCTCGTATTCGATTAATCTGATAAAAACTAAATATGTGCAAATAGTACCTTTAATCATGCTCTTTGATTTATTAATATCTCCAAGTTGTGATAATTCTAGCAGAGCTCCACCCCATTTTGTCAAATTTTGTCACAAATTATCATATATTATGTATTAACAACTTATGTTACACTGCCTTATCGCGATTCAAGCGTATCGAAAAACGCATCTAATCTCTACTTAAACCTTACCTTTATGGTTTTGCTTAGTATTTCTTTCAAAAATTTAACAACTCAAAGAGCAATCAACCAGTAATCATATGCCATATTAACAACAATTTGACTAAATTATATCCAAATATTTGGTAATTTTATCTTCAAAATTGACAGAAATAACAGTCAATTTGACTTAGAGGATTAAAAACAATCTCAAATATGAAACAAATAGAATCATGTTACTAATGTTACTAATGAAGAGTGTATTATAATCATCAAACTAATAACAAATTAAATAGAAATGATTTATAAAGCAAATTGAGAGTTGAGAAGCTTACATCGGCATCGTAAGCAAATTAAATAGAAACGATTTATAAAACGTCGTCATTCGCTGCATCTGATGTTTTTACTTCATGATCTGTTCTAGAAGTATCGTCCATATCACCGATTGCAGAACCAAAACCCTAATTGATCAGATTCTAGAGAGAGAGTAGAGAGAGAGGAATGGGTTTTTTGAAATTATGATCGCAGGAAGAAGCAGCTGAATTTATTTGAGAGAGAGAGAGAGGGTTTGAAATTTTGGTTTGAATTTTTAAAATGAAACCAGAACTATATTTGAGATAGAGAGACATATTTGAATTTTGAAAATGGAGACAAAACTATATTTGAAGATTTTGTATTTTAAATGTATTTTAAATTAAGTATTTATGATGCAATAATGACATCAGATAGGCATTGTTGGACAGTCTATCTGATTGTCACGTCAATATTGTGATGTCAGCTCTATTTCACCTTTTATAGAAAGTGTAGATTATAATATGTTATCAAATTAACTTTCACAAACCATCCATATTTATAAGACTGCATGGAGTGGGCGTGGGCTGGGAACTCCCGCCTGGAGCACTGACCCGAGGTGGGCTTGGGTTTGACGTGGGGGAAGTCACCTGCGTGGGGTGGAGAAAATTGACGATGTGGCAATGTTTTATTGGCCCATTCGTTTGACCATTGCAAATTTAAAAAAAATAGCCTTAGATAAAAATAAATAAATAAATAAATTTATATTATGTATACACATACACTCAGGGGCGGCCCTGAGGGTGTGCGAGGAGGTCCACGTCCACCGGCCAGGGCCTGTGATTCCGAAGGGCACAGGCCCACCATCCGCCAATTAAGTTTTCTCTAAAACGAAGTAGTTGACAAAAGTTGTTTATAGCTTGGACCCTGTTGTTCGTCTCCAGAGAGTATTAAAGAAAAAAAAGTAGAAAAGTTGGAATTTTTCTGGTCGGCAAGTGGCGGTCCAACGGCGACGCTATGGACTCCGACGGAAAATGCAGACATGCAGTGTATGGTTGAGAAGAAACGAAGAAGAAAGAGCATTAGGATGAGTGATTGATATAATTTATATAAAAATACATATGGGCCTTTGCATAAAGATATAATTAAATAGGCCCTATTAGAGAAAACCTAAGTAATTTGTACCTTTGTTTCCTATTTTCGAAAGACTAGACTGAAGTCGGCGACTAGAAACACAGAAAAGACAAACACACCTCTACTTTATCTCAACTTTTGATAACTAGTGAAATTCCCCGCGCTGCGCGGCGGGGAATTCGAACGTTATCGATTCGTTTCGTTTTGTAACGGGATGAGCACGGTACCCATTCGGTACCGTACCGGTACTGGAAAACGGGGAAAAGTGGTACCGGTAGCGAATACACCGGTTCGGTACCGGTACCGAAACGGTATCGGTACATACCGGTGTTTTACTCGTAAATACAAGTACCATACCGGTTGGCTATAAAAATTAATTCCTTGCGCTACGCGGCAGGGAATTCGAACGTTATCGATTCGTTTTGTTATGTAACGGGATGAGCACGGTACCTGTTCGGTATCGAAAGTATCGGTATCGAAAAAGGGGGAAAAGTGGTACCGGTACCGAATACACCGGTTCCGTACCGGTACTGATACGGTATAGGTACTTACCGTTGTTTTACCTGTAAATAACGGTACTGTACCGGTACCGAAAAACGGAGAAAACGGGAACCGGTACCGGTACCGAATATATCCGGTATGGTTCGGTACCGGTTCGGTACCAGATACCAAATGTTCATCCCTAATCTGCGCTACACTGTAGGATGAAGAATGTATGTTAAAATGGTTTTTGTTTTAAAAGATTTGGCAGTAGGTAATAAAAAATTTTCTTTCCCATGTAGGCCTTCGAACCCGAGACACTCACTAAATTTGAATGTTCATACAATCAACTGAATTGCGAAAGTTTTTCTTAATAGTTTCGCGCAATAATAACTATAATATATACATAAAGCGGAAAAGGACAAAAACATAAATTTAAAGGGGTAAAAATCATAATTTTTAACCGAGGGCAAAATTGTAATTTTTTTATGGGCAAAAGCATAATTTTATTTTGAACTAAGGGTAAAAACATAACTTTGAACTGATAGCAAAATTGTAATTTTAAACCGGTGATAAAATTGTAAATTGGTTAGGCCAATGGGAGAGTTCCAGGCAGCTGCCTGACACTACTCCTCCATCTTATGTCTGTAGTTATACACTAGGGGCAAAATCGTAATTTGTCTGGGAAAGCAAACAAAAAGGATCACAAAAATGTAAATTTCAATGAAGGGCAAAATCGTAATTTACCTGGGAGGAAGAAAACAAAACTAATGGCGATACTGTAAATTTAAACGGGGCAAAATCGTAATTTTGAACCGAGGGCAACATTGTAATTTTTCACCGGGGCAAAAGCATAATTTTATTTTGAAGTAGAGGTAAAAACGTAATTGTAAACTGATAGTAAAATTGTAATTTTAAATCGGGACAAAATCGTAAATTGGTTTGTCCCAAAAAGGCAAAAAAGTCAAAAAGCAAAAATAATAATAATAATAATAATGCACTGTTCATGCAATTTGATAAATGTAATAGAGTTAATTTATTTTCCTGTACACTCCTATCAATCTTCCATTAACTCAATATGAATAAGAAGTATTAGCCAATGAGATAGTGGTGAGGTGGTTGGGGAAAGATTTTGTGTTCCTTGGATGCCGTAGAAAATAATAGAGAGAGTGAGAGTCAAACCTGAGTCACAAGGAACACCAAGTCTTTCCTCTCGCCCTTCACCTGGATGCTGCAGAATGCCGCAGAAAATAATGGGGAGAGTGGGAGTCGAACCTAGGTCACAAGGAACACAAAATATTTCCCCAACCACTCCTCCACTACCTCATTGGCTGATACTTACTTCTTATTCATATTGAGTTAATGGAAGATTAACAGGAGTGTACAAGAAAATAAATTATCAAAAGTTGAGACAAAGCCAATGAGGTAGTAGTGGAGTGATTGGGGAGGTAGTGGTGGAGTGATTGGGTAAAGACTTGGTGTTTCTTGTGACCTAGGTTCGACTCTCACCCTCTCCATTATTTTCTGCGGCATCCAGATGAAGGGCGAATATGGGTGGCGTCGGTTCGTCTTGGATGGGAGGCGAGGTTTTACCGATTGTTCCACTGTCGTGCCTTCGGACAGGTGGAGGTCGGGTTTCCGCGCATCTCAGAGAGCCAAGGCGCTGATGGCGGTCGAGTAGTCGACCTTGGTCACAGCGCCTGGTGTTACGTTGGTTGGCATGTCGTTCCTTTTCATTTTTTCATTAAAAAAAAGAAGTATCAATTTTACTTTGTTTTTTTATTTTGTTTTAGCACTGACTTTTCTTAACATTACGTTTTGTTTTGTTTATCCCCCACTTGTGGTGGAGTGGTGGAAAGAACTTTGGGTTTCCTTGGAGACCCGGGTTCGATCCCCACCTGCTGCATTTGGGGGACGTCCCAATGATAGATCGTTTCCTTCCGAGGTATGGAGCGGTCTTGAGGGCAACCCGGTTTTACCCAACTGTTAACCCAGCAACATGTGTGGGGGCAGCATTGTTTCCGGGCGGAAGTCAGCTCACGCGCCGGCCGGGGCCCGATCGAACATCGCGTCCGGAGATGCGGGGTTGACGGGGAATGTCTTAGACATGTCCCCGGAGACCAATCGGTCTTGTACAGAAAGTCTCCTTCAAAAAAAAAAACGTTTTGTTTTGTTTTGGGTTTATTTTGAATGTTTTGAATTCTGATCCTTTTAACTTTTATTAATGTTTAATTTAGTATATATTGTTTTGTATAATTATTTTTGTAGTTGTTATGTCATATAGTCAAATCAAGTAATACTAAAACAAGTAGAGAGAAAGTTGAATTATTGGCCACCCGGGGTGGTCACGTTATGGACAACCATAACGCGTTGAATGGCCACGGAACACCGCCGCCGGTGCTTCCATCACTCGTTGTATTTGTAACGCGTTAAACCCATCACGCGTTGAACTTTGAGTTTTGATAGGGTATGACTTGTACATTGTGCATTAATACTTGTAAATTGGAATCCCCATCACTAGTGATACCACCCCCACTACATTTCTATCACTATCATTAGAATATTGGGTGCTGACATGGCATGATTTGATTGGGTGCTCCCATCACTAGAACCCATCACTAGTGAACCACCCCTAGTCCCCTTAGAAGAAGAAATTATTGGTGACTCGACTTTATTAAACCAATTAATGATTATTCGATTAATATTCAAGGGAGGTAAGGAGACGATACAAGTGTCGATTATTTGCGTTTTATTTGACGTTAATTGTTGAATAGTTATTTAGTAAGGTGTTGTTTAACGTTAAGTGTTGATTATTTAGGTGTTATTTGGCATTGTTTATCGATTATTTAGGTGTTAACTTAATTTGTTAGAAACTTTGTCGATTATTTAGGCGTTCACGTCTCCTAAACTTTTTCGATTAGTTAGGCGTTAATGGCGTTAAGTTTACATTATATATTTCGTTAAGGTTTAAGGGCACATTTTTTCGAGCTCAAACAGGGTACATGAATTCTCAGGGCCGGCCCTACATACACTACACACACAAACAACCCACAACCCAAAAAATAAACATCCTCTCTATATTTTCACGATGCAATCTTTAAGTTCGCCGGATTCATACGATCAATTTGTTTTGTCGTCCTCGTCCGACGATGGTACGGAAGTTATATTTCCAACCATTCACAAAGTGGTACAAGCTATTGTTGAGGACGAAGATGAAGGGAGTTCCCAACCATAAACCAGAAAATATATATCTAGCGAACGACGTGCCGCACGATGACGATGATGGTGAAGATGAAAATTAAAAATATGTGTAGTAGTTTTTTATGTATTTTTTTCTTTGTTTGATGTAGTTTTTTTAAAATTTAATTTGATGTACTTTTTTAGTTTAATTGTGATTGTCTTTTTTTAATTAATAAAAATGTTTTTAATATAAATTAATTTTATTTATTTATTAAAAAGAAAACAAAAACAAAAATAGTTTTACGTGTCAACTCATGTCCCAAACTTAACTTACGTCCCTCTACTCTCTCTTTTTTAGGCTTGAGTAGTGGAGCTCACACTGTCTACGTGACTGTCATATGTGCTTCCTACAGTCTAAATGCTTGAATAAAGTGTATGGATGTGCATTTCTTGAATCGTGATTATATAATCATTTTTGAAAATGTGAAGTAAAACTATATTAATATGATAATGTATTGCAATATTAGTATACCCTGTAATATTTAATACAAATTTTGCTTGATACTATTATATTGTAGATGCAACACTATTACACCATGCGTAGTGATAAGGGTGAATAATGCCCCCACCCTTAGGCGTTTTCCGTCATGTGGCAGTACAGTCAGCAAGGGGCATTATTGGGCGTTTTTCTAAAATGGGTGTAGTAAGGATGTGGGTATTATGTTAAAAGGGTGTAAAGAATTAAAAAAAAATAAAAAGCCCAACAAAAAAAAAGCTATTCACCAAGAAAAAGGAAGATTAAATGTGATTGGTCATTCAAATTTGGACATAGCGTTATTTAAAAAACGCCTAGGGAGAATTTTTTTATCAATAACGCCCAATAATGCCCAGGGGGTGGGGAGGGGCGTGATTGAGGGCAAATTTTGAAAAAATTACGCCCACTACGCATGGTGTTAAAAAAGAGCTCATTTTTCTACAAAACTTTCTGAAACATTTAAACGAATAGAAATTATGACACATTTCCGACAAATTTCATAGTTGGATAAGTTTCCATGCTACTTTGGTTTGTGTTTGAAACAATGTAACAACTTAAGTTTCAAACGAATAAGGCTGGAGGGTGTGGGGGTGACACCCTCGCCACGTCACACTCTATAGCGCCCCCCGGCGCTATACACCCACACCCATCATTTTAAGAAGGGGCGCCATTGATTGGGCTCCATCATGGTAACGAGCTCGAAGGGCTTTATCAGGTGGGGCCCATGTAAATTCACCCAATGAAATCTTTTTATTTTTTTTAAATTTTTATTAATAGGGGGCTTCATCCACACCATACAAGTTAAAGAGGGGTGTGATAAAACCCCAAGGGTGACATGACGCTGACGTGAAGCTGAGGTGAACTGATAAAGCCCCTTAGGGGCTCCAACCACACCCTATTGCATGATAAAATATAACTTATCATGTATGTTCATGAACATATAATTAGTTGGCAGGCTAGTATTGCATCATGACTCATGAGATCCACCACTGAAAATAAAGTTATCTTGTCAAAAATGTTTTTGGGAATAAACGTACAAAGCGATGAATATTGTTCTTAAACACAAAATTGCAGATAAATAAAATAATGTTAAATGTGATTTTCGTCCTTATGGTTTGGGTCATATTGGTAGTTTAGTCCAAATGTTTTATTTTGCGGCTGTGGGTCCAAAAAAGTTTCACTTTTGTCATTTTAGTCCACTGGGTTAACTCCATCAATTGCCCTTCTAGTTAACAGGATAAAATGACCGAATTGTTCTTCTCGTTAACAGAAAAAAATGAATAAAGTTAACTTAGTGGACTAAAATTGCAACAGTAAAACATTTTCAGAACCACAGATATAAAATGAAACCTTTTTATTAAACTGTTAAAATAGTCAAACTACAGGGAGTTAAATAATATTTAACTCAATAAAATATATAGTAAAAGTTCTTAAAGTAGAGCACACCCTGACAACATTCATAGAATTATTTTAGGGTAAAATACACTTTTCTGTCTTTATATCTATACTGAATTGCAATAGATAGCCTTTAGCTTCAATAATTACAGTCACAATCATTTATTTGGAAAATACATTACACCTTTCGTCCTTTACCACTAACTATCCATTGCAATTCAATACAAACATAAAGGACGAAAAGTGTAATTTACCCATTATTTTAAGGAAATGTATGCAATAACTTATTGCTACAACGGCTTGAACTTAAATTAAATGTTATTATTCTTTAGTCTAAAAACATTAACGTAAGACTAGTGGGTATGGGGGTCGTCCCCCGGCCCGTCCTCCCGCCGCCGCCCCAACAGATCCACCCCCCAGCCCCGTCGTCGCCCCAGCCCCGTCAAAATCGTCCGCCCACAGCCGATGTTCACGGGCCTCTTTCCTCTCTCCTCACACACACTAAGCTATACATACATACATACATATATATATATATATAGAGGGTTCATCCCCCACCCCCTAGGTTCATCCCCTTCAAACCCTTCCTACGTGGCGGTGACGTGACGGCCCATCCACTTGGGGATGAGGCTCTCCATACCCACTAGTCTAATGATAGCTTTTGAAATCTTGATATATTTTAGTAACTTTGTTAGGCATTTTGACATCTTTGTTGTATTATGTACGTAGTGTGAGGTTCATTGAGGAACACTAAAAAAATGGGGAACAGTGGGGAATCGATTTAAACGAACTTCGATTGGATTCATTCCAGCGGTGTTGGAACCGGCTCGTCGAACCCTGACTAGGATCTCTTAACCCTAAATCATAACCCCTAAACCCTAAATATATTAGGGTTTGGCCTTTAGGGTTTAGCTTTAGGGTTTAGGGTTTAGATTTAGGGTTTAGCTTTAGGGTTTAGCCTTTAGGGTTTAGGGTTTAGCTTTAGGTTTAGCCTTTAGGATTTAGCTTTTAGGGTTTATAGTTTAGATTTTACGGTTTAGCTTAGGTTTTAGCCTTATTTTTTAGCTTTAGGGTTTAGAGTTTAGGAGTTAGGATTTAGGGTTATGAGATCCTAGTTAGGGTTCGACGAGCCGGTTCCAAAGTCGCTGGAATGAGTCCAAACGGAGTTCATTTGAGTCGGTTCCCCGCTGTTCCCCACTTGTTTAGTGTTCCCCAATAAACTTTCCCCTATGTACGTATACTTAAAAGATCAAAAATAAAAATATAATTGCTAGCTGTTTTTACAGATATATATATAGGGTAGGGCTATATAGAAAACCCTATCTATATAAAAAACCCTAGAAAACCCAACCTCCCGACATTTTTTTTTTTTTGAAAAAAATAACACATGTAATATACATGTTTTTAAGAGTTTTGGGCCAAAAAAATCAAAAAAGCGCCAAAGGGATAAATTAAAAAAAAAAAATTCAGCAATTTCTGTCTTTTGTGCCTAACACATGTTAGGCAACCGGACATTGCTGAAATTTGTTTATTTTTTTTTTTAAATCCCTTCGGCGCTTTTTTGTTTTTTTTTGCCCAAAACACTCTAAAACATGTATATTACATGTGTTATTTTTTTCAAAAAAAAAATGTCGGGAGGTTGGGTAAAAATGGGCGGAGATTTAGGTTTCCAGAGTTTTCTAAGAAAATGAGGGTTTTCTGTCTAGCATTGCCCTATATATATATATATATATAGAGAGAGAGAGAGAGAGAGAGAGAGAGAGTTAAGTCGAAACTACCTATATATCATAAGCCGTTAACTCGGAAAGGTCAAAAGTTGGCAAAATATGGTTCATGCGGGTTCAACAATAAATGGTAAAATACGTCCTTAATGGTAAATCACTTATACATATAATTTTAACTATTACATAGGCAAGAAGGAAACAGGAAAAGGAATAGAGGAGATATTCGAAGACATCAGGATTCAAGCTTTTGAATGGGTCGCAAATGGGGAAAAAATGTTGTATGTGATTGTAACAAATGGTGTAATAACCCGTGGTGACGTGGGTAACTCAAGCTTAATAAACTGCCTAGATTACAATACAGCTTAGAGGGTTGAAAGGTAAAAGTGTTCGAAATTGACCAACTGTCGTGAACAGCAAAAATCATGAGACAGTGCCTGGTCACATCACACTTTACGTGTGAACTCCCCCACTCAGCTGCAAAAGGAGCATGTGGGAAGACACATCCTTTTACCCTCAGGTCCGAATCCTTTAACCTACCAAAAAGGGTAAGCCCTCCAATGCAACCATGGATCACTAGTCAATGGTTTCTTCTTATAGCTGGTCCCCTCTCTATAAATGACAACGCATTGTCATTCAGCTGACCATCCCAAAAACCTCATTTCTTCTCTCTAGAACTTGTTTTTTGCATGTTCTATTCTTCACTCACTTTAACACTATCACTTTGTAAACAAACATTCTAGGTTGAATTTTCTTCAATCCAGAATTCAAAGCAAGCAAGCAATAACAAAGTGATCCAACTCTACGTATTGCATACGTGGGGAAACCCCACGACCCGCGTTAGGCAAAATCCAAAACCCTTGAACCCTTTTGTCTAACCAGTCTAGTCACTATCCTTGGTCTTATATTTGTTGTAGCAACAAGTTGGCGCCCATCATGAGGCTACGCCGCTAAGTTTATCATAAAAGACCAGAGTGTAGCTCCAACACCATCAAGTTCATCATGTTTGAAAGCAAGTCTCCTGGTGAGGTGAATCAAGTACCTTGTACTTCAACACCTAATGCTGGCCAAACACCACCAGCTACATCTACACCATTTTCTACTCCGGGAAGCTCTACAACGAGGACCATGTTCCCGTTGTTCTCCTCTTTTCAGACACCAACCCCTTCTCGCTCAGGGGTTCTTCTCCTCAAATCGGTGCTACAAGTACACTAGAACGCATCGATTTGACACCCGAAGGAGTAGTAAACAACTTCCTACATTTGAGATCTCTTCTCAACCAGTATGTGAGCCGAAAAAGAGAAAAAGGAATAAGAATAAGGCTGGACTATGATGAGCTTGAACCTTTGTTGTCACCGGGGCAACCCCTATCTCCTTTTAGTCGCTCACAACCCGCTACATCTCTATCTGAAGCTGGTCCTAGTTACCTTCCACCTAACCCAAGCCCTTATTGTCACACCCCAACCGATGGCGGAAACATCGGGGCGTGGCACTGAGCGAAATAGATTGTTCAAAAGTTTCCATAACAGCTATAATTACCAGTTATTTAAAGCATCACGTCCCATACCATGACATAAAAAGTAATATAATTATTACAAACAAAATCCAGTCAAATTGTTCTGTTTCGACAACTCATATTTCAAATACAGACAATTCGTTTATTTGTTTCTAGACCTTTCCTAGCCTCGATTTCACAGCATGCCAAACATATAAACATCTTAAACACCTGCCACATACGTTAAAGTAAAAGTCAATACACATAGTGTAAAGGTGTGCATACAAGTTTGATAGATATAATAGAGTTCGAAATCGCTTACGCATAACCAGCACATACACAGTGTGAAATAAAGCACGTTAGTTATCGACATGAACGTATCGATACCAATGACTGCGGGTTGACTGCTCAAGGCCGTTCGTAATAAACACTCACCACTGTGAGCCATGTAATTAATTGTCCTTAACAACCCCTGAGTGAACAGGTGCTGAGTCCAAACTATAGTATTATCGTTGCTAAGACAGGTAGACGACATTCCACGTGTAAACATAACAAACAAGCATTCATTAAGTCACGTATACATGCAGTAACGGTTAGCGTTAAAGTAATGCGTAGTGTGTTCGATGTGATTTAGTATAAGTAACGTATGTAACACCCAAAAGTGCATAAAGCAAAAAGGGTTCGAGTATACTCACAACGATGATGGATTGTAGGGAGCGCTTAGAGTGAGATTAGCCTGATCAGAACGATAGCAGTAATGATAAGGGACGCGTGAAATAGTGTGAAGTGTCAATGGATCGGACGGTAATCCGATCGGGTGGCAATCTGATCGGGTGGTCGGTCGATCGGGTGACAATCTGTTCGAACGGTCATCCGATCGGATGACCATGCGAGTGGATTGTTACCTCGTTTGGGATGGATGTGTTTGTGTATGATGGCTTGTCTTTTGAAGTTTTCGTTGTAGCATTTTGAAAATAGAGAAGTATCTCTACCTTTCAGGTCGATCGATCGAACGGCCGTTCGAGCGGGTAGCAATCCGATTGGCAAGACTTCTCAGATTGAGAACAAGTTCACAGCAGGACGGTCACTCGATCGGATGGCTATTCAATCGGGTGGAAATTCGTACGTACTGAACAAGTTAAAAATTGTTTAAGTGTTTGAAGTCAAACATTACATGGTCGGGTGGTAATCCGATCGGATGGCAATCTGATCGGACGGCAATCCGTTCAATGTTCAAAACCTCAAATGTTGAAATGAAAGTTAAGTGTGGGACCCAAGGTGCAATCCGATCGGGTGGCAGTCCGGTTGGGTGGCAATCCAATCGGACGACAATCCGATCGGACGGCAATCCGTCCCAGTTGACCTGATCGTCTTCTTCCTTGGTTGTCTTAACAGTTTGAAGTTTTCTCGAGACTGTTTGATAACGTGCTAAACAACAGAAACCTCGTCAAGACTTAGTGACCCGATCGGACAGGAACCACCCTAGTCTGACCAGTCAATTATTCGAGACGGTGTTTCATGTTTAACCCGAAATCAGTAACCTCGTGGATAGAATCCAGATCTTGAACCAACACATCCACAAGAAAGAGTAGAAGATCAGAACAAGCTCCGACTCCATCGGTTTTGAGTGCATTGAGTGTAAAAGAGTTGAAAGAATGTTGGAAAACCATCTTTCAATCCTTTTCATCATGAATATGTTCAGAGCTATGAAAGATCTTTGCTTATTTATGTGGAAATCGTTCAGATCAAAGTTGTTCTTGGTGGATTGAAGCCAAAACACGAAGTTCATAAGAACACCATGATGACATCATCCTAGAACACCTCAAATCTAGTGATTTCACGGTTAAAAGTTAAGATTCAAAAGATAGAAAGGTGTAGGAGTGTGTGTAGATTAAGAAAGTACAAGGTTTAGGTGAAAAACTTACAAGGATCGCGAGAAATCGGAAGAAATAGCGGCTGGAGCGAGTTGGCATATGAGGGTATTTATAGGGTTTCCATAAATGGAAAGGGGGAAAATGTGGCTGGTCGATCGAGTGGCAACCCGTTCGGGTGGCACCTCGATCGGGTGGCAGCCCGATCGGGTGGCAGCTCGATCGGCTGACCACTCGACTGGAGTGATTCGCGCGACGAGTTTTGCAGTTTCGATTTGTTTGCTGAGCGTTGCGATGCGATAGAGTTCCTTATCCAATTACTTTTAATCCCAACTACTATATCTAACATACAATCACTATAATCACTGCGTCTAGCGTTTTGATTCGATTGCAATGCGATAGATTGCGATTGTGATAAACACCTCAACATAAACATAACATGCACAAATAACACATAAATAGCACACGCACGTAAGAATCATAACCAGACGCGTAATTCGAGTTGCGAGTGCGATAAGCGATAAAGCGATAAGACATGCGATAAACATCGATAAATAACGATTAAACCTCGGTTATTAACAAGTACTCCACATAATACAACTAACGTAAAAGCATAAAAGACTACCTACAAGTCTAAGAATTCAAAACAGGAATTGAGCAAGGAGTGACAGATCGCAATTAGCAATCTTGTCTCCCTTTGACTTACATCTTGACTTTGAGTTTGACTTTCGAAACACGGGGTGTTACAGCCTCCTCTAGTTGAGGAAATTTCGTCCCGAAATTAGGCCGAAGCCGTAACAAACAACTGTGGGTACTTCGCCTTCATGTCTCTTTCGAGTTCCCAAGTGAACTATGCGCCTCGTTTGCCTTCCCATCAAACCTTCACAATGGGAATGCGCGAGCGTCTTAGCTGCTTGGTTTGGCGGTCCATGATTTCGACAGGCTTCTCCATGAAATGTAGTGTTTCGTTTACTTGAAGATCCCCGAGAGGTACAAACAGATCATTTTCAGCCAGGCACTTTCTGAGGTTAGACACGTGGAAAGTCGGGTGGACGTTACTAAGCTCCTCCGGTAGTTCGAGTCTGTAGGCCACTTTTCCGATCCTTTCCAGAACCTTAAAGGGTCCAACATATCGAGGCACGAGCTTTCCTTTCTTGCCGAATCTGACCACACCCTTCCATGGTGATACCTTTAGGAGTACATGGTCACCAACGTCAAATTCAAGGGGCTTGCGTCGTCTATCGGCGTAACTTTTCTGACGACTCCGAGCTTTCAGTAGATTGTCTCGAATTTGGAGGATCTTTTCAGTCGTTTCTTACAATAGCTCAGGACCGGTTAATTGCGAGTGCCCGATCTCATGCCATACAATAGGCGATCGACATCTTCTTCCATATAATGCCTCAAATGGTGCCATTTGAATGCTGGAATGATAACTGTTATTGTACGAGAATTCGACTAAAGGTAAGTATGCGTCCCAATTACCACCGAAATCTATGACACATGAACGGAGCATGTCTTCCAGGGTACGAATCGTTCTCTTAGTCTGACCGTCGGTTTGGGGATGAAAATCGGTACTTAGATTAAGCGTAGTACCGAGAGTCGTTTGAAACGTTTCCCATAGACGTGAGGTAAACCGAGCATCACGGTCAGAGATGATGTCGCGAGGTGTCCCATGGTGACAAATGATCTCATCGGTGTAGATTCGGGCTAATCTTTCTACCTTGTAGTCTTCTCGCATTGGCAGAAAATGAGCAAATTTGGTCAAACGGTCAACGACAACCCAGATGCTGTCGTGACTTGATGGCGTACGCAAAAGTTTCGTTATAAAGTCCATAGCTATACTTTCCAACTTCCACATAGGGATCGGGGGTTGTTCAAGTAAGCCAGAGGGTCTTTGGTGTTCAGCCTTGACTTTCGAGCAAGTCAGGCACTTCCCAACGTAGAGGGTGATATCTCTCTTCATGCCCGGCCACCAGTACTTGTAGCGAAGGTCCTGGTACATTTTATCGGCACCGGGATGAATGGAATACCGGGATTTGTGGGCTTCGTCCATCAAAATCTGTCGCAAGTTGGTCCGTTTAGGGACCCAAATTCGGTCCAGATAATGGAATATCCCATTCGACTTATTAACAAGATGGGCTCCATCGTGGTAGATCCTTTCCTTCTTCAAGGTGTGTTCGGTAAAACACGCGTGCTGAGCTTCGCGGATGAGGGTTTCGAGGTCATATTGGGCTTGGATATTACAGGCGCTATGTAAATAATGTCGCCTGCTGAGAGCGTCGGCAACGACATTTGCTTTGCCTGGGTGATAACGAATCTCACAGTCGTAATCATTGAGAAGTTCTACCCATCGGCGTTGACGTATATTAAGTTCTTTCTGGTCGAAGATGTGTTGTAGGCTCCTATGATCAATGAAGATCGTACACTTAGTACCGTAAAGCTAGTGTCGCCAAATCTTTAACGCAAAAATAATTGCGCCTAGCTCGAGGTCGTGGGTTGTATAGTTCTTCCCGTGGATCTTGAGCTCATGAGATGCGTAAGCGATAACCTTGTCCCATTGCATGAGAACACAACCAAGACCAAGATTTGAGGCATCACAATAGACAATAAAGTCGTCGTTTCCATCGGGTAAAGTGAGGACGGGAGCATTGCAAAGCATGTGCTTCAGGGTTTGGAAAGCAGACTCTTGTTCAGTTCCCCAAACAAAAGGTTTGTCTTTATGCGTGAGAGAGGTAAGCGGCACAGCGATTTTTGAGAATCCTTCGATAAATCATCGATAATAGCCCGCTAGTCCGAGAAAAGAATGGACTTCAGACGGGTTCTTCGGTGTAATCCAACTCTTAACAGCTTCGATCTTAGCGGGATCGACGTGAATACCTTGACTATTGACAACATGACCGAGGAATTGAACCTCCTCCAGCCAGAATTCACACTTGGAGAACGTGGCAAAGAGTCGATTCCCCTAGAGTAGCTCGAGAACCAAACGTAATTGCTGCGTGTGTTCGGTTTTCGACTTGGAATAGATCAGGACATCATCGATGAACACGATGACGAAGCGGTCGAGATAAGGTTTACACACGCGATTCATCAGATCCATAAAAACCGCGGGTGCGTTAGTTAAATCAAAAGGCATAACAACGAATTCATAATGGCCGTATCGCGTGCGAAAAGCGGTTTTGGGAATATCCTCTTCTTGAATGCGTAGTTGGTGATAGCCTGAGCGTAGATCGATCTTCGAGAAACACGTAGCACCTTGTAGCTGGTCAAACAAATCATCAATTCGAGGCAGGGGATAGCGATTCTTGATTGTCAACTTATTCAATTCCCGATAGTCGATGCACATCCTGAACGTCCCATCCTTCTTTTTGACGAAAAGGACTGGCGCGCCCCATGGAGAGGTGATCGGGCGAATGAAGCCTTTATCAAGTAGTTCCTGGAGCTGACTCGAGAGTTCGTGCATTTCGGACGGAGCGAGTCGATAAGGAGCTCGGGCAATAGGGTTTGCTTCAGGAATGAGGTTGATACGAAAGTCGATATCACGACTTAACGGTAGACCGGGAAGATCATCAGGAAACACATTAGGAAATTCACGAACCACAGGAACATCTTTCACTTCCGTCTTTCCTTTCTTTTCCTTCTCCGCTACTACGATGTTAACTAAGAAAGCTCTGTATTCCTTGCGGAGATACTTGCTAGCTTGGACACATGACATAAGTTTAAGACCCTTCGAAGCAGTTTCACCATAAACACATAATACATCACCATTCGCGAGCGAGAATCGAATCATCTTATCGAAGCACACAACTTCAGCATGGTTTTCACGAAGAAATTCCATGCCTACTATGATGTCAAAACTTCCGAGTTGCATCGGAATAAGGTCGATCGGAAAGATGTGATTGTTGAGTTCAAGAGTACAATCACGAAGAACAGAATTGACGACGACGGTTCTTCCGGTGGCTACTTCGACATCGAACGTCGAGGGGAGATGGGAGCGCTTACGATTAAGGAGCTTCTCGAATTCAAACGACACAAAACAGTTATCGGCTCCAGTATCAAACAAACACGAAGCATATAAACCATTCACGAGAAACGTACCATTAACCACATTGTTGTCAGCCTGGGCTTGGCGCGCATTGATGTTGAAAGTTCGGGCACGGGCGGCTTGTTGCTGTTGCTGTTGCTGAGGCTCTTGTTTCAAAACCCTGTTCGGGCACATGTTCGCGAAGTGGTTGGGATCACCACACGTGAAGTAGACTCTGGCGTTGATCGCGGGTGCCTGAGCCGCTTGTTGGCCTTGAGGAGCTGGAAGTAGAGCTTGATGAGCAGTAGCTTGGGCTGGTGCTTGTCGGGGACCAGTACGGTAGTTGGCGGTAAAGTGGTCGTACATGTTGCAGTGTACATAAAATATGTACGCAATACCCACTGGATGATGATAAGTACATGTCGGGCAAGCAGGGTGAGGGCCAGTGTATGCACGCTTTGCGGACGGTGCATAGGTAACTAGTGCTGGAGCTGATCGGTGCTGAGATTGCTGCTGAGCCGGTACGGCTTGAAGCGGGGCAGCAGTGGTAGTGACAGCACAGTTCTTATTGCTGGAGTTGCTGTTGTTGTTCTTCCTCTTGCGACGAGAGGACTTTGATGATTGAGAAACGGTGGCGGTTTCAGCGGTTGGTGCGGCGGTGGCTTGGTGCAGGTTCTTGGTAGCTTTATCCCAAAATCCAGCTTTGACTCGCTTGTCATTGATTTTAGCGGCAAGCAGGTAGGTCTCTTCGATTGTTGTTGGCTTTGAAGCATGCACAAAATCTGCAACATAATCCGGCAGAGCACGGATGTACTTCTTGATTGTCATGTCAGCAGACTTCACTTGATTAGGACAGATAATACTGAGCTGCTTGAAGCGAGCAGTTAAAGCAGCGTTGTCACCATCCTTCTGCTTCAAATGCCAGAATTCGTCCTCCAACTTTTGGCGCTCATGGGGAGGGCAGAACTCTTCTAGCATAACGTTCTTCAACTCATCCCATGACAGACCATAAGATGCGTCATTTCCGTGTTTCTTTCTCTCGGCCGTCCACCGGTCTAAGGCGCGGGACTGGAAGACGTCGGTAGCATTCAGAGTGCGGAGATTGTTAGGAGATCCACTCTGACGCAGGGTGACCTCGATTGAATCGAACCATTGAAACAAAGCCGTAGGGCCATCTTCGCCAGTGAATTCTTTCGGTCCGCAAGCTTTGAACTGTTTGAAGCTAAAAGCAGCTTTAGTGGTAGCTTTGGGAGCTTCGGTCCTGGACTCCTCAGACGATTTGCTCACGTTCTCGTATAGTTCACTCACGATCTGAGGAACCACCTTTGCTACTTGCTTAGTGATGAGAGTAGCAAGGCGTTTTTCTCTCTGTTCTTGATGAGTAACTCATGGGTGACGGGGTCCAGATATGGGTCCAGCTGACGACATTGTCTGCAACAGACATCGCCATAGGGCTCAAACACAACATAATCGAATCTCACCTCACACGTCTAGTACTACTAAAGCTCAGGAATACAATCACGTAAACACATAGGCACATAATCACAGATTCACACAAGCACAGAAGTACATAAGCACATAAGGCACAGAATCACAGAAGCACATAAGCACAAGAGGCAGTCAGAATGCAGAAACCTATCATTTAAAGTCCGCGAGCGTTCGAGAATAGCGATCGCGAATAGCATAGCGAGTAGTATATCATAAGCGAATAATATAGCAAGCAACATGGCGTAAAGTCGTTCCTCATATAGTAGCGATTTGTTAGGGTTTGAGGTAGAAGTGCAGTGCAAGTCGTGTGTGTCGATCAAAGCGAAAAGCGATAAGCGAATAAATCACCAAAATCGTAACACATAAACAGATAAAATCACATAAAGCACCTAAAATCCACATAAGAACGACAAAAAGCGACTCTGATATTTGCCGTTCCAAAATTGAAAACACATAAAATCGGCGATTGCGAGCTTGAAATCGAAAATAGATTGTCTTGGGCTGATAGACATCGACTACCCAAAGTGGTTCGACTATTCACAAGGACTTTTGGTACAGACTATGGCCTTCGGGACTGTGCTCTCGCCTCGATTTTGGGCGATCGGCACGCATCCTTTCATTCATATCGTGACTTCAAGTCGTTGGAGTCCGTCGAGACTTTGGTGAGAGTTTTGTAAAACAAATATAGAGATCGGAACAAGTCATCAAGGTTCGGGTTTCACCCCTGACTTAACAGCCTCGTTCCATATTTTGATAAAATAAGGAAGAATCATGCGTCAAAGTATGGATTTCACTCCTGATTCAACGCAAATTCTCCTGTTTATAGATAAAAATATACGGGTTGAGCAAGCAATTCAGTCGAGAGTTTGCGGTTTTCACACCTAATCTTGACTTAGTTTCCTGTTCAGTTTCGAAAACTAGTGTGCAGTGATAGTGTGGCGTAGGCGGGAATAGCGAGGAATAGCAAGTAAGCTTGCACATAGCCCCTACCGGGTATGCACAAGTCAGTCTGTTGGTACCTAACTATAGACTAGGTCGTTTCCAAGACATCGACCCAGACTAGGTCGAGTCTTGCCTAATTCTCTATAGTTATGGCTCTGATACCAATCTGTCACACCTCAACCGATGGCGGAAACATTGGGGCGTGGCACTGAGCGAAACAGATTGTCTAGAAGTTTCCATAACAACTATAATTACCAGTTATTTAAAGCATCACGTCCCATACCATGACATAAAAAGTAATGTAATTATTACAGACAAAATCCAGTCAAATTGTTCTGTTTCGACAACTCAGATTTCAAATACAGACAATTCGTTTATTTGTTTCTAGACCTTTCCTAGCCTCGATTTCACAGCAAGCCAAGCATATAAACATCTTAAGCACCTGCCACATACGTTAAAGTAAAAGTCAATACACATAGTGTAAAGGTGAGCATACAAGTTTGATAGATATAATAGAGTTCGAAATCGTTTACGCATAACCAGCACGTACACAGTGTGAAATGAAGCACGTTAGTTATCGACATGAACCTATCGATACCAATGACTGCGGGTTGACTGCTCAAGGCAGTTTGTAATACACACTCACCACTGTGAGCCATGTAATTAATTGTCCTTAACAACCCCTGAGTGAACAGGTGCTGAGTCCAAACTATAGTACTTTCGTTGCTAAGGCAGGTAGACAACATTCCATGTGTAAACAAAACAAACAAGCATTCATTAAGTCACGTATACATGCAGTAACGGTTAGCGTTAAAGTAATGCGTAGTGTGTTCGATGTGATTTAGTATAAGTAACGTATGTAACACCCAAAAGTGCGTAAAGCAAAAAGGGTTCGAGTATACTCACAGCGATGATGGATTGAAGGGAGCGCTTAGAGTGAGATTAGCCTGATCAGAACAATAGCAGTAATGATAAGCGACGCGTGAAATAGTGTGAAGTGTCAATGGATCGGACGATAATCCGATCGGGTGGCAATCCGATCGGGTGGCCGGTCGATCGGGTGACAATCCGTTCGAACGGTCATCTGATCGGATGATCATGCGAGTGGATTGTTACCTCGTTTAGGATGGATGTGTTTGTGTATGATGGCTTGTCTTTTGAAGTTTTCGTTGTAGCATTTTGAAAATAGAGAAGTATCTCTACCTTTCAGGTCGGTCGGTCGGTCGAACGGCCGTTCGATCAGGTAGCAATCCGATTGGCGAGACTTCTCAGATTGAGAACAAGTTCACAGCAGGACGGTCACTCGATCGGATGGCTATCCGATCGGATGGCAATCCGTACGTACTAAACAAGTTGAAAATTGTTTAAGTGTTTGAAGTCAAACATCACATGGTCGAGTGGTAATCTGATCGGGTGGCAATCCGATCGGACGGCAATTTGTTCAATGTTCAAAACCTCAAATGTTGAAATGAAAGTTAAGTGTGGGACCCAAGGTGCAATTCGATCGGGTGGCAGTCCGGTCGGGTGGCAATCCGATCGGACGGCAATCCATCCCAGTTGACCTGATCGTCTTCTTCCTTGGTTGTCTTGACAGTTTGAAGTTTTCTCGAGACTGTTTGATAACGTGCTAAACAACAGAAACCTCGTCAAGACTTAGTGACCCGATCGGACAGGAACCACCCTAGTTCGACGAGTCAACTGTTCGAGACGGTGTTTCATGTTTAACCCGAAATCAGTAACCTCGTGGATAGAATCCAGATCTTGAACCAACACATCCACAAGAAAGAGTAGAAGATCAGAACAAGCTCCGATTCCATCGGTTTTGAGTGCATTGAGTGTAAAAGAGTTGAAAGAAGGTTGGAAAACCATCTTTCAATCCTTTTCATCATGAATATGTTCAGATCTATGAAAGATCTTTGCTTATTGTGTGGAAATCATTCAGATCTAAGTTGTTCTTGGTGGATTGAAGCCAAAACACGAGTTCATAAGAACACCATGATGACATCATCCTAGAACACCTCAAATCTAGTGATTTCACGGTTAAAAGTTAAGATTCAAAAGATAGAAAGGTGTAGGAGTGCGTGTAGATTAAGAAAGTACAAGGTTTAGGTGAAAAACTTACAAGGATCGCGAGAAATCGGAAGAAATAGCGGCTGGAGCGAGTTGAGAGGGAGAGAGCTGTCAACATCAAGAGATGTTGGCATATGAGGGTATTTATAGGGTTTCCATAAATGGAAAGAGGGAAAAGGTGGCTGGTCGATCGAGTGGCAACCCATTCGGGTGGCAGCTCGATCTAGTAGCACCTCGATCGGGTGGCACCTCGATCGAGTGGCACTTCGATTGGGTGGCAGCCCGATCGGGTGGCAGCTCGATCGGCTGACCACTCGATTGGAGTGATTCGCGCGACGAGTTTTGCAGTTTTGATTTGTTTGCTGAGCGTTGCGATGCGATAGAGTTCCTCATCCAATTACTTTTAATCCCAACTACTATATCTAACATACAATCACTATAATCACCGCGTCTAGCGTTTCGATTCGATTGCGATAAACACCTCAACATAAACATAGCATGCATAAATAACACATAAATAGCACACACACGTAAGAATCATAACCAGACGCGTAATTCGAGTTGCGAGTGCGATAAGCGATAAAGCGATAAGACATGCGATAAACATCGATAAATAACGATTAAACCTTGGTTATTAACAAGTACTCCACATAATACAACTAACGTAAAAGCATAAAAGACTACCTATAAGTCAAAGAAGTCAAAACAGGAATTGAGCAAGGAGTGACAGATCGCAATTAGCAATCTTGTCTCCCTTTGACTTACATCTTGACTTTGACTTTGACTTTCAAAACACGGGGTGTTACACTTATGCTGTTGGAAGAAGAGATCCGATTGCTTTTCCCTTGTTGACCTCCCAAACAGTTGCTACCGGTGCACCGTTGGGTCATAAGACAACTCTAAACCAACTTCTGCAATCACCAGCTTCAATCTTTCATCTTCCCGTGTCCACAACATGGGAACAAGCCTTAGCCGTTTTCCCCATTGCTCGAAGTGCAGCCCTGAGTACCCCCGTTGGAATAAACTACATGGCTACACCCGAAAGCCTTTAAGGCTTTAACCTGATGTCGCAGATGATGACCCAGGTGATGGCAAACTTTCCTTAGCAATACTTCATCAACCAAGTGTTGACCGTCCACCAAGGAAACACAAACAATAATCCGACCTCACGAGTAGAAGAAGATCTTGCCAAACCTTACAAGCCTAGCAATTTGTCTTGTTTCTCCCAACAAATTGCTAATTATGATTTTCAAAACCGGATTAAGATGCCATCCCACATAAGAACCTATGACGGAACTGAAGATCCTGAAGACCACCTCCAAATCATTACCGGGGCAGCGAGAATTGAAAAATGGTCCAATGCCAAATGTTGAAGATCCTGAAGACCACCTCCAAATCATTACCAGAATTGAAGATCCTGAAGACCACCTCCAAATCATTACCGGAGCATTAGAACCTTTGATGATCTAAGCAAAGGTTTCCTCGCCAACTTTTCACAACAACGAAGGTATGTCAAGGATGCTACAGTGATTTTCCAGATTAAGCAACGAGATGACGAAAGCCTTAAAGATTTCATCGAAAGATACAAGAAGGAAGGGTTAACCTACGTGGGTGCTGATGAAAAAATGAGGGTGGCAGGGTTCATGAATGCCATAACCTCCAAGTACCTTACAAGGGACTTCAATAAGTGCATACCTAAAACCCTTGAGGAGGCCCTCGAAAGAGCTAAAGCTCACATTCGTGGGGAGGAAGCCGTTGACATCAAAGAGCAAAGGAAAAGGGGTTCTAGTTGGAGAAGCAACAGTCCTAACAGGAAAATGGGCAATTATGGTTCCTATGACAAACACTCAAGAAGTTTGGACCCAAGAAGGCCTGAAGGCAGGAACCCTCCAAGCCGGGATAAGATTGTGAACTTCACAGCCTTAACCAAGACCCCACAAGAGGTCCTGGCCACTAAAGAGGTAAAACATAACTTCCAACCTCCTCGACCCTTACCAAAGAGCAAGAGAAATGAAAACTCAACCCAATACTATGAGTTTCACGAAGAGAAAGGCCACCACACCAACGATTGCTTCCAACTCAAGAAAAGAATCGAAGAAGCTGTAAAGTCCAGAGAACTTGCCCATTTGGTCAAAGGGGTAACAGATAAAATGGCTAAAGGTAAGAGTAAGTAAGTGAACATGGTAAACTTTGATGGAAAAACTTCCCACAAATGTCCACTCTTGGAGGCTTGGGAGCGTCAATATGTCTGCTTCCCACCACCCAAAGGAGATTTACTCTCGAACCCTTTGGTGGTGGAGGCTACCGTGGGAACCATCAAAACGTACAAAGCCTACATTGACACAGGAGCATCCACCGAGATCATGTTTGAGAAATGCTTCAACTGTCTCAGCAATGACGAGCGTTCAAGGCTTCAGCAAGCTGAGTCCTCTATCAAAGGTATCGCTGATATACCTATCAAGCCTTTGGGCCAAATAACCCTTAATGTCTGCTTTAGTGAAGGAAAGATGGAAAGAAACGAACCACTCACCTTCGTGGTAATCAACATGCCCTCCAACTATGATGTCATCATAGGAAGGCCGGGACAAAGTGTGTTCGGAATGGCGGTTTGAGTTGGCCACCGCACTGTGAAGTTCCCAACTGAAAGAGGGATAGCAACCTTTCAACCTACCCAAGAAGCCTTCCTAGTTGAAGGGGAAAGTTCCAAGAAAAATGAGGAAGATGAACAAGGATGGATCATTAACCTAAAATATCCTCAACAAAGGATAAGGGTAAATACCACCCTTACTGAAGGCACTCTCTCTTATCTTAAGAAGCTGCTCTTGCACAACATGGACATCTTTGCATGGTTTCCCGAAGATATAACCGGTATCCCCCGATATATTGCTGAGCATGAGCTCAAAATTCCCTCTGATTCGAAACTCGTTGTCCAACAAAAGAGAAGCATAGCGCTAGATAGAAGACTTGCAGCATGTCAGGAGGTTGAAGGGCTTGTCCAAGCCGGAATCCTCCGAGAAGTGAATTATCATTCCTGGATAGCCAACCCGGTAATGGTCCGCAAACCTGATGGGTCTTGGAGGATGTGTATTGACTTCAAGGACCTAAACAAGGCATGCCCAAAGGATTGCCACCCGTTACTCGAAATCGATTTGAAAGTTGATTCGCTCACAGGATTCCCCTTCAAATGCTTCCTGATGCTTACAAGGGTTACCATCAGATCCAGATGAAGAAAGAAGATGAAGAGAAAACAACATTTCACACCGAAAAAGGTGTATTTTTTTCTACCGAAAAATGCCTTTTGGTTTAAAGAATGTGGGGGTAACTTACCAACGTTTGGTAGACAACGCATTTGCCAGGAAAATAGGCAAAAACATGGAAGCTTACATTGATGATTTGGTGATTAAGAGCAAAACCGAATGGCAAATGCTCGATGATATTCAAGAAACCTTCCGGAACCTTAGGAAGATTAACATGAAGCTTAATCCTGTCAAGTGTTCATTTGGTTTTGAAGAAGGCAAATTCTTGGGGCACGTCGTGGGAAAGCAAAGCATAAATGCTAACCCTAACAAGGTTAAAGCCACCTTTGACACAAAGTCCCCACAAAGCAAGAAAGAGGTGGAAAGCTTAAATGGGAAGCTTGCAGCCTTGAAGCGTTTTACATCCAAGCTAGCTGAGAAGTCCATGCCTTTCTTCAAAACCCTTCAAGGGTGCACCAACAAGAAGGACTTCTAGTGGACTGAAGAAGCCTTCAACCAAATGAAACAACACTTGGCTTCACTCCCAGACATTGCTACCCCGAAAATAGGGGAACTAATCTCTGTCTATCTTTCAATTCCTGAGAAAGCCATTAGTGCGATCCTGACCATTGAATAAAACAAGGCTCAGGTACCCGTTTACTTCTTCAGTAAAACTCTAAAATTGGCAGAGACCAAGTATCCCCCATTGGAAAAACTTGCCCTAGCCTTAGTAAAAACAGCTATACGGCTTCGAAGGTACTTTCAAGCACACCCAATATAAGTGGTCACTGACCAACCCATTAAAAGTGTGCTTGAAAAACCTGAAACTTCCGGATGATTAGCCAAATGGGCAGTGGAACTAGGTGAACACAACATCACCTATGTTCCCAGGAAGGCTGTCAAAGCCCAAATCTTTGCTATTTCAGTTTAGAAATTCCAAAAGAAACAACAACGGAAGTTAACACTACCTCAGCTGAACCATCTGACCTTGATACCCGGAAGCTTTTTACCGATGGAGCTTGCAGCCTTGAAGGGTAAGGGGTTGGGCTAGTCCTGATCAATCCCGAATAATTAGAATTTATATATGCTCTCCGGCTTGAATTTCAGACAACTAACAATGAAGCCGAGTATGAAGCACTGACTGCTGGACTCAAGCTAGCCAAGAGGATGGATGTTCAAAAGCTTCAAGTCTTCACAGACTCCTTGCTCATCTCAAATCAAATGAATGATAACTACATAGTTAAGGAGCCTAACATGAAGAAATATCGAGAGAAGGCAAAGGAACTCATGGGTACATTCCAATCATGTACTATCAAACAAGTTCCGAGGTCACAAAACAAAAAGGCCGATGCATTAAGCAAGCTTGCATCCCTCACATTTGCTCATCTCACCAAGAAAGTGTTGGTCGAAGTGTTGAAAACATCATCTATTCAAGAGCTTGAAGTGCAAGATGTGATTACTGAGGAAGGGCCAAACTGGATGACCCCTTTGATCAAGTTCCTGAGAAATTATGAGTTACCGGATGATCAGACAGAGGCCGAAAGGGTTCGTATCAAGTCAAGGCAGTATGTGTTACAAGGAGATATACTCTACAAAAATGGTTACCTTGCACCACTACTTCGATGCATTTGCCTGGAACAAAGCCAATATCTGATCAAGGAGGTTCACGAAGGAATATGTGGGGCTCACTATGGCCCAAGATCGGTGGTCTCAAAGTTGATGAACCTTGGATACTTTTGGCCTTCCATGCATCGAGACACTTTCGAACAGCTGTGAAAATGTGAAGCTTGTCAGTTGCATGCTCCCGTACCCAAAAGCCCTAAGCATGACCTTGTTCCCATTTCCTCGGCTTGGCCATTTCACAAATGGGGAATGGACATTGTTGGTCCATTCCCACCAGCCAAAGGAGGAGTGAATTCAATCAAAAACAAAACATAACAACTGAAGTACTAAACAAGGGCCGATAGATGATTTGATGTTTACCTAAATACGTGATGGTGAGATTGAGTTCGTCGAACAGGCCCGTAGCTGCATGCAAGACTGAAATCGAAGAACAAAAGAGTGCAGACTTTGTGCGTGCAGACTCTGTGAGTTTTTCGTCGAACCAGGTCTCCTACTCTCCTGCTATAGACGGCGTTTCTATATCCAAGGCACTAGTTGCCGCCCAACATGGACGTATTGTTTTTTAAGTTTTTAAAATAATTTGGGTATTGGGCTCACTAACCTAATGCCAATGGGCTAACTAATCTAAGCCATATGATTTTTTTTGTAAGTGGGTTTAGTATTTGTTTGACTATACCCTATTAAAAAAATTTACGTATATAAGATTGTATTTTTTTAAACTTACGTGCCCCATGAAATCACGGGCCCTGGCCGGTGGTCCTCCCCGCCCACCTCCAAGGTCGGCCCTGCCTTCAACTAAACATAACGATCCTTAGACTTGATAATAATAATAATAATAATAATAATAATAATAATAATACCCCCTAACTCACTTTTTGCCCACAAACAGTGATTTAATGCTCCATTTGTTTGTTTTTCATCCTCTACCCTCTTGAATGGGATGACATCATCATCATGGGCAACAACGAGTGGTTATAATAATAATAATACCCCCTAACTCACTTTTTGTCCACAAAAAGTGATTTAATGCTCCATTTGTTTGTTTTTCATCATCTACCCTCTTGAACATGTGAAGTCGTTTTTTCCTAGCTTATGTGGATGACATCATCGTCACGGGCAACAACGAGTGGTTGACACTCTTATCAAACAACTCAGTCATGTATTTGCCCTAAGGGATTTGGGTCACCTTGACTACTTTCTATGAGTAGAAATTATTTGCCAAGATCGTGATATTGTCTTCTCTCAACGTAAGTATATCTCTAAAATTCTTCAGCAAGCAGGGCTTTCTCACTCAAAAATAGTCTCATCTCCTATAAGGCCATGTGTAGTCATAACGCCCACAAAGGGGCGTTATGCGACACGTGGCGCGCCACGTCAGCGTGGGGCGTTATGGGGCCTTATGCCGTAGTCATAAAGCCACTGTCTAATCATTACTCAATTATTAATTTCTAATTTTTTATAATTATTTTCTAACTTTATAAAATTAAAATTCATTTCATTAAATTAAAAAACATTACACTAGAATAAAAAAAAAAAACATCACACATAAAAAAAAATACAGTAACATAAAAAAAAACGGTTCCAAAAAAAAAAAAGTTGGACTAAAAAAATAAAAAAAACAACACTTCAAAGCGTTAAAAAAAACATTTTTTGTTTTTTTAATTAATTTCTAACTTTATAAAATTAAAAACCATTACATTAAATAAAAAAAACATTACAATAAAACAAAAAAAAAAGAGTTAAAATAAAATAAATAAATAAAAGAACTTTAGATTATTTAACTCAAATTTCTAACTTTATAAAATTAAAAACCATTTCTTGGCTCAATAAAACCATAAGACTTTTTGAGCCCAGCCCAATACAAACAAAACCTATTTTTTTTTTCCCAGCCGTTTCTTCCTTCTTCTTTCTTCTATACCTGCAACAAAAGAATTCTATACCTGCAACAAAAAAAATTAAACCCTTAAAATATACATATATATGTATGTATACATGTCTGTGTGAGAGTGGAGAGAAGAAAAGCAACATTCATAGCGCCGCGAATATATATCGCGCCACCCCCAAAAATTCGATTGATGGCGCCCCTTGTGGCGGTGTGCCGGCGCTATACCGGCGCTATGAGGGCATACCGCCCAATTATGCCGCCCCACTACGTTCGGACTAAGTATCTCACAAGTCTTATCACTTGGAGACAAACCTTTATTTTCTGACGCTACAAAAATTGTCAGATAGTTGGTGCTCTTTAGCATGTCACTCTTTCCAATACATGAATGCTCCGTCTGATAACCATTGGTCGGTCATCAAACACAATCTTTGATAAAAGGGCACCCTCACTCATGGCCTGCGTATTCGACACAACTTTCACCTTCATCTTCAAGCCTTTACTGACATTCTTTGATAAGGGTGTTCTCCTGTTCAAGATATCTTAGATGTTGTTTTGGTTGGGTGCCCAGACAACCGTCGGTCCATGAGAAGATTTGCTATTTAGTTGGGATCTAATCTTTTCTCTTGGACCGCCTACAAACAAAAAACTATTTAAAGATCCTCTACCAAGTCAGAACACAAAGCCCTAGCAGATACAGTTGCAGAATTAACATGGTTAGAGACGATTCTTCAAGAACTTGGGTTAAACATAAACTATGCTTCCACTCTCTGGTGTGACATACCTTGCAGCCAATCCAGTCTTTCATGCCTAAACAAAGCATGGTGAAACTGATTTCCACTTTGTTCGTGAAAAAGTGGTACAAAGAAAACTAAACGTCTGGTTCATATCAACCGATGATCAAATTGCAGACATCTTCACAAAGTGTTACCGACTCAAATATTTGTCTTCTTATGGTCCAACTTGGCAGGTCGTTCTCTACCCTTATCTTGCAGGGAAAACTAGATCACATTATATCAACCGATGATCAAAGTGCAGACATCTTCACAAGTGTCGCCGACTCAAAGATTTTTTTTCTTATGGTCTAACTTGGCAGGTCGCTCTCTACCCTTAGCTTGCAGGGAAAAACTAGATCACATTTATAAGTAGTCATTGTTAAAGAGTACTTTGTGTAAATATAAGTATTATATATACCGCTCTCTTGTAACCTTTTCCTCTATAGAGTCAATACACCAAATTCACAATTGCACACATAAAAGGTGTTTTAGCTACAAGAAAATTCAGAGATTAGTTTCAAGATGGTATATCATATAATACTATTAAAAGTAAATGTCAATTTAAGTCCCTGTGGTTTACACCAAAACGCCGGACCAACCCTCATTTGAAAAAAACGCAACAATCCAGTCCCTGGGGTTGTCGATTGCGTTCAATCAGGTCCCTGCTCCAATATTCCGCCAGTCTGTCGTTACCATTTGTTTTAAAAGACTAGAATGCCCCCTAGGGACCAAAATTGCAACTCGTGTTATGATGTTGTCTTCTCTATAAAGTCTGCAACTATTTTCACCATTATCAAACAAGCGAAGGTAACCTAAAAATGTCATCAGGTTCATCATGGACAAGCAATGCTACTGTTCGCTCAAATGCAGTATGCTCATGTGGTGCTGCGACTTGCATTAGAACATCCTGGACTGAAGCTAATCCCGGGAGATGTTTTCTTTGCTGTGTAAGGGTTTATTTGTTTGTTGATCATCGATTTCAGTGACTTTTATATATGATAAGTAGTGTGTTTTGTTTTCTTATCATATTCCAGACCGATGGTTGTGGTTTGCTTCGTTGGATTGAACCTCCAATTTCATGCCCCAGATGTGAGAGGATTCTTCCATCCCTGTTGAGGTCAAATAAGGTGAATTCAAATTTGATGAGGTTGAAGGAAAAGGAAGCTGAAGCTCGAAGACTCAAGTTTGTGTTAGGTGTTTCTTGGTTGTTGTTTCTGATCTGTGTAGTCATGTGGTGAAATGTATGCAATTTACTGTCTGTCTGAAATTTGTCCGTAAAAGAAGAAGGGATGTGTTGATGTGTTTAGAGGAGAGAGTAAAAAGGACCGAGAGGGTGGTTTGAAGAGATAGAGAGATACATGGTCATCTAGGTCTTTTCACCTTATAGTTTACGTACATTTAACAGGGAGATAACAAGAGGGACGCAAATAAAATAGTTGATAAAATACAAAACACATCATACAAGAATTAAAAAGCAAGGACAAATAGTGATTAGGCCTCTAAACCACAAAACACAAATTTCACTTTAATCTTTCTAAAATGAAAAAAGTGCTCGGATAGTTCTGGTGGTTTGCTCTGTTTTCACCTATAGTCCCTACACTTCTAAAATTACAGCTATGGTCCTCAACTTTTGCACTTTTGTTCTCGGATAGTCCCTGAAGCTGATGAAGGTTAGTTTTTGGTGTTAAGTGCCTTACTTCAATAAAAATAATTAAAATAACAAACTAATTATAATATTTTTTTTTAAAATGGGCCCCACCTTTTTCCTACCCCTACCCTACCCTACCCCTTCTCCTATTTATGTGTTCCTCTTTCTTTTTCTTTCTTTGTCTGCAACAATCAAACCGCCACCACCACCATACCCCACCTCAACCTTCACCACAACCATAAACATATTAGATAATGTTGAATCCGGAGAAGATCGACACGTTATTAAGTGCAAACAACATCATATTCTGTAGATTCAAAAGCTCAACTGATTCCAACTTCTTCGTCCACGCGAGGATGCTGAATCCACTATTCCGTAGCCTTGAAGGCCGTGAACAACAACGAGTCCGTTAAACAGATCTGGACGAGTGATCTCCACACCTCCTATGAATATCTTCGTGTAGTTATTACTCAAATCAATCAATGACATCACCGTGATGCACCGACCTGTCGTCTCAATCGTTTTCCGTCACCGGAAAACCACCACAACCGTTTTTCATCACGAGTGTTGTTTCAGATCGGGACATTGGTACGTATCTCGAGCGTGTACGAATTTTTGCTATATTTTTAAGTACCCTTTTTACTCTTTTATCAAGTTTTGAATTTATAAAACACGATATAACACTATCACTCTCTACAACACGCTATGGCAAGTGCACCCATCGTTGGCATAGTATAGTGATGGTAAGATACCGAGGTCGTCCAAGGACACAAGAGCTTTTAATACCGGAATATCGTCGACGTCTAATCTAATTAAATTTTTGAGCAAAGATTTTTAATAAGTAAAATAATGATAATAAATAAAAAAAAGAAACAAATAGACAAGATAGAATCACTTGGTTCCGACTTATCCTTTATGTATCCTTTGATGATTTCTGCACTTTGGGTTTTTAAGAGATTATCTTAGTTATAGTGGCATGTACCTCTTTTGGAGGCAACGCTACCCTCAACCATATTGCTCTGAGTCAGCATGGATACAGTCCCGCAAGGCCGGAATATTGAAAGATAATTAAGTAAGTTATTAATGCAAAATGTGACATGTCCCTCTTTTGGAGGCATCGCTACACTCGGCCATATTGGTCTGAGTCAGCAGGGATACAGTCCCGCAAGGCCGGTTTAAAGTTTTAATAGTAGTTTATTTAAAAGGGATTCAAGCCGTTCTTACTTCCCCCGATTTGATGCTATCTGCCTCAAGGGAAGTGCTAATAAGCTTGAATCAAGTCCTCGCAGGATCTATACACTGAACGAGGCAAGAAATTTACCCAAACCACCCTTCTAACCCCCTTCCAAGCAGTTAACGTGCTTTATATAGACCGTAAAGACACGAATGAGTGAATCAACAAAACATAAAAAGATGATAGAATAACGTTCACTTTTAATATAAAAAAATAGTTATTAAAGTCATTAATACATACCCAATTAAAAAGTTACCAATGCTTGGAAATCAAAAGTAATACATAAATGATTTGTCTTCAGTAAGTGATGTAAGGGATTAGCCAGGCATGACCTTTGTTTGACAAAAACTCTTACGATCAATATGGGATCACGAGACTACTACACACATTCTAAGGATGGATGATGGATGAATGTGGTGGATGATGGTGGTATTATGGTGGTGGAGTGGTGGCATGTGTGAGAGAAGTGGTTTGCCAATGGATGAGTTGCAAGTGAACTAAGCACCTCTATTTATAACTGGAAACAGTAGAGTTACACGGCCTCGTGCCATTCTTGTTCTCTGTCTTCATTTAATGAGCTTGTCAATCCAGATGCTCACACGCCCCCGTGGCCATTGTACTTGTTGTACGATCCAAGATTTGCAAATCTGAGAGTTGACCACGGCCCGTGTCCAGGAGACACGACCCTGTGTCCCTTGTCTGTTTCTGTTTGTCTTCTTCTTCTTCAGGGAATCTTGAGTGGGCCACGGCCCCATGCCTGGCAGGCACGGTGCGTTTTTGGCTTCTGTTTTGTTGTTCTTGGTCTTGGGGTGAAGCTTGGAGGTTGGTATATTGTATCAACTTTCTTCTTTCATATTTATGCTGGTTTTTGCCGTTAATTTGTGTTTTTGTACGTTTAACCTCTTTTAATCCTGAAAATCAAAAGTATACAAAGAAACGTACTATTTTCCAACATTAGTACTAAAAAATGTTATTTTTATACCTTTATTTGATATAATTTATATGTTGCATTTGGTGCATATCAACATCATCCGGCGACCAACCCGTCACCATAATCAGGCAGCTGTGTCGCACCATCAGCCCCACTCTCACCCGAATTAGTACCTTTCTCATAAACCGGTATCATTGTTCTTCGTTTTTCACTGGAGGTTTGTAAAACGCTGGGAAGTTTCGCTAGAGGTTTTTAAAAGAACCGAAAAAATGAAGGTGGGAGGTGGGGCAGAAGTGGCGTGGTGATGAAGCTTGCACAAATCACCAGAAAAAAGGAAGATGGTCGGTGATGAAGGTTGGCTGGTGATGGGGTGGTGGTGGTGGTGTGCGGTGGATGGTGGTGGTGGGTCCCACATGTATTTTTTTTTAATATTTTAATGTTTTATTTATTAGGTTTGTTAATAGTAAGGGAATTATAGTCATTTTACCTCCACTTAACTGAAAAAACTAACCATCATCCATGTTGAGGACCATCCGAGAACGAATGCGCAAAAGTTGAAATTATAGCTGTAATTTTAGAAGTATATGGACTATAGGTAAAAACAGAGCAAAACAAAGAGAATATAAAATAAAATTACAAAATTCGGAATACAAATAACTAATATTAAATAATATTTCAAAATAGAATGTAGTCAAAGTCAACATTCCAAGTCAACAAATTCATTCGTCGTATCCTACCAGATTCCCATTTTGTAATCGTCTGCTACCAGAAACTCCAATTTCACCATCATTCCGTCGTCAACTCATTTCATTCTCGCCGGTAACCGTCAAAAAAATCATCACCGGCGTTCACCACACCGATCAATCGTACAATTCCACACAGATATCTTCACCGGTAAAATCCCGATCAACACTTTCAACCTGATAACATATCATCGTTTCCGCTATCATCTCACGCAATCGCGTTAACGTGCGCGACACGAAACCTGAAATTATCCAATCGGAGTAAGTTAGGGTTTATTCGGATCAGTGTATGTGAAAGTTAGGGTGTGTAACTGTGTGAAAATGTCCGGTATACCGTTACGATCGGATACTTCATCGTCAATTGGCGATTTGGAAGGACACGTGTCATCTGAAAGGAGTGGTAAAAGCGTGACGAGTGTTTGGAAGCAACTGGATCGACGGTTTTCCGGTAGACGTCTCAGTGTTAAACAACGGTTGCCTAGGGTTAACGGTGACGGAGGTAAGGGTGGTGATGAGACGGTTGTAGATGCGGCTACTCCTGAATGGGCGCTGCTGCTTATTGGATGTTTTATTGGAGTTGTTACAGGTCTCTGTGTTGCTGCGTTTAATCTTGTGGTTAGTGGATGTTTTTTCTCTAATTTGTCTGATTGTCATAAGAAATTGATGTTTCAGATCAAGTTGACATTGCTAATTTGTCTGGTTTCCATATAGTTGATAGCCGACTTTATTATCGATTATGATTACTACCCTAGAAACCTGAGTATTGCACGGGTTAAATAAAGGAATTTGTAAATAGGTAGTACTTAGTAATGAAGATTTGGGAATTATAAAATGATATTTTTGAGATAAGATATATTTACAAAAGTAAAAGTAAGAGATATAGTACGAAATGGTGAAATAAGAGGAGCAGGAAAAGAATCTTGAGCTCACAGAATTGTGACACGTGATGCAACCAGTTACTTATTTATTAGGTATGTAGAGTTTTATTTGATTTACAATTTATCTTTAGGTTTGTTTGTTTGTTTGTTAGTCATTATTTTAACTCTAGTTTGAATATTAGAATAGTTATTAATATTTTATCATTGTCATAAGTTTGTTAGCTTTATAATTATGTTCTTTATTGTAATCTTTTTGTATAAAGAGATCTGGTTTTCAGTTATTCAACAGACAGAAAATATTGTTCACGAATCTTGTTTTGTTCTTCGTTTAAGTTCTTTCAAAACCTCCTGTTTAGAATGGAATCTTTCAAATTGGCTGACATCAAGGTGACTGATACAGGTACATGTAATACATGAATGGTCTTGGGCTGGAATTCCAAACGAAGGTGCTGCGTGGATGCGTTTACAGAGACTCGCTGACACGTGGCATCGGATACTTCTAATACCAGTCACTGGAGGAATCATTGTAGGGGTGCTTCATGGTTTACTTGAAATAATTGACCAGATAAAGAAGTCAACTCCTGGACATGATTTTAACATTCTTTCTGGAATCTTTCCAATGGTGAAAGCAATCCAAGCTGCTGTAACTTTAGGTACTGGCTGTTCTTTGGGCCCCGAAGGACCTAGTGTCGATATCGGGAAATCTTGTGCTAATGGATGCTCATTAATGATGGAGAATAATAAGGAACAAAGGATAGCTCTCGTTGCAGCTGGGGCTGCGGCTGGCATATCCTCAGGTTTGACTAATTGACTTCTTTTGGTTTGTAAGTTTTTGTTTTTGTTTTGTTTTTTGTTATGATCTGGCAATTATTTGATTTGATTTTTGCTTTCTTTTTTCCAGGCTTTAATGCAGCGGTTGCTGGTTGTTTCTTTGCTATTGAGACCGTGTTAAGACCTCTTCGTGCTGAAAACTCTCCGCCTTTCACAACTGCAATGATAATATTAGCATCGGTTATTTCATCAACCACATCAAGTGTTCTACTTGGAGAAAAACAGGCTTTCACAGTGCCGAAATATGATTTGAAATCTGTTGCTGGTAATTTGTCTCACTCTGGTTCAGTTAACTGTCCCTCATTTTGACCCCTCTTTACATTTACACATAGTTTATGTCTTAATTACAGAACTACCCCTATACTTGATCCTGGGCATGCTATGTGGTGTAGTTAGTGTGTTATTTACTCGACTGGTAGCTTGGTTCGAAAAAGCATTTAAATATATCGAAGAAAAGTTTCAACTGCCCACCATCGTTTCTCCAGCGTTAGGTGGTCTAATGGCGGGATTAATAGCTCTTAAATATCCTGGAATTCTTTATTGGGGATTCACTAATGTTGATGAAATTTTACACACCGGCAAGACAGCTTCTGCACCAGGAATCTGGCTATTAGCGCAATTAGCGGCGGCTAAAGTTGTGGCTACTGCTCTTTGCAAAAGTTCAGGGCTTGTTGGTGGCTTGTATGCACCGAGTTTGATGATTGGTGCTGCAGTCGGTGCTGTTTTTGGCGGTTCAGCGATGGAATTAATCAACTCGGCCATACCTGGGAACTCTGCTATCGCTGAGCCACAGGCGTATGCTTTAGTAATGCTTTTACGGTTTTACCTTCCTGCATTAGCTCTAAGTTCTAACCAGAGGTGGTGAAATAGGTGGGCTGGGTTACGGGTATGAGTTGGTCTTTATACCGGTCAAAACGGACTGAAACGAGTTGCTTTGACCTTGAAAGACCTTTTGTCCATTTTCAACATTTCAGTATAAATAAATGTGTTAATTATGATTACCTTTTATCATTTATGTCTATGTGGTTTGTCCATTTTTGCCATTTCAGGCCAAATTTTAAAAATTGTACCATTTTCCTCCCTGACATTCTCGAAACGTGCCATTTCAGTCCAAAAAACTAACCCCGGTTAAAAAAAATCAGTTAGCTCTAGGAAGAAAATGGCATTTTGCTCTAGATTTTATATTTTGTTTTTATTTCTTTTAACTTCTTTTTATTATTATATAAAAGAGTAAATTACGTTTTTGGCCCCTGTGGTTATATCACTTTTACTATATTAGTCCAAAATAAGAATTTTTAACATATATGCCCCTATGGTCTCTATAACTAACCATTTTGACCCCTAAGTTTAACCATTTTGGCCCCCACGGTCTCTATAACTAACCATTTTGGCCCCCATGATCTCTAGACTTAAGGGCCAAAATGGTTAGTTATAGAGACCATAGGGGCAGATATGTTAAAAATTCTTATTTTGGGCTAATATAGTAAAAGTGATATAACCATAGGGGCCAAAAACGTAATTTACTCTATATAAAATCAGACTGTGTGCGTATATATGATGATAATAATAATAATAATAATAATAATAATAATAATAATAAGAAGAAGAAGAAGAAGTTTAAAAAAATAAAAAAATCTAGAGTAAAAAGTCATCTTTATCCTTGAGCTAACTGACTTTTTTAACTGGGGTTAGTTTTTTGGACTGAAATGGCACGTTTCGAGAATGTTAGAGAGGAAAATGGTACAATTTTGAAATTTGGCCTGAAATGGCAAAAGTGGACAAACCAGAGGGACGTAAATGGCACTTAACTTGAAAACTAATTTAGGTGGTTGTACGCCGGCACGGGTCATTTTTAGTACAGGTTGACACGAAACTACTATCTTAAGAAGCTGTATGTATCACTTTCGACCCATTTGACCGGTTTTTGTAAGCTAGTTATTTTTTACTCATTTGTCATGTTCGAGATTCAAAATTACCTGATTCGACCCATTCTTAACATATTAACTTTATGCTCTCTACTAATAATTTTGACTTCCGTTTTACAATGCAGGTTGGAATGGCTGCTACCTTGGCTTCAGTTTGTTCTGTACCCTTGACTTCAGTTCTACTTTTGTTTGAGTTGACAAAAGATTATAGAATCTTGCTTCCTCTCATGGTACATTTTCATTAGAAAACGCTCGTCACATTAAAGTTAATTTTGACACCTAGATTTGGGAATAATACTTCTTTTCTCTTCAACGTTGCAATCAGGGAGCTGTTGGATTAGCAATATGGGTACCATCTCTTGCAAACCAGTGTAATGAGCATGAAGGATCTGATACAAGGAGTTTATCAAGAGGTTATTCAGCTATTTCGTCAGTTGATGACAAAATTAACGATTGGGCACAAAATGGTGAAGATTTGGAACTTTGCATAATGGGACCTGGTGACAACCATGACGCGATTGATGAGGATATTATTCTGGAGGATTTGAAGGTACTTAAAAAGTCTTTACGCTATAAAGAAGCAGTATACAGTGTAACCAAATCCTAATATATATTATTTAATGACCCCAATAAGCAGGTTTCTCAGGCTATGGCAAACAACTATCCAAAAGTCCTCTTATCATCGACTGTTAACGAGGCTGTAAAATGCATGGATGAGAACAAACAAAGTTGTGTCCTTATAGCTGACCCTGAAGGTCATCTAGAAGGAATTTTGACTTATGGTGACATTAGAAGGAGCATTTTCAAGATCTCTGATGCATCCTCAGAAACCGGTTCATTAACGTCAGATGTATGTTAAATGTTGGTGAGACATGCCTGCACAAATCCATTACCTTTTATAACGTGATCAGTCTAAATTCTTTTGCAGTTAAGTGACTCTTGTGTTTCGTCCATATGCACTCGAGGCATAAGCTACCGAGGGCTAAAGCGTGGACTTATAAGTTGCTATCCTGATACTGATTTGGCGATTGCTAAAAAGTTAATGGAGGCGAGAGATGTAAAACAACTGCCTGTGGTACAACGCGGTGTTGGTTTTCAAGAAGAAAGGAAACGTAGGATTGTTGGCGTCCTTTATTACCATTCAATCTGGAGTTGTCTCAGGTTACAACCAAAATCTCTGTATTTTGTAGTATTTGGTTTGCAGTCAGGAATCAATTACCATGGGTATGGGTTTTATAACATGGTGGTATGGGAATGGGAATGCGAATAGGAATCAGTATATGTTTCTATACCTAACCCTTGACATGGGTATGGAGGATTCCTAAATTTATGGGAATCAGCTCAATGCACTTGTCAAACTCAATACCCTGTAAACACTAAAGTTGTTATGTCATGAAAAGAGAGTGTGTGAACTAACTAGGTGTAGCTTAATGATAACTGTTTGGATTTCTTGGTGAATCTTATGGATAACTTAATAAATAGGACGGCCCTTTTTAAAACTTTCTAAAGATGAATTATTGATGTTGTGATGTAGCGAGGAGATAAATCGCAGGGGAACAGGGAGGTCCAAAGACCATATTGAAGAGAGGAACTTTTCAAGTGGGTAGTTATTGAAGTTTTTTCTAAAGATAATGACAAAGTGGTATGGTTACTTGATGCCCAAATTTTGGAGTTAAAATGGTTGTGAATGAAGGTGGTGTTGCTTGGTATACCCCATGTCTGACTACAGAATTAGTCATAGATAAGAGAACATATGATAGCTTTATGTATTTGAATTTTGAAGGGTATCAGCTTTTGAAACAAGCAACCTTTTTTAAGATTAGTATCAGTATATCTGTATATTTTGCTTAAAGGAAAAAATGTGATTTTTTAGTAGGGATGTTTAAGGATGGTTCCGTGGCTTCCGCTGGTTTTGATTGAAATTCTAGGCCGAATCATCAAGTACGGCTTAAAAAAGGACAAAACAAACCGTCCATGTTGGTGGATTGTGCCAAAATTGTCTGTTTGACGGTTTAGGCAGTTTAACCATTTTTTTTTTTTTTTTTCTAATCTTGGTGTATCTTCGGACTCTAGTTTCTCTCTACAGCCGACATGCAATTATATAATGAAATTTGCCGTTCAAAAAAAAAAAAAAAAGATGATGCATAAGTTCATATTCTAAAAATGGAAGCTAAATAAAATGAATAGAAAAGGTAAACGACAGGTTCAGCGGCTAGTTTCAAGTTTAAAGTCATGAACCAGCAAACCAGTTTTTACTTATCTTTAGACAGTTTGATCAGTTTCAACGGTTATAAGTTTATACTCTAAAAATGGAAGATAAATAAAATGAAGGTAAATGGCAATCAGTTTACCCGGCTGGTTTCAAGTTTAAAATTGTGAACCAAGCCGAATAAATCTCAAACCAGCAATCCAATTGATTTGCTTTTTGTTTAGATGGTTGTCAGTTAAGTGTTAGTTAAGAATATTCTGAAAATAACATTTCCCAATCAATTTACATACAACATTTCTCATCTGTTTATATATGTTCTTTTTATGTGTTTGTGTGTTTACAAACAATAACTGTATAAAGAATCAAAATATATAGACTCTCAACCTAACATGCAAGATCACTTTAATATATTAAAATTACTGTATAAGTGAAAAACTTTCTCCCAGTGTAACTTCATATTCTTGAAAATAAGTACTCAAAAACAAGAAAACCCCTCAAAGTTGCAACAACAAAAAAGAAAAGATGATGTAATATCAAGTTTAAATATTTCTATTCCCTCCCAAAAACCCTTAACGACGATAACTTATTTCGATCAAAATTTACATCTGAGGCCCGAGTGGTAACCGGTTCATCAGCTGATGGTAGTTCAGCGTGCCGTTGGCTAGGTTCAAACCAGGATCCGACACGGGCTCCGCCTTTGGCTCACTTTTCGGCACCATAAATCCCATATCATTCATTTGTTGTGGTTGATTCAAATACTGATGAACCGGCATTTTCCCTTGTTTAGCCATAGCCATAGCCATATGAGCCATCCCTCCCGGTCCTTGTTGGTTCATTGGGTAACCATATCCCCCATGGGTTGTAGCGGGACCTAGCTGCTGACCATTGGGTAAACCATAGGGAGGCCTTTGGAACCTAGCCATGGGGTTTTGAATCCGCGATGGCTCGGGCATGTGAACCTGTGGCTGGACTGATAAAGCTTGTTGTGCGGCAGACATGGTGTTGTTATTGTGGCTGTTTTTCTGGGCGGGCACGTCATGGTTGTGTTTCCCTTCGTATGTTGTTATTACGGATTTTAGATCATGTGACGCCCTTTCCACGTGTTTTCTCACTGTGCAGCCTGCGCTTGTGCACTTGTAGTAACTCCTGTGTCATAAAAAATCAACTTCAAAATACAGCCCGTTTACCTAAAAATTAAAACTTTTAATCTTATTTTGTAACCTTTTGGTATTAACTAGAATTTTGATCCGTGCCACGCACTGCAGCGGCAACATCGCGTTTGTGACTTCGCTATACACGTTACGTTCGTGACATTAACGTCTAAAAAAGAGTGTAATGTCTCAGACGTTGCGGTGTAAAGTTGTAAAAGTAATTTAGGCAGCGGTGTGAAGTCGTAAAAGTAATTTACACAATAATGTGGTTATGCATAGATTAAAAAAGGGTAATAATGTGTCACACATTACAGTGTAAAGTCGTATAAGTAATTTAAATAAAATGAGTTGTCAAGTTATTAAGTAAAAAAGGTTGGCATAAGTAGAAAAGGTTGGCGTATCAAAGTTGGCAATTACCAAAAGTTGAACGTAAATATGTAAGTTCCTTAAAGAGAGGGTTAATACTGTTTAATGTCAAAAGTTTGGGGTGTGAATTGGAAAAACAAAGGTCACCGACCTTTGTTTATAAGAGTTATAAATAATTTCATTTTGAGCTGGACCCATTTTAACCCTTTACCTCTCCATTTTATGCCATACCTGACCAGCTTATCAAGTTTGAATATGAGACACATGTTACAATCTACAAAAATGGGCAAACTTTTAAAAGTCAACAAAAACAAAGAGTCGAAACTTGCCAAAAGTATACTCAAATGCCTACAATCTCGTATATCCTTTTATCTTATAATAAAAACAATGTGTTGTTGGGACGATCGGGCCCGATTTGACTGGCATTAAGAAAATTCCTAATTTTGACCAGAACCCATTTGACCTGTTACACAACCCACCCATTTTTCTACATCCAAGTATCTAACCAATTTACATCAAGGTTAAGGGCATATATATATATAATAAAATAAAATGATAACCTTGGGTTTGGGTTTCCTTTAACAACCTTCTGTCCATACTTGCGCCAGCGATACCCGTCATCCAGGATATCCACCTCACTGGTTGTTTGGACGACAACTCTAGGTTCCCTGATGGCTCTAGTTGCCCCACTTACATCTGCTGCATACGCTTCAACTTTCCTGGAAAAAAGAGCAAGACTTTTAAGAATTAGAAGTTGTTATCTGCCCATTTACTTATGAATGGGTCGATTTGGGTTAATTTTTATTTCTAAGAAGCCAAACAGGTGAAATAAAATAAATAGTAATGCCAAAATCGTCCCTGAGGTTTAGTCATTTTTGCTTGTTCCATCCAAAATGACTTTTTGTGCATTTGAGTCCTTCAGGTTTGCGTTTTATCGCCATTTTCATCCTTGAGTTTGGCAATTTATTGCGACTATCGTCCCTCAAAAGTTGGCCGTCAGGCATGAAAATGACAACTTTTTGGATGAAAATGGCACCTCAGATACGTAAGTCGCAAAAGTGGTCAAACCTCAGGGACGAAAATGGCATTTTACTCTAAATAAATTTTTCAAAAGAAACGAGCCAAAAGTCATCAACACTGTACTTTTAAGTTTTAATGCATAAACCTACCCAATATTTGTATTCAAAAAAATAAATCATTACGGATTAGGTATACTTTTTGTAATAATATTTGTCACGCTGATTAATTATAAAAAAATAACATTTTGGACAAAAGAAAGTTACTATAGTCAAACCTTCTTTTTGACTCAGATTCATCTCCTTCACCGTCATAACCAAGTGACACACTACCATGTGTTACTCGATCATCTTCCTCTTCATCATTCGAAAACGTGGATGACCCATCAACAGCATCACTAGATTCAAAATGAGCATTCTGACCCTGCATAACCATCCCCGATGACGTCACCTCAAAATTACTTTCTTGCCCCCAATGACTCTGTCGCGTATTTGTCCCCCAAACCGGACCTCCATCAACCCCATTTCCATTCCCATTCCCATTTTGTTCATTAACATCACCTTGCATATCACTCAACACATTCGACGACCCGATTCCCGATCTACGGTTCGGAGCAAGTTTCGGGTGATTGTGGGCCCCCTTGTAGATAATCTCGGTAATATGACCCTCGTGAGAACGCTCAACTTTCTTTTTCACATTACAATTTGAGTGAGTACATTTATAATAGCTTCGAGGGTACTCGCTTCCTTTCACTTGTTTCTGTCCATATTTTCGCCAATTATATCCATCTTCAGATGATGCACTATTAGCATTAATACTATCATCATGATGATGTTCTTCATGATGCGGTTGTGATCGATCGGAATTTCCGTTAAG
Organism: Helianthus tuberosus; assembly: GCA_030545235.1. NCBI lineage: Eukaryota > Viridiplantae > Streptophyta > Magnoliopsida > Asterales > Asteraceae > Helianthus > Helianthus tuberosus. Next base: position 57,492,328 of record CM060415.1, on the reverse strand, counting down.
AGGTTGAAATGGAGCCATTTGTAAAGAGAAGTTGTTCTTTTCGGTGAAGTCCGGATAAGTTTGTGCCGGTTCAATCTTTTGAGGTGGAAATTGCTTATCAGATTGAGCTACAGCTTCATTAGTTTGAAAAGATTGTGCTGACATAAACGGTGGATTGACCTAAATGGTCACAAGGAAGCACTTTATTAGCATTTGAAGAATTTTAGGTAGATAATTTATCTAACAGTTTAATACATGATATGTAGAGGTGACAAAAAATGAGTGTCAGGTGAACCTAGTAATGGGTCAAAACGGGTTCGGGTTGAAACGTATCATCTTTACTACGAATCAAAATGCTAAAAATTAACCCACAAACACCTTTTTGTCCATTTTTTTATGATAAAAACTAACGAGTTATTTAAGAAAACGAAAATATTTACTACGGTAGCTATACAAATTTTTGAATATAACCATTGAAGCGATTGTAATATTGTATATTTGTATGCAAGTATGCATCAAAAATGAAATTTGGATGGCCTTCAACTTGATTGACCCGTTACCCTTTCATCTAACTTCACTGATTTGACCCGTTATCATAAAACACAGCCAAAATTAACTCATTCATAATAAAATGTGTCAAAAATCAAAATTGCCACACCTGCCAAAAATATATAACAAATGGTTTAACTGAATGTTACTTTGCTTACATGATCACGAGGTAAGGGAGCTGAATCCGGGAAAGGTTTGAAGGCAAATGATGTGTTATTAGATTCCTCCACAAAATTATCTTTACTCCTATTACCATCGCTGCTGTCGTTTGGGGCAAACTGGAATTTCCCGGTTGTTGGTGACGGTTGAACCTATAAAACGAACCAACTTAGATCGTTCGGCACGACAAAAAAATTAAAAAATACAAGAGCCTCAAAAATCATCATCTATACAGTTAAAAAAGAAATATAAAGAGCTTACCAATGAGTTTGACAGAAAAACAGGTGAATCCAAAAAAGCCCCGGGGCTAAGATTAGGCGAAATCGTCAAGTACGCTGACTGAGCGTGTTGATTTTGCGAACCACCCGCAGGCTTAATAACATCTGTATCCAACCTAGGAGCATTATGCCCAGCTCTAGCAGCCATCCTTTCAACAAGCCCAGCCCGCTGGCCGATTTTCTGCTCACCAAATTCACCTGTTTTCATCACTTGATCAACCGTTTGACCTCTTTGACTCCCGTCATCTTTTTCATACACAACTTCTCTATCCGGTCCAGGAAAGGTGAACCCACCATCATAATTATTATCATCATGCTCCGCTACCGGTCCTGACCGTGAGCCCGCACCGTCACCCAACATACCCGCGAAAAAAGATTGCGTGTTAAATCCACCATGCTCATCATATCCACCCATCAAAAATCCAAAGCTAATTCCTTGAATATATGCTAACAATCACTTCAACCAAACTACATCATATGTGTTCAGTCACATACTAAAAAATGTAGCTCAAAACATATATATATTAAACAAATAATAATTAAAAAAATGGTGATTTTACAGACAAAAAGAATCCCTAGACTAAGAACAGTGATGATGATATATATGTATACAAAAAAATATAATTACAGAATAACAACAAATAAACCTAATGATTCAATTTCCACTTTTGGTAAAACATTCTAATAGGTCCCCAAATCAAACAAGTAGACCACACATCTAGTTCTGGTTCTAGAACACCCACAAAAATAGAAATTTAACCACTTTTAAACATTCCATTTTCACAAATTTCTCATTAATCACGCCCATATTAACCAAGAATCAAAATCTTTAAACGATCTAATTAACAAAGATTCATTAAAATCAAAGATCTGAACTGAAATTACAAAAAGAAAATATTTTTATGCATAAAAATCAAATCTTTGATTCATAAGAACAACTGGGATACATGAAATGAAAGTAAAAAATGGAATTGAAGAACTGATGAACAGGATTATGGTTTACCTGAAAGAAAAAAGACAGAAAGAGTGGAGCTTTTGTGGTCCTGTGATTAGAAGGTTTTCATTTGATTAAAGAAGTAATTTGTTGACAGAAAAAATTTGGGGATTTTCACACATCAGCCAGAGACAGACAGACCCTTCTTCTCTTGTTGCAGAAGTTTTTTTTTTTTTTTTTTAATTTATAAATGAATAAATGTACGGTTTGTTGGGGATGGACCCGAAATGGTTGGAATTTTAAGGGTCTACCAGAGATTGAATATTGTTTTTTTTTTAATTATTTTTTTAAATTTACTTTAGTTTTTATTAATATGTAAAAAGTAATTTAGTCAATATTATATATCTAAAAGAAATTAAAAAGTTAACAAATTTTGTAAGTATTGTAGTGTATTTAAAACATATGTCTTGACGGATGCGAATAATATATGTATTAGGTATCAAACGATAAGTAAGCGTGAACTAAAAGTTTGTCAAAATCGAAATATTAGAGCCCTTTTATTAGATATGTGATGTAGAGGTGTCTCGAATTTCAAACTCAATCCACATACTACATGATGTATCGGAGGATGTGTGATGTAGAGGTGTCTGAAATTCCAAACTCAACCCATGGATTGCATGATGCTTCGGAGGGGAGGTGTCCGAGTGTTTTGGTGCGCGGAGAAGTCCTCTTTCGGACCAAGCTGGTGGGGGACCAAATACACACACAAAATTTCTTGGGTAAATTACTCTTTTCGTCATTTATGTTTGTATCGAATTGCAATGGATACCGTTTAACTTCAATAATTACAGTCACAATCCTTTATTTGGAAAACTCACAACATTATACGTCCTTTGGCCCTAACCTGGTTTAAATTTTCAATTAAGTATGACATGTGCTTTGCACATGAGGGCATTTATGTCTTTTTACCCCAATATATTTATCTATTTATATATAATAATCCATAAAACTCCTATCTCTCCTCTCTCTGCATACATCATTAGTTCGCCACCATTACATTAACTATCATCATCATAGCCATCAACATTCATCATCGATTCACCATTAACCATCATAACCACAACTATCAAACATCATCAACATCAGACCGAAACACCACCACTAGACCGCAATCCAGCCACTCCGATTTGAAACCCTAGACCGTGATGAGGGTTCAATCGTCGGCCGCTAACGTAACAACTCTATGACGGTTGTGTTAGACACATACCGAAGAAAGCATATACGACTCCTATACATATACAAGTTGTATATTAGGTTTCAAAAGTTCTAGATCTACAAATTTTCATTATATGAGTTATAGATCTAAAAAGAGGAAGAAGTTATCGTGATTTGAAGGAGGAGGAGCTGGTGCAGGAGCAGCAGCAAGACCTTGAGCATTAATCGATGGAAGAAGTAAACCGTCATCAGAAAACACATTCTCACGCTTTCCATTTCCATTTCGAATTCAAAATTCAGCTTATTCATGTTATATTGACTTTTTGTTAGTCGAGGCAATTGCAAGATACTACCATTTTGTATGGAATTTATTTTATGCAGAGCATATGTCGCAACCCCCGACCCCTGCCAGGGAGCGGGCGGTCGCGAGCTACTCAAAGCGGGTGATATCGGTGTTTATTAATTTGGCAGCGGAAAACATCAGGACCATAGTTAGGAAATATTTTGATCAGAGTAAAATACCAAACTTTTATAAGAAAAATTCATGGGGATAAAACCCAAGTTCATTTGATAATACATTGATAGGGATAAACCCTAATTATTGAAAACAAAATGTCTTGTTTATTTATGTAACTTTTATAGCCACTATTCCAAGCCTTCAGTGCTCTCCAGCTGGCTTCTATTGGGCTTTCACATTATGTTACCTTAAATGCATTTTTAAAACATTTTGTCAGCAAGAAATACTGGCGACTGAATTCCAGTTTAATCAAAACAGGTTTTATCATTTTACAGCATTGAGGGCGATCTCACAGTTACATTTGTTTATATTTCTACTTTAATTATCACCCACAGTACTGTCAACCCGACTTGTGGTAATGTTACTACCCACAGTGTAGTAACAAAGTTTGTATACAAAACCCCAACATACCGACGATAATTGTAGAATACAAATACTCAATCACTGTTGAATAAAATTTAAAACAATTGAGGTTTTGTAAAAACACTTTATGAAAAGAGGAATCACTCACATTGCTATTTTAGGTATTTCCCTGTGACTTCCTGGTTACTATCTATTAAATAAAATAATGCACACGTGTTAGTAAAATAACCCAATTCAATTTAACCGTACACTCGAGACAGAATTCCAATGACTTAGTCGGGCAGAGCCGACATGCATTACGGAAATTCTAAATCAATCGGGTGTACACACGAGACAAAATTCCAATGACTGAGTCAGGCAGAGCCGACATGCATTACGAAAATTCTAAATCAATCGTGTAGGGTAATAGCAGAGTTATAGTACTTACAACGAGGCAGAGCTTCGCTATGTAGTGGGTATTATGTCTGAGCAGAGTTTCTACTATAAAGAAGTTGAAAGAGAATTCAGAAAATGAACGAGGATTCAAATGAGCTCGAGCCCCCCTTGTATAGGCTGATTCGGGGGTCTGTCGCGCCCCGCGACAGCTAAAGCCTAGGCTTTCGCGGTCCGCGGGAGCCTAAAAGTGTAACACCCTGTCTATTTATTTAAGGTTTTCGTATAATTATCTAGTAACGGAGGGCGGTCAAGCTCGAAGAAGAGCCGAACACATGAAAAAGAAGCTTCCGCTTGTTGTTTCGTCGTTAATTTTTAAACGGCAAATTTATTTACATTTGTTACACCCTTCTAATTATACTTGAATTTAATAATATTTCATACCATTTTTATAACAAAATACCAGTTTAACACTAATTTCATAAGTCAAGTTCATAACTGACATAAACCCTAGTCAACTAAAAACCAAGTTAAAACATGCCAAAATATTATCTATTTGTTTACAACCCATAAACATAGTCTTTTGAAAGTTTTAATATTGCGGAAGCTTCAAAAGATGTGTTCGGTTCTTCTAATACTTGCTTGATCGTCATCCATAATCCCCGAGTACCTATAAACTGAAATGTTTAACACGAAACATTAATAATGGAGTCCTTAGAAATATTACACAACAGAAACTACGTTCGATACGGGTTTGATAAATTGTAAATACAAAAAAATTACAAAACATTCCTGGCTCTACCGTAACTTATGGTATATTAAAACTTTCAAAAGACTATGTTTATGGGTTGTAAACAAATAGATAATATTTTGGCATGTTTTAACTTGGTTTTTAGTTGACTAGGGTTTATGTCAGTTATGAACTTGACTTATGAAATTAGTGTTAAACTGGTATTTTGTTATAAAAACGGTATGAAATATTATTAAATTCAAGTATAATTAGAAGGGTGTAACAAAAAGGCGGCCATAGCTATGTCGACAGACCAAAGGGTCTCCGTCGCGGCCCGCGAGCGACCGCCAAACATGGCTTTTGCTGATATTTCTAAGTATAAGGTCATTCCGGGTCCGGTTCTCACGTACGGGGTGTATCTTAGGACATTTAGGGTGTCCAAAATATTTTTAGGATGGTTGTTATATCCTCCCCACCTTGTTTTGGATCTCGTCCTCAAGATCTACTGGAACAGGTGTGGGTATTTCCTTTGCATTTCTGATTCGAGTTCCCAAGTGTATTCTGGTCCTCTTTTGGAATCCCATTTCACTTTGACCAGAACTAATCTCTTATGTTTGAGATTCTTGATCTTTCTCTCTTCAATCTGAATGGGTTTCTCGATAAACTTGAGTTTCTCATATACCTCTATGTCCTTTAGAGGCATCACTAGAGATTCGTCTGCTAAACACTTTTTGAGATTACATACATGAAATACATCATGTATTCTTGCCATTTCCTCTGGCAGTTGTAGCTGATAGGATACAGGTCCTATTCTTCTAATAATCTCAAAAGGTCCAACATATCTAGGGCTTAGCTTTCCTCTCTTAACGAATCTGACTACTCATTTCCAAGGAGAAACTTTTAACAATACTTTATCTCTTAGTTGAAATTCCAATGGTTTTCGTCTATTGTCAGCATAACTCTTTTGACGATCTTGGGCTACTTTTAGTCTTTCCTTGACTTGAATTATCTTATTTGTCGTTTCCTACACTATTTCTGGTCCGGATAATTGTTTTTCTCCAATCTCTGCCCAGCAGACTGGAGTTCTGCACTTTCGTCCATAAAGTGCTTTAAATGGTACAACATTAATACTAGTATGATAACTATTATTGTAGGAAAATTCTATTAATGGCAAATGATCGTCCCAATTTCCTCCAAAACAATTACACAAGCTCTAAGCATATCTTCCATAGTCTGAATTGTCCTTTCGCTTTGTCCGTCCGTCTGTGGATGGTAAGCTGTGCTTAGATTCAACTTGGTTCCCATTGCTTTTTGGAAACTTGTCCAAAGATGTGAAGTAAAACGGCTATCTCTATCGGATACGATAGATAAAGGAACTCCATGTAATGAAACTACTTCATTTACATATAGCTTGGCTAACTGTTCCATACTGAAAGTTTCCTTCATGGATAAGAAATGAGCAGATTTAGTCAATCTGTCTACAATCACCCATATTGTATCATTTCCTTTTCTTGTTTTGGGTAATTTGGTAACAAAATCCATTGTTATCAATTCCCATTTCCATATGGACATTTCTAACTGTTGTAATAATCCTGAGGGTTTCTGATGCTCAGCTTTAACTTGAGAACAAGTTAGACATTTAGCAACATAATTAGCTATATCCTTTTTCATTCCTATCCAACAGAAATTATTTCTTGGATCTTAATACATCTTATCACTTCTAGGATGTATCGTATACTTAGATTTATGAGTTTCTTCTAGAATTCTATGTCGTAGGTTTCCTTGTTCTAATTCCTTAATCATTCCTTTCAATTTTTCAGCATCGTCCTTGATTGTTGATTCCTGTACTTCTCTAATCTATTCATTTAAATCAACTTGTAGATTTAATCTGAGAGAACGTACTCGCTTTGGTTTTTCATGATACTTTCGACTTAAAGCATCAGCTACTACATTGGCTTTCCCAGCATAATACCGGATATCACAATCATAATCACTAAGAACTTCCATCCAGTGTCTCTGTCTCATATTTAATTCCTTTTGCCTGAAAATATATTTTAAACTCTATGATCAGTGAAGACAACAAATATATTTCCATATAAATAGTGTCTCCAAATCTTAAGGGCAATAACTATGGCTCCAAATTCTAGGTCATGGGTTGTGTAATTCTCTTCATGTTTCTTAAGTTGTCTAGAGGCATAGGCTATAACCTTTTGACGTTGCATCAACACACATCCATATCCTAACTTAGATGCATCACAATAGACTATAAAGTCTTCAGTTCCTTCTGGTAATGCAAGTATGGGTGCGTTAGTTAACATCTGCTTAAGAATCTTAAAAGCTTCCTCCTGTTTTGGTCCCCATTCAAACTTAACTGATTTACAGGTCAGTTTAGTTAATGGAATGGCTATTCAAGAGAAATCACGGATAAACCGTCTATAATATCCTGCCAGTCCAAGAAAACTTCGTACTTCTTGTAACATCCCAAAAATATAAACTCTTAAATTTGCAATTTGATTGCAAATAAATTAGTAAAATAAACTAACTAGGAATGACACTAACCTACTAGATGATGACTTATGTGTAGTTAAGGACATAAAAATAAACTAAAAGAAACGAGAGGGACCAAAAGTGTTTAACTTGAAACTAGTTTTAATAAAAACATTTTTTTAAAACACAAACACCCCTTGTGAGAGTGCCGGAGATCGACCAAAGCAGGGGGGCGATCAAGCTTGTCAAAACCCTAAATTCCACAAAACACCTAAATTGAAGGTTCAAATCTGATCCAAAACGAAATCTGAGCTGAGATTAGTGATCCTCATTGCAAGGGGGTTATAAGGTATGTAAAATTTGATGAAAATTCCCTACTTGAAATTCTCATGGATTTGGGAAATCTGAAATTTGATGATGCATGTTTGTTATTTGGTTAAGATAGGGATGATATAGTATCTAGGAGTAAAACCTAGACAACAACATGTGAAATCAAGTCTAAATTCCGGAAATTTCATGAACACATTGAAGGTGATTCATGGGTTTTGGTGAAGAATAGATAAACACTAGGGTTTGAGCATTATTCTAGTGTAATATGGGTCATGAAAGAAATTACTGAAATATGAATGTTAAATTTTATATGTGAAAGCTTGATTGATGCAAATTCGGGCTAAATGATAAGTTAGGGACTTGTTATGTAATCATGTAAAATTTTGCTCTTAAAGTGTTTGTATAAATGCCTCAAAGAAGGCTTGAAACTGAGATTTAAAGTTAAAACGCAAAATTGTGATGTTTAGGCAAATTATGCGACATATGATTGAAAAGGAGTTCTAAACGTATCGTGATTGAACTATATAGGAAAAGATATCGGAGCGTCGAGTGGACAAGCCGGTGGCGACATGCGTTTGAAGGGCGTGCATTGAAGGTATGTAACTTGACCCGTTACATTAAATGAATTATTGTTAAACTATGCGTAGTCGCATTGTAGAACAGAAGTTGTGTTAATTTTAGTGACCATGATCGTTACTTGAATTAATAGGTTTAGAATTGATAAGGAACCGTTTGGTAGACATCATATTGGAGGATTTTCACAAGATGAGCCAACGGGTCGAATAATAGAGTAAATTGTAGTATTAGTGTTTTAATTAGTTAGCAATGGCGATATCAATCACAAGAGCATTAAACCATGGGATTGGTAAGGAAATGTAAGTGATGCTAAGCCCTGGATGATGGGCATAAGGCGCCATAGGCTTACTAGTGAAATGGTAGTAAAATGGGTAAAGTTAGAGTGGGTAGAATAAATGCATAGTGACATTTAGTCGTTCGGTCCGCAAATCAAATTTCTGTATGATAATTGTAATAGGCACTTCGGTAATGAATTTACAGACGTATAGGAAAAAGAATCACCTAAAACGGACTTACGAGTCAAAAGTTATGGCCAAACGAAGTTAAAAATCTGAATTTCCGGAGCTGGCAGCAAATGCAGGTCACAAACCTGCACTTGCTGGAAAAACGTTTCCCCCGCGCCACGAGGCAGGATCCTTTAGATCCCCCGCGACACGCGACAGCTGCCGCGATACGCGACAGAATGACTGGAACCTGCCGCGACTCGTGGCATGATAACTTTTGAAATTTTATTTTGTTTTTCATGTTTTGATGCTAGAACTTGTTTGTATGATCCAATTCATTGTCAAAACTAACATTTTGAGTGGTTTTGACCTTAGGTGACAATGGGGATCTTACAGATGGCGGTCAAGCAAGTTTTGAAGAACCGAACACAACTTTTGAAGCTTCCGCGATTTCATAACTTTGTTAAACAATGTTTCTATTTCTTTTGAATGTAAACAACTTGCGAATCAGGTCATGAATGTTTTAACTAGTCGGTTGTTGACTAGTTTCGATTACTTGGAACTTTGTTTTGGTAACTATGTTTTAATTTAGACACCTTTCATAACTTTGTTAAACAATGTTTCTATTTCTTTTGAATGTAAACAACTTGCGAATCAGGTCATGAATGTTTTAACTAGTCGGTTGTTGACTAGTTTCGATTACTTGGAACTTTGTTTTGGTAACTATGTTTTAATTTAGACACCTTTTATATAAATCGTATGAATTTTTATTAAATTCAAGTAATAATTAGACGGGTGTTACAAGTTGGTAATCAGAGCTTAAGGTTGTCAACAAAGAGTTCGGTTCAAGCTTGATCGTTCGTCCGGTAAGAATTAATTTATTATTTTAGTAGATTATATCTTAGGTAAGAAATGAGGTGCGAATTAATGTGCATGGGAAGAGCGTGTTAACACACTCAAACCCGGAAAGTGCACCAAATGTGAACGGTTAAAGCAAGTTAGGAACTTGGCTAAACCAAAACAAATGAAGCAATGTTATAAATGAAATGTTTAACGTTTAATGTAAACATTTCAGTTTCAAGATGTCGGAAAGAAACGATGATGATCCGGTGCAGACAAGCACCGAGCAAATGAAAGAGATAATTGCCGAAGAAGTGGGGAAGGCAATTGAAGGTAGTCTATCCGGGTTGATAGACAAAATTCAAAACACGGTGTTGTCACTTGTCGAAGAACGAGTTAAAAGGTTGGAGGATAGTGTCAACCTTATGAAAGAGAAATCGGGAGAACGTAAAGGGTGTTCATACAAAGAATTTATGGTGTGTAAACCGCCAATCTACAACGGGGAGGTTGACCCAATAATTTGCCAAAGATAGTTGGGCGACGTTGAAGGGGTGTTTAAAAGGACCCATTATGACGAAAGTGACTTTGTTGCTTACGGAACGGGTCAGTTGAGAGGGCAAGCCAAAGATTGGTGGGACAATAAAAAGAATGAAATTGGGGCCGAAGCGGCAAGGGCCATGACATGGGAAGAGTTTAAGACGCCATTTCTTAAACATCATAGTCCCAAGGCGGTTATTAATAAAATCAAGGAAGAGTTCATGCAACTTAGGCACAAGGGCGAGACCATAGACAAGATTACGACGACGTTTATGGATAAGATGAAGTTTTGCAATGAATTGGTGATGAATGAGGAACAAAAGATATACTACTACTATAACATGTTGAGCGCATAGTATAGGGAGTTCATGACTCCTTCAAAATACGAGACCCTTACCGAGATCATAAACGTTGCTCGGGAACGGGAAATCGAGTTAAAGAAACAAGTTGAAAGGGGTGAGCGAAGGGCACAGGATGTGAATCCAAGCCCTACAAAGAAAGCTCGAACTGTGGAATCGGGAAAGAAGGTGGATGCTAAAGGTGGGTCGCCAAGTTGTAAAGTATGTGGGAAAGGGCACAAGGGAGAGTGTCAGTTCAAAGACAAACCGTGCCCCATATGTAGTAAAACGGGGCACACAGCGTCTCTATTCCCAGGTAAAATCTCAGTTTGCTACAAATGTTATCAGCTCGGCCACAAAAAGTCCGAATGCCCAGACCTAGTTGGAAGGAGAGACGTTAAAGAATCTCCAGCAGAAGCTCCAAAGGCGAAGGCTAGATCCTTCCAACTTACTGCGGCTGAAGCAAAGACAGAACCCGATGTGGTCTCAGGTATATTCACGATTAACTCAATTCCTGCATGTGTATTGTTTGATACGGGTGCCAATAAATCCTTCATTTCGCATGGATTTATTCGACATCCTTCATTTGTATTGACGAAATTATATGTGCCCTTAGAAGTTGAAATAGTGGACAACAAAAGTTTTATAGTTTGTGATATTTGTCGAGGCTGCAAATTAAGCATCGATGATGAAGAATACTTGATAGACCTAATCCCGATGTCAATAAGGGGCTTTCAAGTAGTCGTTGGGATGGATTGGCTATCTCAGCACCACGCAAAGGTCGTGTGTTTTCGTAAGGAGATAAAGCTAACATCTCCGAGCGGGAAACACGTCACTATCTATGGCGAAAACGGAGGTAACCCCATAATATGCTCAATGTTGAAAGCTCACAAGCTTATGAAGCAAGGATGCAAGGCTTTTATGATATACGCGAATGAGCCCGAGAAGGAATCACTGAAGATTGAAGATGTACCAATAGTACTAGACTACGAAGATGTGTTTCCGAAAGATTTACCAGGGATACCGCCCGAACGGGAAGTAGAGTTCGAAATCGAATTGATTTCGGGCGAAAACCCGTAGCTAAAGCACCGTACCGGCTCGCGCCATCGGAATTACAAGAGTTGATGTCACAAATTCAATGTGACAACCCTCATAATTCCATGTATCCGTACAATTTATTAATGATAATTAAAGTGCTTGATGACTGTGCTGAATCACTTAACTGCTTTCTGATTACTGTGTTATACTTACATGTGCTTGTTAACATACTAGCAGTGTACAGAAAAGTTACTAAATAGTCCGGTATGCTTTCCTGAGTGTTGAGAATTAAAAATGTTACAATATATATATATATATAGGACACTTTACTGATTAATTAAGCACTTTAATGGGACAGTATCAAACCGAACAACCGGACATTACCCGGAACACCAAAATAATGCTAGAAGCATTGTTTTTATTTTTCTAAGCTAGTTAGGGTCCCCGAACACCGTAACACACTATATATTACTTAACACACACAAACCACTAACTAAATACTTAATCTCCTAACTAGATCACTAACTAGAAAGTTGCATCACAAATAAACCAACCCCCCCCCCCCCCCCATAACCGGCTGTGAAGTGGGGACACACCCACTTGATTTTCTTGAATTGTTTATTGATATTGTTAAGTACTTAAGAGACATATTAACTCATGGTTAATAAGATGTTGGAGTTCACTTATAAAAACACACTAGACTATACACATTATCATCATTCAACTCTCAACAACACACCAAAACTCTCCCTCTAGTTCGGCCGTGAGCCACCACCACCCTCACCACCATCACTTGATCATCTTCAACCATTTCAAGAGTGCACAAAGGTGTTAAAGTGCAAACAACGAAGCTCGGTGTGTTCGGAAGTTGAAGGACCACTCTCATCTTCTTTTATCCACCACATTTCTTCACTTGAACTCCCCTAGCCTTGAGCTAGTGGTAAGAACTTAGATCCTTGCATTTTACATGTTGTTTAAGTGGTTAATGATGTTTAAAGATCAAAATGATAAGAACTCTAAAGAACCATAAACAAAGTCTTGAACATGAACCAACATTAGTGATAAAGTATGGTTAAAATGATGATGAAATCATAATATTCTTGTGTTATGTTGCTTGTTGAATGTTGTTTGCTAGTAGAAATGATATGGATTATCATATGGTCTTGCTAGATCATGTTTAAAAACATGAACTAGCAAGATGAGAAAGTTAGAAATGTGTAGGATGATGGAATCATCCACACATAAACTATGAACTTGAATAAATAAATGTTTTCTTGTAAAAATAAAGATCAAAGTAGGTTATAATCTTGTAGATCTAAAGATCCATGAGTGGTTCTTCGAAAGAACCAAGTGAAAAGTATGAGTTTCGTTAAAACTTGGATCTTACATAAACTAATCATATTTTTGGTGGATAAGCAAGTGTAGAAACACTTGTGTAATAAGAAAAGTTCACAAAGAAATATTTTCAGAAATATGATCGAAAGTTGTAAACGCATAAATTCTTTAAAAATAAAGTTTTTAAAGAACTAATCACATTTTAAGAAATAACAAGACTTACTAAGAATGCTAGTAAGTTACTACATATTTTTACAAATATTCAAGTTCATGAGTTTATAGTTTATGCTTGTTTTTGGCAAGTTCGGTAAGTAGAGGTTATATATTGTTGAATGAGAATTGTTTGAATGAATTTTTGAAAAGAAAATGATATGCTAGTAAGCATGGACACCTCCCTTTACAAAGGAAACTCTGTCGAAATTTTTCTAAAAATTCCAACACTTAGAAAATATTTTTCTAAAACAAGCGTTATGAGTGTATTTTATAACTTGCTTTTCGAATATAAACTTTGCCATAATTTTTGTAACAATACACCAAGTATCGGAGGTTGACTTTCGTAAATAAAATTTGATAAACATATATTTAAAATATACATTGTATACTAAAACTCTTGTGCGAATATTTGTTTATTTTACCGTTATATTATTTCAGGGTAAAATAAAATATAACTTAACAAAGTGTGTTGACGTTTAAATTGTGTGATATGTGATAAAAGTAATGGGTAGATAAACCATATGTGTTGTGCATGAGAAATTGATTGTTATCTGTACCTTATTAGGACGTGCTTGATTCCCTGATTATTAGAGTAACTAATCTAACCGAGCAAACCGAGGTGAGTTCACACTTTTCTACAAAGCATGGAAATTCCCGGTGGGAATGGGAATGGGTTCAGGAATAGGGATTCCTCGTCCTTGGGACGTGTTCAGGAATGAGAATTCCTCGTCCTGTTGGGACGGAATTAGACTTACTGGACTAGAACTCTATCAGCGAAGTCCCTCCCTTTATATCGACTTAATCGCCGAGGCTATGACGAGCGGCTCATTAGTTAATAGCGCTATTAGGTTTAACAAACCTCACATCGTGCCAGTCGGACGAGCGAGTACTAATGGACTATGGCACGTCGGTGATGATAGACACCGACGCTAGGGCACAATTAATTTTCGTTAGTAGTCGATATGATAAACGAGTCTGGTAGTTTAAATAATGGGGTAGCCCCCACGGCCGGAGTGCCGGGCTGGATAGCTAGGGAAGGTGGACATGGGATGGTTAACTAATAAACGTTTTCGAACTATGGGGTAACCCCACGGCTGGATAGCTGAATGAGATTAAACTACATTTTTGGAAACAACTCTAAAATGGACAACCAACCGTGAACTCACTCAACTTTGTTGTTGACTCGTTGTTACATGCTTTGCAGGTCGCTAGATGCTTTGGGGCTTGCACATGGAGGTGGTCGTTGTGGGATGCGAACTGTTATGTCCCGTACTTAATAAATAAACCTTATGAACTTATGAAACTTATGTTTTGAGTCTTTAAAACTTATGAACTACGAACCTATGTTTTGGTTTAACGTCTTATGCTTCCGCTGATTAAATTGAACTTGGTTAACTTACTTTTGGTCACTAATTGTATTGTGGTTGGTATCATTTACTTAAATACGTTGTTCAATATGATTGGTGGCTCGATCCTGGTCATGTCACGCCTCCAAGCGGTGATACTCCGCATGGTGGAATTTAGGGGTGTGACATTCATGACCTGCTCGACAAAGGATTCATAAGGCCGAGTGTGTCTCCTTGGGGCACACCGGTACTATTTGTGAAAAAGAAAGACGGAAGCATGCGCATGTGTATCGATTACCGGGAGTTGAACAAACTCACGGTAAAGAATCAATACCCGCTTCCGAGAATAGACGATCTATTCGACCAATTTCAAGGTGCAAATTGGTTTTCAATAATTGACCTTAGATCGGGGTATCACCAACTAAAGGTCAAGGAGGAAGATGTGCCGAAGACGGCTTTCCGCACGCGATACGGACATTACGAATTCCTCGTGATGTCATTTGGGCTGACAAATGCACCCGCGGATTTCATGGACCTCATGAACCGGGTTTGCAAGCCAATGCTGGATAAACCGGTCATCGTGTTTATCGATGATATTTTGGTATATTCGAAAAGTGAAGCTGAACTTGCACACCACTTACAAGAGGTATTAGAGACACTTAGACGTGAAAGGTTGTATGCGAAATTCTCTAAGTTCGCCTTTTGGTTAGGAGAGGTGCAATTCCTCGGCCACATCATAAGTGCCAATGGAATATTAGTAGATCCGTCAAAGATCTAGGCCGTGTCAAAATGGAATCCCCCGAAGAACCCTTCAGAAATTAGAAGCTTCTTAGGGCTTGCGGGATATTACAGGAGATTCATTCAAGACTTCTCCAAGATTGCGTCACCATTAACTAAGTTAACTCGGAAAGAGGATAAATTCATTTGGGGTATCGAACAAGAAAGAGCGTTTCAAACGCTAAAAGAGAAGTTAACTCAAGCTCCGGTATTAACGTTGTCGGACGGAGTCGAGGACTTGGTGGTTTATTCGGATGCCTCATTATCGGGACTCATATGTGTTCTGATGCAACGAGGTAAAGTTATAGCTTATGCCTCGAGGCAATTGAAGATACATGAAAAGAAGTATCCCACGCACGATCTCGAATTGGCTGCGGTGGTATTTGCGTTAAAAATATGGAGGCACTATTTATATGGGGTAAAGTGCACCATATTCACCGATCACAAGAGCCTAAAGTATTTCTTTGATCAGAAGGAGTTAAATATGCGACAGAGGTGATGGTTAGAAACGGTGAAGGATTTCGACTGTGAAATACACTACCATCCTGGAAAGGCAAATGTGGTGGCGAATGCTCTGAGTAGAAAAGCAGACTATGTCCCAATACAAGTGAGGTCGATGCAGCTTGTGGTGACCTCGGGTATACTTGAACATATCCGAGAAGCGCAAGTAGAAGTAGTGAAAGAGGAGAACTGGAAGAAGGAAAGAATAATCGGCCAGTTAAAAGATTTGTTGGATGGAAAGGACGGGTTGAAGACTCGATCCGGAAGAATATGGGTTCCAAATACTTGTGGGGTTAAGGCGCTTCTACTCGATGAAGCTCATAAATCTCGATATTCTATTCATCCGGGTGCGACCAAGATGTACAACGATTTGAAACAAAATTATTGGTGGCCCAGAATGAAGAGGGATGTGGTGAAATATGTGGAGAAGTGCTTGACTTGCTTACAAGTCAAGGCGGAACACCAGAAACCTTATGGGAAACTGCAACCTTTGGAGATCCCGGTTTGGAAATGGGAACATATCACTGTGGACCTATTGACCAAACTACCTAAAACGATTCGGGGATTCGACGCCATATGGGTGATTATGGATAGATTGACGAAGAGTGCACATTTTATTCCTATACGCGAAACATATACTTCGGAAAAGATGTCTGAGGTGTATACAAACGAAATAGTGGCACGTCACAGAGTACCGGTATCCATTGTGTCGGATATAGATACCCGGGTTACTTCAAATTTTTGGCGAGATTTCCAAGAACAGATGGGAACGAAACTCTTCATTAGCACCGCCTACCATCCTCAGACGGATGGGCAGAGTGAAAGAACAATACAGACGCTAGAGGATATGTTACGGGCATGTATCATCGACTTCGGTGGAAGTTGGGATGTTTATCTACCCTTGGCCGAATTTTCGTATAACAATAGTTACCATTCGAGTATCGGCATGGCACCTTACGAGATGCTATATGGTAGAAAATGTAGAACCCCGGTGTGTTGGGGTGAAGTGGGACCACGTGAATTGGCACATAAAGACATAATCCAAGCCACTAATGAGAAAATTGAAGTGGTGCGAGCCCATTTGAAAGCAGCTCAAGATAGACAAAAGTCTTATGCCGATGAAAGACGAAGACCGATTGAATTTTAGATAGGTGATATGGTTATGCTAAAAGTTTCCCCATGGAAGGGCGTTATCAGATTTAGAAAAAGGGGGAAACTAAGCCTGAGGTTTATCGGGCCATTTAAAATCATCGAACAGGTTGGCAAGGTGGCTTATCGCCTCGAGCTACCGGAAGAGTTGAGTGGAATACATGGCACGTTTCACGTATCGCAATTGCGGAAATGTCTAGCAGAGGAAACAACTTATATTCATTACGACGATATCGAGGTGGATAACAGCCTAAATTATGCGGTAAAGCCATTGGAGATTTTAGATCGAAAGGTCAAGCACTTGCGAAATAAACAAATCGATCAAGTCAAGATCAAGTGGGAGCATAGGAAAGGTTCGGACACTAGATGCGACGTCTCTACCCTACATTATTTGGTACGTACTTTGGTTTCGGGGACGAAACCCTTTTAAGGGGGGTGGACTTGTAACATCCCGAAAATATAAACTCTTAAATTTGCAATTTGATTGCAAATAAATTAGTAAAATAAACTAACTAGGAATGACACTAACCTAGTTAGATGATGACTTATGTGTAGTTAAGGACATAAAAATAAACTAAAAGAAACTAGAGGGACCAAAAGTGTTTAACTTGAAACTAGTTTTAATAAAAAAAAAACATTTTTTTAAAACACAAACACCCCTTGTGAGAGTGCTGGAGATCGACCAAAGCAGGGGGGCGACCAAGCTTGTCAAAACCCTAAATTCCACAAAACACCTAAATTGAAGGTTCAAATCTGATCCAAAATGAAATCCGAGCTGAGATTAGTGATCCTCATTGCAAGGGGGATATAAGGTATGTAAAATTTGATGAAAATTCCCTACTTGAAATTCTCATGGATTTGGGAAATCTGAAATTTGATGATGCATGTTTGTTATTTGATTAATATAGGGATGATATAGTATCTAGGAGTAAAACCTAGACAACAACATGTGAAATCAAGTCTAAATTCTGGAAATTTCATGAACACATTGAAGGTGATTCATGGGTTTTGGTGAAGAATAGATAAACACTAGGGTTTGAGCATTATTCTAGTGTAATATGGGTCATGAAAGAAATTACTGAAATATGAATGTTAAATTTTATATGTGAAAGCTTGATTGATGTAAATTCGGGCGAAATGATAAGTTAGGGACTTGTTATGTAATCATGTAAAATTTTGTCCTTAAAGTGTTTGTATAAATGCCTCAAAGAAGGCTTGAAACTGAGATTTAAAGTTAAAACGCAAAATTGTGATGTTTAGGCAAATTATGTGACATATGATTGGAAAGGAGTTCTAAACGTATCGTGATTGAACTCTATAAGAAAAGATACCGGAGCGTCGAGTGGACAAGCTGGTGGCGACTTGCGTTTGAAGGGCGTGCATTGAAGGTATGTAACTTGACCCGTTACATTAAATGAATTGCTGTTAAACTATGCGTAGTCGCATTGTAGAATAGAAGTTGTGTTGATTTTAGTGACCATGATCGTTACTTGAATTAATAGGTTTAGAATTGATAAGGAACCGTTTGGTAGTCATCATATTGGAGGATTTCCACAAGATGAGCCAACGGGTCGAATAATAGTGTAAATTGTAGTATTAGTATTTTAATTAGTTAGTAATGGCGATATCAATCACAAGAGCATTAAACCATGGGATTGGTAAGGAAATGCAAGTGATGCTAAGCCTTGGATGATGATGGGCATAAGGCGCCATATGCTTACTAGTGAAATGGTAGTAAAATGGGTAAAGTTAGAGTGGGTCGAATAAATGCATAGTGACATTTAGTCGTTCGGTCCGTAAATCAAATTTTCGGTATAATAATTGTAATAGGCACTTCGGTAATGAATTTACAGACGTATAGGAAAAAGAATAACCTAAAACGGACTTACGAGTCAAAAGGTATGGCCAAATGAAGTTAAAAATCTGAATTTCCGGAGCTGGCAGCAAATGCAGGTCACAAACCTGCACTTGCTGGAAAAATGTTTCCCCCGCGCCACGCGGCAGGATCCTTTAGATCCCCCGCGACACGCGACAGCTGCCGCGATACGCTACAGAATGACTGGAACCTGCCGCGACTCGCGGCACGATAACTTTTGAAATTTTATTTTGTTTTTCATGTTTTGATGCTAGAACTTGTTTGTATGATCCAATTCATTGTCAAAACTAACATTTTTAGTGGTTTTGACCTTAGGTGACAATGGGGATCTTACGGATGGCGGTCAACCAAGTTTTGAAGAACCGAACACAACTTTTGAAGCTTCCGCGATTTCATAACTTTGTTAAACAATGTTTCTATTTCTTTTGAATGTAAACAACTTGCTAATCAGGTCATGCATGTTTTAACTAGTCGGTTGTTGACTAGTTTTGATTACTTGGAACTTTGTTTTGGTAACTATGTTTTAATTTAGACACCTTTTATATAAATCGTATGAATTTTTATTAAATTCAAGTAATAATTAGACGGGTGTTACACTTCTGTTGGTGATTCAGGGACTTTCCATTTATTAATCGCCTCGATCTTTGTGGGATCCACATGAATTCCTTCATGATTAACCAGATGTCCTAGGAATTGTACTTCTTGTAACCAAAATTCACATTTCAAGAATTTAGCATAAAGCTTCTCTTTTCTGAACAATGTGAGGAGCGTATGCGGATGGGCTACATGGTCCTCTTTACTCTTAGAGTAAATAAGAATATCATCTATAAAGACAATTATAAATTTATCCAGGTATGGTTTACATATCCTGTTCATCATGTCCATAAATGCGGCTGGGGCATTGGTTAAACCAAATGGCATGACAGTAAATTCATAATGACCGTATCTCGTTCTGAAAGCAGTTTTAGGAATATCCTCTTCCTGTACTTTCAGTTGATGATATCCAGAGCGTAAATCGATCTCAGAAAACATTGAAGTTGATCGAATAGATCATCGATTCTCGGTAGTGGGTACTGATTCTTAATCGTGACTTTGTTCAATTCTCGATAATCAATGCACATACGCATCGATCCATCTTTCTTCTTAACAAACAACACCGGTGCTCCCCACGGGGATGAACTTGGTTGTATAAAACCTTTGTTAAGAAGTTCGTCCAATTGATTCTTCAGTTCCTGCATTTCCGTTGGTGCTAATTGATATGGTGCTTTGGCAATCGGCGTCGTCCCTGGTATTAGGTGAATTCTAAATTCAACCTCTCTATCAGGCGGTAATCTAGGTAAGTCTTCTGAAAAAACGTCTGCGAATTTAGATATTACAAGAATATATTTTAATTCTTTTCTTTTAGTATTAATGATTACATAAATCATATATACTATTCCTCCCTCCTGTCACGACCCCCGACCACACCCTGGACGGGATCCGCGAGCAGTCAAGTGGTACCGGTGATTATTTTGAAAATATTGCAGCGGAAAATTTCATTAGGACCGTGAGTTAGGAAAAATACCAGAGTTTAGAAAACACCGGATTTTATTTATTAAATAGATGGGATAAAACCCATGTTTTACAAAGGTAGATTTAATAATGGATAAACCCAAATATATGAAACCATGTTTGCTTAATTTAATTCAGTTGATAAAATAAGCCACTTCTTTAAGCCTTTCGGTGCCGTATCATCACTCTTATTCCAATCTACTTTCATTACCTGAAACGCGTTTTAAAAAGATTTGGTCAGCAGGAAATACTGGTGAGTTCATTCATTTTTGTACAAAATGACACATTGTTATAAATTACAGGACTAAGAGCGATTACAATTGCCACTATCTTATAATTATCTGGTCCAGTGACACCCCCTGGTGACGATGGTCATACCACTATTGGGTCCTTTCACCCAATAATGATGATTATCTCTGTTTAGGTTCGTCCACCTAAACAAGAGAGAATAATAGTAATGTGCACAATACCCCACTTACTGCCAGTAATTTAAGATAACAAAGACTTACCCCCTGTAACATATAACTTGAAAATAATTTGAGGTTTTGTAAACAGTTTTGATAAAAAAGAGAATGACTCACCTTGTTAGCATATAGTCTAGATTTAACATGCCTCCTGATTCTAAGTCTTTTGATAACTAAGCATCTATTTTGATTGTAAGTGTATAGTGCAGAGTTTTCTGGTAGTTAAACATTTAGTTTAACAGAGTGGAATACATATTAGTGTTATACCAAATCAAACCTAACGATGGTCACGAGATCAGAACCTTAACGAAATTCACAAAGTATAGTCTTGTTTAGACAACACTTTGGCATTCGTTTCAGAACCTTAACGAAATTCACAAAGTATAGTCTTGTTTAGACAGCACCTTGGCATTCGTTTTAGAACCTTAACGAAATTCACAAAGTGTAGTCTTGTTCAGACAGCACCTTGGCATTCGTTTCAGAACCTTAACGAAATTCACAAAGTATAGTCTTGTTTAGACAGCACCTTGGCAATCGTTAGTTGGCTCTCGAATCGATCGGACAGAATATCGCATTGGTGATTATTGGTTAGAAGACCAACGTATAGAGAGAAGAATAGATGAAATGAGCAAAGAAAAATGAATCCTAAGCTTCCTATTTATAGGTAGGAAATATGAAATTTCTAGGAAGTTTCCTATATAATTTCTAGGAAATTACATATACTTTTCTAGGAAGTTACCTATACATTTTCTAGGAAGCTTCCTACCCACATATATATATCCTCTTGCACCTTCCTCATATATATCTATTTAGGTGTTTAATTTACTTAGTTAATTAATCTTACTTAGCTTAATTAATCTTACTTAACTGATTAATTAATCTTACTTAACTTAATTAATCTTACTTAACTGATTAATTTTCCTTAACGGTTTAATTAAGTAATTTACTTAGCCGATTAATTAAATAACATAATTAGCTGATTAATTAACTTACTTAGCTTGCTTAACTGCTAAGTTTCCTTTCCTGTTAAGTTTCCTTAGCTATTAAGTTTCTTAACCGCTAAGTTTTCTTAACTGCTAAGTTTTACATAACCATTAAGTTTACTTAATTACTAAGTTTACTTAACTGTTAAGTTATTTTAACTACTATGTTTACTTAATCACTAAGTATTCTGGTTTAACAGCTCTCTAGTTACGAATTCTAATTTCTAGGTACAATGGAACTCGTATTAGTGTATTAACTCAATTCAATTTTAACGATAATCACGAGATCGAAACCCTCACGATAAATGACAAAGTATAGCCAGATATTGGCAGCACTTAAACATTCGTTGGATTGGTTCTAATCAATCGGATATAGTATCGTATCAGTGATTAGAGTTATTACGTTAATAACGGGCAGAGTTTCGGGATTTAGAAGTTCTGACATTAGAATGACAGAACAAGAGAACAAGAGAAAGAAAAGAATTGAACGATTTGAAATGAAACTGAAAGTCTCCATATATAGGCTGACATTGGGGCGCGTCGCGGCCCGCGAAGCCCATCGGCTTCTCCTTCGCGGCCCGCGAGGGAGTCTGGGTTGGACTGAAGGTTGCTGAGTCATGGCGTGGTCGTGACACGTGGACGACACGTGTCCCTCAAGCTTATCCGGAAATCTCCAAGCTTTCGCGCCCCGCGTAAGCTTTGGTTAACTCTGATGCGGCCCGCGAGAGATGGATAAAATTGGATTTTATTGATTTTTCACAAAGATTTGGGTTTTGGGGTCCGGGTTTCCACTTACGGAGTGTTGTGGGACATTTTTGCAGGTCCTTACACCTTCCTTTCATAACTTGCAGCTTTCATCACAGAGATGAATTTCGTCGATCAAGTTGGCTTATCTCCTTTAATTGTGATCTTTTCACTGCTTGGTGTACTTACTCGTACTAACTTTTGATCACATAAAATAGTGGCACGATTGGCTACCAACCAATCCATTCCTAATACAACATCGAAACCAGCCAGATTCATTGGGTAAAGGTTAGCAAAGAAACGATGGTTTAGGATTTCTATTCTTACTCCCTGCAAGATTTCACTTATCCTAACAGATTCTCCATTGGCCGTTTCTACTAGACAGTCTTGTGAGGTTTGACTAAGGGTTGGTCAAGAAATTGATAGAAAGAAGTATTGATAAAACTTTGGTTAGCACCAGAGTCAAACAATACCTTGGCAAATATGTCATTAACTAAAAACGTGCCGGCGATCACATCCAGAATCATCTTGGCTTCCTCAGCTGTCAGAACAAAGGCTCTGGCATTCTTCTTGGGTGCTTCTGTTGTCTTAGTCTTGTTGGGCATGGCTAGAGCTCGTTTTGGACAGTTTGGTCTAATTTGTCCTTTTTCTCCACAATTAAAGCATACTCCATTGCTGGGTTTCTTTCTACAGTCTTCTTCCTTGTGTCCAGAGATTTTGCAAAAGTTGCAATATGTAGAGCATTTTCCAAAATGCTTTCTTTTGCAATTCTTATTATAAGGTGCAGAAGAACCTGTTCCCTTCCCATGGTAGGAATTACTAGAACGGAATTCCTGCGTAAGCTTTTGAGCTAGGTTCTTCCTCTGGGTTTTCTTCTTGTGTACGTACCAGTTCATCAGTCAAGGTATTGGCTAATTCTACTATTTCTATGGTTTGCGGTCTAGCTGCCTTGACTACATGTCTAATCTCACTAATTAATCCCCAAATATAACGGGAGATTAGCACTGGTTCGGGTGAGGCTAAAGATGGTACTATCCTAGCATATTCGAAGAATATGGTAGTGTAACCTTTGCAGTCTATTCCAGTCATTATGTGACTTAGGAACTTATTGGCTATTTGTTCCTTCTCATTAGGAGGACAAAATTTTCTTTCAACCATCTCCTTAAAGTTGATCCATTCCATATTATAAACTCTGTCACTTCCTCTAGACTAGAGATAGTATTCCACCATTCTAAGGCTGCATTTTTGAAAAGATTAGAAGCAAACATAATCTTATCTTCGTCTGCGCATTTACTTATTTTTATGACCGCTTCCGTCTTTTCTATCCAACGTAAGGTTGCAATGGCTCCTTCATTGCCTGAGAATTCTATTGGTTTGCAAGCCAAGAATTCTTTAAAAGAACAACCGTATGGAGCGGTTCTTCTTCTTTTAGGAATTGGAGCTTGGATAATAGGTCCATTGTCATTATTCACACTGTGACTGGGTTCAGTGTGTTGACGTTTACCGCCATTTGCAAATTTATCTGCTTCTTTAACAGTCTTGAAAATATATGGCATGTTATCTATAATTCCTTGGGCCACTATATGTTGAATGACACTGTTATCTATTTGGTTTCCGTTATTTTCATTATTCTGGTTTTCCTGATTTACTTCGTTGTCCATCTGAATTGTAAACATTTATCAGCTATTAATTATCACATAATAGAATTGAATACAATTATTTATACACAATCACACGAACAAGTCGGTCCAAAAACGTCGACCATTGCGACTTTTACTCTTTTTCATATATATATGCATCTATTACAAATTACAACTGAAAATTAAAGCTACTATGCATATCTACTTATATATATATATATATATATATATATATATATAGTACAGAATTACACGTATATCTAGTTATGGGCTAAGTGTCGTCATCTAGTATTGCATTTCCCTCTCATCATATTTCCAAACTAGTCGTTCTCCTATCTGTCTGA
The DNA here is from genome assembly GCA_030545235.1 of Helianthus tuberosus. NCBI lineage: Eukaryota > Viridiplantae > Streptophyta > Magnoliopsida > Asterales > Asteraceae > Helianthus > Helianthus tuberosus. The sequence continues at coordinate 57,467,720 of CM060415.1, read as the reverse complement.
TTCTATTCCCCTCGTTTACTAAATCTTCTCCATACTGCTGGAGTTCCTGCGCCTGTTTACGACTCATTGGTGAATTTAATGGTTCAGGTGGAGGTACGGGTTCCTCGTAGGGATCTCCGCTATTCATTTCAAAAAATGTCCTATCGATTTCCTTCCATGGATCAGGTTCTAGAGGTTTTAGTTCTTCAGGTGGGTATAAGGCCGAATATGACCTATTGTCGTCAAACCATGGATCATATCCTAGAGGATGTGGAGTTGGGATTCTAGGTGATTCGTCTAGGTTAAATGCAGGTATCGGGAATTGGTTCTCGGAGTGGGATTCTAGGATCGGTTGGTCTGGTAACAGCGGAGGTTCGGCTACTTGGTTTTGGTTATTATCTACGGCTGTAGTGGCTAACATGTGAAAATTAGCCAACTGTCTATCTAATTCTTCTTCCCAAGGTGGTCTACTGGTTACTTCCTGGATTTGTGCATCCGCCACCCTATTGGCCCTGGCTATTGCTCTCTGTTGCTGTAACTTTTTCATCCTTTTTCTCCTTTCATGAGATCCTCTATTAAACCAACCTCTTTTCTTAGTAGTAAAGGGTTCCTCCGATTGTGCCTTAAATATAAATATTCCCTCTTCTGTATCGGCTGAATATCCTGAGGGGTCAGGCTGAGATGATGTTCCCTCATTTTTCTGTGAACTATCTAAATGACGATAAGCGTCCGATGTTCCTTGATCACTCATACTGTAAGCTAACAAATAGTCAAATAACACATAATCACATAATTTATTTCCTAACACATAATTTTAAATTTTAGTGTCAACAGAACACTTCTTTGGCTTAAATAAGTGGTTGTAGCTCTGATACCACCTTCTGTCGCAACCCCCGAACCCCGCCTGGGAGCGGACGGCCACGACCTACTCAGAGCGGGTGATATCGGTGTTTATTAATTTGGCAGCGGAAAACATTAGGACCGTAGTTAGGAAATATTTTTATCAGAGTAAAACACCAAACTTTTATAAGAAAAATTCATGGGGATAAAACCCAAGTTCATTTGATAATACATTGATAGGGATAAACCCTAATTATTGAAAACAACATATCTTGCTTATTTAGGTAACTTTTATAGCCACTATTCCAAGCCTTTAGTGCTCTCCAGCTGGCTTCTATTGGGTTTTCATATTATGTTACCTGAAAACGCGTTTTTAAAACATTTTTTCAGCAAGAAATACTGGCGAGTGAATTCCAGTTTAATCAAAACAGGTTTTATCATTTTACAGCATTGAGGGCGATCTCGCAATTACATTTGTTTATATTTCTACTTTAATTACCACCCACGGTACTGTCAACCCGACTTGTGGTAATGTTACTACTCACAGTGTAATAACAAATTTTGTATACAAAACCCTAACATACCGACGATAATTGTAGAATACAAATACCCAATCACTGTTGAATAAAATTTAAAACAATTGAGGTTTTGTAAAAACACTTTGTGAAAAGAAGAATCACTCACATTGCTATTTTAGGTATTTTTCTTGTGACTTTCTGGTTACTATCTATTAAATCAAATAATGCACACGTGTTAGTAAAATAACCCAATTCAATTTAACCGTACACTCGAGACAGGATTCCAATGACTGAGTCGGGCAGAGCCGACATGCATTACGGAAATTCTAAATCAATTGGGTGTACACACGTGACAAAATTCCAATGACTGAGTCAGGCAGAGCCGACATGCATTACGAAAATTCTAAATCAATCATGTAGGGTAATAGCAGGGTTATAGTACTTACAACGAGGCAGAGCTTCGCTATATAGTGGGTATTATGTCTGAGCAGAGTTTCTACTATGAAGAAGTTGAGAGAGAATTCAGAAAATGAACGAGGATTCAAATGAGCTCGAGCCCCCCTTATATAGGCTGATTCGGGGGTCTGTCGCGCCCCGTGACAGCCAAAGCCTAGGCTTTCGGGCCCGCGAGAGCCTGAAAGGCGGCCATAGCTATGTCAAGTCAGCATGTAGCCTTGCTGAGTCAGGTGCCACGTGTCCGGATAAGAACCAGGCCGTCGCGCCCCGCGACAGACCAAAGGGTCTCCGTCGCGGCCCGCGAGCGACTGCCAAACATGGTTTTTGCTGATTTTTCTAAGTATAGGGTCATTCCGAGTCCGGTTCTCACGTACGGGGTATATCTTAGGACATTTAGGGTCTCCAAAATATTTTTAGGAGGGTTGTTATAGCATATTCTATTCCCTTTCATCTGCTTATTCTTTTTATTCTTATTTTTATTTTTTGAGGTTTGATTATATAATGTAATATTTTATATTGTGAATTGTAATATACAACCAAATAATGGTTTAAAGTGTATCCTCAATACAAATGAAACGGGGGTAATTTTATGAATTCACCCTCTTTTTTGGGATTTGTTCAATCCAGATGAAATTAAGGTTGAATTAATGAAGAAAGTGAGGAATTTGTAGGTTGAAAACTAAGTAATTGATGTAATGCTGATGGATGTAGAGAGAGAGAGAGAGAGACACAGACAAATAAGAGAGATAAGAGTTTTATGGATTATTATATATAAATCGATAAATATATTGGGGTAAAAAGACATAAATGCCCTCATGTGCAAGGCACATGTCATACTTGAGGGAATTTTAAACCAGGTTAGGGCCAAAGGACGTACAGTATAATGAGTTTTCCAAATAAAGAATTATGACTGTAATTATTAAAGTTAAAGGTTATCCATTGCAATTCGATACAAACATAAAGGACGAAAAGTGTAATTTACCCAAATTTCTTTAAAATTTATTTTATGGTAAATTACACTTTTCGTCATTTATGTTTGTAGCGGGTTGCAATGGATGCCCTTTAACTTCAATAGTTACAGTCACAATCTTTCATTTGGAAAACACATTACACCGTCACCCTTTAGCACTAACCTAATTAAATTTTCAGTTAACTCTAGTCAGATGCATTGCGCATAAGGACAACTTAGTCATTTTAAGCATTAAATATATTTATATATTTAATGCTTTAAAATGAAACGGTGGAAAATGTGAAAACGGTGAGAACATATCTTAGAGCGATACGTGGCCATGGCACTAAATAATATACGGGGGTACGATTATCATTTCACGTTAATTTTTGAACATTCCCTTATTTGTTAGGGCATTTTATTCCTTTTTGAAACAAAACTCCTAAAAAATAGTGTTAGTTGTTAACTCCTCTCCAACTTTCTGATATTATGGCGTTTGATGTGGATTGCGAGTTACAGGGTAATCTGTTAGATTTTTGTTCGAGCAAATCATGTAAAATTGATGACGTATATTTATTATTCGTGATGTGTTGTTCGAGCAAATCATGTAAAAGCGATGGCGTTTTGTTTATTATATCTGTTATAATGTCGTTTATTTTGGTATTAATATAAATTCATATTAGAAACATCTCACGTTTTCTTTTTCAACTGTTTGATGTATCACTCATTAATGTTCATGGCGTATTTTGTTGTTTTTTTCAGACGAGAGTGTTGCGTCGAATGAAATGATTTGCCCGAAAACTAATAGTACATTGAACATTCGCGTCGTTAGAGACGATCTAAAGCCAAAGATAGGGATGATTTTCGAAAGCCTTGATGATTGTTATTCTTTTATTATCTTATGTATGCGACGACTAGGGGATTTGCTGTAAGGAAAGGGACTGAAAAGATAAACGACAAAGGAAAAAAGCATATAAATTATTACATGTGTACGAGATCTGGGCAATATAAGAACAAGAAGGTTGATACATTGGACCCTAATTAGAAGGAAAGGAGTGTGTGGTCTAATTTTTCTAATAGGACTGGTTATGGAGCACAAGTTTTTTTAGAGTTTGAGGCTAGATCATGGAAAGTGTATAAGTTTGTTGAGGAGCACAACCACGATTTTGTTGACCAACCTGATAAGCATTTCCTACCGTCAGAACGACACCTCACTCAGCTTCAGAAGCACGTTATAAATAGCATGGCTAAGTTGAACTTGGGTCCAGTTAAGGTGTTTAACATTATGAAGACTGTTTTTGGTGGGTTTGAAGATGTGGGGTCAAGTAAAGTTGATTTTAAGAACTACAAGAGGAAAATTAATCTGTTTATTGGGGAATATGACGCCGACATGGTTGTGAGACATTTGCATGAAAATAAACAGTCCCAACCTAATTTTTTCGTCTATTTCGTCATTTAGTGTAATTTTTTTTCATTTCAATCCACGTAGTTCAATTATTGTATTCTTTTTCTTTTACTTTAACCAAATTATTTTTCTACCCCTAAATAGTTTTTTATTACGAACATGTTAATACCGTTTTAGACATATTTTTTTTAACTTTTCTTTTTCTTTGATATAATGAGTGTGGTGAAGGTTTTTTTTAGTTTAGTTTTTTTAATGAACACGCCGATATTCTTTTGAACATATTTTTAGCTTTTCTTTTTCTTTGCTATAACGAGTGCACCGAAACTGGCCGAGTTTCTATTGTTTGTTTACCTTTTTTTACCTTTGTTATTTACTATATTGTTTTACCTTTTCCTATTATTTTGATGTTTAAAGTCAAGTTACGACGCAAATAACATAACACATTTAGATATCATTTTATTTAATTTTACACATTTATTTATCAGCTGTCGTGGTGTGCTATAAGTTCTGAATTCCAACCACATCCATGCACAATGCGCGGGTAACTACGACCCTAGTATATAATAATAATAAATAAAATAAAAAACTTTGAAACAACTAATTAGTTAGTTAATATATGTATAAAATAGAAAAAACTTTAAAAAAACTAATCAATTAATTAATATATGTATATTATAACATATCCTCTTTGTAAGTTCAACCAAAACCACCGGCTAATCAATTCAAGTCATCCATCTCTTCATCCACCACCGTCCTACCACCACCACCCCAACCCTTTGGCAACCATGAGCACAACCACCAACTTCGCAAAAACCACCACCATCTTTGCAACCAAAACCGTCATAACTACCTGTAAATGATGTGAACCACAAAAATCAACAAACTTAAGCCACTCGGTTCACAAATTGAAACGCGAACTCACCGGAATTTGTCGAAACCCGATCATGATTCGTGCAACAACTGAAACTTTCTTCTTCCATTGTCGTTGATCCATGCACATCCGAAACCAGATACGTGCAACAAATGAAACCTCGCAAACAGATCTGTGCATCTCCGAAATCACGCCAAACAGATCTGAGATTGCCGCTTTCTAACCAGATCTAAGGATTGATGGAACACGATATGAGGATCTGAGGATTTCGAACCAGATCTTGTGTAAAATAGCATCAAGACTTTTAGTTTTTGTGTCCATATTATGTAAGAAACATTTGTGGATAATTTCTTGCATTATATCACAATTATATCATTTGATTCGATTTGTTGTTGGAGGGTTGGGGTGGTGGTGGTGGTGGGACGGTAACCACCTGAGTGAGGTGGTGGCTGTTGAGTAATGAACGACAACAAACAACGGCATAGAGGGAGTGGTGGCGGTGTCTGGTGACAATGAGTGGCTCCAGGTGGGATATGCTGGTGGCTAAATTTAGAGGTGGTTGTGGAGATTGGTTGATGAGATAGAGAGAGAGAAACAAGGAGAGAGATGGTTGAGTGATTCTAGGGTTTGGGGAATTGCGGAAGATGATGTTGTATATATGTATTTTTTTGTTTTATTTAATAAGGAACATTTTAAGTAAAAGCGTGAAATGACCAGAATACCCTTAAGTTGTCACACCCCGACCCGCAACAAATTGGTACGGGGCATGTTGATTGTCCATAACTCATGACACTATTATAGGTTTTAATATTTAAAGCAACCAATTTACTCACGCAAAACATATAATTATCAAACATTCATACAAGTAACAAAAGACAAAATCCATGAAATAAAGTCCAATTATTTAACTAAGGCACATTCTATGTGTCTTCGTCTCGAACTCATCTCACCCTTGTGTACCTGTATCATACATAAAGAAATTTTTGTGTCAATAATATGTTAGTGAGTAATTTCTATTTTCTTTTATAAAAATGATTTTTAAATTGTTTTTAAGAAAAGGGTTTTAATATGTTTTCCAAGGTTAGTATATAGATCATAATATATCAATAAGTCATACGATGTAACCATCTATACAAAACAAACAACCAAGTGAACACATGAACTAAACGAATATATGACAACTCAAATATAAGACTGTATGAGACTCGAGCCCCGAAGAGTGAATCTAATAATGGTGGTGATACTAGGCTATAACCCATGGCCATGGGGAACCTAGTCAGCCGTGGATCCACAATGACAAGCTAGAATATAATAAACTGACATCACATGACAATTAAGATAAAAACACATGTATGCATCCATATAGTAACACATTAAAATTTAGCATGCTAATGCATGAATTAATCAAGTATTTGTATAACATGATACACCCCCAAAATTTGATAAAAATACGAGGGGAAAAAATAGTAAAAATTACTCACGGGTTGCGTTTTTTGTGATCCTGAATACCCGCACGATCGTTAGGAAGGAAAACTCCAAGAATAAGAATGTTATATATATACACACACTAATCAACCAATAACAAAAGTATTATATTGTGATTACAAATATCATTAAATAATTTTTTTTCATAGTGGTTTATAAAGCCCAAAATTCACTTCTACATACATAATATTTCATTTTGAACAATTTAAATATTAAACTAAATATATATAACCTTTAACTTTCATTATCAATAAGTAAATCATGAAAATTTCCATGTGCTACGTTTTTATATCTAAACCATTGTATTTTGGTGTTAACAGTTTTTTTTTTTTTTTTTTTATGAAATTTTCTACAATATAGATCCTTTAAAATTCGTACTAAAACCAAATGAAGTCCAAAAATTCTAAAAAATTGCACAACCTAATCTAACATGGCAAGGAACAATATCCTATTGTCAATTTTAACAAAGGATGGGTCTAAGATCAAAAGCCCTAATTTATATAAACTAAGAACCCTAGTTTTTCAAGATTTCAATTTGAATTGTAGATGCCCTCTATCACAATTGATAGAACGATTTTGTAGAGCTCAGAAAAAATACGAGATTAGGCTTTTGAATGACCTGATTTGACGTACGTATGAAGGAGATATCAAGCAATGAAGTTCCAAACGCTAGTTGGATCTTTAATTAATTTTGGTGGAATCCGCGGATGATAATCCCGGAGTATACTAATATAAATTCACTTTAGTTATTTATTTTATGGTTTTTTTAAAGAAAAATCTAGGCTATATATGGATGTAAAAAAATAAAATTGGATGATCACATGTCTCTGTTTGTTTTATTTTCTAAATAACCGAGGCATAAATTCACTTTAGTTATTTATTTTATAGTTTCCTTTTGTTTTAAACTCCTAATGTCACGGCCCCCGGCCTGGTGTGACCCGGTTTAGGAGCCGCGAGACAGAAACCCGTGGTAATTAATATGTTGGCAGCGGAATTTTTAACGGGATCTTTTAAAACTTGAAAATGCCCAATTTATTTTACTTCATAATTTGGGGATAACACCCGTAATTTACAATAAAGGTGATTTCACTGGGAAAACCTCCGTTTTACAAAAACATGTTTCTTTATTTTATTGAGCCACTTCTCCAAGCTTGCAGTGCTACATGACACTTTTTCCTTGATCACAGCAGATCACCAGAAATATGTTTTAAAAAGGTTTTATCAGTAGGGAAATACTGGCGAGTCACTCAAGTGGCACAAAACGACACATTGTTATAATATACAGTATTAAGGGTGATTACATTGTTTCTATCAACCAATTACCCCAAATCGGTATTTGTCACTCGACTGTATCGGTGACTATGGTCAGATCACCCATTGGCTAACCCGTTGTCCAATGGTGACGGGTATCAAGTAATGTATACACCACCCCACATACCGGCAGTAATTGAAGATTACAAAGACTTAATCCCTGTAATTATAACTTTGAAAATAAATAGAGTTTTGGAAACAATTTGGTAAAAAGATAATGACTTACATTGCAAGTTTAGACGGGCAGCGTTTAGCCTACTGATTTTAGCCTGGTTAACCTAATTCAAATAACAATGCACACGAAAACTAGGTCAGTAACTTAATTCCACTTTTACAACAACTCACGAGATCAAAACCTTCACGACGAATGACAAAGTATACCCAAATACGGGCAGCACTTAAACATCCATCGGATTGGTTTTTATCGATCGGACATTGAATCATAGCAGTGATCGATTTATTACCGTGTTATCGCGGCAGAATTTCGTGCTTGTGTGTGATTTTGGAGTAAACTGATGATATCTCAATGTATAAAATGAATTTTTACGTCGAACCAACGCCAAAATGCAAGTGCCAACCCATGGGATTTATACTGAAAATTGGTCCCTGTCGCGACAAGTGCTCTTCTAGCATAGGGTTGCCTCGTGTATTTGTAGCTTAGATGAGTCGACAGTTCGAAGAAATTCGTGTTTTTCAACAAACTGTTAAGATAATATCAATTAGGGAATACCCCCCCTTGAGTTTTAGGGGTCCTGATCCTGGTTCCGATTGTTCTAAAAATTTTAGGGTTTGTGCAATATTTCTTGGGGGTCTCAATTAGGGTTTCTTTTTGGACAAAATAAAATAAGAAATAGTAATTTTAAATGAGAGTTGTTACATCCTCCCCACCTTATAAAAATCTCGTCCTCGAGATTTACTGGAACAAGTAGGGATACTTTCGCTTCATCTCTGATTCCAGTTCCCAAGTGTACTCAGGTCCTCTCTTTGAATCCCACTTGACTTTGACCAGTACTAGTCGTTTGTGTTTAAGGAACTTGACCTTTTTATCTTCTATTTGCAGTGGTTTCTCAACAAATTTTAACTTTTCATTTACCTCTACATCTTGAAGAGGTACTACCAGGGATTCGTCAGATAGACACTTCTTGAGGTTAGATACATGAAATACGGCATGTACCCCGGCTAGTTCTTCTGGTAGTTGTAAGCGATAAGCAACTGGTCCTATTCGTTGTATTACTGGGAATGGTCCTACATATCTTGGACTTAGCTTTCCTTTCTTACCGAACCGAACTACTCCTTTCCAAGGAGAAACTTTCAAGAGTACCTTATCTCCGACTTGAAATTCCAGTGGCTTGCGTCGATTGTCTGCATAACTCTTCTGGCGATCTCGAGCCGTTTTCAGTCTTTCCTTGATTTGAGTGATCTTGTCGGTGGTTTCTTGTACGATTTCGGGACCTGATAATTGGCTTTCTCCTATTTCTGCCTACAGTGCTTCGAATGGGGCAGCTTCAATGCTTGCATGATAACTATTATTATAGGAGAATTCCATTAAGGGTAGGTGGTCATCCCAATTTCCGCCAAAATCTATTACACATGCCCTGAGCATGTCTTCCAGGGTTTGGATCGTCCTTTCACTTTGTCCATCTGTTTGGGGATGGTAAGCTGTACTTAAATTTAATCGCGTCCCCATGGCTTCTTGGAAACTTGTCCAGAAATGCGAAGTGAAACGACTATCTCTATCCGATACAATAGAGAGTGGAACTCCATGTAAGGATACTACTTCATCTACATACAACTTTGCTAACCTTTCCATGCTAAAGGTTTCTTTCATGGGTAGGAAATGAGCTGATTTGGTTAATCGATCCACAATTACCCAAATTGCGTCATTACCTTTTCTGGTTTTGGGTAGCTTAGTAACAAAATCCATGGTTATTAGTTCCCACTTCCAAACAGGCATTTCTAATTGTTGGAGTAACCCTGAAGGTTTCTGGTGTTCTGCCTTCACTTGCGAACAAGTTAGACACTTAGATACATATCTAGCTATGTCTTTTTCATTCCTATCCACCAGAAGTTATTCCTTAAATCTTGGTACATCTTATTATTACCAGGATGCATGGTATACCTAGATTTATGGGCTTCCTCTAAAATCTTATTTCTTAATTCTCCTTGCTTAGGTACCCAAATCCTTTTCTTATGGAATCTCCAAATTTCATCACTTCCTTTCTCTAATTCCTTTATTCGTCCTTTCATTCCTTCAGCATCATCCTTGATTGCTGTTTCTTGAACATTCTTCAATTGTTCCAGTAAGTCTAATTGTAAACTTAACCTAAGAGCACGAACTCGCTTTTGTTTTTCATGATACTTACGACTTAGAGCATCTGCGACTACATTTGCCTTTCCTTCGTGATATTAAATATCACAGTCGTAGTCACTTAGGATTTCCATCCATCTCCTTTGTCTAATGTTCAACTCTTTTTGCCCAAATATATATTGTAAACTCTTATGATCTGTATAGACAGTAAACTTACTTCCGTACAGATAATGTCTCCAAATCTTAAGGGCAAAAATTATTGCTCCTAATTCTAAGTCATGCGTTGTATAATTTTCCTCGTGCTTTTTCAATTGCCTTGAGGCATATGCAATTACCTTTTTGCGTTGCATTAACAAATCCTAATCCTAGCTTAGAAGCATCACAGTAAACTTCAAAATCTTCTGTCCCTTCTGGTAAGGAAAGGATGGGGGTGTTTGTTAACCTTTGTTTTAAAATCCTAAAAGCCTCTTCTTGCTTAGGTCCCCATTCAAACTTAACTGTTTTACAGGTTAGCTTAGTTAATGGCACAACTATCTTAGAGAAACCCTTAATAAAGCGCCTATAGTACCCAGCTAATCCTAGAAAACTTCTAAATTCCGTAACTGATTGCGGGACCTTCCATTTGGTGATTGCTTCTATCTTGGAGGGATCTACGTGAATACCTTCGTGATTCACCATGTGTCCTAAAAATTGCAACTCCCGTAGCCAAAATTCACACTTCGAGAATTTGGCGTAAAGCTTTTCATTTCTTAACAAAGTTAAGAGTGCATGTAAATGCTTACAATGCTCGTCCTGACTTTTGGAATAAATAAGTATATCGTCGATAAAGACATTACAAATTTGTCAAAGTACGGTTTACAGATCCTATTCATCATGTCCATGAATGCTGCAGGAACATTTGTTAACCCAAAGGGCATGACTGTAAACTCGTAATGACCATACCTGGTTCTGAAAGCAGTTTTAGGTATGTCTTCTTCTTGTACTTTCAACTGATGGTATCCGGAGCGTAAATCTATCTTAGAAAAATATCTAGCTCCCTGAAGTTGATCGAAAAGATCATCTATCCTAGGTAATGGGTATCGATTCTTAATTGTAACCTTATTCAATTCCCTATAATCGATACACATTCGCATCGAACCATATTTCTTATTCACAAAAAACACTGGAGATCCCCATGGGGATGAACTAGGTTGTATGAATCCTTTACTGAGCAATTCATCTAATTGCTTTTTCAGTTCTAACATTTCAGTGGGTGCTAACCGATAAGGTGCCTTAGCTACGGGTGTAGATCCAGGAATCAAATGAATTCTAAATTCTACCTCCCTATCTGGTGGTAATCCTGGTAACTCTTCTGGGAATACATCTGAGTATTCTGAGACTACAGGAATTTCCTTAAGTTCCTTACCCTTAGTGCTAATGATTACCGAAATCATATACACTATTCCTTGCCTTCATTCATAACTAGCAACTTTCATTACCAAAATGAACTTCATTGGTTTTCGCGGCTTACCCCCTGTAATCATAATTACTTCTCCTGTGGGTGCAGGAATTTCTATGGAATTTTTATCACAGAGGATTCGAGCATGGTTGGCTACTAACCAATCCATTCCTAATACGACATCGAATCCAGCTAAATTCATAGGTAACAGGTTTGCAAAAAATTTATGGCCTAAGAGTTCTATCTTTCCTTTTTGCAAAACCTTATTTATGTTAACAGAATTCCCATCTGTCGTTTCTACCGTAAAAACTTGCCTAAGGTTGGTTAAGGGTAAGTTAAGAGCTTGGCAGAATGAAGTATTTATAAAACTTTGGTTTGCACCAGAGTCAAATAATACTTTTTCATAAACGTCGTGAACTAGGAACGTACCAGCTATCACATCAGGGATTAGCTCTGCTTCCTGGGTAGTCAACAGGAAGGCTCTTGCGTTCTTCTTGGTAGTTCCTTCTGCAGGTTTGGCTTTGTTGTCAGCTGGTTTAACCAATTTAGGGCATTCTGGTCTAAAATGCCCAGCTTCTCCACAGTTGTAGCAGATCTTTGTTTTCTTTCTGGAATCTTCTTCACGATGTCCTATAGCTTTGCAGAAGTTGCAGGTTTCATTACATTTTCCAAAATGTTTCTTTTACAGTTCTTGCAGAACGGCGGAGTGGAAGATGATCCACTTCCCTTTCTTTTGAAGTTGCTATTATTACCCACACGAAATCCTTGGGAAATTTTCTGAGCCAGTTCCTTCTTCCTTTTTTCTTCACGCGTACGCACCAGTCCGTCAGTCAAAGTGTTGGCTAATTCCACCGCATCATCGATCGTGCAGGGTCTCGCAGCTTTGACAATATCCCGGATCTCGCTAATTAAACCCCAAATGTAGCGAGAAATAAGTACCGGTTCTGGCGAAGCCAGAGTAGGCACAATTCGAGCATATTCGAAAAATTTCAAAGTATACCCTCGACAATCAACATCCACCATTCGGTGGCTCAGGAATTTGTTTGCCATTTGTTCTTTTTCATATTCTGGGCAGAATTTTCTTTCCACCAGACGCTTAAATTCTTCCCAACTCATGGCATAGGCCATGTCACTTCCCTTAGCTTGTAATACCGTATTCCGCCATTCTAATGCTTCTTCCTTGAAAATGTGAGAGGCATACATGACTTTATCCTCCTCGGCACGTTTACTTATTTTAATTACTGCCTCGGTTTTCTCTAACCAACGTAGCGCGGCAGTTTCCCCTTCATTGCCAGCGAACTCGACAGGTTTACAGGCAAGAAATTCCTTGTGGGTGCAACCGGGCGTTGCAACCTTCATTCTTTTAAGAAATGGGGCTTGCATCCCATTATCATTATCTTTGTTACCACCTCCATTTACACTATTACTGAAATTGTCGCCGTGAGTTCGTTTGCTAGGAATAATTGGCTGAGGTTCAACTGGATTTCGAGCAGCAGCAAGGATTGCTGGAATAGCATTGGCTATTCCCTGAGCAACGATGTTTTCTATATCTTGTCTATTCAGAAAATGGTCCTCATTGTTTTGCTCGGATTGGTTAACCTCGTTAACTGGTTCATTACCAGCGTGTTCCATCTGGTAATTAATATATATAACTTATTAGCACAAAATGAATAACAACCAACCATAATAAACAATTGCACATAGTCACTTCAACACATATAGCCAAAGTTGTCGACTTTGCGACGTTGATATTTTTATATATTAGTATGCGTCCGTACACACCGGTTATCTTACAAAAGTTTTATTTTAAGTTATTTTACATGATTATATTTTTATTATTATTATTTTATTATTATATAATCACAACCACACAGTCACACCACCACCGTCAGCTGGCATCTCAGAAGCGACGTTCCCTCTCGTCGTACTTCCAGGAGATCTGTTCTCCCACCTCCCAGATTCGATTCCCTGCGTCCACCAGCTCCTCGCCAAAATGGCGGAGTTAAGCCAAGTTCTCATTGCTCATAGGTGGGTTTGGTGCAGGCTCGGGGTCAAACTGAGGGAAAAAGGTGTTAGGGTTATTCAAGAGATTCTGAAATTGTCAATCAGTTGTCCACCATTCTTCTAGCTCTCCTGGTAGAGGTCGGGGGTGGATAATAGGATCTGGGATAGCAGGTTCCAGATTAACTGGAAGTTGTGCTTCCGCTGGGTAATTGAAGAGGTTTTCATCGGCAGGTCCGATGAGGTCACTAAGTGCCAGTTTACGATCCAGCTCCTCCCATGATGGCATTTCCTAGGCTTGCCTGGAACTTTCCCCGATCTCCTTTCCTTTGCCTTTATCATTTGGATCCTCAGTCTTTATAACTTTCCGTGTCGCTGGTTTCTTCTTACGCACACGCCTTAAGCCCACGAATCTTCTTCTCTTTTTCGGTTTGGGTTTCTCCTGGGGTTGGGCTTGGAATTCCATAGGTTCATCAGTGTCGGCCCAATAGCCGGAAAAGCCCTCGGAAACTTCCATGTCAGCAGAATGGATAGTGATATTCTGAAGAGCTTCAGACAACTCATTCATGCTGTTGCCATATATGAAGAAACACACAAAAATTCTAAGTTAAAATTTTGTAAACCCATTTTCACATAATCACAGAATGGCAATCAGAAAAATTAAGTATTTCTAAATACTTAATTGGCTTAAATCAGTGGCTCTGATACCACCTTTTTCTGTCACGGCCCCCGGCCCGGTGTGACCCGGTTCAGGAGCCGTGGGACAGAAACCCGTGGTAATTAATATGTTGGCAGCGGAATTTTTAACGGGATCTTTTAAAACTTGAAAATGCCCAATTTATTTTATTTCATAATTTGGGGATAACACCCGTAATTTAGAATAAAGGTGATTTCACTGGGAAACCCCCCGTTTTACAAAAACATGTTTCTTTATTTTATTGAGCCACTTCTCCAAGCTTGCAGTGCTACATGTCACTTTTTCCTTGATCACAGCAGATCACCTGAAACATGTTTTAAAAATGTTTTATCAGCAGGGAAATATTGGCGAGTCACTCAAGTGGCACAAAACGACACATTGTTATAATATACAGTATTAAGGGTGATTACATTGTTTCTATCAACCAATTACCCCAAATCGGTATTTGTCACTCGACTGTATCGATGACTATGGTCAGATCACCCATTGGCTAACCCGTTGTCCAATGGTGACGGGTATCAAGTAATGTATACACCACCCCACATACCGGCAGTAATTGAAGATTACAAAGACTTAATCCCTGTAATTATAACTTTGAAAATAAATAGAGTTTTGGAAACAATTTGGTAAAAAGAGAATGACTCACATTGCAAGTTTAGACGGGCAGCGTTTAGCCTTCTGATTTTAGCCTGGTTAACCTAATTCAAATAACAATGCACACGAACACTAGGTCAGTAACTTAATTCAACTTTTACGACAACTCACGAGATCAAAACCTTCACGACGAATGACAAAGTATAGCCCAAATACGGGCAGCACTTAAACATCCATCGGATTGGTTTTATCGATCGGACATTGAATCGTAGCAGTGATTGAGTTATTACCCTGTTATCGCGGTAGAATTTCGTGCTTGTGTGTGATTTTGGAGTAAACTGATGATATCTCAACGTATAAAACGAATTTTTACGTCGAACCAACGCCAAAATGCAAGTGCCAACCCATGGGATTTATACTGAAAATTGGTCCCTGTCGCGTGGCGCGACAGGCTGTCGCGTGGCACATGCTTAACTTAACTAAAAATTTTAACCAGGTTAGTGCTAAAGGACCTAGGGTGTAATGCGTTTTACAAATAGAGGATTATGACTGTAATTATTGAAGTTAAAGGTCATCCATTGCAATCTGATACAAACATAAAGGACAAAAGGTGTAATTTACCCTTATTTGTAAGTTTTGAATGATACACACATACTAGATGGGTTCCCGCATGATATAGCGGGAACACAAGAATGAGTAATCACATAGTACGTAAAATTGTGTAACTAAATTAAAAAATCATAACAATACCATCCTATAATTAAAGAGAATAAAATGCTTGTTTTATGATGTAATTTTTTAGAAAATGTATTGACGTACAAAAAGTAATGAGCGTTTTAAAATCATAAAGGAAGTTGTTGTAAAAGTCAAAATATGTTTTATAGAATTTTACCATGTGTTTTAAAAGTTGTAGGTACTTAAAATTCTTGTATTAAATTACATTTTTATTTTTCATATATGCATTATAAAATGGTATATATAAGGGTGAGTTTATTGGGAAAGCAAAAAAAAATATGAGGAACTATGGGTAAAACATGTAAAAAAACTCATTTTTACATGCCAAGAAAACTTTTTTTTTTTATTTTTTCCTAGTTTGTGCACATAAACACATGCAAAAGTCGTTTAAATTCAATGTTTATCTTTTTAAACCTATTTAAACCCTTTAAACCTTTTTAAAAAAATGCCAACTTTCTTTCTCTCCACACATACCTTTAAAAAAATACTCATCTTCTACATCCTTTAAAAAAACAATGAATCCTGATTTGTGGCGCGCGAATTGTTAGTGGCTTGAGGTTGACTTCGATCAATTCGACGAGTACGACACGAAGTTAGAGCGTAACATGAGTCAAATGCCACCACTTTCTCCCGACTTTGTTATTCCGGATACGCAACACGATTCAGTTGAAGGTCAAAAAATAGAAGAACTAAAAAAGGTTCCAAGAAAACCGGAAGAGGTGGAACCTCGAAAAAGACGAGAGAAACGTCCGGACCAAAACGTGTAACAACTCCTTGGACGAAAGACGAGAAAATTGCATTGTGTTGTGCTTGGATTAAAATATCGGAGGATCAAAAAGCAGGTATAGTATTTCAATTTTTTTTGGTTCATATAGTTTTTTTATATATATTTTTTCAACATTTGTTAACTTTTTTTATGTAGCGAACTACCAAAAAGCGAGAACATTTTGGAGTAAAATACAAGAGTTGTTCTACAAGTAGGTGGGAAGTGATGCACGTAATCAAAATATGATCAGGACGGCAGGCCGAAATTCGCAAATACGTCGGGCTATTTACGAATCTGCATAATAGAAACAGTAATCGAATGGGACCAAGTGGGAGTGACGATCTTCAATTTTACCGATTACCTACGAAGAATGGAAGCAAGAGGTGTTTCGTAAGGTCAAGGTTACGAAAACGTTTGACGAGAACATTTGTGGAAAATTCTCTGTAATTCTTAGAAATAGACCAAGTTAATTAACTTAGATGAAATGGGCGACTTGGAGTCAAAGCGTACGAAAACTAATTCGTCCGAGGCATTCGTCTCCTCTAATAGCTCGGGTGCTCATGTAGGGATTGACCAAAACGCTGATGGGTATGAAGAGGCATCACATCGACCAGTTGGAAGGGGCCGGGGAAAACAACAACTTTAGAAGCTGATACATAATTTCGTGTTGAGATTCGGAAAATATCAAGTATAATCGCGGCGACGATGCAAGTAAAAATTGCGAAACAAAGGATGAGGAAATTAGACTTTTTTACCAAGGATTTCAGCAACCTATCACCGAGTGATACTTGATAAAAAGCAGGAGCGTATCGCAAAGGAACTAGAAAAAGATCAAAACACTATGAACTAGATTTGTTTTTTTTTTTTTTTTGTGTGTGTCTTTTTATTATTTTTTAAGTTGTGTAATGTTTTTCTTTATTAAGTTTAATTTTTTATGTTTTATTTTAAAATTTGTCTTTTATTTTATATTGTTAATTTACATTTTTTAAACAAAATAAAAAAACTCGCTCAAGCCACTGCTCACCTGGATCACAACAGGGTCAGGTGGCTTTAGGAGTGGCTTTATCTAGTGCCTAGTCAACTCCAGATGAAACAATTTGACACGATAAATCCGTGTGCTCACCAAGATCACAACGAATAGTCTAAAAACACCTAAATATAATGCCACATCATCACTATTTTTAAATAAAAAGAACTTGTTTTCTTTAATACTACTACCCAACCTACATTTTTTGTAGTTTGTCTACAAAAATGGAAGGTAAAAATGAGCCCCCAAGATGTATGTCCACACCATCCTCAAAAATGCTGTAGGTGTCATTCATCTTTAGTAATCCTTTCTGTTTTCATAATGTTTTATATAAAACTTAAGTATATTTATTGTAAAATCATTTTAACTTGTTGCAACATGTTAAAGTGTATGTACATGTAATATATGTAGTTTTTATCGAAATATGTTAAGATTTGGTTCTTCTCTATAGTCTTTAAAAAAATAATGTAAAACATGAAGAAAAGAGTTAATAGTTCAAATGAATATACTATGATTACTGATTAATAAACTTAATTCTGATTTCCAAAAAAAAAAAAAAAAACTAGCCAAAATTTAAAGGTTTTAACATCATAAACATTATTTAGGACGTACAATAAGTCAATAATCACTTTTCTTTTACAAATTGGTTGATATATTAAACTATTAAATTTGATTTTTTTCAGTAAATATTCCATCCGTACTATATAATTATGACGTTTATGTTGTTAAAATATTTATTTATTTATTAATTTATCAACTATTAAGTATAAGCAATATTGGTGAGACCGACTACATAATACATATTCTAGTAGTTTATGAAATTCAAAAATGTTTGTTAATAAATTGGATATTACGTTTAAATCAGACTTTATACTCTTAAACAAATAACATGCAACAATTAAAAAGTTAAAAGAGCTCTTTAGTTTATATTTAAATAGTTTATTGGATTTTCAGATATGAACAAGTAGTTTATACACAATTAAATTAGCTTTTTCTATACAACACAATAAAAAGTATATTTAATGTGACAAATATGAAATAACCTGTTAGATTTTTTTTTAACAAAATTTCTTTTTATTTCTGTCGTATGTGAAAATTGAACCCAAGACCTCCTCCTCCCAAGGTATTTAAAGGCTTTGCATTTGCCAATGGACCACCCCCATTGGTAAAATAAGTGTGTAAATAACCTGTTAGACAGACAGATATACTTTGGGCGGGCCGGTTATTCCTTAAGGGATAAAAGTCGTAAAATTCATGAGAAACCACATCTACACGAACGTGTATCATTAGATCAGTGGCGGAGGTTGACCAAAAGTTGCGAGGGGCGGAAAGTCATGGGATCGATTTTTTTTCCTATCGCTATGTTTCAGGTTATACGTTCGGATCAGATATTCGATTCCGGTCGGGTCAAACAATAATAACTCCAAATAAAACTACATAATCTTCATTCATTTAAATGAGGCGCTCTTACTCATAAAAAAATGCTATATATTGTTTAACAAAAATAAAGACCAAATATTTATAATGATGCGAAATAAATGTCAAGTACCTGGACGAAGAATAACAACTCAGTCCAACGATCTTTAAAATAAATGGTAAGTACCTTTAAGATAAAAAAGAACCCTCGATTTTGATTTATATATAAATTAGTAACAAACTTTACTTAAAGTTTAGCCCGTTCACATTTTTTAACTTAATACGAAAGTATGTATAAATATTTGTGACAATAAACAATTTTTGACAAAATAATTGGCGAGAGCAGACCTATATAATTTTAAAATTTTCGGACGAAAAAACGAAAATATTACACTTCTAACCGAAATATTCGGCGGAGGGGGAGGGGGGGTTGCGCACCCTCCGATCCCTTAGAAGCTACGCCAATGCATTAGATGAAGAGTTAAATAGGCTAGATACACACTTATATGAGTTAAACACATCATATAATGTTGTATGTGATAATGCTTTGATAAAACGCACCGTTAAAAGTTTGGACACACCTAGGGCTATAAACGAACCGAACGAACACGAACACGAACAAGGCCATGTTCGTGTTCGTTCGTTAAGGAAATTAACATGTTCGCGAACTGTTCACGAACACATACCGAACATAAGTTTGTGTTCGTGTTCGTTCGTTAAGCAAATTCAGTTGTTCACGAACAGTTCGTGAACACTGATCTCGAACACAAACGAATGAAAGCAAGTAAACACGAACCCAAACGAACATTTAACTTGAAAATAAAACATAAAAACATTGTTATCCTTAAACATTTGATATAAGTAGTTAAATACAACCATCAAATGATAATCAAAACACAAGAAGTCTACTAAACCACCAAACGATGAATCAAGTTTAACTAACTTAAACATAATTATCCCCAAAAATGTCTTAGAATGTCCAAATTTTAGCTAACTTAGAAAAAAAATATCGTTTCAAGTTTTCAATATGTTTAGATAAAAGGTTTATTATTATTTTTTTTAATATAAACAAATGAACATGAACGAACGTAACCGAACGTTCACGAACGTAGTTGAACGAACGAGACATGTGTTCGTGTTTGTTCGCTAAGCTAACTGAACGAAACTTTTTGTTCGTGTTCGTTCGTTAAGCTAATCGAACGAACATAAACGAACTTCCGCCGAACGGTTTACGAACTGTTCGCTGAACGTTCGGTTCGTTTACAGCCCTAGACACACCAACATCTTATTACATTCTCTCAGGGGCGGAGCTACCTTGTAACAAGGGGTAGCCCCACTATCTCTTGACGTTCCGTTATTAGTGTAAATTTTGGAAAAGAGTTAATAGCCAAAATGGTCCCTGAGGTTTGCTCACTTTTGCCACTTTAGTCCAAAACCCAAATTTTTTACATCTGGGTCCCTGAGGTTTGCATTTTTTTTGCCATTTTAGTCCAAATTTCAAAAAAAGTCAAATTTTGTCATGATTTCTTACTGATTTTTGTCCTTTTCCTCATTTCTCCTAGGGGCAAAATTGTCATTTTGGATTAACTCTAACTAATTATTAATTATTAATCAATATATTAAAGCAAGAGGGTGAAACACAAGATGCAGATGATGAAGACGGACCAAAATGGCAGATACCACACACACTCTCTCTCTCTCTCAGTTCTCTCTCTCTCTACATAGATCTGCCGCCATCCACACTTCAGAGGTGATGAGGATGATGCCGATGATGAAGAAGGTGAAACACAGAGGATCTCCGACCACTCTACTTTCCCAGAAACACCTCCACTTCATCTTCACAATCAACCCTATAAAACCCATTTCCATTAACTCCCATCAATATCCCCATTCAATTTTTTTCAATCAGTACAAACACAATGAATCTTTGAGAGATGAGAGGTTACCGGTCAGATTGCAGAGAGACGAGAGGTCGTCGGAGAGAGGAAATGTCACCGGCGATGAGGAGGCTTTCCGTCGTCGATTTATCTTGATCATGAACATGTTAAATCATCCCCAAATCCAATCAACCAAACCCCCACCCCTGCTACCTCTGTGACAGCCACCGCCACCACAAACCCACCATCACCGAATTCAGCGGACGTATACCATCACCACTACCAGATCCGCCACACCACCACCTCTACTTCCATCCAGATCCCCAACTCTCTATCCCCAAATCCAATCACAAAAATTCACAAATTTCTCTCCGATTGGATTTACACCAATCCAGTTTCAGATTCAACTCCATTTTAATGCACCAATTTCAACCTTCTGTTAATGCACCAAACCTGCAACAACACGATTCAGCA
The DNA here is from genome assembly GCA_030545235.1 of Helianthus tuberosus. Lineage (NCBI taxonomy): Eukaryota > Viridiplantae > Streptophyta > Magnoliopsida > Asterales > Asteraceae > Helianthus > Helianthus tuberosus. The sequence goes on along the minus strand of CM060415.1, from coordinate 57,446,573 downwards.
ACCAACACCGGAACCCTAACCCAAATCAGCAACCAACACGATTCAACCCACCACCCCTACTGAAAACCCTAATCCCAATGTCGGTTCTCATCACGGTGGTGGTGCTGTTTGACGGTGGTGCCGACGGCGGCGATGTTGTTGTTGATGATGATGATGATGATCTTGATGGTGGTGAGATTGAGAGAAGAGAGAGACGGTGGTGTTGGCGATGTTGATGATGATGGTCTTGACGGTGGCGGCGACGGTGGCGGTGGTGGTAGTTTAGAGAGAGAGAGAGAGAGAGAGAGAACAGTGACATGTTAAGAGAGAGGGGGAGATATGTCTGTGTATCTGTGTGGGTGTATATATATATATATAGATATTATATATAATTGATTTTTTTAATATAAATTACTTTATAATAATCTAAAATGACAATTTTGCCCCTAGGAGAAATGAGGAAAAGGACAAAAATCAGTAAGAAATCCTGACAAAATTTGACTTTTTTGAAATTTGGACTAAAATGGCAAAAAATGCAAACCTCAGGGACCCAGATGTAAAAAAATTGGGTTTTGGACTAAAGTGGCAAAAGTGAGCAAACCTCAGGGACCATTTTGGCTATTAACTCTTTGGAAAAAGTTGACGTTTTTTCGATTTCGTTACTCTTTTTTTTTTAATGTTGACCCTATAAGAATTTTTTAAATCCGTTACTATAAGTTTTTATCTTTTTATTTGTTTTTTTTTTATAGTCGGTTTGTTATATGTAGAACAGTAAATGTGCCTGCGTGTTGCAAAATGAAAGGGCCGGATTATTATAATCATTATTATTTGTTGTTTTTATATTTTATTGTTGTATTTTAGTAGCTTCCAAAATCCAAACAGAGCCTTAAGTTGACCACTCTTATGTCCCTTCTCCACACTACTAGTCAATAGTTCCAAAATACTCGTCCATTTTGATTCATACATAATAATTTAAAATTCATCTAAATAAACTAAACAGGCGTCACCAATGAAGATGAGTTTTGGTTCAACTAATCAATGAACTCATGAAGTTAAAACTAAGTTAAAGCCAAGTTAATTTTGATTAATCTTCATTTCTATATTAGTTTAAAACATTTTAGATGACGAATTCCATTTCTATTTTCGTTACACATAAATTACTATTTTCGCTACTATCAATAATTTTTTTTAAAGGTATACTTCATTAAACAACGGCGGACAATCTTTAAGACAGAGAAGGCCGCACAAACAAACTTACATCATATCAATTTAAAAGTTGCACCACCCTTTCCAATCTAACGTACAATCTTTAAAACGACTCCTATACCAAAGATACCCCAACGCCTTCACGTCAGACACAATATGAACCGCATTCGCATCGATACTATCAAAAGCCTTTTCGTTTCGAGCTTTCCAAATACGCCAAGCCGTCAAAATAAGCACCCCATATACTATTTCTTTCTTTGTCTTGGAGGTATTCATCTGATCCACATAACTTCGAATATCATCAATTGAAAACAAGAAGAAAGAAGGTAACCTGCACCACGATGCCACACCAGTTCACACCCCATTCGAAATTCTACAAGCCGTAAAAATATGCTCCGTGTTTTCAACCGCTTCACCACATAAGTAACAACCCCCATCACCGGCCACAATATTCCTCCTCCTAAGAGCGTCCAATGTCGGGATCCCATCCATGCTAGCCCTCCACAAAAAGATGTTGCACTTATTTGGAATCCATTTACTCCACTTAAACACATTACCATTGTCTCTCGGGTCCTCCTCATTCAACCAAATTCTAGTTTCTTTAACTGAATAAAAAACATTACTACCTTTATTCCAAATCCATTGATCACATCTATCATTAAGCCGAACACCGTGAAGCAACCGATGACATTCCACAACCTCTTTGACCTCGACATCCGAACTCGGGTACTTCTTCCGGCTCCAAGCGATAATATCCGAGCCACTTTGTAAACCAATCCTTTCGGAAACCATGCACCATTTATTTCTTTCAAGATGGAATAAAGCCGGGAATAAAATCTTCAGCGGTTGAATTGAAATCCATGGGTCAATCCAAAACTTAACGTTATTTCCATTACCCACCACTCCTCGGATCATGTTAACAAACGAAACGCCATTCACCCTCAACCGATATCCAGTCCTAACAATTTGGTACCATGTGTCAACCCCCTTCTTATTAGACGGATATTCATCCCATCTTCGAGCTGAGGAGTGAATCGCATCTATAACTTTTCTCCAAAGGGCCTCACTTTCAGTTCGATATCTCCACAACCACTTCAATAAGAGCGCATTGTTACTAGTAGCTAACTTATTTAAACCCAACCCACCTTTATTTTTCTTCTTAGTAACTTTCTCCCAAGAAACCCAATGAACTTTTTTAACTTCCTCGTCCCCACCCAAAGGAAACGTTTAATGATGGACTCCAATACTCACCACGACCACCGGTGCTTTATATAAGAAAAAAATAATATGTTGGTAAGCTTTCTAACACAGACTTGATAAGAACCACCGTTCCTCCTATATATAACACTTTAGCCTTCCACCTCGACAATCTTTTTTTGAACACACTAACCACCGGCTCCCAATTGACTATACGGTTCATATTCGCTCCCACTTGAATCCCCAAATACTTGAACGGAGTATCACCCGGTTTACAACCTAACACACTCGCCCCAATCGACACCTCTTCGAAACTCTTCCCAACCCCAAAAATGATCAATTTTTGAATGTTTATTCGAAGACCCGAACATAAGTGAAATATCCTCAATAATCTCCTTAACGACGGGAAATTAAATTTCAACCATTCACCCATAACCATAGCATCATCCGCATATAAAAGATGTGAAATCAGAGGACCATCTTCTTTAATCTTTACCCCATCAAAGGAGCCAATACGACACGCCTTCCGAATAATACTCGAAAAAGCCTCCATAACAATAATAAATAAAAATGGGGATATCGGTTCACCTTGCCGCAGGCCTTTCTCACAACCAAACTCGAACGTAGGAGACCCATTCACGAGCATCGAAGAGCGAGCCGAAGATAAAATACCACTAATCCATTTGCACCATAAATCAGGAAATTTCATTTGGCACATCACAGACAATAAAAACTCCCAATGAACATTGTCGTAGGCCTTCTTGAAATCAATTTTAAACATAAACAATTCTTTGCCTTTGCTCCCCGCCCAAGATAATATCTCGCTAATGATCAAAGGCCCGTCCAAAATGTATCTACCTGAGAGAAAACCCGATTGTGTCTCATAAGTAATGAACCTCATAACCTTCTTCAACCTATTCGCCAGGACTTTGGAAATGACCTTACTAACCACACCAATAAGGTTAATAGGTCGGTATTCCCCAAGCTTAACCGGGTCGCTAAATTTAGGTATCAGAGTAATTAAAGATGTACCAACTCCCCAACTAATAGATCCTGAGTCAAAAAAATTCTGCATAATCGACATAAAATCCGGAGCAAGCGAAGACCAAAACTTCTTAATAAACCGAAAATTAAAACCGTCGGGTCCGGGAGCCTTGTCGCTACCACAATCAAAAACTGCCTCTTTAACTTCTCGTTCCGAAAAAGGATTAACAATCTCCATCGCATCCGTCTCTGACAACTGTTTTAAATCGCTACACTCCAAATAAGGCCGAACAGACATTTCTTCAACAAATTTATTCTTGAAAAATCGTAAGACTTCTTTCTTCACAAGTGACGGCTTTGTAACCCATGTACCATTAATATTCAACCCCGGCAATGAATTCGACACTCTTTTTTTATTAACCACCCCATGAAAAAAAACTCGAGTTTTCATCACCTTTGTTAGCCCAACGAACTCTCGCTTTTTGTCTTAGATCTTTGTCTTTGAACGCTTGTAGCTCTTTGATCCTCGCTTTGGCTTCCTCATACACCCATCGTTCCGCTTCTGAGAAATCTCTTTCTTCAATAATCGAATCCAAAACATTCAGCTCATGCACCAAGTTTTCCTCTTCCTCACATTCCACAGCTTTGCTTCGTTCCACCCATTTAGCGATAACTTGCCTCAAATATTTGAATTTTTTCATAAGCAAACCATCAGACAAACCACCATCCTTGAAATCCGATAAAGCCTTAGCCACCACTTCTTCGAATCCGCTACGATACAGCCAAGAATTAAATACTCGAAACGGTTTAACGCCAAAATTCATGTACTCAACTTTCAAAACAAGCGGACTATGGTCCAAACATTCCCTAGCAAGAGCACGATATTCCGCATTCGGCCAAGAAGAAAGGAAATTCCACGAAACAAACATCCTGTCTATGCGACTACATTTATTCCCGGTAATGAAAGTGAACTTCTGCCCCCTTAACAAGTACTCGTGAAGACCCACTCCCTCTATGAATTCATTGAACTCATCCGTTTCAGCCGCATTAAACTTAGAATTCCTACTATCACCACGGTCTCTAACACAATTGAAATAGCCCCCGACCATCCAATAGGTATCATCTTGCATTATGACCCAACCTAAATAAACCCACAACTCCCTTTTCTTCCTCAATTTCTGTGGAGAGTACACGTTAATAATGGCTGTAGGATCGTTTTCACGACCAAACGAGTCGTTCAGAAGCGTTCTTATCAATACGAAAGGCGGAAACAATTGTATCGACTTGGAATCGGCTTGATTTACACACAGAATCACTTTTAATGTCTTGTTTATTGATTTGAAAAAGATTACAATCAGTAGACACGTCGGCAGCAGTTCGGTACCGGAAATCAGAATCGTTACAAATGACAAGGCACATCAGGTATTTATAGTAGTGGGTATTTTGCACGAAATAGGCAATTGCCATTTCGTAAGAAATGGCTATGTTCATTTCGTACGAAATAGCTTATGCTATTTCGTGCGAAATGACTTCACAACTACGTTTCTCGTTTTGCGTGCCCTGGTCTATTATTAAACAAATACAAGACTCGATACAAGATGAAGTCGACAGACATATGCACCAACAGACTCCCCCTTGGATGTTGACGAAGTCTTCGGTGTCGAGTCTTCACAGATCTTCAGTCTTTATCAGTCTTCGTGTACTTTTCCAACGTATCTAACAGTGTAAGCATCCACACTCTCTAGTTCTTCTTTCATCAACTAACCTCCCCCTTGGGTGATGATCTAACAATCTTCACATTTTCTTGATCAGATCTTTTGATTCCTTAAGTTCATCAGCATCAGCAGTTGATGTGAACCTCTGGAATTGAATATGTCTTTTGCATCTTCAGACTCCCCTTTACTAGCATACTTCCCCTTGAGTCGTGCTGGGATAATAGTCTTGCTTTCACAGATTCACAGGTTCAGGATCGAAACCTGGCTCAACTTCTGCTCAGAATTCGAAACCTGACAAACCTGCACATTCTCTACCCAAAACATAAATTCCATAAAATTTAAAGTTTAACAATTATAGAAATCATCACTAGATAGAAAAACTCATCAAAAATGATTTAACAATTTTTAATCTCTGATGACCACTTGTATGTATATCATTTTTTCTAAACAATTTCTCCCAAACCATTTGTTCATCATGCTCAGCACTTGGAGTTTTGAAAATCAGCTCTCCAACAACAGTTGTCGAAAATATTTTTTGAATTTTCAAAATTTTATGCTAAAACACACTGAAAAACTTTTTGGAATTTTGTCATTAAATGAAATGCAGTAAAGAAATATTCACAGACAATATTTTTGTGAGTTCACGAAAGAGGATCATATCAGTTTTTGAAACACATCACTAGCTCCGTTAAGCTTTAAACATTTTAGGTTCTAAATGATTCACTTAGATTGTTAGTATACTGATCCACTTAAATTTTCACACAAAGTTCAACTATTTCGAGATAAGAGATTAATGTTTTAGAGACTTAAACTTATTTGCGTGTCCCACCTCAGAATATACTCCCGTATCCAGATCCCAATATTCAGTCTTACATGTGAATATACCTAGATGATATCTGTAAAGGGTTAAACGTGTACATTTAATATAAACATATAAATTCATATTTAAAAACAGCAACCATTTAATGCAAAACCTTTCAAAAATAAGTTTTCTTTAGAAAACTATAAAATTAAATATCAAGAAACTGAAAGGACAAATTTTAAACCTCTGGTATAAAAAAAAATAAAAATAAAACAGGTTATCATAATTACCATTAGCCTCTTCATTTACCCTAAAGATGCATTTTAAACACTATAAAAGATTGATGATTAGTTTGATTCAAAACATCAACAATTGTCTTTTAAAACTTCTCAAAAAACAAATCAAAATCTGCAACACCAACAAAACTCTACATAGCAAACACATGCGTTTGCCACTGGTCGGACAAATACGATGTTAAAATGCAATTTTGTAGATGGTCGCTGGAAGAAAACAGAGCTGGTGAAGAACTAAACTGAAAAATCGACATTATCAGTGATAATAATTACAAGAAAACCTGGAGCAACATCAGATTGCTTCATGAAGTTCTCCACTCTCCTACATCAGACTTCAAGAACAGTGCAGAAGAATTTCCCACTGGTTACTTGAAAAAAACAAAGCTGAAATATATCAACACTTTAAAATAAAAATTATCAACAGTTTAAAAGAATCCACAAACGTAAAATAACCCGCAACTGATTGTATGAATTTCAAACAACTCTGATTAGGCTGAAATATAAAGCAAGAATTAGAGTAGATCCGTTCAAAATTTAAAATTCAAAATTACAGAAAAAAACATACTTTCAACGATGTTGCAACAATGATGTTGGAAGAATTATGTGAAGTACAAAGATCTGTAATCGGAGATGAACCAACTGAATATGGAATTCTGCATTTGAGAGAGAGAGAGATTGCTCGCATATATGAGTGAGAGAGATAAATTGAAATTCGAATGTGGAGTCAGAATCAGTTGTGTTATATATGTATACGTGTATGGTTTGAATTCTGAATCTGGAGCCAGAATTTTGAATCTAGACAAAGATTTTAATGACAGAGCTTTCAATTTCTTATGCATGAATACATGTATATGGGCAGAGTTTTGAAGTCAGTGTTTTAATTGGATTAAATGACCACTTCTCTTATTATATCTAAACAACGTCATATACGTGCGTTTCTATTCTTTATATTAAACTGGGTTTGTATCGAAGCTACCCGTATGCATCCTTAAAACTTCAGATAAACATTAATTGGCATTTAGAAATTTACAATACTTTTGTAGTTTTGTGCATATTAAAATAGTAAACTAATTACAATCATGTAGTGTTATCCTTTTAAACTCAAAACAAACTCACCAACTCCATAAACAAAATTGATAACATGATAATCATAGTTATTAACGCTCCACCTTTCCTAGTTATTGACTAATCGTGCATATATCATGATTAACCTCACTTAAAGCCGTTATATAATATATTACTTGCTCGTTCGAAATTTATTTCACTCCAATTATATAGAAATCATATTAGCAATCACAGCATCAAGTTTAAAGAATTATATATAATCAATCGGGTTAAGTTATTCTACAAAGCCTCTTAATTGTAAGAAGTGTAAGAAAACTTTATAAAGTGACAGGTGTCCAATAACCTAAAACCTAAACCCACCCCCACCCAAAAACCTACCCCCCCCCCCCCCTGCAAAAATAAATAAATAAATAAAAACTATTCCTCACCAAAAAACCTACCCCCCCCCTCCCCACACACACACACAAAAAAAAAAAACCTAAATACCCACCCCCACCCCACCACCACCCAAAAACCTAAACCCCCACCACCTTTTTTTTTTGGGTGATGGGGGTGAGTGGGTGGGTTTAGGTTTTTTTTTGTTTTTTGTTTTTTTTTTGTAGTGGGTTTATTTTTAGGAGACTTTGTACATTTTTTATTTTAAGCAGCTTCCCTCAATAAATATATATATTAGCATGAAAAAGTTAAAAAACGAATTAATATAATTATAAATACTTTTATTGAATTAATAAATCATTTTGCGTATTTGGATGTTTGGCATAGATTTTACTGATTTTTCTCTTGGATGCTTTACAAGGGAACCTGTCGAATACCCAACTCACGGATGACGTTTGCTGGATCTTCGCTGACGTCAAGAGCCTCTGTCTTCGTTGCTACAAAAGAACAAACCGTTAGCCTCGCCACGGAGGACCCCGGGAGGGGGATCCGTGACCAAGCTCCGGCGTGAGAGTAAGTAAGCTTGCCGGGAAATGGGAGGAGTTTCCTCCGATGAGTATAATCACCGAAGGGTTTCCTCCTTGGTGTGAATCTAATTAATGTATATGTGTATTAAGTGTGAGGGAATGTTGGTCGGAAATTAATGAGAGGTGAGTAAATGAGAGTGTAGTAAATGAGAGGATGCCGGAGACGATACCTGCCTTTCTTCCCTTATCTTCTCTCTTATATAACAACCAGCCCTTATCTCACTAGAGATCTTCCATATGTGATCTAACGGCTTCTGAGGGCTCTCGGGGGGTGCAGACACGTGTCTGACCCCCAACGGTGAGGTACTTCTCTTAATTAATGCCCAGCCGGAGAAGTACAGTGTTTCAGACGAGATCCTCTTCTTATCGAGCATTTAATGAGGTCTGTTCTCATGCTAGCTGTTTTCCCGCCCATTGTCAAAGAAGGGAAACCTTAATGGGCAAGATAACTCTATCTGGTGGGCTTTTATGTAATTGGGCCTTCGTAGAAATAACCCAATGCGGGGTAAGGTGGGCTTCCCCACTGGCCCGTCGTCAAGTCATCTTTAGTCCCTGGTTCTGAGACCCGAGGCTCATGATCCGGGGCTGAATCATAACCGCTTAAAAAATGGGGTGGTTTTTTCCCTGTGGGCCCACTCTAACTCAGTTATGGTCTATCGCCCCCACTAATCATCACACCGCCGGATATCTATAGCGGGAGTTAATCCCCTAGCAACACGTGCTCCTTTTTTGAATTTTGAAGGGACTATTGACATGACGGTTACTTGTTTGTCAGCGACACCTCTTTAAATACCTGTTATCCTTTCCAATTTCTTACTCAAATATTTCAACCCCCTTTTCTCTCTGTAACCATTTCCCCGAATCATAGTCTCTTCTCCGATTATGAGTCGTAGTGGCCGTTCATCGATAAGATCCGTACTGACGGCGAAGGACTTGAAGTCCTTCGTTGCAGCGTACAACATTCCCGATCGATTTTCTCCTTCCTTACCCGGCCCCAACGAGCCGGCGGAGTGCACAGCAGACCGGATACCTATTTACACTCTGGCCTTCTCCTCCTGTGGGGTTCGGTATCCTCTTTCTGCTTTCAAAGTCTCTTTGCTTCGTCATTTTGGTGTCCATTTTTCTCAGATTCACCCTCTAGGGTTCATGAGGGTGGTCCACTTTGAATTATCTTGTGCAGCCATCTCGGGAGAGCCCTCTGTTCCTCTGTTTTTGCATGTTCTACAGGCTTATTTCGGATGGGGATTGGTTCACTTTTGCAAAACGGCAGAACAATGTCTCGAGGCCCTGTTACAGTTTTATGCCTACCTCCACTTATCCAAAGGACTGGAAGAGTAGATTCATCTTTGTTTCTGCCGCTATGTTGCTGGAGTCCCCTCTGCCGAAGGATCTTGATGCCGCAATCGAAGACGTTGTTCCTACTCTTTCCGCAGCCGAAACCCTTCAGTGGAAACGGATGTGCGATAATCCAACGAGAGCATTCACCTTTTCTGAATGGACGCTTGCCATGGGAGGGTTGAGCCCTTCCTATCCGATTCGTCCTAGGGCTTTTTTCAGCAAAAAGGGTATTTCTTTGTTCTTGATCTGTCATTTATGGTTAGTGTCCTGAAGATCGTGTAGTCATCTTTAGTGTCTCTTTTTTGTGTACAGATAACTTTGTGGAGGCTACTTCAGGGTGATTCCAAAGATGTTAAGTATGTGGTTGACAACGAGATTGACCCTAGGTTGAATGCGGAGGTGCAGGTTACTGGGGGATCCACCCAGGCCGGGGGCTCTATTGTCGTGGGTGGTGACGAGAAGAATCCTTCTGATGAGGAGGAGAGTTCTCCTGACTTTCCTCCTATTCATCCATCCGGTCAAAGCGATGACGAAGATGTAGAAATCCAGCTAGTTCGTAAGAGACGATCCGCCAGTCCTCAGCCAGCCCCTGCTCCCCGTAATATTCGTCAACGACTTCGGAGTGCCAATGGTCAAAAACTTCCTCCTTCATCGAAAGCTGCTTCTGATCTCCCCCCTGCTGGGGTCAAAGGTTCCCTGTCTAAGCATCTGAGGTCCTCGAGCTTAGTGAGTGCTCCTCTGCTGGTGAGCTTTATCTTGGTCTCATTTTTTCTGTCTTTTGCCTTGCCTCTGATGTTCTTTTTCTTACTTCTCAGGGGAGTTCCCAGGAGCCCATAGAGGTTCCTACTGGTCCCTCTTCTTCCCGTGTACGGGATAAGGCCTCTGAGGTGGGGATAGCTCGTTTTTCCTCAGCTTTCGAGCTTTCTCCCTCTCGTGCTACTGGGACTAGCAGACCCACTCTCCTCGAAGGTCCTGTTCATCGGTCTCCTCTTGCCCCTCTGTTTGCCGATGCCATCCCTTCTGCTTATGTCCCTAAATGGAAGGTGACTAGCTCCTCAGTAATAGGGACTCCCGAAGCCGCTAGGGACTTTTTGAACCATGTTGTTCCTCCCTCACACAAATTTGTAAACTCTGCTCTGAGGGACGACCTCTTCGAGGATCAATATAGCATGTCCCTGTGTGAAAGCTTTTTAGGGGCGCTGGGATGTTGCAGAGAGTCGACGATCTGAGGAGGGAAAATGAAGGGCTTAAGGCTGAGCTTAAGGCTTCCCAGTCTGTTGTTGCTGGGCTTAGGTGCCAGGAGGTTGATGCTGAAAGGAAGTTGCAGGAGGGGAAGGTACATGGTCTTCTCCCTCCCCTCCCCCCTCCTTTTTTTTTTGTACTTATTGTTTTTTTATCCAGGGAGCTGGAGTTATGCTTGAAAGGAAAGAACAGGCTTGGGAGCGGGAGATGGCAGCGCTGGTTGAAGAGAAGGAGGAGCTTGCTGCTGAGCTGAAGCATGTGAAGGAAGTTGGTTCTGTTTCCCAGGAGCAATTCAATGCCATGTATGCAGAGTATGGGATAACTTCCGATGACAACCAACGATTGGCGGGGGAAAAGCATTGGCTAATTACTGAAGGTTTTGGAGCCTTCCTTGCTGCTGTTAGCCTTCCTTGCTGCTGTTGCTCGGTCAGAGGATTTCAAGAGCGGCCTAGAGGAGGTATACAGGGCTTACAGGGATGTTGGGTACCAGTCGGGATTGAAGGATGGCTATAAGTACTCCGCTCAAGGCTTGGACAGGAAGGAGACTCCTCTTTATAATTCTAAAGCAAAGAAGAGGTTGTCTAAGCTGAATGAGGAGTTTGGGTGTAAAACCCCGGCCATCCTTGGGAAAATCCTGGAGCATCCCCTGATCTCTATTGATGAACTGAAAGCCCTGTTCTCCTCTGCCGGTCCTTCGTCTCCACCATCTCTCTCCGGGGGTGATCCCCAATGAATTTCAAACACTTAGCACATTTCGATATGGTTGTAATAACTTTTACTTGCCCTAGGATACTTTTGCCTTTTACTTGACTGTTTGGGAGGGGTCCTTCATGTCGGGGACCGCCTTAGCTTCTAATCATATGGGCTATGATTGTATATTGTTTCTTTGCTTTGTTGCCTATTTCTTGCTGTGGTTGTTTGTTTTGCAGGGGTTTTTACCGAAGGTCGGTTAGGTGCTTCCCTGGAGATTTATGGACCGTTAGGCGAGGGGCCGTGTCTTTGTTTCATCTCGTTGTGTTTGCATGTTGTTTACTCTTGTCAAAGTTATTGAGGCCTTTCTTTGTATATGTATTTTGTATTAATAAAGCGGATTCCCTCTCGTAGTTTTGTATGCAAGAGTGTGTCGTACTTTTTGTTTGTTTGTTAAACTATGATTGTCTGTTCGAGGCCAATCGATGGACAAGCTTATAATGTGGCATTATGTTTTTGACTTGTTCTGTCTGCCTTGGGTTAGCTAGACCCTTATCAGCCCCACGGTCGGGCTTTTGGCATGTTTTGGATGCCTTGTACACGTGTGCTTGTTTGTTCTAGTTTAGATTTAATGGTGTTTCATGGGCACGTCTGCCTAGGTATGATGTCCATTGTTTTTTCAAAAGGGGACGTGTTCTGTCCGTTCTTCATTTAATTTCTAGGGGGTTTTCACTTCCCATTAAAGTTTGTTACAAAAGGTCTGTCCTTGGGGGAGCCCCAGACTAACAGTTAGTTGTTACAAAAGTGGCTCTTGGCCGTTTTCTTTTTTGGGGGTGAACCCCTTACACATAATATTTCCTAAGCTGCATGAGATTCCAGGTCCTGGGGACCTCCTTGCCCTCAAGCGTTTCCAACTTGCAAGTTCCCTTGCCATTCGCCCATGTGACACGATAGGGCCCCTCCCAGTTGGGGCCTAACTTTCCAGTGTTTTCTTGCAAGCTGGCTTCATTGGCTCTAAGGACTAGATCCCCCGGGACGAGGTTGAGTTTCTTCATCCTGGTGTTGTAGTAACTCTCCAGTAGCTTTTTGTATTTGGCCTCTCTGACTGCCGCTATCTCCCTTCTTTCCTCCAGCAGGTTCAAGTTCATTCTTAGGTCTTGTTCATTTTCTTCGTCTCGAAGCCTCATCCGGGCAGTCGGGGACCCTATCTCGGCGGGGATGACAGCTTCCGTCCCGTAGGTAAGGCTAAACGGGGTCTCCCCATTGCAACTTTTGGGAGTGGTTCTGTATGCCCACAGTACGAATGGAAGTTCTTCCAGCCAGCCCTTTTGTTTTCTTCCAAGCCTTCCTTTCATTCCCTTGATGAAGCTTTGGTTAGCTCTCTCCACCAATCCGTTGCTCTGAGCATGGGTGATGGAGGTAAACACTTGTTGAATCTGCATTTGCTCGCACCACGGTTTGAAAGGCTTTCCGGCAAACTGGACCCCGTTATCACTCACCAGTTCCTTAGGGACCCCATACCTGCATATGATGTTATCCAACACGAACCTTCTCATCTGCTCTCCGGTAATTTTTGCCAGGGGCTTCGCTTCGATCCACTTGGTGAAATAATCAATAGCCACCACCACGTATTTGACCCCTCCCGGGCCCTCCGGGAAAGGCCCGATTATGTCGATGGCCCATTTTTGGAATGGCCAGGATGTTGAAACCGGTATCATGGGGTGTTTGTGTCGGTGAGTCATTGGTGCATGCACTTGGCAGTTATCACACTTCTTGATTTCCTCGGATGCTGTTTCGTACATCCGTGGCCAGTAAAATCCTGCATTCATTGCCTTTCTCACTGTCGTCCTTGGTCCCGAGTGCATTCCGCAAATCCCTTCGTGCATCTCCTTAACCACGTATTCAGCTTCTTCCACGTCAACACACTTCAGGGACGGACCCAAGTATGATCTTCGATATAATTCTCCTTCGATCAGTTCATATTGTAGGGCTTTGACCCTTATCTTTCTGGCCGCCCATTCTCCCTCAGGCAGAACTCCGTCCCGGAGGAATTTAATAATTGGTGTCATCCACGTCTCCTGAGTACCTTCAATTGTAACGACATCTTTTATGTTAAGGGAAGGAGATGTCAGGACCTCTACCTTGACTTCTTTCGCGAGGTGGTTGAATGCCACCGAGGCTAGCTTGCTGAGGGCATCAGATTTTCTGTTTCTTCCACGGGGGATGTATTCCAGTCTGAAAGTTTTGAATACCTTGGCCATTTCTTTTACTTTTGCCACGTATCGGGCCATGGTGCCATCTTTGGCTTCATATTCCCCTTGGTACTGTTTCACTACCAGCTGTGAATCAGTGTTAGCCTTTACGTGCCCTGCTTTCATTTTTTGTGCCAGTCTCATTCCCGCCAGGAGGGCCTCATACTCTGCAGTATTGTTGGTGTTCTCGAAGTCCAATCTTATGGCATACGTCAATTCGACCCCCTCAGGACTTATCAGTGTGATTCCTGCCCCACTCCCTTCTTCACTAGATGCTCCATCGGTGAGCAACTTCCATACCGCCTTGTCTTCCTTCTCTCTTTCTTCTTCCTCTAAGGCTTCCCATTTTAACAGCTCCTTCTCTTCGTCCTCAGGGACTTCTGCTAAGAAGTCGGCCAGTATCTGTCCCTTCATGGCCGTTCTGGGCTTAAACTCCAGGGAGTGTTCTCCTAACTCCACAGCCCATTTAGCTAACCGTCCTGACAACTCCGGCCTCCTGAGTACCTTTTGAAGGGGTTGATCGGTCATTAAGGTAATCTTATGCCCTTGGAAATATCTCCTGAGTCTTCGGGATGCGAAGACAAGGGCTAATGCGAGCTTTTCTAGAGGCATGTATCGCTCTTCGGGCCCCTTAAGCGTTCTGCTGATGAAATATATGGGGATCTGTCTCCCCTCCCGTTCTACCATCATAACCGCACTTATGGTTGTTTTCGAGGCGGATAGATACAGGAGCAGCGGGTCTCCGGGTACTGGGGTGGCCAACATCGGGAGCTTGCAGATGTATGCTTTCATTTCTTGAAAGGAAGCCTCAGCCTCTGTGGTCCATTTAAACTTGTTTGTCTGGAGGCAGTCTTTCAATACTTTCATAAAGGGGAGGGTCCTGTCGGCTACCTTTGATAAGAAACGGTTTAATGCTATTAGTCTTCCATTTAGCTGTTGGACGTCCTTTAGGGACCTGGGGGATCGCATCTCAGCCACCGCTTGGGTTTTCTCCGGATTTGCTTTGATCCCTCCCTTGGTGACCACTACTCCCAGGAAATTCCCCTCCTCTACTCCAAAACAGCACTTCCCCGGGTTTAACTTCATGTTCACATCCTGCATAGTGTGGAGAGTCTCGGCTATATCGTCTATCATGGCCGTCTCCGTCAAGCTTTTGATAACAATATCATCGACGTACACCTCCAAGTTCCTTCCTCGTTGCTCCCTAAACAAGGTGTTCATGAACCTCTGATATGTGGCCCCAGCATTCTTGAGGCCGAAGGGCATCTTGGTGTAGCAGAACGTCCCTTCATCCGTGATGAAGGCGGTTTTTTCCTCATCTTCTATCGACATCTGGATTTGATGGTATCCCTTGTAGGCGTCCAGGAAACATTTTAGGGGGTACTGAGACAAAGAGTCCACCTGGGTGTCTATCTCCGGGAGAGGATAACAGTCCTTGGGACATGCTTTGTTTAGATCTTGAAAATCAATGCACATCCTCCATCCCCCGTCCTTCTTCTGAACCATGACTGGGTTGGCGGTCCAGGACGGGTATTTCACTTCCATGACTATCCCGGCTCTGAGTAGTTTTCGAGTTTCTTCACAAGCAGCCCTTCTTTTATTAGGCCCCATGCTTCGCTTCTTCTGTTTTACTGGTTTCGCCCACGTGAAGGTGTTGAGCCGGTGCTCAGTTAGACTCCTGGGGACTCCTGTCATGTCCCCATGTTGAAATGCAAACACATCTATGTTATGGAGGAGCAACTCCTTCAGAGCACTTTTGCACTTGTCGGGTGGCTCCCTACCTTCACGGTTTGTTCTGGAAATCTGTCGCAGAGGACCCATTCTTCCACCCCCTTCCCCTGGGGCTTTTCTAGTGTTTCTCCTTTGGACACGGAAGAGACTACTTCATAAGCAGATTTGACCCATGCTAGGCCCTTTGGTGTTTGAAATACTAAAGCCCCGTGGGGGGTGGACACCTGCGCTTGCAAGTCTCCAATTCCAGGTCTTCCCAGGATCACATTGTATTTTGAGGGTGCCCTGACTACTGTGAAGGTCAGATTTATCGTTCGGACTCGGTCCCCTACCCCAACCGTAAACGGGAGCCTGATCTTTCCCAAGGGATGTGATACGCTGTTATTGAACCCCACCAAGGGGATGGAATCTTCTTCTAACCGATCTCTTATATCTCTGTCGAATCTAAGAAAACAATGCTCGTATATTACCTCGACGCCTGACCCTCCGTCCACATGTATTCGAGACACCTTATGCCCTGCTATTATGGCTGAGATGTTCAGGGGGAGTCGTTGTACCTCACTTTCTTCCAGGTATGGCATGAGGATGGGAGCTTTCATGTAGTTCGGGGGGCCCAGGATCCTGGCTTTTACACTACGGGTGGTATCGAATTCACTCCTTCTTCTAATCATGTCAACATCTGCCCTCCCAGGCTCCCTTACATCTCTTCCCTTGCGGTCCCCTCCTCATTCCTTAATTTCCTTGACCAAGTGGGCCAGTCTTCCCGTTTTTACTACAGCCTCTATTTATCTTTTTAAATACATGCAGTCATCGGTTTTATGCCCGAAGCCTTTGTGAAATTCACAATATTCGTTTGGCTGTGCTTTCGGCCCAGGCTTTATGGGTGGTGGTCTTGGGAAGGAGTTCTTTACCCTCTCAGTGGCCAGTATCTCACTCGGTGTCTTGATGAGGGGGGTGAAACTATCAGAGTACAAGGGGAGACCTCTCCCTCGGGGTTTGTACGGGGAGTAAGGAGGTCTCGTTCTGTCATGCATCATTCTATCAAAAGCAGGTTTTCGAGAGTAGGGTGTACCTTTGTCAGGAGGCTTTGTGACTGGGGCGATTCTCCGGGGTGTGACGTCTGTTTCCTTGGCCTTGCTGACCGTATCCTTCCCTCTGACAAAGGCTCTGACCCTGTCCATAAGGCTGTCAAATGAATGGGGGAACTCCTCCCCCAGTTTCTCACACAACTGGGCATGTTTTAGCCCGTTTATGAAACTACTAATCTTCATGACCTCCGGGACATCTTTGATGTTCATGCTCTCCTTGACAAACCTTTCCATGTACTGATCTATTCGCTCGTTATCCCTTTGCCTGATATGAAGGATTTCATTTGGATTTTTAACCACCTTTCTCTGTTGGCCAAAGTTCCTGAGGAACTTCTCGCTTAGCTCTTCATAGCTATCTATGCTCCCTGGGGGAAGGCTGTCGAACCAAAGCCGAGCTCCCTCCGTCAGGGTTTGTACAAACATGTGGCACCATACTGGCATGGGCCATCGTCCTAGCTGTCCCGCTCCCCGGAAGGCATGCAGGTGATCCTCGGGGTCTCTTGTCCCGTCATAACGGTCAAAGCCTGGGGGTAACTTTGTCTTGGGGGGCATAGGCGCTTCTGCGATTCTTCGTGTGAATTTTGAGACCTCGGCCAAGTCTCGTGGTAGATATGGCTGATCTAAGCCACTGTCACCGGGGTTGTCTTTCTCCTTTCCTTTCTCCTTGGGCTTCTGTCCTGTAATAAGATCCTCCCTTTCTTCTGAGGACATTTGCCTCAGGGCAGTCATAAACGTTTCCAGCTGGTCACCATTGTTGCTCTTGTTTTGGGGATTCGTTCCTTCTTGGCTGGAGGGTGTGTCAAAAGAAAGTCTAGCCCTAAGGCTGTCGAGCTTTTCCTGTCTTTTTAAATCTTCAAGGTACCTTGTTAGCTTCTCCCTGTGCATGGCCACAAAGTCAGGAGTGATATGCTCTGCTTTTTCTGGGTTTTCCACCTGGTTCTCGTTACCTTCTTCATGGGTAATGTCTTCTATAGTGACCCTATCCAAATCATTTTGTGCCGTTTGAGTGACACGCGAGTTGTGTGGTGTTGTCATGTCGTTCCTGAAGGGATAAACTGCTCTCTAGACGTCGAGTTTTGATGTGGGAACACTAGGCAGACCAAGGTCCCACGGATGGCGCCAATGTCGAATACCCAACTCACGGATGATGTTTGCTGGATCTTCGCTGACGTCAAGAGCCTCTGTCTTCGTTGCTACAAAAGAACAAACCGTTAGCCTCGCCACGGAGGACCCCGGGAGGGGGATCCGTGACCAAGCTCCGGCGTGAGAGTAAGTAAGCTTGCCGGGAAATGGGAGGAGTTTCCTCCGATGAGTATAATCACCGAAGGGTTTCCTCCTTGGTGTGAATCTAATTAATGTATATGTGTATTAAGTGTGAGGGAATGTTGGTCGGAAATTAATGAGAGGTGAGTAAATGAGAGTGTAGTAAATGAGAGGATGCCGGAGACGATACCTGCCTTTCTTCCCTTATCTTCTCTCTTATATAACAACCAGCCCTTATCTCACTAGAGATCTTCCATATGTGATCTAACGGCTTCTGAGGGCTCTCGGGGGGTGCAGACACGTGTCTGACCCCCAACGGTGAGGTACTTCTCTTAATTAATGCCCAGCCGGAGAAGTACAGTGTTTCAGACGAGATCCTCTTCTTATCGAGCATTTAATGAGGTCTGTTCTCATGCTAGCTGTTTTCCCGCCCATTGTCAAAGAAGGGAAACCTTAATGGGCAAGATAACTCTATCTGGTGGGCTTTTATGTAATTGGGCCTTCGTAGAAATAACCCAATGCGGGGTAAGGTGGGCTTCCCCACTGGCCCGTCGTCAGAACCGAATATTTTGTCTTATTTTACCAGGAATATCACATCATAACTTACATTTTTAATAGGGTGCTACTTTCTACACCCCTTAATTACTTTTTACACCCCACTCCTCTCACATACTTACAGGTGGGGCCCGCGTGAGACCGACAGTTTTCCTCTCACAAGGGGGTATAATCAGGAGGGGGGAGGGGTGTGTATAGAATGAGCCTTTTAATATATTCTTAATGTGGGTTGTGAATAAGTTCCGTCAAATATTGTAGTAGTTTCATATCAATTTATATTTGTGTGATTTGGATTGTATATGGGACTTTCATGAACAATGTTAGGGTCAAGTTTGTCAGATGTACTGATACTGTTGGCACCACAACCAATTTAGAATTCATTTTAATTTTCTCTATACATTTGCTTCATTGTCCTTTACATTTTCATCACTTGTTAGCTAAATATTTTAATTTTTTTATTTGTTTATATATTCTTATTTGATCACTTTTTCATGCCAAATGCCCATATCAAAACTGAAAGTATGAATTTAGTCATTAAAAAGGTTAAAAACAAAATTTATGAAAAATACCACAATTTAAAATTTTGTTTTAGATCTCGAAAGGTTAAGTCGACCATGTATATAACATCAAACAAGAATTTAAATACATGTTAGAAACGTAATAAGCAAGTTGATTTGTTAATTCTATAAAAATTATGTATAATTCTATAAAAAAATTATATTTAGTTTTTCACATGATTATAACAATTATATTTATATATATTAAGATGGAAAAAAGAAAAGCCATGTTATAAGAAAAAAAAACTTTGTTTAAAACTTTAATATCCACTAACTGAACCAACCTACCACCATCATCAAAAAGGAAAAGAACATGTTAATAACCTTTGAATTAGTTCAAGGTCTTTAATTTCCACCCAAACATTTATAATGTATTATATTTTACTCTTTTTAAATAGCTTGTTGTAAAAGCTAGGCAATTCCTTTTCAAACAATTCCAAATAAATCTTTCAACATTGTTTTAATTGATGTGGAATTTATTTAATATATTATTTGTTGCATTTTGCACACAATGGTGATGCATTTGTTTGTCTAATACCATGAAAATTATTCCAAATATGGGCCTACCAAAAGAGCCCACAAAAGAGTTGGTACATACCTGTATTTTACCAGTATAATATCGGTGTGCTTTTGGAAATTATTAAAAGGGCAACAATATACAAAACTTTATAAATAGAAAAAAAAACATTATACTTTCAAGAATTAAGAATATTATTCATGACGTATAGGGATGGCAATGGGTCGGGTTCGAGTCGGGTATTGGTAATCCCATACCCATACCCGGTTGTAAAATCGTATCCCATACCCGGCCCAATACCCGTCGGATATTTGCCGGGTAATTACCCGTCGGGTATCGGGTATACCTATTAGTTTGTTAAAAGATATACGTTGTGATTTCCAAATACATTTCTTTGCGATTATAATTATTATATAATTTTATTTATACAACAACTATTATAACCAAAAAATGTACATCACGTATATTTAAGTTATATGTTAAAAATTAAGGGAATAATAACTTTATAATATTTATACACTTATATGTATATACTTCATAACATATAAAATATAAATACTATTATCAAATACATATACCAGAAGAAAATTTAATTTTTCACATTATGAACTGAAGAAACACTAGATAAATGGTCGGAACCGAAATATCTAGGGGGTTTGAATCCGCATAAAAATGTAAGTTTCCTCTCGTTCGATTTGGTAACGACTGATCTCCTTCTCCGATAACTTCTGCAAAAAAGAAGCACCGTTAGCCTCGCCAAGGGGAGAAGAGGGTTCTCTCCTTGACCCGACTCCGGTGTGAGAATAAGTATGGGTTATGAGGAAGAAGATGTATTTGAGAAGTGTGTGTAACTTGAATTTCATACCTGAGTAGTTCTCATATTTATAACCGGGAATCGTTTAGGCGGGAAAACCCGTTAGTGAAAAGTTGACGGAAGATGCTAACCCCGTAAGCGGTTACATTTCCTTCCGTCAAGCTCCTTGATCCGACGTGAGAGCACACGGATCGTGGTTTAGATCGAAGGCTGGGGATTTGCCACGTGTAAAGTGATCAAGTGGAGATTACTCTCCAATTGCATGCTTTCGTTGTGATTTCAGGGATGCCTGAGATGGTGACACGTGTCCAGACGGTTATAACCGTCTGGGTGGTGCACGATGGTATTTCTTCTAGAAGATTACTGCTGTAATCTGGTGTGGCACCTTATCGTGTGGAAACAGCTGAATAAATAAATCCCAAGTCTGAGTAAATAATATCCAGGTCTGGATATTTAAGCGGAAGTGTTTATTTCGGGATTTTCATCCTTTGTCAATGGGAGAAAGCGCAAGGATTTATGATTTCCTTTGGGCGCGCAAGTGTTGAATGTTGCTTGTTTCTTGAGCCCTTCTTTCGTAATACCAGTGCGCGGCCGCGCAAGGTAGAAAGGTTGGCAAGCAAGGTTGTGGTATGGTCCCAAGTAGTTATTGTGAGGTTTTTGGGACCTTACCCCTTCAAGTCCCCCCAGTCTAGTGTTGTACTTATGCAAATAAGTGGAGCACTGGACTTATAAGAGGGGGATGCTTTTGGGCGCGAAAAAATGGGAAATCTTCTACGAGAAGATTTAATTTTGTTAGAAAAGAGTTTTTTATTGGAAATTATGACTTTTGCTCTCTTGTAATCATGCCTTGACGTGCGATGACGTCAGTTAGTAAAAATTGGTATTTTTTCCCCTTTAGCTTGGGTTTTGTAGTGGCGCTTGTCAGACCTTATTTATGAGGACATGACGCTTGCTCCTGTAGCGCCGTTTGGAAAGGACATCTGACAGGTAATTATGCTTCTCCAGTTCCCGGAGTTATGTGCCTATATATATATATGTGGGTGCTACTTTTCTTTTCTTTGTTTGTGTATAAAGATGAGGATCAGCCGTTCCCCTCGTACCCGACGCTTATTGGATGTTCTGGATATGTTTGAGGCTGCTGAGAGTCTCTTGCTTCTTGCTAGCTCACCATTGCTAACAGTTACCGGAACTGGGAAGCTGACATCTTCTGTTCATCCCCTCTCGGGGGTTAGTTCTGAACCCCGTCTACCGGAGATTAGAGAAGAAGCCGGTGTATTGTCCGTTGAAGCTTTGATGGCTCGTTTCGCAATGCTTCAACCTGGTAGATGTGATTTGGTGTACCGTCGTCGACGGAAACGCCGAGTCGGTCATGCTCCGACTGTTGATGAAGACGCTACCTTTGAATAGGGTAGGTTTGGGAACTGTGTATTCCCTTCTTTTTTGTGATGCTTATGTTGATATTCTAGTCTTGGTACTAAAAATTTTTTTTGGAGATCATTATCATGATCTTGTTTCGAAGTGTTTATGCTACACTTGATGATATATATTTTGATGTACCGTTGCACCTGTAGGTTTTGTAATTTCATGTTTTTACAATACGTTGCATGTGTTTAATTGCTTTTGGGTAGGTGGGGCGAATGAGAAATGGTATTGTGCTCATGTGTGAACGTTTGTCTAAAAGGCGTGTTAGTTTGCCTTGTTTTAGACTGTTCATGAGGCGTACAATGTTTGACCATATTGTTTTCGCGCAAACCAAAGGAATTACATGCAATTTGTAATAAACAGTGATATAGGTAAAGATGATGTTTGTATTGATAGGAGCGCAAGGCTCGTAATACAAGGGATAATAAAGGAATACATTGCCTGTATGTTTTTCCGCTTTTGTAGAGTAGTTCATATGTAACACCTGTGCAACTGTTGCGCGTTCCAGGTGCGGGGAACTAGAGTCCCGTCGATCCTTTTTAGGGTGTATGCGCCTTTGCCTAGGACTTCATTGATAATGTATGGTCCTTCCCATTTTGGCGCTAATTTGCCTGGTTTCTCTGCATTTGATGCTTCATTGTCGCGCAAGACGAAATCACCGGGGACAAAGGTACACACGCGTACGCGCGCGTTGTAATATTTTTCGAGTTTGGATTTGTACCTTGCTTCTGTAATGGCGGCGTTTTCGCGCCTTTCTTCAAGAAGGTCCAAATCCATTCTTCGCTCTTGCTCATTGTTCTGTTTTTCCCTGGCTATCATGCGCGGTGACGGTAGGCCGATTTCGGCTGGGATTACGGCTTCAGACCCGTATACTAGACTGAACGGCGTTTCTCCCGTGCTAGTCTTTGGCATTGTTCGATGTGCCCATAGGATGCTGGGAAGTTCATCAACCCATCCTCTGCGTGTTGTCCCAAGTCGCGCTTTTATGCCGTCGACGATCTGCTTGTTTACACTTTCTACCTAGCCGTTCGCTTGTGGATGCGCTACGGAGGCAAAGTTATGCTCGATCTTCATTTCTTTGAACCATTTTTGAAGATCTTCTGAGGCGAAGTTTGTGCCATTGTCCGAGATGATGCGCAATGGTAATCCAAATCTGCAAATAATATGTTCCCATATAAATTTACGGATTACCATTGCTGTGGTTGAGGCCAAAGCTTTAGCTTCCACCCATTTGGTGAAGTAATCGACCGCTACAATGATGAATTTTACTGCGCCTGGCGCGTCAGGAAATGGGCCAACAAGATCGATGCCCCACTGCTGAAAGGGCCAGGCGGAGGTGACTGGTACGAGTGGATTCTTTGGTCGGCGTGTTTTTGGCGCGTGACGTTGGCATGCTGCGCATTTCCGTAATATTTCTACCGCGTCTACGTGCATTCCCGGCCAATAGTATCCTGCGCTCATTATTTTGGCTACTACCATACGTGGTCCGGCGTGTATTCCGCACAAACCTTCATGGATTTCTCTTACCAGGTATTGCGCGTCTGTTTTGTCAACGCATCGGAGTAATGGCCCCATGAATGACTTTCTGTATAGGATGTCGTCCGCCATTTCGTAGTTTATTGCTTTATTCTGGATTTTCCTGGCTTCTGCTTTTTCCTCTGGGAGTTTCCGGTGCTGTAGGTACAAAATGATCGGAGACATCCAGGACGGACTGCCGATCTCTATGATGTTGACTTGTTTGAGAGGAACAGAAGGATTGGACAGTACTTCTATGCGTACTTCTTTTGCTAAGTGCTTAAAGCTGGTTGCGGCTAATTTGCTCAATGCGTCCGCATGTTTGTTTTCACTTCGGTTTATATGGTTGACTTTGAACGTTTGGAATTGACCGATTAACATTCGCGCTTGTTCTAAGTACAACGCCATAGCTTCTCCTCTTGCATCGTAGTGCCCATTAACTTGTTCAGCCGCTAGCTTTGAATCAACGTTGGCTTCGAGGTTTCTTGCCCCCATTTTAAGTGCTAAACGAAGACCTGCTAAAAACGCTTCGTATTCTGCTTCGTTGTTAGTGCTTCAGAAGTCTAGGCGTATGGCATATGTGAGTTCGTGATCGTCTGGGCTGACTAGTCGGAGACCTGCCCCTGCTCCGTCATCATTACAAGCGACGTCTGTGTGCAAGGTCTAGACCCTGTCGTCGAACACGGGCACGGGGTTCTGAATTGCCTCGCACTCTTGAACTTTGTCGATGGGAACTTCGGTGACGAAGTCTGCTAGAACTTGCCCTTTGATTGCTGGTCTTGGTCTGTAGAGGATATTGTATCCTCCTAACTCGATAGCCCACTTAGCCAATCGTCCCGCCACATCGGGTTTAGATAAGATCTGGCCTAAGTGGTAATTAGTGAGAACTGTGATGACGTGGCCTGAAAAATACCTACGTAAGCGTCGTGATGCATGTATTAGTGCTAGGACCAGTTTTTCTATCATCGAGTAACGGGTTTCTGGGCCGGTGAGCATCTTGCTGATATAGTAAATTGGAGTCCGAACATTCTCTCGCTCCACCATTAATACTGCGCCAACTGCTACTTCCGCAGCAGATAAATACAAGATTAATGGTTCTTTTTCTCGTGGTGCTGTTAGTGTTGGTAACTGAATTAGACATTCCTTCATTTGTTTGAAGGCTGCTTCTGCTTCAGGTGTCCACTGAAAGTGGGTTTTCTTCGCGCAGTTTCGCAGCGTGCTGATGAATGGGTAAGACTTTGCCGCGTGATTAGCCAAGAATCTGTTCAAGGCTGCTAAGCGCCCGGCGAGTCTTTGCATTTCTTTTATTGTTGCAGGTGATGGCATTAGCTGGATGGCCTGCACTTTTTCTGGATTTACTTTAAAACCGTCTCTTGTGACTATAAAGCCCAAAAACTTTCCCTCCTCCATGCCGAAAGAGCATTTTGTTGGATTGAGTTTTAAGTTCACGCTGCGCAAAGAGTCAAACGTGCGCTGAATATTGTTGAGCATCGTGCTTTCCTCGTGGCTCATGATGACGAGGTCATCCATGTATACCTCGACTGTTTTGCCAATGTCACCTCGGAACACTGTGTCCATCAAGCGTTGGTAAGTTGCGCCTGCGTTGCGCAGGCCAAAGGGCATTTTAGTGTAACAGAAAATGCCCTTATCTGTGCGGAATGCAGTTTTATCTTCGTCTTCTTCCTTCATCTGGACCTGATGATATCCTTTGTAACAGTCGAGAAAACACTTCCATCTGAATGACGCTAGAGAGTCGACTTTTTTGTCTATCTCTGGAAGCGCGTAGCAATCTTTTGGGCATGCTTTATTCAGGTCTTTGAAGTCAACACACATTCTCCATCCGCCACTATGTTTTTGTACCATTACTGGATTGGCAACCCATGTATGGTATTTAACTTCGCGTAAGATTCCTGCATTGAGTAGCTCTGTTACTTGTTCGTCCATGGCTTTCGTTTTTCTTCACTAAAGCTATGCCTCCCCTGAGCAACAGGTTCTGCTGATGGTTTGATATTCAAGCAATGTTGCGCTATGTCACGTGGAACCCCAGTCATGTCTGCTGGGCACCAGGCGAATATATCTTTGTTGTTGGACAATAATTCTTTTAATTGTATTCGTGTTGTCGGTGAAATGGCATGTCCTAGCAGGATGGTCTGCTCTGGATATTCGTTGTTCAGGATCCATTTCTCCGGTTCATTTGATGCTGAAGGCTTAGCTACTTTTGCCGGTGGCTCGTCATCTACGTACATGACCTCTTTGCTTGAGTATAGAATTGCAACTCCGGTTTCAGTTGGAAATCCACATGCGGCGTGTGGGATAGAGGTGATCATGCTGAATTCTATTTGTGATCTTCTTTCGAGCAGGACATCATGGCGTGATGTTGCTGGCATAACCATGAAATTTACTGTGACTGTTCGTGAATGCTCGCCATCCGATAGAGTCACAGGGAAAGCTATTTGCCCTAATGGGAATACAGCTTCATTGCAAAATCCGGTGAGAGGAAAGTTGACCGGTTCCAGACGTGTTTTGTCTTCTGGATCAAGCTGTTTGAAGCATTGCTCGTATATGATGTTCATCGAGCTTCCTGGATCTATAAACATATAGTCCGTCCGGTAATGGCCGAAGATGCTAGTAATAATTACTGGTCGTTCTTCCTGAGGGCCTCCAGGAACAACAGGAAACACGACTTGTTGTTCCCTCCAATGCTGATCATGGTTCCGTTTATTTGGTCTTCGTGACGGACCTCCTTGAACCATGTTTATTTGTTTTGTTTTAGCTCTCTGATGGCTGTTACTTCTGGATTGTTGACGTATATCAATATTATGACTAGATTGGATGTCCCCCCGACAGGGTGTTGGTGGGTCCAATACTATAGTGTTAATTTCTTCACCAGATCTGATGTTTGGGAATTCGATTCTGGCAATTTGCTTAACAATTGTGTTTAAAGCAGTCTGGCATCTGTTAAACCAATACTCTGGGGATCTCTCGATGACTGGATCTGAGAAATTATTTTAGTCTGAACGACTGTTGTTTTTGTTTATTCTTATGATTCCATCAATCTGGGTATTTTGGGTTATAGAACCCTCAAACTCAGATCGAGGACCTGATGGATGAGACAATGAATTTTCTGCCATGTGAAAACAGAGAATGAGAAAACTGAATCGAAACGAGATAAAAACTGAAAAAACAGAGGAATCGGTGGGCGCCAATGAAGAAACACTAGATAAATGGTCGGAACCGAAATATCTAGGGGGTTTGAATCCGAATAAAAAGGTAAGTTTCCTCTCGTTCGATTTGGTAACGACTGATCTCCTTCTCCGATAACTTCTGCAAAAAAGAAGCACCGTTAGCCTCGACAAGGGGAGAAGAGGGTTCTCTCCTTGACCCGACTCCGGTATTTGAATAAGTATGGGTTATGAGGAAGAAGATGTATTTGAGAAGTGTGTGTAACTTGAATTTCATACCTGAGTAGTTCTCATATTTATAACCGGGAATCATTTAGGCGGGAAAACCCGTTAGTGAAAAGTTGACGGAAGATGCTAACCCCGTAAGCGGTTACATTTCCTTCCGTCAAGCTTCTTGATCCGACGTGAGAGCACACGGATCGTGGTTTAGATCGAAGGCTGGGGATTTGCCACGTGTAAAGTGATCAAGTGGAGATTACTCTCCAATTGCATGCTTTCGTTGTGATTTCAGGGATGCCTGAGATGGTGACACGTGTCCAGACGGTTATAACCGTCTGGGTGGTGCATGATGGTATTTCTTCTAGAAGATTACTGTTGTAATCTGGTGTGGCACCTTATCGTGTGGAAACAGCTGGATAAATAAATCCCAAGTCTGAGTAAATAATATCCAGGTCTGGATATTTAAGCGGAAGTGTTTGTTTCGGGATTTTCATCCTTTGTCTATGGGAGAAAGCGCAAGGATTTATGATTTCCTTTGGGCGCGCAAGTGTTGACTGTTGCTTGTTTCTTGAGCCCTTCTTTCGTAATACCAGTGCGCGGCCGCGCAAGGTAGAAAGGTTGGCAAGCAAGGTTGTGGTATGGTCCCAAGTACTTATTGTGAGGTTTTTGGGACCTTACCCCTTCATGAACATACTAAAATAAATCACTAATAGGCAAAGGGTAATAAAAAATACAAAATATAAATTAAAAAATTCGGGTATATGATCGGGTATATAGTTCGGGTAAACGGGTATGTCGTTTCGGGTAATCGGGT
The DNA here is from genome assembly GCA_030545235.1 of Helianthus tuberosus. Classification (NCBI taxonomy): domain Eukaryota; kingdom Viridiplantae; phylum Streptophyta; class Magnoliopsida; order Asterales; family Asteraceae; genus Helianthus; species Helianthus tuberosus. Next base: position 57,419,171 of record CM060415.1, on the reverse strand, counting down.
CGGGTATCACCTAATCCCATACCCGACCCATACCCGCAAAAATTTTTAAAACTAATCCCATACCCGGCCCAATACCCGTCGGGTATCGGGTATATCCGTCCCATTTGTGTCAGGTTTCGGGTATACCCTTCGGGCTCGGGTAACTTTGCCATCCCTAATGACGTATTACAAAATGTCTTATAAGACCTTTGAGATATTGTTTCAAAGACATTACCTTTGTCTTTAAAATTACATGTTTTTTTTACTTTATACGGCGACTTTCTTGTATAAGCTACCACACTCCCTAAATTGGAGAGTCTCGTTGCCCCACTCCTGCTAGACTATGTTGTCTTAACCGGACCCACACTGGCTTCAGAGTTTTGCTCGGGCGTTCCCCAAGAAACCATACCACCGGCTGCCACTTAACAGTCGTTGTGCCACCACAAGAGCATAACTCTCTGACGTAACAAACGGTGGGATGAAAACCCGGGTTGACTTGGGATAGAGCCTGGCCCCTCTGCAAGGAGGCTATGCTCTATCCATCATTGCCTAATCTACCAAAATAACAAAAGTGAGGATTCTCCATTAGAGAATCCAAATCTTGTAAGATTAAATATATTATGATTTAATATTTAATCTAGTAGCCATTATAATCATTTACATTATATGGATCAAAATATATAACAACCTATTAAATAATTAGTTGGTAATTGTTGATGGACCATCTTACCCTTATTAACTAATTAGGGTTTCCTCTTGGGTGCTTATATAATGAGACTTATGTAGAGGTTAAAGGGTTACACAGTTAGACACAAAACCCCATAAGCATAACATCATCGAAACCTCTTCTCCATAACCGAATCCCCTATTCGGTTTTCTTCATCACCATCATTAGATTGCACCCTAAGGAGGAACCAGATCAAGCTGACAATCATGTCAAACTCTGTTGCTGCGTCTTCATCTGGATTCTCTGCTGGCATGTACTGATGCAATCAAAGGTATGTTTTCATGTTTTCCATTATGTCTAAACAGAACTGATCAACATGTGGTATCAAATCATATGTTGATTAATCAGTTCTGTTTTAGTATCCATTATTCTGGGATTGAAATCTGGAAAACAAAACTTTGAAAACCTAATAAAACTCGAAACCTTGTTTCGAGTCACTCTTTCTAAAAATTTCGGATCTTATGTTTTTTATGTTTAGGTCACTATTCCGAAATCAAATGTGTTAAGTTACTGTTCCGAAATCATTAAAATCCCAGATTTCGGATTCTAGAATTTTGTCTTTTGTTTTAGGGTTCATCATGTGTTCTTAGAAAAATTCGAAATTCCTTTATGTTTTGGAATATAATTTGGTTTTTTGAGTGTTATTTCCTGTTTTGATCTATTCTGCATTCTAAAGATTTTCGAAATCTGTTAATAGATAATCAGATAAAATTTTCGAAATATTTGATAAAATTAGATCATCACTAAAACAGGAAACCATATCTCAAAATCCCTGAGAATTCGAATTTTCAGTTATTTTCACAATAACAGCTGTTAACAGTGGACTCGAGACCATCAAATCTCGACTCGAAATCATAAGGGCTTAAATCTTTATAACTCGAGACAAAGGTCTCGACTCGAGACAATAAAGCTTCAACTCGAGACCACTGAGATTTCGACTGAGGGTTTAAATCTTCACAACTCGAGACCATAAGGTTGCGACTCGAGACCATAAGGCTACAACTCGAGATCAAGGTTGCGACTTGAGACCTCATAACTGACTCGAGGTCTCATAACTCAGTCGAGACCTAACTCGAGACCTGACTCGAGACCTCACTCGAAACCTCATTACCTCAGGCTGTTTGATGTGAACTAAGATTTAGCTCGGGGCTCCGCCCCGAACCCCGTGCGGGGGCACGCTGTCCCCCTGCACCCCCCAGCGAACTCACCGCGGAGTTCGATCCGCGCTAACAGGTGGTTTGCTATTAAATAACTAGTTTTTGTAAATATTTAGTTAATTAATAAGGGTCAAATAATGTTTTACAAAACCAAAATGGCTTAACTTGAATGAGCTTCTGATGTATCACTTCTGCCCAAAGCTGATTTGATGCGTCTACTTATCGTTCAAGTATTACGAAAGCTATGTTAAGTGTGCGTCATAAGCATGAATGTCTTAATATCTGGCCAAAGCTGATTTAATTCCTTCATAGATGTCATACTTAACAAGTGCATAACTAAAGTGATTGTCTCAATTTCTGGCCAAAGCTGATTTGTTACAACCATTTTGCACACATGCTTAAATGATTACACTTCTGGCCAAAGCTGATTTGTCTTTGTTTAAGTAGAACTTTAAATAGTCTATTATTTTGATGTTAGTAATAGACATATCACAATCTCTTCACATAATGATCCTTATATTAATTATCCTTAATTAATTTTATGATCATTTCGTCTGCCTTATTCTTAGTACCCATAATTTTACTCACTATAATTTTCTTCTTTATATATCTCATCCACTCTAATTCCTAAACCTAAAATGTTTGCTTTATTTAAAGTTTATATAAGATTAGCTCTTAAATTAAATACTTGATTATCTCTTAAGACACGATAATCCTACTGCTCTCTTCTGGTAAAGGTACTACAGAAGATAATTAGAGCATGATGAAAATGACAAATCGAACATGATGTCTCTTATGATAATCAAGAACTCTCTAACATAATGTTATCACTAAAGTTATTCCAGATTAAGTCTTTCCTAAGACTAATCTATGATGTGTTGATTAATCACAAGAACTCCTAAGATGCATGCCTTCATTTAAAATTCTAAACTATAAGCTAAGTGGTATATGTGAATACATAATAATGTACAATACCATGACCCATAAAGTTAAGGGCTTATGCATGGAAATAAGTACATTTTCCAGTACATTACATACTAAGATTTTCACTTGTACAATTTGATGCCTTATAAATCAACTATAACACTCAAAAGTACCAAAGTATAATGAGTGTGTTGATAAGCAACATATGTACAAAAGAAATAAAAGTTTGAAGCTGGAAAATAAGTTGTTACTCACCTTACAACCACTTAAATTTTAAAAAAGAGGATTGTTCTAAGGTCCATAGACAAATTACAAGTAAAAATTCCAACTTTAAGGTTCTTCACGGGAAAATCTCACTGCATAATTATGCCATTAGACTAGACATAAGTAATGAGACTATCCATTATTCTAAAGAACAGTTGGATAAGTTAATAAGGTAGTTACTTATTAATGATATTTAAGTCTGATAATTTTAATATTCCAATTAACACATGATTAGTTGACTCTAGTTTCATACGTTTCCTAACCAAAACTCGACAAATAACTAACATTAGAGTTAGTGACAAAATTAAATGTTAAGGCTATAAGAACCATAATAAGCAGTCTTCTAACAATGCTCTTCGATACCTTATATATTCTGAAGATTAATCAGAATATAGTATCATAATTAAGCAATGTTATGAAGGTTGTGAGGTTTGCATGGTCAACATAAAGTCACACTTACCTTAAACTCTCATCTTATTTGTTCTAAATATCTGGATTGAAACATTACTAAGATAAAACTAGATGATACCTTACACTTTCATAACTTTTGTCATCATGCAAATGAGAATTTGACAAAAGGAAAATGAGACTTATAAATTTTATCCATTATAACCGAAATTCATGAGAAATCATGACATGGTTAATGAGGATGATTTTTCATCTAATCTCATTCTAAGTGATTTTAAATCATGTTATTAAAGCCCTAAATATGATTTTACTTAAGGAATAAGTATGGGTCCATCATAAGTCATTTGTTGACATTCTTGGAACTTATTCCAAATGGAATATTCAGACATAATTCATTTATCAATTAAAGACTATCTACTTGTATCTACATTTTGTCGTATATGGCCCACGATCTTAGAAGAAATCTATTAATATATATACTTAATAAGATTTATATTAAATATGTCCCTAAAGTTTCTTGTGATGTCTGGACATTAAAGAAATCAAATAAAGTCTAACGTATATGTGATAGGTTCCCACGTCACGTAGCTCATTGAAACTTCTCTTGTAGCATTCTAGAGATATTAAAAGATCAGTGGGAGCATTAAGTGTTTTAAAACAACTTGCAATAGTTGCAAGAGGTGGGGGAGTGAAAACTTCATATTACTTCAATTTACATCTCTTGTACAAGACACTGCTCCATCTCGACACTGTTCTATCAAAACTTGTCTCTTTAAAATCTAATGCTACTCTTACAAAAGTTTCATTGTTGCCTCATTGTGGGCGCACTTAGATTTCTTACCTAAACTAACATAATCCTCAACAAGAGAAATCACAACGACTAACGTCATTAATTTGTTTTCTCTATTAGAATCTGTTGGTCGTTAAATATTGACCCTAAGCATGCTGAGTTCCTAAAGATTTCTAAGGTCAGTGGGAACAGTCAAAGTCCTTATCAGGACTTGCAAGGAATACAAGAGGCGGGGGGAAGAGTGTCATTAAATTTCACTCCGAATTTAACTCCGATTACACCTCTTGTACACTATACTGCACCAACTCTTACAAACTTAGAATCCTGACATTGATAGCAACCTAACCAAGAGCTAATTCATAAAACTAAAACTTCTAATGAACCCAATAATCAACTCAGGAGGTCATCTAGATTTAAAAATCTACTAACTTTGATGATTACATAACCTCCCTAACTGAAGTTGAAATGGATTTTGGAAATGTTTACTGATCCTATCTCTTCAAATTAAGCCATTAGTGTCAATTAATCTTCTAAATGGAATAAAACATTTTTCTAGTAAAACTGATTTTATGTGTTCATATAACGTTTGGGATTTAATTGAATTACCTAAGAGTGTTCATAACTAAACCAAATCCTGAAATAAGCGTTAAGACACGAAGAGGCATGATTGATTGTCAAAGGTTATACTTATGAAGAGATAAATTATCAAAAGATTTCTTTGAGGATCATCACTCTTCTAGTAGCTTATAATAGTTTAAAGCTACATTAGATGAACATTAAAAACAATTTTCCTTAACAAATGGCTGACATATTTACATGTTCATAAAACAACCTGAAAGTTCCAAACTGAAGGTTAAAAAACACTTGGTTTGTAAGCCAACAAAATCCATGTATGGGTCAATGCAAACATCATAATTTGATGAAATCTTAACGTAATTATTTTCATCAACAATCAAGTGGATTAATGTACCTACCTCAAAATGAGTGGGAGCAACTAAGATAAACTTGTCTATATAGATGACATTCTTTTGACAAGTATGTGTTACATAAGTCAAAGCATTGTTGACACAAACTTTGATATAATATATCTCAGAGATATCTCTTACATGATAGATATCATAACATACCGAGATAGACCCAGTGGGACATTAGTTCTGTTCCATAAGTTTAACAGTAAATGGGTCCTTACGTATGTAACAAACAATACTGCTCTTCCTTTAGAGGATAATAGGATAAATGAGATTATTTATTTACGCTTCATTAATTATAAGCCTTATGTAAGTTCAAGTCTACACTCGTCTAGATATTACTCACATTGCAACACACTAGATATGTCTAGATATTACTAATGTGAAGCATCTAATAGAGTATTACAATATCTTTAAAGAAACGAGAGGCTATGATTTGAAGAAGAAGTGAGAATTAAAACCGGTTTATTACTTTAACTTTGTAATGTTCAAAGATGACAAAATGTAATGTCGGGTATATCTTTATGTCAGCAGACAAAACCTATCTCATCGAGGAGTCATAATTGACTGATATCAACAACCTAAGTTATAACGACATAATATAGTCACTAAATATTGTTGGAAATTTATCAGTGGACTCATAAGTTTATTAACTCCATATAATTAATGTTTTGAAGACTTAGTGTGATAAAGTCAGCTACCATGACTCCTTGAACAGTAACAGCTCAAGAGGTGTCGCATTAAGTTTCGATACACAATTAATATTCGTTTATGAATGAATTGAGGAAACTAATTCTTTGTATCGAACACATTCATGATATGCTTAAGGATCCTATATCTGAAGGGCCACTACCCATAAGTCTTATTAAGAGAGCTCATAGATGGGTATTAATTGATGGTCATGCGCAATTGCATATCGTACTATGAATGATTAACTATTAGTTAATTTTCCTCATCAGTTTGATTTTGTATGTCTCTAAGAATATGTCAAGCTAGCATAATGGCATATAGACAAATGAAGTTACAAATCAAACAAAGGGCTTATGCGTATTTTGATCATAACGATTAGGTTTTAAATTAAGGCTATAGTATGATTAATGGGGGTCCTGAGTCGCATAATGATTCAACGGCTGTATTTCTCTGCTATAGTACTTGTTTAAGGCTAAAATGAGTGTTAACTCCTGATCAGGCTTATCTAATACTCATAGTAAATGATTACTCGGCTAAGTGGGAGAATGTAAGATTAAATATATTATGATTTAATATTTAATCTAGTAGCCATTATAATCATTTACATTATATGGATCAAAATATATAACAACCTATTAAATAATTAGTTGGTAATTGTTGATGGACCATATTACCCTTATTAACTAATTAGGGTTTCCTCTTGGGTGCTTGTATAAGGAGACTTATGTAGAGGTTAAAGGGTTACACAGTTAGACACAAAACCCCATAAGCATAACATCATCGAAACCTCTTCTCCATAACCGAATCCCCTATTCAGTTTTCTTCATCACCATCATTAGATTGCACCCTAAGGAGGAACCAGATCAAGCTGACAATCATGTCAAACTCTGTTGCTGCGTCTTCATCTGAATTCTCTGCTGGCATGTACTGATGCAATCAAATGTATGTTTTCATGTTTTTCATTATGTCTAAACAGAACTGATCACCAAATCTCCCTACCACTTTCATTAATATTAAATTATCTTCACCCATCACCTTCATTTCGTTATTTTATAAATATTATGATAGAGACATCCATATCGATTTATATATAAATAGAGTCACGAAATGCCGAGGACGGCTCAATCTTTTGAAAAACTAAAATGGATTTAAGATTGTAAATTTTTCGGGAAAAAAAAAAACATGCAACTTTTTATTTTGTTTTGCAATTTAATTTTGAATAAACTTCGTTCTACGTAAACAATCGTTACGTTATGGTTAAAGTGATCATCAGCAACAATTAGCCTTGGTAAGCAAAAATCAAACAATACCAATACCAGACGACGAAAAAATCAACTACATTTTTTTTATAAACTAGTGTAAAAACTAGTGAATTGGTGAACTGAGTGAACAAATTCTAATCATTAATTACATCATCAAATCGTAAAATATATTGGTGTATTTTCATCATCAGATCCTGATCAAATCTTGGTCTTTGATTTACACTTGTGTATTGTAAAAAAAAGTTTAAAACCGTAAAAAACGTAAAAAGGTTAAAAAAAGCGTGTGTATAAAAAAATTGTAAAAAAAAGTTTTCGTATAAATTTTTGTTCTTTGTTAAAAAGTGTTTTAAAAAAAATTGTAAAAGAGTTTTTTTGTAAAAAAGTTTTTTGTAAAAAAAAGTTTAAAACCGTAAAATAAGCTTTCGTAAAAAAAGTTTAAAACCGTAAAAATTTTCTAAAAACGTGTGTGTAAAAAAACGGCGCGTAACTACGGGGCGAAAAAAAGCATGGCGTAAAAAACGGCGCGTAAAAAAAAAGCAAGTAAAAATTGGGCGTAAAAAACGGCTCGTAAAAAAACCAGGTGATAAAACGGCGCGTAAATACGGGGCGTAAAAACGGCGCATTAAAACGGGGCGTAAAAAACGACGCGTAACACCAGGTGTAAAAAAATGGAGCGTAAAAAACCGGGCGTAAAAACGGCGTGCAAAAAACGGAGCGTAAAAAAACGCCGTGTAAATACGAATCTTAAAAAACGGTGCCTAAACAAGGGGCGTGAATACGGAGCATAAAAACGCCACGTAAAAAATGGGACGTAAAAAACGGTGTGTTAAACGGGGCGTAAAAAACGGCCCGTTAAAAAAATGACGCATGGAAAAGTCGGGCGTAAAAACGGCGTGCAAAAACGGCGCTTGAAAAAGCCGGCCGTAAAAACGGTATGCAAAAACCGGCGCGCAAAAAAAAATTGTTTTGTTAAAAAATCTAAACTTAAAATGGTTTTTAATAAAAAATTCTATTTAAAAAAACAAGTAATATAATATTGCCAAAAAAATAATAAAAAACAATAAAGACAAAAAGACAAAAATGAGCAAATTACTAAACTATCCTTTTGGATTAAAATATTAAAAACATAATAAGACAAAAAGTATTTAATATTAGTTTTAACTAGAATTGAACCCCCCGCGTTGCGGGGCGGTTTTTTAACGTGATTTGAGCGTACATCCGAATCAGAAACTTCAAGCGAAATACCGGTCATCACAAAGCATATACAGAAACGTACATGAAAATAGAAAATTTATGCAAGAGGTGCAAGGTATGAGAAAGAAATTATAAAAAGTAAATAGTGCATGATATGTGTGGCATCAACATTGTTGTTAAAATGATATCACTATTTGACTTACCTTTTGATGCAAGTTCTGCCTTGATAACAATGATCAACAACACTTGTTTGTTGTTTAGAGAGTGTAGGACTAAGTTATTTTGGTTTTTAAAAGCGTGTAGCGATCCGGTGCGGTTTGATCCCAAAAGCCAATAACTTTTCAAACACCAAAATATAAGATATTTTCATCATCTCTAGTCTAATTTGTTCAAAGACTCAAGCAGATTTGAAAGAAAAAAACGCATATTATACAAAGTAAGCAAAACACTCACTAACTTAATCAATCAAATACCTTAAAAAAAGTTATCAACTAACAGAGGCATCTTAACACATTCAGATACAATCAAATCAAGAGAACTTAATTTACTATATCCCAAACACACTCTATATAAAAGTAAATATAAAAAGAAACCCTAGATTACCAATTTACTCGATTCAGCTCATTCCGAAACACAAAACGAAACAATTCAGAGACGATTTATAATAACAAAATCAAATTCAGCACATGAAAGCAATAAGAAGACTTAAAAATCACGTTAATTTCAATATTATGTATACCATCATTCAATGCTTCAATTGCTTGTTTCAAATCAGTTCCTCCAGTAGTAACAACAGCCGGTAACCTTCCAGAACCATCCTTCTTCATCCAATTCGCCGAATCCTCTGAAAACTCTCCGTCAATTCCAATCCTACTCGATGGAGATCGCGTCGGAGAAGCCGTAAAAACAGAATCAGACAGAATATAACTCCCAACCTGCAAGCTATCCACCGGCGGATGAGCAAGCGTCGGAACAGCCACACCGACGGCACGTGAGAGGTTATCGGAAGCATGACGTGGCGGCGTAATCATGACCGGAGAAAGTGAATTGGAGATCGGAGATTGTGCTAGAGTTGTAGCGGCCGGACCGGATTGAGTGCGTTCTGGCGGTGGACCGGGAGTGAAGAAGCCGACCTTTCGGACTTTCGGATCGATCACGCGCGACGGCCGGCGAGGATCCATCGGTGATGGTTAGTTGTTGCGGCGGCGGCAGTGGTGGTGGTGGTGAGTTGATGGTGGAGTTTTGATTGATTGAGTGTAGGAATTTGAAGGTTTCATGGCGGATAAGTGGTGGTAGGGTAGAAACGCCATTGATGAAGTGGAAGCTTGAGGGTTTTGAGGATGAATTGCAGAAGTAGGGTAGAATTTTGTTATCGTTTGGTATTTTTTTTTTTTTTTGTATGGGTGATCGAATAATAAATAACAAACTTCAGGGGCAACAACCAAAACTCAAAAAAGTCCCTGGCGCAAAGGGACGATAGTAATTGATATATATAATAATTATTTTTAATCTTATCCATCCATTTTGAAGATCTAATGGTTGAAAAGTGATTCTCTCGGTTCTTACAACTGAGGGTGGTTTTCATTTTAGCGGTCCGCTATATATATATATATTAAGTATAGAAGATTTTATTACAAACACTAATTAAACGTAGGTATTATGCATCAACCTACCCTATATCCTCTTTAATAGATATTATGCAGTTTTCCTCACACAAGGGGGTATAATCAGGAGGGAGGGGGATGTGTTTAGAATCAGCCGTTATGTATCATATATATCGCAATCAAGTCTATGAATTATGGCAATTGTGATCAATTGAAGACAAAACATAGTTGCAAATATCAAAGTTACATGATCATCGATCTATATCTTACAAATGACTTTAGATTTCTGTTATAAAGAAATCCCACTTTCACTAATCCGGTTTTGTAATAATCAATATCATCGATCAATGGTTGAAAATCTTTAAGGTATACAGAGGTATCTTGTGACATTTATTAGAATTGTTTATTTAAAGTAGGATAATATATATGTATATCAATAAACTTTCACCCTAAAAAATTAGTCAATTTTTCTAGTAACATTAACTCTCATATATTAACTATTATGAATTAGCAACATGCTTAGGCATGTTGCTGTTGTACCATCTGCTTTAATGGTTTTTAAAGCTTCTTTCTATTGTAACCTTGGCATATTATGTTGTACTTTGTTTACCCGCTTTGTCATCGTTACGCATGCCACGGGGTTTCCCAAGCTTTAGCCACGTTTCTTTTCAACCAGTTTACTTTTGTTTTGTTTTGTTTGTATATGCAAGACAGACAAAGAAGAACAGAGAGAAGCAGCATACGGTAGAGAGAGAGAGAGAGAGAGAGGAGAGCGGGTGGAGAGACGTCGGCGGCGGTGACACGATGGTGGCGTTGAAGGTTCCGTCAACCGTGAATTAGATCTTCGAGGTTGCTCTCCTCATCCTTTCAGTTTTCAGTGTGACCTTATTTACAATTCGAATCATGTTTCTGTTTTCATTTATCTATGTGTGTATATTGTTTGATTCACAGGAGGTGCTACTGAGGTTAGTGTTTATGTTTTCCGATTTCTAGGGTTTCAAATTGTGCGATTGATTCATAATGTAACTGTTGGATTTGGATTTTGATTTGGTGATATGAGTTTTTTACACAAATGTTTAGTTCATGTTTTTTTAACTTTGTTGTCTTATATTTTAAAAGCTTAATGATTTATTCGGGTTAGGGTAAATGAACCGACTACCGACAATTCCGATTGTGGTTCTGCTGGCGAACGGATATCATCAGAGCATGGGGTCGGCGATTGGTAGTTTCCGGCAATTAAGGTGCATGCCCCCCCCCTCAAGTTTTTACTTCCCTCTTTGATAAAGTCGTTAATTAGAAAATCTGGTTGGTTATACTGATATTACCTTTCGTAGTTATCAAAAGTTTCAGGTATTTTAAACTGCGCCGTTATAATTGTTGTTTGCATCAATAGGCTTGTAGGATATTACTATCTTCATGAATAGTTTGCTGAATTCTCCAGGTCAAGGTATAAGTGTATAACAAGGTTTTTGGCATGGGTCGATGTGTTATGTTACATGAATTAGGTCTAATCATTGTCCTTTATCTGAGATTTGATGCAGGCTACCTTTTTAATTATCAGACAAGTGAATTTTACAACTTTACATATGCACAAAAGCAACCAGAACGGTCAACAAATGGAGGTTTGCTACTTTTGCCATTTATTTTTTTTCAACTTTGGTTATGTTTAAACAAGGCATTCTACAACTAATGTCTCTTTTGGAATGGTCTTGATCAAACATCCTATACATGAATGGATGTCACCTAAGGAATGACAAGGAAATTAACATAAACAAAGAAATAAAGATACCGAGTAATATCCCATTGAACACACTCAGAAAGGAAGTTACTTGCATAAAATGTAAATATATATTTTGAGAATCACATAACCAAGATCAAATATACCGTTAGACAAAATGGGAGTAGTGTTGAATATGTAGGGCTGTATGGATTAAAATGTCACACCCCCAAAATCCACCTGCAGAATTCTACCGCTTGGAGGCGTGACTGACCAGGATCCAGCCACCAATCATATTGAACATGCATAAAAGTCATTATAAAAAAATCCAACCAATACCATTGGTGTCCAAACAAAACATAGTTAAGTTGCAAACGGAAGCATAAGTCTTAAAACCAAAACATAAGTTAAATTGTTTCAAAGTTTAACATGGCACACAGCCGTCCATGCCCCACAACGACTCTCTTCCATGCAAGCTCCAGCTAAGTACCTATAGTCCTGCAAAGCATGTAGTAACGAGTCAACAACAAGTTGAGTGAGTTCACGGTTGGGTGTTCGTTTTAAGTTGTTTCGAAAACAGTTTCCTTTATCTGGCATCCTGCCGTGGGGGTTACCCCATAGTTAAAAACGTGACTTGTTTATTCCCGGTTACTCTGGCAATCCAGCCGTGGGGGCTACCCCGTGTTAGTTATCTGGCATTTCGGCCGTGGGGGCTACCCCATGTATACACTAGACTCGTTACCATATCGACTACTGACGTTAGTCATGTTTATGTGCCCTTAGCGTCGGTGTCTATCATCACCGACGTGCCATAGTCCATTAGTTCACGCCCGTCCTCTGCGGCACGTTGTGAGGTTTGTCAAACCTAAATAGCGCTATCTAACTAATGACCCGCTCGCCATTGGCCCGACGATTAAGTCGATATAAAAAGGAGGGACTTCGTGATAGAGTTTTGGTCTATTATGAGTTATCTGTCTATGAGGACGAGGAATTATATTCCTGAACCGATGCTGTCCTACCCAAGAAGGACGAGGAACCCATGTTCCTTAACCCCAATTCCCGACCCAGGGAATCCCATGCTTTGTAGAGGGTGTGAACTCACCTTGGTTTGCTCGGCAGATACACAGAAAAGTCAATCAAGTTGTAAGGGGTCAACTACGTCCTAACATAGATACCATTCATGTCAGGTTCATATCCAAGTAGTGCACGTATGTTTTACACGTATTGTACACAAGTAGCAATCATGGCATACATGTCTAGCATGGCAGTTCAACAACAGTTCGTAACAAGTTCCACAGTAACATTCATGTAACAACCAAAGGCTAAGTGTGCGGCCCAACTACTTAGGCCCATAACAGTGTGCAAGTCCAAACAGCGTGCACATGTATGTGGTCTCGAGTCGCAACTGATGAGGTCTCGGGTCATGCATGTATTGGTCTCGAGTCGCAACCGGACTCGCAAACATGGTCTCGAGTCATGATGTTTGTGTGCTGATAATGCATGGTCTCGAGTCGAGACTAGGGGTTCTCGACTCGCAACCCATGTCGAAATCTGTGGTCTCGAATTGTCATGTGATGATCTCGAGTCGAGACTGAAGGTCTCGGCTGGGACATTTGCTGATTTCCGACATTGTACTTAGCCAATGAGATTTTGATTTCATGCAACAATGTGTACTATCCATTTAAACATGTTTTCTTGTCTAACAATTTACTAAAATGGATCAAACAAGTATTTTCAAATATTCAAGACACCTTCATATCATATTCAGGTTGTTCTTCATACATTCAAGTCATTCATCATGATCATTCAAACTTGTTCATCATATTTTAGGGTTTTTAGCATTAATCACAACCATAACATGAACAATCGATCAGAAACACTTGAACATACTCATCTAATGGTTTCAAACCATCACATAACACCTCAAACTCGGCTCTACACCAATCCGATTTCCAAACACATGTAGCCGGTTTAACAAGCATTCGGTTCTTAGCACAAGAGTGTACACTCCGATTAACATGGCATTATCTAATACATATATGCAAGCCTATTTCATGAACATCAACAATCAATGGTTTGAATCACATTTAGACACAAGACATCATTAGCTCATTATGTAATATATCCGAAAATCAAAACATGCTAGCCGAATAACATCATCATACACATCCGATTTACAAGAACATCATCATTCATAACAACTATTCTAACAACAAACATCATAAAACACTAACCGGTTGATGAGGTGTGTGTGAAGGAGAGTAGGTTTGTTGTCTGAAAGTCTCCGGGTGAAGAACACAAGCAAATCCGAGAGCTTGGCTTGCTATCCTTGATCCAACACAAGGTAAGAGGGTGGTGTTGCTAGGGTTTTAGTGAGAGAGAGTGTGGAAGTGTGAGTGTAGGAGAGTGTGTGTTGTCCCAAAGAAATGGCAAAAATGGCTAGGAGTATGATATATATACTAGCTCTTAAGTCGGTTCACCCTAGTGGGTTTTCGAGTGGGGTGGAGAGGAGCATGGCCCAACTCGGCCCAACTGTTACTGTTCACTCGAGACCGCATGGTCTCGAGTCGGGTTCTTGTGTCTCGGGTCGCATACATACAATCATACATATAAACATAACACATAATCACATAGGATGTTCACTTATCATTCATTAAATCAATAGGTCAATTAGTCACATAACGTTCAAGCATGTAACATCGATATACAATGAAAGGTTCTAAATTTCGAGTTGTCACATCATCCCCAAGTTGAAAGAAATTTCGTCCCGAAATTTGGCAAGCACTCACTGAGGAAGCTAGTTAAGTTGTGTGGTTTTCCTGGTTTTCCTAGGGTGTCACAACCACCCCCCGTTGATCTGGAATTTCGTCCCGAAATTCCATAGCTTCAGCCTCAGTAGTGGTTGTACTGTTTGCGAACAGTTGGGGATACTTTTGTTTCATCCGATCTTCGCGTTCCCAGGTGAACTCTGGGCCGCGACGTGAGTTCCAACGAACTCGAACGAGAGGTATTCTAGTGCTCTTGAGGACCTTAACATCCCGGTCCGTGATTTCGACTGGTTCCTCGACGAATCGTAACTGCTCGTCGATAGTGAGTTCCTTCAGAGGAACTATGTGGGTCTCATCTGACAGACACTTCTTCAGATTCGACACGTGGAAAACGTTGTGAACTGCACCGAGTTCTGCTGGTAAGTTCAGTCTGTAGGCCACCCTGCCTATTTTCTCAATGATTTCGAAAGGTCCAACATATCGTGGGTTAAGTTTGCCTCGTTTACCAAAATGAACCACACCCTTCCAGGGTGAAACTTTGAGTAGTACCCGCTCCCCAACCTGGAGCTCTAGTGGTTTCCTGCCCTTATCGGCGTAGACTTTCTGACGGTCACGAGCTGTCGCCATGCGTTTTCGTATTTGAGCAATTTGTTCGGCCGTGTCTACCACATGTTCTGGACCAGTGATCTGACTATCCCCCACCTCTGCCCAACAAAGAGGTGACCGGCATTTACGTCCGTACAATGCCTCAAACGAAGCAGCTTTAATGCTGGTGTGGTAGCTGTTATTGTACGAGAATTCCACAAGTGGCAGATGCTTTTCCCAGCTGTTGCCAAAGTCGATTACACATGCACGAAGCATGTCTTCTAAGGTTTGAATAGTGCGCTCGGACTGCCCGTCCGTCTGGGGGTGATACGTTGTGCTCGTATCTAATCGTGAGCCAAAGGATTTGTGCATTGCTTGCCATAGTTCTGAAGTGAAACGTGCATCTCGATCCGAGATAATAGAGGTGGGCATCCCGTGCCTCGAAACAACTTCCTTGAGGTATATTTCTGCAAGAGTGGAGAATTTATCCGTCTCCTTGATAGCCAGGAAGTGAGCAGACTTTGTGAGTCGATCCATGATCACCCAAATAGTATCGTTCCCACGTTGAGATCTAGGCAGGCCAGTAACAAAATCCATGGAAATTTGCTCCCATTTCCATTGAGGTATCTCTGGTTGTTGGAGTAGGCCTGAGGGTTTCTGGTATTCAGACTTGACTCTCGCACAAGTCAAACACTTGCTGACGTAGGTTGCTATGTGGGCCTTCATGCTAGGCCACCAATATGTAGTTTTGATGTCGTGGTACATTTTATCCGAACCAGGATGTACCGAGTAGCGAGACTTGTGTGCTTCATCCATCACGAGCTCTCGCAAGTTGCCATAGAGTGGGATCCAAATGCGTCCCGTTACGTAGTAAGCACCGTCTTCCTTCTATTCTAAGCGTTGCCTTGATCCGCGTAGGGCTTCAGCCCTGATGTTTTCTGGTTTCAGTGCTTCTATCTGAGCAGCTCGTATTTGGGAAGGAAGACTAGAATGGACCGTGAGTTGTAAAGCTCGCACGCGCTTAGGCGCAGTGTCCTTTCGACTGAGGGCATCAGCCACAACATTGGCCTTGCCCGGGTGATACCTGATTGAGCACTCGTAGTCATTCAGTAGCTCGACCCACCGTCGTTGTCGCATATTCAGTTCCTTCTGCTTGAAGATATGTTCGAGGCTCCTGTGGTCGGTGTAGATGGCGCACTTGGTACTGTACAGGTAATGCCGCCATAACTTAAGTGCAAAAACAACAGCTCCCAGCTCTAAGTCGTATGTAGTGTAGTTTCTTTCATGAACTTTGAGTTGGCGTGAGGCGTAGGCTATAACTTTATCTCGTTGCATCAATACACAACCAAGACCCTGAATTGATGCGTCGCAGTAAACCACGAAGTCGTCTGTGCCCTCTGGCAATGAAAGGATAGGTGCGCTGCAAAGTCTATCCTTTAAATGTTGAAATGCTAATTCCTGTGCGTTTCCCCATCGATAAACAACGCCTTTCTGCGTTAGTGAGGTGAGAGGCTGTGCGATCTTAGAAAAATCCTTAATGAATCTCCTGTAGTAACCTGCCAATCCCAAGAATTGGCGAATTTCCTTTGGTGTACGAGGTGCAGGCCAGTTCTTAATCGAGTCTACCATGGATGGATCAACATGGATCCCATCCTTGTTTACCACATGGCCTAGGAAATGGACTTCTCGAAGCCAGAAGTCGCATTTCGAGAACTTTACGTAAAGTTGTTCTGTTCGGAGGAGTTCCAGGATAAGCCGTAGATGCTGCTCGTGTTCCTCCTGACTCTTAGAATAGATCAGGATGTCGTCGATGAAGACTATAACGAACTTGTCCAGGTAAGGCTTGCACACTCGATTCATCAAGTCCATGAAAACCGCAGGTGCGTTTGTCAGCCCAAAAGGCATGACCAAAAACTCATAGTGCCCATAGCGAGTTCTAAAGGCTGTTTTGGAGACGTCCTCTTCTCGGACTCTCAGCTGGTGATAACCCGATCTCAAATCGATCTTCGAATAGTAGCTCGACCCTTGCAGCTGGTCGAACAAGTCGTCAATACGCGGTAGAGGATAACGATTCTTCACCGTCACCTTGTTGAGTTCCCGGTAGTCGATGCACATTCTGAAGGTACCGTCCTTCTTTTTCACAAATAGTACTGGAGCTCCCCAGGGTGATGAGCTTGGATGAATAAAACCCTTATCCAAGAGTTCTTGTAGTTGCGTAGAGAGTTCTTCCAACTCTGATGGAGCTAAACGATAAGGTGCACGAGCTATAGGCGCAGCTCCAGGAGCTAGTTCAATCTGAAACTCGACTTGGCGATGAGGCGGAAGACCAGGTAATTCCTCAGGAAATACCTCCGGATAGTCACGTACAATTGGAAAATCTTCTATCTTCCTCTCTTTCTCCGAGGTGTCAGTAACAAGAGCCAAAATGGCAGTGTGGCCCTTTCGCAAGCACTTTTGGGCCTTAAGGAGAGAGATGATGTTCTCAACAGCACTCCTCTTGTCGCCACGAATCATGAGAGGTTCACTACCGGAACCCGGAATACGAACAACCTTCTCGTTGCAAAGAATCTCTGCTCGGTGCTGGGATAACCAATCCATCCCAATGACAACGTCGAAACTACCCAAGACGATAGGAATGAGGTCGATAGAGAAGGTCTGGTTAGTAAGAACAAGTTTACAACCCTTGACTACATGTGTGGCCTCTAAACTCTTACCGTTTGCTAGCTCTACAGTGTGTTTGTTGTTCAAAGGTGTTGGGATACGCTTAAGCATTCGACTAACTTCTAGTGATATGTAGCTAGTATCGGCACCCGAATCAAATAATACTGAAACATAAAAGTCGTCGAGAAGGAACTTACCCGCCACAACATTGGGGTCATTCCTTGCTTCACCTTGGCCAATCACGAACGCCCGCCCCCTGGCACCATTGTTGTTGTTGTTCCCATTGTTACCATTCCCCTGATTGTTGTTATTGTTGTTGTTGTTCTGGTTCCTGTTCAGTTGGGGACAATCTCTCTTGAAGTGGCCCTCAGCTCCACACTGAAAGCACCCTTTGTTATCACCCTGCTGCGGCTGCTGGCGTTGGTTCTGCTGAGCTTGCTGACGATTCTGATTGGCGGGGTATAAGCTCCTGCAATCCTTTGCAGCGTGACCTGGCTTGTTGCACCGATGACAGTTGCCCCTTGTGCATGGCCCGCTGTGGTGCAGGCTGCAGAGATTGCATTTGGGGTGATTCCCTTTGTACCCACCATGACTTTGACCACCAGGCGATTGCTGACTAGGGCTCTTGTAGTCATCAGTCTTTCTCTGCTGAGACTGGGACTGAACAGAAGTCGAACCCTTACTTGAAGCTCCATCCCATTTTCGTTTGTTGTCACTAGGGACACCAGAAGTAGTTGCAGCACCTATGCGCTTTGGTAACCTGTTCTGCTCCACCGCCTGATCAGTGAGACGGTGAGCCAACTGAACAACTTGCTGGATGGTGGCGAGGTTTGCTGAAGTCACATGACTTTGGATCTCTGGCACCAAGCCCTTGAGGAAGAGTTCAATTCGCTTAATTGGAGGGTCCACCATAGTGGGACACAGTAAGGCAAGCTAATTCGATCTCTTAGTGTACGCCTCAATTTCTGACCCCGTCATCTTGAGGTTGAAGAACTCGACTTCCAGCTTATGAATGTCATCACAACTGCAGTATTCCTCCTTGATCATCTCCTTAAAAGTCTCCCATGGGGTGGCGTTGGCAGCAACCAACCCCAGCATTTGAACCTGAGCGTTCCACCATGTGAGGGCTAAACCCTCGAGAGTACCGGTAGCATACTTCACCCTGCGCGCCTCAGGGCATTCACATATTTCGAACACAGATTCTAGTTTCTCAAACCAGTGGAGGAGGCCTACAGCTCCTTCAGTGCCACTAAAAGTAGTTGGTCGGCAGTCCATGAAAGTTTTAAAAGTGCACACGGGTGGCTGAGCATGCTGACCTATTGTGGGCGAAAGAAAGACAGAGTTTAACACAAAAGTTGGTTCACGAGAGTAGGATCTAAGGATCCTAGAATGAGTTCGGACTGCAGGATATACCTCCTGCGTGTGCAGCTGCAAGTGCCGTAGCAACTTGTTCGTTAATCAGAGCCGTCAACTGGGCTTGTGTCATGTTAATGCGTCCAGACATGATCTTCATATCAAGAGGAACGTGAGTGAGAGGGGTTCGCGAAAATGCGATGACAGAAGTGAGTAAGTACACACGTGTTCAAGCAACAGTAGTTATACTAACCAAGCATACCATGAGCAATGTACTATGCAACTACCAAGTAGGCAATATAAACACAGATCATATCACCTAGGATGTTGAGCCTTGCATGTGGAGTGAAGCGTCGTTGTGGATCGTAGAGCACTGTACAGGTTATAGTCTGATTTTAATAAAACCTTTCCCCTTATTAAAACCAAGTTCACTATAACCAATGGCTCTGATACCAATCTGTCACACCCCCAAAATCCACCTGCGGAATTCTACCGCTTGGAGGCGTGACTGACCAGGATCCAACCACCAATCATATTGAACATGCATAAAAGTCATTATAAAAAAATCCAACCAATACCATTGGTGTCCAAACAAAACATAGTTAAGTTGCAAGCGGAAGCATAAGTCTTAAAACCAAAACATAAGTTAAATTGTTTCAAAGTTTAACATGGCACACAGCCGTCCATGCCCCACAACGACTCTCTTCCATGCAAGCTCCAGCTAAGTACCTATAGTCCTGCAAAGCATGTAGTAACGAGTCAACAACAAGTTGAGTGAGTTCACGGTTGGGTGTTCGTTTTAAGTTGTTTCGAAAACAGTTTCCTTTATCTGGCATCCTGCCGTGGGGGTTACCCCATAGTTAAAAACGTGACTTGTTTATTCCCGGTTACTCTGGCAATCCAGCCGTGGGGGCTACCCCGTGTTAGTTATCTGGCATTTCGGCCGTGGGGGCTACCCCATGTATACACTAGACTCGTTACCATATCGACTACTGACGTTAGTCATGTTTATGTGCCCTTAGCGTCGGTGTCTATCATCACCGACGTGCCATAGTCCATTAGTTCACGCCCGTCCTCTGCGGCATGTTGTGAGGTTTGTCAAACCTAAATAGCGCTATCTAACTAATGACCCGCTCGCCATTGGCCCGGCGATTAAGTCGATATAAAAAGGAGGGACTTCGTGATAGAGTTTTGGTCTATTATGAGTTATCTGTCTATGAGGACGAGGAATTATATTCCTGAACCGATGTTGTCCTACCCAAGAAGGACGAGGAACCCATGTTCCTTAACCCCAATTCCCGACCCAGGGAATCCCATGCTTTGTAGAGGGTGTGAACTCACCTTGGTTTGCTCGGCAGATACACAGAAAAGTCAATCAAGTTGTAAGGGGTCAACTACGTCCTAACATAGATACCATTCATGTCAGGTTCATATCCAAGTAGTGCACGTATGTTTTACACGTATTGTACACAAGTAGCAATCATGGCATACATGTCTAGCATGGCAGTTCAACAACAGTTCGTAACAAGTTCCACAGTAACATTCATGTAACAACCAAAGGCTAAGTGTGCGGCCCAACTACTTAGGCCCATAACAGTGTGCAAGTCCAAACAGCGTGCACATGTATGTGGTCTCGAGTCGCAACTGATGAGGTCTCGGGTCATGCATGTATTGGTCTCGAGTCGCAACCGGACTCGCAAACATGGTCTCGAGTCATGATGTTTGTGTGCTGATAATGCATGG
The DNA here is from genome assembly GCA_030545235.1 of Helianthus tuberosus. Classification (NCBI taxonomy): domain Eukaryota; kingdom Viridiplantae; phylum Streptophyta; class Magnoliopsida; order Asterales; family Asteraceae; genus Helianthus; species Helianthus tuberosus. The sequence continues at coordinate 57,398,377 of CM060415.1, read as the reverse complement.
TCTCGAGTCGAGACTAGGGGTTCTCGACTCGCAACCCATGTCGAAATCTGTGGTCTCGAATTGTCATGTGATGATCTCGAGTCGAGACTGAAGGTCTCGGCTGGGACATTTGCTGATTTCCGACATTGTACTTAGCCAATGAGATTTTGATTTCATGCAACAATGTGTACTATCCATTTAAACATGTTTTCTTGTCTAACAATTTACTAAAATGGATCAAACAAGTATTTTCAAATATTCAAGACACCTTCATATCATATTCAGGTTGTTCTTCATACATTCAAGTCATTCATCATGATCATTCAAACTTGTTCATCATATTTTAGGGTTTTTAGCATTAATCACAACCATAACATGAACAATCGATCAAAAACACTTGAACATACTCATCTAATGGTTTCAAACCATCACATAACACCTCAAACTCGGCTCTACACCAATCCGATTTCCAAACACATGTAGCCGGTTTAACAAGCATTCGGTTCTTAGCACAAGAGTGTACACTCCGATTAACATGGCATTATCTAATACATATATGCAAGCCTATTTCATGAACATCAACAATCAATGGTTTGAATCACATTTAGACACAAGACATCATTAGCTCATTATGTAATATATCCGAAAATCAAAACATGCTAGCCGAATAACATCATCATACACATCCGATTTACAAGAACATCATCATTCATAACAACTATTCTAACAACAAACATCATAAAACACTAACCGGTTGATGAGGTGTGTGTGAAGGAGAGTAGGTTTGTTGTCCGAAAGTCTCCGGGTGAAGAACACAAGCAAATCCGAGAGCTTGGCTTGCTATCCTTGATCCAACACAAGGTAAGAGGGTGGTGTTGTTAGGGTTTTAGTGAGAGAGAGTGTGGAAGTGTGAGTGTAGGAGAGTGTGTGTTGTCCCAAAGAAATGGCAAAAATGGCTAGGAATATGATATATATACTAGCTCTTAAGTTGGTTCACCCTAGTGGGTTTTCGAGTGGGGTGGAGAGGAGCATGGCCCAACTCGGCCCAACTGTTACTGTTCACTCGAGACCGCATGGTCTCGAGTCGGGTTCTTGTGTCTCGGGTCGCATACATACAATCATACATATAAACATAACACATAATCACATAGGATGTTCACTTATCATTCATTAAATCAATAGGTCAATTAGTCACATAACGTTCAAGCATGTAACATCGAGATACAATGAAAGGTTCTAAATTTCGAGTTGTCACATAAAAATTCCTTTATAATTTTCATCTAATCTCCAAACTGTATGGTTGATTTTGTCCTATACCTTGCAGTCTATTTTGCTACAAAGTGTGGTGTTCCTATGATGTCTCTTTTTGGCATGCTCAAGTTCACAGGTTTGTTCTGTACTTTTATCTTCTAATTACAGATTTTGAATCAAATAGAAAGGAAAAAAGGTAAAGCAAGATAGGCAGGATATAATAGTGTTCTATATATTATATTAGGTCTCAGTTACACATAGTTTTTTAATTGGTTTTTGGAAACATATAGCAATTTGTCAATCGCATATGATTGCTTTTTTTGGAGTTGGATTGTTTTAGAATTGCTTTTTTGCAGTTGACAACTTCAATTGAAAAAGCTAGAAGATATAGTTCCCTCTTCCCATAGCCCTGATGTATGTATCAAATAACTGGCTTATTGATTTATAGTAAAAAAAAAGACACCTAGGTTACTGACTTCCACGTGTGACCATCGCATGTCTCATCCTTCTCCTACAAAACAGATAGAGAGAGACTAAGAGAGAGAAACTAGAGAAAAAGAGAGCACATAGAGAGAGAGAAAGAGAGTGAGATGTGGAAGAAAGAGCGAGAGATTCGGACCATGGAATGTAAGATGCACGAGAATGAGAGCGGTGACGGGGTGGTGGCTCGAAGTCGAAATAGAGACGGGGTGGGTAAAGACGTTGGCGGCTCAAGGTCCTGTTTCCGGCAAAGATGGTAAGAACCAAAACCTCACCTCTTTTTAGTTTTAACTAATTTCACTTATGTGTTGGCCATTTTCTCTTGTGATATTAGAGTGTATTTCCAAATAAAGTTAGGATTTAAAATGCAGATGTTGATGAGATTCATGAGTGTATGGTGTTCGAGCCTTTAGCCATCGGTTCAGTTGGTTTCAATTGTTTATGGAGTATGACACCCCTACTTTAAAATGTGATTTCTCTTTTTTCCATTCTAATTCATATGCCAGCTAAATTAGTAAACAATTTAGATTTTTTCTAACTATTTGTGGTCTAGGAATTAGTTATGTTGACCTGGTTGGGTGTCAAATGCTTAATGTGACTGGTTCTGTACATTTTTTTTTTTTTGTAAATTGATGTAATTTGCCGAAAATTTCTACCAACTATTTGCATAATATTGACTGACATGTTTTTGTCTTAAGTAGAATGCCTTGAAGAGGCATCTTCTGCTCTGTGGACAACAGGAACTTAAGAAAAGAACTGACAGGGTTGAAGAGGAGGTTTATGCTGTTGCCATAGGCCAGGTTTGTTATATCATGTTCGTTGATTGCAAGTTATGTTCTTTGGTATCATGTTAATTGTTTGATTATATGTTTTCACTCTGTTTTTCCACTTTCAGGTTCCACTTCTACCAGTTGCAGAAAGACTATTCTGAAGACTGAATCCTCACAACTTCAAATGATCAAACTCGTGGATTTTGATGGAGTCAATAATGCTTTTGAGTTAGGTATAAAGTTCTCCTACGGAATCACGATCACTCTGAGCGCCTACAATATCGTAGCTGCTCGATGTGCAGCCAAATACCTTCAACTGACGGAAGATGTTGAAAAGGGCAATTTAGTTCACTAATTGGGAAGTATTTTTCAGCTCTTGCATTCTCAATGGTTGGAAAGATTGCATTGTCGCTCACTCGCTCTTCATGCCACAAAACCATTCTAATTATGGTTCAGATGAGTTGGGAATCACAAACCGGTGTATCGAATCCTTGGTATCAAAAGTATCTTCCAACCCTTTGAAGGTGAGTGTATCCCGTAGCCATTCGAATAAAAAAAGGAGATAGAAGAAGTTCATACAACCAAAAGGTGGTGGTGTGAGGATCTTTAGATGACAGCTAAAGTTTGTGATTTGATGATCCAATCTGTATCAAAAGATAGTGATACCATATACAATCATGACATAGACTGTTTGAAATCGGATGAAGCACAAGTTTATGGAGTCATATGATAAAAACTAAAGCACAATCGAGTTACTTACGTCGCGCATCCACGAGAGTGCGTTGTTACGCCGCTGCAACGCGCGGCGGGTAAAAAATCTAGTTAAAGTTAATTTATATCTTATCATGTTAAAAAAATGTTATTTAATATTATTAAACTTAATTTGAATATTTAAATGTCATGTATTAGTATCTATATTAAAATGTCGTGTATTAGTTAGAAACGTTGTCTTAACACTTAAAATTATAGTTTTAAATATTGTAGTTTCCTTTTTTAATGCATAGTTTATTTACTGTATGATTTTTTTTAAATATGTAATATTTTATAGTAAGATGGTGTTCGTACCATCCATGACATTATAGCCTAGTGGCATCTTGAGGATGAGATAAGGCTTAGGACCATTAGGTCATGGGTTCAATTCCCACAAGGGGAGTTTTTCCAGATTTGGGTTTCCTTCTGAATTGGTGTATAGCCATTATAGCCTAGTGAAGATGGATAGGCCTGTAAATGAACCGAATGAACACGAACATAGGCATGTTTGTGTTTGTGTTTGTTCATTTAACTTTAACCGAACACGAACATATAATCGAACACATTTTTTGTTCATGTTCGTTCATTAAGAAATGGGGTATGTTTGTGTTCATTTTTGTTCGTTCGTTTAAAGCCCAAAAGAACAATTCATGAACGTAAACGAACATAAACAAAAAAATTTAACTGAACATATTTGAATAAACATGAACAAACATAAATTAACATGATTGAACAAACATAAATGAACACAAATGAACGTAATTGAACCAACATAAACAAACACAATTTAATATAAGTGAACACAAACAAACAAGATAATATATTACAGTTCATTCGAAGACACATATAAATTAGGGTTCATAGATATACTAATATTAAGTAGTTTTTTTGATACAAATAATAAGTAAGTGATCAATTACGATCTAATAAACATTTTAAAATTTCATTTTCCATTACTGAAAAAACTCAATTACTAATTAGTTATATCTTTATAAGTAGTTGGAAAACCTAATATTTATATAACGATAACTATTTATGTATTTACTAAAATATAAACGAACAAACATAAACGAACGTTCGCGAACATAATCGAACGTTCATGAACAAACATGAACAATTCATGAACATAAATGATCGAACACAAGGTGTGTTCATGTTTGTTCATTTAATTAAACGAACAAATATTTTTTTCGTGTTCGTTCGTTTATTAAATAAACGAACATAAAGAACTTTCCGCCGAACAAGTTCATCAACAGTTCATGAATGTTCAGTTCGTTTACAAGCCTAAAGATGGATATGATCGGGCGGTTCTGTTGGTGGCATGATGATACTCCAATGGTCCGCCAGTGATCCAATTTTGCATTCGTACCTTGTCTCATTATCCCTATTTTCTAAAATAGCGTGGTCCGTCAGTGATCCAAATTTGCATTCATACCTTGTCTCATTATCCCTATTTTCTAAAATATATTTAAATCAACGTATTGTTATATTATTAATATACGTACTAGTATTTAATTACAATTTATTTACCACAACCTAATAACCTACAATGTATTTTAAAAAACACTTATGTTTTATCATTATTATTTTAATTTTTATAGTATTACTGTTATACACTCATAAATAATAAGATGGATTATAGTTACTAAAGAGAAGGGTGAAAGTTTAGAAAATTATATTTAACTTTTCATTTTGTTTCATTATTTTATGTAAAAAATCATTTCACTAATGAATGTTAATATAAAAAAAAGTTGATGTTCAATCCGTGTGTTCACATATTTATAAGCTAGTGATTTAATAACCAAATCAATGTGCACTTGTGCTAACACAATTGTGTAAAAAAAAAAAAAACACACACATAATCGGGCCCCCAAAACAGTCCAAGAATCAGGCCCAAAGATTCTTCTTTCCCCTGTATGATGACTGAACATGAAGCAGAAACAATTCAACAAATTGGTCAATTTTCGGCCCATTCTTATTGAATAAAAGCTGGACTTTTAAGTTGTAAACTTGTATTTAACGACTACCAATTCTATAATTTTAGGTTTTTAACAATTTTTTCATGTGTATGTAATATCGCCATAGATTTTATATTTTCAAAATTTTAGGAGAGAGAGTGAGAACAATAAACAATACATTTATGCTCTTTTCTTTTTAGTTTTAATTTTTAATATTAAAAAAATGATGTATTCTTGTTTCATGTATTAAAATAATATAAAGTGCACTGAATTGATATTTATATATAATATTTTTCTTACTGATTGAAAATGAAAATCAATTTAAGAAAAAAGTGTTGGAACATGTACTAGTGACCACTTTACATACTCAACTGTTACTCTTGCTTTATTATTGTTTGGATCAGATTAGTCAAAAAAGATAATTTGACTAATCTAAATGCTCTAGTTAAAGATGAGAAACTAAAGAGAGATGCTTTATGTGCTTGCTAAACAGTCCACAAGGCCTGCTTTTGGTACATGCCAAACACCACCTTAAGAATTCCTTATTCCAAAACAAGTGTCACTAAAAAGTCAACTTACTCTTTTTTAAAGTTTTTTTTTTTTTTTTTCATTCTGTAATTATCTTGAAATTAAGACTACATTTTCACACAAACGTTGTTCCTTTATAACATAAAAGATATTTTCTAAAAAACTGGAATGCTTTTCTTTTCTTCTGGCATAGTTGAGTGAAATCTTAAAAAGTTAAAGACCAAAGCCTCCCACTACCATTAAAGTGATTTCAAATATGATACTTAATGATCACCACCACCTACACCTTGGGCCACAAGTAACTTTACATTACTACTAATCACTTTCATCACCGTAAAAATCACATTAGTTTCAACTACTCTAATTATAATATCATGAGAGTTAAAAAGTATAAGAAAACAACAACGTTAAATATTCACATCAATAAAAATTTTACTGGTCAGACAGAGGACCCTTCTAACTCAACCCATGTATCATCTTAAGATTGTAGAGATCTCGTCTTGAAAAAGGAATGAGTCGTATAATATCTGGTATCTCATGTCAGCCATTATTGTCCGTTTTGCTCACAGGTGCCTCACATATGTGTTTTTAGTTATTCAGGTGAAGACTTCACCCATCCTTGGATTACCCCCACTGAAATGCTTAACTGAGGATGTTTTTTTTATTATCCATAAGCAATGCACCGAAAATGTGATTTACCCCACCGAGCACGCTCACCTAAGGATTTTTTCTATTATTCATAACCAATGCGTCCAAAATGAATTACCCACTGAGCGCGCTTACCTGAGTAATTTGTCTATCATCCATAAACAATGCGTCCAAAATGTGTTGATGCGGAGAATTTCTTGTGGCTCAGTACCACTTATATTATGTAGGATTCACAATGTCCAGGTTGGGTCCACTACTCCAATATAACTTTGGTCAACCATGTAGTATGATTGGCTAAACAAGATTAAAGGGCATAGTGCTACAACAAGCAGAATATATTCAATCAAAAGTTCAAAACACATCTCAAATCAGAGAGACAATACAGTCTGATACAACAGGGTGCAATGATGAACATGCACAAACTTTAACCCATATTAAAAATCCAGAAGTTAATATTCACATAACAAAAAAAAAAACAAAAAAAAAAAAGCAAGATTTTATCAATTACCAAAATTTTGACAGAAAACAGATACAGAACAGGAAAAGGAACACAAATCCAAATGAAACTTATATTCTGGTATATACAAAACCAAATTGGTAGGAAACAATCTAAGGTTTCCATGATCTTAACAACATTAATAATCTCAACTGTGATCACCCAAAGGTTCTTTTTCTTGAGATTCATCAATCACTGAACTTTTCATTGACATCCCATCAAGAATATCACTGCCTGAATCTTCTTGCAGCTCCTTAAACATAGCCATTACTTGAATCATTGTAGGCCTCTTCCAAGACTTGTCATCAACACACTGATATGCAATCTTCAAACAATGAAACAGTTCGGATTCACACGATTTATCTACCAGCAATTCAGGGTCCAACACCTCGCGAATCCTCCGTTCTCTCTGCAGCTGTTTAGCCCATCCGACGAGATTATTGTCGTCCCCGAACTCCATTGTATCGATCGGTTTTTTCCCGGATAAAAGCTCTAACAACACGACTCCGTAGCTGTATACATCTCCTTTTGCGGTGCAGCGAAAACTTTGGTAGTATTCTGGTGGGACATACCCGGGTGTCCCGGCTAGTGTACTGACACTGAGATGTGTTTCGAGTGCATTGACTAGCCGGGCCATCCCGAAGTCCGATACTCGGGCTTCGAAGTCTTCGTCTAGAAGTACATTACTCGACTTCATATCGCGATGAATTATGTGAGGAATGCAGCTATGATGCAGGAATGCCAGCCCTCTTGCTGATCCAATGGCTATCTTCTTTCTTGCTAACCAATCTAGCCTCGGAACACAGTTTCCGCCTTTTACCCGGTCGTGTAAAACCGCTTCTAAGCTTCCCCATTTCATGTACTCATATACCAGAAGCCGCTCTTCGCCGATCTTGCAGTAGCCCAATAAGGGTACAAGGTTTCTGTGTTTGATCTTGCCTATTGTTTCCATTTCAGCCATAAACTCTCTGTCCCCTTGACTAGTGACATGTATAAGTTTCTTGATTGCAACCACACTCCCATCTTTTAACTGTGCTTTGTACACGTCCCCGAACCCGCCCGACCCGATTAACGTGTCGGCACTGAACCCGTTTGTCGCTTCGAGTAAATGCCCAAATGTGAGCTTTCTTAACGGCTTCTCAAATGTGGCGATGTTAATACTTAACGGCTCGGGTACACCCGATAGTTTCCAGCTGCTGCTTCCGGAAGTTGATAGGCTTTCGATGTATTTATCTCGGGTTTCGACTTTCTTTTGGTGTCTTTTCATTCTAAAAAGAAAGAATGTGAGAATGATGATGCAAAGGAGAGATACTAGTATCCCGACAACCACCCCGGTCGCCATGGAACTCGCCCTCTTTCCTTTATGTTTAAGCCCGGCCCGTTTGTTCCCCGACCCGCAAGGTTCCAAAGGCAGCCCGCAAAGGCCCGTGTTGTTATCATATTTGGATGCTGGGAAAGTAGTAAGCTGTCCACCTGATGGGATCGGGCCCGTGAGCTTATTGTGTGACACGTCGAAATCGTTGAGAAACGAGAGACTTACCAGCGAGCCCGGGATGAAGCCCGTTAGCGAATTATGCGACAGATCAAGAAGCAAAGCAGTCTTCAGGTTACCGAGACTAGACGGGATATCGCCACTAAGATTATTATAGCCCAAATTCAAAACCTGTAAGTAACTCAATGATCCATAACTTTCAGGAATGGTGCCAGTTAAATCATTGTAAGACAGATCAAGATAGATCATACTACCATTACTTGCATAATTGTACATTGTCACGCCCGAATAGATTCGGGTCGAGGGGCAAAAATGGTAATTCAAGAACCCTTCAAGTCTCTCCTTCCTAATCCCCTCAAACTCCACAAGCCCACCAGCAAATCTACAAGCAGTTCCCCCCTCATTCCTCACAAAAGCAAACTGTTTCCCTGAAACGGGCCCGGGGGACACAAGCCCAGCCGAATCCGCCAGCTCCTCGGGAAGCGGCCCATTAAGCAAATTACTATTCAAATCAAGCCAAATGAGACTCTTACACTTGCCAAAGCCAACCGGAACACCACCCGTTAACGAATTGTTTCCCAATTGTAAAATAGCAAGATTGACAAGATCCCCAACACCCGCGGGGATTTCCCCACGGAGTTGATTGTTCGAAAGCGAAACCCACAGCAGATTCGTGCATTTCGCTATCGACAAAGGGATAGTACCCGAAATAAGGTTGTTGTTAAGGATCAAAGTTTGCAGGTTACCTCCTTTAACACAAATCCCTTCTGGAATCTCACCAGTTAGATTATTAGCCCACATTACCACATCCAGAATCTCTGGAAGATTCCATATTTCCAACGGTATATCACCTGTGAGACCGTTGAAACTAAAATCAACCGTTTGCAGACTTTTGCACCCTCCTAGGTTGTTAGGCACTTTCCCAGATAAAAAATTATTGGCTAACAATAACTTCTGAAGCGACGAAAACGGCGACGTTTTAGTACAATATTCAGAAGGTATCTCACCAGTAAACTCATTAGAACTCAAGTCAACTATCTCAAGTTGACTACAATTACCTAAACTCACCGGTAAACTACCGGTAATGTTGTTAAATGAAGCAGAAAAATACTTCAAACCCGACAAAGTACTAACAACAGTTGATAAAAAGTCCCCGGACAAATAATTATGTCCGAGGTTAAGACTCGAAAGAGACGAACACGCGGAGAAAGCCGCGGGTAGTCCTCCGGTCAACTGGTTGCCGGAAAAATCAACCTGTTGTAGAGTACTGCAAACATTTCCGATTTCCGGCGGAATCTCGCCGGAAAAATGATTGTAACCGATAGAGAGGGTTTTCAAATTCTTAAAACTTCCGATTATTGTTCCCGGAATATTCATCCGGAGAGCATTGTGGCTGACGTCAAAGGTTTCGAGAGCTTGACAGTTTGTTAAACTCACCGGAAACCCAGTTCCGGTGAGATCATTTCTTGAAAGGTTGATCACGGTGAGATTGAGGCAAGTTCCGAAATCAATGTTTTGAAACTTTCCGGTGAGGTTGTTGCCGGAGAGATCGAGAAGTTTTAAACTGGATGAAGATATGAAACCAGTGGGTATGTCACCGGAAAGAAGGTTGTTTGAAAGGTCTAAAGATGAAAGATAGTTACAAGAACTGAGAGAACTCGGAAGTTTTCCGGCAAGTTTGTTGCCGGAAAAGTTTAGCATGTTAATATTCCGGCAGTTGGAGAGAGAAACCGACAACACTGAAGAATCTGATAATTTATTTTTTGACAAACTAAGAGAATAAAGATTATTACACGTGAGAAACAACGGTTGAAGATCTAACGTGTCGGAGAAGTTATTTTCCGACAAGTCAAGCGTGTGAAAGGGGCAAGAACCGGAAGAAAAAGACAAGTTGCCGGAAAAGTAGTTGCGGGAGAGAGTGACGTCAGTGAGAGTGGAGATTTGCATAAGTTGGGAGAGGTTTAGAACACCGGTAAAGTACATGTTGGTGAGATTAACGGCGGTGATACGGTGGTTGTTAGAACAAACGACACCGTTCCAAGAACACGGGGTTGATGAAAGCTTCCAAGTTGATAACAAGCCGTTTGGGTCGGAATTGATTGATGTTTTCTTGAATGATAATAGCTTTGAAGCGTCATCATCTTCTTGACTTGTTACCAAGATACTAAAAAGTAGAAGACAAAATACTAAGGAATATTTGTTCATCTGGTTTTTCAACATGTTTGATACAACCAACATTAGTGATGAACATCTATATGGTTTATCTTTCAATAATCTCTCATGGCATGCAAATGAACAAGAGAAAAAGTGGTTTTTTCAAGAGAGAGAGTAAAATAAATAAATAAAGATGGTGGTGGTGGTACAACAAAACAAAAGAAAAGGTTTTGGGGAGAGGGAATACACAGGTGTAGGTGTTTGAGTAGTGGTGGGGTGTGATTATTGTTTGGAGAAGGAAAATATAAAAGAAAACCTTAAAAAAGTTGAGTTTCGTTGGATACTATGATCAGGAGGACATAAATGTATTTCTACAGGAACAGGTCGGGGAAGGGGATTGATTATTAAATGGTTGAGGTTGTGGGCTCTAGATGTAGATATATTAATTCTTCACATGTTATCCATGATTCTAGTTAGTTTTGTTACATGCTTAGCCATGTGAATGTAAATGAGTAGAGCATACTCAGCATAGGCCCGATCTCTGATCGAAAACATTATGTTAGTCTTTTTATTAAAGAATGATTAAAGCTCGATTTATAATTGTTACAGTATTTCACTGGATGACTGGATGGTGTGCTTTCACGCCCTCCTCCCTTTAACGTCAGATGAAGGGTTTTGATTGGTTGGTCATTAAATTGCGTTCCCTCTCCCTTAATCCCCCGTTAATCAACTCATGAAGACATGATTGGCGCACTGGGACAGTGTGCAGGGCGCTAAAGCGTTAAGGTCGAAGGGGGAAAGCTAGACCACTCCGTATAACCTAAACAAATATTTAGCTAGTGAGCTTGATCTAGCTTAAATCTAGAGTTTAATAAGTTTTTTTCTGAATCAAAGTTTGAGTAACTTAACAAATTTTGAGTTTGTTTTTGTACTTGAACAAGCTCAATCAAGAGCAAGAGAAGAGCTGGTAAGGTATACCGGAAAATTTCATTATGCATACATGATTATCATCTCTATCTATTAAAAATACAAGTGAAATGAATAGTGTTCTAAAGACGTGGTTTAAGTTGATTGGGCCTTTTTGGGCGGTGTCAGCCTCATCACCAATGAGGCACGCGTCGTTTCACCAATGAGACACGCGTCGCCCATCTCTGACACACTCACTTTCTAGATTTTTTATTATAAAAAGTCGTAGTGACACCTTGCATATTAGGGTACATGGGGCAGAACCCATTCATCACCAAATCAACGGATGACACCTCATCTCCCCCAAGGAGTACCCACCGGAACCCGTTCTACATGTGTCGGTGTTCCCGTGAACCCACCTACTTATGTCGCCTTGCAAGCTCAACGGTCACACATACACAATCAACCCTACATGGCTCAGTTACTAGTACCCTCTATCCCTACTTGCACGCCCTTACCCAAAACTTTTAAATGTTAAATCCACACGAACCATTATAAAAGTTGTGATTGTATGATTTTATTTTATCTATCACATATTTATTTTATAAACTAATGTTCTATTGAATTGTTCTAAAATCAATAATAATTCCTATAAAAATAAGAAAAAAATGTATCCACCTTTCCTAAAAAGGTAAAATCGATTAGTTATATGTATAAAAATGTGGATGATATTATCAAATGATATCACCATGGTGGGATTGAAGATGGATCTACATTTAGAAGGAAATGGGGTTGCTTTCACAAATTTTCTTTTGGGGGGAATGGGGGTCGGTCAAACTTTGGAATTTGATTATATTTATTTTCCACTTTATGTCCCTCAGCCAAATAGGACCACTTTCAAAAGTCTCTTCACGTCTTGGGTATTTTGGGAATAAATAACGGGGTGGGGTTTTAGGTGGCAATGGCATCAAGCTTTCAACAAAAGGGTGCATTGTGTCAAAAGAAAGAAATACACCATTGTGTATTGAGTGCACCCAACTCCCAATTTCATATTTAAAAACCCTTATTTAAGGGTGCAGATACAATAGGAAGTTTATTTGGCTAAGAATGCTAGGAAGTGATCTTACCATCCATTTAGTTAATCAAGAACTAAGATTAAATGATGGAAATTGAAGGGAAGAAAAGAGGCGCGTGGGTTTGTTTAGGAGTATTCTAGTCAATGCAAGGCAATAGTTTCCCTCTCCTCCAATTCCCCCCATTTTTTAAACGTTAATAACTCTTTCATACGACATTATTTTTTATAAAAATTGCACAAAAAAAACGAGCGTTTTTTATCTTTAAAACGAGTATACTATTGCTATATTTAAAAAAAAATTAAAAACCCAGTTGCGTAAAACGCAATAGAAAAACCCCCAGTTACGTAAAACGCAATGAAAAAAAAAACCTAAAAAATGACATTTTTCTAAAACGCAATGCACAAAAAACACAAAGAAATGTCTTATTTGTAAATGGTCATAAAACACAAAGAAATGTCTTATTTCTAAAACGCAATAGCCTAAAAACTCAAAAGAAAATGTACTTTCTAAAACGCAATGGACTAAAAACACATAAAAATGTGTTTTACCTAAAACGCAATGCACAAAAAACACATACAAAATGTCTTATTTCTAAAACGCAATGGCCAGAAAACACTTAAAATGTCTGTTTTCTAAAACGCAATGGACTGAAAACACATAAAAAAGTGTTTTACCTAAAACACAATGCACAAAAAAACACAAAAAAATGTCTTATTTGTAAAACGCAATCGCCAGAAAACACTTAAAAATGACTCATTCTAAAACGTAATTGCCTAAAAAACAAAAGAAAGTGTTCTCTGTAAAACGCAATGGACTGAAAACACCTAAAAAGGTGTTTTACCTAAAACGCAGTGCACAAAAAACACTTCAAGAATGTGTTTTTCTAAAACGCAATGGCCAGAAAACACATAAAAATGTTTTAGTTCTAAAACGCAATTGCCTAAAAACACCAAAGAAAGTGTTCTCTCTAAAACGCATTAAACCATGACAATAGTTTTGTCTGTGCTGTGAACTGTCTGAACCAATGTAGTTTACGAATGCAGTTTCCAGAGGCAATTTACAGAAAATTAATTTTTCTGATGCATTTTTATTACAGCAATTTAATGCAGCTCAACCCCAGCCAGGGGTTGCCGCCCCTTGGACCCCGCTACCAGGGGCGCTGCCCCCGGACCCCCGCCAAGATCGTAAAACGCAATGACTAAATCAAAAACCCAGATCGTAAAAATGAAATTAAAGAATTTCTTACATGGATCGAAGTGATTTCTTCAACAATTGACGAATTTTGAATGATTGAAACACTTATCAGCGCTCGATTCGAACGGATCGAGTGATTATCTTCAAAATCACCGGAAAAAACGAGATTTTGTATGAAATTAAACTGGGTTTTCTTCAAAAAAACCTGAAGAACACGTTAATCAGGTGTTTGAATCATTGATTGGTGATGAAAATCGCACTATAATGTAGTGATTATTGAGATAGAAAGTGAAGAAATGGTTGAAGATGGTGGGTTTTGAAAATGGTGGGTTTTGAAGTTACTGGGTTTTGAAAAGGAAGAAGAAAGGGTTGGATTGACTAAAATACCCTTTTTCTTTGTTTTAAATGTTGCCACATGTCCTAATCCTATTGGTTCATACACTTCCTAGCCAAAATAAACTTCCTATTTGATCCTTTCCGTTCATTTCAAAGCGTAATATATTAAATATATTATGTATATTGTATTAATAATAAGGTGTTTGAATGGGTCAAACTTTTATGTCAATTTTAACAACTATAGATTCTAATACAGTAGTTAGACGTGTTAACTGATTCAAACTAGTATATTACCTGTGAGCGTTAATCCGTGGGTGATTTACGTTCCGAACATGATTTATCATACATGAAAATCTAACAACATTAACATTATAGCATGCTAAAACCTACCATAAAGGCCTTTACATTGATTGAATACTAATATGATACAAAATTGTCAACCAATTATCCGAAGGCATGTTATACAAAAGCTAATTCTAAGGTTTAACATCCTTTTGACCTTCGTAACACTCATTAATTAAGTGATTCAGTGGACAATTTTAACACCGCCTGAGTTTTTTGTATGTTAGCCACCTTGTATGTCAACTTGTTTATTTTCTCTGTTAGCCTACGATCAGAAACGATTATATCTCCCAACATCTTTTAAAGTTGTAGACAGATGTTAGTGTCTTCGCCTTCGCCTGTAGACGAGATTGTTAGATTGCTATGCAAAGTGAAACACTATTATAAAAATAATAAGTTTACCTAATTTAGATATTATAAATGTCCAAAATAACTTTTGTTTAATTGGCTCAGAAATCCTGGTTGCAATTTACAGCTTATGTAAAGCCAACCAGATGCTAAGCCAACGATAATGTAAAGTTCGTCATTTTTGTTTCGTAGACACATAATGTTAATACCAAATGCATAAAATGATCGGTATAAAAAGGGAACAAAACCCTTAGATAACAAAAACATGAGGCTTTAACAAAATGTAATCGTGTAAATATAAAACAACCAAAGTCAACCACAAAACATGAAGCTACAACACAAAGTAAGTAAACATTGTTTAAGTGTTGAAGACCATGTTATCCGCAAGAAACATCTTGCAAGTCTAAAACCCAAACAAAAACCAAGCAAACACGTTTCAAAGGTAAACATTTAGAACGTGTATGTGTATCTCAAAATCTAGGATGAGTGGTTGCTATTGTCAAGCTATATCAGACGCAAATCCAAGACAACCATCAGCACCGTTGTAACAAAGTTATATCACGCACAAAATATGTCCAAAACCACTAACAAAGGAAAAACAAAAATACATGTTTCAAACAGTATGTTAAGCATGTATATCTAGCCAGCACAAAAAGGAATCCCACAAACAACAAAGTAAACAATACAAGCAACCGATGCAATAAACTCAAACAAAGCAAAAGGTACAAGACCATAAGGCTTACAATTCTTACAAATTGATAGTATTCATAAGTTAACTAGAAGGTCGGGCTCATAATCTAGGAGGTGCGGTTGCTTGTGACAAGCCATCTCACTCGCTAATCTAAGACACTCATCATCAGCTTGAACTCAGTTAAAACATACATAAAACACATCAAAAGTAACAACAAATACTTGCTTTAAAAAAAACTCAGGTGATCATCACTGCCATTGAGGCTCAACTACACATCATAGTTTCAAGAATCTTGAAATTTCCAAACACAAATCTGAAACTTTAACCGTAATGTTCCGTATTTCTGTATTTCTTTTCAATTTATTGTAATTCGTAATCCAATATTCAATCCTTGTAATGCAGAGACTTTGATCAATGAAAAAGGTATTTTATATCGATCTTGTTTGATCATACTTGCACAATATGTAATCAATCACAAATACGCACTTTTTATATAAAAAGCAAACCATACTTTAAGTTTATATACGCTTCGAACTGTGATCATACATCTTTTATACTTACACATACTTGCATACACCTTAGATACCCAAAAACATGCTTAATTATGGGTTTCTAGCTTGGAAAACTAATAAAATCAACTACATGGTGTAAAATGACCATTTTGCAAAACTTTAGAAAACATGTCTTCTTCGCGCTACACGAGGAAGCACTAAGGGCTGTTTGGTAGCCTCTGAATGGTCATTAAGAGGCTACCTCTTAATGGAACCATTAAGAATTTTACCAATGAGAAAGTAGAAGAATGAGACATGTGATGATTTACCATTCAGAGGTTACCTCTTAATCATTCAGACTTGAGGTTACCTCTTATCCATTCAGAGGTTTTAAACCATTAAGAGGTAGCATCTGAATGGTCATTAAGAGGCTACCAAACAGCCCCTAAGTACTTTGTCGCGTGGAGCCAAGTTTTTCAACCAGATGTTTTAAATTCGCTAAAATTGGGTTTAAACCCATTTTCCCTCCGCCTAACTGCTAACCACCTTCTTAATTGCCCAAACCCTAGTACCTACTTATAAATACCCTCCTCCATACCTCCTAAACACTTTTCACACTCTTTAATAAATCTCAAATCCACCCAAATCATCAAAACCTTCAAGTGCTGGCAGATTACACCAAGTTTCAAAATAGTGAGTTTTGAACACTTTTTCTCCCATCTTCTTCTTATTTCTTGCTTTCTTCCAACTTAGATAACCTCTAAGAGTGTTACCACTTGTTTACTATGGTAAACCAAGTTGGTACATCACCATTTTGAGGTCCAAAGTTAGGTTTATTTTCTGTTTTGATAAAAACTTACATACGTGTTCATCTTCTTTAACTTTGGGGACATCTTCAAGTTGCCAAAAAATCCCTATGTTGGATAGGTTTGGATTGAAGATTTGTTCTATAAATGTTATGCTTTTAAGTTCACATTTCAAATAATCTAAGTCACCAAGTAGCTTTCAAGTAATTAAAGTGGACAAACTACACCAAGTCTCCAACCATTATCATGTTGGAAGCACTCGTCTGGTTAAACCCACTTGGTTGCTTGGTGAATTAGTTAGGTTAAGTTATATTCTTGTACTTATGTTCACGACCATCCAAACCATCCATGTGATGATTTATGCATTAGTGAACTAAAGGGTTAAAGGAATCATCCTACCTATGCATGACAATCCACGACTTGATACATGACCATATACTAGACTATAACATATATATATACACACACATACATACATACTACCTAATCCGAAACCAAACCATGATACCAACTAAAATAATGGTTGAATTTTGTGGTAAGATGGGATTTGTCTTAGTTTTAGTCTTCTCATTTTGGACTTCCTATAAGTGCAATACTCATGAAGAACACCAACTAGCAATGGTGTCCAAATGAGTACCTAAAGCAAGATATATTTTCGTATTTTATACTTGTAAATTCTGAATTTATTCCTACGACCAATTCCATAAACTCATACACCTTGTTTATCCATTTTAGGATAACCTCGGTGATCCGTCCTCAAAATCGTTTAAGCTAACTTTGTGGAAAGCATTTGCAAACCGTGAGTATACTTGACCATTTACGCTTCAAAACACTTTGGGTTGCAATATGTATCATTATGAAACTCACAATCACACATAAAATCATGCTTTAACAAACACTCAAGCCATCAACATGCTACTTGTTATGCTATTTGTTATACATGCTAAGACACATTATATGCATGCTATCTATCATTAACTTTCAAAAGCCTCCCTTAACATGTATAGCGCTTTAGGAGTAGCACACCGCCCGTTGTGGGTCATTATTAAGTAATCATTCTTTATGGTCTTATTCATGTCGATGATAAGATTATGCTAGTGGACACTTTTGTTTGATTTATAGTTCATGATAGCTAGTATTGTTTATATAACATAGTATACATTTTACATGTGGATTTGAGACTTTTTCTATACTAATTCTATGTAGACAAACTTGTATGCTCACTGACCATTTTGTGTTGACATATACTTTAATACATGATGTAGGAAATTGAAATGATATCACAAGAATCTATTTAGGGTGGACTAGAAACTCACTCTAAACTTTATTTATGAATTTTGTACTTGTTATGTTTCAATATGCGTTATGTTGTACTTTCATTTTCAAGACAATGTAAACTTTAGCAATAGAATTAAATTTGGTATTTAAATTATTTTCATTATTATAATGTTATGTTATCTTTGAACAATCACGTTCGTCTCACTTTGATGTTTCCACCATCGGTTGGGGTGTGACATTAAATATCAAAGGAATGTAACTTCATCATCATCGACTTATTTACATAAAGTAAATAAGCATCTTCAAAATAGTTATAACAATTTTAAACAATCAACTTTATACTAAAACTGAAACCTTTACCAACAAAGTGATCTCTCAAATAAATCGATATTCACCATCATAGAGTTATTTTACTTTTTTATAATTATAGTCGGTACAACAACATTGAAAAAAAGAGACATATTTGTTACCCAACAGTAACAAATCATGCAACATCATCGAGCAAAACCTTATATCTCAAATAAGGTAAACAAACCCCAGATGTGCCTAATCTCACACAATCATCAAGTGAAACAACAAACAAACTCTTAGATGTGCGTAATGCCACACTTTAATCAAGTCAAACAACAACAGTCAGCCAAAATAGATGGCGCCGATACACAACTCCGACAACCAGAAGTCACCGGAACTCCCACCAGACAAACTCTAAATCAAACCAAATGCATCACTACTTTTAACAAAAAAACCAAACTTTCAAACATCAACAAACAAAATTTTGTATACCTGATAATCGGAAGGGAACTAAAAAGAGAGATGGAATCAGAGCAGTCTGATCTCGAATTTTTTTAGAGAGAGAACGAAAGAGATAGGTGATGTTACTGAATGATATAATAAACCCTATTAATAGAAAAGAAAACCAACATAAAGAGCAGCAATACACGTTTCAAACCGTATGTTAAACACGTGGGTCTAGGCCAGCACAAAAAGAAGTCCATAAACAACAAAGCAAACACTATATGCAACCAATGCAATAAACACCAACAAAGCAAAAGGTACAAGACTATAACGCCTATAATTGTTACTAATTGTTAGTATATAAATTTGGGTTTATCAAGTAAATTGTATCATGTTATTTAACTTTAAAAGGTTGAATTTGGGTTTATCAAATAAATTGTATCATGTTATCTAACTTTTAAAAGTTGAATATGGATTCACTTCAATTTAGATTAGAAAAAGCAACTCAAATTCAAGATAATTTGATTCGCATTTAATAACAAAGATATAGTATACTTTAAAAGGATGTGGGTTCTAGCTTTGCCCAAAGAAAAAAAAATGAATCTTAGAAAAAATATAGGTGGGTTGTTAAAAAAGCCTTAAAAATATCTTGTTTTTTTATTTATTTTCATAACCGGTTTAAATTAAGATTTGTTTTTTATATAAACAAGTAAATATTTAAAAGTAATAAAATAACAAATGACTCTATATATGGTGTAGTTAAATAATCAAAATTGAGTAGCAACATTTATGTCTCTAAATTTTGTATTAAAAAGATGAGAAACTTGTTAAAGAAACCTTATAAAATGGATTTAGAAACCCATATATATATATATATATATATATATATATATATATATGGGAAGGTTCATTGAGGATCACTAAAAAGTGGGGAACAGCGGGGAACCGACTCAAACGAACTCCGATTGGACTTATTCCAGCGGCGTTGGAACCGACTCGTCAAACCCTAACTAAGATCTCTTAACCCTAAACCCTAAATCCTAACTCCTAAACTCTAAACCCTAAAGCTAAAAAATAAGGCTAAAACCTAAGCTAAACCGTAAAAGCAAAACTATAAACCCTAAAAGCTAAACCCTAAAGGCTAAACCTAAAGCTAAACCCTAAACCCTAAAACTAAACCTTAAACCCTAAAACTAAACCCTAAAGCTAAACCCTAAGGCTAAACCCTGAAGCTAAACCCTAAAAGCCAAACCCTAATATATTTAGGGTTTAGGGGTTATGATTTAGGGTTTAGGGTTAAGAGATCCTAGTTAGGGTTCGACGAGCCGGTTCCAACGCCGCTGGAATGAGTCTAATCGGAGTTCGTTTGAGTCGGTTCCCCACTGTTCCCCAATGAACCTCACACTAGTGTATTTACGAACTGAGTGAACAAATCTTGGTCATTTATTTACACTTGTGTATTGATAATCAAGGGCTAGGATTAGTTCAATAGTGTTCACAATCAAAGGGGTTGTTCACAAATGAACCTAACCATATATATATATATATATATATATATATATATTGGAGAATTCAAATGATAAGAAATTCTTTGTATGAAGAAATTTCAATTAATAAGAATGCTTCATTTTGCTTAATTTAATATTTGTATCTAATGTTCTCGTAATGGTATATTGGTAAACTTACATATATTATTATTTTGTATTATTTATTTTTAATAGCTAACTAAATTAATTTTGTAACTTATTTTCAAACTATATACTAATAATAATAATAATAATAATAATAATAATAATAATAATAATAATAATAATAATAATAATAATTTAGAGTTTAGGATAATTTACGAAGTGTTTAGGATAAATTTTCAATATGTATGATAACTTTTGATGTGTGTAGGCAAAAAATTTTAATGTAGAGGATGGTAATCTTTATCACTAATTAATTAGTAAAAGATAATAATAAACAAGATGAAAAAAACTATTTAATGTTCACAATTGTACTTTTTGTTCTTTTTCTTCTCAATAAAATTTTCGTCTCAAATGAACCTCCTATATATATATATATATATATATGAGGCAAAGGGTTATAGGAGGCAGCTTGTCCAATTGATGTTGTTGTCCATCACTGCATGGAGTCTATTGTTGATGTAAAACCTCGTAAAATCATGTCCAATAATGCATTGTCACGTGTCCCTAATCCTAATGATGCCTAACGTTGGCTAGGAGGGACCATTTTTGCCAAAATTGATAACGACGGATGTGGAGTGACTAAAAGTGTCAACATGCTGAAACTAAGCCTCTGAGTGACCTTATACGGTGTCTGTGTTCTCGATTGAGCCACTTGTTGGACATAAGGAACCGTATGTGAAATTGTTTGAAAGTTTGTGTGACGAAGGATTAAAAGCGTTAACATGTTAATTCTTAACTCTGAGTGGCCTTTTAACAAACCGGGAGCTTTATGATGTTCGATTATACTCTCGGGAATGCCTAATATTGGCCATTTAAGTCTTTTATGCCATTAAATGATAAGGTTAATGGATTTAAACACCCCCAACTATGGCCATTTGGCCGATGACACTCTCAACTTTCACTTTGGCTCAGACCACTCCCAACTTAACACATCGATTGTCATGGCACCCCCTCGTTAAATATTCACTAACCAGGTTACTAAAATTAGCCTATGTGGCAATTTAATCTGATCTGGCATTTCATACGTGTCAAGTATACTCATTCACCTTCTTTAAAACCCCCAATCCCTAACACACTCATTCTGTAAACCCTAATCCTAACTCATAGAGCAAATCAGACGCACCTTGGAGCAAATCCATCATCAACATACGATTCGGTCGATTTCCGTGAAGAACAAGCCCTAATCTTGAATCAAAATGAGCTCCTCTTCTACGTCTTCATCCATAGTATCCATAAACCCTAAATTGTTTAATGTTGATTTAGAGGGTAATGTGTACTGCCATCATGATGTTGTAGCAGTTGTTTGAGTTGTTGGACGGAAAAGTGTGCGGCAAGGTCAACAATTCTATGGATGCTCTCATTGGCCGGTATGTTCCACCTTAACTCTAAGTATTTTTCTTGAATTGAATTGATTGATTAACTGAGGTGTTGTTGGCTTTTGCAGAGATCAGACTGCAAGTTCTTCTTATGGAAAGAAGATGTCGACAAAATGTTCAACCAACATGCATCCCAGTGCAGGTTCAGTTCAGAAGACCTGAAATATGAAAACATGGTCTTAGTAGAAGAGAATAGGTGGTTGAAAGCAAAGATATCTGGAACAGATTCGAAATGGAACAAGCAATATGTGTTAACCTTGTTTATTGGCATTAGCAGAGTGTTGTATATGTTTAGGTAGTATGAACTGTGTTCTTGTTGTAATTGTACACTTTTGATGAAATTTAATGCAAAATCCTTGTCCTTGATTGTATATATCTGCACATGTATTGATATTACCAGATTAGTCAACTTATCCAAACTGTATTTTGACCAACAAATGTCAAAGGTCATGATATAACAAGAAACATACCTCTAATGGGTCTGCACATATAGCTGCACATCTGCATCGCATAATGGGTCTGCACATATGGGTCAAAACTGCAAGTGTCCAAACTGCACAATGCCTAATGGGTCTGCATATATGGGTCAAAACTGCAAGTGTCCAAACTGCACAATGCATAATGGGTCTGCACAATACATATGGGTCAAAACTGCAAGTGTCCAAACTGCACAATGCATATGGGTCAAAACTGCAAGTGTCCAAATCTGTGTATGTTGTCCAAGCTGTAATGACCAAATCTGCACTACGTAATGACCAAAACTGCATAGTATAATGACCAATCAACCAAAATGCATAAAGACCATAAGCAAGACTTATACCATTACATAACCAACAGTTATAACATTACCAAAAGTTACCCTAAAGAGTTATAACATCACCACAAGTTATCCTAGAGAGTTATTACATAACTTAAAGTTGTCCAAACAGCCAACAACACAAAAAGGTCATAAAGACCACAAAAAAGTCAAACATGTCCATTTATCACAAAAAAAGTCAAACTTTGACTTTTTAACTGCTGCCTTGTATGTTCCCTTTCCATTTGACAGTTGACTTGACAGTTGACTTTTTAGCTGACTTCTGGCTGGAAATTTTGCTTCCCTCCTGGGTAGATTGCTGAGTTGTTCCTTGTGAAGGTACTGGAGTAGATTGCTGAGTTGTTCATTGTGAAGGTACTGGAGCAGATTGCTGAGTTGACTTCTGGCTTGACTTTTTTACTCCCTTCCGTCTCTTTTTAGCAGACCCTACAACATACAAAACAAAAGTAGTTAAAGCCTACAATATACACAGACAACTGTCACTAAAACAAGTAATTCACCTGTAGTAGATTGTTGATTTCCCTGTTCAGTACATTTTCTCTTGTTGTGACCTCTACCCCCACAATTACCACAAGTCATTATCACCCCATGCTTGGTAAGTTTCCCTGGTCTCTTTGGATCCTCATGAGGATCCCTCTTTCTATTCTTCTTAGGCCTCCCAGGTTGAGATCTTATTGGTGGTGGATCCATAGGGTGGTGAATCTTTGGCCAATACCTTTCACTAGGTATTGGAAGGATTGAGAATTCATAAGCCTTCATGTATGTGTTTTTGTGGTAACACACATCAACATACTCTTCTGCATTTTTATGCAAAAACCCAGCTACTGCACAAACATGTTTACATGGATACCCCCTCAAATCCCATTTCCTACATGTGCATGTTCTATTATCTAGATCAACTGAAACATCATCAAAATCCCTGACTTGAAACACATGGTATGATGAGGGATACACCTCACATCTATATGCAGCCTGTTTTGAAAAATCAAGCTTTTCTTGGATTTTAGGGCATATAACAACATCCCTGGCACTTATTTCTGTTCTTTTAGTAACCAGCCTACTCATAACCTGAATCCTTATGTCCTCTAACATGTGTATAATGTGTTTTGACCTTGCATTGATGATAAAGCCATTAAAAGTTTCAGCCATGTTGTTTACTATAACATCACATTTTGTGTGAGTGTTCAAATAGCACCTGTTGAACCAATTGGGATTTTGCTTCAGTAAGGCCTCTACTGTATCAGGGTTTATGCTCCTGATCTCTTCAATGGCTTGCAAGTAATCAGCTTCACAATAGGCCCTAGTTGATTTCCAAAATAGCTCCTTCAACTCTTCATCTTTGTATGTCTTGTGCCAGTTAGCATAGATGTGTCTTGCACAGTTTCTACGCTCTGCCTTTGGCCATACCATTGCAACAACATTCAACAGACCCTGCAAAACCAATACAATAGTGTCACAGATAAGTGATGAATAAGCTAATTATTGGTTAGGGAGATCTACCTTTTGCTGGTCAGATATAAATGTCCATGATTCACCATCATCAGTTACTCCCAAACACTACCTAAGCTCATCCATAAACCATTCCCAACTCTTATTATTTTCTCCTTCAACTACTGCCCATGCCAAAGGAAACATTTGGTCATTACCATCCCTTCCCATAGCTGTTAACAACATCCCTCCAAGGAATGTTTTAAGAAAACACCCATCTAAGCACAATACCTTCCTGCATCCTGCTAAAAAAAACCTTTTTTGACTCCATCAAAACAAACAAACAGTCTAAAGAATGTTTCACATGTGGCCTCTGGATCTAGGTTAATGAAACCTGGTGGAGCAGTTTCTAACCTAAAGGTTGATAATGGATTTGCTTTCTTTAGAACTTCCAGGTAAGAACCAAGTTTACTGTAATGATCTCTCATTGAACCATGAAGCTTCTTGTGTGCACTTGATTTAGCCTTGTAAGCTAACCACTTAGTTATAATTACCTTAAACTTCTGTTTAACTGCTGCTTGAATCTCCTTAGCAGACCAATTTGGTTTGGCCTTAAACAAAGGAAGGAACTCATCCCCTAAGAACTTGGCAGTTAGCTGTCTATTCTTGATCATGTTTCTCTGGCAGTTGTGTTTGTTCTTCACACTTTTAATCATGTAACACTCTTTGGCTTTCTTTAGTGAACAATATAGATAGAAGGGACACCCTGGTACACACTTCACAGCTAAACGACCTTCTTCTTTATTATCACTCTTTGCAATGATCAAATTCCTGCCGTTAGTCACAGCATACCTTCTCACTGCCTCCTTAAAACTATCCCTTGATGCAAACCTTATTCCAACTTTCCATGTAAACTTTTTCCAGTTGGTGTGTTCATTTACACTTGGAGCAGTTTCTTTGTACTTCTTACCTCTTATATCATCATCCTCACTCTCACCAGGAGTAGCAACATCACCATCAGATTCCTCGTAACTACTGTAACCCTCTACATGTGCACACCCTGCATCATTAGACTCACTCAACTTACCTTATTTTTCATAAGGTTTAGTACACTGTTCAACTAACTTCTTTTTAGCTTCAAGTTCATCCTTATTAGCTCGTTTAATGGCATCTTGTGACTGTCTCCATTCAGCATCTTCTCTGTCTGAATCTGAGAAAGCTATTTCATCATGAACCTCAACTTCATTACTATCATCAAGAAAACCTTCATCTTCATCTGACTTGACTCTTCTGTCCCATTTAAGTCAGCTTTATAGTCACTGTCTTCACTGTCATCTTCATCTGCACACTGCTTATCAAAACCACTCCTTTCTTCCACTAAAACCTCTTCTCCGATAGGCTTCTTTTGCAAACCATCTGTTTCTTTCGATACACCCTCTTGAACAATAGACTCCTCATCCAAATCAAATGCCCATGTAGCCTCTTGTACACTAGGCTGATTATTCAAACCAACTGGTTTATCAGCAACAGCCTCCTTTCCTGAGGCAGTGGATCCAGATCTAGGGACTTCAAGTACAGGAGGGTTACCACTTTTGTCAGATGCCCTACTCACTCTACTGACATGGACTACTTTCTTTTTTGACTGGGTTACAAGTTTTTTGGGCCGGCCTCTTCGTTTAATGGGTTGGGAACTGGATTGGGCTTGTGGTTTACTGGGTCGTGAATAAGATTGGGCTTTGGGTTTACTGGGCTGGGACATGAATTGGACTTCTTGTTCATGGGTAATTGGAGCGACTTGAATAAAGACCTCCATGAATGGTTCAGACCATGTTCTAGCCTTTAATGCAATCTCCATAACATCATTATCATCCCCAAAAAACTTGAATTCACCAGTATCAGCATTTAATCCATACATGTAAAAATCCCTACTTTCATAACACCCAGAATCCATTGCATACTCTAACAACTCAAAGTATGCAATGTGATCAACATCCATACGTATCAACTTTGATTCACCTCCAATATATTGAGGTTGATCAAAACTAAAATCCAATGTTCCACCATACCATAGCATCACATCGATAACCTCCATCAGTGCAATCAGTGAACAATACCAATATATTGAGAAAAAAACGTACCTCTGATCGATTAGGGTTTGATCGCCATTGATGAACTTAAGAGCTCCTGATATGTTTTTATCTTGGTTTGAGTGAAGTGATAGTGTGTTTTGGGGATTATAAACTTCAACGAATGAGGGATTATCCACATCAGCTCATGTATGACACGTATGAATGCCACATCAGATTAAATTGCCACATAGGCTAATTTTAGTAACCTGGTTAGTGAATATTTAACGAGGGGGAAGTGTTAAGTTGGGAGTGGTCTGAGCCAAAGTGAAAGTTGAGAGTGCCATCGGCCAAATGGCCATAGTTGGGGGTGTTTAAATACATTAACCCTAAATGATAATACATGCAAGTTTGCAAGTTTAAGGGGTTAAAAGCGTTAACATGTTAATTTATACCTCTCAGTGACCTTTTAATGAATCGAGAGTTTTATGATGCTTGGTCATACTCTTGGGTGTGGCTAATATTGGCTAAGGAGGGCATTTTGTGCTAATTATAACAAACATGCAAGTATGGAAGTCAAGGGGCCTGAAATGACAAAGTTTGGAAGTTGTTTGTGTGTGTGAGCTGGGCAGGCCGTAGCCTACGCCCCTGGACTGTAGCTTACGGTTCAGGTCTGCCAGCTATGTTTTTTTGGCTTGCAGCCCACTCCAAGCAACTTTAAACCATCCAAACGAATCTATGGGCACCATGGTTGTTTTTTACACATACTAGGACACTTGTTCCCATCTTATGAAGCCCCATAACACCTGGATTGATCTCAAAGATCCTCGGAAACTATAAATAGGTGTGGGTTTCATTTGTTAAACTTGCACCATTCATTATTTTCTTTCTATACCTCTCTTATGGAGGTTCCTGGGCACTTGGGAGCTTCCCTTTGAGTTTTATTCAGTCCCGAGGACCACTTGTAAGTGTTCCTTTCGTGTCTTATTCATTTTATAGGCTTTTAAAGCCGAAAGTCGAGCATTTTCGGTAAATGCTTTGACTTTTGATTTAGACTTTAATGGTCCAGCCATTGTTCGCAACGAACATGGCTACGTGATCGTAATTAGGTAGGTGTTAATCCTTCAAAAGGGCACCTCCTAAGAATCACGTTTGCTTGGTCAATTGACGAGTCAAAATATTAATGTTTTAAAAAGTCAATGGGGCAGATTTTGAAATAATCATAAACTGAGTTTAGAAGTGTTATAAAATAAGTTTTAACACTTAAACAAATTAGTAATAATTATTAGAACATGTGTAAACATGTTCGGCTCGTCAATTCCCGTTTTAACGTCGGTTCGTAACCGAAAGTCGCGACGTTTGACTTCTGCTTTGACTTTTGATTATGAACCGAATTAGACTAGTTTGCTACTGATTTAAGGTTCCTTTATGATCGTAATATGATGTAGCATAACCCTCTGAGGTTATATTACACGATCGTATTAGTAATCTGAGTTGTATGCAAGTTTCCGTTAATATGTCATACTTTGGCTATTTTGCCTTTTTTATTGAAAATAAAGTTTTAAACACCAATGAACTTGCAAATGACTTAGGTACTGATATGTTAACATGTTTAACATATTTTGATGTTACAAATCTGATCATAAACCGAGTTTTTGTATAATATCGTAAATTACGCTTTAAAGTGACCGAAATGCCCTTTCGGCACATAGAACGGTATTAAACGTAATTTCTTATACCAAACTCATTACCTACTGATGTAATATAATAATTAGGATTTTTTGGGATATCAATTCAGTTTATAAACTGAGTTTATGCACAAGTTCTTGTATTACGTTCTTAAATGACGATAATGCCCTTATGGCACATAAAATGGTTTTAATCATGGTTTTCATACAAAACCTTTTTACCTACTGATGTGTTATACTAAATAACATATCTTGACCATATAAACCTGGTCATAACATCAATTTTCATAAAACAAATCACAAATATCGTCATTTAACGACTTTAACGCCTTTTCGGCGCCTAGTATGGTTTTAAACCATATTTACCAACCAAGACTTGTTACCTAATGATTTTATAACTTATTTAATTTTTTTTACAGTAGGTACATGTTATAAACTCAGAATCCCAAATAAGCTTACAAAACTATGTGTGAAATGACCAAAATGCCCATACGGAGCATAGTTTTGTCTTAAACTATAAAACAGACATATGTTTGATATCCTACTGATATTATATCATAAATTAAGTATTTTCACAGAATGTTTATGGTCGTAACATCAGATTATACGCAAGTTCCTTTTATACGTCGCTAAATGACCAAAACGCCCTAATGAGGCATAGTTTGATTTTAAAACCTTAACGAGCATACAAGTGGATATCCTACTGATATTATAACTTGTTTAAAGTGTATTGACATATGGAACTTGTTCATGACTCATCCGGTTACCCGTTATCGCTTATACGCGTACGGTTAGACTTACGTAACTAGTTTACATAAGTTTACCGAAATGGGTTTAACCTTATCATTTTTATCTCAAAATTCATAATGTACTTTGTTTACCCATATTATACAAGTCTTAATGCTTGTTGGGTTTAAACCACATTCTATTCGGTATACGCTTAACCTGACGAACCTATTCTTAAGTATCGGGTCGTATCTAAAAGGGTCTACCTTTGGCCCGTATACATTCTAACAGATAATAAATTTGTTCATTCTAGACTATAGTGTAACGCTCCACTTTTTCGTAACTTTCCTTAATTAGAAAACGTGTCTTGTATTTCTATTTTTTTCGAAAACTTGTTTCCTTTTGTATTTCGTATTTCGTTTCAAGCCATTGTAAATCCGAGAATTTTATCGTAATGAAATGAATCTTTTATAATGAAATACACATTGTTTATACATATTTACACATTGATACATACTTATATTTGAGGCATGATACATGATTCTCATGAACGTAGCTTAATTCACAAATGACGACCGTGTATTCATAATTTTAATCATTCCTTATGTGCAATACTTCACTTAAATCTCGCAATACATAATCCATATTTGCATACTTGATTTAAATACTTAAACGAGGTTATTTTATGCGCATACTTATTACTTGATCAAAAGCATACTTACAGCCCTATCATACACACCTATTAATCATATCCTTTTGTTTAATTAAAACATGATAAAGACCCATTTTAGGCCTTGATGCATACTAACCATACATTAAACTATATGTAACTTATTAATAACCAACAATTATATATAACTTATATTGTTATGACAAAAAAAAGAAAAAAAATAAAGGTTGTCCATGATTGAACAGCAACAACATCAAATAACTTCTTTTCTTTTATTTGCCATAACCACATGTTGAATTAATAAGTTGGTCACATTTGTCACACCCCAACCGATGGCGGAAACATTAGAGTGAGACGAAATAGATTGCTCGAGACATCATAACACTAATAGTTGTGACAAGTATTTAAATAATAATTTCATTCCATTTCCAAAGAATCAATTACAAGGATTTGAAGCAAAATACAACAACATGAATAGTGAAATACAATACAATATGAATACAAATTTTAAAGTGTGTATCTAAGCATCCTACTAGATTCCATGCATCATCAACAACATCGCTAAACCTGCAACATGTTTTAAAAGTGTAGTTTAATACAAAGGTATTGGCGAGTACACAAGTTTTAGGCTCGTGTCATGTGTATAAAAAGTATTTTCAATCCAACATAGCATTTTGGTATACAATGTCAAACTATCATGCATAACTAAAAGTCAAACCCAAGTGTCCACTAGTATAATAGCATCCCTCGATGTAGCAACATCGAGACCGTAAAGTATGAATAATAGCATCCCTAGATATAACAATATCGAGACCGTAAAGAATATAACTTAACAAAACCCCATCGGGTGGTGTGCTACTCCTATAGCGCTATAATTGTTAAGGCGGGTTAACAAGTAGTATGAATTCTAGCATGAACTTAAGCATAATAAAGCATGTATAAGGATTGATTGAATAAAACATGTTTGTGAATCGTGCATTTTTAACAAGTAAAACATGTTGCATCCAAAGTGTATTAAAAGGAAAATGGGTCAAGTGTACTCACAAATTTGCTAAGTCTTCCGATTATCCAAGTATTGACGAGTGAATGAGATTTAGTGTATGAATGGGTTTGGATTTAAGATTAAGGGAGGTGTAGGTTTGGAATTTAAACAACATGAAAATAACATATGAAAATAATCACCTAGTACATATGATACTTGTTCTTGACACTAGGAAACTCTAAGGAGTTTAAATGTTTTCATGGAACAAGGTTCCATTAGAATCGTGACAGGTTATCATAGTCTAGGATGATGTAATCTAGTACCTTGACATATGAACACTAGTTCAGCATCAAAGATTCGATTATTCGGATAATATGTTTATGTATTATATAG
The DNA here is from genome assembly GCA_030545235.1 of Helianthus tuberosus. Lineage (NCBI taxonomy): Eukaryota > Viridiplantae > Streptophyta > Magnoliopsida > Asterales > Asteraceae > Helianthus > Helianthus tuberosus. The sequence continues at coordinate 57,367,831 of CM060415.1, read as the reverse complement.
ATTATATTAATATGTCCAATAGTTCAAGCATGAGGTAGAAGATTAAAATCTTCATTTATGTACCTCTAAATGTCATAGAAATCATGTAGGAGGTAGGAAGATCGAGTCTTCCATTTAGGCACCTCTAAGTGTTCACCACTACACTTGATGTAAAAACATACAAGGAGGGTCATGAACTATGAATAATACAAGAATACAAACCACTACACTAAGAGAAATCATAAAGTAATGTGGGGATTTTATGTCGGACAACCCAAGTTAGTCCATAATCACACATTCATCAAGCTTGAAGCTTGAACATCACTTGTGGGTTAAAAACCCTAAACAAAACAGAAAATATATGAGGTTTAACCTCTGATTTTGTATGTCTCAGCCCCGTTTTTAAGCTTAACTAACCATAGAAGTGGTTATAAGCATAAGGACGTGGGTTTGAGTGACTTAGACTCAAGTTTAAACAAGTATTAGTAAAGATTAATGAAATCAGATTTAAACATTGAACTTTGGAGCCTATTTGCCGGAGTTCCAGGGACTTATTCACTGTGAAATACCCATGGAATCGAAGCTAAGGTCGATCCAAGTGTTCTGGAAAAAGAATGAGCTAAAACGGATAAGAAATGAGTCAGTTACGCTCACTTTAGTGAAGGATAGTGCTTATGTCCGAACTTGAAGTTTCAGCTGCGTTTTTGGTGATTTGAGAGAGATTTAGAGGAGTTTATAAAGTGTTTAGGACTTGGATTAGTGTGGTATTTATAGGGGAAGAGTTGGGGTTAGTGGTTGTGAGTTTTTAATGCAAGAAACATACATTGGAAGCAACAAACACACCAAAATGGCCCAATCCCGTAAGTTGAATGAGCTGGTCTCGGATTCAGGTCTCTCGCGGGCCGCTTAGGGAATGGGATTAACTTACGCGGGCCGTGAAAAGGGGGGGGGGCTGGAGACCAAGTTTCATTTAATTGCATTTAGGCCCCTGAAGTTTGTAAATTAGGGTTTTAAGGCCTTTTAGGGACTATTTTCGCCATAAAAACATAGTTTAAAGGCAATTCAAGTATGAGGAGCATAAACCAAGTATAGTTAAGCGTATAAAGGTCGTATTTAAATATCTTTTACGATCAAAACACGTTTTATACATAAGTTTCACATATTTGCAAGTTTAGCACATAGTTTCCAAGAATTACGAATAAGCATCAATTGTTTCACGAAATTGAATGTATGAGCATGTATAAAGTATGAACAACATGAAATTAAAGAAATAAAAGTTTTATTTATGATCCAAGTCTCTGATTTTACAATGATTACAAAGAAGGAACGATTACAAGAATGCAAGATTTTCAAAAATAGAATTTCAAGCAATGGTTTCTAAATATGGAAAGTATGAAAACGCAGGGCGTTACAACATTTTTTTAACATAAAATAGGCATGTTCTACACTTAGTTAATAATATATCACACAAAAAATAGGTATTTAATGGCTGCAAAACAGCCATTCGGCCGCAAGTTTTGTGGCTTATTTACTTGTTTCTTTCAAGGTTTAAATCACCTAATAACATGGTGTTTTGGTGGTTAGATATATGTATAACTAAACTATCATATTATAATATGTAAAGTGCCTACCACATATGTTAAAATGATTAAAAAAAAGTTTAAACAAGGCTGGTAACAGCCCACTTTCGAACAGCTTAGATGTTGTTTTGATTGTCGTTTCTTTTAAACTTTTAACCCCCAACAACCTATTTATTGCCAACTACCTTAACCCTAATCCTTCCCCTATAAAACCTAAGCCTCCTTCATACTTTTTCTGCTTTGCAACTCACCTCAAACACTCTCTAATCACTCTCTAATCCGTTGCTAATCAGAAATTCGAGCAGAATCATACCAAGTTACAAAAGTATGCATAACTCTCTTATTTCTTAACGTTTTTCATCCATTCTTTTTCCCACTTGCTTGGAACAACCTTAGGAACATTTCCAGAGGTTTTCTATGGAAAACCAAGCTTTGTAATGTCACCAAAAAGGCTCCAAAGTGGACTTTTTGTTTCTGTTTTTATTTAAACTTTTTAATCTTAGTTGAACTTGAGTCTATCTCATCTCAAATCTATGTCCTAATGCTCTAAATCAATTGAATGGTTAGTTGGGCTTAAAAACAAGGCTGAGAAATGTTAAATTAGAGGTTAAAACCTCACAAACATTCTGTTTTAATTAGGGTTTTACCCACAAGAAGTGTTCAAGCTTGAAGCTTGATGTATGTGTGATTGTTAGACTAGCTTGGGCTATCTTTCATAGAAATCCACTCACTTCTTGATGTTTTCCATAGATTAGTTGTTCATATATATCTATTTACTTGTAAGTTCATGACCCTCCTTGTTGTTTATAACAACAAGTGTAGTGGTGAACAATAGAGGTGCCTAAATGGAAGCTTTGTTCTTCCTACCTCATGTATGAATTATATGACACAAAGAGGTGCCTAAATGAAGACTTTAATCTTCTACCTCATGCTTGACCAATATAACATATTAATACTCATATAACTTATGTAATATATTCAACAAAACCGAACTCTTGATGATGAACAAGTGGACATTGTCAAGTTAGTAAGTATATCATCTAAGCATCGTATGTAATGGATGATTATTTTCCTATCTCTATGTTTATGTTATTCCGAATCTATAATCTTCCGATTTCCCCAAACTCACACACCTATGTTTTTTTCGTGTAGAAGGACAAGGTGCTCCAAACTAATCCATCCACCAACATCACTCGCGGGATTTCAAGTAGGAAAGCTTACAAAACCGTGAGTATACTTGATCCCATTTTTCTTTATACACTTTGGGTGCAACATGTATGACTATACAAAATTACACAACACTTAAACTATTTTAAACATACTCTATCCATGCTTAACATGATACTATGTGTGATGCTTGCTATTCTCGTATGCTATGTAAACTATTTGGTCGATATATGCTCATTAACTTTGCTAGCCTACCTTAACAATTATAGCGCTATAGGATTAACTCACCGCCCATTAGTATTGGGGTATTGTTAAGTTAAACTTGTTACCTCCCGCTACTCTATTTGGGATAGGCTCTTTTAACGCGTTGTATACTTGGGTTTGAACATATTATTCGCCATTTTAGCATTCTAGTATTGCATATTATGAATCATGTTGGATATGAGCACTTTTTATACTATATTATGCTATGTAACAAAACTTGTATACTCGCCAACTTTTTGTTGATTATTTTAATACATGTTGCAGGTTGATATACTCGATGATGCTATGAAGAAAGCAATTTAGGTGGACTTAGATACACACCTAGATTAATTTTGTTATTTTGATGTATTGTTGAAACAATGTTGTCTTTTGTTTGAACCTTGTATGACATTTTAGTCTTGAAATGAAATTGGATTTAAATTATATTATCACATAGTGTTATGAAGTCTCTTGCAATTTCGTTTTTGTCTCATCCCGATGTTTCCGCCATCGGTTGGGGTGTGACATATAGTACACCCCAGATAATCGGACTTGGGTCAATAGTACTTAGACTTGCGGCTTTTTGCTAAATTATAATCTTATTGATTGGAAGGTAGCAAAAAGGTAAATACTCTTAACTTATTTTAGTATTAAACTTGGGGAGGCAATTATGCCACTTGAAGTGGGTATTACATAAATACGTCGCCTATGATTGCACATAAATGTAAGAATCTGGTTTATTCCGTTTTACTTGATAATTGAAATGATTGGGGGTTAATGATATCGTGTCTAGATATCCCAATGGGTTAATCAAGTATGTAAATCTGGTAACAAGAATAAATCCCAAGAAATATTTAAAGGATCACCTACGGGTTTTCTCTATGTATAAAAATCTTTTCGAAAAAACTGTTTTCCAAAGAGTCAGTTAATTGTATTTACTAGCTTTGGCTGACGTATTTTCAAAAGATTAAACCGCAGGTACCGAACCTTATTATAGGCTGGGAATACGGGTCGGCTAGAATGAAGGCTAGGGAATTTGCAACTCCTGATGCTTAAGGCCTATGATGTCTAAAGCTCTGTTTATTTAGATCCTGCATGTGGGCTTGTATCGAACGCTTGTAATACGTTTATATATTCAAGCTTTATTGAATTTTATACTTTCACTCTAATACTTCCGCCGCATATTATTATATTGTAATAACTGTTATCCAACCGTCACGACTATACCCATCCGGGCCCACCGGGAATCGGGGTGTGAAAGTTGATTGGGTCGATTCTTGTAGTAGGTGGACCATGGTAGAACTGGGTCGGGCCATGTGGTTGTCGAGCCTTGTTGAGTAGGATACAACATGGGGGAGGAGACCAGTAGTTAGACCAAGGCTGTTGTGGGCCACTCGAATTTGACCATGGAAAAACTTGCTGATAAGTTTGTCGCTGATTTGGTCCATAATTGTTAGGAGCATTTGGACGTGGATTACTATTGGGCCGACGAATGCAATTTGAATGGCCTCCATGTTAGGAGCATTTGGACGTGGTTATCTCCGGTGAAAGTGGCTAGGTAGGCAACAGAGGTAGCTTCCCGAGCTGATAAGCGGTGTTGCTCCGGTTGTAGCATTCTACATGTCATTTCCCACATCGGTAAGCTTTGATGAATGAAAGAGGCCACGATGTCATATTCCATGAGAAGACCTCGAACTAGTTGCATGACTAGGCGTTGATCATTTATCAGAACGTCCACATCATGTAGTTGATCTACAAGCTCTTTTATTTTTTGGCAATATGCCTCAAGGGAAGGCATATTTTTTAGAGTAGTAGTGATGAATTCTTGTTCGAGAGCAGCAACCCGTGCTTCCTTATTATTAAAGAAGATAGTCTTGATGCGGTTCTATGCTTCATGAGCGGTTAAGTCGGGAATAAGAACCCGCATTGAGAGATCATCTGATAGTGTTCCGTAGATCCATTGTAGGACCATTGCGTCAATTTCCGACCATGCCTTATACTCGGGAGCCGTTTTCTCTAGTGGGGTTGTTCTAACAATGTGAGCCAATACCTTATATCCCTTAGTATGAGCTATGAGCTGGAACAATTTGACCCATGAGGAACATGAGACTTTCATACCATCTAGAATCCTTACCTTGTTTTGAATATTAGTAACTGCACACACTAGATGAAGTGATTTTTATGTGGAGTTTTGGGTTGTTGTATTGACGTGCGGTCAGGCATTGGAACAACAAAGAACGGAAGGTAACTGGGTAGTGCAGATCGGAAGGAAAATAACGATGGATTTCCGACGATTATAATCAACATAAATTATTTCAGGGAAGATATTGAGCGTAACGCTCTGATACCATGAAATTAACGGAGATTTCGATAATCTCTCTTCATTTCCTCATTCAATACTTATACAATAGGAAGCAATATTACAGACTTATACAATAGGAAGCAATATTACAGTAGTGAAATAAGCTATGCTAGAAAGGAAACTAATAAAACTAAGGGTTATTGGATTTTATCACCCCTAACTATTGGCTATTTGTCGCTGCCACCCCCAACTATCATTTTGACGCCTGTCACCCCCAACTTAACACTTAGTGTGTTCTGTCACCACGTCATTAACTGATCACTAACTTTTGATCTTGGTACTATACTTTTGGGGGGGGGGGGGGTGTCATAGGGATCTTAGAAGGGTTTTAGGGATCTTAGGACAGCCCAAAAGTATAGTAACAAGATCAAAAGTTAGAGATTAGTTAACGACATGGTGATAGAACATAATAAGTGTTAAGTTGTGGGTGACGAGCGTCAAAGTGATAGTTGAGGGTGGCAATGGTCAATAGCCAATAGTTGGGGGTGATAAAATCCAATAACCCTAAAACTAATTACAATCTTTGACTAGAAAATATATTCTAGGAATATATACGAAACTATATAACTAATAGGTGCAAGATAGACTTGAGACAAGCACATTATAATGCAATTTGCCCACTTTATTAAGGGGAGTTCTATCACCCATTTTTTTATGTTTTTAACTATTTGGGCTGAAATACATGCTAAAACTGTTTAATTGTTAAAGATGGTAAGTTTACATTTATTTTATGTGTTAAATATTTGATGAATGATTATGTGCCTACGTGTGTAAAGATGTTTTTTAGACTGTTGTGTGTTTGTGTTATTTTTCGTTTGTGTTTGTCTTTGTGACACTACAAACCATGATGTGAGAGAAAAAACACTTCAGGGTAATCATACGGGAGACAACTCTGGCAAGGGTAAATTGTGGGTGACGAAGCCCTTTTTGGGCAAATGACATTGAACAACAGTCTTTATTTATTTTCTTAAACGAGATTTTGATGATGACTTCCAATGAAGTTGAATAATGTTTCAAAGACGTTTTCAATGAAGTTTAATGTTGTTTTGATGTTGGTGACGATTTGCTGGTGTTTGGACGTTTGAAAAACTTGTTTTACAATGGCGTTTACAAAACTATTTTTGGACAAAACCCCAAATTAATTACTATAGAACTCACTTAGCGTAGTTGACGTTTTTCACATCTATTTCGGGTAAGGAGAAGGTTTAAATGTTGGTGGCTCTTTGGCATTGGAAGCGGTTACCCGACATCTTTTAGTGTTTTGACATTTTCTATGTTTGGAACAAATTAGTACACTTTGGTTGTTTTCATACTTTAACGTTTTGTTTGTACTTTGTTTAATTATTCCACCGCGTATTGGTGACATTTTTGTTAAAAGCTATGCGTGCTTGTCATATTACCAACGAGTTAGGTTCCTGAATTACGGGACCTTTCACTTATATGCATTATTAACTACCCTATTCTAGAGCAAGTATTAATACTATGTTTATGTTTATGTATTCTTTTTAAAATATTCAAAGTACACCGTGTTTATGTATTCTTTTTAAAAGATCCAAAGTAGCAAATAGTTAGATAAATGGTACTAGAGGAAGGTATATAATTTTGGACGAATTCAATGTTATCAATTATTATCACTTTTTTTTAATTTTCTTAAATAAATTATGAATATTTTATGTAATATTTATTTGTAAAAGAGACTTCTATCTAATATATTTGTCTTGTATAGGAATTGGATTTGGATAGATATGCTTTGACTTACAAGTACTAGTTCAAAAAGGCGCTGCCTTTGGCTTACAAAACACAATATAATTTTTAATAATTTTTTTGGCAATTCAACTATTGAATATGTTACAAAAGTGGTCCTTGAATTGTAAATTTTATCTTTATTCTTACACACTTAATGTAACTAGAGTTAAAACAAACACCATCAATAATGAAACTAGAGTTAAAACAAAGTGTGAAAATTTGACGTTACATTTCATCAATTGATTGGAGATTAATGAAGAACAAAGCTTATATGCATCTAGTGATTGAAGATCAATATTAGTATGTGGTTGATTAAGGACGCGTATATATCATGTACATATCCTTATACACTTGATATAAGCACAATGAATAAAGATGAAGGTTACAAACATAAACTAGATGAATTGAAAAACAAACACCATCAATAATAATGAAGATGGAGTTAAAACCATCAAGTGTGAAGATTTGATGTTACATCTCATCAATTGACCGGAGATTAAGGAAGAACAAAGCTTATAAGCATCAAGTGATTGAAGATCAATGTTTATACATACCAAAGATGATGATTTTGGAGCTTACAAAGATCAATGTATGAAAACCGACAAAGCCAAGTGAAGATCAAAGTTAACCTGTCAACCGACTCACTCGAGAATTAAGAAAAGTCTTTTATATGGTTTTCATATAATCTAAATGAATTTATATAAAAAACATTATTTTTATAAAAAATATGATCTTCCCGAAAGATTTTTATAAAACATCTAATTAACTTTTACAAAACTAATAAGTCATGCAAATTTATAACACTTGGTTTTTCATTAACTTTAATTTTAAAGTTGGTGGATGACGCTTGCTAACCTTGGTAAATATTTAAAGGAATATTGGATTTTAATAATCACAACTATTCGCCGTTGGCCGCCAATCCCAACTTCAAAAATAACTACTGGCAGTCCCAACTATTGACATATTAGCCACCAATGGACCCTGACTAACAGAACCCTAACGCCGTTAGTCTCTGGTCGCCGGAAAACTCATATTTGGCCGGAAAACTCAACATTTTCGTCCCAAACATCTTTGTAACTATATTACGGACCTTTAGGGACCTTTTTTTTAGTAAAAACCCCAATTATTTAAGTCACTGGAAAATTTCTTTTTCGCCGAAAAACTTCTTTGTGGCCGGAAAACTCAACATTTTCGTCCCAAATCTCTTTATATCCTTAGATCAGACTGTAGAAACCTTTTTTCTGGCCAAAAACGGTTTTGCGGCGACCGGAGACTAACAACGTTAGGGTTCTATTAGCCAGGGTCCAATGGTGGCCAATATGTGAATAGTTAGGACTGTCAGTGATTATTTTTTAAGTTGAGACTGTTCACGGCCAACAACGAATAGTTTGGATTATTAAAATCCAGTATTCCATATTTAAAATGCTTCCCAACTTGAAGACACAAAACAACTTAAAATGGTACAAGTGCAAACGCTTTGAAAAACATCAAAACCTTTTTACAAATCACAAAAGTAACTTACTATTTTAATGTTCAACACATTTCAAGGGGGAATTCTATTCCCACGCCTCATTATCTATTTGCACACCCTGGATTTTCAATACGCATCGTATAGCTCTATACGATGCGTATTGAAAAAGTTAAAAAACATTGCAGACTGTCAGGTGCAGGTGTTGTCTGGCGGCTGGCATCATACGCATCGTATAGGCCTATATGATGCATATTGACACCCTGAATTTTTTAAGTTTATTTTTTGTGTTGTGTTGGGATTTTGGTGTTTTTGGGTTTGTTATTGGTGTTTATTATTAGTTATTTTTATTTTAATACGTTTTAAAATCTTTATTATTTTTATATCGTTAAGTATCGTATTGTTTTTATATCGTACCGTATCACATTTTTAACTTGATATCGTATTATCGATTGTACGTAACCAAGCATATCAATCTAAACAGTTAAAATAAACAATCACAAATACAAATAAACTGAAACTGCAAATTTAATTACAAAATAAGTTTGTACATACACAGACAATTGTTCAAAATACATAAACCATCAAAATATAACAAAAGTACAACGATCCTAAAGCTATGGATCCTGAGTGGTGCCTGAGGTCCCCGCCCCCTGATCCGAACCGGACTTCTGACCACGCCGGAATGCCTGGATCGCTTCCATGAGAAGACGCTCCATACTGCCGTGAGCGGCCTCCATCTGTGCCTGCATCTGGTCCTCCAACTCAGCCAACGCACGTGCCACAGGTGGATCGAGCTCGTCGTTGAATACATGCTGGGGGTACTGAGGCACCCCATGTGGCTGCGCCTGCTGTGCCGGAGCACCTAACGGAAATGGAGGTGGCGGGGGAGATGGTGGTGGCTCAACGTTGTCACCATCATCGTCATCGGAGTCATCGCCGCCGTCGCCCTCTGTAGCATCACCATCTGCCGGCTGACCCTCACCCTGTGCCGGCTCCGGAAGTAACTCCGGTAGCACGTCTGGGAGAGCGACAGGGTCAAAGACCTGCCCGCTCCCTCCTATAAGTCGCAGACCGAGCCCCGGGAAGTCACGCGTCATGTGCATGCCGATCAGGGTAGCACGGGTCAACAAGCTCGGCTCCACCACGCCCCCATCCGAGAATAATTGGTCCTGCTGGGGAACAAGGCCCAAGGAGACGGCGATACGTGTGATGTACGCCCCCCGTACAGCACAGACCTTTCCTGCCTGTGGAACGCCGTCGCGAACCACTGGGCTAGGCAGCGATGGAGGGCGCACCTCTCCCCCCATATAAGGCAGTACAGGTAAAAGATATCCCCCTGAGTGCACCACTCGCGACTCTGCTCGCGTGGTGCTATAGATGTGGCAATAAGCTTGTGCTGGTAGCGGTAGAGGGGATCGGTGATATAGGAAGCCCTCTGCTTCGACGACGTGCCGAAGCGATGCGTGCTGATCACCTGCCAGAACCGCATCAGAGTCGTACTGGGGGCCATCCATATGCCGTCGGTGTAGATGGGGGTGTCTAACTCCTCCACCCTGTAAAGGCCGGAGTGCTCTGCAAACCGTCTAAGTGACATCAAATGCCACTGCCCCGCTAGACGAAAGCTAACCTCTATCCACGGGTCGTCCTCGTCGTCATCCTCCTCCGGACGGTCTGCAGCCTGGGAGCGAAGTCGAAACTCGACAAAAACTCGCACGCCATGACCCTGTAAGACGGCGTGTATGCCATATCGAACAACCTGTCACACAGTGTGGTTAATATGCATGTCGTATACAAAACAAAGAAAAACAGTAACAAATAGTATACTCGACCATGGAGTATCGACTCCGATGAACTTGGCTCTCGCCGCCTCCGCCACCTCTTCTAGAGCATCCCAATCGAGGGCACAGTGGCCGCCGATCTGCGTACGACGAAACTTTTCACATCTGTGATAAGCCTCGCTCCCCTCCTCGAACCTCAGATAATCATGCTCCAACAGGGGATCCTCTCCAGCGTCAGCGCCACGCCCGCGCCCACGTCCAGCGCCACGCCCACGGCCGCGTCCACCGCCACCGCCACCTCGACCGCCACCTCCCCGGCCTCTCCCTCTACCCATAGCGACTTCCATATCTGCATGATTAAACAATTTTAATCAATTTTTTTTCAAAATATAACAATTTTTATTTAATTTAAAAAAAATATATAACACCGCCACCTCCCCGGACGACCCCGACTATATATTGTAACTATTATCTATCTACGACGTATCAGGTTTCGAGGCTCGTTATGGACCTACGCGCAATACGGACGTTTCGACTAAAAAATAAAAAAAACTATATATTTACGACGTCTTAGGTTTCGACGCTCGAAATGGACCTAATCGCGTTACTGACGACCCGAACGGTATATTATAATTATTATCTATCTACGACGTATTAGGTTTCAACGCTTGTTACGGACCTACGCGCGATACGGACGTTTCGACTAAAAAATAAAAAAAACTGTATATTTACGACGTCTTAGGTTCTGATGCTCGAAATGGACCTAATCGCGTTACGGACGACCCGAACGGTATATTATAATTATTATCTATCTACGACGTATTAGGTTTCGACGATCGTTACAGACCTACGCGCGATATGGAAGTTTCGACTAAAAAATAAAAAAAACACTATATATTTACGACGTCTTAGGTTTCGACACTCGAAATGGACCTAATCGCGTTACGGACGACCCGAATGGTATATTATAATTATCATCTATCTACGACGTATTAGGTTTCGACACTCGTTACGGACCTACGCGCGATACGGACGTTTCGACTAAAAAATAAAAAAAAGTATATATATATATATACACACGACATCTTAGGTTTCGACGCAAATGGATCTAATCGCGTTACGGACGACCCGAACGGTATATTATAATTATTATTTATCTACGACGTATTAGGTTTCGACGCTCGTTACGGACCTACGCACGATATGTACGTTTCGACTAAAAATAAAAATAAAAAACTATATATATACGACATCTTAGGTTTCGACGCTCGAAATGGACCTAATCACGTTACGGACGACCCGAACGGTATATTATAATTATTATCTATCTACGACGTATTAGGTTTCGACGCTCGTTACGGACCTACGCGCGATACGGACGTTTCGACTAAAAAATAAATAAAAAACTATATATATACGACATCTTAGGTTTCGACGCTCGAAATGGACCTAATCGCGTTACGGACGACCCGAACGGTATATTATAATTATTATCTATCTACGACGTCTTAGGTTTCAACTCTCGTTACCGACCTATGCGCGATACGGACAGTTCAAATGTTCTTGAAAAAACACTGAATTTATGAACCTATACGATGCGTATAGGCTGATACGTATTGTAAGACCCTAGTTCGTATTTGACAAAAAGTCGAAGCGGAAGTTCATGCCATAAAATTTCTTTCCTTATAAATACCTTGACTTACTTATATCTTCATTTTAACACAACTTTTTCACATGAACTCATCAATCGAATCATTTACAATTAAAAACATAACATGGGTTTTCTAAATTTCATACACCAACGTTCCCGTACAATCTGTCTTGTGACTCGATCTCTATTCCTTGATGATCCTCATGACTCGTACTACATGCGCCCACCACATAAAATTCATAACATTAGTACGCATTATAAACATACAAGATTTATTCACGTTTACTTTTCGTTCCGTTAACTCTTTACATCCCAGCTTTCCATCTAATCATACAATCCGTGGTGAGACTTCTTTGCTATTCCTATGTTACACTTCATTCACCAGGCACGCTAATATTATCGTTAGTACTCAATTTCATTGGATACATGCGTACCTACTTTCATACATACTTATACATATGCATACGTTCACACATAACTAATTACATACATACGTACATACCCACATGTAAACACATCTACATCATTACATACGTATCTACATACACACATACCTACATCATTACGTACACTCATAACATTATACATATATACATACATACATCCCTACTTGCAACATACGTAACTCATACATGCCTACTCACATACATACCTTCATATATCCGCGTATACTTGCTCACATATTTATAAACATACATACGTAGGTGCATACATACTTACATACATTTCTAATTACTTGTATAGAGACATACAAACATACATACATATCCGGGCACTCTTGGCTATCACCTATGATCAAAACCGACTTAAAAGTTAGCTTTGATAGTTAAATAACAAGTTTAAACAAGTTATATGGGTCAAACAAACAAAACTAAACAATTTTGGGATTCAGGGGGGGCTAGACGCCCCACCTAGGGGCTAGACGCCCCACCTAGCCCCCTTTTTGACAGCAAGTTCCTTTATTGCTGCTGCAAAATTCCCAGCCAACCCAAGTTTCACGAAAACGGACATAACTCATTCGTTATTGATCCGATTTACATGATTATTTTTCCTACGCGGTCGTAATTTAATTCTCCATCACATGGAGTGAAAATCCAATATTCGGGCTACCGAAATTTAGGACCTTCAAGCCTTCGGCTTATTACCCTTTTACCAAAATTTTGACCCGTTCATGTTTTTATCAACATAACTCGTTTGTTTGACCATAACTTCTTATGAACCTAATAATATCAATGACGTCTATCATAAAAGACTAAATTCTTGGATGTCTTGCATCCTCTTAACCCATTTTCGCTCAAAAGCTTATTTTGACCCGTTAAAGGTATATTCCGCATTTTAAGGTCCTTGGCTTACGAAAATCATATTTCTCGCTTTCCTACTTTTTCAAAACATTCACTTAATCAAATAGCTTGTTTCTAATCAACTTTTAAGACCGTTTGCCCGATTTACCCATCAAGGGCGTTTTTGTCAACTTTGTTCCATCCTTTACTACAAAGGACTTCCTTTAACATTTGACTAATCGCACGACTTAACTATAACTCAAATCGTACATACATGGCTCGGATCAAAGCTATGACCCGTTTTAATATTTCGTGCACTAAGTGGCTAGTTAATAGCAACATAATTCATTTCGCTATTCATCCTGTGAATGCATAATACTTGACAAAACAATTCATTAGTCAATATCGCCAAATGGTGATATCTTCACCATTTGACCCGTTAAGTCTAAATGTCCATTTTATCCTTGTGGGACTTTAGTTAGTCATTATCCCATTCATGTAACTTATTCCTTCGTTATCTCGTAACCAAAATCACCATAATACCCTTTTTGACCATCAACTTAGTTTCTTAACATAATCACATGTTCCGACCCATATCAAAGCTTGTCGGAACATCATAATTCACATATTTAGTTACCATGTTCGTAATCTATACAATGAATAGATATTCTACAAAAAGGGGTGTAAGCTTTACTTACATAACATCCGAATATGCTTCCCGTGCGCATTAGTCCTGATTGGCCCGCTTCTTTCGCAAGCTTCCATGTCGCTTATCAAGCATCAACTATCATATATCATTCTCAAGATAGTTAGCTTATTTATCATTCATCACAACCTTTTCATCACACGGATCTTATATTAAGTTTATCATTTAACCTTATAACATGCTAATTCATCATTTCTTATCCAATTTCTTTAAACACACATACACATATATGATTTTCAAACATCATTAACATAAGCATATCATTACTTCTATCATATCATCAAAACCCACTTCATAACTACTTTGTTAATCACTTACAAGTGATCTAATCTCAAATTCCTCATAATTTCATCATACATTTGGTGTGTATACTACCTCCTAAGCATAGTGTACAACTAATTCATGCATATTCATCTATTCTCATACATAATTCATCAAATTCCTTCTTCTAACCAACATGAATCATTCATGCATAAACATCAACATATTAATATCACATTTCTTTCAATTCCTCTATCAAGAATCCGTCATACATATCATAATACATCAATTTTGAATAAGAATTTGGACATGGATGATATACCCATGTCACCATCTTCACCACAACAATTGATTTTCATTATTAACATCAATTTAAGCTAAATCATACATAATCCATGTTCTACATCGCGATTCTAACACCTATTCATGCCCAATTTCATACAAATTCGTGAATTACAACATAACCCACTTCGTGCAAGATTACCAATCTAACTTTTAAGACATACCTTATGATCCCCTTGTGAAGGAGATCATTTATCCATGTTCCTTCTTGAATTTGAGCTATAATTAACCCTTCAATTTGGTGATTTAGTCTTGTTAGGGTTTTGGCTCCCATGGAGCTCGATCTCCTTCCAGAACACACGATTGTGTGTGTGTATGTGGGTATATTTTTTTTATTAATAATTTCAACTTTCATTTTGCCCCACTTTAGCCCCTCAAGTTTGTCACTAAATAAAATTGACACAACTTTCATCCTTTATTTGTTTCTACCATACTTTTAACTAGGATAAATAACCTAGTTATTTATTTCTTGATGTACCATATTAGAACATTTAACGAATATAAACATTCGGGTTTTGGGGTGTTACACGTATCGTATCAGTTCAAATGTTCTTGAACAAACAATGAAATTATGAATCGATACGATGCGTATAGGCCGATACACATCGTATCAACCCATCTGTTCTTGACAAAAATTTGAAATTTTGAAACGATACGATGCGTATAGGCCGATACGCATCGTATCGATTCAAAAGTTCTTCAAAAAACCCCAAAAAACCCCCAGTTTTCAACCCAAAAATCACACTAAACCTACGGCTAAAATGCAAAATTTAAAACCTTAAAATGATGAGGGTGTGGAGATGAATACCGTACTAGTCTTCGATCTTGAAATCTCGAGCGTATCATGTATACCACCGTATGTGTGTGTATTTGGGTGTATTTTGAATTTTGTTTGTTTTTGGATCGTATAAACCCCCTGTGTTTTAAGGGGTTATATTGTTTTCTCATCCTATACGAATCGTATAGATCTATACGATGGTTAGTAAATTACCAATATACCCTTGTTTTTTAAATAGATCCAGGGGATAATACACATCGTATAGATCTATACGATGCGTGTTTAAGTGTAATATGATACAACTTTGGCCTATACGATCGTATATGCCATAGTTTGAAAATTTGGTTTTTCGTGTTTTCCTCTGTTCGACGCGTATACGAGTCGTTTTTTGACGAAATTTCGCATATTTTGTCGTTTTATGACGTATGACTTCAACATACGTCGTTTCGGTGACGTTCGGTTGCGTGCGAATATCGTATTTTACGATTACGTACAGTTTTGTTTGAAGTCCACTTGTACTCCATAGTGCCGTGTTATATGTATACGCTCGTGGAAAATATCATTAGTCGCGTATTTTAGAGCATTATAGGATATTTTAAGATATTTTAACATATTTACATGTATCTTAGGGTATTTTAAGGTATTTTAGCGCATTTTAGTGTATTTCGGCATATTTTAGCGTATCTAATTGTATTTTGACGTATTTTACCGTATTTTCGAACATTTTAGCGTACTTTAGAGCATTATATCGTATTTTAAGGTATTTTAACATATTTTCATGTATCTTAGGGCATTTTAAGGTATTTTAGCGCATTTTAGCGTATTTAATTGTATTTTGACGTATTTTACCGTATTTTCGAACATTTTAGCGTATTTTAGAGCATTATAGGATATTTTAAGGTATTTTAACATATTTTCATGTATCTTAGGGCATTTTAAGGTATTTTAGCGCATTTTAGCGTATTTTAGCGTATTTAATTGTATTTTGACGTATTTTACCGTATTTTCAAACATTTTAGCGTACTTTAGAGCATTAGATCGTATTTTAAGGTATTTTAACATATCTTCATGTATCTTAGGGCATTTTAAGGTATTTTAGCTCATTTTAGCGTATTTCGACGTATTTAATTGTATTTTGACGTATTTTACCGTATTTTCGAACATTTTAGCGTACTTTAGAGCATTATATCCTATTTTAAGGTATTTTAACATATTTTCATCTATCTTAGGGCATTTTAAGGTATTTTAGCGCATTTTAGCGTATTTCGGTGTATTTTAGCGTATTTAATTGTATTTTGACGTATTTTACCGTATTTCAGCGTATTTTTAGCGTATTTTAGCGCATGTTAGCGTATTTTAGCATATTTTAGCGTATTTAATTGTACTTTAACGTATTTTGATGTTTTTAGCGCATTTTCGAATATTTTACCGTATTTTCGTATTACAAATTAATCAATATAATGCATTGATTTGGCAATAAACAAATGGAATGCATTATACAAATAAATTATTCTTTAAAATTACAAATCAATCAATAATAAGCAATGTAGGGCCAATGTTAGGCTTCATTAGCATATCATACCACGCTATCCGTTCCGTGTAGTTTTCCGTCCAACGTAAAGCTTCTTGGCGCGTGCGTCTACTCCACGTAAGGTTCGGTGGCGGCATTGGATAGTCCCCTTCAAGTCTGACGTCGATGAAATGACTACGATTAACAAATAACAGTGAAATGAACTGATGAGGGTCACGTGCTGTAACACCCCGAAAATATAAAACTTTATATTAAAATTATAAAGTATAAATAAACAAGAATTTGCTAACTAGGAATTTTAACCTAGTTAGCTATAAGTCTAGAAATAACTTATAATATGGTTAAAAACAACCAAACTTTAAGTTAAACAAAAAAGGAGGGGCTTATCTTGTAAAATCTGAAACTTAATTTGATAAAAAAAAAATAAGGACCAAACACACAAAAGTGTGTCTGGTCTTACATGGGACGCATGGGGCGACCAGGATTTCCTCACCAAGCCCTAGTTCATCTCATAATTCACAAAATTGAGGGCTCAAATCAAGTTGGAATCGAAAATTAAGCATAGATTGCTGATCCTCATCACAAGAGGATTACAAGGTATGTAAAATTTGATGAAAACTCTTAACTTGAAATTCTCATGAAATTGGGAAAATCTGAAATTTATGGTTGCATGTTTGTTTTATGATGAAATAGGAACAATATAGTGTCTAGGGACAAACCCTAGACAAATACAAGTTGAAATTATGTGAAATTTTAGTAGAACCCTTGAACACCATTGTAGGTGATTAGTGGGTTATATAGAACTTGATAAACACTAGGAAATTGGGTGTTGTTCTAGTGTAATTTGACGATTGTGAAGTGACTTCAGAATTTTAGAAGCTAACAATTGTGTAAAATGGGTTGATTGATGTAAAATTCGGGCTAGATGATAAGCTAGGGATTTGCTATATAATCATGTAAAATCCTGCCTTTAAAGTGTTTGTTGAAATGCCTCAAAGAAGGCTTAAAACTGAAATTCGAAGTTGAAACGCATAATTATGATGTTTCGATGTAATACGCGATATATGGTTTAAAAAGGAGTTCTAAATATGTTATAAATGAACTCTATAGGAAAGGGCGCATGAGCGTCAAGCGGACAAGCAGGTGGCGAACCGCGTTTGAAAGGCTTACTTTGAAGGTATGTAACTTGACCCGTTACATTAAGTGAATTGTGGTTATATTATGTATAGTCGCATTTAGAATAGAAATTGTGATGATTTTTGCAACTATGATCGCTATCTGAATTAATAGAGTTAAAACCTATAAGGAACCGTTTGGTAGTCATCACATTGGAGGAATTCCACAAGATGAGTCAACAGGTCAAACAATAGTGTAAATTGTAGAATTGGTGTTTTAATTAGTTAGCAATGGCGTTATAAATCGCAAGAGCGTTAAACCATGGAATTGGTAAGGAAGCGCAAGTAATACCAATCCCCGGATGATGGGTATAAGGCGCCATAGGCTTACTAGTGAGAAGTAGTAAAATAGAATAAGTTAGAATGGGTCGAATAATAGTATAAGTGGCTTTAGGCCGTTATGATCGGAGAGTCAAAGTTGGGTATGATAGTCGTAAGAAATATGTCCATAATGAATTTACAAATATACAGGAAATGAATCACCTAAAACGACGTGTGGAACTGGGTGAAATCAATAAAATAGTCAAATGGCAAATTCACGGAGTCCACCGTAAATTACGGTATCCACCGTAATTTACGGTGGAAAACAAAAACGTTACGGTGGTTTACTCCTGTGTTACGGCAGACCAGAATCAATCAGTGTCTTCCGTAACTTACGGTAAACACCGTAAGTTACGGTGGAGCCCAGAAAACTTGTATTTTATTTATCATATTTCGATGTCGGAACTTGTGTTTATGTAACATATATTAATGTCAAAACTAATGTTTTAGTGGTTTTGACCCTAGGTGACGATGTGGACCTTACGGACGGCGGTCAAGCAAGTTTCGAAGAACCGAACACGACTTTTGAAGCTTCCGCACTATTTTGACCTTTAATAGACTACGTTTATGGGATGTAAACAAATTGTTAAACAACTTTTGAATGTTTTAACTTAGTCGATAGTTGACTAAGGTTTTGCCACTTTTGAACTTACTTTTGGAATCTATGTCATAACTAGACATCTTTATCTAAAATGGTGTGAATTATTATTAAATTCAAGTAAAAATTAGATGGGTGTTACAAGTTGGTAATCAGAGCTTAAGGTTGTCAACAAAGTGTTCGGTTCAAGCTTGATCGATCGTCCGGTAAGAATTAATTGCTTTAGTAGACTTACTAGAAAAAGGAAATTCGAATTGATATGCACGGGAAGTGCGTGTCTACACACTCAAACCCGAAAAAGTGCACTAAGCATAAATGGTTTAAGCAAGTGGTGAGCTTGGCTATATCAAAATGAATGACGCATATGTCATAAATGAAATGTTTAACAATTAGTGTAAACATTTCAATTTCAAGATGACGGAAAGATGGGAGGAGTGTATGAATACGCTCGAACCCGGGAAAATACACTAAGTAAGAAAGGTAAGGCAAGATATATACTTGACCAAACCGAAAAAGAATAACACATTATTTATGATTGAGTGAGAGTGATATAAATTTCCGTATAATAAGATGGAAATGAATTAAATAATTATTGATAAATCGTGATGGATGTTTCAGTTAAATAAATGTTCGGAGTAACCGGAGATGATTCGACATCTCAATTAACTGAACAAATGAAAGCTAAGATTTCCGAAGAGGTCGGAAAAGCTCTAGAAAATAGTCTATCACAGTATATTGATAGATTACAAACCACAATCGTGCCGGTGGTGAATGATATGATGGCTGAATTGAAAGACAGCATACTACAAGAAATAGAAGAAAGGAGGGTGTTGGATATGAATCCAAGATCCGTAAAGAAGTCCAAGTCTAATAAAGCTCCCAAGAAGGGAGTTACAAAAAGTGTGTTACATCAGTGTAGATTTTGTGGAAAAATTCACAAGGGCACATGTGGTAAGCCAAGACATAAAAAGTCTAAATGTCCAGAGAGGCTTGGAACCAAGGACACAACCGACACAAAGTCTGATGCCCAGAAATCAAGGACAAAGTTGTTTTATATAACAGCCACGGAGGCTAAAGCTGAACCTGATGTCGTTTCAGGTATACTCTTGTAAATTAAATTTCAGCATGAATTTTTAATTATTACGAGTGCAAATAAATCGTTTGTTTTATATCGATTTATTTAACATTCTACATTAATGTTAACGAAATTACCAAGGCTTTGAAAAATAGAAAGAGGTAATAATAAAAGTTCTATTGTTTATAAGAGGTGTTGAAACTGTATGTTGAGCATCGAGGTAAAAATAATCATGATAAATATTGCCTTGGGAAGGGGTGCGCGCACACTCGAACCCGAGAATGTAATGAAAGATAAGCGTCATAATAGGGAGGGGTGTAATAACACCCGAACCCTGGGAGTTTACAATAGTAATAGATGACAAGGACATGATTATAGACTAAGCTAAACTAAATGAAACAGATAGAAACATCGTTTATGTCAACAAACGATGTGGATAAATTCCATACAATGATATGAAACAATAACATGAAATGAATTGATTTTGTTATTGTAACAATGGGTTAAAGTCAGAAATCAAGAGATTAAGATTTGGATAGGAATATCCTCGAAAAAGAAACTAAATGGACAATATGTATTAATTGTTGCTGTAAATAATGAAATACCAATAAATTTGGATTTAAAAGCTCGGGTATGGGTAGATACCCAAGTAACATGTTATTAATAAATTCCTCCTGAGGAAGAACGATAATCACCTTGATGAGGGTCAATATGTAAAAGATTTAGTAAGGCAAACATTATGAAAGCGTTAGAATAAGAACGAGTAATCCCCAAAGGCCGAATAACAATAACACTAGTTTACCAAATAAGAGTTGAGACATGGGCCTTCGGGACATTTGTAAAAGAAACAGACCTAAGGGTCGCTGACAAAAGAAAGGTGGTGTACGGATTAATTAAGTAAAGTGCCTGATAATAAAAGTAAACGGAAGCCGGATAATGGGAGCATATTACATTAAGATAATGAGTCCAAGGGAAGGGATATGAATCAAGTAAACGAAAATATGAATCGACAATTTAGAATGTCAAGGCATAAGGATAAAGTTGACTGTCATAGGAGATGGAACTCACACGAACAAGTCAAACCAGACGAGTGAAAGAATAAAAGACTTGATTGAGTAAAAGCGGTGGGTTTTGCTGATACGACCAAATAAATCGAGAAACAAAGTTTTAAGGAATGACAGAAGGGTTGCTATGAAAATAATATCGATAAAATACTCAATTAATAGGTATGTTTTCAGATAAATGCGTAACCAATAGTCAAGAACGCGAATTAAAAGTCAAGACACTCGGATTAAGAGTTATGACTGAGAAAACAATAAAATTTTGCAAAAACAGAAATTTCGATAGTCATGTTCAACTACTTTAATGTTGGGCGGGTTGAATAAAGTATAGTAGTTGATATCCCAAGTAAGCGCAACCTGGATAATGAAAGCGTAAAATATTATTGAATCTATGGGATAGGTCATAAAAGAGTATGAAAGGGAAATGCAAACCAATGAAACCGGAGTGTTAAAATATATATATATATATATATATATATATATATATATATATATATATATATATATATATATATATATATATATATATGTATATATATCAAGATCAAGAACCCGGGTAACGGGTTGAAAGGAAATAGAGGCATAAACCAAATAACGGTATGAGTAAAATAAACCGACGCGAAGGACACATAAGAAGTCATAGAGTCGGAAAGATAATCCGAAAGAAAGTGAGGGTAGCCTTAGACTACGGTCAAGGTCAAACGAATAGAAGATGATCCATGGGATCACCATAACCTCCAAATTATAAACAATGTAAAGGCCTACGGGAACAAAATGACCATTGGGTCGCAAATACAAATGGAACATACTAGGGGAGGGGTCTCACCCTAAAAAGGTGAAGACCTAATAGAATAGTCTACAAGGCTAAGTAAAGGAACCTACGGGTCGATAATATAAAGCGTGGAGAACCAATTATGATTTCTCGCGTAAAATGATAATCCCGAAGAATAATCCTTGTCGTCAATTCCTTGATATGATTAATCGACATGGTTAAAGAGAAAAACATTAAACTAAAATTCAGTTTTAGTAAAGAAACGATGTTCTAACAACTATGAATACCGAGAGAGAAATTAGAAAATGGTTAGTACTAAAGAATATAGGTCTAACGCCGAAAGCTGTAAGATGATGCATTCGGAGGAAAGATTCTTAAGAATGAAAAGTCGATGTAAAACTAAACATGGCGTGATGTGATCACGGACACAAAAGTAATAGAGAATGTAATCACGTTATAGTGTGAATGACTAGATATGAAATTATAAGCACGCAAAGGGCAGATGACGGCAATATTGCATACCCGAATGACGAGGTATGAGGTAAAATGGTGACCAATTAGTTTAGGCAATAAAACAAGTTGTAGCCTAAATAACACTGTGACTTATGTAGAGCGCTTGTTAATATAAAACTAGCGTCAAGTAAGTATGCTGACGGACTCAGTGACTGAATGGTCAAAAGACAACCCGATCAAAAAGGGCGACAAAGGATAGGAAATAAGTGATATAATTATGCTAAAAGTTTTCCCCAAGGAAGGGTGTTATCTGATTCAGGAAAAGAGAGAAACTAAGCCCGAGGTTTATCGGGCCATTTAAAATCATCGAACGGGGTTGGCAAGGTGGCTTATCGCCTCGAGCTACCGGAAGAGTTGAGTGAAATACATGGCACGTTTTACGTGTCGCAATTGCGGAAATGTCTAACGGAGGAAACAACTTATATCCATTATGATGATATCGAGGTGGATAATAGCCTGAAATATGCGGTGAGACCATTGGAGATTTTGGATCGGAAGGTCAAGCAATTGCGAAACAAACAAATTGATCAAGTCAAGATCAAGTGGGAGCATAGAAAAGACTCGGACACTACGTGGGAGTCCGAGGAGGAGATGCGACGTCTCTACCCTACTTTATTTGGTACGTAATTCGGTTTCGGGGACGAAACCCTTTTAAGGGGGGTGGACTTGTAACACCCCGAAAATATAAAACTTTATATTAAAATTATAAAGTATAAATAAACAAGAATTTGCTAACTAGGAATTTTAACCTAGTTAGCTATAAGTCTAGAAATAACTTATAATAGGGTTAAAAACAACCAAACTTTAAGTTAAACAAAAGAGGAGGGGCTTATCTTGTAAAATCTGAAACTTAATTTGATAAAAAAAAATAATAAGGACCAAACACACAAAAGTGTGTCTGGTCGTACATGGGACGCAGGGGGCGACCAGGATTTCCTCACCAAGCCCTAGTTCATCTCATAATTCACAAAATTGAGGGCTCAAATCAAGTTGGAATCGAAAATTAAGCATAGATTACTGATCCTCATCACAAGAGGATTACAATGTATGTAAAATTTGATGAAAACTCTCAACTTGAAATTCTCATGAAATTGGGAAAATCTGAAATTTATGGTTGCATGTTTGTTTTATGATGAAATAGGAACAATATAGTGTCTAGGGACAAGCCCTAGACAAATACAAGTTGAAATTATGTGAAATTTTAGTAGAACCCTTGAACACCATTGTAGGTGATTAGTGGGTTATATAGAACTTGATAAACACTAGGAAATTGGGTGTTGTTCTAGTGTAATTTGACGATTGTGAAGTGACTTCAGAATTTTAGAAGCTTACAATTGTGTAAAATGGGTTGATTGATGTAAAATTCGGGCTAGATGATAAGCTAGGGATTTGCTATATAATCATGTAAAATCCTGCCTATAAAGTGTTTGTTGAAATGCCTCAAAGAAGGCTTAAAACTGAAATTCGAGGTTGAAAAGCATAATTATGATGTTTCGATGTAATACGCGATATATGGTTTAAAAAGGAGTTCTAAATATGTTATAAATGAACTCTATAGGAAAGGGCGCAAGAGCGTCAAGCGGACAAGCAGGTGGCGAACCGCGTTTGAAATGCTTACTTTGAAGGTATGTAACTTGACCCGTTACATTAAGTGAATTGTGGTTATATTATGTATAGTCGCATTTAGAATAGAAATTGTGATGATTTTTGAAACTATGATCGCTATCTGAATTAATAGAGTTAAAACCTATAAGGAACCGTTTGGTAGTCATCACATTGGAGGAATTCCACAAGATGAGTCAACGGGTCAAACAATAGTGTAAATTGTAGAATTGGTGTTTTAATTAGTTAGCAATGGCGTTATAAATCGCAAGAGCGTTAAACCATGGAATTGGTAAGGAAGCGCAAGTAATACCAAGCCCCGGATGATGGGTATAAGGCGCCATAGGCTTACTAGTGAGAAGTAGTAAAATAGAATAAGTTAGAATGGGTCGAATAATAGTATAAGTGGCTTTAGGCCGTTATGATCGGAGAGTCAAAGTTGGGTATGTTAGTCGTAAGAAATATGTCTGTAATGAATTTACAAATATACAGGAAATTAATCACCTAAAACGACGTGTGGAACTGGGTGAAATCAATAAAATAGTCAAATGGCAAATTCACGGAGTCCACCGTAAATTACGGTCTCCACCGTAATTTACGGTGGAAAACAAAAACGTTACGGTGGTTTACTCCTGTGTTACGGCAGACCAGAATCACTCAGTGTCTACCGTAACTTACGGTAAACACCGTAAGTTACGGTGGAGCCCAGAAAACTTGTATTTTATTTATCATATTTCGATGTCGGAACTTGTGTTTATGTAACATATATTAAAGTCAAAACTAATGTTTTAGTGGTTTTGACCCTAGGTGACGATGTGGACCTTACGGACGGCGTTCAAGCAAGTTTCGAAGAACCGAACATGACTTTTGAAGCTTCCGCACTATTTTGACCTTTAATAGACTACGTTTATGGGATGTAAACAAATTGTTAAACAACTTTTGAATGTTTTAACTTAGTCGATAGTTGACTAAGGTTTTGCCACTTTTGAACTTACTTTTGGAATCTATGTTATAACTAGACATCTTTATCTAAAATGGTGTGAATTATTATTAAATTCAAGTAAAAATTAGATGGGTGTTACACGTTTGTACTCGGGATTATATAAGGGAAATACAGTAGAACAACCTTGGATGTCTAATATGTGAACAATCACACCAAATCTATTGGCAAGAAGGAGTGTTGCTTGAGGCAACTCCATCCAATGTTCCCTGGGTGCCATTCCAACCCCGGTAAAATCTATTCTCTGTATTTGTTGGTCGTAGTCCCCTGGTAATTCACTATCGAAGATGTACTTCCACATTTCTTTGTTCGGACCCGTTAGCTCTTCAACTAGTTGGTTTCGAATATACCCAAAGTAATCTTGTTCCAACCCTAAACCCACAGCCGCCGCCCGAAACCCACAATGTCCATCCGGCCTGACATCTTTTATTCTTTAAATGTAGGGGTGTAACGCTTTTGGAATTTGTTTTTTGTATCTGTGCGCATATTCAAGCATTCCCTCATCAGTGATTAACGGAAAGACATTACCCTTGCCAGGGCTCTTCTTCACGTGAAGATGTTGAACGACCGAGTCGATTTAACGACCTTTGAGACTTTAGAGACATTGCAGACATAGACGGTATTAGGGAATCTTGCGATGGTACATAAGAGCTATGTCGAGGAGGGTCACACCTACTTTGTTGTCTGGGAGGCCCAACTGAGCTATCTCTAGCAGCTTGCTCTTTTCTTTGTTGTTAGACCTTGGAAGTTGGCCGCCCGCGAGTGTTTTCTTGTACGACAGGCGGTTTTTT
The DNA here is from genome assembly GCA_030545235.1 of Helianthus tuberosus. Taxonomy (NCBI): domain Eukaryota; kingdom Viridiplantae; phylum Streptophyta; class Magnoliopsida; order Asterales; family Asteraceae; genus Helianthus; species Helianthus tuberosus. The sequence goes on along the minus strand of CM060415.1, from coordinate 57,342,048 downwards.
GTCGCTCATATATGGGTTTACCACCGCCATGATCTTCGATAAGACGCTTTTCCTCACTTGCGGGGGTTGGGTAGACAATTTTTGTTTCACATATTCCAATTATTTGTCTACATCAACATCTTCCATTTGATGAGTTGTAACACCTCGAAAATTCACGTCCTATAATGTATTGACACGTGTCATAAGCTTGAACGTGTGAAATTATATTTAGAAGGACTAAAGTTGACAAACATGGAAAGTATGTGAATATAAGGGTTCAAAATGTCAACAAGGGATAAATATACTTTACAGTAACCCTACATAATGTTCATAACCTCAACCGAATAAATCATGGATCATACGAAGCCAATTGTGAAAGAAAGTGAGGAATTTCAAACTACAGTGGTTAAATGTGTCAACATGTTTAAAGGTATACCTCTGAGTGACCTTTTAGCAAACGCGAAGCTTTGTAATGATTAATTATACTCACGAGAATGTGTGATAAAAATTTCACAAGGTTTCGTTAAAGTATGAGAAATATATGACAATATTCGTATACAAGGGGTTAAAAACGTCAACGATTTAATATCTCGCGATTTTTACGCAACCGACGAATGAACACGCAAACATCGACTACCGATCCTAATTTGCGTATTTTAGTATTAATATTATGCTCTACGATGCTTCCATGATGTTCAGGTGCGAAGACGGGCTTGTGGGCCTTGGGCCCAAGCCCACAAAACCTCCACTATATAAATGAAATAAAAAAAAATAATAATAATAAAAATCATTTCACCAACTCATTCTCTCTCTAAAAACTCTCTCTCTCTAGAAACTTTTCCGGCGACTTTTCCGGCGACCGGCGACTTTTCCGGCGGCCGTTTTCCGGCCAAGAGTACACTTTTTCGACTATATCCGACGTTCCGGATCGCGTGGTGTGGTTAGTTTTAGCTAATTCTTAGCGGTTTGAGCTCTATGGCAACTCCGGCGACATTCCGGTCAAATTCCGGCGAGTCCGTTTTGAACTTTTGACTTTGCAGATGCCTCGATCGGGACTTTAGGAGCATTCCTGCAAAGTTTCAAGAAATTCTATTCTCCGGCGAAATCTCGACTCCTGACATGATTCTGGCGATTTCCAGCCATAAGTTTTCGATGAAAAATATATTTTTGGACTCCTAGTGACCTGTAGAGTCCATCGAACCACTTTCGACTCGGGTGAAAAATTTAAGTTCGGGACGCTCTCGGGCTCGACTCCTGACATGATTCTGGCGATTTCCAGCCATAAGTTTTCGATGAAAAATATATTTTTGGACTCCTAGTGACCTGTAGAGTCCATCGAACCATTTTCGACTCGGGTGAAAAATTTAAGTTCGGGACGCTCTCGGGCTCGACTCCTGACATGATTCTGGCGATTTCCAGCCATAAGTTTTCGATGAAAAATATATTTTTGGACTCCTAGTGACCTGTAGAGTCCATCGAACCATTTTCGACTCGGGTGAAAAATTTAAGTTCGGGACGCTCTCGGGCTCGGTTCAACCTGGTCAACATAGGTCAAACGTGGTCAAAACTGGTCAAGGGGAAGTTTTGGGTCATGTTAGTGCCTCGGTTCAGTTTTGGGTTCGGTCAAACCTGGTCAACATCGGTCAACCGTGGTCAACTGCTGGTCAACGCAGTCAACACGAGGCTCGGTAAAATTTTATCGATGCAAATTTTGTTATATTATGTGGGCATTAAACCCTTAAAAGGGCACCCTCTGATTCCCACTCTAACTAGGTCAGATGTCGGGTTAAACTTGTTATTAAAAAGTCAACAGGATAATTAATTTCTAATTTATGCATAATTAGCAATGTAGAACACATACAACCTGTTTGATCATTAATATAACTTGGTAATTAGTGTAAGAACATGCCTAAACATGTTCAACCCGACAATTTCCTGTTTAGACCCAGTTCGGAACCGAAAGTCGCAAAGCTTTGACTTTTGCTTTGACTTCAGTTCTGACCCGTTTTGGTATGATTTAGAAATACCTTAGAGCTCTATTTGGACTAGGTTACATGCTAGTATAATCCTCTGTGATTATACACCATGGTTCATTAGTTAACCAATTTCTGCGCATGATTCCGTTAATTGCTCATATGTTGACCATTATGCCCTTTTCACCTTAAAACGTGTTTTTGAAAATGTAAAAGAGTAGAAACCTTAATTACTGATATATAAACTTGTATACAAAGTTTGACATCAGTTTGAGGTGTAGATTGAGAGTTATGCTCGTTAGCGTAATTTAGAAGCTTTATGTAATTAAATGGCGTATTTAGCATATAGCCTACTTAAACATACTTTTTGATATCAAATCTTTTACTCACTGATGTAATATATTATTTTGGGATTTTTAAAGATTTTTAATTAATTTTAGGCTGAGCATAACTCATAGTCGTAGGCTTAGCCCGGTACTTGTCGGTTTTGCCCTTACGGGCCATAAAATGGGTTTTACATATCTAAACGACTCCAAACCTTTTGCTACTGATCTTAAATGATAAATAATTTATTTTAAGCCTTCTGGAATGGTAAAAATATCAGCTTTATGTATCGAACCCGTAAACGGCTTGTAATCGCCTAAATAAGCGTTTTTAACGCATAGTATGTACTAAGAGTATTTTAAACATACCAAGGGTGATACCTACTGATATTTGAGGCAAATTATAATATTTTAACAGTAAGCAAAGGTTGATAAACTCAGACTTCAGTTTTGAGCTTCTCGGCTTATGTGAAATTACTAAACTACCCCTACGGGGCATAGTTTGCGATTAAATTCGTTTCGGGCATAATAAAAGACATCTTACTGATGTCACAACATATTTGAGGCATATTAACTTAGGAAACCTGGTTAGGACTCTTATGATTACCCGTCACGCCTTTTGCGCGTTCGGTTCGGTTTATGTAACTAATTTACATAAATTAGCCGAAACGGGTCAAACCTTATCGGTTTTATCTCAAAATCCAGAGTGTGCATGAAATACCCATATTAAACAAGTCTCTGAACTTGTAGGGTCTAAATCACATTCTATTCGGTCATCGCTTAATCGTGCGTACGAACCGTATCTTTGAAACTAACCGGTCTAAGCTTAAGCTTAACTAAAGACCCGTTAGGATTCTAATAGGTTATTTAAAAACCTTCGTTCCAGATTTAGGAGCCCAGTAAAAGCTATCTGTACTTGCTGATTTGATACGGCTGGGATTGAATTTATATTTAGCTCAGGTAAATACTTTTAACTTATTTTCCCTATACGGGCTTGGGGTACGGTATATAAAATACCGCTTGGTCGGGGCGTTGAATCTTTGATTGAATGTATGATAATGAAAGTATTGAGATGCCTCGTTTAATATTGTTTTGTTTGCTTAAAGCCTTTGGGGGGTTAATGACCATGTCCCGGATATCCTTGGCATCATTCATGAAATGGCCACGACCTAAGCACGGGGTGTAGGCGTACACCTGACAGCTGCCTATGTAAAAACTGGTATCCCACCTTAAGGAATCAACCTTGTGGGCATTATACCTGTGGTGTGTCTATTGATCTTTAACCCGGCTCGATCCGGGCTACTGAACGCATAAGGAACATGTAAATCCATACAAGTATTATATTTAAATAATTATCCCAAGTTATAAAAGGTTAATTTTGCCTCTGTGCATTTTAATCAAATTATAAAACATTTATGCCATGTGCATCCAAACAAATTTTAAATCATTTTCAAAATGAGTCGGTTGATTGTATTTACCAGTGTAAACTGACGTATTTTCCAAAAAGGCTAAGTGCAGGTACTAATCGGAATTGGCTGGCTACTCCTAGCATCATTAAAGAGTTTCGCAAGCTTAGATTCCTAAAGTCTGTTGAACTATTGTTTCCATTTATTTTCGATCCGTCTGTGGATAAACAATCGACAGTTGTGATATATGATATTACAATATTATATTCGGTTGAATTATATCTTTTAAATTGCTTCCGCTGTGCATATTAAATATTGTGTTGTTTGACTATGATGTTGCCAACCACGTCACGATACTCCCCACCGGGCCCACCGGTGACACGTGGAAATTTGGGGTGTGACATGAGTTCAGGTCAAGTTTTCTCCAGAAAATGTCTATATCTTCGAGCTGAATGACGCAGTCTGGAAAACAAAAAAACGAGCATTAGACAATCATATTAAATTAAGACAACAAAACATTTTTTACAAGTCTATAAGTACCTGTATTCTGCAATCTCTCCAGGCGACAGGCACATAACAACCCGGCACCCGAGTACAGCTGGCAGCCACATGTTGATCCGAATAACCGCAACGTGTCTATTCTCCGTGATAGCTCGTTTTCCAAAAGGTTAAGAGCATGTATGGAAACTTTAAGAAGTAGGTTGCAAAACATAGGAATCTGAAGGTGGCTGTTCATTCGCTTGGTGCGGCTTTCTTCCAAGGATTTCTTTATTTGCGCATATTGCTTTAGTACCAAGGTGTCCACCTTTTTCACTAGCGATTCCAGAGTGCATCTCGGTGTAGTAAGTTGTTTCTTTAATGCAGTATGTGCTCCTTCAGCTCTGTTTGTTGTAGTTTGTAAGAATGTCAGCGTTTGATTGGTCCATGCAGATACGAAAAATTGTCTTGATGTGCTTAACCAGTTATTCCATAGGCAATCAAAAACATCTGGAAAAAAATAAACATATTCAAATTATATATCAATTTGTATGAATGTATTTACTTAGAGAGAACATACATGTAAGTCGTTGATTGACAAGGTGTCTCTGAAGGTTGAGGACGTTATATTTGTATAACTCTTCGGTAGCGGAATTATACACTGTTTTTCACTGATTAATAAAGGCATCCCAATCTTGCCCATTAAACGAACCCTTGCAGTGCTTCACAATATTTTGTAAGATGTGGAACCTGCAGAGATATCTGTGTGCGCCAGGGAATATTTTTCTACACGCGTTTATCAGTACCTGGTCCCTGTCCGTTAGAATTACACGCGGCTCCATGCACTCGTGCAGCATAGACCTGACCCTCTCCAAGACCCAGACGTACGTTACCTCCTGCTCGTTTGAAAGAAATGCGTGCGCAACACAGAAGGTGTGGTTTGTCGACGTCATACCCACAACTTGTAAAAATAGAAGATTGTACATGTTAGTCTTGTAGTTAGCGTCGATCATAAGCACATGCGGGAATGCCCTCCACATGTCAAAGGACTTATCGTGACAGAAAAATATATGCTGAACGACGTTGGTGGAAGGTTCCGCCTGTATGTAATAGGTCATCTTTTTTTCCTGGAGGATTTGTTCTAGTCGCTGCATGGGAGACGGTTTTTTCTCGAACTTCGCGGCCCTAATCTTTTGGCGAGCGTTGTGTATGTCTTTCGGAACACATACATTCTCAGGGTTCTGTTCGGTTACGGCCTTCCAGATTGTATGGGGCTGTATGTCTTGATCTGTCAGCTCTTGCACCAGCCTAAACTCACTAGGAGTAAGCCTCCAGGCATACGCTTAACCCTCCAGATGTTCAGCAGGGCCGTGGTTGTGCGCCTCGTTAAAATTTTTGTTCAGATAATCTATCCGCCAAGCCCGACGACTCTGGTCGAGACAACCTATCACCATAACAGGGCACGCGCATTTTTTGCTGCCGGTTTTCCTAACCGTGGCCTTACTCTCATGCTCGCCGCTACAACAACATTGGAGCCACACCCGGTTATCCTTGGACCGTCTGGTAACAATTATGTATCCGTTGGCTAAACCCCTTCGTTTTACCCAACTTTCCAAATCATCGCGGGATAAAAAATCCTAAAAATATAACAATTTTGAATGTACTTTTTTAAAAATTCTTAAAAATATATAACAATTTTAATTAATTTTATAAAAACATAGCATTTTAATTAATTTTATAAAAATATAAAATTTTTTAATTAATTTTTTATCCTATTTACAAAATATAACAAGTTTGAATGTATTTTTTCTTTACAATTTTTTATTATTGTGCAAATTATTATTGTTTTTTATTGCGAGGAATGTGCGAATTGTGCATCGGTTTTGAAATGAACGAGGTAACAAGTATTAAAACACATAGAAATTGAGATAAAGTAAAAGAGAGGCTTGATAAAACATCAAATTGTTTCGGGTTTAGAAACTTCGACTATTCCAAAGTGAATCGAAAGTACTTTCAAATTAGGGAAACATGTTTTGGCCTATAGGTAAAATACTCTCGTCGAGAAGCGATTAACGATACTTTACCCTTCCAGTTACTACACGTCCCTAATCGATTGAAAAATCAAAACTTTGGCAAGATTGAAAATCGAGGAACATGACTAGTCGACAAGATGCGGGTTTCACCCCTAACTTGAAGATTTCGTACCATAAGTGTGGTTGGTATTCGTCGGGTCAAGAAAGTTAATTCCAACACTTTGACGAGGGTCCACTAGAGTTTGAATTGGAAACTTACCGTCAAGATGTGGATCTCACTCCTAACTTGATGGCGTAATTTCGTGCAAAATTGAATAAGCGAACTGAGAGTCATTCACCAAATTATGGGTTTCACGCCTATTTTGGTGAAATCATCTCGTTTGTATAATACGAGTGTCTTCAACTTTTCAACGAATATTTTAATTAATATTTAAAAAAATATTTTAATGTATTTTTTTATAATATTTAAAAAAATATAACAGGTTTAATTAATTTTATAAAAATATTTCATATAACATTTATTAATTAATTTTTATCCTATTTGAAAAATATAACAATTTTAATGTATTTTGTATTAACAATTGTATAATAATTTAACAGAAAAAAATACAACATTTAACAAAAATATATATCGTTCGTACCTGATCGGTTTTGTACGAAACTTCAGGGTAAGCGGGTGTTTCGTCACCCAATGACTCTTGCACGGGTGGCTCGTCACCCAATGACTCTTGCACGGGTGGATCGTCACCCAATGACTCTTGCACGTAAGAAGGGTGACTAAGGTCTCCTTGTACTCCCGAGGGACCACTAACGAAAATGTTATTGCCATATTCTTCATGTCCGTATGAGGGAACGTAACCGGGTTCATAAAACGGAGACCTATAACCTTGATCATGGCTACACGCGTTCAAATCTGGTAGCAACGGTTGGTGGGGCATAGCAGACTAAAAAAAACCAACGGGTAAAAGGTAATGGTAAGTTTAACGCCGAATAGAAAAAAGTAAATATATATACTTACCTCGTTGAGGTCTGGCAACGACGATTCATTATGACGGGGACGATAGCCGGACACAACCTCGTGCGCGTGATCATCATTTCCACCCAAATCGTAAGAATCAGGGACATTAGACCCCGTCTAATACAAACGGTGTGCTAAGTATTTCATAAACAAAAAAAAAACAGAATAAGTTAAAAAATTGATATACCACACTGCTATCCGGAATAAACGTGCTCGTTTCCGCCTCAGACGGCTCACCGAAAACATAGTTGTACCAAGACATGTTTGTTAGTGAATGTGAATATATAACGAAGACGATATATATATCGTCTTCTTCGCCGTTTAAATAGGGGAAGCAGAATTCAAATTCGGAATCGAATACGAGTCGTATAGCCTTATACGATGCGTATAGGGCATAAGTCAATCACTTTACGTCACTCAACAGTGACAGAAAGCTGATCGTACTTTCTAAAAAAAGTAATACGCATCGTATAGGCCTATATGATGCGTATTACTTTACCCCCGTGAGACATTGTCAGCCTTTGACTGACACAGAATTAATTAACCAACTCAATACGCATCGTATAGACCTATACGATGCGTATTGAGGGTGTCGATTTAATAAGCCAAGGTGTGCCAATAATACGACCCTTTCAAAGTCGACAAGTTAAATATAATCTTTTTAAGACTCAAAATCGGGTGAAAAATGTGTTTAAATGGGTTAGAATGTACAATGAGACAATGCATAACATTTATAACACAAAACAACAAAAAGACAAAGTCTGACGTTCCAAGGTCAATCCATCGACCGTAAGATCTACCGTCAAGGCTTCAGATTGTACTGCTTTGTTTTTTATGTGCCTATATATTGATCCATCCTCTTACATTTTTTTTGAAGGGTGACTTTCTATGTACAGGACCTATTGGTCAACGGGTTCATGTCGATGACAATCCCCCGTCAGCCCCGCTCTTCCGGACGCGATGTTCGATCGGGCCGCGGCCGTTGCGCAAGCTGACCTTCGCCCGGAAACCATACTGCCCCCACACGAGAGACTCGCTGGGGTAACAGCTGGGTAAAACCGGGTTGCCCTCAAGACCGCACCATGCCTCGCTAGTTACGATCCATCATTGGGACGTCCTCCCCCCGAAATGCCGCAGCCGGGTTTCGAACTTGATCCATCCTCTTACATTTTAACTCACCCTTTTTACTGTAAACACTTTCAAATACACATCTAAATCAAATTTCTCTAGTTCCTTTGTGATTCAAACATCCAATTAAAGAGAATCAAAATCAAGATCAAAGAGCAAAAAAGAAGAGTTGTGCAATAACTTTCAATCTTTGTAAAATGTTGTATTCTGAACACTATGGTTATAATAGTGAGTGATTTAAAGGGTTCTCACCATTAGTTGGTGATTATTTTTTTCTAAGGGTGTCCGGGGCACCAGCGGTAACCCCTTTCGGTGACCCAAGTCACCTAGCGGGAACACCGCCGCCGTTGGTGCGGTGAGGCAAATCGGGGACCAAGCTCGGTGGGAGTTCACCGCATGAAGAAGGAGAGAGATGGTGGGGCCAATCTAATTTCCAACCAATCAATTGTTTTTCTTTTTTTTTTTTTTTTTTTTTTGAATAAAAAAAGCAATTCCCCTAAGAGGGGAGTGGCGCCATCAAATTGGGGTGTGAGGGGAGTTTAAGAGGGGAGTTGACGTGGCATAACCTGATTGGGTGTGCGTAAGAGAGGGGACTCCCCTCTTAGGGGAGTGCCCCTCTCACCCTAAGTACTTATGAGTTGTGAACGTTATACTTGTATGTAGTCGATGTTGTTAAGAAAAACTATAGGGACCAGTTCTGAAATTTACTTCAGAAAATTCAACGATAACATAAGATTGATATGACATGAGCTACTATGACTTATAATAATAACAATAAATAGTAATCAAGACATTTGTTAAACCTTGAGTCTAAATTAAAACTTGTTATAATAAATTTATATATATTTGTTTTTCTAACAGTTGTTAAAAGTTGACGTAGACGCCGTACGTGCCATTTTTTGTAAGATAGTAAACCATAATTTGATATTATATCATTGTACAATATTAAATCATGCTAAAGGAAATCCCAAGCAATACAATGATTGTAGGTATTGTCACGGATGGATCCGGTCGGCATTCGAATTTTTAGTTTTTTTTTTTTTTTTTTTTAGCTTGAGCGTGTCATCAAAGTTAACCAAATTTTAATAATTACAAAAATCATAGTGTATATTTTAAAATAAAAATACGCACAATAATAATCAAGTAAACAGTGTTCTGATTCAAATCATTCTAAAAAAATGTATGTTATGGTAAATGTAAAATATTAAATAAAAAAATTGTCACATAAGCAATAATTTACCTTTCACGTGGTTATATAAAATGTGAGTATTTTGGTAACTATCAGCTAATTATAAAAAAGAAAAAAAAAACTTCTAATTTACAATACATTTTGCACAAGGTACAAGTCATTATATATTTAAATTTGTAATTTATTAAATACTAAAACTCATTTTATATATTTAACTATAAGAGCACACGGGGCGGTCTTAACCATAACGCGTGAAACAATTTATAACGCGTGGAACTTTCCAAAATCCCACCCCGCCATTTTCTATAACGCGTTATACAATCACGAAATCAAATTTTCGTTATTTTTATCACGTCGTTATTGTTTTATTTTGTGAGGGTAGTTGTTGGTTGGGGGGAAATTGTTGGGTGTGGTGGTGAGTGATGACCACCCCCACTAAAAAAGGTTGTGAGTAATGGAAAAATGGTTGATGACATGGCGGAACTTGATTGGTGCTTGTGAGTGATAGAATTCTATCACTAGTGACCACCCCCCCTCCCCTAAGAGTAGTGTGGGTGGTCACTAGTGATAGAATTCTATCACTCACAATATCCAATCAACTTCTGCCATGTCATCAGCCACTATTATATCACTCACAAGCATTTTGTAGTGGCGGTGGTCATCACTAGTGATAGAATTCCATCACTCACAAATTTTTTTAATTTTTATTTTAAAATTAGAAATTAACAATAAAACACTAAATTATAAATTTCATTTTATTAAAATTAAAAAATAAATTACATAGCAAAATAAAAAAAAACAACTAAACATTGGAAAAAAAAACCTTAAGTTAAACGGGTGGCATCTCCCAACCCCACGTTTCACAAATCTCGCACTTTTGTTAAATTACAACCGTCTTAAACGGTTCGTCGAGATGGGCGTGCGGCTCACACAAGATTTTTAAATCATTTTGTCTTTCTACCGTTTTCAAGTGGCCCATTTACGCCTGCTCGCGTTCAACTTTTACGGACATCATTTTTTCTTTTCTTTGTTCGGCCTTGTTGTATTGCATCATTTTGGCCTCTTCGATTCTGAAGATCGACTCCGCCACAACTTCCTTTCCTTTGCTTGACGATTCACCACTTCTCTTGCGGCGTGGCCTTGTAGGTGTATCTTCTTCAACGGGGTCGTCAACGGGTTGATCGGGTTCGTCAAGGGGGTCGTTGTTTAAGTTCATTTGGGCAAAGTTATCCGACGCGGAAATCGTGTAGTTCCCCGAATCGGAGGTCTTTAATCTTTTCGGACCTCCTCTTTTTTTTGGAGCCGTAGGCCCAACCACGTCGACCAAATCAACCGGGACCCATTTCGGGTGACGCATCGCAACCTCCCATGCCGCCACGTGTGGAAAACTCATCTTTTTGTAGAGTTCGCAATACTCAGCGGTGGCTTGTTGCATGATTGTCGCCTCGCTCGCTCCACTTTTGTGGATTTCGGCTCTACAAAAAATTTAAAAAGTTATGATTTTTTTTTTAAATTCTGTTTTCTGTTTTTTATAAAAAAATTACTGTTTTTGGTTTTTTTAACAAAACTGTTTTCTGTTTTTTTTAAACTGTTTCTGTTTAAAAAAAATAAACTGTTTTCTGTTTTATTTAAAAGTAAACTATTTTCTGTTTTTTTTAAACTGTTTCTGTTTTAAAAATAAAAATAAACTGTTTCTGTTTTTTTTTTTAAATAAACAGTTTTCTGTTTTATTTAAAAAACTGTTTCTTTTTTTTAAACTGTTGCTGTTTTAAAAAAAAAATGTTTCTGTTTTTTTTTAAATAAACTGTTTTCTGTTTTATTTAAAAAAACTGTTTCTTTTAAAAAAAATAACAGTTTTATGTATTTTTTTTTAAACTGTTTCTGTTTTAAAAAAAAACAGTTTTCTGTATTTAAAAAAAAACTGTTTTTTTTTAAATAAGAGTTTAAAAAAAAGATTTAAACTTTATAAAAAAACATACCTTTTTAATGAAACAACCGTTGAACTTACTAATTTTCCCGTTCAAATCCGTCCATTTCGACGTCATTTGGTCCATGTTCCGTTCCTTTGCACCGGGGAAGTCGGCTAAAATGATTAATGACCCGTCTCCAAAACGCATCCTTTCTTTGCTTGTTGGCATGTTTCTTGTTCTCGGAGATGTGCAAGTACGCCTTCACCAAGGCCACCTCCTCCTCGCTCGTCCAATGTTGTCGGACGGTTGGGACGATTTCTTGAACGTCATCTTCTTCTTCCTATTCCTCTTCTTCTTTTTCTTCTTGTTGTTGTTCTTGAACGTAATCATCATATTCATCGTCGTCGGGACTTTGTTGTGGTTCACGATACGCGTTTGTAAAATGACGGATGAGGGTGTTGTCTTCTAGTAGTGGGTCGAGTTGGTGGGGTTGGGTTTGAAAGTTTGGAAACGATTGGGGTTGAAATTGGTTAGGTTGAAACGGTGGAACGAACGGTTGGTTTTGATACGTTTGCGATTGAAAGGGTTGATATTGTTGGGTTTGAAAGGGTGGGACTTGCTCAGGTTCGTCTTGCAACCTAAAGCGCGTCGGCTCGCCAAGATTCGCTCGAACCTTGGGTCTTACGGGATTTTTCTTCGTACCCGAACCTCTTTTTTTCGAACCTCCACCTCTCTTGCTTGAACCTTCCATGTTTGTTGTATAATTTTTAAGTTGAATTGGAGAATTTTTTAGTTGAATTTGAGAGTTTTTGAGTTAAATTGGAGAGTTTTTTAATTGAGTAGGAGAATAATTTGGATTTTGTATAAAAAACCCTCAAACAATTAAATCCCAACGGTCAAAAACTTGTTCCAAACGGTCAAAAATCAAACGGTAACATTTGAAATCAACGCGTGATAATATCAACGCGTTGATATCACCACGCGTGATACGGGTGGTGGCGGCGGTGTTGTGCTCGACTTCAACGCGTGATGGGGGATCCATAACGGACCGCCCCCACTCCCCTAAAATACTAAAAAAAACTACACATAATATACTAAAACTAATCATAGTCATGTGGACAATGCCTCCAAATAAGCTCTACCAAATCCTCGCGTGAAAATTGTTATGTGTTTCTCTATTATGTGTTGTCTGATGATTTGCTTGTTTCTCTTCGGCATGAATCTAGACAGGAGCTGATTGGATGTCACCTTCATAGTTTTGCCAAATCGATTTTCCTAATTCCCTCTGTAATGCCCAGCTTTTTCGCACTTTCCCTAATTAGAAAGCTTGTCGTATAAATTTTTTTGAACGGCAAATTAGGATCACTGACGGACCACTGGAGTATCATCGTGCCACCAGCAGAACCACCCGATCATATCCATCTCCACTAGGCTATAATGCCTATACACCAATTCAGGAGGAAACCCAATAATCTGGGAAAAACCCCCCTTTGTGAGAATCGAACCCAAGACCTAATGGTCCCAAAGCCTTATCTCACCCCCAAGATGCCACTAGGCTATAATGCCATGGGCACTTGTCGTATATTTCTACTTTCGGAAATCCGTCTCCTTTGTAATCATAATTCATTTCAAGCCATTGTAAATTCGAGACTTCGGTTGTGGTAAAAAAAATTAATCTTTTATATGAAATTCATGTGGTTTATACTTAATGCATACTTACGAAGATTAACTCGCAAACAACTACCATGTATTCGTGATTCTTAAACAAACATTTGGTCACATTTTGCAAGACGCAAATTCATGTTCTTTACGCTTATTTGATACCTCAAGTCACATGTCGTACGTGCTTGTTATATTGGTTTGTTACACATACTTATGCATAACATATTTTTTACTCTTACTTTAATTCATGTTTAATATACCTTTGGGCCTTGATACATGTTCAATACACACTAGACATTGTAGGACATGTTAACTATATATAAAATACATCTTATGTATACATTTTACATTATTTAAAAAAATATATAAAAGCTGCCAAACAGCCCTTGCAATTCAGCCATATATTGCTGAATTATCTCTCTTTTTTATTGCTTAAACTCTCACCAACATTCGCAAAAGTGAGCATAACTCACTCATTTCTTATCTGATTCACTCGATTCTTTTTCCTACTTATTTGTATCGACCTTAGCTACGTTTCCATTGATTTTCCCTGGAAAACCAGGCCCTGGAATGTCACCAAAAGGGCTCCAAAGTTGACTGATTTTTCTGTTCTTGATTCAAACTTTGATAAACTTGATTAAACTTGAGGAAACTCATCTCAAACCTATGTACTTATGCTTATAACCACATCTATGGTTAGTTAGGCTTAAAAACAAGGTTGAGACATGTAAAATCAGAGGTGCAAACCTCACAAACTTTTTGTTTTGGTCAAGGGTTTAAACCCACAAGTGATGTTCAAGCCTTAAGCTTGATGAATATGTGATTTAGGATTAGCTTGGGCTATTGTCACACCCCGATATTTCCACATATTACCGGTGGGGAGTATCATGACTTAGTTGATATCATCATAGTCAATATACACAATAAATAGCACAGCGGAAGGCTTGGTGAATAATTACTATTACAAACCATAGTGTCCGAGTGTCCAAATAAAAGAATATACAGACTTGGTTGTAATAGCGATCCACAAGCAGATCATAAAATAATTACAAGAAACTGAAATAACAGACTCCAGGCATCTAAGGATTTGCAAGATCCTCTTATTTAACACCAAGTAGCTCCAACCTATTAACGTGATGTACCTGTCACTTAGTCTTTGGAAAATACGTCAGTTTACACTGGTAAATACAATTAACCAACTCATTTGAAAACATTTATAAAATTGATTTAAGTGCACAAGGCACAAATCATTTATAACTTGGGACAATTATTTAAGATAATCTTGCATACAGTTTTACATGTTTGTCTTACATATGGGGCCGGTTTGGAAGCCGGTTGATGCGTGTGAAGTGTTATATATATTAGGTGTATATTTTAAGCCCCTTTAACACTTTTTAGTCAAGTTTTAAATTTATAAAACACGATATTTACTAACACTAGACACACATATGGGCAAGTGCACCCATCGTGAGCGTAGTATAGTGTTGGTAAGATACCGAGGTCGTCCAAGGACACAAGAGCTTTTAGTACCGGTTTATCCTCAACGTCTAATCAAATCAAAAAGTTTAGAAAAATGTTTTAAACTAAGAAAAATAAAAACTAACTAAAATGCTGAAAATAAAAATAAAAAGAAAAACAGATAGACAAGATGAATCACTTGGTTCCGACTCGTATCTAGTGTAACCTTTGATTATTTCCGCACTTTTGCACTATTTTAAGAGATTATCTTAGTTATTGTAGTAGGCCCCTCTTTTGAAGGTGACGTTACCCTCACCCCAGTAGTTTGAGTCAGCAAGGATACAATCCTAAAAGGGTGGATTATTGGAAGATAATTAATTAAGTTATAAATGCAAATTATGGTAGGCCCCTCTTTTGGAGGTGACGTTACCCTCGACTAAGTAGTCTGAGTCAACAGGGATACAGTCCTAAATAGCCGGGTTATAGTATTAATAGTAGTTAACTTATGAGGGGGTCAAAGAGTTTGGACCCCCGCCATCCAATACCGTCAAGTATTGAAGGAGGTCCTACTAAATTTGACCCAGGTCCATTGCAGGACCTCTAAACGCTGAACAATGGCAAGACCTTTACCAAACTGTTCCCTTAACCCCCGACCAGGTAGCCAACATACCTCCATATAGACCGTGGAGATATGAATGGTGAAAATCTTTTATTTTATATAGACAGTAAAATAATGCCAAGACACCACGGACAAACGATAAGGAAAGATCACCTTCAACATAAGCAACTAGTTATTAAAGTCATTAATACAAAACCAAGTAAAAAGTGCGAAAAGATTAGAAATAAAAAGTATTACACTAGACACTTTGTCTTCACCAAGTGATGTAAGAGACTTAGGCAAACATGGCCTTGATTGTCAAGAACTCTTACGATCAATCTTGGATCCCGAGACGACTCACACACTCTACGATGGACAATGGATGATGGTGGTGGATGATGGTGTTATGGTGGTGGTGGGTGGTGGGTGAAGTGTGAGAGAGGTGGTGTGTCAAGGGATGGTTTGAGCTTTAGCCAAGCACTTCTATTTATAGGCTGAACAGAAGCTCGGGCACGGCCCCGTGTCCACATCCTTCTCTTTCTTCATTTAATGCAGTTTTGTCTTTTTAGTTGACCACGCCCCCGTGTCCGCTGAGCACGACCCCGTGGTGCAGAAGAATCTTTGTACTATGCAGATTTGCTAGATTGTGCGAATCTTATAGTTGACCACGGCCCCGTCTCCGCTGAGCACGGCCCCGTGGTGGGCAATAGAAGCTTCTACCACTTTGTCTTTTCTGCTGACACTTGGGCACGCCCCCGTGCTGGCTGAGCACGGGGCGTGTTCAGGCTTCTGATCTCTTGTTTTGCTTGGGAAGGTGCTGTCGTGGGGTCGGGCATGTCACGTCTTGTTCCTTTTCTTGTATTTATGTTATATTTTGATGTTTTTTTGCTTCTTTTGTTAATTTGAGCTCATTTAATCCTGAAAATACAAAAGGAAGACAAAAGCACACTTTTTCCAACATTAGTACTAAAAAAGGGTTAGTTTTATGCCTCATTTGATGAAATTTATATGTTGCATTTTTAACACATCAAATACCCCCACACTTGAATCTTTGCTTGTCCTCAAGCAAAACTCTTTAATATGTGGCTATTACACTCCCAAATGGAATGGGTAGAGAAGAAGGTTTTTGGGCTTGTCGTAGAGTGTCGGGATTTCCAAGATTCTTTATTTAATTTTATTTTTATTTATTTACAATCCTATTCATCATGATTTATTTAAACTTTTCATAAGATAAATTACTTATTAGGGCATAACATGCCTCTTTAAAATTCTATTTATATACAAGTTCACATACCTCACGGGGATCACTCAACACTCGGCCGAAAATGTATTTTTGTGGATCACTCGAGAGCGGCATGGAACTTACTCCTACCATAGGCTTGCCAAGCAATCAATCCTCCTCCTTTTTAACTTATATACCTTTGTAAATATCAAGAGGACTTTGTGGTTGAAGGGTTAGGCTTGGGTTAAAGGTAGGTGGTTGGGTTGGTGGTTAGTGGTTAGTAGAAAAATGGCGAAAAGCGTAACAAGTGTTGGTTTTCGGAAAACTTTCTATTTTTGTAACTTTTATTTTGATGAAGCTATTATTCAAACAAAGTTATTTTTGATGAACTTGTTTGTTTATTTTCTTTTGCTTCATCATCAACAAATTTTTTTTTTTTAAAAGTCATACGAAAAATCGAACTTGTTACTAAAACAAAGGGGTAAAAATGAAAAGGTTTTGGTGGGTAAAAGGGTGTTTGGTTTGGGTTATGAAATGAAAAGGTTTAGGCTCAAAGGGGCTAACTAGGGAGTTTTTTTGGGTAGGTGGTAAAAAAAAGAAAAATAATGGTGTAGAAATAAAAAGGGTTAGTCCTAATGCCTCCATCATTTACTTACTCGGGTTTAAGTTAGTAAGGACCGGGAATGTATCGTCATGGCAAGTTCTAGAGTCGTAAGAACCAAGCGGCTATTCACAAAAGAAACGAAAAATGAGCATTTAGTCTAATGATATGTAATTGTATGCTCAATAAAGGCTCAAAACTCACTTTTGTGGGAATGGGTTTTTATGTGATCAAGTATATATAATCAAATTTTAACTAAGCTTGTCATGCCTTTTCATAATTTTCTTATGTTGGTTCTTTTTATCACGACGCTATCGGTTGTAAATTTGTAAAAATATAACCTTTTTAGAACTTGAAATTCCCGAGTTAAACTTAGACAAGAAAAAAAAATGAAAATTTTTGAAAAAAATTGGGGTGATTAGCGATTCCAATAGAGTTTTGTGTAAGGCTTGTATTTAGGACTTGCAAGATTCAAGGGTTTAGCATCCCCCCCACACTTAAATTACACATTGTCCTCAATGTGTCCCAAAAATAAGTTTTTAGGTTGATTGAATGTGTAAAAGGTGTGAAAAAGCAAAATTTTTTGTGTTACTGGGCGCTGAACACGGCCCCGTGTTATCCGGGCACGGCCCCGTGTTCAAGTGTCAGTAACAAAATTAAAATAAGAGAAACAGAAGCCTGGACACGGGGGCGTGTTGGGTGAACACGGCCCGTGTCTAGTTACCTGAACTGGATCTTTTTCTGCAGACTGTGCAGCACGGGGCCGTGTTGGGCGGACACGGCCCGTGCCGAACTTACTGTAAACGAAGAATTTCGTCGGACGGTTCTGTTTTTCCTGCATGGAGTGCTGGTTCAAGTTTCCCTTGCATCCTTTGCCATCTCAAGTGTGTTTAATTTATTTCAACACCATCCAAAACACCAAATTAACTAAAACCATCATTCATTAATCATAGAGAGAATTACATAATAGTCCTAAAAATGAAAAATAAAGCAGAAAATAAAAGTTAAAAGTCCTAATATTAAATAGGTCAAGTGATCCGTAAAATCTTCCTAAGGAGTTCTACTTCTACAATAAGAACCAAAATTCCGGAAATAGACTTCCGGTCTAAAAGCCTTGTAGAACTCCAAGCCGAACGGTGTTCCTTAGATGTTGCTAGAGCCATTCTTCTATCTCCCTCGGGAGAAGGAAGGCGGCTTCATGTTCCTCGACATCTTGAGGAGGAGGAGCGACACCAATTGGAACCCCTTGTAGGATGTCTTGAGGAGGTTCCTGATGTAGGGCATACCATTCGGCCGGAATGATGACTTCCGGCACCACATTCCATGCCCTTTGGGTGATAATCGGTACCAAAGGAGGAGAGGCGAGAATGTTCAACCTTTGGTGCAAAAGGTTGACTTCCCGGAGACATCCTTCTAGTCCCACCGTCAAATGATTAATGCGGTCGACCAAAGCCCCTTCCACACTTGTTACTTCATCAAGAGCTTCTCTTAAGGCGTAAACATAGTTTACAAGAGAATCCTCAACCGTAGATGATCTTCTCCCCTGCCGGTTGTTCCTGGAATGCGACGAAGAGTTTCCGCTTGTTCTGCTTGCCATTCTGAGAAAACATGCCGAAAAGAGTTCAATTTTATGGGTCCAGTACTTCGGACACGGCCCCGTGTTCAGATATCTGCAGGATTTATGGACAAGGAATCTTGGGGTTTCAAATTGTTTTTATGATTTTTGAAGCATTTTTGAACTTAAACAACTTAAAACATTGTTATAGAACTTATTTTTATCAAGATTCCATGAACAAAAATCTAACAAACATCTCAATAATGCTTGAAACTATAGAAGGTTCAAGCTTTAATGGAAGTATGAGGAAAATTGAAGAAGATGAAAGTGGATAAAAGAGGAAAGGACAAGAAGATAGTTGAGAAACTTCTTTTAGAAAATACCTAGGATGGTATGTGAGAATATTCCTCAAATCTCTGTCCCTGGAATGGTTCAAATGTGCAGGATTCTTGGCTGCATTTATAGAAAACGACAGTACGTTGCGCACGGCCCCGTGTCGGCTGGACACGGCCCCGTGTGCAGATGGAATCCTGACACATTTTTGTCCGCATTCTGACAAAATCAGAAGGGAATCTTTTGGGTGGACACGGGGGCGTGCTGACCTGGACACGGCCCCGTGTCTAGAAGCTGTCTTAAGGAATTCTTCAAATTTCAAGGAACTTTCCCGGATCGGGTGGGTCCTTACTAGATGGAACAACCCCAAAGTGCCTAAGATACCTTAATTGATCTAGATTAAGACGAGAACGCAAGAGGTTGTCGGTGAGGGTGATTCCTATGCTATATGTAGGTGGACAAGTCCAACCCTTTCCCGGGCTCTCGTTAAAGAAGGTGTATGTCGAATCGCTCAGGTCTATGTATGCATCGAACGAAGTCGATGGGGAGTCCTTCACGGCACAATCGACACAGGGACGACTATCGCTCAAGTCCTCACTAGAGTTAGAAGTATCATTAGAAACAATGAAGTTGTTTGAATGCGTTTCCAACCTCTCTTCTTGGTTATCGTCTTGGAAAAGATTATTGAAATCTTCCCTAAGTTCTTTTAACCAATTAATAATTAGATCTTCTAGTTGAAATAATTCATCGAGAAGCATTTCTCCTAGAATATCCGGTTGGGCGCATTCGAGGGAGAGATAGGGATTATTTTTACTTTCGCCCCTCTTAAGGATACTAGGAAATAATGGGTCTATATAGTGGGGTTTATAATTTAGAAAAAAACATTCTAATTCTTTATGGTTACCACCATATAATTGACACCACATAGTACCATAAGAGTGCCGAAAGTAAAAAGTATCAGTATCACTCATGTTTGTGTCAGAAATTACCAACCGTCGGGATCTTACGGTTCTGTTTTCAGTAACTGAAACTTGGGCACGGGGGCGTGGTGAGTGGGCACGGCCCCGTGTTCAGCTTACTGTCTGACTTAAAACAAGATTGCTAGTTCCAATGATTGGGCACGGGGCGTGTTCAGCGGGCACGACCCGTGCTGAGTTCTGCAGAAGCTGAAAAACTAAAAAAAATCCTAAAAAAAAAATGAAAAATAAGAAAAACGATTAGGCCGTTGATTCCTAACTTTCTTAAAATCCTTGTGTCCCCGGCAACGGCGCCAAAAACTTGATGCGTGTGAAGTGTTATATATATTAGGTGTATATTTTAAGCCCCTTTAACACTTTTTAGTCAAGTTTTAAATTTATAAAACACGATATTTACTAACACTAGACACACATATGGGCAAGTGCACCCATCGTGAGCGTAGTATAGTGTTGGTAAGATACCGAGGTCGTCCATGGACACAAGAGCTTTTAGTACCGGTTTATCCTCAACGTCTAATCAAATCAAAAAGTTTAGAAAAATGTTTTAAACTAAGAAAAATAAAAACCAACTAAAATGCTGAAAATAAAAATAAAAAGAAAAACTGATAGACAAGATGAATCACTTGGTTCCGACTCGTATCTAGTGTAACCTTTGATTATTTCCGCACTTTTGCACTATTTTAAGAGATTATCTTAGTTATTGTAGTAGGCACCTCTTTTGAAGGTGACGTTACCCTCACCCCAGTAGTTTGAGTCAGCAATGATACAATCCTAAAATGGTGGATTATTGGAAGATAATTAATTAAGTTATTAATGCAAATTATGGTAGGCCCCTCTTTTGGAGGTGATGTTACCCTCGACTAAGTAGTCTGAGTCAGCAGGGATACAGTCCTAAATAGCCGGGTTATAGTATTAATAGTAGTTAACTTATGAGGGGGTCAAAGAGTTTGGACCCCCGCCATCCAATACCGTCAAGTATTGAAGGAGGTCCTACTAAATTTGACCCAGGTCCATTGCAGGACCTCTAAACGCTGAACAATGGCAAGACCTTTACCAAACTGTTCCCTTAACCCCCGACCAGGTAGCCAACATACCTCCATATAGACCGTGGAGATATGAATGGTGAAAATCTTTTATTTTATATAGACAGTAAAATAATGCCAAGACACCACGAACAAACGATAAGGAAAGATCACCTTCAACATAAGCAACTAGTTATTAAAGTCATTAATACAAAACCAAGTAAAAAGTGCGAAAAGATTAGAAATAAAAAGTATTACACTAGACACTTTGTCTTCACCAAGTGATGTAAGAGACTTAGGCAAACATGGCCTTGATTGTCAAGAACTCTTACGATCAATCTTGGATCCCGAGACGACTCACACACTCTACGATGGACAATGGATGATGGTGGTGGATGATGGTGTTATGGTGGTGGTGGGTGGTGGGTGAAGTGTGAGAGAGGTGGTGTGTCAAGGGATGGTTTGAGCTTTAGCCAAGCACTTCTATTTATAGGCTGAACAGAAGCTCGGGCACGGCCCCGTGTCCACATCCTTCTCTTTCTTCATTTAATGCAGTTTTGTCTTTTTAGTTGACCACGCCCCCGTGTCCGCTGAGCACGACCCCGTGGTGCAGAAGAATCTTTGTACTATGCAGATTTGCTAGATTGTGCGAATCTTATAGTTGACCACGGCCCCGTCTCCGCTGAGCACGGCCCCGTGGTGGGCAATAGAAGCTTCTACCACTTTGTCTTTTCTGCTGACACTTGGGCACGCCCCCGTGCTGGCTGAGCACGGGGCGTGTTCAGGCTTCTGATCTCTTGTTTTGCTTGGGAAGGTGTTGTCGTGGGGTCGGGCATGTCACGTCTTGTTCCTTTTCTTGTATTTATATTAGATTTTGATGTCTTTTTGCTTCTTTTGTTAATTTGAGCTCATTTAATCCTGAAAATACAAAAGGAAGACAAAAGCACACTTTTTCCAACATTAGTACTAAAAAAGGGTTAGTTTTATGCCTCATTTGATGAAATTTATATGTTGCATTTTTAACACATCAAATACCCCCACACTTGAATCTTTGCTTGTCCTCAAGCAAAACTCTTTAATATGTGGCTATTACACTCCCAAATGGAATGGGTAGAGAAGAAGGTTTTTGGGCTTGTCGTAGAGTGTCGGGATTTCCAAGATTCTTTATTTAATTTTATTTTTATTTATTTACAATCCTATTCGTCATGATTTATTTAAACTTTTCATAAGATAAATTACTTATTAGGGCATAACATGCCTCTTTAAAATTCTATTTATATACAAGTTCACATACCTCACGTGGATCACTCAACACTCGGCCGAAAATGTATTTTTGTGGATCACTCGAGAGCGGCATGGAACTTACTCCTACCATAGGCTTGCCAAGCAATCAATCCTCCTCCTTTTTAACTTATATACCTTTGTAAATATCAAGAGGACTTTGTGGGTGAAGGGTTAGGCTTGGGTTAAAAGGTAGTTGGTTGGGTTGGTGGTTAGTGGTTAGTAGAAAAAGGGCGAATAGCGTAACAAGTGTCGGTTTTCGTAAAACTTTCTATTTTTGTAACTTTTATTTTGATGAAGCTATTATTCAAACAAAGTTATTTTTGATGAACTTGTTTGTTTATTTTCTTTTGTTTCATCATCAACAAATTTTTTTTTTTTTTTGAAAAGTCATACGAAAAATTGAACTTGTTACTAAAACAAAGGGGTAAAAATGAAAAGGTTTTGGTGGGTAAAAGGGTGTTTGGTTTGGGTTATGAAATGAAAAGGTTTAGGCTCAAAGGGGCTAACTAGGGAGTTTTTTTGGGTAGGTGGTAAAATAATGGTCCTAATGCCTCCATCATTTACTTACTCGGGTTTAAGTTGGTAAGGACCGGGAATGTATCGTCATGGCAAGTTCTAGAGTCGTAAGAACCAAGCGGCTATTCACAAAAGAAACGAAAAATGAGCATTTAGTCTAATGATATGTAATTGTATGCTCAATAAAGGCTCAAAACTCACTTTTGTGGGAATGAGTTTTTATGTGATCAAGTATATATAATCAAATTTTAACTAAGCTTGTCATGCCTTTTCATAATTTTCTTATGTTGGTTCTTTTTATCACGACGCTATCGGTTGTAAATTTGTAAAAATATAACCTTTTTAGAACTTGAAATTCCCGAGTTAAACCTAGACAAGAAAAAAAAATGAAAATTTTTGAAAACATTTGGGGTGATTAGCGATTCCAATAGAGTTTTGTGTAAGGCTTGTATTTAGGACTTGCAAGATTCAAGGTTTTAGCATCCCCCCCACACTTAAATTACACATTGTCCTCAATGTGTCCCAAAAATAAGTTTTTAGGTTGATTGAATGTGTAAAAGGTGTGAAAAAGCAAAATTTTTTGTGTTACTGGGCGCTGAACACGGCCCCGTGTTATCCGGGCACGGCCCCGTGTTCAAGTGCCAGTAACAAAATTAAAATAAGAGAAACAGAAGCCTGGACACGGGGGCGTGTTGGGTGAACAC
Source organism: Helianthus tuberosus (assembly GCA_030545235.1). Classification (NCBI taxonomy): domain Eukaryota; kingdom Viridiplantae; phylum Streptophyta; class Magnoliopsida; order Asterales; family Asteraceae; genus Helianthus; species Helianthus tuberosus. The sequence continues at coordinate 57,318,680 of CM060415.1, read as the reverse complement.
GGCCCGTGTCCAGTTACCTGAACTGGATCTTTTTCTGCAGACTGTGCAGCACGGGGCCGTGTTGGGCGGACACGGCCCGTGCCGAACTGTAACAACTCTCATCAAAAGTCATAATTATTAAATTAATTAGTCCAATAGGAAACCCTAATTGAGACACCCAAGTGATTCTGAACAAACCCTAAAATTTTCATAATTTTCAGAATCAGGATTAGGGCCCTTAAAACTCAGGGGGGGTTAAACCCTATTGACGATTATTCACTTAAAACGTTGGCAGAAAGGAATTTACGAAAACTGTCAACTTAGCAAGGCTAGTCCCAACCGTGGCAACCCTATGCCTAAAAATAGGTCTCACGCGGCCCGCCTCAGGTTAGCTTAATTCTCACGCGGGCCGCCTTAGGGTCAAAATTTACCTATAAATAGAGGACAGTGGGACTTGATTTCTGGAAGAAAAACGACGTAAAAATTCACTATATACACTGAGTTACGTTCGAATTACTACACAAACACCCACAGTTCACAATTCGACGCCGCAAAACAGGGTAATAGCACGATCGCTGCTACGATTCATTTTCCGATCGATCAATGTACTCAACGGGTGTTTAAGTGCTGCCCACATTAGGGTGATGCTTTGTCATTAGTCGTTAATTCGACAGATGTTAAGCATAGCACTTTGTCACTCGTTGTGATGGTTGATCTCGTGAGTTATCGTAAATGCTGTATTGATTACTAACCCAGTTTTGTGTGCATTGTTATCTAAATTAGGTTAATCAGGCTAATTCATAGACTAGACTCTGTCCGTATTAAATCAGCAAAGTGAGTCATTCTCTCTTTTTATCAAATTTGTTTATAAAAGCATGTTATTTTCAAAGTTATATTTACGGGGATTAAGTCTTTGTAATCACCAAGTTACAGCCGGTATGTGGGGTTTTGTATACATTACTTGATAATCGTCACCATTGGGGCAGCCAATTGGGGGATATGACCATAGTCACAGATTCGGTCGAGTGACAAATACCGTGGGTAGTTGGTTTGATAATAGAAACATTGTAATCGCTCTTAATACTGTAAATTATAACAAATGTGTCAATTTAGTAAATAGAATGATTCACTCAGTATTTTCCGCTGACAAAACCTTTTTCAAACATGTTTCAGGTGATCTGTTGTAATTCAGGAAAAGTGCTGAGGAGCATTTCAAGCTTAAAATAGTGGCTCTTTATAAAATAAAGAAATATGTTTTGTAATATAAAGATTTCGTAGTAAAATCATAAATTATCGGGGTTTTATCCCGAATTGTGAAATAAAATAAATCGGGAAAATTTTAGCTTTAAACGATCCTGATGATAAACTTCCGCTGTTAAACTCGATTAAATAAATATCACGGGTTTTCTGTCCCGCGGCTCCTGAAACGGGTCAAACCGGGTCGGGGGTCGTGACAGAAAAAGGTGGTATCAGAGCCACTGGGTTAAGCTAATTAAGTATTTAGAAATACTTAATTTTTCCTGATTACTATTATGTGATTATGTGATTATTAACTGATTATTTGTTAGTTACAGTATGGGTAAGCAAAAGCTGTCAAGCATCTATCTTAAATTAGATAGATCATCCAATGAGAAGGGAAGTTCATCCCGAACCAAATCCTCGAATCAGGCTGAAATTCCTGAAGAAGGAATATTTGTGCGAAAGGCACAATACGAGGAATCACTTTCTCCTAGAAGGAGGGAGATGATTATTAAGAAAAGTAAAGAGAAAATCCGAGAAAAGAAGATTAAACGGGAAACCCAGGAATTAATTGATAAATCACCTTGGGAAGATAAGCTAGATGAGAAATGGGCAAACTTATATATGCTAGCCACAGTAGCAGAAAATATAAATCTTTAAATATTTTAAACTTTTAGCACCTTACCCTTACAATCTAGAAATCCTGTGCAATAAATAAAATTTCAAACCCTAAGTGTGTTTTCCAGTTATCTTTGTAATAAATTAGTACACATTATGTAATAAATTAAAAGGTGATTTATGAATTTTAACTTAGTATTTTATGCATTTTGCATATATGCTACATCAGCATGAGTGGGATATCTGAAGCCTTTCAGAACCTTAATCTTTACCCGGTGAATAGCGAAGTTTCCAAAGAATTTACTGGATACTTTCCTGATATAGAACAACCTGTAGAATTCAATGCTCCACCCTTGAAAAAGCCAAAACCCAAGAAAAGAAGGAAATACGTTTGGGGGAGTCGTATACGTAAGAAAAAGCCAGCTACAAAACTTCCCAAAATAAACAATCCTTTGAAAAAGGGAAAAGAAATTATAACCGGAGAAAGTTCTAAACAACAGGAAATGGAAACTGAAGACAAGGAAGAGGTTAAGGAGATAGGAATACAGATGGAGGAAGGTACTAAAGAAATAGTAATGGAAGTTGGGCAAGGCTCTAGACCAACTTAGATAGAAATCGGAGAGAGCTCCAATCAAAACCAGGGAAGGACCTTTCAAGATGAGATAGATTTCTTATTGGCAAGCTATGAAACAATTCAGCATGTCAATACTAATATTTTTAATTATCCTCTTGAAAACCAACTCCCTATGAATTGGGAACCAGCAATTCCAGACCCAATAGTCCACTCCCAACCCATAGGAACGGATGAATGGTGGACGAACGATTGGCAATTTCAAAATATTGTCAACGATCCTTATTCCTTTCTTCCACAATTCGATCCAGAACCCCTACCTAATCCACCCATGAGTAATGAAAACATGGCTGAACTTCGCCACTTTGGTGAAGAGTTGTTTGATGCGGGAAGTAGAATCAGGGAAATAGGGGGACAAATTGCTTGGAAGTACGATGAGAGGGAACTGCGTTTTTAAGAACGGCAAGTGACGAGAGATAGTACGATGATAAAACGGTAGTTGTATAATAGTAATAGTAAAGTTAGTCTGTAAATAACGAATAAAACTCTGTAAGATATTGGTGTGTAATGATGCATACTATACTAGATATAAAATGAAATCGAGAAATCGATTGTTTTGACTATACTTGTATTGTAAAATATTCTGATTGTTTGTATATAATTGTTATTTAGCAGATACTAATAAAATTTATATATATATTATCAGATGGCCAACATTGATAATGAACCAGTAAATGAAGTTAATCAGTCTGAACAACATTCAAGAGATCAATATATGACTCGGCAAGATATCGAAAACATTGTTGCTCAAGGGATAGCCAATGCTATTCCAGCATTCGTTGCTGCTATAAAGAATCCAATCGAACCACAACAAATTGTCCCTAGTAAACAGATTACTGAAGATAACTTCAGTAATAGTGTAAATGGAGGCAATAATCATGTTAATCATAATAGGGAACCACATCAAGCTCCATTACCCAAGAAAATGAAAACTGCAATGCCTGGTTGCACTTTCAAAGAATTCCTTGCTTGTAAACCCACTGAATTTGCAGGCAATGAAGGAGCAACAGCATCACTGCGTTGGTTAGAGAAAACCGAAGCAGTCATTGCAATAAGTAAATGTGGTAAAGATGATCAGGTCATGTATGCATCAAATCTCTTCAAAGAAGGAGCACTCGAATGGTGGAACACTGTGTTACAATCAAAAGGAAGAGTAATAGCTTATGCTATGACTTGGGAAGAATTTAAGGGTTTGGTGGAAAGAAAATTCTGTCCCGAGTATGAAAAGGAACAGATGACGAATAAGTTTCTAAATCATCGGATGATGGGTGTGGATTGTCGCGGTTATACCTCGACATTCTTTGAATATGCTAGAGTGGTACCAACACTGGCTTCGCCAGAACCGGTACTCATTTCTCGCTATATTTGGGGGCTAATTAGTGAAATCCGCAATATTGTTAAAGCTGCGAGACCTCGCACTATTGATGATGCGGTAGAATTAGCTAATACTCTAACCGATGAATTGGTGCGCACAAGAGATGAAGATAGGAAAAAGGAACTAGCTCAGAAAATTACCCAAGGATTTCGTGTGGGTAATAATAACAGCTTCAAGAGAAAAGGAACAGGGCAATCTCCAGCTCCGTCATTCTGCAGGAAATGCAAAAAGAAACATTATGGAAGATGCGATATCACTTGCAATTTTTGCAAAACTGTAGGACATCGCGAAGAAAACTGCAAAAAGAAAACCGTAATATGTTTTAACTGTGGAGAAGCGGGGCATTATAAAACAGAATGTCCTAAATTGATCAAACCAGTAGATAACAAACCCAAGGCGACCGAAGGAACTAATAAGAAGAATGCCAGGGCATTTCAGCTGACCACTCAAGAAGCAGAACTCATTCCGGATGTGATAGCGGGTACGTTCTTAGTTCACAACGTGTACGCAAAAGTATTATTTGACTCTGGTGCAAACCAAAGTTTTATAAATACTTCATTCTGCCAAGCTCTTAGTTTACCTTTAACCAATATTAGGCAGATTTTTACAGTTGAAACAGCAGACGGAAATTCAGTTAAAATAGATAAAGTTTTGCAAGAAGGAAACATATAACTTTTAGGACATAAATTCTCTGCAAAACTATTGCCGATGAATTTGGCTGAATTTGTTGTATTAGGAATGGATTGGTTAGTAGCCAACCATGCTAGAATCCTTTGTGATCAGAATTCCATAGAAATTCAATCACCCACCGGAGAAGTGATTAGGATTGCAGGAGATAAACCACGTAAACCCATGATGTTCATATCGGTAATGAAAGTTGCTAATTATGAACGAAAACAAGGAATAGTGTATATGATTTCGGTAATCATTAGCACTAAGAGTAAAGATCTTAAGGAAATACCAGTAGTCTCAGAATATCCTGATGTATTTCCAGAAGATTTACCGGGATTACCTCCAGACAGGGAAGTAGAATTTAGGATTCATCTAATTCCAGGAACTACACCGATAGCCAAGGCACCTTATCGGTTAGCACCCACAGAAATGTTAGAACTGAAAAAGCAATTAGATGAATTATTAAGTAAAGGATTCATACAACCTAGCTCATCCCCTTGGGGAGCGCCAGTGTTGTTTGTGAAGAAAAAGGATGGTTCAATGAGAATGTGTATCGATTATAGAGAATTGAATAAGGTTACAATTAAGAATCGATATCCATTACCTAGGATTGATGATCTTTTTTATCAACTTCAGGGGGCTAGATATTTTTCTAAGATAGATTTACGCTCCGGATATCATCAATTGAAGGTACAAGAAGAAGACATACCTAAAACTGCTTTCAGAACTAGGTAGTCATGCCCTTCGGGTTAACAAATGCACCTGCAGCATTTATGGACATGATGAATAGGATCTGTAAACCGTACTTGGATAAATTTGTAATTGTCTTCATAGACGATATACTTATTTATTCCAAAAGTCAGACAGAGCATTGTGAACATCTTCATACACTCTTAACTTTGTTAAGAAAGGAAAAACTTTATGCCAAATTCTCGAAGTGTGAATTTTGGTTACAAGAAGTGCAATTCTTATGACACATGGTAAATCACGAAGGTATTCACGTAGATCCTGCTAAGATAGAGGCAATTACTAAATGGAAGGTTCCACAAACAGCAATGGAAATAAGAAGTTTTATAGGATTAGCTGGATATTTGTAACACCCCAAAAATGGGTCTGGTAATTTAAAACCGGTTACTATAAAGGAACGGGTAAAAATACCGTTAGGGGTAAAAGTGAACCCGTAAATGAATATTAACTAGGAATAATTAACCTAGTTGAATATTAGTATCGTTGGTATTAAACGAAGGGTTGTAGCCTTATTTAATTAAAACGAAACATGAGGGACCAAAGTGAACAACTTGAAAGTTGTTTTATTAAAAGTAAACAACACACACACATAGACACACATTGTGTGTGTGTGTGTGTGTGTTCATCAACGAGCAGGAGGCTCCCAAGGAGCCTCAAACCCTAATTCCATCATTATGCTCAAATTGAAAGGCAAGATGACGCTTAAAATCATAACCGAGCATGGATAAATGATCACCATCACGAGGGGATCATAAGGTATGTCTTAAATCTAAGATTTGTGATCATGGGTGAAGTGGGTTATGTTCTAATCCGTGAGTTAATATGAAATTAACCATGTACAAGGGTTAGAATCCTCGTATAGAACATGGGTTACGTATGGTTTGTGTTAATTTGATGATTAGAGGTAAAACCCGTTAGTTATGGTGAAGATGATAACTAGAATCACCCCCTATGTCTAAGTCTTGTGGAAAGATTGATGTATTATCTGGGTATGATGAATTCTTGTTAGATGAATTAGGAGAAATATGATGATGCTATGTTTGATGTTTATGTGTTAATGATACTTGTTGATTAGTAAGAAGATTTGATGAAATATGAATGAACTAGGAAGATTATGCATAAACTAGTTGTACATGGTGCCTAGGAAGTAGTACGCACACCACGTGTTTGATGAAATGTCTAAATGACAATAATAGGTGAAGGTTGTGTTATGATGATGTTGAGTATGCTATATGCTTGTTTGAATCGGCTAATGAAATACATATGTGAGATATGAACTTGGTATGATCGTTCATACGAATAATCATGTATGCTAATAAGGATGTAAATGTAATGACATGAAAGTATAGGAATCATGTCAAGATGGATGGGAGCGTGGAAGGCTAACGGGACAAGAAGACTCAAGTAAGCAAATGCAAATACGGACGCGTAAGGTAAGTAAACCCCGGACTTACACTTTAGATGTAAAATGTATTGTAGTATGATGATTATTGTGATTCATGTGAGAAAGTAATAAACAATGGGAGTAATAAGGTAAATTTACGAAAAAGGAGACGAAAGTGGGTAGGAAAGTAATTTCTATTAAGTATGGGTAAGGAAGGGAATATACACGTTAGTATTATGCATAAAGATGAAATAAGTAATTATACATGTGGGTAAGATGTAAGTTGTAAATGAAGGGGGTATGATTGGTAAGGTATTTATACATGAAACGGAAATTAGTTAAATTACACATATGAGATAAGTCTAATGATGCTAATTGTTTTCTGTTAAGAATGGAATGGAAGTGCAGGTATACTAATAATGGAGAATGAAGGTTAAGTATGAAAGTCAGACGAGAGAGTCCGAATGGATGGATGAATGGATTTATATGAATGAGATTAAGAGACGTTAATGCTTGATTATGCACGTTTTAAAGTATATGTATTATGTCACCGGTTGCTAATGAAGTAATTGGTTGTGGTGATTGCAGATTGTACAGATTCATGGATGTTTCATTTGGAAGTGTACGCGGTTGAAGATCGAGTCAAGACATGGATTGTACGTGGGTGTTTATGTGTTTACTTAATTTGATATAAGTTTTGTCAGTTTTTGCTTAATTTACAAATGGGATTAATGTATTTAAGTGAAAGAAAGAATATCATTAAAGAACTTTTAGATATGTATTTCCGCTGCGTCAAAATTTGGTTAAAACGTGTTAGGGCGTTACAATATTATAGACGGTTTATTAAGGATTTTTCCAAGATAGCTGTACCATTAACTAAACTAACCTGTAAAGCCACTAAGTTTGAATGGGGACCCAAACAAGAAGAAGCTTTTAGAATCTTGAAACAGAAACTAACCCATGCACCAATCTTAGCCTTACTAGAAGGAACTGAAGATTTTGAAGTATATTGTGATGCTTCAAAATTAGGATTTGGATGTGTGCTTATGCAACGCAAGAAGGTAATTGCGTACACATCAAGGCAATTGAAAAAGCACGAAGAAAACTATACGACTCATGATTTAGAATTAGGAGCCGTAATTTTTGCTCTTAAGATTTGGAGACATTATCTGTACGGAAGTAAGTTTACTATCTATACAGATCATAAGAGTTTAAGATATATATTTGGGCAAAAAGAGTTAAACATGAGGCAAAGGAGATGGATGGAAATTTTAAGTGACTACGACTGTGATATTCAATATCACGAGGGAAAAGCAAATGTAGTTGCAGATGCCTTAAGTCGTAAGTATTATGAGAAACAACGACGGGTTCGTGCTCTCAGATTAAATCTACAAATAGATTTAATGGAACAATTGAAGAATGTTCAAACTACAGCAATCAAGGATGATGCTGAAGGAATGAAAGGACGAATCAAGGAATTAGAACAAGGAGTAGATGGAATATGGAGATTCCACAAAAGTAGAATTTGGGTACCTAAGCAGGGAGACTTAAGACCTAAAATTTTAGAAGAAGCTCATAAATCTAGGTACACTATGCATCCAGGAAACAATAAAATGTACCAAGATTTAAGAAAGAACTTTTGGTGGATAGGAATGAAAAAGGATATAGCGCGATATGTTTCTAAATGTCTTACTTGTTCACAAGTTAAGGCAGAACATCAGAAACCTTCAGGATTACTACAACAATTAGAAATGCCAGTATGGAAATGGGAACTTATAACAATGGATTTTGTTACTAAGTTACCCAAAACCAGAAAAGGTAATGATGCAATTTGGGTAATTGTGGATCGATTAACCAAATCTGCTCACTTTCTACCTATGAAAGAAACCTTTAGCATGGAAAGACTGGCTAAATTATATGTAGATGAAGTTGTATCCTTACATGGAGTTCCACTCTCCATTGTATCAGATAGGGATAGTCGTTTTACTTCTCATTTCTGGAAAAGTTTTCAGCAAGCTATGGGAACTCGATTAAATTTGAGCACTGCATATCATCCCCAAACAGACGGACAAAGTGAAAGGACAATCCAAACTCTAGAAGACATGCTCCGAGCATGTGTAATAGATTTTGGTGGAAGTTGGGATGATCATTTACCATTAATTGAATTCTCCTATAACAATAGTTATCATTCAAGTATTGAAACTGCCCCATTTGAAGCATTATAAGGAAGAAAGTGTAGAACTCCAGTTTGTTGGGTAGAAATAGGAGAAAGTCAATTATCAGGTCCTGAAATAGTGCAAGAAACGACTGATAAGATCACCCAAATCAAAGAAAGACTGAAGATGGCTAGAGATCGCCAGAAAAGTTATGCAGACAATAGAAGCAAGCCGTTAGAATTCCAAGTTGGAGACAGAGTACTGTTAAAAGTTTCTCCTTGGAAAGGAGTTGTTAGATTTGGTAAGAAAGGAAAGCTAAGTCCAAGATACGTAGGACCATTTCCAGTAATCCAACGTATAGGACCAGTAGCTTATCGTTTACAACTACCAGAAGAATTAGCTGGAGTACATGATGTATTTCATGTATCCAATCTCAAGAAATGTTTAGCAGATGAATCTCTGGTAATACCTCTTCAAGACATAGAGATAAACGAAAAGTTAAAATTTGTGGAGAAACCTCTTCAGATAGAAGACAGAAAAGTGAAGTTTCTCAAGCACAAACGACTAGTGCTAGTTAAAGTAAAGTGGGATTCAAGGAGAGGACCTGAATACACTTGGGAACTGGAATCAGAAATGAAGAAAAAGTATCCTCAATTATTCCAATAAATCTCGAGGACGAGATTTTTATTAAGGTGGGTAGAATGTAACAACTCTCATCAAAAGTCATAATTATTAAATTAATTAGTCCAATAGGAAACCCTAATTGAGACACCCAAGTGATTCTGAACAAACCCTAAAATTTTCATAATTTTCAGAATCAGGATTAGGGCCCCTAAAACTCAGGGGGGGTTAAACCCTATTGACGATTATCCACTTAAAACGTTGGCAGAAAGGAATTTACGAAAACTGTCAACTCAGCAAGGCTAGTCCCAACCGTGGCAACCCTATGCCTAAAAATAGGTCTCACGCGGCCCGCCTCAGGTTAGCTTAATTCTCACGCGGGCCGCCTCAGGGTCAAAATTTACCTATAAATAGAGGACAGTGGGACTTGATTTCTGGAAGAAAAACGACGTAAAAATTCACTATATACACTGAGTTACGTTCGAATTACTACACAAACACCCACAGTTCACAATTCGACGCCGCAAAACAGGGTAATAGCACGATCGCTGCTACGATTCATTTTCCGATCGATCAATGTACTCAACGGGTGTTTAAGTGCTGCCCACATTAGGGTGATGCTTTGTCATTAGTCGTTAATTCGACAGATGTTAAGCATAGCACTTTGTCACTCGTTGTGATGGTTGATCTCGTGAGTTATCGTAAATGCTGTATTGATTACTAACCCAGTTTTGTGTGCATTGTTATCTAAATTAGGTTAATCAGGCTAATTCATAGACTAGACTCTGTCCGTATTAAATCAGCAAAGTGAGTCATTCTCTCTTTTTATCAAATTTGTTTATAAAAGCATGTTATTTTCAAAGTTATATTTACGGGGATTAAGTCTTTGTAATCACCAAGTTACAGCCGGTATGTGGGGTTTTGTATACATTACTTGATAATCGTCACCATTGGGGCAGCCAATTGGGGGATATGACCATAGTCACAGATTCGGTCGAGTGACAAATACCGTGGGTAGTTGGTTTGATAATAGAAACATTGTAATCGCTCTTAATACTGTAAATTATAACAAATGTGTCAATTTAGTAAATAGAATGATTCACTCAGTATTTTCCGCTGACAAAACCTTTTTCAAACATGTTTCAGGTGATCTGTTGTAATTCAGGAAAAGTGCTGAGGAGCATTTCAAGCTTAAAATAGTGGCTCTTTATAAAATAAAGAAATATGTTTTGTAATATAAAGATTTCGTAGTAAAATCATAAATTATCGGGGTTTTATCCCGAATTGTGAAATAAAATAAATCGGGAAAATTTTAGCTTTAAACGATCCTGATGATAAACTTCCGCTGTTAAACTCGATTAAATAAATATCACGGGTTTTCTGTCCCGCGGCTCCTGAAACGGGTCAAACCGGGTCGGGGGTCGTGACAGAAAAAGGTGGTATCAGAGCCACTGGGTTAAGCTAATTAAGTATTTAGAAATACTTAATTTTTCCTGATTACTATTATGTGATTATGTGATTATTAACTGATTATTTGTTAGTTACAGTATGGGTAAGCAAAAGCTGTCAAGCATCTATCTTAAATTAGATAGATCATCCAATGAGAAGGGAAGTTCATCCCGAACCAAATCCTCGAATCAGGCTGAAATTCCTGAAGAAGGAATATTTGTGCGAAAGGCACAATACGAGGAATCACTTTCTCCTAGAAGGAGGGAGATGATTATTAAGAAAAGTAAAGAGAAAATCCGAGAAAAGAAGATTAAACGGGAAACCCAGGAATTAATTGATAAATCACCTTGGGAAGATAAGCTAGATGAGAAATGGGCAAACTTATATATGCTAGCCACAGTAGCAGAAAATATAAATCTTTAAATATTTTAAACTTTTAGCACCTTACCCTTACAATCTAGAAATCCTGTGCAATAAATAAAATTTCAAACCCTAAGTGTGTTTTCCAGTTATCTTTGTAATAAATTAGTACACAGTATGTAATAAATTAAAAGGTGATTTATGAATTTTAACTTAGTATTTTATGCATTTTGCATATATGCTACATCAGCATGAGTGGGATATCTGAAGCCTTTCAGAACCTTAATCTTTACCCGGTGAATAGCGAAGTTTCCAAAGAATTTACTGGATACTTTCCTGATATAGAACAACCTGTAGAATTCAATGCTCCACCCTTGAAAAAGCCAAAACCCAAGAAAAGAAGGAAATACGTTTGGGGGAGTCGTATACGTAAGAAAAAGCCAGCTACAAAACTTCCCAAAATAAACAATCCTTTGAAAAAGGGAAAAGAAATTATAACCGGAGAAAGTTCTAAACAACAGGAAATGGAAACTGAAGACAAGGAAGAGGTTAAGGAGATAGGAATACAGATGGAGGAAGGTACTAAAGAAATAGTAATGGAAGTTGGGCAAGGCTCTAGACCAACTCAGATAGAAATCGGAGAGAGCTCCAATCAAAACCAGGGAAGGACCTTTCAAGATGAGATAGATTTCTTATTGGCAAGCTATGAAACAATTCAGCATGTCAATACTAATATTTTTAATTATCCTCTTGAAAACCAACTCCCTATGAATTGGGAACCAGCAATTCCAGACCCAATAGTCCACTCCCAACCCATAGGAACGGATGAATGGTGGACGAACGATTGGCAATTTCAAAATATTGTCAACGATCCTTATTCCTTTCTTCCACAATTCGATCCAGAACCCCTACCTAATCCACCCATGAGTAATGAAAACATGGCTGAACTTCGCCACTTTGGTGAAGAGTTGTTTGATGCGGGAAGTAGAATCAGGGAAATAGGGGGACAAATTGCTTGGAAGTACGATGAGAGGGAACTGCGTTTTTAAGAACGGCAAGTGACGAGAGATAGTACGATGATAAAACGGTAGTTGTATAATAGTAATAGTAAAGTTAGTCTGTAAATAACGAATAAAACTCTGTAAGATATTGGTGTGTAATGATGCATACTATACTAGATATAAAATGAAATCGAGAAATCGATTGTTTTGACTATACTTGTATTGTAAAATATTCTGATTGTTTGTATATAATTGTTATTTAGCAGATACTAATAAAATTTATATATATATTATCAGATGGCCAACATTGATAATGAACCAGTAAATGAAGTTAATCAGTCTGAACAACATTCAAGAGATCAATATATGACTCGGCAAGATATCGAAAACATTGTTGCTCAAGGGATAGCCAATGCTATTCCAGCATTCGTTGCTGCTATAAAGAATCCAATCGAACCACAACAAATTGTCCCTAGTAAACAGATTACTGAAGATAACTTCAGTAATAGTGTAAATGGAGGCAATAATCATGTTAATCATAATAGGGAACCACATCAAGCTCCATTACCCAAGAAAATGAAAACTGCAATGCCTGGTTGCACTTTCAAAGAATTCCTTGCTTGTAAACCCACTGAATTTGCAGGCAATGAAGGAGCAACAGCATCACTGCGTTGGTTAGAGAAAACCGAAGCAGTCATTGCAATAAGTAAATGTGGTAAAGATGATCAGGTCATGTATGCATCAAATCTCTTCAAAGAAGGAGCACTCGAATGGTAGAACGCTGTGTTACAATCCAAAGGAAGAGTAATAGCTTATGCTATGACTTGGGAAGAATTTAAGGGTTTGGTGGAAAGAAAATTCTGTCCCGAGTATGAAAAGGAACAGATGACGAATAAGTTTCTAAATCATCGGATGATGGGTGTGGATTGTCGCGGTTATACCTCGACATTCTTTGAATATGCTAGAGTGGTACCAACACTGGCTTCGCCAGAACCGGTACTCATTTCTCGCTATATTTGGGGGCTAATTAGTGAAATCCGCAATATTGTTAAAGCTGCGAGACCTCGCACTATTGATGATGCGGTAGAATTAGCTAATACTCTAACCGATGAATTCGGCCGGAATGATGACTTCTGGCACCACATTCCATGCCCTTTGGGTGATAATCGGTACCAAAGGAGGAGAGGCGAGAATGTTCAACCTTTGGTGCAAAAGGTTGACCTCCCGGAGACATCCTTCTAGTCCCACCGTCAAATGATTAATGCGGTCGACCAATGCCTCTTCCACACTTGTTACTTCATCACGAGCTTCTCTTAAGGCGTAAACATAGTTTACAAGAGAATCCTCAACCGTAGATGATCTTCTCCCTGCCGGTTGTTCCTGGAATGCGACGAAGAGTTTCCGCTTGTTCTGCTTGCCATTCTGAGAAAACATGCCGAAAAGAGTTCAATTTTATGGGTCCAGTACTTCGGACACGGCCCCGTGTTCAGATATCTGCAGGATTTATGGACAAGGAATCTTGGGGTTTCAAATTGTTTTTATGATTTTTGAAGCATTTTTTAACTTAAACAACTTAAAACATTGTTGTAGAACTTATTTTTATCAAGATTCCATGAACAAAAATCTAACAAACATCTTAATAAGGCTTGAAACTATAGAAGGTTCAAGCTTTAATGGAAGTATGAGGAAAATTGAAGAAGATGAAAGTGGATAAAAGAGGAAAGGACAAGAAGATAGTTGAGAAACTTCTTTTAGAAAATACCTAGGATGGTATGTGAGAATATTCCTCATATCTCTGTCCCTGGAATGGTTCAAATGTGCAGGATTCTTGGTTGCATTTATAGAAAACGACAGTACGTTGCGCACGGCCCCGTGTGCAGATGGAATCCTGACACATTTTTGTCCGCATTCTGACAAAATCAGAAGGGAATCTTTTGGGTGGACACGGGGGCGTGCTGACCTGGACACGGCCCCGTGTCTAGAAGTTGTCTTAAGGAATTCTTCAAATTTCAAGGAACTTTCCCGGATCGGGTGGGTCCTTACTAGATGGAACAACCCCAAAGTGCCTAAGATACCTTAATTGATCTAGATTAAGACGAGAACGCAAGAGGTTGTCGGTGAGGGTGATTCATATGCTATATGTAGGTGGACAAGTCCAACCCTTTCCCGGGCTCTCGTTAAAGAAGGTGTATGTCGAATCGCTCAGGTCTATGTATGCATCGAACGAAGTCGATGGGGAGTCCTTCACGGCACAATCGACACAGGGACGACTATCGCTCAAGTCCTCACTAGAGTTAGAAGTATCATTAGAAACAATGAAGTTGTTTGAATGCGTTTCCAACCTCTCTTCTTGGTTATCGTCTTGGAAAAGATTATTGAAATCTTCCCTAAGTTCTTTTAACCAATTAATAATTAGATCTTCTAGTTGAAATAATTCATCGAGAAGCATTTCTCCTAGAATATCCGGTTGGGCGCATTCGAGGGAGAGATATGGATTATTTTTACTTTCGCCCCTCTTAAGGATACTAGGAAATGATGGGTCTATATAGTGGGGTTTATAATTTAGAAAAAAGCATTCTAATTCTTTATGGTTACCAACACATAATTGACACCACATAGTACCATAAGAGTGCCGAAAGTAAAAAGTATCAGTATCACTCATGTTTGTGTCAGAAATTACCAACCGTCGGGATCTTACGGTTCTGTTTTCAGTAACTGAAACTTGGGCACGGGGGCGTGGTGAGTGGGCACGGCCCCGTGTTCAGCTTACTGTCTGACTTAAAACAAGATTGCTAGTTCCAATGATTGGGCACGGGGCGTGTTCAGCGGGCACGGCCCGTGCTTAGTTCTGCATAAGCTGAAAAACTAAAAAAAAAATCCTAAAAAAAATGAAAAATAAGAAAAACGATTAGGCCGTTGATTCCTAACTTTCTTAAAATCCTTGTGTCCCCGGCAACGGTGCCAAAAACTTGATGCGTGTGAAGTGTTATATATATTAGGTGTATATTTTAAGCCCCTTTAACACTTTTTAGTTAAGTTTTAAATTTATAAAACACGATATTTACTAACACTAGACACACATATGGGCAAGTGCACCCATCGTGAGCGTAGTATAGTGTTGGTAAGATACCGAGGTTGTCCATGGACACAAGAGCTTTTAGTACCGGTTTATCCTCAACGTCTAATCAAATCAAAAAGTTTAGAAAAATGTTTTAAACTAAGAAAAATAAAAACTAACTAAAATGTTGAAAATAAAAATAAAAAGAAAAAAAGATAGACAAGATGAATCACTTGTTTCCGACTCGTATCTAGTGTAACCTTTGATTATTTCCGCACTTTTGCACTATTTTAAGAGATTATCTTAGTTATTGTAGTAGGCCCCTCTTTTGAAGGTGACGTTACCCTCACCCCAGTAGCTTGAGTCAGCAAGGATACAATCCTAAAAGGGTGGATTATTGGAAGATAATTAATTAAGTTATTAATGCAAATTATGGTAGGCCCCTCTTTTGGAGGTGACGTTACCCTCGACTAAGTAGTCTGAGTCAGCAGGGATACAGTCCTAAATAGCCGGGTTATAGTATTAATAGTAGTTAACTTATGAGGGGTCAAAGAGTTTGGACCCCCGCCATCCAATACCGTCAAGTATTGAAGGAGGTCCTACTAAATTTGACCCAGGTCCATTGCAGGACCTCTAAACGCTGAACAATGGCAAGACCTTTACCGAACCGTTCCCTTAACCCCCGACCAGGTAGCCAACATACCTCCATATAGACCGTGGAGATATGAATGGTGAAAATCTTTTATTTTATATAGACAGTAAAATAATGCCAAGACACCACGAACAAACGATAAGGAAAGATCACCTTCAACATAAGCAACTAGTTATTAAAGTCATTAATACAAAACCAAGTAAAAAGTGCGAAAAGATTAGAAATAAAAAGTATTACACTAGACACTTTGTCTTCACCAAGTGATGTAAGAGACTTAGGCAAACATGGCCTTGATTGTCAAGAACTCTTACGATCAATCTTGGATCCCGAGACGACTCACATACTCTACGATGGACAATGGATGATGGTGTTATGGTGGTGGTGGGTGGTGGGTGAAGTGTGAGAGAGGTGGTGTGTCAAGGGATGGTTTGAGCTTTAGCCAAGCACTTCTATTTATAGGCTGAACAGAAGCTCGGGCACGGCCCCGTGTCCACATCCTTCTCTTTCTTCATTTAATGCAGTTTTGTCTTTTTAGTTGACCACGCCCCCGTGTCCGCTGAGCACGACCCCGTGGTGCAGAAGAATCTTTGTACTATGCAGATTTGCTAGATTGTGCGAATCTTATAGTTGACCACGGCCCCGTGTCCGCTGAGCACGGCCCGTGGTGGGCAATAGAAGCTTCTACCACTTTGTCTTTTCTGCTGACACTTGGGCACGCCCTCGTGCTGGCTGAGCACGGGGCGTGTTCAGGCTTCCGATCTCTTGTTTTGCTTGGGAAGATGCTGTCGTGGGGTCGGGCATGTCACGTCTTGTTCCTTTTCTTGTATTTATGTTAGATTTTGATGTCTTTTTGCTTTTTTTGTTAATTTGAGCTCATTTAATCCTGAAAATACAAAAGGAAGACAAAAGCACACTTTTTCCAACATTAGTACTAAAAAAGGGTTAGTTTTATGCCTCATTTGATGAAATTTATATGTTGCATTTTTAACACATCACCGGTCGTGATTAACCGACTCACCACTTATAGAACCCACAAAGGAATTATCCCCAACATGTGGGTTATATTAACATTTTGCATCTGTCAGGTGTATGCCTACACCCCGTGCATAGGTCGTGGCCATTTTCTAATGAAATGAGCCGAGGATATCCAGGACACGGTGGTATTAACCCCCAATGTTCATGTTATCAAACAAAATAAATTAAAACGGGTTATGCAAATTTATTAATCACAATCCGATTAAATGATTTCATACCCGACCAAGCGGTATTATTGTTATACCGTATCCCAAGCCCGTATAAGGAAAAATAAGTTAAAAGTATTTACCTGAGCTAGATGTGAAGAAGTAACTCAGCCGTATATTCCTAAAGCCTTATGAAAATACCTTCTACTGAAGCTACTCAATCTATATGGAAGGTTTAATAACCTATTAGGATACTAACGGGTCTTTATTTAAGTCAAAGACTTAGACCGGTTAGTTGGAAAGATACTTTACGGTTCTAAACGCTAGATTAAGCGGAGACCGGATTAGAATGTGGTTTAGACCCGAAAAGTTTGGATACTTGTATAATATGGGTAAACTAAACACATTCTGAATTTTGAAGATTTAATGATAAGGTTAAATCCGTTTCGGCTATTTTATGTAAACTAGTCACATAAACCGATCCGAACGCATAATTGCGTAACGGGTAACCAAATGAATTATATACAGGTCTCAAATGTTATTATGCTTAAAATATCTTAATACATCAGTAGGATGTTAACATATATGCCCAAAAAGTATTTAAAACCAATTTAAGTCCCGTAGGGGCATTTTGGTCATTTTTAATTATTATAAAAGAGATTTTATAATAAACTGAGGTTCTTATCTTTGGTAATCAGTAAAAATATTTATTTTATCACATTACATCAGTAAGATATTATATATATGTGAGGTTTACTATTTATGGCCAAACTATGCCCCGAAAGGGCATTTTGGTCATTTCACATATGCTTTGAAGGACATTTTTGGAAGTCTGAGTTCATGACTTATACTTACTGTAATAATATAAAATTTACTTAAAAGTTCAGTAGGTAACAAGTCTTAGGTGTTAAATATGGTTTAAAACCATACTATGCACCTAACTAGCGTAAAATCGCTAATTGACGATAATTAAAGTGTTTTATGGAAATCTGAGATTTTGATCAGTTTTAATTGTTCAAAATAATTTATTTAATGTATGAAATTAGTAGGAAAAGGTTTGGTATTCAAATTATTTGTTAATCTCATTTTATGCATAAAAAGGGTATTATCGTCATTTACCGAATTACACAAGAACTCCATGATATGATCAGATTATAATCTGATCAAAAATTCCAAAAATTATTAAAAATAATATCTTAACAGTAGGTAATGAGTTTTGGGTCAAAACATATGCTTAAAAACGACTTATGCAAGATATCGCAATTTAATTAATAAAAAGCTTCAATTTACGATATCGAGCATAACTTCTGTTTGAGACCAAGAACTGATGTCAAACTTTCAGGACATACTTATATATCAGTAACAAAGGTTTTTGTCCACTCACATTTCTAAAAATCTCGTTTATATGTTAAAAGGGCAAAAATGGCATTTATAAGCATAATAACGGACATGAGCATATAATTCAAAGTATTAAGGACCAAGTAATATAACTCCAGGGGGTTATACTACCGCATAAAGTGGTCCTAATGGAAGCTTAAAACATGGAAGGATTAAGCTTAACCGGGTCAGAACTGAAAGTCAAAGCAAAAGTCAAGCTTTGCGACTTTCGGTTGTGAACCGACCCTAAACTGATAATTGTCGGGTTGAACATGCTTAAACATGTTCTAATACTAATTGCCAAGTTATTAGAATGATAAAATATTATTTATAACCTCTGCATTGTTAGTTGTAATTATTATTTCAAATTCTAGTCAGTTTGACTTTTTAACTTAATAGTTTGACCCGACAATTAACTAGGCAAACGAAATAATTAGGAGGTGCCCTTTTAAGAGTTAATCACATACCTAATTGTGGTCACATAACCACCTTTAATTCGGGCAGTGGCTGGACCATTTGTGATTAGACTGAAAGTCAAAGTCAGATTAAGATAACTTTGACTTTTCAGTTTTTAAACTAAAAACTGAACTAAGGAAGGGGGCTAAGACACTTACAAAGGGTCCTAGCTATCTTTTCTACAAGAACAAACTTCCTTCTTGGCCATGAGACTCCAGATGAGATTGTAGTGAAAGTTTTAAGTGAATGAGCAAATATAATGTTCAACATGGGGGCCTTTATATAGTAAAATGCCATGGAACAAGATCAAGGCAGGTGTTTTGGAAGTGTTCAGGATCACCCCAGGTGTCCTAGTGGTATTCTAAAACCGACAATAAGCACCAAGTATCGAAATTCAGGCCTTTAAGGCGGGGCAAGAGGCTGCAACATGCAGCTGTCATCTTTCTGCAGAACTGGGGGTTTGTCGCGGCCCGCGTAAGAATCAAAGGGGGTTTACGCGGGCCGCGACAACCTCCTGTTCAGGTGAAAACTGTTTCAGCTTTGGCAGTTTCAGTCCCTGGTCCTTTGTAGAGGTTCATGGGAGTATAACCAAACTCTATTAGACCCGGTTTCATTAAACGATCACCATAAACATAAGTTTCATAACATTGACACTTTTAACCCATTTTCTTGGAAACTTGCATAACGATCTCGAAACCATGTGAAACTGATATCACTTATTCTTGAGAGTATATTTGAATATTAAGAACCCTCGGGTTCGTTAAAAGGTCACTCAGAGGTAAGAATTAACATGTTGACACGTTTAACCCCTGTAGTTTATAATCTTTCGATTATTTTCATAAACGGCTTCTTATATTCAATTAATCACTCATTTAAGAATATATTCTTCGTGTGTGGTCATTCAGAGGCACAAGTTTGGCATGTTGACACTTTTAGTCCCTTTGGTTTCATATTTTCATTGTTTGTCAACTTTAGTCCTTCAAACTCAATCTTTCACATGATTAAAGTTTAGGACACGTGTCTTTATATAATTGGACACGTTTTTACGTGGTGTTACAGCTATCCTACTTGAAAATCCACACATTGCTTGATGTTTTCTCTTAGATTAGTTGTTCTTATTCCATTATTACTTGTAAGTTCACGACCCTCCTTAAATGTTCATAACATCAAGTGTAGTGGTGAACATCTAGAGGTACCTAAATGGAAGACTTGTTCTTCCTACCTCCTACATGACTTCCATGATACAAAGAGGTTCCTAAATGGTGGATTTGTCCTCCTACCTCCTACTTGACCTATATGATATAATATACACTACATACTACTTATATGTATATTCCAAATAATCGAACCTTTGATGACGAATTTATGTTCATTTGTCAAGGTGTTTGATTACATCATCTAAAACATTATGTGTTAAAGATGATTAATTTTGCTTATGTACTTTCCATATTCCTTTTAAATTCTGAATCTCGACTCCAAACATACCTTGAACTTTAACCCTTATACATTTGTCCTCTCAATCTCATACATTCGTCCTAGCTCTTCGCCCTGGGGAGCACCAGTCTTGTTTGTAAAGAAGAAGGACGGTACCTTTCGAATGTGCATTGACTATCTTGAACTCAACAAGGTGACCGTGAAGAACCGTTATCCTCTTCCTCGTATTGATGACCTGTTTGACCAGTTGCAAGGGTCGAGCTTCTACTCTAAGATTGATCTGAGATCGGGCTATCATCAGCTGAGAGTCCGAGACGAGGACATCTCTAAAACAATATTCAGGACTCGTTATGGACACTACGAATTTCTGGTTATGCCCTTCGGGTTGACGAACGCACATGCGGTCTTCATGGATCTTATGAACCGAGTGTGCAAACCCTACTTGGATAAGTTCGTCATTGTGTTCATCAACGACATCCTGATCTATTCCAAGAGTCAGGAGGAACACGAGCGTCATCTGCGACTCATTTTAGAACTCCTTCGAACAGAACAGCTTTATGCTAAGTTCTCGAAATGTGACTTTTGGCTTTGTGAAGTCCATTTCCTAGGCCACGTGGTAAACGAGGATGGGATTCATGTTGATTCGTCCAAGGTTGACTCGATCAGAAATTGGCCTGCACCTCGTACTCCAACTGAAATCCGTCAATTCTTGGGTTTGGCGGGTTACTACAGAAGGGTCATCAGGGATTTCTCAAAGATTGCGCAGCCTTATACTGTCCTTAATCAGAAGGGGTGTCACCTACCGTTGGGGTGATGCTCAAGAATCCGCGTTTCAGCAGCTAAAGTCAAAGCTTTGTAGCGCACCTATCCTCTCGTTGCCTGAAGGCACAAACGATTTCGTGGTTTATTGTGACGCATCAATCCAAGGACTTGGTTGTGTGTTGATGCAACATGAGAAAGTCATTCCTTACGCTTCACGGCAACTAAAAGTTCACGAAAGGAACTACACTACCCACGATCTGGAGCTGGGAGCTATTGTTTTCGCACTCAAGATATGGAGACATTACCTGTATGGTACCAAGTGCACCATTTACACCGATCACAGGAGTCTCCAGCATATCTTCGATCAGAAGGAGTTGAACATGTGACAACGTCAATGGGTCGATGTTTTTAACGATTATGAATGCGCAATCAGATACCATCCAGGCAAAGCCAATGTGGTGGCTGACGCCCTCAGTCGAAAGGAAACTAAACCTAAGCGTATACATGCGTTACAGCTTACCATACACTCTAGTCTTCCTGCCCAAATTCATGATGCTCAGGTTGAAGCATTGAAAGAAGATAACTTCAGGGCTGAGTCCCTGCGAGGATTGGAGAAACGGTTAGAACGTAAGGCAGACGGTGCTTACTACTTGGCGGGGCGCATCTGGGTTCCATTCTATAGAAATCTACGTGAGCTCATGATGGATGAAGCTCACAAGTCTTGTTACTCAGTACATCCTGGTTTGGATAAGATGTACCACGATCTCAAAGCTACGTACTGGTGGCCCCACATGAAAGCTAACATAGCGACCTATGTTAGTAAATGTTTGACCTGTGCGAGGGTCAAGGTTGAATACCAAAAGCCGTCAGGCCTACTTCAGCAACCAGAGATCCCGACATGGAAATGGGAGCAAATTTCCATGTACTTCGTTATTGGCTTACCTAGATCTCAACGAGGAAATGATACCATTTGGGTGATAGTGGATCGACTGACCAAGTCTGCACATTACCTGGCTATTAAAGAAATGGATAAGTTCTCCACACTAGCAGACGTCTACTTGAAGGAAGTAGTTTCGAGGCACGGGGTGCCAACCTCCATCATTTCTGATCGTGATCCATGTTTTACCTCTGATTTGTGGCAAGCTATGCACAAATCCTTTGGCTCACGTCTAGATATGAGCACAGCGTACCATCCACAGACGGATGGGCAGTCTGAACGCACGATCCAAACTCTTGAAGACATGCTTCGAGCATGTGTTATCGACTTTGGTAATGGCTGGGAAAGACACCCACCTTTGGTAGAGTTTTCGTATAACAACAGTTACCACACCAGCATCCAGGCTACTCCGTTCGAGGCGTTGTATGGACGGAAATGCCGATCACCCTTATGCTGGGCAGAAGTTGGGGACAGCCAAATCACTGGCCCAGAACTCGTCGTCGACACGACAGAAAAGATTGCCCAAATATGACAACAAATGGCGGCAGCTCGTGATCGTCAGAAAAGCTATGCTGATAAGTGCAGGAAACCACTCGAGTTCTAGGTTGGGGATCGAGTGCTACTTAAAGTTTCACCTTGGAAAGGTGTGATTCGTTTTGGTAAACGAGGCAAGCTAAATCCACGTTATGTTGGACCTTTCGAAATCACTGAGAGGACTGGCAAGGTGGCCTATAGACTGAATCTACCTGAAGAACTCAGTGGAGTTCACAACGTATTCCATGTGTCAAATCTGAAGAAGTGTCTGTCAGATGAGACCCTCATTGTCCCTCTCAAGGAACTCACTATCGACGATCAGCTGCGGTTCATCGAGGAAACAATAGAAATTACAGACCGAGACATTAAGGTTCTCAAGCGTACCAGAATACCTATTGTTTGAGTTCGTTGGAACTCCTGTCGTGGCCCAGAGTTCACCTGGGAACGAGAAAACCAAATGAAACACAAGTATCCCCAATTGTTCGAGAAAAGCGAAACCACTACTGAGGCTGAAGCTACTGCGGAATTTCGGGACGAAATTCCAAACCAACGGGGGAAGGATGTGACACCCCAGGAAAACCAGGAAACCATGCAACCTAACTAGCTTCCTCAGTAACTACGTGCTAAATTTCGGGACGAAATTTCTTTCAACTTGGGGATGATGTGACAACTCATATTTTCAACCTTTAGTCGTACTTTGATGTAACTTGTTTGAACGATATGTGATTATGTGATACGTGGTTTTAAATGAAATATTATATTTGTATTATGTGATTGTGTGTATATGTAATATAATCGCACAAGCCCTTTTTGGGCACACCACTCTCGGCCCACACCTTTTGTAATCGTGACCAAGGGGCAGCCCATGCAAGGATTCGGCCCACTCCCCTATTTAAACCAACACCTAATATTTATGAGATTTTGTTTCCTCATTATTTGCAAAACACTCAAACACACCAAACCCTAAGCTCTCCTTCTCTCCTCTCGAAGCCGACGGCAACATCCTCTCTTCCTTGAAGCTTTCTTGATTCGGATCGAACCTTGTTTCTACCTCCTAATCGGTTAGTGTATATCATTGTTTGATTTTTGTATGATCGATGCTTGTTGTATGATTGGCAAGATGTTATTTGATGTGTGATGTTTAAAGTACTATGTTGGTGAAATTCTTGATAAATAACCTGTTAGATCAATATAGGGATTGTATGTTTGATAAATGCTTGATGTTGATTTAGATGATCAAGAACCGAATGAATATAATCAGCTGTATGCATGTATAATCAGATCAATTGTATGGTAGAACAAGAAGTATTGTATGATGATTTGGAAACCATTAATCTGATAGTTTAATGTTATAAGTTGATGTTGATGCTTTGAATATGATTAGGGTTCATAAGAAATTAGATGATAAAGTCTTGATTTAATCGATCTAGGGCAAGGTTGGAAACTGTTACAACGATTATAACTAAATTGCATGAATTATGGAAATTTCAACTAATCGCACAAGGCTAGTCGCACAAGCCGGTCGCACAAGATATGACAGGGTACAACAGTTAAAGCACATTGTATAACCCCTTTTAGCACAGTCGCACAACATCTTGTGGATCGCACAAGGTTGTGCTGATTGCACAAGATGTTTGGCCATTTAAATGTTAAGTTGTTGGGCCGACAGCCCAAAACACCAATCGCACAAGTTAACCTCAATCGCACAAGATTAAATGGACCACACAAGTTGATTTCTGTTTATTTGTTTGGGCCATTGAACTTGTGAGGGCCCAATCATTTGAGTCGCATAAGTTTGAATATGATGTGTACTTGTCTGTTAACGTGTTGAATGTGATCTTACGTGTTTGCTATGATCATTACGTGTTCGTAACCTGTTAGTTTATGTGTAAACCTGTGTGCACTACTTGAACCTAGACCTGACTTGTATGGTAACCATGTTAGGACGTGGTTGACCACTAGCAGCTCGATTGACCATTCTGTGTATCTGCCGAGCTAACCTAAGGTGAGTTCACATTATCTACAAAGCATGGTAATTCCCGGTGGGTTGGGAATGGGTTAAGGAATATGGATTCCTCGTCCTTCTTGGGTAGGACAGTATGGATTAAGGAATATAGATTCCTCGTCCTTTTGGGACAGTCTTAAGCTTACTAGACCAAAGCTCTATCACGAAGTCCCTCCTTTATATCGACTTAATCGCCGAGGCCAATGGCGAACGGGTCATTAGTTAAATAGCG
The DNA here is from genome assembly GCA_030545235.1 of Helianthus tuberosus. Classification (NCBI taxonomy): domain Eukaryota; kingdom Viridiplantae; phylum Streptophyta; class Magnoliopsida; order Asterales; family Asteraceae; genus Helianthus; species Helianthus tuberosus. Next base: position 57,293,820 of record CM060415.1, on the reverse strand, counting down.
CTATTAGGTTTGACAAACCTCACACCGTGCCATAGAGTACGGGCGTGGACTAATGGACTAGGCACGTCAATGATGATAGGCATTGACGCAAGGACACATAAACATGACAAACATCAGTAGTCGATATGGTAACGAGTCTAGTAGTATAAACATGGGGTAGCCCCCATGGCTGGATAGCCAGAGTAAATGGGATTAACCAACTTACGTTTTCAAACATGGGGTAGCCCCCACGGCGAGTGAGCCAGCTAATGAGAAACTACGGTTTTTGGAACAGCTTAAAATGAACTCCCAACTGTGAACTCGCTCAACTTTGTTGTTGACTTGTTACTACATGCTTTGCAGGTCATTAGGTACTTAGTTGGAGCTTGCATGGGGAAGAGTCGTTGTGGGACATGGACTGTTGAGTTCCATGTTAAACATTTAAATTTTTAAACTTATGTTTTGGTTTTATACGTTATGCTTCCGCTGATAACTTGAATTTGGTTAATTTATTTTGGACACCAATTATATTGTGGTTGGTTTTATATTTACTTTTATACACTGTTCAATATGATTGGTGGCTTGATCCTGGTCACGTCACGCCTCCTGCGGTGATACTCCGCTTGTGGAATTTGGGGGTGTGACATCAACACTTGGATAATCGGAAGAATTAGCAATATTGTGAGTATACTTGACCCATTTTATCGTTTTCACACTTTTGGGTGTAACATGTTTTTATATACAAAACACAGTTAGTATACATACTCTTATGCAAATACATAAACAAACAATCCAATACATGCTTACTATCTGTTATGCTTGATTCGTGTTTTCTGGGTGATTCTTATGTGATGAACTTGTTATAACATGTATAGCGCTATAGGAGTAACGCACCACCCGTGAACGAGAGGTCATGTTAGGTTTATTCATTCATACTTGCGTAAACAGAGGGTTGACTTGTAAATCGCATGCCAGTTTATACGTTTATCTTGATAACTAGGTTTGCCATGTGGATTGTTCCTTATCATTTTTATACTTATATACTACACACCAAACTTGTATTCTCGCCAATACTTTTGTATTGAACTACACTTTTAAAACACGTTGCGGGTCTAGCAATGACGTTGGTGATGCATGGAATTTAGTAGGATGCTTAGATACACACTTTAAATTTGTATTCTTATTGTATTGTATTTCACCATTTATATTGTAATTGTTTCAAATCCTTGTAATTGAGTCTTTAGAAATGAAATGAAAATTTATTATTTAAATACTTGTCACAAATAGTGTTATGAAGTCTCTTGCAATCTATTTTGTCTCACTCTGATGTTTCCGCCATCGGTTGACACCCTCTGTCTTCTAAGATCATAATATGTAAAATTACGCAAGAATACGTTACACCACTTGTTTTTCTTTCTCCCAGATTTGAAAAGTCCAGTCACGTTTTTTAATTATAATAATAATTATAACAGCAATTAAACGATACTATTTGTAAAGATTAGAAGATTATTTCGAGTTATTTTTTCGACATCTATAGATACTCATCCCATAACTCATTGTCACACCCCAATATTTACAGCACAGAATAGCACAGCGGAAGTCTTTGGAATATAAAATATTATTACAAACTCAAATGTCTGAAAATAACAAAGTAATAAGTACAGACGAGCTTTTAATAATAATCCACAGGCGGATCATTATACACAAAAGAAGAACATCAGACTAATTGCTTAAGCGAAGGAATTGCAAATTCCTCATCTAGCAATACCGAGCAGCTTCCAGCCTATTTACGTATTTGCACCTGTCACTTAGTCTTTTGAAAATACGTCAGTTTTCACTGGTAAATACAATCAACCGACACATTTTGAAATCATTTTCAAAAATTGATTTAGGTGCACAAGACACGATAAATCTTTTATAACTTGGGACAAACTATATCTCATGTTATCAGTTTTACATAACTTGACAATACATGTAGGGCCCGGAAACTATGCCGGTTCATGATTAACCGACACACCACTTGTTTCCTTATTGGGAAACCCATATTGGGTATAAAATTATAACTTATTCCCTTATTGGGAACACCCGTATTGGGCAAAAACCCTTATTGGGTTATAAATTTATTTAATGAACCATATCGCATCTGCCAGGTGTATGCATACACCCTGTGCTTAGGTCGTGGTCACTTACAATTAAATGAGTCAAGGATATCCAGGACACAATCGCACTAACCCCCAATGTTTAAGTCAAGCAATACGAATTAAAACGGGTTATTTGAATTTCCTGACACATTGGTCTTCGAATCCCATATCCGACCATGCGGTAAATATTTTACCGTATCCCAAGCCCGTATAGGGAAAATAGGTTAAGAGTATTTACCTGAGCTAGCACTCGTCTTATAATGCAAGAATTATAATAACTCAGCCGTATTCAATTAAGTAAGCGTAGGTACAATTTACCGGAAGGCTCTAGCCTAGAATGATGGTATAAATATCCAATTGGAATGCTAATGGGTCTTATTTAAGTCATAGAGTTAGACCGGCTAGTTTAAAGTATCAAAAACGGTACGATACGCTTGATTAAGCGATGACCGGAATAGAATATAGTTTAAACCCAACAAGTACTAAGACTTGTATAATATGGGTAAACAATTAACATTCTGGAATTTGAGATAAAAATGATAAGGTTAAACCCGTTTCGGTAAACTTTTATAAACTAGTTACGAAAGCCTAACCGTACGCGTATAAGCGATAACGGGTAACCGGATCAGTCATGAACAAGTTCCATATGCCAATATACTTTGAACAAGTTATAATATCAGTAGGATATCAACTTGTATGCCCGTTAAGGTTTTAAAATCAAACTATGTCTCATAAGGGTGTTTTGGTCATTTAGCGATGTATAAAAGAGACTTGCGTATAATCTGATGTTACGGCCATAAACATTCTGTGAAAACACTTTATTTATGATATAATATCAATAGGATATCAAGCATATGTGTGTTTTATAGTTTAAGACCAAACTATGCTCCGTAGGGGCATTTTGGTAATTTCACACATAGTTTTGAAGGCTAATTTGGGAATCTGAGTTTACATCATGTACCTACTGTAAAAATATTTAAAATGATTTATAAATTCAGTAGGTAATAAGTCTTGATTGCTAAATATGGTTTAAAACCATATTTTACGCCCAAACGGCGTTAAAGTCGTTAAATGAAAATATGTGCGATGTTTAAGGAAAACTGATGTTATGATCCGGTTTATATGATCAAAGTATGTTATTTAATATAACATATCAGTAGGTAAAAGGTTTTGTATGGAAATTATGCTTTAAAACCATTTTATGTGTCATAAGGGCATTATCGTCATTTAAAAACGTAATACAAGGACTTGTGAGTAAACTCAATTTATAATCTAATTTGATATCCCAAAATATCCTAATTATGATATTACATTAGTAGGCAATGAGTTTGGTATAAGAAATTATGCTTAAAACCGATCTATGCGCCAAAAGGGCGTTTTGGCTACTTTAAAGCATAATTTACGACATTATACGCAAACTCAGTTTATGATCAGATTTGTAACATCAAAATATGTTAAACATGTTAACATATCAGTACCTAAATCATTTGCAAGATTATTGGTGTCTAAAACCTTATTTTTGCTAAAAAGGGCATAATGGTCAAAGTATGGCATAATTACGGAATCTTGCATAAAACTCATATTACTATTATGATCGTGTAATATAACCTTATAGGGTTATGCTACATCATATTACGATCATAACGGAACCTTAAATCAGTAGCATACTAGTCTAGTTCAGTTCATAATCGAAAGTCAAAGCAGAAGTCAAACTTCGCGACTTTCGGTTGCGAACCGACCCTAAAACTGGAATTGATGAGCCGAACATGTTTACACATGTTCTAATAATTATTACCGAGTTGTTTATGTGTTAAAACGTATTTTAGAACATCTTTAAACTCGGATCGTAATTATTTCAAAAACTGGCCCGTTGACTTTTTAAAATATTAATATGTTGACTCGTCAATTGACAAAGCAAACGTGATTCTTAGGAGGTGCCCTTTTGAGGGATTAACACCTACCTAATTATGATCACGTAGCCATTTTCGTTGTGAACAATGGCTTTACCATTAAGGTCTAAACCGAAAGTCAAAGCGTTTACCGAAAAACTTTGACTTTCGGCTTTTAAAAGCCTATAAAACGAAAACCAGTGGCTAAGGACACTTACAAAGGGTCCTAGCTCGAAAACTTGAACTTATGTGGAATCTCCTTATGCCAGGAATCTCCAAGAAGCAAGAACAAGTGAGAAGATAGTGAAAGATGAGATTTGTGAAGGTGCAAGGAACAAAGGCCCTCAAATGACCTCTATTTATAGTTGAACATGACTTCTTAGGATCATGCCAAGTGTTAGGTATCTTCCAAGATCATCCCAGGTGTCTTAAACAGGTTTTAAAACCATCAAAAGCCCATAGAATTCGAGTTATGAAGGAAGGTGGTAAGTGTGGTGGCCAAGGAAGAAGAAACCTGCAGCTGTCCAAACAATTATGTGAAATATGGGTCATCGCATCTCGCCACAACGAAGGGGGTGGGCTTCGGCGTCGCGCTAGGACACATCAGGTTTCACAAAATGTCAGTTTTGGTCCCTGGTCCCTTAAAACCTTTATATAATTTCATTTTTAACATAATAGGCCCCTCCAAGCCAATTAAAGTTTTATATTTGGCATTTTGATCTTCGAGATAGGTTATAAATATTCCCGGAAGTATAAACCAACATCTTTAAGCTCCGGTTTCGATAAAAGGTCACTCAAAGGTGAGATTTCACATGTTGACGCTTTTAATCCTTTTAACTTGTATCTTTGCGCGTATTATTATTCAGCGGCATAAAAGCATTAAACGGCTAATATTAGGCATTCCCGAAAGTATGATCAAATATCATAAAGCTCCGGGTTCGTTAAAAGGTCACTCCGAGGTAAAAATTAACATGTTGACACTTTTAACCCTTCGATACACAAACTTTTGAATTTATTGCAAACGGTTTCGTTTATCCAACAAGTGGATCAATAAGAGAATACGAATACCGTGTAAGGTCATTCAGAGGCATAGTTTAAGCATGTTGACACTTTTAGTCCCTCCACATTCAAAGTTTTCATTTTTGACAAAATTAGTCCCTCTTAGCCAACATTTAGGCACGATTAAGATTTGGGACACGTGTCAATACATTATTGTACACGATTTTACGAGGTGTTACACTCGTTGATAGTGGCATTGGCAAGTTGACAAATAGCGGAAGTACACTTTTGTTAGACGGTGAAACCTGATTTACCGCTAGCGTCAGTACTTTGTTGAACAAATTAATACTCTTGCTCCAAATCGCCATCCATTAATACAAATAGTTCCCAACTCTTGCAAAAATGACGCCTAAAAATAGTGGAATCGTGCATGGGATCATCACAAAAATAGTCATGTACTAGACGTTTATTAGCAGGCTTAGGATCCTGGTTAAGTAAAGGTCATTTTGTAAGTGAACGTGAACTATTGGCATGATGAGTTAAAAATTGGATTGTGGCTTAAAGTGCCGTTATGAATAGCTCGTTTTCCTCATATGAATCCAACGATGATGTTAACTAGCCGTTAGCCCTCGCTGCTATGGTGTTCCATGAAATTTTATTGATGAAGCACAACTCCCCCCCCCCCCCCCCAAAAAAAAAAAAAAAACTCTAATACAATTTCGAAATGCCCTAAAATCTCTTTTCTCACAAACCATATCACTGTATGAAAATATAAAATGTCACTCGGATAGTTATATAAACATAGGGGTTGGTTCCGGTACAAACTATATTTATCCTACAAACCATAAGAACAGATCATAGCAGTTAAAAAAGTTAAATTAGCACATACTAAAATGATACATACATAAAAGTAGCACTTTTAAATTATATTAGCATATGAAAATTAATCAAGATAATTGATTTTAGCACATATGTGAAATGATATTAGGACTTTTCTTTATCAGCACATTGAAAACAAAAGAAAGATTCAAATAAAGAATTAATTGCTTGTTAGCATAATTATAAAGGATTCAGGATAATTGATATTATGTAGGTTATCATTTTATCATTTCTCTATAATTGATAGCATGCTACATGTCACTTTTTAAATGGTTCTTATGGTTTGTATACGAAATGTGGTTTTTATTTGATCCTACTCCTATAAACATATAACAAATAACTTTTTACGACTGTTAGGCTATGGGGTATACTTTCACGCCCCTTAACTACACGTAGGCACCACATCACCTACTTGACCCTCTTTCACGTCATCGCACACCAAGGAAATGGTTTAACCACATTAACGCCCCTTAAAATTAATTAAAAACATATATATAGCATGTTGTTGTGTGTGTGTGCAATTTTTGCAATGCTTGATTCCCTCCCTCTCTCTCTTAGTTAACTTCTTAACATGTGAAACTTTTAATGCCTCTTAACACATTTCAGGAGCGGTTTAACAGGTGTTAACGGATACCAACTAGGATTAACACCTATGGGTGTTAGAGTATCCCAGATGGCCTTATCATCTAGATCCGTTCAACAGTTTTTTCAAAGGGGTTTTGGGTAATGGGAACAGGATCAGATTCTGGATTGATGTTTGGTTCGGTGAGACCCCTCTCATGTACAGGTGGCCAAGACTGTTCGCTCTGGAGGTTAAAAAAAGTTGTTGGGTTGCTGAAAGGGCTCCAGATTTGGGATCGGTCGGTCAGTGGAGGTGGTGTTGGGTCAGAAACGAGCTAAGTCAAGACGAGTCCAGGGAGTTGGCGGACTGTAGTTCTCAGCTGAGTTTGGTGCGTTTAACGACAAACGGAGACAAATGGCAGTGGGCTCCGGATGCTTCGGGAAAGTTTTCTACCTCCTCTTTTAAATTGTTGCTTATTAAACCCCCGGTCTCAGATCAAGTTCATAAATTGTGGAAAGGTGGGTGGATTCAATCAAAGTGTAATATTTTCATATGGAGAACGTTCCTTAATAGGATACCTACGAGAGAGGCATTGGCGAGGAGAAATATTCCGGTGGAGTCGAAGGACTGTATTCTTTGTGTCGAGGTCACTGAAACGGTAGAACACTTGTTTACGGCTTGAGAGTTGCGGATTCGGTGTGGTGTAAAGTTAGTGATTGGCTCAACATTCCTCCAATATTCGCTTTCTCGTTTGGGGATCTTCTGGCTACACATAACGGGCTTATGGTCAGTTCGGAAGCTAAGGAAATTGTCAGGGGGATCATCATGGTTACTTGCTGGTGCATCTGGATAGCGAGGAATGCTAAATTTTTTTCAGACGGTAAAGGGTGTAGTATAGAAATTGTCGGGGAGGTGAAAACTTTAGGTTTCCTTTGGTTAAAATTTAGGTCCAAACATAAGAATATAGTTTGGAGAGATTGGTGTTCTTCCCCTTTGTATATGTTGTAATTTTTGGTAGGTCCGTCCCTTCGTTTTTGTGGTGGGTTCGGCTTGCCTGTGTTTAATGAATTTAACCTTTAAAAAAAAAATCTAGATCCGTTCAAACATGGCCGGCTAAAGGCATGTGCTGGATGGGCCTGAGAACAGGGCCCAAATCGTTTTAGGGCCCAAAAAAAATTTACTTTTATATATATATATAAAATCAATAGCCCAAATCAATACAGGGCCCAAACTATTGTTAAAACCCAATTAATAACCGATAACAATAACCCAACCCAATTAAAACCCAATTGCCGCCCACATCAATACAGGAAACAAAACGTCGCGGTTACACCAGGGGATTTCTGATCGACAGTAACAGTTTCATCGCAGTATTGCCAGATTCGAAAATCGCAATATCAGTTTCATCGCAGTATAGCCATTCATCATCATCGCAGCACTGCCTTTAGCCGGCCCTGATCTGATCATTCAATCATCATCATCGTAGCACTGCAGCAGGAGGTATAATTGTATAAATTTTAACTGATTAGCCTGATTTCATATGTGATTCACTGATTCTTCTGATTGATTTCATAATTCATATGTTGATTGTTGAGGTATAAATGTGATTATGATTTCACATACGATAAAACTTTGTTTGATGTTTAATTATACTTTAAATGTATTTGTATTAGACTTTGAGTGAATTGTGATTTAAAAAAGAAAAAGATTAATGGAAACAAGTCATTTTACGGATTGTTGCACTTGTGAATTTTCTTGCAAAATATGGCTTAGCGTTTCGTGGGTCAAATGAGAAGTTGTATAAAAAAGGCTTAGCAAGTAAGTTCGATACTTTTGATCATTTTTGCTACACTATTTTTGTTAGTTTGTTTTATCTATTTCATAACAATTATCGTAGTATTATGAGTTTTTAGTATTTATATATTTGATTGAATGATCGATGAGTTTATATTATATGAAGATTTGCGAATAGGGCCCAAATTTTTTATCTCGAACAGGGCCAAAAAAATTTTTGTGATTTTCGAGGACGGCCCTGCGTTCAAATATTTTAAGATAATAAGATATTAAAAATACAAGGGATGCATGTGGATTGTGGAAAGTTATGATTGTATGGTATGGGTGTAGTGATACAAAATCATGTTTATGTGTGGTTTTTGTAGGGTGTAGAGAAGCACCATTCTATGTATTAAGTTTTGATGCACGAGATGGCGGGGCACGGAGCTCATGACTATGGTTTTCCTATCCTATCCCCGCTCCACCAACACTTTCAAATTCATTTTATAATTACTACTTTATTCCAACGACAAAAACAATCATGTTTACATACATATTATATTGTAATTTAATGAGTAGTATATGTGGCCGTGTAAGTCATCATTTTTTTAAAGCAATGTAATTATCAAAACATGTTAGTCCTATGACGCTAGGATAGTACTTGACAGGGGCAGAGCTAAGATGTAATTAGGGGTAGTACGGGTTGCCCCTTAACATTATCAACGAATTGCAAAAGTTTTCTTTTCTTCTTCGTTTTATATACCTATACCATCTGAGCAAATACCAAGATACCCCTTATTTTTTCTTCTTGATCCGCCACTAGTCCTTGATGAGGTGTCTTCAGAACTACTCAACGTTTGTAGAACCTAAAACGAACTCTAGAGTCGAGCGTTTTTTATGGGATATATTTTGCTTGTGACACTAACACATTGGAAGAAGTTGACAAACAAGTTTTGTATTTGATTTCTAAAAGACACAATTATTATAGTTCGAATAAACTTTAGTGAAAAGGGATTTTTTTTTTCCAACTGTTGATTTTTTTGGTTAGGGGAGTGGAGGTGGTCACTAGTGATGAAATTCATCACTCACAAACATCCAATCATCTTCCGCCATGTCAGCAACCACTATTCTATCACTCACAAGCATTCTTTAGTGGCGGCGGTCATCACTAGTGATGGGATTCCAATGTACAAGTATTAATACACAATGTACAAGTCATACACATACATTCAACAAACTTCAACGCGTGATATTATCAACGCGTTAAAGTTTCACGAGTGATGGGAATAGGTGGCGGCGGTGTTAGTGATAGTTTCACGAGTGATGGATGGTCCATCACGGACCACCCCCACTCCCCTTAGTTGGAGTGCATAGTCTTACGCTCTTACTAAACATGAAAAATACTAGGATTACACGCACACCAAATCCCTTAAGAAGTTTCCATTTAAGTACGCTCAAGCGATAGCAATGTCACGATTGGTGATTTCATGCAAAATGCTTGTGTTGTCGTGAAGAACAAAACCACGAGCTAGTGTTACAAATGAGAGAATACCATAATTGTGGTGGAGGTGTTCGAGTGAACTACAAAGTCATATGTTTTACCGTAGTGGGCCTTCGGGCGGACGAGTTTTCCCCGAAACTGGTAGCTTGGTGGCTCGGATATGCATCCAACTCTAACCGTTATGAAGGAGGGAATGTGTTAGCTGTTCAAAAAAATATATTTGTTACATTGTTTTATGAGTTTAAACAATTATGTAACATGCGTGTGAAATCTAAACATCGATTTTCATAGCATGTTCTTGTTGACAAAACACTGTTACGAAGACTAATTGTTGTTGTCTTTACTGGTGGTTTGCTCATATCCTTTGAGAAGACTCAAAAGATTGACTAGCACAAACTGTATGATATATCGGGATTAATTTTTTATTTTGGGATTTGTTTTTGCCTTTTTTTTTAACGGCAAATATTATAATACTTAAATATTTCCTTTGTCTAGGTTTAAACGTGTGATGTCTCCTTTAAGAAGTAGGGGTGTTCATGGTTCGGCCTCAAACAGTGAAACTCTCTAAACCGGTTATCGATTTGATTTCGTGGTTGGTTTTTTTCTTTAACTTTTTTGATCGGTCGGTTTCAAAATTTCAAATCGTAATAAATGGTTTGATTTACGGTTTATACCAAGAACCAACTGTGTAAAACCGAACCGGACCGTAAAATATAATACATATATATATATATATATATATATATATATATATATATGTTCCTGTAAAAAGGATCTTTTTCGTGAGAAGGGTGAGAAGACATAGAAATTGACATGTAGGTATCATGTTTTGAACTTAGACATGATGTTTTGGGTTGTTTTAAAAAGAAAAACACGAAATATAACAATTTAAAACACAATGCAACGTATTATGGGCGTGAAATTTAAAACACACTACTTAACACTTAAAACACACCACTTAACGTGCTTGGCATGGTGTTTTAAGTTTTAAGCATTGAATTCATTGCATTGTGTTTTAAATTGTTATGTTTGGTGTTTTTCTTGCCAAAACAACCCAAAACATTATGCCTAAGTCCAAAACAAGATGTCTACATATGAATCGTTATGCCTTCTTACACTTCTCACGAAAAGTGTCATTTTTACAGGATCCTGAGACTATATATATATATATATATAGAGAGAGAGAGAGAGAGGTCAGTTAACGTGCAATAGGGCTTATCGTACGATACGTACGCGATCATCCCAGCCATACAATCTGGTGCGGATCTGGTGCGATTTTGTCCATCTTACACATGCGATTTTGTCCATCTACACGCCCCATGCCATTTTTCACATTACCCCATGCTAGCCATTTTTTCACATGCGATATTCAATTTTTCATGTGCGATTTTGTCCATCTACACACCCCATGCCATTTTTCACATTACCCCATCCTAGCCATTTTTTCACATGCGATTTTGTCCATCTACACACCCCATGCCATTTTTCGCATTACCCCATGCTAACCATTTTTTCACATGCGATTTCATTTGCATGGGATTTCAAACATGCGATTTCATTGCATTTTCAAGCCATGCGATTTCATTTGCCTTTTTATAACATGCGAAGATTGAATTCGCACCAGATCCGCACCAGATCGAACGGTTGGGATGATTGCGTACGTATCGTACGATAAGCCCTATTGTACAGTACACTTTCTATATATATATATAAACTTTTTAGACATTTAGTATTATATACATTTAATTATTTAGTTATTTGTATCCTCTTTTTTCTTATTGCTTATACAAAAAATCAGTTGTGGACACTAGAGTATTTTTTTAAACTTCTTTTCAAACCAGTATTTGTATCAGAGTTGTTTTAAATACGATAAAATTCTTTTTAAACTTGTACGATGCCTCGCGTGCGGTGTCCACATATAATGTATATGTACGTGGACGCTCGAGGGACAAAAGTGAAATGGTACTAACTTTAACGTTATTTTAATAATTTCGTGAAAATAACGTTAAAAGCGGCGGGTGGTTAATCATGTATCATGTGGTGGCGTTGATAGCTGAAAGACACGGGGGTACATGCATCAGTCGGTCTTTGTCCCAATTGTTTGGGTGTTATATGCCTTAGGACCAAGGCTTGATACAAAACTACAATTGAGCCGGGGGTCTCACTGGAAGCAGCCTCTCTATCCCTACGGGGTAGAGGTAATGTTGTCTACATCTACCCTACTCAGACACTACCTTAACTTTGCTACTTGTGGGATTTACTGAGTATGATGATGATGATTTTGTATATAGGCACAATAAAGTTCAAACCATAGGGGTCCTGCGGAAAGTGTGTTTTTCCTAGAAAGTCTAGGAAGCGATCTGGGCCATCCAATGGGTGTGTTTAATGGTTAAGATGAAGTCAATGGCAATCTTGTAATTTTTTAGTTTATTTAATTCATTGTTTTAAAAGACTAGGGGCAATTTTGTCAATATATCGTGTTTTAAATCAATTAGATAACCGTCAGTCAAACCCAGTCCCTAATTTCACGCGATTTTCCCTCTCTCTCTCCAAAACCAACTTCGAAACTCCAATCCCTACAAAAAAATAACTACAATCATGGAAGAAGATAACTTTAGAAAGGATGGAGAGCACCAGATCAGTTGTCGGAAGCCGTTCGAAAGACCCCGTAGTCGCAGGTATTAATCATGCAGGGCACCAAGAACATGCTGTTAAAACACAGCGTCAAGAAACATCAAGAAAACACATCGTATTAATCTGCTTGCTGTTAAAACACAACTGTATGAAACTGAATGCTAAAACACAACTGTATGCATCTGCTTGCTGTTAAAACACAACTGTATGAAATTACTTGCTGTTAAAACACAACTGTATGAATCTGAATGCTAAAACACAACTGTATGCATCTGCTTGCTGTTAAAACACAATTGTTTGAATCTGAATGCTAAAACACAACTGTATGAATCTGCTTGCTGTTAAAACAAAACTGTATGAATCTGAATAATAAAACACAACTGTATGAATCTGTTTGCTGTTAAAACACATCACCAAGAACAAACTGTTAAAACACAGTACCAAGAACATGCTGATAGATTCCAGCAAGAAAACGAAGGAATGATTGATATTAAATGAGATCAGAAATCGAAAACAAAAAATTCCGAAATTTATGGATAGTTAGTTATTGAAGATAATTTCCTAAAATAAAAATAGATTGTGAAGGTACATAAATGCCCTTTTAGATAAAATCTTTCAATGCCACATGTCGCGTTCTTATTGCTTCCTAGACTTTCTAGGAAAAACACACTTTTCACCCAACTCCTACTCTATTTACTTATGTATTACCTATTATCCACTTTGTAAGAGAGTGTTTGAGATTACGTTTTGAAGTGATTATTTGATTGTTGCGTTTGTAAAACATAAATAATCTAAAAAAGTGTTTGGATTAAAAAGTGATTATCTGCCTCCAAAACGCAAAATATATTTTGAAAACGTAACACCAAACACCCCTAAGACTTGAATCCGTATATTAACACTTGGTGTTAGTGAACCAATTGGTAACAAAAAAAAACTTTATTAGTTGTTTTTTTTAGTTGGAAATCATGGTAAGGTAAGGGGCTGTTTGGTAATCTCTGAATGGTCATTAATAGGCTACCAAACAGCCCCTAAAAGAGATGGGAAATGAAAAAGTTTAAGAAATGAGAAAAGAAAAGCTTGATTTTTACGTTGAAAGATGAGTGTGATTTTAGAAATCTTTTAATAATTTAATCAAATATAAAAAGGGCGGGATTTCCGCAAAGAAACAAGGCTGATTGTTCTGTGGGACCCTTCTCGGCTTACCTTTTTTGACAATATGTTTATTTATATTTTATTAATTAATCACGGGTACATATCAAAGTATCAATATTTTTATTTTTTTTGAACGGCTAAGCGCAACCACGTATGCTTTTTATATTGAAAAAATATTCACACGTGTGTGAGGGTGGTGATGACGTATTCGAAATTAAAAAATATATATTTTAAGATATAAATTCGTACAAACACTTTTTGTTTGAGTAGCAGGACGAAGACTACTTAAAACCAAACACGATTTGAGATTTAAACGTAGGGGCGGACCTAGAGTGATAGAAGGGGTAACATTCGTTGCCCTTGACGCTCTGCTAACGCTCCGACGTTAGTGTAAATTTTGAAAAAAAAATTGACGTTTTTCGATTTCGTTACATTTTTTTATTGAAACGTTACCCATATACGGATCTTCTAGATCCGCCACTGTTTAAACGGTTGGTTTTAAATGGTACGATGGTTTTGAAACTTGAAACCAGACATGTAAATAATTCTCTGTATAGTTGTATTTTAAAGTATATGCTGTATTATAATCATGAACCATCTTTCTTATTTTAATAGTTTTAATACAAACTTATGATTTTGAAAACAAAAACCTAGTTCAAACCTTCAAAACAAATCGATACTTAAGTGAAATAAAACTAGCTGGTCTGATCAACCCATTCAATCCAGCTGAATTGATAAAACCAGTTGGTCCAGCTGACCCACCCAATCAAGCTGGACCGATTGTTTGTCTTGTCAATCTCAAAAACCATAGTTAGTGGTTCGACCTATAATTTTCATCAAACCGGGTCTAATCAAAACGTGAACACCCATAAAGTGAGTCTCTATTTCACTACTGTTAGGATCTGAGTTTCTTAGATTGTGTTTGTTTAATTAAAGTGAAGATGAAACAAAGATTTGCAGTGGAATAATGAAATAAACTTTGAACATACAATCAATGGAAGAAAAGTTTAAACAAACATGTTTAACATTGAGTCGAAATATTGTATTTAATTACAATAATCAAATCAAATGCATGCACAAGTCTCCCCCTCAGCCTGAGCTCACTAATTGTTCGTACAGAATGACTTAGAAAAAAGAGCTAACAGAACAGTACAGGGTACTGTTCTATTTATAATACAACACAACCACTGAGCATCTTTGGCTGACGTCACCATGAAAGTGTCATCTAACTTCCTAACAAACTACAAACACTGATCTATACAACCACTGATTACTAAACTACTGATTACAAAGACACTAAGTAAATAAACCACAGATTCTACATTCCACTGTTGTAGGCTAAGCACTGATGTTGAGTATCAGTGCTTTCTTCAATAGATGATCAGTCCTTTGAATGACCAGAGCTTTGGTCTTTAACAGTACTTAGGACACATCAGTAGATTGAGCTTCAGTCTTTATTCTTTATCAGTGCTTGGCTTGTCAGCAGTTGTAATGGGCAGCAGAGCTTGTAGTCTATCAGTTGTTAGGACCACTGTCAAGGGGAAAGACTTGTACAAAACACTGCTTATGATGATCCACTTCTTTGAACCAGTTTTGGCTTTATATCATCTGTTCCTTTGTAGGGTTCAATCCCAACAATCTCCCCCTGGAACAGATGATGCCAAAACACTTCATTATTCAAGATCTTTATTTCCTCATCAGTTTTTCCCTGATTTACCCTTTGAATTGTAATTCAAAGTTCATAGAATCTTCATCATCCTCATCCCTGCACAGTTGAAGCTCTAACAAGTCTTGAAGGTTAGCTACACCCAGACCAAGTGCATCTTCCCTTGTTATATGCTTAACTTCACCACTAGACTTGAGCAATATCAATACGTGGGTCTTTTGATCTGACTTCCACTTTAATATTTTTGAGTCTGGTGGGTTTCTTAGGAGAGTTTTATTTTGAGAGGTGTTTAGTGATGAAGGCCTGATCATAAATCCTTTGGCTATTTCTTGTAGCTTTGTTGAATCGGGATTTTCTACCAACATCTGCTTGATGACCCATTTGAATATTTTTTATTCTTCTTATGCCTCTTCTTCTTTGCTCATCTGTTTTTGCCTTTTTCTTTGATAGACAGCAACAGCAGATGGAGCAGTGGGTTGAGCAGCTCTTTTAGTTGGTAAAGTCTGTTTGGCTGGAACCACTGCTGCTGGATAATTTGTTTTTTTAGGAGCAGTGGGATCTTTCTTTCTTCTTTCTTCCAACCTTTTGTAGGTTTCTAACACTTTCACCTCTGTCCACCTAGTGACTTGATTCCTTGAGCCATAATTTGCAGTTATCAGCTCTTCCTTCATTCTTTTCAACTTCAAAGCCCTTTCAGGTACATTCTTTTTATACTGTGACCAAACTGGTGGGGTTTGTTTTGTTTTGTCATCAAGCATCTTTTGTATCCTTGCAATTTCTTGCTTGAGCTCAGTTATGGTCCATTCCTTGAATCGATACCTTTCTGCCTTGTATTTCTTATTCAACATGATGTGCTCAATGTAATCTTGTTTTAAGCTTTCATCATCTTTTTCTGATAACTTCTGACAAATGTCTTTTGAAAACTGCTCTAATGTTCTGACTTGGGTGAGCAAATATTGCAGATTCCTTTGAATTTCTTTGTCAGATTTTCCTTTTGTGTGTCTTCCTGATATATCCTCTGCTTGTTTGGCCTTCAGTTGAAGATACTCTTCTATGTTTCTTGGCAAAGGATAACCATGGAGAGATGGGAGGTTCCTCTTTTCAGGATCATCTTCAGAATAAAAGGATTTGATCTCCTCTCTAACTGCTGGAAGATCTAAAGGATATTTTACTCCCAAGGGAACCAAGGCAGTAGTTGGGTCAGGGGTTGAAATTGAAGCAGATGTAGTAGGTTTTTGCACAGTGGTTAGGATCAGAGGTTGTGAAGAAATTGGAAGTGGGGAAGGTACAGTGTCATCTTCAAGTATGACATTTGTTATCCTCATTCTTTTTATTTTTGGAGTGGTTTGAGGTGTTGAATTTGAAGGTGTATTTATGGGTTGAGTGGTGATTGGTAAGATAATCAGAGCAGTTGTTGGAACAACATCTGTTGAAACCACTAGAGTATCAACATCTGTTGATATAACAGGTGTCTCAACATCTATTGGTTTTGTGGTTTGAGGTGAGGAACTTTTGGAGATTTCAGGAGTATGTTTAGTGGTTTTGGAAAATGTGGTTTTGGGTTGGCTGACCTTTCTGGTAGTCTTTCTTCTGTTTGAAGTACCCTGATCTTCCTTAGCCATCAAAACTTTCTTCTCCTTTTCAAATCTTTTGGCACCCTTTTGTTCCATTCTCTCTTTTCTGTCTACTTTTTGTTCAGCAAAGGCATTGAGAGTCACATCAACTTTCTTTGTACCATCTGGCCTTGGAATTTCTATAACAGGTTTAGCCTTTGGATCAGGTTCTAGATACAAACCATCCTTTCCTTTCTTTCATTTCTCCCCCTTTTTGGCATCATCAGGGTTTTCTACAAAGATAACTATAGGAGGAGAAGTACCAGTGGTTTGAAGTAAATGAGTTTTGATGGCCTTTATGTCAGCTTGAGTATCCTTATACCTTGCTTCCATCATATTTCTGAGCATTTGTAGCTGAATTTCATGATGTTGGTCAGCATATTTCCTTTGTTGATGAAGCATAGGTTGGAACAGTTGCCATAGTTCATCGGTGGTTGGAGCAGATGATGAAGCAGTGGATGGAGCCTTTGAAGATTGTAACAACTGTTGCAGCATATTTTTTATATCTGCCACAGATGTTTCAATTTTGTCAACTCTCTCCGTCAATTCTCTATATTTTAAACCATCACCCAAGTAAATGGGATCATTTGATTTCCCACTAGCAGAGGTTGTATCAGCAGTTGGACCAGGAGAAGTTTCCACTGGTTCATCCACTGATGCCCCTTTTTCTTGGTACTGGGGACTTCCCTCTACATTAGCTATCTTATTTAACACACCAGTGGGTAAATGAAACACACCAGTGGATAATTTGATAGCATCAGTAGTGGTTGCCTTCAAGGGAGACTTACTGATGAAACTACTGTCCAGGTGTAAATCAGTGGATTCAACACCTGTAGTAGCTGCTCCACTTGAACTACCACCAAGAGTTACTTGTAACTCTAGGGGTGTAACCTTCTCAACTGTTGATGGGTTATCTAGGATAGAGGAATCAGACTCAGTCACTTGTTGGAGTATATTCTCAGTGATGGGTGGTTGAGAAGAACTGGTTAGTGTATGATCCATATCCAATGCATTCAACAGAGGTATAATGGATGGTAGGATTTGTGAAGTGAGGATGGGAGTTGAAAGAGAATTTGCCCCGGGAGTAGGGCTATGGAAGATGGATTCAAGTGGATCCAGAGCTTCATAATGTGGTGTCCCTATGTATACAACCTAATCCTTTTGTGAGGATGCAGGAGGAGTTTCAAGCTTAGGTTGAGATCTTTCTACCATCTGCTGTGAGGAAGTAGCAGTAGTGGTTATTGGTGACTTTTGTGTTGTCACAGGAGTTACTTCTGGGATCTCATCTTCTAGAAGATCCTTTTTTATGGGTTGGTGGGCTTTTTAGATTTTTTTTTGGTATGGGTTTCACAGCAGTGGTTGTGCTGTTGTGATCACCATGAGCAGTGGGCTCAACAGTAGAAACATGAGGAGCAGATGTGGACGCACCCAAAGTTTGCTCAGGTTCCTCTGTTTGTGTTTTCAAATCTTTTGACTCTGACAGCCTTGTAAAAGTTTCAGAAGAAAGGCTATTGATTTGACAAGAAGCACCCTGGATAAGTACATGTGCACTATCATTTGGAATTTTCTGTTGTAGATAATATCTCAAAAATATAGGAAACAACAAAAATGGTTTCTTCTTTTCTTTTATATTATTAATATTTTTAACCATATCATTGAAAATCTCTTGGGAGTAATTGAAATCAACTTCTGCCATGATAGCATAGCCCAAGTATTGGATTTTCAATGGTATTTCATTAAAAGCTGTAGTTTTATTTGAAACACACATGAACAGGGTATGGAATAAAAATTTCATGGGAGGTGGGAAATTTCCTTTTTGCAAAGTAGCTTTTGTCATTTGTCCTACATACCCTCTTTCGATCAGATCTGTCTGATACTCATCTTTAGGGAAGGAATTTTTACCTGTATGATCATTTGTCTCAAAGACCTCAGAGATGGTTTGAGGTGTGATTGAAACAAGAATTTTTCCTTCTTCAGTTGTGATAGCCCAAGGCTTTTTGTCCTGAACTTCAATTTTGGCATTTTTCCAGAACTCACGTAGGGTTTCTTGATAGATAAGTGCATTGCAAGTCAACAAAGTTTTGTATTTTGAAGATGAAAGAATATCAATGACGGAGTGGAAATCTGAGTTTTGACTTGTTTTCTCAAGGGTGCACAGATAGTTATGAGGGTTTTTTAGAGCAAGAGCCATGGTGATTCAAAGGTAATTACGAGAGGAGGAAGAAGATGAATGATTCGAGTGATTTTGATGGAAACTGCTTTTGAAAGAACTTTTGAATTCGATACGGCAGTGAAACCTCTGATTGTGGTTTTAATCAGGGTTTATAAAGTGAAAAAGTGAATGCTGATGTGGCAGCGGTTACAAAGACCTGACGGCTAATAACTGTCCACATGACAACCTCTGATGAATAATGGATGACAGTTGTTTGGGAAACCATTGATTATCAATATCAGTGGTTTACAGTGGTGAAAATGAAAACAGTGGGTGACTTTTAACTATCAGTGGATAGCCATCAGTGATTTAAAACACTGATGTTTGATCAACAGTGATTAACAAGGAAAATGAGGAAACAGAGGCTATCTTTCAGCAGTGGATAGTATTTAACAATCAGATGTTTCAAACAATCAGTGGTTATGACAGACTTTTAATGATTAATGAAAATTTTCATTTTTAACTATTTTTAAAGATGGATTTTTGATTTTCTGAAAACATTTTGATGCTTTATTCATAGAAAAATAGGATTTTGCCTGTTATTCCATGTTAAGCATGCCAATCCTAGAGATCAAGCTTTCAAAGGTGGATGTGTCTAAAGACTTTGTTAGCACATCTGCCAGTTGATCCTTAGTATGAACATGATGCAGAGAAATCAAACTTTTTTCATAGCAATCCCTCACAAAGTGATGTCTGATGTCAATGTATTTGGTGGTTGAATGTGAAACTGGATTTTTGATGATATTTTCTGCTGCCTGACTGTCCAACATGAGAGGTGTCTTTAAGGCAGTGATACCAAAATCCAGCAGTTGATTTTAAAGCCATAACAATTGGGCTGTGCAGCTTGCAGCAGCAATATACTCTGCCTTAGCAGTGGATGTTGAAACAGCTTCTTGCTTTTTGCTTTGCCAAGATACTAAGCAATCACCTAGAAATTGGCACCCTCCTGATGTGGACTTCCTTGTAGCATTTCATCCAGCAAAGTCACTATCTGTGAAACCTGAAAGCTTAATATTCCCATTAGCAGGGTACCAGATACCAAGTGTGGGAGCACTTTTTATGTATCTGAGTATCCTTTTCACAGCTATTAGGTTAGACTTTCTAGAGGCTGATTGGGATCTTGCACAAATACATGTTGCAAACATGATGTCTGGCCTAGATGCAGTTAGGTACAATAAAGACCCAATCATGCTTCTATGTAGGGTTTGATCAACCAAATCATCCTTTTCATCAGTCATGACTAGCTTAGTGGTTGGCATGGGTGTACTACAAGGTTTACAATCATTCATCTCAAATTT
Source organism: Helianthus tuberosus (assembly GCA_030545235.1). Taxonomy (NCBI): domain Eukaryota; kingdom Viridiplantae; phylum Streptophyta; class Magnoliopsida; order Asterales; family Asteraceae; genus Helianthus; species Helianthus tuberosus. The sequence continues at coordinate 57,273,522 of CM060415.1, read as the reverse complement.
GTTTAAAAGTTCTTTAGCATATTTTCTTTGATGAATGAAAGAACCATTTTGCAATTGCTTTACTTGGAGACCAAGAAAGCACTGTAGTTCACCCATTGCACTCATCTCAAACTCAGTTGTCATGAGTTTTCTAAACTCTTCACACATTTTTGAACATGTGCTTCCAAAAATGATGTCATCCACATAAATCTGGACAATCATTAGATCTTTCCCTCTCCATTTTAAAAACAGTGTTTTGTCAATTTTGCCTCTTGTGAAGCCAATAGAGAGAAGAAAGGTGGAAAGAGTTTCATACCAGGCTCTAGGTGCTTGTTTCAAGCCATACAAAGCTTTATTTAGCTTGTAGACATGATTTGGATTAAATGGATCCTCAAAACCAGGAGGTTGACAAACATATACCTCTTCTTGAATCTTACCATAGAGGAATGCACATTTGATATCCATTTGAAACAACTTTATGTTGTGGTTGACAACAAAGGCCAGGAACAGTCTGATAGCTTCCAAACTTGCTACAGGAGCAAAAGTTTCATCATAGTCAATGCCCTCTTCCTGTCTGAAACCTTGAACCACTAGCCTTGCTTTATTCTTGACAACAACGCCCCTTTCATCAGTTTTATTTTTAAAGACCCACTTTGTGCCAATAGGACTCACACCCTCTAGCAGTGGTACAAGCTCCTATACTTGTTGTCTTTTAAACTGTTGGAGCTCTTCTTGCATGGCTTCCACCCAACTATTGTGTTTCAGTGCCTCTTGGTACTTAACAGGTTGATGAAGTGATAGAAATCCGGCAAAAAGACAGATGTTTTGGGATTGACTTATGGTGAGAACCCCTTCACTGATGTTGCCAATGATTTGGTCAGGTGGATGAGACTTCAAGAAGATTAACTCTCCTCTGTATGGAACAATGGCATTTAGGGGTGAGGGCTGCAGATGTGAATCATCTGAGCTAACAACTGTTGGTGACTTTGATGATCTAACAGTGTCTTGAAATGGAGGTGAGGGGATAGGAGGAATTGGGGTGGAAACATGTTGATTTTTATCCATTGTTTGAAGATTTTTATCAGCAGTGTTTGAGGATGTGGAAGCAGGGGTTTGAGGACTACTTTGGTCAACAACTGTTGATGTAGCAGTGGATGAGCTCTGACAGCTGTTTTGAACATTTGCTGCTCTGGCAATGGATGTGAATTTTTGTTGTGGAATGATCACTTCATATCCGTTGTCTGATGGAGGAGGTTAGGATGGACCTGCACTGTTAGTCTTGACAGAAACATTTTCAAAGGTATATTTATCAAGATCAAATAACTCAGCAGGATTTGCAGGGACTTTCATTGAAGAAAGTTCATTGAACTTTACATTCAAAGTCTCTTCCACACACTTAGTCCTAGTGTTAAACACTTTGTAGGCCTTAGCAGTGGTTGAGTATCCCAAATGATATCCACTGTCTACTTTGGCTGCATGGGCATCCAAATACTTTAAAGTATGAGATCAGTGGTTTGATTTTATACAAAATTTCATAGGCAGTCTTTTGATGCCCGGGGTTGATCAAAACTCTGTTCTGGACATAGCAGGCAGTGTTTACAGCCTCTGCCCAGAAAGTTAATGGCAAACCTGAATCAGCAAGCATGGTTTTGGCAGCCTCAATCAATGTCATGTTCTTTCTTTCAACAACCCCATTTTGTTCTGGTGTTCTTGGAATGCTGTACTGCCTTACAATTCCTTTTGACACACAAAACTCATCCAACTCCCTATTTCTGAATTCTGTGCCATTGTCACTCCTAAAGACTTTTACTGGCAAGTCAAATTGCTTTTCAACCTGTTTGACAAAGTCTTGCAGAATGCCTGCAGTCTAATCTTTAGAATGTAAGAAATAAGTCCATGTAAACCTAGAAAAGTCATCTACAATTACCAAACAATATATTTTCTTTTTAAGACTCATGACTTTTACTGGGCCAAACAGATCCATGTGCAGCATTTGCAAGCACTTGGTTGTTTTGGACTCTTCAATGGACTTAAATGAGCTTTTATGTTGTTTTCCTTTTAAACAGGAAACACAATGCTCAGGACAGGTGAACAATTTTTGTGGAAGACATCCGGCCTTGTTTTGACAAAGTAGTAATTGTCTTGAGATTTTTGTGCCCCAATCTTCTGTGCCATAGTTCTGTCTCTTTGTTAGAGGCAGCTGAGAACAGACAGGCATCAGTCATGGGGCTCTCTTTTGACAAATCAACTACATAAACATTGCCACTCCTTTGAGCAACAAGTTGGGTTTTTCCATTTTTTTTATTATTTCTTCAGTCTTTTTGACCATTTCTGGTCCAACAATCCTACAACACTCCTTAGTAAAGAATGACCCATAACCTTTGTCACTCTTTTGTGAGACACTAAGGAGGTTGAATTTTAGATTGTCAATCAGATTGACATTTTCAAACTTAACTTTTCCAGACTGTACTGTACCAGAACCCATCACCTTCCCTTTACTATTATTACCAAAAGATATATCACCCCCTCCATGAGTTTTGAATTCTTTGAGTAGAGCTTTACATCCAGTTATGTGCCTGGAGCCTCCACTATCTACATACCAAAGACTATCTAAGCATGCAGAAGCTCCCTGCACATCAAGTAAATAATTAGTTCAGGAGGGTCTCCAAAGCCAATAAGGCTTTGGATGGGGTCTCAACAGTGTCTATGTTAAGTTCAGGAACATGGACAGTGGTTAGCTCAGGGGTTTGAGCATCTTTTGAAGTCCGTGCCTCTAACCACTGTTGGGGACCATTTCCAATCAATTGTTGATATCCAAAGGGATGCCTGTGCACTCTTGGTTTAGAAGGCTTTTTGTAAGCCTCGTAAACATGTGGGACCCTTTGGTATGGAGGTTGACCTTTTCCTCTTTGGAATTGGTTAGCAGGAGGTGCATCTGTCACTTGAACCTCTCTTTTAATAGAGATTTGGTTCAGCTGTTTTGTAACAGCTGTTTGGACAGGCACAAATGATGGTTGTTTCTTGACTTGTGGTCTTGATGAACTTATGAGTGTTTTTGAAGTGTACTCCTCCTTTTTAACCTCAAAGGTTTTGAGGTACACACACTCCTGAGTAAGATGGTTTGATTTACCACAGATGGTGCAGCTTTTTGAAGGCACAATGGTAATTATTTTGTTAATATAATAAGCTTTTAAATGAAAACAATATTTTGTCAAATGATTTTTCTTTTCACAAAAGTCACAAAACAAGTTTTTAATATTTTCTCTCTTTTTCTTCTTTTCAGACTCCTTTGCAACAGAGTTTTGAACCACTGTTGGGATGTCCTTAAGAGGAATTACCTTGGCCTTTGTTGCTTTTACACCATCCACTGTGGTGAAGTCCATGGGTTTAAAATTTTCAAGTAGGTCACACTTATCAGACCATGTGGGTTTGAATTGGTATTTCTCAATCTCCTCAAAAGTTGAGGACCCCACTGATCATTCAAGAGTGATTTTGTTTCCACTTTTATCAGTTATTTTAACTTCTTGACCATCCTTGTTAGTGGGTATGATTTCAATAGTGTTTTGAAGAGATTCATTTTCAGCAGTGTTTTCAACTTGGTCATTTTTCCTGAAACCTATCCCAAATTTTACATTGCTTTTGATATGTTTTTCAAGCATTACTTCATAACCTTTGCAAGATTCAACCCATTTTTCACATGTGATTTGGGTGGATTCCAACTCCTTTTTGTAGGACTGATATTTTTCTATCATTGCCTGAAGTTGGTCCTTGGTTATGCTATGCTCATGTTTAAGGCGGCAAATTCCATTTTCCTTTTCTGACAATTTGATTTTCAATTCTTTTAAAGATTTTTCAAATTGTACTTCATCTTTTAACATTTTATCTCTAAGGTTTTCATTCACCTCCTTGACATTTGCAAATGTTATGATTTATTTGTCTGTACATAGGTTTTTAAGAACCTGGAGTGATACCTTAGTTGTAGCCATCATGGCACAATCACAGACATGTTCTGTCACACCCCAACCGATGGCGGAAATATCGGGGCATGGCACTGAGCGAAACAGATTGTCCAGAAGTTTCCATAACGATTATCATTACCAATCAATTTAAAGTAACATGTCCCATACCATGTCTCAAAAGGTAAACAAATTATTACAGATAAAATCTAAACAAATAGTTCTATTCCGACAACTCAAATTTTCAGATAGAGCAATTGTTTATCTGCTTCTAGAGACCCTTGATTTAATTTGTACAGACAACTATTTGTTGGCCTCTAGAGCCTTATTCTAGCCTCGATTTCCTAGCAGATGTGCATCCTAAGCACCTGTCACATACGTCAAAATAGAGTCAATACATATAATGTAAAGGTGAGCATACAAGTTTGGTAATAGCATGTAGAGTTCGAAATTCGTTAACGCATAACCAGCACGTACACATAGAGAAATGAAGCACGTTAGTTATCGACATAGATCCATCGATACCAATGACTACGGGTTGACTGCCTAAGGCAGCTCGCAATACATGATTACCACTGTAATCCATGCAAGTAATTATCCTTAACAACCCCTGCGAACAGGTGCTGAGTCCAAACTATAGTACTATCGTTGCTAAGGCAGGTAGACAGCATTCCATGTGTAAACATAACAAACAAGCATTCATAAGCCACGTATAACATGCATTAACGGTTAGCGTTCAAATAGTATTGAGTAGTGTGTTTATTGTGATTTGAATATTCGTAACGTATGTAACACCCAAAAGTGCGTAAAGCAAAAAGGGATCGGGTATACTCACAGCGATGGATGGATTGAAGGGAGCGCTAGAGAGTAGGTTTAGCCTGATCAGAATGATAGCATAACGATAAGTGACGCATAAAACAATGCAAGGTGTAAATGGCTCGGACAGTAGTTCGATCGGATGATAATCCGGTCGGACGGTCCAGCGTGCAGATGACAATCCACTCGGATGGTTATCCGGTCGGACGGTATTCTGGTCGGATGACTATTCGAGTGGATTGTTTCTTCCTATGAGAAGGATGTGTTTGTGTATGATGGCTTAACCTTTGAAGTTTTCGTTGTAGCATTTTGAAAACATTGAAGTATCTCTACCTTTCAAGTCGGTCGATCGGATGGTCAGTCGTGCGGATGACAATCTGCTCGGATGAATTATCCGGTCAGACGGTCGACTCGAGTGGCGAGGTTACTTAGTGAGAACAAATCCACAGCAGGTTGTCACTCGGTCGGACAGCAGTCCGGTCGGGTGGCATCCTTAGTGCATTGAACATGTTGAAAATTGTTCGAGTGTTAAAGTTCAAGTATCTCATGATCCGAAGAGTAATCCGGTCGGATGGTAGTCCGATCGGATAGCAATTCGTTCAATACTCAAGCTTCAGATAAAGTTGGTTAAGTGTGGGTCCCAAGGTGTAAGCCGTTCGGATGACCTAGTCGCTCGTATGGCTTATTCGTTCGGACAGTAGTCCGGTCGGATAGCACTCCGTGCTGGTCGTTCCGTTCGTCTTTCACTTGGCCGTTTTGATTGTTTGTTGTTTTATCGAGACGTTTTGACAACGTGTTAACCAACAGAACTCCATCTTGACCCAAGTAACCTGGTCGTCCAGGAATCACCCTAGTTCGACCAGTTAACCGGTTCGAGATGGTTGTTCTTGGTTAACCCGGAATCGGTGGTCTCGTGAGTAGAATCCAGATCTTGAGCTAGCACAACACCATGAATGAGTAGAAGACTAGAACAATGTCTGATTCTATCAGTTTTGAGTACATTGAGTGTAAAAGAGTTGAAAGAAAGTTAGAAACCATATTTCAATCCTTTTTCACCATGAATGTGTCTAGATCTATGCAAGATCTTTGTGTATTTGTGTGGAAATCGATTAGATCTAAGTTGTTCTTGGTGGATTGAAGCCAAAACATGAAGTTCTTCAAGAACACATGATGACGTCATCCTAGAACACCTCAAATCTAGTGATTTCACGGTTAAAAGTTAAGATTAAAAAGATAGAAAGGTGTAGGAGTGCGCGTAGATCAAAGAAGTACAAGATTTAGGACGAGATCTTACCGAAATCGAGAGAAATCTGAGAAAAGGTGGGGAGAGCGTGCTGTTCGGTCAGAGAGTTGCCAAAAGTAGAAAGTTTGAGAGTGACAGGGGTATTTATAGAGTTACCCAAAGAGGAAAGTGTGGGTCAGTCGGATGGCACCTCGCCCGGATGGCTTATCCGGTCGGATGTCATCTCGGTCGGATGGCGACCTGGCACCAGATCAAGTGGCAGCCCAGTCGGATGGCAATCCGGCCGGATGGCAATTGGTTCGGGTGTTTGACGCGACGATTTTTGCTGTTTCGATTTCGATTGCGCGCGATGCGAATGCGATAGAGTTTCCTATTCAAATTACTTTTAATCCCATCCATTCACATCTCGCACTATCTCTTCTCCACTAAATATCATAGTTCGATTTCGATTGCGTTTTCGATTGCGATTTGATTGCGTTTCGATTGATTCCCACACATACATAAATTAAACATGCACAAGTAACACATAAGGCACACACACACGTAATAATAACCAAAATGCGTAATTTGAGTTGCGAGTGCGATTGTAATTCGATGTCGATTTGATTAGCATAGTTTGATTATCGTTTGATTATCCTTGACTTTGACTTTGACTTCAGAAACACGGGGTGTTACAGCCTCCCCTAGTTGAGGGAATTTCCCGAAATTAGGCTGAAAGATGTACACTACCGTGAATCACTTTGGAGAACTTTCTCTCTCTAGACTTTCACTATCTAGAAACACTGCGGGTACTTCGCCTTCATGTCGCTTTCGAGTTCCCAAGTGAACTCTGCGCCTCGTTTGCCTTCCCATCGGACTTTCACAATAGGAATGCGCGAGCGTCTGAGCTGCTTGGTTTGGCGATCCATGATTTCGACAGGCTTCTCCACGAAGTGTAGTGTTTCATTTACTTGAGGTCATCGAGAGGTACGATTAAATCATGCTCAGCCAGGCACTTTCGGAGGTTTGACACGTGGAAAGTCGGGTGAACGTTGCTAAGTTCCTCCGGTAGTTCGAGTCTGTAAGCCACTTTGCCGAACCTTTCCAGAATCTTAAAGGGTCCAACGTATCGAGGCGCGAGCGTTTCTTTCTTGCCGAATTGGACCACACCCTTCCAAGGTGAAACCTTTAGGAGTACGTAGTCACCAACGTCAAATTCAAGGGGCTTGCGTCGTCTATCGGCGTAACTTTTCTGACGATTCCGAGCTTTCATTAGATTGTCTCGAATTTGGAAAATTTTGTCTGTCGTTTCTTGCAATAACTCAGGACCGGTTAATTGCGAGTGACCGATCTCATGCCACACAATAGGTGATCAACATTTTCTTCCGTATAAAGCCTCGAATGGTGCCATTTGTATGCTGGGATTATAACTGTTGTTATACGAGAATTCAACTAACGACAGGTACGTATCCCAATTACCACCGAAGTCTATGACACACGAACGGAGCATGTCCTCAAGAGTACGAATCGTTCTTTCAGTCTGACCGTCGGTTTGAGGGTGGAATGCGGTACTTAGATTAAGCGATGTACCGAGAGCCGTTTGAAATGTTTCCCACAGTCGTTGGTGTAGATTCGGGCTAATCATTCAACTTGTAGTCTTCCCGTATTGGTAAGAAGTGAGCTGATTTGGTCAACCGGTCAACAACAACCCAAATGCTGTCGTGACCTGATGACGTGTGCGGAAGCTTTGTTATGAAGTCCATAGCTATACTCTCCCACTTCCACATAGGGATCGGTGGTTGCTCGAGTAAGCCAGAGGGTCTTTGGTGTTCAGCCTTGACTCTTGCACAAGTCAGGCACTTTCCAACATAGAGAGCAATATCCCTTTTCATGCCCGGCCACCAGTACTTATAGCGAAGGTCCTAGTACATTTTTTCGGCACCGGGATGAATAGAATACCGGGATTTGTGTGCTTCGTCCATCAAAATCTTTCGAAATTCGGTCCACTTAGGGATCCAAATTCGGTCCAGAAAGTGGAATATCCCATTTGATTTACTCACAAGTTGGGCTCCATCGTGGTAGATTCGTTCCTTCTTCAGAGTACGTTAATTAAAGCAAGCATGTTGGGCTTCGCGAATGAGAGTTTCGTGATCGTATTGCGCTTGGACATTACGAGTGCTGAGCATATAACTCCATCTGCTGAGTGCATCGGGAACAACATTTGCTTTGCCTGGGTGATAACGAATCTCACAGTCGTAATCGTTGAGAAGTTCTACCCATCGGCGTTGACGCATATTAAGTTCCTTCTGATTAAAGATATGTTGCAGGCTCCTATGATCGGTTAAGATCGTACACTTGGTACCATACAGGCAGTGTCGCCAAATCTTTAATGCAAAAACAACTACGCCTAGCTCGAGATCATGGGTTGTATAGTTCTTCTCGTGGATTTTGAGCTGACGAGATGCGTAAGCTATAACCTTGTCTCGCTGCATAAGGACGCAACCAAGACCAAGGTTGGAAGCATCACAATAGACAATGAAATCGTCGTTTCCCTCGGGTAATGCGAGAACGGGAGCATTGCAAAGCATGTGCTTGAGGGCTTGGAAAGCAGACTCTTGTTCGGTTTCCTAAACAAAAGGCTTGTCTTTATGCGTGAGAGCGGTAAGTGGCACTGCGATCTTTGAGAATCCTTCGATAAATCATCGATAATGGCCCGCTAGTCCGAGAAAAGAACGGACTTCAGACGGGTTCTTAGGTGTAATCCAACTCTTAACGGCTTCAATCTTCCCGGGATCGACGAGGATACCTTGACTATTAACAATGTGACCCAGAAACTGAACTTCCTCCAACCAGAATTCACACTTGGAGAACTTGGCATAGAGTCGATTCCCCTGAAGTAGCTCGAGAACCAAACATAGATGTTGCGTGTGTTCGGCTTTTGATCTGGAATAGATCAAGACATCGTAGATGAATACGATGACGAAACGGTCGAGATAAGGTTTACACACGCGATTCATCAGATCAATGAAAACCGCGGGTGCGTTGGTTAATCCAAAGGGCATAACAACGAATTCGTAATGGCCATATCGAGTGCGAAACGCGGTTTTGGGTATATCCTCTTCTTGAATGCGTAGTTGGTGATAGCCTGAGCGTAGATCGATCTTCGAGAAACATGTAGCACCTTGTAGCTAATCAAACAAATCATCAATGCGAGGTAGGGGTAGCGGTTCTTGATAGTTAACTTATTCAATTCCCGATAGTCGATGCACATCCTGAATGACCCATCCTTTATTTTTACGAAAAGGACTGGTGTACCCCAAGGAGAGGTGCTCGGGCGAATGAAGCCTTTCTCAAGTAATTCCTAGAGTTGGTTTGAGAGTTCACGCATTTCGGACGGTTCGAGTCGGTAAGGAGCTTTGGCAACAGGATTGGCTCCAGGAATGAGGTCGATACGAAAGTTAATATCACGACTTGGTGGTAGTCCTGGAAGATCATCAGGGAAAACGTTGGGAAATTCACGAACCACAGGAACGTCTTTCACTTATGTCTTTCCTTTCTTTTCCTTCTCCACTACTACAATGTTAGCCAAGAAAGCTCTGTATTCCTTGCGGAGATACTTGCTAGCTTGGACACAAGACATGAGTTTGAGATTTTTCGAAGCAGTTTCATCGTAGACACACAATGCATCACCATTCGCGAGCGAGAATCGAATCATCTTGTCGAAGCACACAACTTCAGCATGGTTTTCGCACAGAAAGTCCATGCCTACTATGACGTCAAAACTTCCGAGTTGCATTGGAATAAGGTCGATTGGGAAGATGTGACTGTTGAGCTCAAGAGTACAATCATGGAGAACAGAATCAATGGCGACAATTCTTCCAGTAGTGAGTTCAACATCGAACGTCGAGGGGAGATGGGAGCGTTTGCGACTAAGTAGCTTCTCGAATTCGAATGACACAAAGCAATTATCGGCTCCAGTATCAAATAAACTCAAAGCATAAATACCATTCACAAGGAACGTACCATTGACCACGTTGTTGTCGGCTTGGGCTTGGCGTACGTTGATGATGAAAGTTCGTGCGCGTGCTGCTTGTTGCTGCTGCTGCTGGTGTTGCTGCTGCTGCTGAGGCTGCTGCTGCTAGGGCTCTTGCTTCACAACCCTGTTTGGGCACATGTTGGCGAAATGGTTAGGATCGCCACATGCGAAGCAGGCTCTGGCGTTGACCGCAGGTGCCGGAGGAGCTTGTTGACCCTGAGGGGCGGTGAGTAGAGCTTGATGAGCAGGAGCTTGTCGGGCACGACAGTTGGTAGTGAAATGGCCATACATATTGCAATGAGCACAGAAACGGCAAGCGATGGTAGTCGGGTGGTGGTAGGTACAAGTAGGGCAAAGCGGGTGTGGCCCAGTGTATACGCTTAGCAGGCGGTGCATTTGCCACAGGCACCGCTACTTGACGTTGTTGGGCTGGTACAGCTTGTATCGGTGCAGCAGTGATCGCACAGTTCTTGTTGCTGGAGCTGTTCTTTCTCTTGTTCTTACTCTTGTTGCTTGATGCAGTGGTGGTTTCAGCAGTTGGTGCGGCGGTGGTAGCTTGATGCAGGTGCTTTGAAGTTTTATCCCAGACACCAGCCTTTACCCGCTTGTAATTGATTTCAGCGGCCAGTAGGTAGGTCTCTTCGATCGTCTTAGTCTTAGCCGCTTGCACGAAATCTGCAACACAGTCAGGCAGGGCTCGGGTATACTTCTTGATTGCCATGTCTGGAGTCTTGACTTGGTCAGGGCAGATGATGCTGAGCTGTTTGAAGCGAGCAGTGAGAGCAGCATTTTCACCTTCCTTCTGCTTTATGTGCCAGAATTCATCTTCTAACTTTTGGCGCTCATGAGGAGGGCAGAATTCTTCCAGCATGACCTCCTTGAGTTCGTCCCACGACAGTCCGTAGGCTACATCGTTCCCTCATTTGTTTCTCTCGGCCGTCCACCAGTCTAGTGCGCGGGACTGGAAGACGCCAGTTGCGTTGAGAGTGCGTAGGTCGTTAGGGCAACCGCTCTGTCGTAGAGTGACCTCAATGGAATCAAACCATTGGAACAACGCTGTAGGGCCTTCCTCGCTAGTGAATTCCTTTGGCCCACAAGCCTTGAACTGCTTGAAACTGAAGGCAACTTTGGGGGTAGCTTTAGGAGTTTCGGTTCTCGACTCCTCAGATGATTTGCTGACGTTCTCATAGACATCACTTACGGCTTTTGCCACTTGTTTAGCGATGTAACGCCCCAAAATCCAAATGTTATATATTCGAAATATGTCCTTATGTGTTATATTATGAAATAAATAACTGGGCTATTTAACCTAGTTAAGTGCATGGTAAAAAATTATTAAAAGAGGAAGGTAGTGTCAGTTATGTTTTAAAGGCAAACCCGAGGGGCTAAAGTGAAACGGATGAAAGTTGACAACTAATTAAAAGGTCTATACACACGCATAAACACACATACGTGCGTGTTCTTGAAGCTTCAGGAGCTCTCAAGAGCTCCAAACCCTAATTCAAATAAATCACCAAATTGAAGGGTGAATCGAAGCCTAAATTCAAGAAGGAACATGGACTAATGATCACCTTCACGAGGGGATCATAAGGTATGTCTTAAATCTAAGATTGGTGATCATGTGTGAAGTGGGTTATGTTCAAATCCGTGAGTTAATATGAAATTAATCATGTACAAGGGTTAGAATCATCGTATAAGACATGGGTTACGTATGGTTTGTGTTAATTTGATGATTAGATGTGAAACCCGTTAGTTAGGGTGAAGATGATGACTAGAATCACCACCTATGTCAAAGTCTTGTTGAAAGATTGATGTATTATGTGGGTATGATGAATTCTTGTTAGATAAATTAGGAGAAATATGATGATGATATGTTTGATGTTCATTTGGAATGATACATGATGATTAGTAGGTTTTGATGGGTTATGTATGAGTTTAGAAGATTTATGTATGAAGTAGTTGTACGTTATGCTTAAAAGGTGGTACGCACATCAAGCGTATGAGAAAATGTATATAGTGTCATCCGTATAGTCGATTATGATGTTACGAGTATATGATGATAAGTCGATAGTTGAATATGGTTGATAGTTGACTCTTGAAAGTCAACTAAGTATAAGAAACATGATTTAACTCGTTGTCGTAAAGGTAGGATTATAGGAAGTCGTTTGGTACATGTTATAGCAATACGTGTTAAATGTAATGACATGAGGAATTACATGAGTGTAAACGGATATGGATATGAGTTATGCTTGTTAGAAAGGACTAATGAAAGTTAAATGTGAAATATGCGATTGATATGATTGTTAACACGTACAAATGAGTATGCTGACAAGAATGTGGTTTCGACGACAAGGAAGTGTAGGGACCATGTCGAGACAGATTCGAGCACGAGAGGCTAACGGCCCATGAAGAGGCAAGGAAGCGGATATGAGCACGGAAGCATAAGGTAAGTGATTTCCGTAATCACTTCTTAGTTCGATTAAGTAATATAGTGTTTTAATTAATTAAACATGAGGTTTGAGGTCAAATATGTGTTGAAGTCTTTCGTCGTAAATGATGGGATTAAAGTTGACTAAAATGCCCTTGATAGGGTATATTGGGCAAACGATCGTAAAAGTAGTTTAGAAACAAGCTATTTGATTAGTGTAATGTTTTGGTCAAGTATGAAAGTGGGGAGTATGGTTTTGTAAGTCATGGACCCTTTTAATGCGCAATTACCCTCAACGGGTCAAAATAAGCATATGAACGATAATGGGTTAAGAGGATGCAAGACATCCAGGAATTTAGTCTTTTATGATAGACGTCACTGCTATTATTAGGTTCATAAGAAGTTATGGTCAAACAAACAAGTTATGTTGATAAATGCATGAACAGGTCGAAATTTGGTAAGAGGGTAATAAGCCGAAGAGTTAAAAGTCTGAAATTTTATTATGTCGGATGTTGGATTTTTACTCCATTAGATGGAGAATTAAATTACGGACGTGTAGGAAAAAGAATCGGGTAAAACGGATCAAAAACGAGGGAGTTATGCCCGTTTCCGTAAAATCGGGTCGTGCTTGGAATATGCAGCAAACAGCTGCAAAAGTTCTGTGAAAAAGGGGGCGTCGCGCCACGCGACGGGGGTCGCGCGACGTGGGTCGTGCGACGTGACGGGTGCATGATCTGGAAAAAAATGTTTTTTGTCTTGTTTGATATCGGGAACTCGTTTAAATGCGTTTTAAGCTGCGTACGACTAATTTAACTTACGTTTTTATAAGCTTAAGTGTTTGAATATGTGTAGATAGGTATGTATGTATGCTTATAAGTATGTGAGCAAGTACGTGGATATATGATGGTATGTATGAGAGTAGACATGTATGAGTTTGAAAGGTATGCAAGTAGGGATGTATGTATATATATAAGTATAAGGTCACGAGTGTGCGTGATGATGTAGGTATGGGTGTATGTAGATATGCATGTATTAACGTAGATGTGTTTATATGTGGGTATGTATGTATGTACGTAATTGATTATGTGTGAACATATGAAAATGTATAAGTATGTATGAAGGCCGGTACGCATGTGTCCAATGAAATTGAGTACTAATGATATTAATAGCGTGTCTGGTGAATGAAGTGTAACGCAGGAATAGCAAGGAAGTCTCACCACGGATTTTATGATTAGATGGAAAGCCGGGATGTAAAGAGTTAACAGAACGAAAAGTGAACGTGAATAGATCTTGTATGTTATAATGCGTACCAATGTTATAAATTTTAATGTGGTGAGCGCAGGTAGTACGAGTCATGAGGATCTTCAAGGAATAGAGATCGAGGATCGAGTCACAAGACAGATTGTACGGGAACGTTGGTGTTTGAAATTTAGAAAACCCATGTTATGTTTTCTTATTGTATATAAGTATAATAAAGGTATTTATTGAAAAGAATTAACCTTAAAAATGAATTTAAGTGCGTCAAGGTGTTTGTAACGAAAGAAATTTTTATGGTACGAATTTTCGCTGCGACTTTAGTCATTTACGAATTAGGGTGTAACAAGTTGGTATCAGAGCCCTGGTTTGAGGGAATCAAGTACGAGAAGGTAAGTACTTGAACTCAAACTTGTGTGCTCTTGAGATAAGAAACCCGTACAATCTAAGACTCGATCAAGATCCAAAGATAGAAGCTAGTGTGAGTATGTACTTATGTATACGTATATAGAAACTGACGGTTTTGTATGTGCAAGGTAAGCATAAGTGTTTCAAGAGGATGATCCGTGAATGCAGTTTAGGATGAATAACTAGAACCATCCAGAGGCAAATAGGCAAATGAGCCCCAGGTACGTAAATTTAATATGTGGGTGTAAGTAATGGTAAAACTCATTAAGGGAAGGAAAATTTTAAATGAAAGACAAGGATTGTATGTAATGAAGTACTGAAAGTGATACACGCGCCGAAACCTAAGTCTACGGACATAAGGTGACAATTACATGAAGGCACGAAACTACTATGTGGATTGTGTACCTGGCCAGTACACGAGAAACGTATGATGTTCGTGAGATCATGATTATTGTTACAGGTATGTCCGGTAGAGTTGGGTAGCAGGCGGGCGTGTGGGTGAAATGGAAGTAAGACTCTCGGGAAAAGGAGAGTACTATGTAAGAATGAAAAACATGCCTGATAAGCATGAAGAATGTTGAATCCGTAATTAAGTACGGATCAACAAGATATGAATAATATGTTTGAATCCGGGAGACGGATTCGGGGAATGAAAGGTATGAATGCAATGTTTGAATCCGTGAGACGGATTCAAGTATGAAAGGCATGAATGCAATGTTTGAATCCGTAAGACGGATTCAAGGATGAAAAGCATAGATGATATGTTTGAATCCGTAAGACGGATTCAAGGATGAGAGGCATGGATAATATGTTTGAATCCGCGAGAAGGATTCGAAACACAGAAGTAATGAAAGGCATGAATGTAATGTTTGAATCCGTAAGGCGGATTCAATGAATGAAAAAGCATGAATGATGCGTCTGAATCCGTAAGACGGATTTAAAAATATAAAAAGATGAAATTAAGCCGCATAAGAAGATGTCGACAGTTTGACCATGATTGAGTCGAACGGGTCATAGAAATAAGTATAAAGTAAAAGGTGATAGTATAATTGATGAAGTTTTGTATAAGTTACGTGTTAGATGTGTTAGTAATCGACTCTTAGAAGTCAGAATGATGACGGGCTGTGACCCGGACAATAACTTGAGTATGGGCGGGAATGGTAAGTTTGGTAAGAAATATTGAAACAATGTACTAACGTCTTTGCAAGTAAGCATGAATAGAAGGAAGTACAAGCGAGTACTTCAGTTGGCGAAATGATTAATAGAATGAAAGGATTGCATGTAAGAAATAGAATGTGTGGTATGTTATAGCAGGTACGTAGGAAATTGTAAAAGAGTCATAGGTGGGTAATCACCTAGTGTAATGAATGTTTGAATGACGTATGCTAACCGCCGATGTTGTTGATGATAATGTTAGAACTATTGATGTGATGAAACAAATCGTATTGGTGAAAGGATGTGCATGAGCGGAAGCTCATTACACGGATGTATGAAACCTGGCCTGTACGGCTAGTACTCGAGGAGAAGATGGTCGATCTGAGTTGCGGGTCGTTGGTTTGGGAAATGAAAAAGAGGTTAGTAAAATGTTTAACTCATGTTGGAGAGATATGAACTAGTATGACACATTTATATATGTAAATTAAGTAATGCATGAAGTGAAAGCAATAGTAATGTGAAATGAACGAAATGATTTAAAGGTAACGTTAAGGTATGCAAGGTACAAGTAACTGTAGAAAACGTAGAATAAGGTTAACGTTAGAGTTAAGCACGTAGGTGTGACTATGAAATAGTAGTTTTATTATGGTAACAAAACAAAAGTTAAATGTTATACAAAGCATGTAGAAAATGTAATTTTTAAGAGATGAGATGGAGATATTAGATCCGTTAAGAACAGATCATATTAAAGGTTGAAGGAGTATGTGTATTGACTCGTTATTGACAGGTCAAGGAAATGAAAATGATATGTGAAAGTATGATAAGGAAGGTTTGGAATTGTTAGGAAGAAGTCAATTATATGAATAATTTATGAATCGACAATTGATAGTTACCTATTATTATGATGGATCTATCGAAGTTAGCTATAGATGAGTATATACAAATTACAAAGTAAGATCGTATAGTCGACGAAAATGATATGAATAATGAAATAAACATAAAGGAATGTTAGTAATGGGAAGTTGCAATTGTTTCAAGCAAACAAAATGATGAATGAACCGCTAGCTACGAAGTGCGTTAGCAGCAAGCATTATTTAGTGAAAGAAACATTAATAAGAATTCTGGGATGGGTTCTTAAAATTGAAGGATAGTCATTGTGATGGGCTCGTGGTCGTGTCGAGCGGACGTAGAGAAGGAATAATTAGTGTTAAATAAAGGTAAGAAAGGTTTCGGGGACGAAACCTCATTTAAGGTGGGTAGACTTGTAACGCCCCAAAATCCAAATGTTATATATTCGAAATATGTCCTTATGTGTTATATTATGAAATAAATAATTGGGCTATTTAACCTAGTTAAGTGCATGGTAAAAAATTATTAAAAGAGGAAGGTAGTGTCAGTTATGTTTTAAAGGCAAACCCGAGGGGCTAAAGTGAAACGGATGAAAGTTGACAACTAATTAAAAGGTCTATACACACGCACAAACACACATACGTGCGTGTTCTTGAAGCATCAGGAGCTCTCAAGAGCTCCAAACCCTAATTCAAATAAATCACCAAATTGAAGGGTGAATCGAAGCCTAAATTCAAGAAGGAACATGGATTAATGATCACCTTCACGAGGGGATCATAAGGTATGTCTTAAATCTAAGATTGGTGATCATGTGTGAAGTGGGTTATGTTCAAATCCGTGAGTTAATATGAAATTAATCATGTACAAGGGTTAGAATCATCGTATAGGACATGGGTTACGTATGGTTTGTGTTAATTTGATGATTAGATGTGAAACCCGTTAGTTAGGGTGAAGATGATGACTAGAATCACCACCTATGTCAAAGTCTTGTTGAAAGATTGATGTATTATGTGGGTATGATGAATTCTTGTTAGATAAATTAGGAGAAATATGATGATGATATGTTTGATGTTCATTTGGAATGATACATGATGATTAGTAGTAGGTTTTGATGGGTTATGTATGAAGTAGTTGTACGTTATGCTTAAAAGGTGGTACGCACATCAAGCGTATGATAAAATGTATATAGTGTCGTCCGTATAGTCGATTATGATGTTACGAGTATATGATGATAAGTCCATAGTTGAATATGGTTGATAGTTGACTCTTGAAAGTCAACTAAGTATAAGAAACATGATTTAACTCATTGTCGTAAAGGTAGGATTATAGGAAGTCGTTTGGTACATGTTATAGCAATAAGTGTTAAATGTAATGACATGAGGAATTACATGAGTGTAAACGGATATGGATATGATGATATGAGTTATGCTTGTTAGAAAGGACTAATGAAAGTTAAATGTGAAATATGCGATTGATATGATTGTTAACACGTACAAATGAGTATGCTGACAAGAATGTGGTTTCGACGACATGGAAGTGTAGGGACCATGTCGAGACAGATTCGAGCACGAGAGGCTAACGGCCCATGAAGAGGCAAGGAAGCGGATATGAGCACGGAAGCATAAGGTAAGTGATTTCCGTAATCACTTCTTAGTTCGATTAAGTAATATAGTGTTTTAATTAATTAAACATGAGGTTTGAGGTCAAATATGTGTTGAAGTCTTTCGTCGTAAATGATGGGATTAAAGTTGACTAAAATGCCCTTGATAGGGTATATTGGGCAAACGATCGTAAAAGTAGTTTAGAAACACGCTATTTGATTAGTGTAATGTTTTGGTCAAGTATGAAAGTGGGGAGTATGGTTTTGTAAGTCATGGACCCTTTTAATGCGCAATTACCCTCAACGGGTCAAAATAAGCATATGAACGATAATGGGTTAAGAGGATGCAAGACATCCAGGAATTTAGTCTTTTATGATAGACGTCACTGCTATTATTAGGTTCATAAGAAGTTATGGTCAAACAAACAAGTTATGTTGATAAATGCATGAACAGGTCGAAATTTGGTAAGAGGGTAATAAGCCGAAGAGTTAAAAGTCTGAAATTTTATTATGTCGGATGTTGGATTTTTGCTCCATTAGATGGAGAATTAAATTACGGACGTATAGGAAAAAGAATCGGGTAAAACGGATCAAAAACGAGGGAGTTATGCCCGTTTTCGTAAAATCGGGTCGTGCTTGGAATATGCAGCAAACAGCTGCAAAAGTTCTGTGAAAAAGGGGGCGTCGCGCCACGCGACGGGGGGTCGCGCGACGTGACGGGTGCATGAACTGGCAAAAATTGTTTTTTATCTTGTTTGATATCGGGAACTCGTTTAAATGCGTTTTAAGCTGCGTACGACTAATTTAACTTACGTTTTTATAAGCTTAAGTGTTTGAATATGTGTAGATAGGTATGTATGTATGCTTATAAGTATGTGAGCAAGTACGTGGATATGACGGTATGTATGAGAGCAGACATGTATGAGTTTGAAAGGTATGCAAGTAGGGATGTATGTATGTATGTATATAAGTATAAGGTCACGAGTGTGCGTGATGATGTAGGTATGGGTGTATGTAGATATGCATGTATTAACGTAGATGTGTTTATATGTGGGTATGTATGTATGTACGTAATTGATTATGTGTGAACATATGAAAATGTATAAGTATGTATGAAGGCCGGTACGCATGTGTCCAATGAAATTGAGTACTAATGATATTAATAGCGTGTCTGGTGAATGAAGTGTAACGCAGGAATAGCAAGGAAGTCTCACCACGGATTTTATGATTAGATGGAAAGCCGGGATGTAAAGAGTTAACAGAACGAAAAGTGAACGTGAATAGATCTTGTATGTTATAATGCGTACTAATGTTATAAATTTTAATGTGGTGAGCGCAGGTAGTACGAGTCATGAGGATCTTCAAGGAATAGAGATCGAGGATCGAGTCACAGGACAGATTGTACGGGAACGTTGGTGTTTGAAATTTAGAAAACCCATGTTATGTTTTCTTATTGTATATGAGTATAATAAAGGTATTTATTGAAAAAGAATTAACCTTAAAAATGAATTTAAGTGCGTCAAGGTGTTTGTAACGAAAGAAATTTTTATGGTACGAATTTCCGCTGCGACTTTAGTCATTTACGAATTAGGGTGTAACAAGCGATGATAGCAACAAGACGTTTGTCTCTCTTTTCTTGACGAGAAAGTGATGTGTGACAGGATGACGGTCCAGTTGACATTGTCTGCAACAGACATCGCCATAGGTCTCAGACACATCATAATCGAACCTCACCTCACACGTCTAATACTTACTAAAGCTTAGGAACTCGCAATGTAACATGTATCACATAAACACATAGACACGTAGTCACATAAACACAAAAGCACAAAATCACATAAACACACAAATCACATAATCATAGATATACTTAAGCATGAGAGGCAGTCAGAATACAGAAACCTATCATTCAAAGTTCGCGAGCGTTCGAATATAGCGATCGCGTTTTAGTATATCGAGTAGCGTAGTATTAGCGTATATCATAGCATAAGGTCGTCCACAATTTAGCGATTTGGCAGCGTTTTGAGATGGGAATGCAGTGCGAGTCGTACGTGTCGATTGATGTGAAAGAAAAAATCGAATAAATCTCTAAAATTTAGACAGATAAACACACATAAAATCGACGAATCATCAGAGTCAGCAGTTGCGGGCTCAGAATCGAAACACATAAAAATCGAGAAATAGATTTTCTGCGGCTATTAGACTTCGACTAACCAAAGTGATTCGACTATTCTCAAGGACTTGTTGTGCACATTTGACCTTCAGGGCAGTGCCTTTGCCTCGATTATTGGGCATTTGGCCCGCATCCCGTTAGTCGTATCGTGACTTCAGGTCGTTGGAGTCCGTCGAGACTTTGGTGAGAGTTTTGTAAAAAAAAAGCGGAACAAGTCGTCAAGGTTAGGGTTTTACCCCTGGCTTAACAACTTTGTCCCTGTTTTGATAAAATAGAGGAGATTATTCATCAAAATGTGGATTTCACTCCTGATTTGGCATAATTCTCCTCGTTTGTAAATAAAAATGCGGGTTGATTAAGCAACTTTAGTCGAGAGTTTTCGGTTTTCACACCTAATCTCGACTTAGTTGCTCTTTCATAGTTGAAAATTCGAGTGCAGTGATAGTGTAGCATAGGCGAGAATAACGAGAAATAGCAGGTAAGCTCATACATAATCCCTAACGGATATGCACAAGTCGGTCTGTTGGTTCCTAACTATAGACTAGGTCTCTAAGACATCAACCATGACTAGGTCGTGTCTTGCCTAATTCCCTATAGTTATGGCTCTGATACCAATCTGTCACACCCCAACCGATGGCGGAAACATCGGGGCATGGCACTGAGCGAAACAGATTGTCCAGAAGTTTCCATAACGATTATCATTACCAATCAATTTAAAGTAACATGTCCCATACCATGTCTCAAAAGGTAAACAAATTATTACAGACAAAATCTAGACAAATAGTTCTATTCCGACAACTCAGATTTTCAAAGAGAGCAATTGTTTATCTGCTTCTAGTGACCCTTGATTTAATTTGTACAGACAACTATTTGTTGGCCTCTAGAGCCTTATTCTAGCCTCGATTTCCTAGCAGATGTGCATCCTAAGCACATGTCACATACGTCAAAATAGAGTCAATACATATAATGTAAAGGTGAGCATACAAGTTTGGTAATAGCATATAGAATTCGAAATTCGTTAACGCATAACCAGCACGTACACATAGAGAAATGAAGCACGTTAGTTATCGACATAGATTCATCGATACCAATGACTGCGGGTTGATTGCCTGAGGCAGTTCGCAATACATGATTACAACTGTAATCCATGCAAGTAATTGTCCTTAACAACCCCTGCGAACAGGTGCTGAGTCCAAACTATAGTACTATTGTTGCTAAGGCAGATAGACAGCATTCCACGTGTAAACATAACAAACAAGCATTCATAAGCCACGTATAACATGCATTAACGATTAGCGTTCAAATAGTATTGAGTAGTGTGTTTATTGTGATTTTAATATTCGTAACTTATGTAACACCCAAAAGGGCGTAAAGCAAAAAGGGATCGAGTATACTCACAGCGATGGATGAATTGAAGGGAGCGCTAGAGAGTAGGTTTAGCCTGATCAGAACGATAGCATAACGATAAGTGACGCGTAAAACGATGCAAGGTGTAAATGGCTCGGATAGTAGTTCGATCGGATGGTAATCCGGTCAGACGGTCCAGCCGTGCGGATGACAATCTGTTCGGATGGTTATCCGGTCGGACGGTATTCCTGTCGGATGACTATTCGAGTGGATTGTTTCTTCCTATGAGAAGGATGTGTTTGTGTATGATGGCTTGACCTTTGAAGTTTTCGTTGTAGCATTTTGAAAACATTGAAGTATCTCTACTTTTCAAGTCGGTCGATCGGATGGTCAGTCGTGCGGATGACTCCTACACTCTCTAGCAAAATGACCTAACCTATTACACTTGTAGCATTTGATCTTTGATTTATCCAACCCTACTTTCAAGTTCCCATGTAACCCCATAAATTTTCTCCCTGTTCTCTTATAAAACTTGTTGGTTCTAACACTCAGCAGTGCAAGTTGGTGCAAAATATCCATCTCCTCCAGATCAGTTGGATCAAAGTGCTGGAGATCATTGAGTTCAAAGGACAGATTATCAGAATTCTGGTTTTCTTCATTTGCTGTAAAAGCATAATTGGATGAGTAAGAATCATAGTTGTTAAAAGCTCCGCCAACTGTTATGTCAATGTAATGATCATAACCCTGATCCTTACTACCACCAGATTCTTCCTGACCCAAAAGAGTTGTGTTACCAAATGTATAATCATCAGCAACCTTCCCAGTCTATTGTAGCTTCTTTTTCTGGTTCAACTCCCTTTCATAGGTAAGGAGTCTACCATGAAGCTAGGTTAGGGTAAGTTCTTTGAACCCAACTGAATTTCTGGTTACAAAGGCAGTTGTGTCCCATTTTTCAGGAAGTGACCTTAGAAACCTACTATTAAAAGTTGATTTAGCAAATTCAACATTAACAAGTTTCAGTTCACTTATGAGACAACTAACACGTTTAAACTGTTGTGTTAATGATTCTCCCTTAGTGTGACAAAAGGTTTCATACTGTTGATTCAAAACCTCCCTGATATTTTCAATTACTTCTTCAGTACCACCAAACTGTTCCTTAAGTGCATCCCACAATTCCTTGGCACTGTTACAGTGTAACAGCTCAACATAAATGTCATTTGGGAGTGCTGATGCAACTATGCTAAAAGCTTTGGCTTCCAGTTCAATTTTTTGAAAATCCTGGTCAGAATAGTTTTCAATTTTCTTAGGTTCAAAAAATTTTGGATCCTCAGCACTCGGCACCATTGGAACATGTGGTCCAAAGGCAACCGACTTCCAACACCCTGTATTTTGTTGAGCTAAGATGTGACCCATCCTACGCGGCCAGATGTTGTATTCAGATCTGACCAACATAGGTGGTTTAAAGAGTGTGCCAGTGTTGTTAATGTCCTGTGATTGTGACGCCATTCTGGTTGTTTTAAAGTTTCTGAATAATCAACTTTTGTACATGATTATCCCTTACTCTGTTTTTCAACTAAAAACGAACAATCGAAAGTATCAACGAAATTAGCTGAACTTTTACGTCAAAATGATTGTTAGATCAAATTTGACTGTCCGAGCAATGATACCAATTGTTAGGATCTGAATTTCTTAGATTGTGTTTGTTTAATTAAAGTGAAGATGAAACAAAGATGAATTGCAGCGGAATAATGAAATAAACTTTGAACACACAATGAATGGAAAAAAAGTTTAAGCAAACATGTTTAACATTGAGTCGAAAGATTGTATTTAATTACAATAATCAAATCAAACGCATGCATGCACAAGTCTCCCCCTCAGTCTGAGCTCACTAATTGTTCGTACAGAATGACTTAGAAGAAAAGAGCTAACAGAACAGTACAGGGTACTGTTCTATTTATAGTACAACACAACCACTGAGCATCTTCCGCTGACGTCACCATGAAAGTGACATCTAACTTACTAACAAACTACAAACACTGATCTATACAACCACTGATTACTAAACTACTGATTACAAAGACACTAAGTAAATAAACCACTGATTCTACATTCCATTGTTGTAGGCTAAGAACTTGCCATGACGACTCTAGAACTTGCTCATTTTTCGTTTCTTGTGTGAATAGCCGCTTGGTTCTTACGACTCTAGAACTTGCCATGACGATACATTCCCGGTCCTTATCAACTTAAACCCGAGTAAGTAAATGATGAAGGCATTAGGACCAACCCATTTTTATTTCTACACCATTATTTTTATTTTTCTTTTACCACCTACCCAAAAATCCCCCTAGTTAGCCCCTTTGAGCCTAAACCTTTTCATTTCATCACCCAAACCAAAAAACCCTTTTACCCACCAAAACCTTTTTCATTTTTTTAACCCTTTGTTTTAGTAACAAGTTCGGTTTTTCGTAAAAAAAAAAAAAAAATGTGTTGATGATGAAGCAAAAAGAAAATAAACAAACAAGTTCATCAAAAATAACTTTGTTTGAATAAAAGCTTCATCAAAATAAAAAGTTGCAAAAATAGAAAATCTTACGAAAACCGACACTTGTTACGCCTTTCGCCCTTTTTTTCTACTAACCACTAACCACTATCCCAACCACCTACCTTTAACCCAAGCCTAACCCTTAACCCACAAAGTCCTCTTGATATTTACAAAGGTATAAAAGTTAAAAAGGAGGAGGATTGATTGCTTGGCAAGCCTATGGTAGGAATAAGTCCCATGCCGCTCTCGAGTGATTCACTAAAAATGCACCTTCGGCCGAGTGTGAGTGATTTCTCCCGTGAGGTATGTGAACTTGTATATAAATGGAATTTTAAAAAAGGCATGTTATGCCCAAATAAGTAATTTCTCCTATGAAAAGTTCTAAATAAATCATTACGAATAGGATTGTAAATAAATAAAGATAAAACCCAAAAAGACCTTGGATTCCCGACACTCTACGACAAGCCCAAAACCTTCTCTTCTACCTATTCCATTTGGGAGTGTAAGCCACATATTAAAGAGTTTTGCTTGAGGACAAGCAAAAGTTCAAGTGTGGGGGTATTTGATGTGTGTAAAATGCAACATATAAATTACATCAAATGAGGCATAAAACTAACCCTTTTTAAGTACTAATATTGGAAAAAGAGTGTTTTTGTCTTCCTTTTGTATTTTCAGGATTAAATGAGCTCAAAAACATAAAAGAAGCAAAAAGACAGCTAATTCCAACATAAATACAAGGAAAGGAACATTAGTGGACTGCCCGACCCCTCAACGGCACCTTCCAAAGCAAAATAGAGAAGTCAGAAGACTGAACACGGGCCGTGCTCAGCCAGCACGGGGCCGTGCCCAAGAAGCAGCAGAAAAGACAAACCTATAGAAGCTTCTATTGCCCACCACGGGCCGTGCCCAGCGGACACGGGGGCGTGTCGAAAGTACAGCAGGCGCATTAATTGTAATTGCGAATTACAATTAAAGAGGAGAGAGAGTGTCAGACAGGCACGGGGCCGTGCCCAGCGGACACGGGGCCGTGCCCAGCTCTCTGTTCAGCCTATAAATAGGAGTGCTTGGATTCATTTCAACTCATCCCTTGGCACACCACCTCTCTCACACTTCATCCACCACCTACCACCATCACAACACCATCATCCACCACCATCATCCATTGTCCATCATAGAGTGTGTGAGTCGTCTCGGGATCCAAGATTGATCGTAAGAGTTCTTGACAATCAAGGCCATGTTTGCCTAAGTCTCTTACATCACTTGGTGAAGACAAAGTGTCTAGTATAATACTTTTTATTTCTAATCTTTTGCACTTTTTATTTGGTTTTGTATTAATGACTTTAATAACTAGTTACTTATGTTGAAGGTGATCTTTCCTTATCGTTTGTCCGTGGTGTCTTGGCATTATTTTACTGTCTATATAAAATAAAGGATTTTCACCATTCATATCTCCACGGTCTATATGGAGGTATGTTGGCTACCTGGTCGGGGGTTAAGGGAACGGTTTGGTAAAGGTCTTGCCATTGTTCAGCGTTTAGAGGTCCTGCAATGGACCTGGGTCAAATTTAGTAGGACCTCCTTCAATACTTCACGGTATTGGATGGCGGGGGTCCAAACTCTTTGATCCCCTCATAAGTTAACTACTATTAATACTATAACCCGGCTATTTAGGACTGTATCCCTGCTGACTCAGACTACTTAGCCGAGGGTAACGTCACCGCCAAAAGCGGGGCCTACCACAATACTGCATTAATAACTTAATTCATTATCTTCCAATAATCCACCCTTTTAGGATTGTATCCTTGCTGACTCAAACTACTGGGGTGAGGGTAACGTCACCTTCAAAAGAGGGGCCTACTACAATAACTAAGATAATCTCTTAATTATGTGCAAAAGTGTGGAAATAATCAAAGGTTATACTAGATACGAGTCGGAACCAAGTGATTCATCTTGTCTATCTGTTTTATTTTATTTTTATTTTCAGCATTTTAGTTAGTTTTTATTTTTCTTAGTTTAAAAACATTTTTCTAAACTTTTATTTTGATTAGACGTTGAGGATAAACCGGTACTAAAAGCTCTTGTGTCCTTGGACGACCTCGGTATCTTACCAACGCTATACTACGCTCAACGATGGGTGCACTTGCCCATATGTGTGTTTAGTGTTAGTAAAATATCGTGTTTTATAAATTTAAAACTTGGCTAAAATAAGTGTTAAAAAGGGCTTAAAATATACACCTAATATA
Source organism: Helianthus tuberosus (assembly GCA_030545235.1). Taxonomy (NCBI): domain Eukaryota; kingdom Viridiplantae; phylum Streptophyta; class Magnoliopsida; order Asterales; family Asteraceae; genus Helianthus; species Helianthus tuberosus. Next base: position 57,247,514 of record CM060415.1, on the reverse strand, counting down.
TATAACACTTCACACGCATCAAGTTTTTGGCGCCGCTGCCGGGGACACAAGGATTTTAAGAAAGTTAGGAATCAACGGCCTAATCATTTTTTCCTTTTTCTTTTTATTTTTTTAGGATTTTCTTAGTTTTTCAGCTTCTGCAGAGCTCAGCACGGGCCGTGCCCGCTGAACACGCCCCCGTGCTCAATCATTGGAACTGGCAATCCTGTTTTACGTCAGACAGTAAGCTGAACACGGGGCCGTGCCCACTCAACACGCCACCGTGCCCAAGTTTCAGTTACTGAAAACAGAACCGTTAGATCCCGGCGGTTGGTAATTTCTGACATAAACATGAGTGATAGTAATTGTTTTTACTTTCGGCACTCTTATGGTACGTGGTGTCAATTATGTGGTGGCAAACATGAAGAAGTAGAATGCTACTTTCTAAATTATAGGCCCCATTACATGGACCCACCGACTTCTTACAACCTTAAGAGGGGCGAAAGTAAAAATAAGCACTATTTCTCCCTCGAATGCGCCCAGCCAGATATTCTAGGGGAAATGCTCCTTGATGAGTTATTTCAACTAGAAAAGCTAATTCTAGATTGGTTAAAAGAGCTTAGGAAGGATTTTATTAATCCACCCCGAGATGATGACCATGACGAAATGCTGGAACCGCATTCCAACAACCTCGTTGCTCCCGAAAATGCCTTAGTACCTAGCAAAGACTTGGACGATAGTCGTCCCTGTGTCGATTGTGCCGTGAAGGACTCTCCATCGACTTCGTTCGATGCATACATAGACCTGAGCGATTCGGCATACACCTTCTTTAACGAGAGCCCGGGAAAGGGTTGGACTTGTCCACCTAGAATGAAAATAGGAATTACCCTCACCGACAACCTCTTGCGTTCTCGCCTTAGTCTAGGACAATTAAGGTATCTTAGGCACTTTGGGGTTGTTCCAACCAGTCAGGAGCCACCCGATACTAACAAGTTCCTTAAAAAACTAGACAACTTCATAAAACAGTCCCTTGACACGGGGCCGTGTCCAGCCAACACGCCCCCGTGTCCATCAAAAGATTCCATTCTGATCAGTACGTCAGAATACGGACAAACTGTGTCAGAACTCCACCTGCACACGGGGCCGTGTCCAGGATGCTGTCGTTTTCTATAAATGCAGCCAAGAATTCTGCACATTTGGACCAACTTGGGGCAGAGATTTGCAGGAATCTTCTCTCAAACTATCCTAGGTAAGTCTAAAAGAAGGTTCCAACAACCCATCTTGTCCTTTCCTCTTTTAGCCATTTCCTTCTTCTCCATCTTTCTTCAAAGAACTACCATTAAAAGTTTGAATTCTTCAAACTTTGTGGTAAGGATTAATGAGTTTTGGTCAAGGAATCTTGGTAAAAACATGTTATGTAACATTGTTTTAAGTTATTAGCAACTAAAAAGACCCCACAAGTTCAGAAAATAACTTAAAAATCCAAGTTTCCTTGCTCCAAAATTCTGCAGAAAGATGAACACGGGGTCGTGCTCATTGAGCACGGGGCCGTGTCCGGTAACTGTTTCATTTAAATAAACTTTTTCAGTTTATTTTTCGTAGAATGTCAAGTGAAAACAGCGAAACATCTTCTGTGCATTCGTCAAACAGCCGAAGAGGAAGAAGACCCTCCATTGAAGCTACACTTGTGCACTATGTGGTAGCATTAAGGGAGGCTCTCGACGAATTGACTTCAGTAGAGGAGGTCCTAATCGACCGTATTAACGATCTTACGATGGGACTTGAAAGCAGCTTCCAAGAAATTAACCTCTTGCACCAGAGGTTAAATATTCTTGTAGCACCCCCAATGGAACCTGTCCTTCCTCAGCAGGATTGGAACCTGGCACTCGGAGTCAACAACCCTACCGGGTGGGAAGACTTTCCGGCGGAACCTCCCGTGGAACACCAACAAGAGATCCCGGTGGAAGTCGAAACTCCTCAAACTAATGCCAATGAGCCTTCTTTTCTCCTTCCAAGGGAGGTGGAAGAATGGCTCGCCGACATTTGAGGAGAACCGCACGCGGAAGAAGGAGTTCAAAAAGGCCTTGCTTAACCAAGAATAGTTACTTCTTGGAAATTTTGCTAATTAAAATAAAGTAAAGGCTAGGACTCCATGGTTTATTATTTCCTTGTTTTATCTAGTTTAATTTAGGATTATGTAAGTTCTCTCTATGATGAAATAAAATGATGGTTTTAAGGTTCGGATGGTTTGTAATGAATAAAACACACTCATGGTGGTAAAGGATGAAAAGGGGAACGAGAAAAATGAACTCATGCACAAGAACAAGGCAACCCGACAATTCTCTCCATTTCAGAAGGTTCAACACGGGCCGTGCCCAACCAACACGGCCCCGTGCTGAACCACCTGCATAAAAACGCCCAGTTCAGGTAACTGGACACGGGCCGTGTTCACCCAACACGCCCCCGTGTCCAGACTTCTGTTTCTCTTGTTTTAATTTTGTTACTGGCACTTGAACACGGGGCCGTGCCCGGATAACACGGGGCCGTGTTCAGCGCCCAGTATCACAAAATTTTTGCTTTTTAACATTATTTTACACATCTAATCAACCTAAAAATTTATTTTTGGGACACATTGAGGACAATGTGTAATTTAAGTGTGGGGGGGATGCTAAAGCCTTGAATTTTGCAAGTCCTAAATACAAGCCTTACACAAAACTCTATTGGAACCGCTAATCACCCCAAATTTTTTTCAAAAATTTCATTTTTTTTACTTGTCTAGGTTTAACTCGGGAAATTCAAGTTCTCAAAAAGGTTATATTTTTACAAATTTACAACCGATAGCGTAGTGATAAAAAGAACCAACATAAGAAAATTATGAAAAGGCATGGCAAACTTAGTTAAAATTTGATTATATATACTTGATCACATAAAAACCCATTCCCACAAAAGTGAGTTTTGAGCCTTTATTGAGCACAATTACATATCATTAAAACTAAATGCTCATTTTTCGTTTCTTGTGTGAATAGCCGCTTGGTTCTTACGACTCTAGAACTTGCCATGACGATACATTCCCGGTCCTTATCAACTTAAACCCGAGTAAGTAAATGATGGAGGCATTAGGACTAACCCCTTTTTATTTCTACACCATTATTTTTATTTTTCTTTTACCACCTACCAAAAAATCCCCCTAGTTAGCCCCTTTGAGCCTAAACCTTTTTCATTTCATCACCCAAACCAAAAAACCCTTTTACCCACCAAAACCTTTTTCATTTTTTTAACCCTTTGTTTTAGTAACAAGTTCGGTTTTTCGTAAAAAAAAAACAATAAAAAAAAATGTGTTGATGATGAAGCAAAAGGAAAATAAACAAACAAGTTCATCAAAAATAACTTTGTTTGAATAAAAGCTTCATCAAAATAAAAAGTTGCAAAAATAGAAAATCTTACGAAAACCGACACTTGTTACGCCTTTCGCCCTTTTTTTCTACTAACCACTAACCACTATCCCAACCACCTACCTTTAACCCAAGCCTAACCCTTAACCCACAAAGACCTCTTGATATTTACAAAGGTATAAAAGTTAAAAAGGAGGAGGATTGATTGCTTGGCAAGCCTATGGTAGGAATAAGTCCCATGCCGCTCTCGAGTGATTCACTAAAAATACACCTTCGGCCGAGTGTGAGTGATTTCTCCCGTGAGGTATGTGAACTTGTATATAAATGGAATTTTAAAAAAGGCATGTTATGCCCAAATAAGTAATTTCTCCTATGAAAAGTTCTAAATAAATCATTACGAATAGGATTGTAAATAAATAAAGATAAAACCCAAAAAGACCTTGGATTCCCGACACTCTACGACAAGCCCAAAACCTTCTCTTCTACCTATTCCATTTGGGAGTGTAAGCCACATATTAAAGAGTTTTGCTTGAGGACAAGCAAAAGTTCAAGTGTGGGGGTATTTGATGTGTGTAAAATGCAACATATAAATTACATCAAATGAGGCATAAAACTAACCCTTTTTAAGTACTAATATTGGAAAAAGAGTGTTTTTGTCTTCCTTTTGTATTTTCAGGATTAAATGAGCTCAAAAACATAAAAGAAGCAAAAAGACAGCTAATTCCAACATAAATACAAGGAAAGGAACATTAGTGGACTGCCCGACCCCTCAACGGCACCTTCCAAAGCAAAATAGAGAAGTCAGAAGACTGAACACGGGCCGTGCTCAGCCAGCACGGGGCCGTGCCCAAGAAGCAGCAGAAAAGACAAACCTATAGAAGCTTCTATTGCCCACCACGGGCCGTGCCCAGCGGACACGGGGGCGTGTCGAAAGTACAGCAGGCGCATTAATTGTAATTGCGAATTACAATTAAAGAGGAGAGAGAGTGTCAGACAGGCACGGGGCCGTGCCCAGCGGACACGGGGCCGTGCCCAGCTCTCTGTTCAGCCTATAAATAGGAGTGCTTGGATTCATTTCAACTCATCCCTTGGCACACCACCTCTCTCACACTTCATCCACCACCTACCACCATCACAACACCATCATCCACCACCATCATCCATTGTCCATCATAGAGTGTGTGAGTCGTCTCGGGATCCAAGATTGATCGTAAGAGTTCTTGACAATCAAGGCCATGTTTGCCTAAGTCTCTTACATCACTTGGTGAAGACAAAGTGTCTAGTATAATACTTTTTATTTCTAATCTTTTGCACTTTTTATTTGGTTTTGTATTAATGACTTTAATAACTAGTTACTTATGTTGAAGGTGATCTTTCCTTATCGTTTGTCCGTGGTGTCTTGGCATTATTTTACTGTCTATATAAAATAAAGGATTTTCACCATTCATATCTCCACGGTCTATATGGAGGTATGTTGGCTACCTGGTCGGGGGTTAAGGGAACGGTTTGGTAAAGGTCTTGCCATTGTTCAGCGTTTAGAGGTCCTGCAATGGACCTGGGTCAAATTTAGTAGGACCTCCTTCAATACTTCACGGTATTGGATGGCGGGGGTCCAAACTCTTTGATCCCCTCATAAGTTAACTACTATTAATACTATAACCCGGCTATTTAGGACTGTATCCCTGCTGACTCAGACTACTTAGCCGAGGGTAACGTCACCGCCAAAAGCGGGGCCTACCACAATACTGCATTAATAACTTAATTCATTATCTTCCAATAATCCACCCTTTTAGGATTGTATCCTTGCTGACTCAAACTACTGGGGTGAGGGTAACGTCACCTTCAAAAGAGGGGCCTACTACAATAACTAAGATAATCTCTTAATTATGTGCAAAAGTGTGGAAATAATCAAAGGTTATACTAGATACGAGTCGGAACCAAGTGATTCATCTTGTCTATCTGTTTTATTTTATTTTTATTTTCAGCATTTTAGTTAGTTTTTATTTTTCTTAGTTTAAAAACATTTTTCTAAACTTTTATTTTGATTAGACGTTGAGGATAAACCGGTACTAAAAGCTCTTGTGTCCTTGGACGACCTCGGTATCTTACCAACGCTATACTACGCTCAACGATGGGTGCACTTGCCCATATGTGTGTTTAGTGTTAGTAAAATATCGTGTTTTATAAATTTAAAACTTGGCTAAAAATAAGTGTTAAAAAGGGCTTAAAATATACACCTAATATATATAACCCTTCACACGCATCAAGTATCAGTGCTTTCTTCAATTGATGATCAGTCCTTTGAATGAGCAGAGCTTTGGTCTTCAACAGTACTTATGACACATCAGTAGATTGAGCTTCAGTCTTTTATTCTTTATCAGTGCTTGGCTTGTCAGCAGTTGTAATGGGCAGCAGAGCTTGTAGTCTATCAGTTGTTAGGGCCACTGTCAAGGGGAAAGACTTGTACAAAACACTGTTTATGATGATCCACTGATTTGAACCAGTTTTAGCTTTATATCATATGTTCCTTTGTACGGTTCAATCCCAACAACTACTTTAAAAATTTCGAAGAAATTAGTAAAATAAACTTGTGTTAACTATTTTTATTATACTTACTGCTAGATGTATTAGTAGATGGTGTATAATGGGCGTTTGCATTCAAATTCATTCCCTTGATCTATTAATTATTAACTATATACTATCACTAATATAATTAAATCCATACGGACCATCAAGGTTTGAGTAGTTGAAATTATTATAACTATAATATTTATTTAATAAAATTGATTTAAAATAATAATATAGTAAACAAAAATCAAATTTTAGTACACTTAAATAATTTCATTTTACTAGTAGCCCTCAAAGTTCAACACTTCAACCTATAGTTTATTTTTTTATTAATACCCCTTCAATAATTTATCTTTTGTAGGCCCATTTCCACCTGGTTTATTTTTTACCCGACCCGTTTCAGCCGTTGATTATGCAATTTCCGGCTCATCCATGATTAAATAAATTTAATAATAAATTTAAAATATCTTAGGTGTACCAAACAATTAAGATGCCATTTGCTGACTTTTGGAAAGTGGATAGTGGAATACACGAGTGAAGATATTTATTAAATTGGGCCTGGCCCAGCTCTTACCGTCAGCCCAAGTTAAATAAAAAGTTCCGGGGTGCACGCTTCCATGTTTCCCTTTCGTTTTGCATTGTTTATACATTACAAAACAAGCTTTGTTGATCAGTTCTGTTTAAACATGATGGAAAACATGAATAACATACCTTTGATTGCATCAGTAGAGAATCCAGTCAGAGACGCAGCAACGGAGTTCGACATAGTTGTCAGTTTGATCTGGTTCCTCCTTATGGTGTAAGGTGATGATGGTGATGAAACCGAAATTAGGGTGAGTTTCGGTTGTGGAGAGAGAGGGACGAATTTGATGTTATGTTATTAGGTTGTGTGTCTAACCTTTTAACCTCTCTAATAATCTCCTTATATATACACCCAAGAGGAAACCTAATTAGTTAATAAGGGTAATATGGTCCATCAACAATTACCAACTAATTATTAATAGGTTATTAATATATTTTGATCTATATTATATAAATGATAATGATGGCTACTAGATTAAATATAAATAAATAAATATTTAATCTTACATTCTCCCACTTAGCCGAATAATCATTTATCATGAGTATTAGATAAGTCTGATCAGAAGTTAATACTCATTTTAGCCTTAAACAAGTACTATTAGCAGAGAAATACAGCCGTTGAATCATTATGCGACTCAGGACCCCCATTAGTCATACTATAGCCTTAATTTAAAACCTAACAGTTATGATCAAAATAAGTAAGCCCTTTAACGTTTGATTTGTATTTATAGTTGTCTATATGTCATTACACCGGCAGAACATATGTAAGAGACATACAAAATCAAACTGATGAGGAATATTAAATGTTAATCATTCATAGTACGATATGCAGTTGTACATGGTCATCAATTAAAACCCGTCTCTTTTATGAGCACTCTTAATAAGACTTATGGGTAATAGACCTTTAGTTATAGGATCCTTAAGCATATCACGAATGCATTCGATACAAAGATTTAGTTTCCTCAATTCGTTCATAAACGAATAATTAATTGCGTATCGAAATTTAATGCAGCACCTCTCGAACTGTTACTGTTCAAGGAGACATGGTAGCTGACTTTATCACAACAAGTCTTCAATATATTAATTATATGGAGTTAATAAAGTCATGAGTCCACTGATAAATTTTCAACAACATTTAGTGACTATATTATGTCGTTATAACTTAGGTTGTTGATATCAGTCCATTATGACTCCTCCATGAGATAGGTTTTGTCTGCTGACATAAAGATATACCCAAAATTACATTTTGTCATCTTTGAATATTACAAAGTTAGAGTAATAAACCGGTTTGAGTTCTCACTTCTTCTTTAAATTATAGCCTCTTGTTTCTTTTAAAGATATTGTAATACTCTATTAAATGCTTCACATTAATCTAGACATATCTAGTGTGTTGCAATGTGAGTAATATCTAAACGAGTATAGACTTGAACTTACATAAGGCTTCTAATTAATGAAGCGTAAGAAATAATCTCATTTATCCTATTATCCTCTAAAGGAGAGCAGTATTGTTTGTTACATATGTAAGGACCAATTTAATGTTAAACTTATGGAACGGAAGTAATGTCCCATTTGGTCTATCTCAACATGTTATGATATCTATTATGTAAGAGATATCTCTGAGATCTATTATATCAAAGTTTGTGTTAACAATGCTTTGACTTATGTAACATTTACTTGTCAAAAGAATATCATCTTATATAGACAAGTTTATCTTAGTTGCTCCCACTCATCTTGAGGTAGGTACATTATTCCACTTGGTTGTTGATGAAAATAATTGCGTTAAGATTTCATCACATTATGATGTTTGCATTAACCCATACATGGATTTTATTGGCTTACAAATAAAGTGTTCTTTAACCTTAAGTTTAGAACTTTCAAGTTGTTTTATGAACATGTAAATATGTCAGCCAGTTGTTGGGGAAAGCTGTTTTAATGTTCATCTAATGTAGCTCAAAACTATTATAAGCTACTAGAACAGTGATGATCCTAAAAGAAATCTTTTGTTAAATATGTAATAAAGATTCTTTAATAATTTATCTCTTCCTGAGTACAACCTTTGATAATCAATCATGCTTCTTTTGTGTCTTAACGTTTATATCAGGATTTGGTTTAGTTATGAACACTCTTAGGTTATTCAATCAAATCCCAAACATTATGCGAACACATAAAATCAGTTTTGCTAGAAAACTGTTTTATTCCATTCAGAAGATTGATTGGCACTAATGGCTTAATTAGAAGAGATAGGATCGGTAAACTTTTCCAAAATTCATTTCAACTTCAATTAGGGAGGTTATTTAATCATCAAAGTTAGTAGGTTTTTAAACCTAGATGACCTCCTGAGTTGATTATTGGGTTAGTTAGAAGTTTCAGTTTTATGGATTAGCTCTTGATTAGGTTGCTATCATTTTCAAGATTCTAAGTTTGTAAGAGTTGGTGCAGTATGGTATACAAGAGGTGTAATCGGAGTTAAATTTGGAGTGAAATTTAATGACACTCTTCCCCCCGCCTCTTGTATTCCTTGCAAATCATGATAAGGACTTTGACTGCTCCCACTAACCTTAGAAAACTTTAGGAACTCAGCATGCTTAGGGTCAATATTTAACGACCAAACAAATTCTAATAGAGAAAACATATTAATGAACATATTAATGACGTTAGTCATTGTAGTTTCTCTTGTTGAGGATTATGTTAGTTTAGATAAGAAATCTAAGTGTACCCACAATTAAGCAACAATGAAACTTTTGTAAAAGTAGCTTTAGATTTTAAGGAGACAAGTTATGATAGAACAGTGTCAAGATGGAGCAGTGTCTTGTACAAGAGGTGTAAATTGAAGTAATATAAAGTTTTCACTCCCCCACCTCTTGCAACTATTGCAAGTTATTATTAAGACACTTAATGCTCCCACTGATTTTTTTAGTATCTCTAGAATGCTACAAGAGAAGTTTCAATTAGGTACGTGACGTGGGAACCTATCATATATACGTTAGACTTTATTTGATTTCTTTAATGTCCAGATATCATAAGAAACTTTAGGGACATATCTAATAGAAATCTTATTAAGTATATATATGAATAGATTTCTTATAAGACCGTGGGCCATATACGACAAAATTTAGATACAAGTAGATAGTCTTTAAATGATAAATGAATTATGTCTGAATATTCCATTTGGAATAAGTTCCACGAATGTCAATGAATGACTTATGATGGACCCATACTTATTCCTTGAGCCAAATAATATTTAGGGCTATAACGTCATGATTTAAAATCACTTAGAATGAGATTAGATAAGAAATCATCCTCATTAACCATGTCATGATTTCTCATGAATTTTGGTTATAATGGATGAAATTTGTAAGTCTCATTTTCCTTTTGTCAAATTTTTCATTTGCATGATGACAAAAATTGTGAAAGTGTAAGGTATCATCTAGTTTTATCTTAATAATGTTTCAATCCAGATATTTAGAACAAATAAGATGAGAGTTTAAAATAAGTGTGACTTTATGTTGACTATGCAAACCTCACAACCTCCATAACATTGCTTAATTATGATACTATATTCTGATTAATACTCAGAATATATGGACGGTATCAAAAAACGTTGTTAGAAGACTGCTTATTATTGTTCTTATAGCCTTAACATTTAATTTTGTCACTAACTCTCATGTTAGTTATTTGTTGATTTCTGGTAAGGAAACGTTTAAAAACTAGAGTCAACTAATCATGTGTTAATAGGAATATTATAATTAGTAGACTTAAATATCTTTAATAAGTGACTATCTAATTAATTCATCCAACTGTTCTTTAGAATAATGGATAGTCTCGTTGCTTATGTCTAGTCTAATGACATAATGATGCAGTGAGATTTTCCCTTGAAGAACCTTAGAGGTGGAATTAACAGTTGTAATTTGTCTATGGATTTTAGAACAATCCTCTTTTAAGGTTTTAAGTGGTTGTAAGGTGAGTAACAACTTATTTTTCCAGCTTCAAACATTTATTTCTTTGTACATATGTTGCTTATCAACACACTCATTATACTTTGGTATGTTTGAGTGTTATAGTTGATTTATAAGGCATCAAATTGTACAAGTGAAAATCTTAATATGTAATGTACTGGAAAATGTACTTATTTCCATGCGTAAGCCCTTAACTTTATGGGTCATGGTATTGTACATTATTATGTATTCACATATACCACTTAAATTTATAGTTTAGAATTATAAAAGAAGGCATGCATCTTAGGAGTTCTAGTGATTATTCCATATATAAGAGATTAGCCTTAGGAAAGACTTAATCTGAAATAACTTTAGTGATAGCATTATGTTAGAGAGTTCTTGATTATCATAAGAGACATCATGTTCGATTTGTCCTAATCATCATGCTCTAATTTTCTTCTTTATAATCTTTATCAGAAGAGAGCAATAGGATTATCATGTCTTAAGAGATAATCAAGAATTTAGTTTAAGAGCTAATTCTAATAGAAACTTTAAATAAAGCAAACATTTTAGGTTTAGGAATTAGAGTGGATGAGATATATGTAGAAGAAAATTATAGTGAGTAAAATTATGGGTACTAAGAATAAGACAGACGAAATGATCATAAAATTAATTAAGGATCATTAATATAAGGATCGTTATGTGAAGAAATTGTGATATGTCTATTACTAACATCAAAATAATAGACTTGGTAAAATTCTACTTTAATGAAGACAAATCAGCTTTGGCCAGAAGTGTAATCATTTAAGTATGTGTGCAAAGTAATCGTGACATATCAGCTTTGGCCAGAAATGAGACAATCACTTTAGTTATGCACTTGTCAAGCATGCTAAACATAAATGAATTAAATCAGCTTTGGCCAGAATTAAGACATTTCACGTTTGTAATGCATACTCAACATAGCTTTTTATAATACTTGAACAATAAATAGATGTATTAAATCAGCTTTGGCCAGAAATGATACATCAGAAGCTCATTCAAGTTAAGCTAGTTTGGTTTTGTAAAACATTATTTGATCCTTATTAATTAATTAAGTATAAACAAAACCAAGTATTTAATAGCAAACCACCTGTTAGCGCGGATCGAACTTAGTCTCGAGTGAGGTCTCGAGTGAGGTCTCGAGTTATGATGATTATGGTCTCGAGTCGCAACCTTAGTCTCGAATTGTGATGATTATGGTCTCGAGTCGCAACCTTAGTCTCGAGTTGTGATGATTATGGTCTCGAGTCGCAACCTTAGTCTCGAGTTGTGATGATTATGGTCTCGAGTCGCAACCTTAGTCTCGAGTTGTGATGATTATGGTCTCAAGTCGCAACTGTTGTCTCGAGTTATGAAGTTTTGAGCCCTTATGATCTCGAGTCGAGACCTGATGGTCTCGAGTTGTAAACTTCTGGTCTCGAGTTGTTAAGTTTTGAGAACCTGATGATTTCGAGTCGAGATCTTATAGTCTCGAGTCGAGATTGATGATCTCGATTTCACTGTTAATAGCTGTTTTGTGATAATAACCGAAACTCGAACTTTTAGGGATTGTGGGATAATGTTTCCTGTTATATTGCGGATCTAAACTTATCAAATATTTCGAAAATAATAACTGAATATCCTTTAACAGTTTTCGAAAATTTAATAGATAAAATTTAGATCAAACATTAGAAAAAACATCCACTAATCCAAATTATATTCCAAAATAAGGGAATTTTCGAGTTTTCGCTTAGAACAATATGATGAACCCTAAAATATAAAAACATAATTCTGGGTTCCGAAAACTGGATTTTATGACTTTTGTTAAATCGATTCTGTTACAGATTTCGGATATTAGTTAGCCCGTTATGGTCTCGAGTCAATTTATCAAAAGAAACTTGTCCGAAAACAGGGATTTCGGCATCAAAGGACTCGAAACAGCCGTGATTTTAAATGGCTTAAAAAATTCTGTTTTTCCAGATTATGATCCCAGAATAATGGATACGAAAACAGAACTGATTTATCAACATATGCTCTGATACCACATGTTGATCTGTTCTGTTTAAACATGATGGAAAACATGAATAACATACCTTTGATTGCATCAGTAGAGAATCCAGTCAGAGATGCAGCAACGGAGTTCGACATAGTTGTCAGTTTGATCTGGTTCCTCCTTATGGTGTAAGGTGATGATGGTGATGAAACCGAAATTAGGGTGAGTTTCGGTTGTGGAGAGAGAGGGACGAATTTGATGTTATGTTATTAGGTTGTGTGTCTAACCTTTTAACCTCTCTAATAATCTCCTTATATATACACCCAAGAGGAAACCTAATTAGTTAATAAGGGTAATATGGTCCATCAACAATTACCAACTAATTATTAATAGGTTATTAATATATTTTGATCTATATTATATAAATGATAATGATGGCTACTAGATTAAATATAAATAAATAAATATTTAATCTTACAAGCTTACGAACGTAAATGTCGAATGTATCAACAATATTCAACATCTCCAAAGTATCAAGTGTTTTTAATTACAAAGAGTGTTTATCACAAAACCAATGTCAAGTACATAACACCGAAAACTGGCTAGTTCCAACGTTTTTGGAGATGCTGAGCGAACTATAAAGTGGAGGCCACTTATGAATATCAAATAAAATATATAGGCCATTCAAAAAAAAAAAATATATATATATATATAGAGATTAATAGAAAAATCAGCTGTTAAAGTTAACCTACCTTGAGTTACTCAAGCCCTAATTTCACCCATAAAGTCTCCTCCAATCAAGACACCATAAGTGATTATCCACGTAGTAGGTTGCGACTGGGAAGTGGAACCGATGATTGCGGCTCTATTTCCGGGATTTTAGGCGCTGATTCACTGAATTGAGATGGGGTTGTTGAATGGTCGCTGGTTGTTGCAGGCGTGTAGGTTAATTTGAATGTGGGCCTTCTTTTTCTTAAACATTTTTATCCAGACTCCTTTAATAAAACAACTAGTTTAGTTTTTCTTTTATTTTGGCCTAATACATACACAATATACAAAACCTGTTAAAAATTGGAGACCCTTAATTTTTGGTGGTCCTAGGCGCGTGTCTATGGTGGAAAGCCCAACGGGACGGCCATGAATAGTTATACAAGTGGATGAAAGATAATCATATGAGAGAAATTTGAAGTGGTAAAAAACCGTCTTCTATGTATTATAAATATAAGTGTATGTAGTTATTTGTAATTCTCTACCTAAAATTGGTTTTCGGTTGAATATATAGTTCTTTTAGTTAATAAATTATTTGTTCAAATGTTAATAATTTAATATGGTTAGACGGATGAAAATTAAATTTAAACGTAAGTGATCTTTGTCGTTTAATATGTTAAATAACTACATTAAACTATAAAGCTAAAAAGTTAAAGGTCACAAGTGTTAACTTATATCATAAAGTAGAAAGATTTATTTTACTAATAGTTAGGTTATGAAACATGATAAGATAAAAATTCAAACCGTAAAATAGTTATATACATATAGTCTTAGATGTATTTGGTGTTGGTGCCTATAATAAGAGAAAATATAAGAAATTAAATTAAAGTGAGTGAATATAGAGGAGTAAAAATATAATATAGTAAGATAAAGATAAACCGATATAGAGAAGAAGAGGCAAACACATAGATTTAAGGATTTAGGTTTGGTTGCATTTTGTTTACCATTTTACCACTTATTAAAACGTTGCTTAAAGAAAGCCACCAACGAAAGAGAAGCTAAATTTGTTAAGTGCAATAATAAAAAAAGTTAATTTAAACGTGAGAAGGAAAATAGGAAAGCTATTATGACCCGCATTCTTAATTATTATTCAAACTAGTTATTTTCCACCCGTGCGTTGCGGCGGGACCCAATGACTACAAAAAGGCGTGTAAGCAACGGAAACAGATACCGAATATCAAAACATAAATAAAATGACGTGGTAAGGATAGTCACTCCGTCATAAAAAACGATTTTAAATAACCTAATATATAATAATAGGACCCACACGTCCTACACGTTGGAAATTCGGTTGTTTTCAGTTCAGTTATTACGGTGCTAACACGTTAAAATTTGGATGAGCTCGGTACCGGTAACGGCAACGAAAATACCGATCTTGAAAATCATCGAAATTAGGTACCGGCACCGAAAATGCTCGGTACAATACGGTATGGTATTTGAAGGTAAAAATCAATAAATACAGGTATGGTGCTAGACCGGTGTCGAACCTAAAGTAACGATTCTGAAAACGCCAAAAGTTGGATACCAAATTGGTACCGAAAATGATTTGGTACCGATACGATACCGGTTCGTTTACAGGAATTGATACGATTTTCTCATCAATATTCTAAATATCCAAGTTAATTTTACATGCTACAATTCATTCATTATAAAAAAAAAAAAAACAAAAAAGAAAGCAAAATAAGTTGTTGTGTATATAAAACCTCATTCAAACGAAAAACAGTTTACTTACTGTGTGTATGAAAAGTAATATAAACGGTGCAATTACTTGCATTGCTGCGTTGCTACAGAATTTGTGAGCTCGGTACCAACCGGTACCGAAATCCCCAAAAGTGGGTACCAGTACCGAATATACCTAGTATGGTACGGTTCGGTACCGGTCGGTACTGGTACGGCACCGGTATTTGAGGGTAAAAACCGATGAATACCTGTGCAGAACCGGTACCGAAAATACACCGGTTTGGTAAATTTGAGACCGGTACCTATACCCAGTACCATTTGCTCATCTCTTAATTCTAATTTTAAATTAATAATAATAATATTATCACTGTTCATTCAACTTGAATTTTATCATATATGAATGAATTTTGGGTGAGGGGATAAGTATTAATTTAAGTGATGAGTCATATTAGTGTTTGATGAATTTAAGTGATGAGTCATATTAGTGTTTGATAAATATCACTGTTCATTCAACTTGAATAATAAGTGATGAATTTAAGTATGGTTTCCGGGCGAAGGTCAGTTCCCGTTCGCGGCCGGGGCCCGATAGAACATCGCGTCCGCAACGGCCTGACGGGGGATTGTCTTTGACAAGAACCCGGTGACCGATAGGTCCTGTACATAGAAAGTCACCCTTCAAAAAAAAATTTAAGTGATGAGTCATATTAGTGTTTGATTAAAAATTATTAGATTAGGATTAGTCTTAATAATTTTAATAGAGTGGAAGGGTGGAACTCTTAATTGGAATCTATACTATATAAAAGTGATGGCATGTGTTTGAATCTTAATTGCGGTCACACCAATTTTGATATGTGCATGTAAAAATATAATATAATTTAATATAATATAAGATAAGAGCATCACATAAGTCATTTTTATATAATATGGCATCAGATAAGTCATTTTTTAACGGTAAATTTTGGATCAAATAAGTTATTTACATCACATTTTTTAATCTTACGATGGAATAGCGAAGTTATTTACATCACATTTTTTTAATCTTACGATGGAATAGCGATATGTAAAACAATGTGTAAAATACATAAAGATACAATACAATATGGTTTTACATATACACATTTACATTTACAATAATATATAAAGTACATCATAACATAACATGATTCAAACATGTATATTTAACTTTATGAAACAAACAAAATAAGAAAATTCTGATTTGGGTGAGACCGCGGTTTTACCGTGTACACATAATAGTTGTCCCATTCTTCTTGCGTTCAAGGAGAAATGAATTTTATCACCCTAAACTAAGCAAAATTGGCCAATGTCATTACTAACTTTCAAATTGGCTCTCACCACCATCTACTTAACATTTAGGTGGCACTGTCACCCCTTCGTTAAATAATCACTAACTGGGTTTCTTTTTTAATCCTACGTGTCATGGGGATGATGAGGTGTCACGGCCCCCGGCCCGGTTTTACTCGTTCCAGCAGCCGCGGGACATAAACCCGTGGTATTTGTATTTAATTTGGCAGCGGAATTATTAACAGGACCTTTTTAAAACTGAAAATCCCTAATTATTTTATTTCACATTTTGGGGCAAACCCCGTAATTTACAATAAAGGAATTTCACGGGGAAATTTCTTGTTTACACAAAACATATTTATTTATTTTATTGAGCCATTCTATCCAAGCTGGTAGTGCTACGCGGCACTTTTCCTAGTTCACAGTAGATCACCTGAAACATGTTTAAAAAGATTTTATCAGCAGGGAAATACTGGCGAGTCATTCAATTTGTACAAAACGACCCAATGTTATAATTTACAGCATTAAGAGTTTTCACATTTGCCCTTATCAATTAATTAGCTGGTTCAGTTGTCACTCGAACGTATCTATGACCGTGGACATATCACTAAATTAGGCTCACCCACCTAACGTGATAAATCATTAGTAGTAATGTGCATAAAACCCCCACATACTGTCAGTAATTAAAGATTAGCAAAGACTTAATCACTGCAAAGTATAACTGGAAAACATTTAGGGTTTTGTAAAGCAATTTGATAAAAAGAGAATGACTCACTTTGCAAGTTTAGTCGGACAAAACTTTGCCTACTGATTTAGCCTCGTAACCTAGTTAAATAACAATGCCAACGAAACTAGGTTAGTAACTTAATACAACATTTACGATAAATTCACGAAATCAAAACCCTCACGACGAATGACAAAGTATAGCCCTAATTCGGGCAGCACTTAAACATCCATCGGATCGGTTTCAATCGATCATACATTGTATCGTAGCAGTGATCGAGTTATTACCCTGTAATCGTAGCAGCGTTTCCCTACGTAAATCTCTAAATTTGAGTAGTACAGAGCGTTTTAGAGTAAATTTTTCAAGCACAGTTGAAAGCCCCATGCACGTCCAATTTATAGTTGAAAAATGACTTTCTCGCGGCCCGCGTAGCCCTTAGGAGAACCTTACGTGGCCCGCGAGGGCCACCCTAGCTACGGCTAGGGCTGCCGTGTCACGCCGTAGGTCTGCCACGTGGCACAAAGCTTATCCGGCTCATCATCAAGCTGTCGCGCCCCGCGTAAGCTTCCCTTAAGGCTTACGCGGCCCGCGAGCGATCAATAAAAATTGAATTTCTTGGTTTTTTGTGAGAATTAGGGTTTTTGGGGTCCGGGTTTTCACTTACGGAGTTTTGTGGGACATTTTTGCAGGTCCTTACATCCTCCCCACCTTATTTAAAATCTCGTCCTCGAGATTTACTGGAACAAGTGAGGATACTTTCGCTTCATTTCCGATTCCAGTTCCCATGTGTACTCAGGTCCCCTTTTTGAATCCCACTTAACTTTGACCAGTACCAGTCTTTTGTGCTTAAGGAACCTGACCTTTCTATCTTCTATTTGAATAGGTTTTTCAACAAATTTCAATTTTTCGTTTACCTCTACATCTTGAAGAGTTATTACCAGGGATTCGTCAGATAAACATTTCTTAAGATTAGATACGTGAAACACGTCATGTACCCCAGCTAGTTCTTCTGGTAGTTGTAAGCGATAGGCAACTGGTCCTATCCGCTGGATCACTGGAAATGGTCCTATGTACCTCGGACTTAGCTTTCCCTTCTTACCGAATCGAACAATTCCTTTCCAAGGAGAAACCTTCAAGAGTACCTTGTCTCCAACTTGAAATTCTAACGGTTTACGTCGATTGTCTGCATAACTCTTTTTGCAATCTCGAGCCGTTTGCAGTCTTTCTTTGATCTGAGTTAACTTGTCGGTGGTTTATTGCACAATTTCGGGACATGATAATTGACTTTCTCCTATTTCTGCCCAGCATACTGGAGTTCGACACTTTCGTCCATATAGTGCTTCAAATGGGGTAGTCTCGATGCTGGCATGATAACTATTGTTATCGGAGAATTATATTAAAGGTAAGTGGTCGTCCCAGTTTCCACCGAAGTCTATCACACATGCCCTGAGCATGTCTTCTAAGGTTTGAATCGTCCTTTCACTTTGCCCATCAGTTTGAGGCTGATAGGCAGTACTTAAGTTTAATCGCGTCCCCATTGCTTCTTGGAAATTTGTCCAGAAATGCGAGGCGAATCGACTATCCCTATCTGACACAATGGAGAGTGGGACTCCATGTAAGGATACTACCTCATCTACGTACAGCTTTGCTAACCTTTCCATGCTAAAGGTTTCCTTCATTGGAAGGAAATGAGCGGATTTGGTTAATCGATCTACAATCACCCAGATTGTATCGTTGCCTTTCCTGGTCTTGGGTAACTTAGTAACAAAATCCATTGTTATTAGTTCCCATTTCCATACGAGCATTTCTAATTGTTGAAGTAATCCTGAAGGTTTCTAGTGTTCTGCCTTAACTTGTGAGCAAGTTAGACACTTAGAAACACATCTAGCTATGTCCTTTTTCATTCCTATCCACCAGAAGTTATTTTCTTAAATCTTGGTACATCTTATTATTACCAGGGTGCATCGTGTACCTAGATTTATGGGCTTCTTCTAAAATCTTATCTTTTAAATCTCCTTGTTTAGGTACCCAAATTCTTTTCTCATGGAATCTCCAGATTCCATCAGTCCCTTGTTCTAGTTCCTTTATTCGTCCTTTCATTCCTTCAGCATCATCCTTGATTGCTGTTTCCTGAATGTTCTTCAGTTGTTCCATTAAATCTAAGTGTAGATTTAATCTAAGAGCACGAACTCTTCTTTGTTTCTCATGATACTTACGACTTAGGGCATCTGCTACTACATTTGCCTTCCCTTCGTGATATTGAATATCGCAATCGTAGTCACTTAGAATTTCCATCCATCTCCTTTGCCTCATGTTTAATTCTTTTTGCCCAAATATGTACCTTAAACTCTTATGATCCGTATAGACAGTAAACTTACTTCCATATAAATAATGTCTCCAAATCTTAAGGGCAAAAATTATTGCTCCAAATTCTAAGTCATGAGTTGTATAATTCTCCTCGTGATTTTTCAATTGCCTTGAGGCATACACAATTACCTTTTTGCGTTGCATTAGCACACACCCTAATCCTAGCTTAGAGGTGTCACAGTAAACTTCAAAATCTTCCGTTCCGTCTGGTAAGGCAAGAATTGGGGCGTTTGTTAATCTTTGCTTTAAAATCCTGAAGGCCTCTTCTTGCTTGGGTCCCCATTCAAACTTAGCTGCTTTACAGGTTAACTTAGTTAAAGGAACAACTATCTTAGAAAAGTCCTTAATAAAGCGCCTATAGTATCCAGCTAATCCTAGAAAACTTCTAACTTCTGCAGCTGATTGTGGGACTTTCCACTTGGTGATTGCTTCTATCTTGGAAGGATCTACGTGAATACCTTTGTGGTTCACCATATGTCCTAAAAATTGCACCTCCTGCAGCCAAAATTCACACTTCGAGAATTTGGCGTAAAGCTTTTCCTTTCTCAACAGAGTTAAGAGTGCATGCAGGTGCTCACAATGCTCGCCCTGGCTTTTGGAATAAATAAGTATATCGTCGATTAAGACAATTATGAATTTATCCAAGTACGGTTTACAGATCCTATTCATCATGTCCATGAATGCTGCAGGTGCATTCGTTAATCCGAAGGGCATGACTGTAAACTCGTAATGACCATACCTAGTCCTAAAGGCAGTTTTAGGTATGTCTTCCTCTTGTACTTTCAACTGATGGTAACCGGAGCGCAAGTCTATCTTAGAGAAATATCTAGCTCCCTGAAGTTGATCGAAAAGATCATCAATCCTAGGTAATGGGTATCGATTCTTAATTGTAACCTTATTTAATTCCCTATAATCGATACACATTCGCATCGAACCATCCTTCTTTTTCACAAATAACAACGGTGCTCCCCACGGGGATGAACTAGGTTGTATGAATCCTTTACTTAATAATTCATCTAACTGCTTTTTCAATTCTAACATTTCTGTGGGTGCTAACCGATTAGGTGCCTTAGCTATTGGTGTAGTTCCAGGAATTAGATGAATTCTAAACTCTACTTCCCTATCAGGTGGTAGTCCGGGTAGCTCTTCTGGGAATACATCCGGGTATTCTGATACTATTGGAATTTCCTTAAGTTCCTTACTTTTTATGTTAATGATTACCGAAATCATATACACTATTCCTTGTTTTCGTTCATAACTAGCAACTTTCATTACTGAAATGAACTTCATTGATTTCCGCGGTTTATCTCCTGTAACTACAATTACCTCTCCTGCGGGTGTATGAATTTCTATGGAATTCTTATCACAGAGGATTCGATCATGGTTGGCTACTAACCAATCCATTCCTAACACGACGTCGAATCCTGCTAAATTCATAGGCAATAGGTTTGCAGAAAATTTGTGGCCTGAAAGTTCTATCTTTTCTTCTTGCAAAACCTCATTTATATTATCAGAATTTCCATCTGTCGTTTCTACCTTATAAATTTGCCTGAGTTTGGTTAAAGGTTGCTTAAGAGCTTGGCAGAACGAAGTATTTATGAAACTTTGGTTTGCACCAGAGTCAAACAATACTTTTGCATAAACGTCATGTACAAGAAACGTACCAGCTATCACATCTGGAATCAGATCTGCTTCTTGCGTTGTCAGCTGGAAGGCTCTTGCATTCTTCTTATTAGTTCCTTCAGCAGGTTTGGCCTTGTTATCAGCTGGTTTGACCTGTTTAGGGCATTCTAGTCTGAAATGCCCTGTTCTCCACAATTGAAGCAAATCATGGATTTCTTCCTGCAATTCTCCTCTTGGTGGCCTGGTTTCTTGCAGAAATTTCAATTATCCTTACACCTTCCAAAATGCTTCTTTTTGCAATTCCCGCAGAATGGCGGTAGGGAGGGTTGCCCGGTTCCCTTCTTTTTGAAATTATTACCCACACGAAATCCTTGGGTAATCTTTTGGGCCAATTCCTTTTCCTGTTTTCTTCTCTTGTACGTACCAGCCCGTCGGTTAAAGTATTAGCCAATTCAACCGCATCATCAATATTGCGGGGTCTGGCAGCTTTGACGATATCACGAATCTCGCTAATCAAACCCCAAATATAGCGAGAAATAAGTACGGGCTCTGGCGAAGCCAGAGTTGGTACAATTCTAGAATACTCGAAGAATGTCGAAGTATACCCTCGACAATCAACATCCACCATCGGTGGTTCAGGAACTTATTTGTCATTTGTTCCTTTTCATAGTCGGGATAGAATTTTATTTCCACCAATTTCTTAAATTCTTCCCAATTCATGGCATAAGCCACGTCACTTCCTTTGGCTTGCAGCACCGTGTTCCACCATTCTAAAGCTCCTTCTTTAAAAAGGTGGGATGCATACATAACCTTGTCTTCCTAGGCACATTTACTTATTTTAATTACTGCTTCGCTTTCTCCAACCATCGCAGTGCGGCAGTTGCCCCTTCATTGCCTGCAAGTTCGACCGGTTTACAGGCAAGAAATTCTTTGTAAGTGCAACCAAGTGTTGCAGCTTTCATTTTCTTAAGAAATGGGGCTTGAACCACATCATTATTATTATTGCCGCTTCCATTAACATTGTTACTGAAATTGTCGTCGCGAGTACGTTTGCTGTGGTTGGCTTGTGAAGGTTCAACGGGATTTCTAGCAGCAGCGATGATTGCTGGGATAGCGTTGGCTATTCCCTGAGCAACAATATTTTCTATATCTTGCCTATTAAGAAATTGGTCTTCATTATTTTGTTCAGATTGGTTAACTTCGTTTGCCAGTTGGTTTTCTGCGTTTTCCATCTGAATCATTAAACATGTATATACGAATTATTATCACACAATAGATAACGACCAATACACAAAACAGAGTAATCACATAATCAAGTCAACACATATAGCCAAAATTGTCGACCTTGTGACTTTATATTTTATATATATATATATATATATATATATATATATATATATATATATTAGTATGCATCGATACACACCATTTATCTTACAAAAGTTTTATTTTAATTATTATTATACAATATTATATTATTACTATTATTATTATATTGGTTTTATATTATTATTACACAACCACATCACCACCGTCAGCTGGCCTTTCAGAAACAACGCTCCCTCTCGTCGTATTTCCATGAGATCTTCTCCCCCACTTCCCGAATCCTATTTCCTGCGTCCACTAGTTACTCGCCATAGTGGCGGAGTTCAGCTAAGTTTTCTGTGCTCATAGGTGGGTATGGTGCAGGTTCATGATCAAATTGGGGAAAATAAACATTAAGATTTTTCATGAAATTCTGAAATTGCCAGTCACTCATCCACCATTCCTCCAATTCTCCGGGTAGAAGTTGGTGGTTGACAATAGGGTCCGGAATAGCGGGTTCCAAATTAATTGGAAGTTGTGATTGGGCTGGGAAATTGAAAAGAGTCTCGTCGGCTGGTCCGATGAGGTCACAGTTTGCAAGTTTGCGATCAAGTTCTTCCCAAGGCGGCATCTTCTGGGCCGGACCTGAACTTTCCCCTATCTCCTTTCCCTTTCCTTTGTCTTTTGGGTCCTCCATCTTTTTCACTTTTTGGGCAGGTGGCTTCTTCCTTCGTCCACGTTTCCAGTCCAAGATTCTTCTCCTCTTCTTAGGCTTAAGTTTCTCCTGTGCTTGAAATTCCATTGGTTCTTCAGTGTCTGCCTGATAACCGGAAAGACCCCCGGGAATTTCCATATCAGCAGAATGGATAGTGAGGTTCTGAAGGGCTTCAGACAACTCATTCATGCTGTTAGCATATATGAAGAAAAACATAAAATCCTAATTAGAATGTTATTTATTACAAATTAAATTTTCACAGAATCACAGAATGGAAATTTGAAAAAAAAATTAAGTATTTCTAAATACTTAATTGGCTTAGATCAGTGGCTCTGATACCACCTTTTTTCTGACACGGCCCCCGGCCCGGTTTTACCCGTTCCAGCAGCCGCGGGACAGAAACCCGTGGTATTTGTATTTTATTTGGCAGCGGAAATATTAACAGGACCTTTTTAAAACTGAAAATGCCCAATTATTTTATTTAACATTTTGGGGCAAACCTCGTAATTTACAATAAAGGAATTTCACGGGGAAATTTCCTGTTTTCACGGGGAAATTTTTTGTTTACACAAAACATATTTATTTATTTTATTGAGCCATTCTATCCAAGCTGGTAGTGCTACGCGACACTTTTCCTGGTTCACAGTAGATCACCTGAAACATGTTTAAAAAGATTTTATCAGCAGGGAAATACTGGCGAGTCATTCAATTTGTACAAAACGACACAATGTTATAATTTACAGCATTAAGAGTTTTCACATTTGCCCTTATCAATTAATTAGCTGGTTCAGTTGTCACTCGACCGTATCTATGACCGTGGACATATCACTAACTTAGGCTCGCCCACCTAACGTGATAACTGATTAGTAGTAATGTGCACAAAACCCCCACATACTGTCAGTAATTAAATATTAGCAAAGACTTAATCACTGCAAAGTATAACTGGAAAACATTTAGGGTTTTGTAAAGCAATTTGATAAAAAGAGATGACTCACTTTGCAAGTTTAGTCGGACAGAACTTTGCCTACTGATTTAGCCTCGTAACCTAGTTAAATAACAATGCCAACGAAACTAGGTTAGTAACTTAATACAACATTTACGATAAATTCACGAAATCAAAACCCTCACGACGAATGACAAAGTATAGCCCGAATTCGGGCAGCACTTAAACATCCATCGGATCGGTTTCAATCGACCGAACATTGTATCGTAGCAGTGATCGAGTTATTACCCTGTAATCGTAGCAGCGTTTCCCTACGTAAATCTCTAAATTTGAGTAGTATAGAGCGTGGGGCCACCCTAGCTACGGCTAGGGCTGCCGTGTCACGCCGTAGGTCTGCCACGTGGCACAAAGCTTATCCGGCTCATCATCAAGCTGTCGCGCCCCGCGTAAGCTTCCCTTAAGGCTTACGCGGCCCGCGAGCGATCAATAAAAATTGAATTTCTTGGTTTTTTGTGAGAATTAGGGTTTTTGGGGTCCGGGTTTTCACTTACGGAGTTTTATTGGACATTTTTGCAGGTCCTTACATGAGGTGGACAACCTACATGGACTCACCCATTAAATAACCTCTGTATTATTAATAAAACCCCTAATTCAGTTGCATTTTATCTCAAACCCCAAGTTCATTGCAATGATGATGATCGAGCCCTAAGACCAATTCAGACAACGCAGAGGTAAGGTGTATGTTAGGGTTGATTGCATTGCGATTTTACACACTGATTTAAATGATGAATGTATTGATGTTATGCTCTGGTATGGTGGTTCTTTAGAATTTTCTTTTGATCAAGCTCAGTATATTGGAGGTGAATCCAAGTTGTTGGTAATGGATTTTGACCATCTCGCATACTTTGAGCTAGTAGAGTATGCCATGGAAACCAGCCAGTACAAAGTAGGGATTTTTTTATGTACGGGATGGATGCGGATAATGGTGAATTTAAACTGTTTGGGGATGATAAAGATGTTTTGGAACTCGCAATAAAGGCTAAAAGTTGGACTGAACCATTCATGGAAGTGTTCGTTCAACATAGCCCAATTATGTCTGAACATAAGGCCCACTACTGTTCCCAACCCAGTAAACCACAGGCCCAGTCCAGTTCCCAGCCTAGTTCCTAACCCATTAAACCAAAACCCAAGTCTAGTTCCTAGCCCATTAAACGACAAGACCAACCCAAAAAACTAGTACCCAAGCCCAAAAAAGTATTACATGTGAAACTGGGTAGGGCATCTGGTAAAAGTTTTACAACTCCTGTAGTCCCTAGATCTGGATGTACATGAGGTGTGGATGTTGTATAACCAAGTGTTAAACAGGTTGTGGAAGAACCAGTACACGAGGTTGCATGGGCATTTGATATAGATAATGAGACAACTGTTAAAGAGGGGGCTAAGGTAGAACCAACCGTTAAACAGGTTGTAGAGGAAGAAGTCTTTGGTCAAGATAGTGGGATTAAAAAGGTTGTAGAGGAAGAAGTCTTTGGTCAGGATAGTGAAGATAGTGAAGACAGTGATTACAATCTTGAATCAGTTGGGACAGTAGAGTCCAGTTCTAATGATGAGGATGGTATTTCTGATGAGGATGTGGTTCAGGATGAATTGATTAGCTTAGATTCAGACAGAGAAGATGTTGAATGGAGATAGTCACAAGATGCAATTAAACAAGCTAGCAAGGATGAAGTAGCAGCCACAAAAAAGATACTTGAAGAGTGTCTAAAACCTAATGAAAAAGAAGGTAATTTGCATGAATCTAATGATGCAGGTTATGCACATGTAGAGGGATACATTAATTATGAAGAATCTGATGGTGACATTGCCACACCAACTGATAGTGAAGAAGATGATGTCAGAGGTAAAAAGTTTAAAGAAAGTACTCCTAGTGTAAGTGCACACACTAACTGGAAGAAGTTTGTTTGGAAAGTTGGGACAAGGTTTGCTTCAAGGGATTCTTTTAAGGAGGCAGTTAGATGATATGTTGCGTCTAATGGCAGGAATCTATTCATAGCAAAGAGTGATAGGAAACAAGAAGGTCGTGTAGTAGTCAAGTGTGTAGCAGGGTGTCCTTTCTATCTGTTTTGTT
This sequence comes from Helianthus tuberosus, assembly GCA_030545235.1. Classification (NCBI taxonomy): domain Eukaryota; kingdom Viridiplantae; phylum Streptophyta; class Magnoliopsida; order Asterales; family Asteraceae; genus Helianthus; species Helianthus tuberosus. The sequence goes on along the minus strand of CM060415.1, from coordinate 57,221,492 downwards.
CCATTCACACAGGGAAAGAGTGTTACATGACTAAAAGTGTGAAAAACAATCACACTTGTGAAAGAAACATGATAAAGAACATGCAACAAACTGCTAAGTTTATAGGTGATGAGTTCCTACCTTTATTTAAGGCCAAACCACACTTGTCTGCTAAGGAAATCATATCTGCTGTCAAGAAAAAGTACAAGGTGATTATAACTAAGTGTTTGGCTTATAAGGCTAAGAAATGTGCACATAAGAAGCTTCATGGATCAATGAGAGATCATTATAGTAAGATTGGTTCATATCTAGATGTATTAAGGAAAACAAATCCAACATCAACTTTCAAGTTAGAAACTGCTCCACCAGGTTTCATTAATCTTGATCCAGAGGCCACATGTGAAGCATTCTTCAGACAGTTTGTATGTTTTGATGGTCTTAAAAAAGGGTTTCTAGCTGGATGCAGGAAGGTGTTGTGCTTAGATGGGTGTTTTCTAAAGACCTTCCTTGGAGGAATGTTGTTAACTGTTGTTTGGAGGGATGATAATGAGCAAATGTATCCCTTGGCATGGGCAGTTGTTGAAAGAGAAAATAATGACAGTTGGGAATGGTTCATGGATGAGCTAATGCATTGTTTGGAAGTTACTGATGGTGGGGCATCATGGACATTCATATCTGACCAGCAAAAGGTTGTTCATTTCTTCTGTCTTCCTAAATCAATTGTTTAGTTATTCATTACTTATGTTTAATTGGTTTGGCAGGGTCTGTTAAATGTTGTTTCATGTGTGTGGCCCTATGCAGAGCATAGAAACTGTGCAAGGCACATCTATGCAAATTGGCACAAAACATTCAAAGATGAGGAGCTGAAGGAGTTTTCCTGGAAACCAGCTAGGGCTTATTGTGAAGTTGACTATCTGCAATCCATTGAAGACATGAAAGCAATCAATCCTGATGCAGTAGAGGCCTTACTGAAGCAGAATCCCAACTGGTTTAACAGGTGCTATTTGGACACCCACACCAAGTGTAGTATCTTTGGGGCTAAAGGACACAACAAAAAAAAGTGCACTAACAAGGGGAAAACAACTGAAGGTAAATTTTATTAAGTTTAATGTTATTGGTTAGTTAATTATGTGGCTTAAAGTTTGTATCTCCAGGTGGTTCTGCTCCCAAGAGACAGAAGAAGAGTAGCCAGAAATCAACTCAAGAGGGAACCGAGCAGTCCACTTAAGAGGCAACACAAAAATCTACTCGGGAACCAACAAGTCAAGTCAAAAAGGAAAGAGAAAGACCAAAGAGAGGGGCAACAAGAAAGACTGGAGTTATTTAGAATATATGTGATCTTTTGTGATTTGTGGGACAAGTTAATGTTATGCTAAGACTTATTTACTCTAATATTTTGTCTAAACATACCATCTAGTAATGTGGGACAAGTTAATTAGCCAATGTATGACTTTTCTGTGTTGTTTGAGTTTCTCTGTATTTTTTGAATTTTGTGTGGAATCCGGATAATGGTCATTTTGTAATCAATTTGGATAATGGTCATTATGTGTTGTTTGACTTTTCTGAGTCACACATTGGTGTACATATTCTAGTTTGGACATTGTGTACACTTTAACAGGTTGACTCAAACATTGGTGATAATGCTTTAGTTTGATATGATAATGCTTCAGTTTTGATTTGGTCATTCTGCAGTTTCAATTTGGTTTGGTTTGGTTTGGTTTGGTTTGGTTTGGTGATTCTGTAGTTTGGTATCACCCAGTTTTGATGATGTGAGGTTTGATATGGTCATGCTTTAGTTTGGTATGGTTATTTTGCAAGTGCAGTTGCAGTTTGAGTCAAACTTTGGCCAATTTTGCTTCAAGTTGTAGTTTGACTGCAAACTGGTTATGCTTTACACTATTTCAGTCAGTTTTGGTTCAAACTTTGGCCAATTTTACTTCAAGTGTAGTTTAAGTTAGTTTGGTATGGTCTTTAAACAGTTTGAGTCAAAATTGGTCATGCATCAAGTACATAAGTTAGATGTCCAGTTGAGTTAAAGTAACAAAAGCATAACTTAGATGTCCAGTTACAAATTCCATTTCAAAACAAGTGGGTACAAATGGACGCAAATACTAAATACAACAGCAGTCACTAAATACTAATTCGACAAATACAACAATATTGCAATTGCAATTAACAAGGTTAGCACATATGGTTTCTTCGACTTCGTCTCTGTATCAAATGTCCTTGCTTTCAAGTTCTTGTTCTCTTCTATTAATAACATATTGTGTAATTCAAGGTTCTTTATCTTCAAGTCTTTAAACATGACTGGAGTTGAGGTGCCATTTGAATGTTCAATGAACATGTTATCAACATCTTCTTTCCACAAGAAAAATTTGCAATCGTCTCTCTACAAAACACAACAACTGTAAAGAAATTGCAATCGACTATCTACAAAACACAAAATTGAATTGCAAATTGAACTTACAGGCCAATGAGTGCAGCCGTAAAATTATTCACCATGTCTTTCACTTTTAAGTCCAGCTACTCGAAGAACTGCAACAATGTCGTGATGGCAGTAGACATTTCCATCCAAATCGACCTTGAAGAGTTTAGGTTTTCGAATTATATCAGAGGTAGAAGACGAGGACATCTTGAATCAATGTTTCCAGGGGCTTAGGTAATGAATTCGACGACTTGGGGAGGAATTAGGGAAAGAACGACTATGGGGATTAGGAGTTGCGATTGATTTTCCTCTACAATTTAGATGAATATGTGTTTGTGTTGAATTAGGGTTCGAAATATGTTTCCAGAGATGATAAAGGGTGAGTCCACGTTGGTTGTCCACCTCATCATCCTCATGCCACGTAGGATTAAAAAACAAACTCAGTTAGTGATTATTTAACGAAGGGGTGACACTACCACCTAAATGTTAAGTAGAGGGCGGTGGGAGCAAAATTGTAAGTTTGGAGTGGCATTAGCCAATTTTGCTTAGTTTAGGGTGATAAAATCCATTTCCCCTGCATTCAATTTCCATTCACTTTTGATTGTTACTTTATTTGCAGATGAAAAAAGGGGACATGATTGATGGTTCTATCGGAGTGACGGACTGCTGGAATCAGTAATCACTAGTCACCAGCCAAAATACGTGGTTGGTGTACAAATGGAATCTTTGTGAATTTGTTTTTAAAGTTTGGCTTAGCAATTTTGAAATTGGGTTACTGGTATAATGGGTTATGAAGTTATGGGCTTGTTACATTTGATTTTGTTTTTTGGATAGTGGCAGAGTTTGAACGAAAACTCAGTGCGGGCCGAACTCTCAAAATCCAAATCGGTGGGGGCTGGACTCCTAAAAATTTAATATATTACACTATAAAAAATTAATTTTCGGTAAAATTAATACTACGAGCGAAAACCCTCGGCCCCGATAAAGCTTCGCCCATGTTTGGGGCTGAACGGTAATTTTATTTTGAATAATAACAAGGTTTAATATACAAAAGTACAAGAAGAGTTAATTACTAATATATTAATAAGAACTAAAGTAAACTGCAATTTACTTCCCTCTAGTATGTTGTTAGAATAATGCACACCTGTGTGCTCATGGTTTACCATTTCCTACACTTTGAATCCTTTCGTTAGTCAACCGTTCGTTTGACCATTAAAAAAGTGGTGAAATGACCTTTTTGTATCTGTGTCTTATTATTATTATTATTATTATTATTATTATTATAGTAAAATGCCAAATTAATCCATGAGTTTAGGTCACTTTTATCACTTTTAATGAAGGGTAGAATTATCTTTCTATCCATTAAATTATCTTAATTAAAATGAGGAACACGATAAAAAAAGGCGGAGGTTAACAGAAAATTCCGACCCAATTTGCCTTTTGGATGAAAATGACACCAATATTGAAACCTCGGGGGCCCAGATTCAAAAGGTTTCATTTTTGGACCAAAGTAGCAAAAGTGACCTAAACCCAAGGACTATTTTGGCATTTTACTCTTATTATTATTATTATTATCTGCACATCCACCACCTACATCCTCAACACTGTCCATTTCGCTTAGTCGCTGCAAACAACCTTGAGCACCGGCATCCACCAGCCTCTTTCGGCAACCATTGCTTGCTCCAGTAATCTTCGTACTAATGAGTTTATTTAGGAATCTGGATCGATTATTTAAAAAAAACAGAAGTGATCCTCTCAGCTCTTCCCAAAACTAGTTGAACGATGTCCATTATATGAGTATTTGTAACGTTCCGTATTTTTCATTCTTTTTTCCATTTTATTGTAATTCTTATTTCCATTTCAAACCTTTGTAATTCGAGACTTGATCATAATGAAAATCATATTATGTATTATTTTTGCCCAATCATACTTGCATAATACGTAAACAATCACGTATACGTATTTTTATCCAAAACCGAGCGATACATCGAGTTATATTTTCTTCGGAATGTAAATCATACGTGTTTTATTATTATACATGCTTGCATACACCTTAAAACATCTAAAACGTGTTTAACATTGGAGTTTATAGCATAAAATGACAAACAAACAAAGCAAAGACAAGGACTAAAAATGGAATTTTGAATTTTTCTTAGGTCCTTGCGGATTGTATCACTATTCCCTAGCGGTCCGCAAGGGATCCGTCTGGCAGATGCATTTTCAGCTCGCGAATGTTAGCTCATTTTCCCTCCCTTCAACTCCCAACCACCTCATTTAATACCAAAACCCTAATTTCACCTATAAATACAACTCTTGTCACCTCGTAAACACTTTCCACACTTTAAACAGTCTCTCTAACACTCTCAAATCATCAAGAACTTCAACTTTTGGTAGAAAGCTCTAAGTTCAAAATAGTGAGTTTTGAGGTTCTTTCTTGCCTTTTCTTCTTGTTTTCATTCCCCTCCTTCCTTGGAACACCATTAGGAGTATTACCACTTGTTTACCAAGGTAAACAAGCATAGTAAACCTCCATTTTTTAGGTCCAAGCTTGTATTTTTTTTCTTGTTTCTTTTTAAAACTTTTCATACATGTTCATTTTTACTTTGTTTTTTAGAACATTTTCATACTAAACCAAGTCACCAACAAACTTACATGTTGAGGGGCTTGTGTTAAGGTTTTGTTCTAGAAACTTTGAGGTTCATATGCTTCCATTTCATACTTCCTAAGTCTCTAAGAAAGTTCCAAGCAATAAAGTGAGGGAAACTACACCAAGTCTCCAACTTATTCTAGAAACTTTGAGGTTCATATGCTTCCCTTTCATACTTCCTAAGTCTCTAAGAAAGTTCCAAGCAATAAAGTGAGGGAAACTACACCAAGTCTCCAACCACACAATGTTGGAAGCACTCGTCTATATAACCTCACTTGGTTACCTAGCAAAATAGATAGGTTAATTATGTATTTTATTACTTATATTCAGACCATTTGAATCATCAACCATGTTGGTGATTTTGTGCATTGGTGACTTCTTGAGGTTAATGGATTTATCCTACCTCTAATGCTTGACATACTTGACTATATACATAATATATATGTATATATACTTACTCAAAAAACCAAACTGTAAGGACCTTCAAAAATGACCCAAAATGACCCATAAGAGAAAACTCGGACCCCTGAAACCCTAATCCATATTAAAAACCAAGAAAACAAGATTTCTGGTTCTCAGGCGGGCCGCGTAAAGGATAGGCAGACCCTTACGCGGGGTGTGTCAACTCAACATTTGACCAGATAAGCGTTCAGGGCCACATGTCACACACGTGGCAAGCCTAGGTGTGACACGCTAGCCCTAGTCTACGATTAGGAGGCCCTCGCGGGCCGCGTAAGTGTTAAGTATGGGTTTACGCGGGCCGCGTAAAACCCAAGTTTCAGCTATAAATAGAACTGATCATGGCCTGTTCCCTGGTGTCGAAAACAACTTTCAAAAACGAAATCTCACTGCTCAAAATCGAATTTCAATATAGCAAGGCGCTGCTACGATACAGGGTATTAACTCGATCGCTGCTACGATTCAATGTCCGATCGATTGAAAACTATCCAATGGATGTTTAAGTGCTGCCCAAATTAGGGCTATACTTTGTCATTCGTCGTGAATTCGATGGATGTTTAAGTATTGCACTTTGTCATTCGTTGTGAGGGTTTTTAATCTCGTGAGTTATCGTAAATGCTGTATTAGTTACTGACCTAGTTCGTGTGCATTGTTATTTAAATTAGGTTACAAGGCTAATCAGTAGGCTAAACTCTGCCCGTTTAAATCTGCAATGTGAGTCATTCTCTTTTATCAAAAGTGTTTTACAATACTCCAATTATTTTCAGAGGTTATAATTACAGGGATTAAGTCATGGTTATCTTGAATCACTGGCTAGTGGGGTATTGTGCACATTACTAATTTCTCACAGTTAGGCTAATAAATCCTAACAGTGATAATCATCACTACTTGGGGAAGGACCCAATAGTGGTATGACCATCGTCACCAGGAGGTAACACGGCGCCAAATAAAAATAAGATAGAAGCCATTGTAATCGCTCTTATGCTGTAATTTATAACTATGTGTCATTTTATTAAAAATTGAGTGACTCGCCAGTACTTCCCTGCTGATAAAATATTTTCAAAACATGTTTCAGGTGACTACTGTGAACCAAGGAAAAGTGCTACGGAGCACTAACAAAGCTTGAAGTAGTGGCTCAATTAAATAAATAAACATGTTTTGTAAATCAGGGAATTTTCTTGTAAAATTCCTGTATTGTGAATTACGGGGGTTTATCCCGAATTATGAAATAAAATAATCGGGCATTTCAAGTTTTAAAAAGATCCTGTAAAATCTTCCGCTCAATTAATAAACTACCACGGGTTCCTGTCTCGCGGCTCCTTGACCGGGTCAAACCGGGGCGGGGGCCGTGACAGGAAAAGGTGGTATCAGTGCCACTGATTTAAGCCAATTAAGTATTTAGAAATACTTAATTCTACTAATTGCCATCTTGTGATTACGTGTTTTGTTAACTGACTACTTGTTAATTACAGTATGGGTAAGCAAAGACTTTCGGACATCTATCGTCAATTAGATAGTTCACCAAAAGATAAGGGAACTTCATCTCAATCAAATTCCTCAAAATACTCAGTAGATACTGAGGAAGGAATATTTGTCCGTAAGGCACAGTTTGAGAAACCACTTACCCCTAATAAAAGAAGTTGGATTATTAGAAAAAGTCAAGAGAAAATAAAGAAGTCACAACCAACAGGAGAGATGAGTAATAAGGAAACTCCAGCAATAGGCAATAACCCACCATGGGAAGATCAATTAGACGAACAATGGGCAGATCTCTATATATTAGCCACTACGGCCGTAAATGCTAAGTTATAGTTAATTTGCCAAACTAGTACCAGCACTTATATCATCTATACGCCAGAAACTTTGCCCGTTAAATAAACAACTTAGTAAGAAATGATAGATTAAAATAAATTATCCCCTAATATGTTTTTAAATTTCAAATTGTATTTTGTAATAAATCGCAATATTTTGTTTTAATCAACCTATTTGTATAAATATTAGATTTCTCTATGTGATTATTCAATTTACAAAATTTTAACCTAGAATTTTGTGTGTTCCTTCATATCTGCTAAACATCATGAATGAGTTATCTGAAGCTCTTCAGAATCTCAATCTCTATTCTGTTAATGTGGAAGTTTCCAAAGACTTTACTGGTTATTGTGCCGATGTTGAGGAACCTATGGAATTTCAAGCTCACCTCCAGAGAAACCCAAGCCAAAGAAGAGAAGAAGAATTGTGGGCTGGAGGCGTGTGCGCAGGAGGAAACCAGTAACTCGGAAAGTTGCCAAGATGGAGGACCCAATGGATAAAGGGAAAGGAATAGAGATTGGAGAAAGCTCCAAGCAAGCTGAGGAAATGCCGTTGCAGGAAGAACTAGATTACATACTAGCAAGTTGTGATATCCTTAAGCCTGTTAATGAAAACCTTTTCACTTATCCTGCTGAAACCCAGCTTCCAGTAAACTTGGAACCAGCCATCCCAGATCCCCTTGTCAACACCCGACCTTTAGGAAAAATGGAAGAATGGTGGACCAACGATTGGCAATTCCAGAATCTTTTAAACAACCCATATACTTTTCTCCCTCAGTTTGACCCCGAACCTGCACCAAACCCACCGATGAGCAATGAGAACCTGGCTGAGCTCCGCCATTTTGGCGAGGAGCTAATGGATGCAGGAAATCGAATCCGAGAGGTGGAAGAACAGATCTCCTGGAAGTACGATGAGAGGGAACGTCGTTACTGAAAATGCCAGTTGATGGGATAGCATGTGATGGTGGAAGCATATGTTTAATAATAATATAATAATCAAAATATAATCGTATGAAATAACTTAAAAATAAAACTTTTGTAAGATAACCAGTGTGTACGGATGCCTATTATAATATATAAAATATTGAACGTCGAAAAATCGACAATTTTGGCTATACTTGTTAACATAATTATGTGCAATTGTTTTGTTATGTTTAATTATTAATTATTTTCTGCTAATTATTTATATAGATTAGTTACCAGATGGAACACGCCGGTAATGAACCCGTTAATGAAGTTAATCATTCTGAGCAAAACAATGAAGATCAATTTCTGAATAGGCAAGATATCGAGAATACCGTTGCTCGGGGAATAGCCAATGCTATTCCAGCAATTCTTACTGCTGCCCGAAATCCAATTGAACCTCAACAAATTATTCCTAGCAAACGTACACACGGTGACAATTTCAGTAATAGTGTAAACGGAGGAGGCAGTCATACTAATAACAACAACGATGGGATGCAAGCCCCACTCCTTAAGAAAATGAAAGCTGCAACGCCTGGTTGCACTTACAAGGAGTTTCTTGCCTGTAAACCGGTTGAATTTGCAGGCAACGAAGGGGCGACTGCTGCACTGCATTGGTTAGAGAAAACCGAGGCGGTGATTAAAATAAGTAAATGTACTGAAGAAGACAAGGTCATGTATGCCTCGCATCTTTTCAAAGAAGGGGCGCTAGAATGGTGGAATACGGTACTTCAAGCCAAGGGAAGCTATACGGCCTATGCCATGAGTTGGGAGGAATTTAAGCGACTGGTGGAGAGAAAATTCTGTCCCGGATATGAGAAGGAACAGATGGCAAATAAATTCCTGAACCACCGGATGGTGGATGTTGATTGTCGAGGATATACTTCGACCTTCTTCGAATATGCTAGAGTGGTACCAACCCTGGCTTCGCCAGAACCGGTGCTTATTTCCCGCTATATTTGGGGATTGATTGGCGAAATCCGTGATATCGTTAAAGCTGCGAGACCTCGCACTATTGACGATGCTGTGGAATTAGCTAACACCCTAACTGACGGACTAGTGCGTACGCAAGAAGAAAATAGAAAGAGGGAAGTGGCCCAAAAGATTACCCAGGGATTCCGTATGGGTAACCGTAACAATTTCAAGAAAAAGGGAACTGGACAATCTTCCACTGTTCCATTTTGCAATGCCTGCAAAAGAAAGCATTTTGGAAGATGCAAAGGGTATCGCAATTTTTGCAAAATTCTGGGGCATCAAGAAGAAGATTGCAGGAAGAAGAAAGCAACAATCTGCTATAACTGCGGAGAAGCTGGACATTTTAGGCCAGACTGCCCGAAATTGGCCAAGCCGGCTGATAACAAAGCCAAACCTGCAGAAGGAACTACCAAGAGAAACGCAAGAGCCTTCCAGTTAACTACTCAGGAACCAGTATGTGAGACCTGCAAGAAGCGCCATTATGGGAAATGCAGGTTCGAACCAAAATCCAAATCGCAGCCCAGGGCTTGTGGGATCTGCAAGTCTAAGGGACATAAAACGTTGGACTGTAAGGACATGAAGAATGCAGTCTGTTTCGGCTGTAATGAGAAAGGCCACATCAAGACTACGTGCCCTAAATCTGTCAAAGGAAATGCGGCGGAGGAAGTAAAGCCTAAAATTGAAAGCGCCTAAAATGCCTGAGCTAGTCCATAAATAATGGCATCAGGTACATTCCTTGGCATTTTATCAGTAATTTAAATACTAAGAATTTTTATTTTGGTTCGAATACCAGTAAATCCTTCATAAACTATAAGTATAACAAGTTAAAAAAAATGGTGGAACCGGCCGTCCCCGGAATCGAACCTGGGTCTAGGCCACACCCTTTCGCGCACCTAGCCAACCGAGCTAGGTGCCTAGTTTGTGAAAATTTCCATTCTGATTAAATATAAGCACATATAGTTGATATCTCTTTAATCTCTATCGATTTCGAATACCAAATGGTATGACAAAAGCGCTATATGAGGATTGGTGTATCTTAATAAGTTCCATAGATTGCTTCCATGCCTGATCAGTATGGAGGTTTAATGCATGGAACCACAAAGATATCCCAATGATCATATGGTACTAAAGTCAACTAATGGTACCCAAAGAAGATATCTAGAATGGAATTGTCCAAATAAATATTCCCTAGTAAAGAAATATGTGGACTCAAAACATAAATGTGTCACTTATTAGACACAAGCATTGATGAGTGAACTGGAGCCTGAGATATGGAAATCTCAGTAATCTCCTTGTATCTTGATTATCTTCTCCTAACACTACCCTGTTTACCTCCCGAGAGGCAGTAGCGTTAAGATTTACATCCCGCTTAGGGCTACAATTATTGTAAAAGCCTTATATCCGTTAGTATCAACGGAATAGGAAGAACTAAGAGCCAAATCGATAAGCTTTTAGAGAAGATTTCATAAAGCCAAAATTTGAAGTCCTAAGAACTCCGATTTATATAAATAAGAAAGACGGATCATCTTGCTTATGCATTGATTTCCGCAAACCTATATAGGCAACAATTAAGAATCGGTATTACCTGCCCAGGACCGTTGATTGGTTCGACTAGCTGTAAGGTTTAGCTATTCCTTGAGGTTAGTTAAGCAGTGGTTGGAATAACCATCTCACCTTAAGATAAGCTTTTCTATAATAGTTGATATGTAAGCATCAAGGCTGCTCCCTTGGAGACTTTGTAAAGGTGGAATGTTAAACATCTATTGTTAGGACAATAGATTGGTAAGTCCACTTATCAGGATCTGAAAGTTGTATTAGAAACAACGAATAAGATCATACAAACCCCTAATTATCTATAAGTTGCCATTATTTCGGCAGAAAAGCAAGGATTAATGAAGTTAGCAAACATCCTAAACTCTTGTTAAGGAATAAGTTCAACAAAAGATATCATCCAGGAAGGGTGTGCCAAATTTATTAAATTATCAGGCTAGTTAAGCCCTGAATATATAGAATCATTCGAAGGAAATCAAATGTATCAAGATCAAGTAGCCTTTAAGCTAAAACCTATTTAAAGGAGTTTGGCGGAGCTCGCAATACATTGCACACCAGTGACTGAAGGATGTGTTTCGCCAATAAATCGAAGAGCGCTATCACATAATGATATGCAGAACTATGAAAGTATGAGCAACCTGTGTCGATTAAGGATCGACATGGTTAGAAGCTCCAAAAAGATACATGTGCCTATTATAAAGGTAAACTGTAGTGCCTTAGAGGCTCAAAGGTACTGGGGAAGATTAAGCCCAATATAAGGCAGAAAATACTTCCTTACTTTAACAAATCTCGAGGTCGAGATTTCTTTTAAGGGGGTGAGGATGTAACACCTCGAAAATTCGTGTTAAATAAAATAACGACACGTGTCGTGTAAGACAAAAAGCGTTATAAACTCGGATTTATTAAAAAAAATGTTTGACAGGATTTAAAAGTGTCGTTATGTTAACTTTTGCACCTCTGAACGACCTCGTTATAAATCCCAAGACTCAAAACATATTAAAAACATGTAGTATATGTTCAAGTTCAGTGAATTATAGCAATGAATGATTCATAATTTAATTGGTAGACTCCTACGAAGAAATTTTCACGGTAAACCTTATTGTTTGGCACTTTCTAAAAGACTCCAGGACTTTCACACAACATAACATGGTGGTGCATACTATACATGACCCAAATTTGAGGCCCCATATTGATAAAAAACGGCCAAGAATCGTTTATACTCAGTTGCCCCTTTAAATCATTGAAAAGCCAACATTTTGGTCCCTGATGAATTGTTGCCCACCGCAACAAATATTTGTTACGGTGCGCAAGCAACTGCCCAGCAACAGAAAACCGGCTGTTGCCAGTTTAAACGCGATTCTGACCTCTTAAACGAGTTTCCTCTAACCCCTTAGCCCCTAAACACTCCCTAAACATGTAGGACACATGTAGGACACATGTAGGAATGTTGTGGGCAGTAGTAGACCTTGTTGTCAATGCATTGTGGTGAGTAAATCCACTATATAAGGGCCTTTAGTTGCAAACAATTCATCACATTTTCATCTGCATTCTTGGAGCACTTCTGGAACTCAAAACCTTCTCTCAAGTGTTCCCTAATCAAGCTTAGGACCTTTGTAAGTTGCCTAACCTTCTCTAAATAACTTTAGCTTAGTTATTTAGCTAAAAGTCAAACCGACGTAATTACGGTTTGACTTCGAGATTAAGTATTAATGGCTCAGTCATATCTTGAATCAAAAGTAGTTATTAGTTGGTATTTATGTGGGTAATAAAACCTCAAAAGGGTTTCCCCTGATCATCACTCTAACCAGGTCAAAAGTCGGGTCAAACTTATATTTAAAAAGTCAACAGGAAGCTTAAAATGCTATTTATGCATAATTAACATTGTAGATCATATGCAACCTGTTGGATCCTTGTTATAACTTGGTAATTAGTGTAAGAACATATCTAAACATGTTCAACCCGACAATTTACTGTAGAGACCCGGTTCGGAACCGAAAGTCGCATAGTTTGACTTTCGCTTTGACTTTCAGTTCTGACCCGCTTGAGTATGATTTGAAAATGTCTTAGAGTTTCTTTAGGACCAGGCTACATGTTAGCACAACCCTCTGTGGTTGGTTCATTGATTGACCCATTCGTTTACGCGTTTCCGTTAATTGCTCATATGTTGACCATTATGCCCTTATTACCTTAAAACGTGATTTTTGGAAAAGTAAAAGAGTAGAAACTTTAATTACTGATATATAAACTTGTATGCAAAGTTTGACATCAATTTGAAGTATAGATTGAGAGTTATGCTCATTATCGCAAATTTAAAGCTTTATGTTAATAAAATGGCGTAATTAGCGTATAGCCTAGTTAAGCCTACTTTTTGATATCAAAATCTTTACCCACTGATGTGATATATTATTTTGGGAATTTTAAAGATTTTTAATTAATTTTAGGCTGAGCATAACTCATAGTCGTAGGCTTAATCCGGTAAATGTCGGTTTTGCCCTTACGGGCCATAAAATGAGTTTTACATATCTAAACGACTCCAAACCTTTTGCTACTGATTAGTTATGATAAATAAATTATTTTAGACCTTCTGGAATAATAAAAATATCAACTTTAGGTATTGAACCCGTAAACGGCTCCTAATCGCCTTATTTAGCGTTTTTAGCGCATAGTATGTACCAAGACTATTTTTAAACATACAAGGGTGATACCTACTGATGTTTTAGTTAAATTATAATATTTTAACAGTAAGCAAAAGTTGTTTAACTCAGACTTCAGTTTTGAGCTTTACGGCTTATGTGAAATTACCAAAATGCCCCTACGGTGCATAGTTTGGTTATACTTGGTAAATTCACATATATACTTAAACCTACTGTTATAACTTATCAAAATAAGTATTTTTTCTGATTATATCAGACCTGTAACTCAGGTAAATACTTAAACTCTTTTATAACCTTTTAAATGACCAAACTACCTCTACGGGGCCTAGTTTGTGTTTATATACGTTTCGGGCATAATGAAGGACACCTTACTGATGTCACAACATATTAGGAGCATATTAACTTAGGAAACCTGTAAATGGCTCATATGAATAACCGTGACGCTTATTACGCGTTCGGTTCGGTTTATGTAACTAGTTTGCATAAATTAGCCGAAACGGGTCAAACGTTATCGTTTTTATCTCAAAATCCAGAATGTGTTTAGTTTACCCATATTATACAAGTCTCCAAACTTGTCGGGTCTAAATCACATCCTATCCCGGTCTTCGCTTAATCATGCGTTTTGAACCATAAACCTTTCCTTAAAACTAACCGGTCTAAGTTACGACTTAAATAAGACCCGTTAGGAATTTAATAGGTTAATAAAACCTTCGTTCCAGATTGAGAGCCCCAGTAGAAGTACTTGTGCTTGCTGATTAGGATATACGGCTGAGTACAAATTGCATTGCTAGCTCAGGTAAATACTTTTAACTTATTTTCCCTTATACGGGCTTGGGATACGGTATTATAAAAAATACCGCTTGGTCGGGTGTAGAAACCTTTTAATCGGAGATGATTAAATTGCATAATCCCGTTTTAATCTGTATTGATTGATAACAAATAACATTGGGGGTTAATGACCGTGTCCTGGATATCCTTGGCTCATTTTAAAAAGTGAATGGCCACGACGTAAGCACAAGGTGTAGGCAAAACACCTCCTGTTGCATATGTATAACGTATACTCACTCGTAAGGGTATCTTCTTGTGAGATTATATTTGTGGTGTGTCGATTAATCTTGTCCGGCTTGTATTGTATAATCACCGGCCCTAAATGTTGGACAACCATGTAAATCGGATACAAGATTTTTATTAATAAAATTTTCCCAAGTATAAAAGATTAATTTTGCCTCTGTGCATTTTAATCCAGTTATAAAAGATATTTTGTGCCTCGTGCATTCAAATCAATTTTTAAACTCTTTTCCAAAATGAGTCAGTTAATTGTATTTACCAGTGTAAACTGACGTATTTTCCAAAAGGTTAAGTGACAGGTACTATGCGTAATTGGCTGGGAGCTCAGGGCGTCACTAGGGAATCTTGCAAGTTCTAGATGTCTAAAGTCTGTTGAACAGTTTTCTTTTATTGATCCGCCTGTGGATCCTTTACCTTCCGTTGTAATACTTTGACATTACTTATATTCGGAATGTAATATATTTACCTTTTGCTTCCGCGGAGCATTTATATATTGTGTTGTTCGACTATGATGATCTCAACTACGTCACGATACTCCCCACCGGGCCCACCGGTGACACGTGGAAATCGGGGTGTGACAAGGAAGCCCATAAATCTAGGTATACCATGCATCCTGGTAACAATAAGATGTACCAAGATTTAAGGAATAATTTCTGGTGGATAGGAATGAAAAAGGACATAGCTAGGTATGTTTCTAAATGTCTAACTAGTTCACAAGTTAAGGCAGAACACCAGAAACCCTCAGGTCTACTACAATAATTAGAAATGACTATATGGAAATGGGAACTTATAACTATGGATTTTGTTACTAAGTTGCCCAAAATCAGAAAGGGTAATGATGCGATTTGGGTAATTGTGGATCGATTAACCAAATCAGCTCATTTTCTACCCATGAAAGAAACCTTTAGCATGGAAAGGTTAGCAAAGTTGTACGTAGATGAAGTAGTATCCTTACATGGAGTTCCGCTCTCCATTGTATCGGATAGAGATAGTCGTTTCACTTCCCACTTCTGGACAAGTTTCCAGGAAGCAATGGGAACCCGACTAAATCTAAGTACTGCATATCATCCTCAAACAGACGGACAAAGTGAAAGGACGATCCAAACCATGGAGGACATGCTTAGGGCATGTGTGATAGATTTTGGTGGAAATTGGGATGACCACCTATCCTTAATCGAATTCTCCTATAACAATAGTTATCATGCAAGCATTGAAGCTGCCCCATTCGAAGCACTATATGGACGCAAATGTAGAACTCCAGTTTGCTGGGCAGAAATAGGAGAAAGTCAATTATCAGGTCCTGAAATCGTGCAAGAAACTACCGACAAGATTACTCAAATCAAGGAAAGATTAAAGACGGCTCGAGATCGCCAGAAGAGTTATGCCGATAATCGACGCAAGCCGTTAGAATTCCAAGTAGGAGACAAGGAACTCTTGAAAGTTTCTCCTTGGAAAGGAGTAGTTCGTTTCGGTAAGAAAGGAAAGCTAAGTCCAAGATACGTAGGACCATTCCCAGTAATCAAGCGAATAGGACCAGTTGCCTATCGCTTAAAACTACCAGAAGAATTAGCTGGAGTACATGATGTATTTCATGTATCCAATCTCAAGCAATGTCTATCGGACGAATCTCTGGTAGTGCCTCTTCAAGACATAGAGATAAATGAAAAGCTAAAGTTTGTCGAGAAGCCACTGCAGATAGAAGACAGAAAAGTCAAGTTTCTCCAACACAAGCGACTAGTACTGGTCAAAGTCAAATGGGATTTAAAAAGAGGACCTGAATATACCTGGGAACTGGAATCGGAGATGAAACAAAAGTATCCTCACTTATTTCAGTAAATCTCGAGGACGAGATTTTAAATAAGGTGGGGAGGATGTAAGGACCTTCAAAAATGACCCAAAACGACCGATAAGAGAAAACCCGGACCCCTGAAACCCTAATCCATATCAAAAACCAAGAAAACAAGATTTCTGGTTCTCAGGCGGGCCTCGTAAAGGATAGGCAGACCCTTACGCAGGCCACGTCAACTCAACATTTGACCGGATAAGCGTTCAGGGCCACATGTCACACACGTGGCGAGCCTAGGTGTGACACGCTAGCCCTAGTCTACGATTAGGAGGCCCTCGCGGGCCGCGTAAGTGTTAAGTATGGGTTTACGGTGGCCGCGTAAAACCCATATTTCAGCTATAAATAGAACTGATCATGGCCTGTTCCCTGGTGTCAAAAACAACTTTCAAAAACGAAATCTCACTGCTCAAAATCGAATTTCAATATAGCAAGGCGCTGCTACGATACAGGGTATTAACTCGATCGCTGCTACGATTCAATGTCCGATCGATTGAAAACTATCCAATGGATGTTTAAGTGCTGCCCAAATTAGGGATATACTTTGTCATTCGTCGTGAATTCGATGGATGTTTACGTATTGCACTTTGTCATTCGTTGTGAGGGTTTTTAATCTCGTGAGTTATCGTAAATGTTGTATTAGTTACTGACCTAGTTCGTGTGCATTGTTATTTAAATTAGGTTACAAGGCTAATCAGTAGGCTAAACTCTGCCCGTTTAAATCTGCAATGTGAGTCATTCTCTTTTATCAAAAGTGTTTTACAATACTCCAATTATTTTCAGAGGTTATAATTACAGGGATTAAGTCATGGTTATCTTGAATCACTGGCTAGTGGGGTATTGTGCACATTACTAATTTCTCACAGTTAGGCTAATAAATCCTAACAGTGATAATCATCACTATTTGGGGAAGGACCCAATAGTGGTATGACCATCGTCACCAGGAGGTGACACGGCGCCAGATAAAAATAAGATAGAAGCCATTGAAATCGCTCTTATGCTGTAATTTATAACTATGTGTCATTTTATTAAAAATTGAGTGACTCGCCAGTACTTCCCCGCTGATAAAATATTTTCAAAACATGTTTCAGGTGACTACTGTGAACCAAGAAAAAGTGCTACGGAGTACTAACAAAGCTTGAAGTAGTGGCTCAATTAAATAAATAAACATGTTTTGTAAATCAGGGAATTTCCTTGTAAAATTCCTCTATTGTGAATTACGGGGGTTTATACCGAATTATGAAATAAAATAATCGGGCATTTCAAGTTTTAAAAAGATCCTGTAAAATCTTCCGCTCAATTAATAAACTACCACGGGTTCCTGTCCCGCGGCTCCTTGACCGGGTCAAACCGGGGCGGGGGCCGTGACACAAACCATGATATCAACTAATCTATGGTTGAATATGATATGGTAAGGTGGATAAATATCTTGATATTAGATTTCCTTATTTTGAACTTCTAAGGCTATAGGGTGTGGTCATGACCATCATGACCCTCCACGTCAATACCATGTCACCCACCTCTAATTAACAATCCAAAACCACTGCCCTAAGGGTGTGGTCATGACCCAAACCACTATCCCCTTATTTATTTTAATTTATCTTTGCCTAAAGAAAAAAAAAATGATTACTTGAAAAATGGAAAGGAGGACCATGATTGCCATGGTTTAATTCATGCAAACCATGGTGGATTAGGGAAGGGGTGGTATAGCCTTCCATTCATGTTCCTACGTGGCGAATTATGTCCCAACCATGATCCCCACACCCCGTAGCCTAATGAGTATTTACCACTCATTAAAAACACAAACTAAAAATAGTGTCTAAAGCAAGATATGTTTTATGTAATTTAATACTCGTAAATTTCGTTTATATTCCAACCTCCAAATCCTCATACTCATACATCTTTGTTTACCTTTTTAGGGTAACTTTGGTGATTCCATCCTTTAAAACCGCTCACTCGCTCTCTTTGGAAATTCTTCGCAAACCGTGAGTTCATACTAGACCCTTTTACGTTTAAACACTATTTGGGTTACAACATGTATCCATACTAAACACACTTACACACATACAAACAAACATATGCAAACACTCAATCCATAAACATGCTTATTTGTTATGCTAATTTGATACACATGCTAGAACATTTTTATGCTTTGTTGTATATCATTAACCTTGCAAGCCTCCCTTAACATGTACAACACAATAGGATTAACACACCCCAGGTTTTGTGGGTCATTGTTAAGTATTCTTTACGGTCTTATTACTTCGGTGATAAGGTTACGCTAGTGCCAAACTTTAGATTGATATTTTGTCTTTGCAATGTAGTATGATACATAATTAGCAAGTTTTAAACATGTGTATTTGAGATTTACTCGTGCTTATGTATGTAAACAAACTAGTATGCTCACCGACAAAATTTGTGTTGACGGATACTTTATACATGTTGTAGGAAATATTTAATGATGATATCTCAAGAAAAGACTTAAGGTGGATTTAGATACTCACCTAGTTAGATTATGCATTTTGTTATTTTTGGTCTTGAAATTTGAATTGTTGTATTTCTCTCTTTAAATAATGTAATGCTTGTTTTGATGAAATGAAGTGAAATTCTGAATTTTATTATATTGTTGCAAAATTTAGTGTTATGTTGTCTTTGAGCAATCTATAAGTCTCGCCTCGATGTTTCCGCCATCGGTTGGGGTGTGACAGTATTGAGGTTCCCAAATCGCATCAAATGGACACTAACCATGATTTGGGGGCTTTAAATGTTGAACAAAAGCACCAAATGGAGGATGATAACCTATCTAAAAAATCTCTCTCAAGTCGTCATCCATTTTCTCATGAAATCTTCAAGCGAAGGACTAAATCTTCCTCATTCACCACTGATTCCCCCCATCCCACTCGATTGTCTATCGTCTACAACTCCTACTCATTTAGGAATAAAATAATTTTGTAAATCTGTCCCTTGGTTTGGGAGATACGGCTCCCAATCTGAACCCTAATGTTGGTGCCACACCCCTTTCTTGTGATGGAACAACCTCTTTGAAGTTGGATGTTGGTCCCCTACAAGCCATATTGGTGATAAATTATTTCTTCATAATTCATCCTTTTATCCTGATTGTGTGGTTAGCATGACAATCAACCCAACAAAGGTGGATGGGGATGAATCCTCCTTCGTCGTTAATAAATAAATTGGCTAAAATTAAGACGGATATTTGTTGAAGATGGTGTAATTGGTGGTGTTTGTGGTGGTGGTGTTGTGGTGGTAATGGTGTTGCAGACGGTGTAATTGGTGGTGTTTGTGGTGGTGGTGGTGGGTTGCGAGATTAACAAAATATCCTTTCAACTAGCGGTTAAACACATGGTTGACTAACGTAATGACACAAATGGCAAGAAATTTCAAACCACAAGTATTCAGATGTCCATTATTTTGATTTAGGGTCGCATGTTGATTCTGACAAAATACCAAAGGGACACAAATTGCAGTTTACTCTAAGAATTCATTATGTTAAACAAACATAAAAAAATTAAGAGTGCGGGATCAGAGATAGATATAATATTGGTTGAGTGGTGAAGGCAGAAGATGAAAGAAAAGATATTAAGGTGACACCAAAAGATAAAAGATGTGTATAGCAGAAAAACAAAAATCTTAAATATTTATAGAAATTTCCACATAGATCCATCTAAGCTCACAAATTAACTCATTATTATGTCTGAGTTTTCTACATTGTGAATATAATTGTCAATAACTACTTAAAAGCTATGATGAGTTAACTTCTTATTTCATTATCATGATAAATTAACACATTAAACAAGTTAGTAAAGATAAAAAGATCATGATTAGTTTATTTTTTATGTTTAAAAGCAACAAAATGATATATTATTAAAAAACAAAACCGATGTGACATTCAACAGGAGATGATATTCCTAATTAAAATTATATAAAGATGCATGAGTAAACGAGGTGAGACGAGCGGAAGTTAAGCTCATCTTGGAGTAACTAATATGCATTTTAATTATTTTTTAATATATTTATAACTAAAAAGTTTTTTGACAACACATTATTTAGTTATTTAATCGTAATTATATGTATGATAATAACTTTTTACTAATCAACGAGGGACAACCATCTCATCATCATGCCCAACTATAAGTAAAAACTTACAAGAATGACAATATCCATATAGAAACTTTGACATTTAAAGACCAAATGAACTTTTACTTGTTTATCATTCTCTTTTTCATTACATGTAAATGACATATATGGTGCACGAGCCTCCCCCATCCGTGGAGTCCGGGGTTGTTGGACCAACTTGGGTCTAAGTACGTATCTTTACATTGCATTTTTGAAAGAAGCTGTTTCTACTACTCGAACTTTTAACCTTTAGATCACATGATAGCATCCTTACCGTTCTTCCAAAATCTACCACTTCTTTGTCATCACATGTCATTACCTTTATACAACAATATTAGCAATGTTAAGTAGTTATTATTTTATAACCTTTACTTTAGAATTGGTTGTTACTATGGGCGGCAACTTTGCTACGACCCGAAAGGTGAGCTGAACCCGACATGAAATAACAATAGGTTTTGGGTCACTAACACTACCCATTCAAAAATGGGCCAAGGTTGGATCAACCCGTATTAAAAACATGTCGGTTCAAGTAGGCTCGTATAAAAACAGTTTGACCCATTAACCTGTTTAAATATATTTAAAAAAATTACATTTTTGTTTTTGTTTTTTACCATTTTTCATTTTACATGGTTTGCATAATAAAACTAGTTTTGTCACACCATACTATATACTTGTCGCATTTATACTCACCATTTTTTTATCTCATTATCCTTTCGTGCATGATAATATCCGAAGGTTAGAGCAAATAACAAATCATGGGTTGGTAGACGGGCAACAAGCTACGCCGCCACCCCCTTTTGAATTGCAAATCCTACTCGGCTAAACACATAACTATGGCCTACAGACACTGTCACATGCGCAAGTGCTGCCTTTTGAACCCGCTTCAAGAAACCGGACGCCACAGGAGCCAGACAACCAAAGGTATCGAACGCGTTACTTATAACCTGTTTACAATCCAACAATCCGTTTATAACTTGCCAACATGTATTGCTCATTTAAAAAGTAGGTTAAACAAAGCGTGTTCAGGTTAAGCCGAATTTATGTGTAAGCAAGTTAAGTTTAAAATCATCAACACAAATAAATTACACATTTACAACCCATTTGTTAGGCCATGTGTAGTCATAACGCCCTTTTGGGGGCGCTATGCGACACGTGTCGTGCCACGTCAGCAAAGGGCTTTATGGGGCGTTATGCAATTTGAGGCCGTAGTCATAAAGCCCCTACCCATCATTACCTATTTAATAATTTTAAGTTTTATTAATTAATATAAAAAACTCTTCTATTTTTGATTGGCCAAATGAATTAACCAAACAAAAATAACGCCGCGAAAAATCTGGCGCCCTCCCCCCATTTTTGAAACATAGCGCCCGGAGTTTTGGTGTGGCCGGCGTTTTGGCGGCGCTATGGGGGGTTATACCGCACCACTACGTATGCTCTTAGTATTATCCCACAATTGTTTGTTTGTGGGATATTTAGAATGCTGCACACATTCCAAGAAGATAAAGCATTGTGTCCACCCATCAATTTTGTCAAATATATTCTCCTCCTTTTATCTTCTCCAACCTCGATTCCAAAATCAGAATTTCCACTTTTGACTTTTGATCAACGAATAAGGCTGCAATCATAAATCAAATCTCTCTCACGCTGATTCTCTACAGTTCCGGTTAACTTGCTAAAAGGTAATTCAAAGCCCCTTTTGCCAATTTCAATTATCATCATTCATACTGTTCTTCTTCTTTTACTTTTCTTGGGTTTGAATTGATACTTTGATTCGATTGCCAATCAATCTTTTAACCATTTCGGTTTCAGTCAAATCATTCCGCTGTTAATTACTGTTCAATACATAGGAATGATTGATTGTGTATTAATAATTTGCTGTTTGTTTCATGTTCGGTAGATTACTACTGCCAGAATCGCGGATGCTAATTATTATTTTTAAACAATTTTTTTTCTTCATTTTTTAGACATGTCAAACGTTTGTACGGCCGTCGGCAGCTCGCCTGGAACATTTTATGCCACGTGGCCGGCATTTTCTCTAAAGAAGCTACGTGTCACATCCCTAGTAACGTTTAGTGAATCGTTTGACAGAAAGTTCGTTTACGTTTGCCTATTTAATATACGAACGGATATGAACAATTTTTTTGGTATATTTAGTTAAACGAACGGACATGAACACATGTCTTGTTCGTTCATTTATGTTTATGAACGTTCGTTCATGTATGCTCGTTTATGTTCGTTAGTTTAGGTCAGTTCATTTACATTGGTTTATATATCCATTTGGAATATTACTCTTACAATTTTGTTTAGTTTTATGAAATTAAAATATCATCACCTCTTGCAATTTAATCTACTTTTAAACTTTTTTAAGCCTAACGTATTGGTTTTTGCTTGGTTACATCATTCATCTATGTTTAATTATGTTTATACGTTTAGGTTTGTGAACCGTTCCTTTATACCATTGGCAAACGGACAAAAACGAACATGAACACACATTTTCTTAAAGAATGAACAAATACATGAATATATATGTCGGTTAAACATAAACGAACAAAAACGAACATGTCTCGCTCATGTTCGTTTGTTTTAAAAACTTTTAAAGTCAATGTTTATTTTATGGAAGTTGATTGGTCAATGTTTATTTCGGGGATTTTTTCGTAATCCCAAGTATGTAGCATCCCTTGGTATTTTTGTAGTCTTTGAGGTAATCTTTTTGTGAAGATTAATGAAAAAAGTTTGAATTTATGGCAGAAAGAAGATCATGTCTTCCTTTGCTACAGCTGAAGTTTGTGATGCACACGCGTCCCACCTAGCAAACGGTGATCTCCGGGCCCTGGCGCCTGTATTCAAGACTTACGGCCAATGTCGGGCTTTCTCAGGGCCGGTATGCACGCTCAAGGTGTTCGAAGATAACGTGTTGGTTAGGGACCATCTTGAGAGCAAAGGGGAAGGAAGGGTTCTAGTGATTGATGGTGGAGGAAGCATGAGATGTGCACTTGTGGGTGGCAATCTTGGTCAATTGGCTCAAAACAATGGGTGGGCTGGGATTGTGGTTAACGGTTGCATCCGCGACGTGGATGAGATCAATGGGTGTGATATAGGGGTGCGAGCATTGGCGTCGCACCCTCAGAAGTCGAATAAGAGAGGTGTTGGTGAGAAGTATGTGCCGGTTCATATTGGTGGAACCTTGATCCATGATGGGGAATGGTTGTATGCGGATAGCGATGGGATCCTTGTGTCGAAAAACGAGTTGTCTTTATGAACTGGTTAGCCATTCATAATTCATAATATATAAATTGGCAAGTGTTTAGTAATTTGTTTTTTGTACTTTTAATAAAAGTTTTAATAAGATTTGATGATTCTGTGTTCGGGTTATCGGGTGTCGATCCACTAGAAAAAGAGAACCAGCACATCAAGGAAGCTTATTCGAATTACTTGATAGCAATGAACCTCAAATGAGTATTTCAATAAGTTTTAAAGAGTTAATTACTGTTTTCATCCCTGTGGTTTGTCAAAAATCACTACTTCAGTCCATTAGTTTAAAAATTGCGATTTCAGTCCCTGTGGTTTCACTTTCGTAACCATTTCAGTCCATTTTTTCTGTAAGTACAGAGACTGAAATGGTTACGAGGTGGACTGAAATGGTTACAAAAGTGAAACCACAGGGACTGAAATCGCAATTTTTAAACTAATGTACTGAAATAGTGATTTGTTTTAAAAGTTGGAATCTTCACATGAGAGATGAGACGTATGTTTATAGTTTTCTTTTAGAGTAAACTGTCAAAAAAGTCCCCGAGTTTTGGTCATTTTGGCCACTTTAGTTTAAAACTCAAACCTTTTGAATCTGGGTCTCTATGGTTTCAATTTTGTTGCCATTTTCATCCAAAACAAAATCTGGTCAGATTTTCAGTAAATATCCAGTTTTTTTAATCTTTTTCCTCCCTTTTAATGAATGGCAAAATGGTCAGATTTTTTTAGTTTGTTTTAATAAAACGTTAAAAGACCATTTTGTCATTTATTAAAAGGGAGGAAAAAAAAAAAAAAACTTGATGTTAAAATCGAAATCTGACCAGATTTTGATTTTGGATGAAAATGACAACAAAATTGAAACCACAGGGACCCAGATTTAAAAGGTTTGTGTTTTAGATTAAAGTAGCAAAAGTGACCAAACCTCAGTGACCATTTTTGCAGTTTACTCTTTCTTTTAAGTGAAAACTCTGATTTTCAATATGTTAATATTAAGAAAATGATTTTTACTATCTTAATATTATAACTATGATTGTATAGAGTGTATGTACGATAGTTTCTATTATTAAGTGTCTGATTAAGAATATACGTTGTTGTTATACGGACATAGAAGTATCAAGTATATAACGGATGCGTAAGTCAAATCAAGTTTGAGAACCATGATTCTCGTATTACAGTTGAATTGGTTAAAGTACGGGTATATTGCAGTTGATTGTATGTGTGTTTTAAAGTGTGGGTAGATCGCAGTTGGTTGTGTGTCTTTGGCTAGATGCCAAAATAGTTAGTTCTATACAAACTTAATTTTCTAAGAGGTTAAGATTATCTAAACCCGTCACAAACTCACCACTTTACCATCCCTACTTACTAGTATCCCAAAAGAAACTAGCAAAAGACTTAAGTCCCAATAGAATTCATGGGATTTCAAGGGAATTGGAATTGGAATTTGAATTCCATTCCTTTGTGTGTTTGGTTGGACAAAATAGTTGAAGGGACTTGGATTTTAATTCCAACAAAATCCCTTGTTTAATGGAATTTAGATTCCTTCTAAATTTCAAAGGAAAGTTTAAATTACCAAGGGAATGTTTTCAAAGTTACGGAAATAACCCCAGTTCGCCTCTTTCATTTTTGTCTAGGGTTTCAGCCTCCTTCATCCTCTGAGATCTCGATCGCTCCTCTCTAGGGTTTCATTCTTCATCTCTGAGATCTTGATCGGCTCCCAGACATTGCTTTCACCTCCCCTGCTCCTTGTTCCGCTAAGGTCAGATTGTGTCGTGAGTATGTAGATCTCTTGACTCTCAATTCGTTGATTGTGTGTTTTTAGGTCAAATTATATTTGAACAACATGTATATATCCATTATCTTCTTCGATCGATTACATTAATGTCTTCAATTAATCGTCAATTTGTTTCTGTTTCATCCTGATCATTGATCGGTCTACTTATCTGCGTGTGAATTTTGTGTCTAATTGTTCATGAATCGAATCTACTGCGTGTTTGATGTGTTGTACACTGGTTAAAAACTTGCTTGATTTATTTGAAACTGTTTATGTGATTAATTTAGGGCTGTCAAAAGACATGGCATGATTAACATAGATGCTAATATGATTAGTGATTATCGTGTTTTGGAAGCCTAGATATTCAGTGATTGATAGTTTTATAAAGCGGTAGGATAGGTTAGACACGACACGAGTTACATAGGTTATCACAGTTATTCTGGCCTTTACATAGTTTAGATGGTTGACTGGATGTCTTGATAGTCTTTTTATGGGTAAGCCTGGAAAAACGGACGGGTCGTGTCTGGCTAGGTAACGAGTCAAAAACAGGTTCGGGTCAGATGGGTAGATGTTTTATCAGGCATGAATCTTGTTGGGTCAACTAGATAAGTTTTTATCATGGTGGCTTTAGAAACTAAGTTTTCTTTAATCGTGCTTCTTGAGTTCATGCCATGTTCTATACATTTATCTTTATATTTCATCGCAGATTAAGGCGTTAGACTACTTTTATTATGAAATTATTGTTCTTCAGGCATCTGTTTGGTATTGTTGAGAGTGTTTTGAATCTTCAAACATTTTCATTTAGATTTCTCTTATGATGTTTTGGTATAATGTTGATCGGCGGCGTTTAGAATGACGTTTGGTCTTGTTTTATTGTTCATCATTGATCATTTGAAAATGTGATGGGGGTAGGTAGCATGGTTAATAGTTGCTTAGCTAATCTGTTGTTTAATTTTAATTGCGATATGATCTCTACAGAGCTAGATATGAGTTGAGATTGGGCTCATTCTGATTTCTTGACTAGACTTGCTTGAAGATATAGACTTGAGGCTACCTTGATGTCACAGATCTGTCGTGTGAGTGTCCCCTGATCTCCTAAAACTGTTTTTTATGACTAAAAATTTGGAAAGCTGTAAAATATGTTTATAGTTGATTTAGAACTTGATTTCGAAATAATTATTAAAAATTGTTTTTTATACGTTGGAAGTTTAAAAAAGTATTTCTTCGGTGTTTTTTCTCTAAAATTTAGAGAATTTTTGTTTTTACTAGAATAAATCAGCAGGTCAAGTTTTCTTATGGGTTAAAACACGGTTACTTGATGAAAAACATCGTAAGATGTTAAGTTATATTATCTCATTAAGTGGATGGGTCACCCATGGAAATTAACACATGTAGAGCCATTTTTTGCTGTTGAGTTTTGACTGCAAGGAAATTTGCTGACATGTGACTATTTGTTTAGTGAAGCGATATTTTCAGTTTAATGAAATATAGTCTTTTGAACAATGTTATGTCTTGTACAGATTGTGAATTATGAGCAAAGATCTCTCTGGTGAGGTTTTTTTTTTGTATTTTGACCCGATCTTATATGTGCAATTAAATTTTGGTACAAATTACAAGTTTCTAATTCTGCTACGGTGATCAAAATGTTGAGTTGAGTAGTTAAGTAGTTTATGCATGTTTTCATTCCATTAAGGACTGTTTTCATGTCACACCCCAACCGATAACGGAAACATCGAGGCACGACACTAAGCGAAACAGATTGTCCAAGAGAAATTCCATAACATCTACTTTATCGAATAGTTAATATTATGCCCCATACCATAACCTATTAAGCAAAATCAGTTATTACAGACAACGATATCTCAAAGACGAATAACATGTTCCGACAACTCAGATCTAAATAAAAATAAATTGTCTTTGTTGGTTTCTAGACTCTCCTAAGCTCGATTCCATCAAATCGCAGGCAAGCATCCTAAGCATTCAAACAACTGTCACATACGTTAAAATTGAGGTCAATACACATAGTGTAAAGGTGAGCATATAAGTTTGATAGTAGTAATAGAGTTCGAAAGCGTTTACGAATAACCAGCATGTACAACGTATAATGTGAAGCATGTAAGTTATCGACAAAGATCCTATCAATACCAATGACTACGATTTGACTGCAAGTAGCGAGTGCGCATCACATGTTCACCACTGCGAACACGTGAACAACCCCTGAGTGAACAGGTGCTGAGTCCAAACTATAGTACTATTGTTGCTAAGGCAGGTAGACAGCAATCAATGTGTAAACATAACAAACAGGCATTCATCGAATCACGTATAACATGCAATAACGGTTAGCGTATAAATAGTGTTGCGTTGTGTGTTCGATGTGATTTAGAATAAGTAACGTATGTAACACCCAAAAGTGCATAAAGCAAAAAGGGATCGAGTATACTCACAGCGATGGAAGTTAATGGATTGAAGGGAGCGCTATAGTGATTAGCCTGAATAGTTAACGATAGCATAAGCATAAGCGAAGAGCGGTGCGTAAAACGGTGCAAGTGAACCAAGTGTCGAATGGTAATCCGATCGGATGGTCATCCGATCGGATGGCCATTCGGTCGGATCGACATTCATTTGGAAATGATGTGTTTGTGTATGATGGCTTTGAAGTTTTCGTTGTAGCATTTTGAAAATAGGGGAGTATCTCTACCCTTCAGGTCGTTCGATCGAATGGTCATTCGATCGGATAGCGATCCGATTGGCAAGGCTTCTCAGTTGAGAACAAGTTCACAGAAGGACGGTCACTTGATCGGATAGCAATCCGATCGGATGGCAACCCGTTGGAACTAACTTATGCATTAAACATGTTGAAAATTGTTTTAGTGTTGAACTACAAGTGCAATCCAATCGGATTGCGGTTCGATCGGATGGCAATCCGATCGGACGGCAATCCGTCTCCACGATCCTGATCGTCTTGAACTCGATGTTTTTGAAAGGTTTTCGTGGTTTGCGCGAGACGTTATGACAACGTGTTAAACAATGGAAACTCCATCAGACCCAGGCTATCCGATTGAACGGGAATCACCCCAATCCGATCAGTCAACTGTTCATGACGGGTGGTTTCATGTTCAACCAGAAATCAGTCATCTCGTTGATAGGATTCAGATCTCAAACCGGTACATCACTAGAAAAGAGTAGAAGGCATGAATGAGCTCCGATTCTATCGGTTTTCAGTGCATTGAGTGTAAAAGAGTTGAAAGAAAGTTGGAAACCATCTTTCAATCCTTTCCACTTTGAAAACGTTTAGATCTGTGCAAAATCATTGTTAAAACATGTGGAAATCCTTCAGATCTGAGTTGTTCTTGGTGGAATGATGCCAAAACTTGAAGTTCATAAGAACTCCATGATGACATCACCCTAGAACACCTCAAATCCACTGATTTCACGGTTAAAAGTTGAGATTCAAAGGTGAAAATGATGAAGAAGTGCGTGTAGATGATAGAAGTATAAGATTTGAGTTGAAAACTTACAAGAATCGCGAGAAATCGAGAGAAAAGAGGGCTTGAGTGCGGCTGGTCGAATGGGAGAGCTGTCACATCACAAATGATATGACAGGAGGTGACGGGTGGTCCGTAGGACAACCCTTAAGGCCCTTAAAGAGATTAAAATCCCATACTTGGTACGGTTAATTGCTTGAACTTGATAACCACTAGATGTTTGATGTTGCAGGTGTTAAAGTGCATAAAATATGCTTTTATGAAGTTTGGATGGAAGTTAGAGGCTTGGGGAAACAAGTTGGAAGAGTTAAGCTGTGATATAGGAAACAAAAGGAAAAAGCTCAGCCGCCGCCGTAGCCTACGGCTTCTGCCGTAGGTTACGGCCCTCAATGCTTCACAAATCCACCGTCGTAGGACAGAATGTTTGTGTCGTAAAGCTACAATGATCGCCGTAAGCTACGGCGAGCACCGTAGCTTACGGCGCTATGTTGACCAGCCAGGATATTGTTGACCGCCGTAAGCTACGGCGAGCAACGTAGCTTACGGCGTCGTATGGGTTGAAAATGTAAATTATGCCATTTAATGTCTTGATGATGATGTTTTATGGTTCCTATCATGTCCATTTCGGTTACACAACACTTGGGGACGAATTGTGCTTGCACTTTGAGCTTGAAGACTATCTTTAATCATTTCGGTTGATATTTTTAACTGGTTTGAAGATTAAGACCTTGTTGATGATGTTTGTTCAAGCCATGAGCGGCTAAACTTGTTATGACTATCTTTGGTTGAAGGTTTGCATATGACTTTATGTTTGATTTCTTATTTCTAGAATAACAATCTTTATCTTTATGATTTGTTTGTTATGGTGTGTGATTGTTTTGTTGTAAATTGTTGATTCTTATGTTAAACTAGTTTGAAACCATACGTTCTTGGTGCCATTGGCAATCGAGATATCATGGGTATAATTAGGCTTGGGTAAGGGTTAATTGATCATCGGGTAACAACCTCACGTTCTAGGAATCTGAGTACTTAGTTCCCTTTCATCACTACAAGTAATCACACATGAACTATGTCTATGTAGTTCTTTCTAGTGGAATGATAGCATAAATGTCAAAGCAAACCGGAAACTAAAGATAGTCATTTGTCTCTAAATTGTTTACAAACCAAATTTCTATTTTTTCAATTACATTAGTAATCTTAGTTTTAAAATCAATTCAATCAATCCAACTCTTGAAATTTACTTTAATTCTAGTTAATTTAGATAAACCTTTAAATAACACATATTCCACAAACTCCCTGTGTTTGAAATTTACTTGCCACTAACTATTTAGTAGTAATTGGATTAAATTTGATTGTGACCACGACATCACGTCTTTGTTTACGCTGGG
This sequence comes from Helianthus tuberosus, assembly GCA_030545235.1. NCBI lineage: Eukaryota > Viridiplantae > Streptophyta > Magnoliopsida > Asterales > Asteraceae > Helianthus > Helianthus tuberosus. The sequence goes on along the minus strand of CM060415.1, from coordinate 57,191,096 downwards.
TGTGTTAGTGTGCAGGTATTTACAGGTGCATGCGTACTAGAAGCTCTCACAAGCTATCACCATTGGCATTTGATCCAGAGATTGAACGAACTTTGAGAGGAAATAGAATCTTGTTAAGAGAAAACAGAATCAGCGGTTCACCAACAACACCAACTACACCAATTACACCACTTAGATACATGGATCCACCGTGTTAGTGTGCAGGTATTTACAGGTGCATGCGTACTAGAAGCTCTCACAAGCTATCACCATTGGCATTTGATCCAGATTTTGAACGAACTTTGAGAGGAAATAGAATCTTGTTAAGAGAAAACAGAATCAGCGGTTCACCAACAACACCAACTACACCAATTACACCACTTAGATACATGGATCCACCACCACCCACTACGGGTGAGCCTATACAACCATTCATACCATCATCAACACAACCTTCGCCAAATACCACCATGCCTAACATCACTGCCGACCCTACTCCACCTCATGATGTTACACCAACCAACACTACACAACCCATTACCACCCAAGATGAACCTACACTCACTTTTAACCCTTCTACTACAATTCCACCATTCTCTCATTTCTTCCCAGGTTCGGGTCAATCATCTTCAACTTATTCAATACCACCAAATTCAACCATTGTTCATGCTACTTCATCATTTAGACCACCGAACCAATCGGGTTTTCAATACTCATCTTTTCCATTTGGGCAATCATTGGGTATAGGAGGAGATGGATTTGAAGAAGGGTACGAAGATTTTGAGGGTTATGAGGAAGAAGGATACGCGTATGGGGGTGATGGAGATCAAGGGGAACTTACTTATGTGCAAGGCCAAACTCAAAGAATGCCAAGTGTTGGTGGGATTCCACAACAACAAATTATACCACCACATATTCGGCCAAGGCCACAAGGGCCACAATTGCAACGTCCTATACCATTGCAACAAGTGCATCCACAAAATGCACAACCACAATTCCAAAGGCCAATTCAACACCCACCGATGCCACAACATCAATTTCAACCACACGTACCTCAAGGGCCTATGCAAAGACCAATGGGTCCTATTCGTCCAAGGGGTCGGTTGGGTATACCAAGAAGACATCTTAGAGAACATGCGAGAGGCATTGAAGCACATTTTAGACCGGTAATCACTCATAATCCTTCACCGGTAGTTATTCCTCACAATAATCAAGGAAGGACATTTGAAGTGAGAACCAATTCATTGCAAAGCTTGCCAAAATATAAGGGTCTAGCAACGGAAGAGCCTTATTTTCATTTGGAGGCTTATGACTCGATTTGCAACACTCTTGGGAGTCAAGGATTTTCGGCCGATGATGTCAAATTGGTATTATTTCAATTTTCTTTGGAAGACAAGGCAAAGGAGTGGTTTTACACTCTACCTTCAGCATCTATCTACACATGGGCGGAGATGCAACAAATTTTCTTAGATGAATTTTACACCGCTCAAAAGACAAATGATGCTAGGAAAGGGTTAAGAAGTTTTCAACAACAACAACAAGGTGAGATGTTCCATGAGGCCTTTGAACATTTTAACATGATGATAAAGAATTGTCCTCATCATGGGATTGAGCTTTGGGAATTGATGAATGCTTTCCATGAGGGGTTGAGTGCCGAAGATGCTCGCGATTTAATGTCCATCACAAATGGCATTTTTGGTATAAACTATGAGCATGACGATTGGGAATTTTTGGAGCAAATGGCAATCACATCAAAAAGAAAAGCTCAAGCATCAAGGAGAGCTAGACCGGCCATTACCCAAACTCAAGTGCATGCGGTAGACGATGGTAATGTTCAAACTTCTAACCAAATTTATGATGTTTGTGCTATTTGTAATGAGATAGGACATGCGGCTGAAAATTGCCAAGGAGGTGAAAGGCAATATGAAGAGGTTCATGCTGTGCAAGGTCAAGGAGGGGGTGGTAGAAATTAGAACATGAATTCTAACACTTACCACCCCGGTTTGAGAAACCACCCAAATTTTTGATACGGGAATCCCTCAGGAGGGTATTGTGTTGGGTCATGTGATATCGGACCGGGGAATGGAGGTAGACAAAGCAAAAATTCGGGTAATTTCATCTCTACCCCCACCAAAGAATGTTAAGGGGGTGAGATCATTTTTTGGACACGCGGGGGTTCTATAGAAGATTCATTAAGGGTTTTAGTGTAATTACAAAACCTTTATGTAACTTATTATTAAAAGATGTCCCTTTTGATTTTACTGACGAATGTTTGCAAGCGTTTCATGTGTTGAAGGAATAGTTGGTGAAAGCTCCTATCTTGCAACCACCGGATTGGTCAAAGCCGTTTAAGATTATGTGTGATGCTAGCGACACGACCATTGGAGCGGTTTTGGGTCAAAGAGTTGATAAAAAGACGGTGGTGATCTATTATGCAAGTAAAACTTTGTCTGAGGCGCAACTGAATTACACCACAACCGAGAAAGAATTATTAGCGGTGGTGTATGCCTTGGACAAGTTTAGATCCTATATTTGGCGGAGCAAGGTGATCGCGTATTCGGATCATAGCGCGGTCCGATATTTAATGGAAAAGAAGGATGCTAAGCCCCGGTTGATTCGTTGGGTGCTTTTGTTGCAAGAGTTCGATCTAGAGATTCGGGACAAAAAAGGGTGTGAAAATGTTGTTGCGGATCACTTGTCCCGGATCCCATTGGAAGGAGTTGATGACCCGAGCGATATTAATGAACGGTTTCCCGATGAGCAATTGTTGGCCGTTTCTACTTTCGTTGCACCTTGGTATGCCCATTACATGAACTATTTGGCCAATGGTGCAATTCCAAATCATTGGACGAAGAAGAGAAGGCAACAATTTCTAAGTCAAGTAAAACAATAGATTTGGGATGAACCGGATTTGTTTAAAATTGGACCCGATCAAGTGATAAGAAGATGTGTTCCCGAAACTGAAGTATTGGAGATTTTGACCCAAGCTCATTCATCGGCATGTGGAGGGCACTTTAGCGGGAACAAAACGGGTTATCGGGTATTATCATGTGGGTTTTATTGGCCCACAATTTTCAAGGATTCTTGCGAGTTTGCCCGGAATTGCATCAATTGTCAAAAAGTTGGAAGCATATCAAAGCGGGATGAAATGCCTTTACAACCAATTTTGGTGGTTGAGGTGTTTGATGTTTGGGGAATAGACTTCATGGGTCCTTTCCCAAATTCGAATGGGTTCTTATACATATTGGTTGCAGTGGATTATGTTACAAAGTGGATGAAAGCTATCGCTACAAGAACCAATGATCATTCCGTGGTGTGCAAGTTTGTGCAATCCAACATCTTCGCTCGATTCGGTTTACCAAGGGTGATAATAAGTGATGGTGGTTCACACTTTAAGAACTTTAATTTTGGGAAATTGTTAAAAAGATACAATGTGAACCACCGAGTGGCTACACCGTACCATCCGCAAACAAGTGGACAAGTTGAAGTGTCCAACCGTCAAATTAAAGAGATCCTCATGAAGACGGTGCGAACGGATAGAAAAGATTGGTCAAGTAAACTTGACGATGCATTGTGGGCATATCGGACGGCCTACAAAACTCCAATTGGTACCACCCCTTATCGGATGGTGTATGGGAAGGGGTGTCATCTACCAATGGAGTTAGCACATCGAGCACATTGGGCCATCAAAACTATTAATGCGGATTATGATGAAGCGGGTCGAATGAGGAAGCTTCAACTAAGCGAAATTGAGGAGATTAGAGATGAAGCATACGAATGTGCATCCGCATACAAAGACAAACTAAAGATAGTTCATGATGCAAAGTTAAGGAAGAAGACTTTCGAAGTGGGTCAAAAGGTGTGGTTGTACAATTCAAGGTTGAAGATGTTCGCGGGCAAACTCAAGAGCAAATGGATGGGTCCTTATGTCATCCGAAGAGTGGGGAGATTTGGAGATGTCGATATTCAAGATAAGCAAACCAATAAACAACAAATAGTGAACGGACATCGGCTCAAACCGTATTTGGAAGGCAACGACATCAACAATCTTGAGCTTGACAAAGTGGGTTACATATTACGCCCACTGGATGACGAGGAAACTTGAAAGAGGCCCAGGTTTGGTTGTGTAAATATTTAGTCTAGTTTATTTTGTTTTAAATAAAGTCTCGTTTAAAACGTATGTTCGAAACAAGTGTTGGGAAATCCGTACGAATTTCCCAAACATAGTGTTGAGGACAACACGGGTTTTTAATAGGGGGGGGGGGGGTAGGTATAATTTTCATGTTTTTCAAAAATTATAAAAACAATAAAAATCATAAAATTCGTAAACCTAAAAAAAAATAGTAAAACTAAAACGAGTTGTTGCAAGAGAAAAAGTAAATAGCCAAAAAGAGCCCAGTGGCCGCCGTAAGCTACGGATGCACCTCCAAGGGGTCCAAAACCAAATTGGACATCTGGTTCATTACTAGATCAACCCGAGGAATGGCGAGAGGACTTGTTTCACGAGCAAATGAATAAGTTGAGGCAAAGGAGTGAGGCTTTTATTTGTGAGAAGGAGATCCGGGAAGTTGATTTTGGGCCGTTTGGGATAACGGCTAAGTTTAAGGCATTGGGTTGGGAGGCGGCTTTAAAGTGCTATGATAATGAAGTGAAGAAAATGTATGATGATCGAATTCAAGAGTGGATGGCTACACTTGGGTGTCCCCCGTTTAAGGCCCCAAACAAGATGAAGCTTATCGGATGGTGTAACGGGGTGAAGGTTGAGATGTCATACGACTCATTGCGCCGCATTTCAAAGTTTGATAGTAAATCTTCAAATGAGTACATCTATCCGAGCCTCAAAGACCTTTACCACGAGCCAGACAAACACCCTCAATGGCAAAACATGTTAGACTACCTCTTTCTTCCCGGTACTACACACGGGAAACTGTTTAGGAAGAACTTGCGAATGGAGGCGAAGTTATTGTTGGTTTTGTGTACACACAACGTCAACCCGCGGCGGGGTGATAAGATGGAGGTGAGATTTCAAGAAGTACCGATTCTGTACATGTTAATGCACGGTTTTTAGTGTTGAACAACATTTGGCTTAGTCGGAATAGTGGCGAGAGGAAAATTGTACCCCATTGCCGATTGATTACGGCATTGTTGAAGAAATATGGGGCTATTGGAGCCGAGGAAAAAGGTTCATACAAGAGGTTTAAGCCATTTGACATAAAGAATCTGGGACCAGGTTGGGAGTACAAGGAGTCAGAAAGGTACCATAAGTTGAAGACGGATGGGAGACGGTGGAGAGTTTTTAAAGTGGATGCGAGGCCACTAAGACCGGGTGAGGCTGATGAGCCCGAAACGACTGATGAAGAGGTTAGTAGAGATGACGACTACCGTGAGGACACATTCATGGTTGATGTTCCGATGGGGGGCGCTGGCCCGAGTGGTGGTGTTTATGGAGCAGGAGCACAGTTGGGGTATGTGGGCAGTGCATTTGATTATGCACAACAACCCTATGATCCTTATTGGGCCCACACGGGGAATATGGGCCAGATTATTGAGCAGAGGCGACCACCCACTTTTGGTGATTGGACTTAACCCAATCAATTGCTTTTCGATCAACAGACTTTTATGGGGGCTAGTATGGAGAGAGCTCTTAAACAGAGCTATGACAGAAATGAGCAATGGAATATCGCTCATATGTATGCCCACCATGAAGAAGTGAACAATCGCTACCTAGACGACCGCCAGAGACACTTGCATGATCAGTGGCATGTGGGTTGACGGGTGGTCCATTGGACAACCCTTTATGATGTTAAAAGACAAGTTTATCCCTCATTTAATTGTGTAATTATCTTGAATTAGATAACTACGGTTGTTTTTGTTTCAGGTGCAGTTCGGGAGCTTAAAGTGGATAAAATGCAGCTTTGGAAGGTTTAGAGATGAACGGGTCGTGCGCGAAACGAAAGATGAAACAAAGTGCAAAATCCAGGTTGCCACCGTAATTTACGGTTCCACCGTAATTTATGGTGGACCTGAATCCTGCCATTTTCCTACCGTAACTCAGACTATTCATACCGTAACACTTTGATGTCCACCATAAATTACGGTGACACCGTAATTTACGGTGGAGGCGACGACAAAACCGTAACTGCCATCATTTATTCAGTTTTGATGATGTCTTTTCATTATTCTCATCATTGGACGGTTTGGGAAGACACTAGGGGCGAATTTGGATGTTCTTGCTTGGTTCTAAACAATTTCTAACATTCGGTTTGTGATTTTGATTCGTATGAACATTGAACTTATTGTTATGATGATTCACCAAGCTATGTCTGGCTAAAACTTTCGGTGATCATCTTATGTGAAGGTTTCTCTTGAACTTTTGTGTGTTTATTTCTAAATTTCTAGAATGATAACTTGTGTTTGCTTGATTATCATGGTGTATGCATAATTGTTTGTAGCTTGTTAATTGATAGTGCAATTTCTAGTCTCAATCGTACGTTCTTGGTGCCGTTGGCAATCGAGATATCACGGGAAGGGTTAGGGTTGGGGTTGGTTATTGATTAATTGATCATCGGGAAACAACCTCGCGTTTGTATAATCTGAGTACTTTGTTCCCTTTTATCACTTCAATTATTTATGCACGAGTTATGTCTATGTAACTCTTTCTAGTTGGAATTTCACACAATTGTTAAAAGAAACTGAATCCTAAGATGGTCATTGTTCTCCTAATCTATTAAACAACCAATTTTGATTTGCAATTAGTTATTAATTTAGTTTTCTAAAACAACAATCCAAATCATTGATCTTTATTTTCTGCAAATTAGGTTAATTGTAGTTTAATCGCAAAGCTATATAATCGACATATTTTCCACATACTCCTTGAGTTCGATACCCTTTTACCACTATCTATAGTTGTTATTGGGATTAAATTTGCGTGTACCACAACAATCACGTCAAATTTTGGCGCCGTTTCCGGGGAGTAGTGCGCAACGTGTGTCAGTTTGTTAGTTTTGCTTTGTTATTTTCGGGTTTACACTGGTGTGTTTAGTGTGCAGGTTCTACAGGTGCATGCATACTAGAGGCTCTCACAAAGCGTCACCATTGTCATTTGTTCCGGAGATCGAAAGAACACTAAGGCAAAATCGTGTTTTAGTAAGAGAAAACAGAATTGTTGGTTCACCTACATCACCCATCACACCACGAAACATCATGCAAGAATCTCAAGTACCACCCACAACGGGTCAAACGACCTCATCTTTTATACCTACTTCCACACAACCATCACCAAACACCACTATTCCAAACATCACCACAATGCCTACTCCACTTCATGATACTACACCAACCAACACCACACAACCGATCACTACTCAAGTCGAACCTAGTCTTACCTTTAGCCCATCTACTACGATTCCACCACTCACTCATTTCTTCCCAGTTTCAGGGCAATCATCCTCAACCTATACAGTACCACAAGGTTCAACTGTTGTCCATACTACCTCTACATTTAGACCATCAAACCAGTCGGGTTTTCAATACTCGACCATTCCATTTGGGCAAACTTCGGGTATAGGGGGAGATGGATATGAAGAAGGCTACGAAGATTTTGAGGGCTATGATGAAGACGGGTATGCTTATGGGGGTTATGGTGATCAAGGAGAGTTCGGTTATGTGCAAAGCCAATCTCAAGGGATGGCAAGTGTAGGTGGAATGCCACAACAACAACAACTCCTACCACAACATATTCGGCCAAGACCACAAGGGCTACAAGTGCAACGCCCTATTCCATTGCAACAAGTTCGCCCACAACATGTACAACCACAGTTCCAAAGGTCGATTCAACACCAACCGATGCCACAACAACAATTTCAACCACATGTACCACAAGGGCCTATACCAAGGCCAATGGGTCCTATTCGACCAAGGGTTAGGTTGGGGGTGCCAAGAAGGCATTTTAGAGAAAATGCGAGGGGAATTGAAGCGCATTTTAGGCCGATAATCACTCAAAATCCCTCACCGGTAGTTATTCCTCACAATGATCAAGGGAGGACTTTTGAAGTTAGAACAAATTCTTTGCAAAGTTTGCCGAAATACAAAGGGCTAGCAACGGAGGAACCGTATTTTCATTTGGAGGCCTATGACTCAATTTGTAATACTCTTGGGAGTCAAGGTTTTTCGGCCGACGATGTCAAGTTAGTTTTGTTTCAGTTTTCTTTAGAGGACAAGGCAAAAAAGTGGTTCTACACTTTGCCCTCGGCATCTATTTATACTTGGGCAGAAATGCAACAAATTTTCCTAGACGAATTTTACACCGCCCAAAAGACTAATGATGCTAGAAAGGGGTTGAGGAGTTTTCAACAACAACATGGTGAAATGTTACATGAGGCATTTGAGCGATTTAATATGATGATTAAAAATTGCCCTCATCATGGGATTGAACTTTGGGAGTTGATGAATGCCTTCCACGAGGGGTTGAGTGCCGAAGATGCTCGTGATTTAATGTCCATTACCGGTGGGACTTTTGGTACAAACTATGAGAATGATGATTGGGAGTTTTTGGAGAACATGGCAATTACATCAAAGAGAAAAGCTCAAGCATCGAGGAGAGCGCGACCGGCCATTGCCCGACCTCAAGTGCACGCAATAGATGATGGTAATGTTCAAACTACTAACCAAATTTATGATGTTTGTGCATTGTGTAATGAAATAGGTCATGCGGCTGAAAATTGCCAAGGAATGGTGGAAGGGCAATATGAAGAAGTTCATGCGGTTCAAGGTCAAGGAGGGGGTGGTAGAAATTTCAACAACATGAATTCTAATACCTACCACCCCGGGTTGAGGAACCACCCAAATTTGCGGTATGGGAACCCTTCAAATCAAGCTAACCCGAACTTTCAAGGTAGCCAAGGTAACTTTGGTTCGCGCCAGCCTTACAACAACCAAAGTGAATATCGACGGCAGAGAAGGGTTTCAACCATGACCGAAGCTGTGAGTGAAGATCATCCTACCCTAATGAGCGGCTAGTCTTTGATGGTTTCCTCCGAATGGAGGGTTTGTATAATTAGGTACTTTTACGTGTTTTTAGTCATTGTAACTTGGTGATCTAAGCATTCGATGCTTTTCACCATGGATTTAATTGACTGATTGTAACTGGTTGCATTTATTTAAACCATAATTTCTAAGCATTCAGTTCCCGAGAGTTCTAGTAATTGGGATATATTTGACATGGGGTTAGGGTTTGTAATTGTAATTGATAATCATTTGATAACCTCCCGTTATGTATTGACCGGAGTACTTAGTCGTTGGTTATCACAATTGGTTAATTAGGTTAAACATTTATGTCTATGTGAATGTTTTGATTAAACACATAACTGAACTTGTTTGCAAACCTGAAATTTGGAGGAACCTTTCTTTTTCCTATTGTTTAAAACCTCAAGTTCTTACTTCATAATTTAGTTAATCCACAAATCAAACAATCATCAGTTTATTTTTTTATAGTTGTTAATAATACTTAACATTACACACTTTCCACAATCCTCCTCTGGTTCGATATCCGACTTACTCTAGCTACTAGTTTATTTCGGTTTTTGCATGTCACTAACGACAGACATCATGGGTCAACCACTCGAAGCGGACCCGCCAGTTATGGATTATACTACATTGCCGCCATATGATGGTAGTGTGTCGTATCCCACCCCACCATTGCACCATTCTCAATGGGTGGATCCACACACTATGGGTCATCAGCAGGCGAGTCAAGGAGGTGATCAAGGAAGCAGCAGCAGTAGCGGAGCATTTGGGTTTGGAGAATGGAATGACATGATGACCTCCATTTTCGGGCCTCCACATCCAAAGTACTACTAACCAGGTCGTATCTCACTCCTTTGTATCTTTGTGTATATTTTCATGTCGTATGTTTATGGTTGGGTGGTGTTTGGATGTTGATGTGATTTACGGGATGTGATAGTGGTGGTGTGTTTTAATTTTCATAAAAAAAAAAAGAAATTTGGGATTTGAGAGTATTAGCGAAAGCTAATGTTTTTGGTTAAAAGCGATCTTTCCCTCAAAACCATCATTGGGACAATGTATCCCAAGTGTAGGGATGGGGGGAATTTTTGAGAATTTTAAAAATTTGTGAAGCCAAGCGAAAATTGTCAAAATTTGAAAACTTGATATTGTTCCACTTGAGACACCGACACCCATTTCTAGTCCTTTCTTGGTGAGAGTTTGAGCCACATATGATTATTATAGATGCTTTTCTTGTTTTGAGTGGCGGTGTGTGTATTGTGTTACTAGAACTTGTGTACGAATTCCCGTTAAATCTTAGAGCTAGCATGCTTGTGAAAATGATAGGGGACTTTTAGGTAGCCTCGTCTAGACGTGTGAGCGTGTGGGATTGGTGGGTTGGACCTCATACTTTACATATATGAGCTTGGTATTGTGAGGGGTGGGGGTTTGGTCTTTAGAAAGCCATGTTTGAGCCATATACCATTCGGTTGTGACCCAAACCTACTTCCTACAAAACGTTACCTTCTGAGATGACCCGGTTTAGGAGAGTTAGTATGTAGTGTTGATGTTCTTGTATATATTGTTGAGCTTTTATGTCTTATCTTTGAAAAAAAAAAGAGAAAAATATGAGAAAAATACAAAAAGAAGTGATTAGTTGCAATAGTAGTTGAGAATGTTGAAGAAGTTGTGTATATATTGGGTGTTTGCTTTGTTTAGTAGTAGAAATAAAAACCGGGTCAAATCAATTAGCTCTTGCATATATATCCCACCATTTTCCTACCTTTGCACCTAGCCCCGTTACAACCCGTAAGTCCTTTTGATTCATAAGCATGCTAGGTATTTGATAGGAGGAGACTTGATTTTTATACAAGCTTATTGTCGCACCAACACACATACGCATTGAGTGTTTTAGCATAATGTGCTAATATTACTTGTCACCGAGAGTTTTTGCAAGGGGTGTGTCTTGTGGTATGATAAAAGGTTAGTAAAAGGACGGTATATTTTAGCTTGGTTTGCATGATTGATCACTTGTGATTTTGAAATAGTTTTTGAATGGGTTGCTTGGGACAAGCAACGGGTAAGTATGGGGATGTGACGGGTGGTCCGTAGGACAACCCTTAAGGCCCTTAAAGAGATTAAAATCCCATACTTGGTACGGTTAATTGCTTGAACTTGGTAACCACTAGATGTTTAATGTAGCAGGTGTTAAAGTGCATAAAATATGCTTTTATGAAGTTTGGATGGAAGTTAGAGGCTTGGGGAAACAAGTTGAAAGAGTTAAGCTGTGATATAGGAAACAAGAGGAAAAGGCTCAGCCGCCGCCGTAGCCTGCGACTTCTGCCGTAGGTTACGACCCTCAATGCTTCACAAATCCACCGTCGTAGGATAGAATGTTTGTGCCGTAAAGCTACAATGATCGCCGTAAGCTACAGCGAGCACCGTAGCTTACGGCGCCGTATGGGTTGAAAATGTAACTTATGGCATTTAATGTCTTGATGATGATGTTTTATGGTTCCTATCATGTCCATTTCGGTTACACAACACTTGGGGACGAATTGTGCTTGCACTTTGAGCTTGAAGACTATCTTTAATCATTTCGGTTGATGTTTTTAACTGGTTTGAAGATTAAGACCTTGCTGATGATGTTTGTTCAAGCCATGAGTGGCTAAACTTGTTATGACTATCTTTGGTTGAAGGTTTGCATATGACTTTATGTTTGATTTCTTATTTCTAGAATAACAATCTTTATCTTTATGATTTGTTTGTTATGGTGTGTGATTGCTTTGTTGTAAATTGTTGATTCTTATGTTAAACTAGTTTGAAACCATACGTTCTTGGTGTCGTTGGCAATCGAGATATCAAGGGTATAATTAGGCTTGGGTAAGGGTTAATTGATCATCGGGTAACAACCTCACGTTCTAGGAATCTGAGTACTTTGTTCCCTTTCATCACTACAAGTAATCACACATGAACTATGTCTATGTAGTTCTTTCTAGTGGAATGATAGCATAAATGTCAAAGCAAACCGAAAACTAAAGATAGTCATTTGTCTCTAAATTGTTTACAAACCAAATTTCCATTTTTTCAATTACATTAGTAATCTTAGTTTTAAAATCAATTCAATCAATCCAACTCTTGAAATTTACTTTAATTGCAATTAGTTTAATTCTAGTTAATTTAGATAAACCTTTAAATAACACATATTCCACAAACTCTATGTGTTCGATACCCACTTGCCGCTAACTATTTAGTAGTAATTGGATTAAATTTGATTGTGACCACGACATCACGTCAGGAGGGTATTTATAGGGTTTCCCAAAAGGGAAAGTGCATAGTGTCGGATTGGCCACCGATCGGTTGGCCATTCGATCCAGGTGTCCGGCGTGTTGAGTTTTGTCGTTTGGATTCGCGTGTTGAGCGTTGCGTTGCGATTCGAGTGAGCGATGCGATAGTATTACCCAATGGTTACACAAATAACTTAACTACAATATCTAACATACAATCACTATAAATAACTTGCGTTTAGCGTTTGAATTAGATTGCGATGCAATAGAGTTGCGATTGTGATTAACCACCTCAACATAAATATAACATGCACAAGTAACACATAATAGCACACACACGTAAAACAATATCCAGAACACATAATTCGAGTTGCGATTGCGATAGCGATGCGATTAGCGATTAATATGCAATTAAACCCCGATTATTAACAAGTACTCCACATAATACAACTAAAGCGATTAAAAATAGAGTTCGATTACAAGTCAAGAAGTACAATTCCATAGTCAAGCAAGGAGTGACAGATCGCAATTAGCAATCTTTTCTTCCTTTGACTTTGACTTGTACTTTGACTTTCGAATGCGGGTTGTTACAGCCTCCCCTACTTTAGGAAATTTCGTCCCGAAATTTAAGAAGTAGGCATAACGAACAGTTGCGGGTACTTCGCCTTCATGTCACTTTCGAGTTCCCAGGTAAACTCGGCCCCGCGTTTGCCTTCCCAGCGAACCTTCACAATGGGAATGCGTGAGCGTCTGAGTACCTTGGTTTCTCGTCCCATTATCTCGAAAGGCTTTTCCACGAAGTGTAATGTTTCGTCCACTTGTAAATCCTCAAGAGGGACATGTAATTCCTGGTCGGCTAAGCACTTTTTGAGGTTCGAAACGTGGAAAGTTGGGTGGACGTTACTTAGTTCCTCCGGTAGTTCGAGTCTGTAGGCCACCTTGCCAATTCTTTCCAGAATTTTAAAGGGTCCAACATATCGAGGCGCGAGCTTTCCTTTCTTGCCGAATCTGATCACCCCCTTCCACGGTGCAACCTTTAGGAGTGCGTGATCGCCAACGTTAAATTCAAGGGGCTTGCGGCGTCTATCGGCGTAACTTTTCTGTCAGCTCCGAGCTTTCAGCAGATTGTCTCGAATTTGGAGGATTTTGTCCGTCGTTTCTTTCAATAGCTCAGGACCGGTAATTTGCGCGTCTCCGGTCTCGTGCCATACAATAGGCGATCGACATTTTCTTCCGTATAATGCCTCAAATGGTGCCATTTGGATGCTAGAGTGGTAACTGTTATTGTACGAGAAATCGACTAAAGTTAAGTGCGTGTCCCAATTACCACCGAAATCTATGACACACGAATGAAGCATGTCTTCAAGGGTGTGAATCGTTCATTCAGTCTGACCGTCGGTCTGGGGATGGAAAGCGGTACTTAGATTGAGAGTAGTACCGAGAGCAGATTGAAACATTTCCCAAAGACGCGAGGTAAATCGACCATCGCGGTCAGAGATGATTTCACGAGGCGTCCCATGCCGACAAATAACCTCGTCGGTGTAGATTCGTGCCAATCGTTCTACCTTATAGTCTTCCCGTATCGGTAGGAAGTAAGCGGATTTGGTCAAACGGTCAACAAAAACCCAGATGTTGTCGTGACCCGATGGCGTGCGCGGAAGTTTCGTTATGAAGTCCATAGCTATGCTCTCCCATTTCCACATAGGGATCTCAGGTTGTACGAGCAAGCCAGAGGGCCGTTGATGCTCAGCCTTGACTTTGGAACAAGTCAGGCATTTCGAAACATAGATAACGATATCCTTTTTCATGCCCGGCCACCAGTACTTGTAGCGCATGTCCTGGTACATCTTGTCGGCACCGGGATGAATGGAATATCAAGATTTGTGAGCTTCGTCCATCAGAGTTTGTCGTAAATCAGTACGCTTGGGAATCCAAATTCGGTCTAGGTAATAGAAGATACCATTCGATTTATTCTCCAGTTGGGCGCCATCGTTAAGAATTCTTTCCTTCTTCAAAATTCGTTCGGTAAAACAAACGTGTTGAGCGTCATGTATCAGAGTTTCGAGGTTATGCTCGGCTTGGATGTTATGAGCGCTATGCAGATAGCTTCGTCGACTGAGAGCATCGGCGACGATGTTTTCTTTGCCTGGATGGTAACAGATCTCACAGTCGTAATCGTTGAGGAGTTCTACCCACCGGCGTTGACGCATGTTTAGTTCTTTCTGGTCAAAGATGTGTTGTAGGCTCCTATGATCGGTGAAGATCGTACACTTAGTACCGTAAAGGTAGTTTCGCCAAATCTTTAACGCAAAAATAACTGCGCCAAGCTCGAGGTCGTGTGTGGTATAGTTCTTCTCGTGGATCTTGAGCTGTCGAGAGGCGTACGCAATAACCTTGTCTCGTTGCATGAGAACACAACCAAGACCGAGGTTAGAGGCATCGCAGTAGACTACGAAATCGTCGTTTCCGTTGGGAAGCGAGAGCACGGGAGCATTGCAAAGCATAGCCTTGAGAGTTTGAAAAGACTCCTCTTGTTTAGTTCCCGAAACAAAAGGTTTGTCCTTATGCGTAAGAGAGGTAAGCGGTACAGCGATTGTAGAGAAACCTTCGATAAATCAGCGATAATAGCCTGCCAGTCCGAGAAAAGAACGAACTTCAGACGGGTTCTTGGGTGTAACCCAACTCTTAACGGCTTCGATCTTTGCGGGGTCAACGTGAATACCTTGACTATTGACAATGTGACCCAAGAATTGGACCTCCTCCAGTCAGAATTCACACTTGGAGAACTTGGCGTAGAGACGGTTTCCTTGGAGCAACTCAAGAACCAAACGTAGGTGTTGCGAGTGTTCGGTTGTTGATTTGGAATATATCAGGATATCATCGATGAACACGATGACGAGGGTCGAGGAAGGGTTTGCACACACGATTCATTAGATCCATGAAGACTACGGGAGCGTTGGTCAAACCAAAGGCCATGACAACGAACTCGTAATGACCATAGCGGGTTCGAAAAGCGGTTTTGGGTACATCTTCTTCCTGATTCGTAGTTGGTGATAGCCTGAACATAGATCGATCTTCGAGAAACACGTAGCACCTTGTAATTGATCAAACAAATCATCGATTCGAGGCAAGGGATATCGGTTCTTGATAGTGAGCTTGTTCAACTCCCTATAGTCGATGCACATCCGGAACGATCTATCCTTCTTTTTAACGAAAAGGACAGGCGTGCCCCAAGGAGTGGTGCTAGGGCGAATGAAGCCTTTATCAAGTAGTTCCTGGAGCTGACTCGAGAGTTCGCGCATTTCAGAAGGAGCGAGTCGGTAAAGCGCTTTAGCAACAGGATTTGCCCCAGGAATGAGGTCAATTCGATATCACGAGTGGGAGGTAATCCGAGTAAATCGTCAGGAAAAATGTTAGGAAATTCACGAACGACAGGCACCTTGTCTGTTGCCTTAATTTCCTTTTCCTCCGCTACTACAATGTGTGCCAAGAAAGCTTGGTATTCCTTGTGGAGATACTTGCTAGCTTGGACACATGACATGGTTGTAACTTCTTTGGAGCGACTTCGCCATAAACACACAATTGATCACCATTCGCGAGGGAGAAACGAATCATCTTATCGAAGCAAACAATTTCAACATGATTTTCCCGAAGGAAATCCATACCTACTATGACATCGAAGCTACCGAGTTGCATTGGGATGAGATTAATCAGGAAAACATGACCGTTAACATTGAGAGTACAGTCACGTAGAACGGAACTGACGGTGACGGTTCTTCCAGTGGCAACTTCAACATCGAAAGTCGAGGGGAGATGGGCGCGCTTACGATTAAGGAGCTTTTCGAATTCAAACGATACAAAACAATTATTGGCTCCAGTATCAAACAAACACGAAGCATATATACCATTTACGAGAAATGTACCATTAACAACGTTGTTGTCTGCCTGAGCCTAGTGGGCGTTGATGTTGAAAACACGCCCGCGGGCTGCTTGCTGCTACTGTTGCTGTTGTTGTTGTTGCTGCTGGGGCTCTTGTTTCACTACCCTGTTGGGGCACATCTTTGCAAAGTGGTTAGGATCACCACATGCAAAGCAAGCTCGAGCGTTAGCTGCGGGTGCCGGAGCTGCTTGATGGCCTTAAGGAGCAGAGAGTAGAGCTTGTGGTGCAGGAGCTTGACCTTGAGCTGGAGCTAGAGTTTGACGTGGACCAGTATGGCAGTTTATGGTGAAGTGGCCGTACATGTTGCAATGAACACAGAACCGGCACGCGATACCAACCGGGTGATGATAGGTATAAGTAGGGCAGAGCGGGTGTAGCCCAGTGTATGTGCGCTTTGCTGGCTGTGCATTGGCCACAGGTGTCGCTACTTGGCGGTGTAGAGGCTGCGGTTGGGCAGGTACTATTTGGAGCGGGGCAGCAGTGACTGCACAGTTCTTGTTGCTGGAGCTGCTGTTGTTTTTCCTCTTGCGGCGTGAGAGCTTTGAAGACTGCGGTGCGGCGGTAGTGTCAGCGGGTGTAGCAGTGGTAACTTGATGCAGATTCTTGGAGGCTTTGTCGAAATAACCAGCCCTGACTCGCTTATCATTGATCTCAGCGGAGAGTAGTTAGGTTTCCTTGATTGTTGTCGTCTTTGCAGCCTGAACAAAATCTGCGACACAATCCGGAAGAGCACGAATGTACTTCTTGATTGTGATATCTGAGGTTGTAACTTGACCAGGGCAGATAATACTCAACTGCTTGAAGTGAGCAATCAAACCAGCGTTATCTCCACCATCCTGCTTTATGTGCCAGAATTCATCCTCAAGCTTTAGGAGTTCATGGGGAGGACATAACTCTTGCATCATTATGTTCTTCAACTCATCCCAAGACAATCCGAAAGCTGCATCGTTTCCTCGTTTGTTCCTCTCGGCCGTCCACCAATCAAGAGCGCGGGATTGGAAGACGCCGGTAGAATTGACGGTGCGCAGGTTTTCTGAACAGCCACTCTAGCGCAGGGTGACTTCGATAGAATCAAACCATTGAAACATGGCCGTAGGACCATCTTTGCCGGTAAACTCTTTTGGTCCGCAGGCTTTGAACTGCTTGATGCTAAAAGCGGCTCTAGGAGTATCGGTCATGGACTCGTCCGAGGACTTGCTAGCGTTCTCATTCAGTTCACTGACAATTTGTGGGATGACTTTCGCCATTTGCTTAGCGACGCGAGAGGCGATTCGCTTGTCAGCGTGATTGCGTCTAGCAGTGCGGGAGTGTTGCGATCCAAATGACGACATTGTCTGCAACAGACATCGTCACAGGACTCAAACTCAATTTCGATTAATCCTAGTATAGTCTAACGATTCACCATAAAGCTCAAGAACACAGTAATTCACAAAATTCACGTAAGCACGTAACCACGTAATCACATAAGCACGTAATCACATAAGCACACGAGCACATAAGCTAACCTAAGCACATATTTTCACGTATTCACCTATCCTTCACAGCAGCGTGTAGCGATTAAGTATAACGATTGCGATTAGCGGGCGGCGATTGCAGGTAACACAAGCGATTTGTTGGCGTGGTATGTGTTGTGTGTGTTTTGGCGTGGAAAACATGGAATCAAAATCACCAGTACCACTGTACTGTTTATCTCAAAACGCTAACAAATAAGCAAATAAAACACATAACTTCACATAAAAACGATAATTTCTCTGAGTTAGCGGCGGCGAAATCCAAATTCGAAACACATAAATCGAGGATAGATTGTCTGCGGCTTTCGTCGAAAACACGTCTAACCGCCAAGGTGATTCGACTATTCTCAAAGACTTCGAGCACACGTTTTGGCCTAATAGACTGTGCTCTATCACTGATACACGGTGATCGGCACGCATCCTTTCGGTTATTCACGCAGCTTGAGTCATTGGAATTCATCATGACTTTGGTGAGAGTTTTGTAAAACCACATTAGATAGTAGAACGTGTCATCAAGGTTCGGGTTTCACCCCTAACTTAGCGACTTCGTTCCAGTTTGTGTGATGGAATCATGAGGTAGATAAGGAGATTTGCGTGAAAGTATGGATTTCACTCCTGATTCAACGCAAATTCTCGTGTTTGTAGTAAAAAGGTCGCGTTGGCGAGTGATCCGATCGAGAGTTTGCGGCTTTCATACCTAGTCTCGACCTAATCGCCTGCTTGCGCGAGAAATTTGAAAATAGTGCGAGTTGCCAGCCTTAGGAAAGGTTGACCTTGCGCGAAGCGGTAATATGCGATGTCCACGCAAGTGTGTAGTATTTAGTGAGTTGGAGCGAGAGATAGCGAATAAACTGGTACAAACCCACACCGGGTATGCACAAGTTGGTCTGTTGGTACTTAGACTATAGACTAGGTTGTTTCTAAGACATCGACCCGGACTAGGTCGAGTCTTGCCTAATTCCCTATAGTTATGGCTCTGATACCAATCTGTCACACCCCAACCGATGACGAAAACATCGGGGCGCGGCACTGAGCGAAACAGATTGTCCAAGAGAAATTCTATAACAACTACTTTACCGAATAGTTAATATTATGTCCCATACCATAACCTATTAAGCAAAATCAGTTATTACAGACAGCGATATCTCAAAGACGAATAACATGTTCCGACAACTCAGATCTAAATAAAAATAATTGTCTTTGTTGTTTTCTAGACTCTCCTAAGCTCGATTCCATCAAATAGTAGGCAAGCATCCTAAGCATTCAAACACATGTCACATACGTTAAAATAGAAGTCAATACACATAGTGTAAAGGTGAGCATACAAGTTTGATAGTAGTAATAGAGTTCGAAAGCGTTTACGCATAACCAGCATGTACAACGTATAATGTGAAGCATGTAAGTTATCGACAAAGATCCTATCAATACCAATGACTGTGATTTGACTGCGAGTAGCGAGTGCGCATCAAATGTTCACCACTGCGAACACGTGAAGTATTATCCTTAACAACCCCTGAGTGAACAGGTGCTGAGTCCAAACTATAGTATTATCATTGCTAAGGCAGGTAGACAGCAATCAATGTGTAAACATAACAAACAGGCATTCATCGAATCATGTATAACATGCAATAACGGTTAGCGTATAAATAGTGTTGCGTTGTGTGTTCGATGTGATTTAGAATAAGTAACGTATGTAACACCCAAAAGTGCATAAAGCAAAAAGGGATCGAGTAAACTCATAGAGATGGAAGTTAATGGATTGAAGGGAGCGCTAGAGTGATTAGCCTAAACAGTTAACGATAGCATAAGTGAAGAGCGGTGCGTAAAACGGTGCAAGTGAACCAAGTGTCGAATGGTAATCCGATCGGATGGTCATTCGATCGGATGTCAATCCGTTCGGATGGTCATCCGATCGGATGGCCATTCGTTCGGATTGATATTCACTTGGGAATCATGTGTTTGTGTATGATGGCTTTGAAGTTTTTGTTGTAGCATTTTGAAAATAGGGAAGTATCTCTACCCTTCAGGTCGTTCGATCGAGTGGTCGTTCGATCGGATAGCGATCCGATTGGCGAGGCTTCTCGGTTGAGAACAAGTTCACAGCAGGACGGTCACTCGATCGGATAGCAATCCGATCGAATGGCAACCCGTTGGAACTAACTTATGCATTGAACATGTTGAAAATTGTTTAAGTGTTGAACTACAAGTGCAATCCGATCGGATTGCGGTTCGATTGGATGGCAATCCGATCGGATGGAAATCCGTCTCCACGATCCTGATCGTCTTGAACTTGATGTTTTTGAAAGGTTTTCGTGGTTTGCACGAGACGCTATGACAACGTGTTAAACAACGGAAACTCCATCAGACCCAGGCTATCCGATCGAACGGGAATCACCCCAATCCGATCAGTCAACTGTATGTGACGAGTGGTTTCATGTTCAACCAGAAATCAGTCATCTCGTTGATAGGATTCAGATCTCAAACCGGCACATCACTAGAGAAGAGTAGAAGGCATGAATGAGCTCCGATTCTATCGGTTTTCAGTGCATTGAGTGTAAAAGAGTTGAAAGAAAGTTGGAAACCATCTTTCAATCCTTTCGACTTTGAAAATGTTTAGATCTGTGTAAAATCATTGTTAAAACATGTGGAAATCCTTCATATCTGAGTTGTTCTTGGTGGAATGATGCCAAAACTTGAAGTTCATAAGAACTCCATGATGACATCACCCTAGAACACCTCAAATCCACTGATTTCATGGTTAAAAGTTAAGATTTAAAGGTGAAAATGATGAAGAAGTGCGTGTAGATGATAGAAGTACAAGATTTGAGTTGAAAACTTACAAGAATCGCGAGAAATCGAGAGAAAAGAGGGCTTGAGTGCGGCTGGTCGAATGGGAGAGCTGTCACATCACAAATGATGTGACAGGAGGGTATTTATAGGGTTTCCCAAAAGGGAAAGTGCATAGTGTCAGATTGGCCACCGATCGGATGGCGATTCGATCGGATGGCCACTCGATCGGTTGGCCATTCGATCCAGGTGTCCGACGTGTTGAGTTTTGTCGCTTTGATTCGCGTTTTGAGCGTTGCAATGCGATTCGAGTGAGCGATGCGATAGTATTACCCATTGGTTACACAAATAACTTAACCACTATATCTAACATACAATCACTATAAATAACTTGCGTTTAGCGTTTGAATTAGATTGCGATGCGATAGAGTTGCGATTGCGATTAACCACCTCAACATAAATATAATATGCACAAGTGACACATAATAGCACACACACGTAAAACAATATCCCGAACACATAATTCGAGTTGCGATTGCGATAGCGATGCGATTAGCGATTAATATGCGATTAAACCCCGATTATTAACAAGTACTCCACATAATACAACTAAAGCGATTAAAAATAGAGTTCGGTTACAAGTCAAGAAGTACAATTCCATAGTTAAGCAAGGAGTGACAGATCGCAATTAGCAATCTTTTCTTCCTTTGACTTTGACTTTGACTTGTACTTTGACTTTCGAATGCGGGTTGTTACATTTCACTCGTAGTCCAGGATTGTCTGTAACCAGATCTGCAGATGCCTTTTTTCTGTTTTAGATCCAGTAACCTTATTATTCGGTTGAGGTTCGGATAGTGAAACATAGTACTAAACTCGCAGAGCTTGGATAACGAATGTCAAAATGTTGAGTTGAGTAGTTAAGTAGTTTATGCATGTTTTCATTCCATTAAGGACTGTTTTCACTCGTAGTCCAGGATTGTCTTTTAGGGACTTGTTGGAGTTAAAGTTGACGTCTGGATTGAGTAAACAAGAGGCTAAGGTGGTGCACATGTTGGTGATAATCACATGTTGGCTTATATGGAAGGCTAGGAACGAGAAGCGTATGGAAAACAAGGACGGCAACGCTGCAGATATCATATGTTCGGTTAAATCGGTTGACTTTTTATGGTTAAAAAATAGAGCTAGTCATTCAAATGTTAGATGGGTAGATTGGTGTAACTTTCGGTTGTACATGTTTGGTTTGTAGGTTTGTGCTGGCGCTTTTTTGTGTCGGTTGCCGCTCGGCCCGTTTTTGGGTGTGGTCGTTGTGTGAATAAAAGTTATCTTTAAAAAAAATCTTTCAACGACATCTCCTCAAATAACTCACCCAAGGAAAGTGTTTTATGTTCATTTTTAATTTATTTTGATTGAATACTTTGTATAACTTTAGTTAAGATTATTTACGATTTTTTTTGTTTTATTATGTAAAATCATATAATTTTAAGAATTTCTTATGGATAATAAATATTAAAAATCTTTTCTTTTAAGTTACGAAATTCAGTTTTTTTTGGGGGGGGGGGGGTGGGGTTGGGGTGTCGGTTGTTGAAAGAGTTTTTATCTAAGATAGTTATTTTTAAAACTTTTGCTAATTGTTTATAACTAGGTGTAATTTTGTCTTTTTAGGTATTTTTAAATTTCAATTCCATTAATACATTTATCAACCAAACACATATATGGTGTCACACCCCAACCAATGGCGGAATCATCAGAGTGGGACTAGTACGAGATTGTAAGAGACTTCATAACACTATTTGTGACAATATTTAATTCAACCGATTTCATTTCATAAATAAGTTGTCAAAACATTACAAGAAATTCAAATAACAACATTGTTCAAACATAACATTACAAAATTGATACAACACTTTAAACCTAAACGACTAAGTGAGTATCTAGGCATCTTTGCTAGTCCATTTTCATAGCATCATCAATCCTCAACCTGTAACTTGTTTAAAATACAATTCAATACAAAAGCAAAGGCGAGTATACAAGTTTATGAATAAGTATAAGTATAAAAGTTTTAAAACGAATCCACATGGCAACTTAGTTTATACAAGATCAACATAACATGGCATGCAATATTTCTAGTCAACCCTCTGTTTACGCAAAATGATATAATTCAACATGACCACTAGTCTACGGGCGGTGCGTTACTCCTATAGCGTTATACATGTCAAATAGAGGCTCGTATAAAGCTAATGACTATAGTACATCACATAAGTATGGTCCACGTATAAGCATCAAGTATCACAACATAGTATTCATGTATAAGGATTGTTTTCGTGCATTGCATAAAGAATAAGTTTAAGTGTGATTTGATAATGTAACATGTTACACCCCAAAAAGTGGTAAACATAAAAGGGGGTTGCGAGTATACTCACGGTTTTGCAAGTCTTCGCTTGTGAATCCGCGAGTTAGTTGTTGTTTGAGGTAGGAACACCAAGTCCTTCTACACGAAGAAACGAAGTGCATGAGTTTCGAAGATTAACGGTAGATTAAAGATTTCGGAATTTAAAACACAAGAACATATGTATACGAAAGTAATCATCCTTGAACACAAAGTACTTGTTTTGACACTATGAAACCTCAAGGGTTAATGTTTTCATGAGTGGTATACTCATTAGAATCTTACAAGTCTTATGTCTTAGATGATGTTATTCTAACACTTTGACGAATGAACACAAGTTCACCATCAAGGGTCCGAATGTTAAATAGTATATAAAGATAAGTACTATATGTATTATTATGTCCAATAGTCAAGCATGAGGTAGAAGATAAATCTTCATTTAGGTACCTCTAAGTATCATGGAAATCATGTAGCAGGTAGGAAGAACAAGCTTCCACTTAGGTACCTCTAAGTGTTCACCACTACACTTGATGTAAAAACATACAAGGAGGGTCATGAACTATGAATAATACAAGAATACAAACAACTACACTATGAGAAATCATCAAGTAATGTGGTGATTTTATGTTGGACAACCCAAGTTAGTCCATAATCACATGTTCATCAAGCTTGAAGCTTGAACATCACTTGTGGGTTAAAAACCCTAAACAAAACAGAATATATGTGAGGTTTAACCTCTGATTTCGAATGTCTCAACCTTGTTTTTAAGCCTAACTAACAATAGAAGTGGTTATAAGCAAAAGGACATAGGTTTGAGATGAGTTAGACACAAGTTGAACAAGTTTAGTAAAGATTAGATGAAATCAGAAATGAACAGTGAACTTTGGAGCCTTTTTGCCGGAGTTCCAGGGACTTATTTACTGTGAAAAACCCATGGAATCGAAGCATATAGGAAAAAAGAATGGACTAAATCGGACAAGTATTGAGTGAGTTATGCTCACTTTAGTGAAGGAGTATGCTTCTGCCCGAACTTCTGCAATCAGCTGCGAATTTGGATGATTTGGGAGTGATTAGAGAGAGTTGAGAGTGTTTAGAAAAGTGAAAATGGCTTGGAGATGGCTTGGTATTTATAGGGAAGGATTAGGGTTGGGTTGGTTGTAATTAATATGATTAGTTGATGGTTAAAAACAAATAAAAAAAAACAACAACAACAACACATTCATAACCTTGCGGCTGCTGTTTACAGCCTACAAATAACTCCTTTTTTTCTTGTTTTGTTTAATAAGGCATTGTATGTATTGTGTCTTGTTATAATAAAATCATCTCTTAACTAAATACTAACTCAATGTAATATTAGGGAGGGGCTATATATTAAAACAAAACAACAAATTTAGCCATTCAAGGCTGTGTCGGAAAGGAGGCTGTGAATAGCTTTGTTTTTATCTTTTATTTTATTTTTTTATTTTATTTTATTTTTTACCAACATATGCTGTATATAAGTTACATAATGATGTTCAACATATGACACAAGTCATATTATGTTCAAATTAGTGAACACACACTAATAGTGGGCCACAATATGCTTCTTGTTTATTTGTTTGTCATAAAACTCTACGTTCATATAACATTATATATATATATATATATATATATTATATTACCACAATAGTTATTATTATTATATTACCAGAATTTAACCACGTATTTAATAGTTAACAAGCATGTATAAGTTATGAGTACTAGTATGTCGAGTATTGGTTGCGCATATGCATTCGAGATTGGTAACGTATAACCCGAGTATTGCAACACGTATATGCATGTATAAAAATAATATTTCATTATGATCGAAGTCTCAGATTTACACTGGTTTGAAACGAAATACAAAAGGAACCAGTTCCCAAAAATAGAAATACAAGACACGTTTTCTAATTAAGGAAAGTTACGAAAAAGCGGAGCGTTACAGTCTCCCCTCCTTTAGGAAATTTCGTCCGAAATTTAGGAAGAAGGAACGAAAACGTATGGATACTTGGTCTTCATATCACTTTCGAGTTCCCAAGTAAATTCATCGCCACGTTTTCCTTCCTATCAAACCTTGACTATAGGAATTCGACTGCGCCTCAGTTGCTTGACTCCTCGGTCCATGATTTCGACCGGCTTTTCCACGAAGTGAAGCGTTTCGTTGATAATGTAATATGTTACACCCCAAAAAGTGGTAAACATAAAAGGGGGTTGCGAGTATACTCACGGTTTTGCAAGTCTTCGCTTGTGAATCCGCGAGTTAGTTGTTGTTGGAGGTAGGAACACCAAGTCCTTCTACACGAAGAAACGAAGTGCATGAGTTTCGGAGATTAACGGTAGATTAAAGATTTCGGAATTTAAAACACAAGAACATATGTATACGAAAGTAATCATCCTTGAACACAAAGTACTTGTTTTGACACTATGAAACCTCAAGGGTTAATGTTTTCATGAGTGGTATACTCATTAGAATCTTACAAGTCTTATGTCTTAGATGATGTTATTCTAACACTTTGACGAATGAACACAAGTTCACCATCAAGGGTCCGAATGTTAAATAGTATATAAATATAAGTACTATATGTATTATTATGTTCAATAGTCAATCATGAGGTAGAAGATAAATCTTCATTTAGGTACCTCTAAGTATCATGGAAATCATGTAGGAGGTAGGAAGAACAAGCTTCCACTTAGGTACCTCTAAGTGTTCACCACTACACTTGATGTAAAAACATACAAGGAGGGTCATGAACTATGAATAATACAAGAATACAAACAACTACACTATGAGAAATCATCAAGTAATGTGGTGATTTTATGTTGGATAACCCAAGTTAGTCCATAATCACACGTTCATCAAGCTTGAAGCTTGAACATCACTTGTGGGTTAAAAACCCTAAACAAAACAGAATATATGTGAGGTTTAACCTCTGGTTTCGAATGTCTCAACCTTGTTTTTAAGCCTAACTAACAATAGAAGTGGTTATAAGCATAAGGACATAGGTTTGAGATGAGTTAGACACAAGTTGAACAAGTTTAGTAAAGATTAGATGAAATCAGAAATGAACAGTGAACTTTGGAGCCTTTTTGTCGGAGTTCCGGGAACTTATTTACTGTGAAAAACCCATGGAATCGAAGCATATAGGAAAAAAGAATGGACTAAATCGGACAAGTATTGAGTGAGTTATGCTCACTTTAGTGAAGGAGTATGCTTCTGCCCGAACTTCTGCAATCAGCTGCGAATTTGGATGATTTGGGAGTGATTAGAGAGAGTTGAGAGTGTTTAGAAAAGTGAAAATGGCTTGGAGATGGCTTGGTATTTATAGGGAAGGATTAGGGTTGGGTCGGTTGTAATTAATATGATTAGTTGATGGTTAAAAACAAATAATAAAAAAAACTACACATTCATAACCTTGCGGCCGCTGTTTACAGCCTACAAATAACTCCTTTTTTTTTCTTGTTTTGTTTAATAAGGCATTGTATATATTGTGTCTTGTTATAATAAAATCATCTCTTAACTAAATACTAACTCAATGTAATATTAGGGAGGGGCTAAATATTAAAACAAAACAACAAATTTAGCCATTCAAGGTTGTGTCGGAAAGGAAGCTGTGAATAGCTTTGTTTTTATCTTTTATTTATTTATTTTTTATTTTTTACCAACATATGTTGTATATAAGTTACATAATGATGTTCAACATATGACACAAGTCATATTATGTTAAAATTAGTGAACACACACTAATAGTGGGCCACAATATGCTTCTTGTTTTTTTGTTTGTCATAAAACTCTACGTTCATATAACATTATATTTATATATATATATATATATATATATATATTATATTACTACAATAGTTATTATTATTATTATTTATATTACCATAATTTAACCACGTATTTAATAGTTAACAAGCATGTATAAGTTATGAGTACTAGTATGTCGAGTATTGGTTGCGCATATGCATTCGAGATTTGTTGGATCTGAGTTTGGTTTTGATTGTATTTTCTATGTGAATTAAAATGGAAATGGATGAGTTGTGCAGCGAAATTAATATGGAAACAAACTTTGCATACAATCAAACGAGAGTATTGCTTTGATCAAGACATTTTTAACAAGAAACCGAATGATTGAATTTAATTTCAACAACGATTACAAGATAATGCTTGAATACAAATTCCCCCTCAGCCAGAGCTCAGCGTTTGTTCGTGCAGGAAAACAAGTTTGCAAAGAGCTAATAGAACAGTACAGAGCACTGTTCTATTTATAGGCACAAACAAACCACTGAGCATCTAAGCTGACGTCACCATGAAAGTGACATCTAACCTCCTAACAAACTCTAACCTCTGATCTATACAAACACTGCTATACTAACTACTGCTATTACATTTCATTACATAAAAGACACTTAAACAGCTGCTGCATCCTTCCACTGCTGTGAACCCAGCAATGCTTTTCCGGATCAGCAGTACTTGACTCAAGACAGTAGATTGAGCAGCAGAGCTTTTAGTCTTCTATCAGTCTTTACAAGAGCAGCAGATTTGACGGTCAGTGGCTTGTACGATCAGTAGATAGGAGGTCAGCAGATGTTGAAACCACTTTCAAGGGGAGAGACTTGTATGTAACATCTGCTTATTCTGGATCCACTGCTCTGACCCAGTTTTGGCTTTAATTATCTGTTCCTCTGGTAGGGTTCAATCCCAACAATCTCCCCCTGGAACAGATAATGCCAAAACTCTTCATTATTGTGGAATTCTTTATTGCCTCATCAGCAGTTCCCTTATCTGACCTTTAAACTGCAGTTCAAAGTCTAGGGCATCTGTATCATCATCATCCCTGCTAAGTGGAAGATCAAGGAGATCCTGCAAATCTTCAAGACTCAGGCCAAGAGCTTGTTCCCTTGATATTTTCTTCACTTCTCCACCAAACCTGAGCAAAGTCAATACGCATATCTGTTTGTCAGTTTCCCACTTTAGTATTTTTGAGTCTGGTGGGTTTATTGGGAGATGTTTATTTGCAGAGGTATTTGGTGAGGCTGGCCTATTCATGACTGGCTGAGCAGCACTTGCAGATTGTTCCAATTCAAGATCTTCTTTTATCATTAATTTCATGCCTGCTTTTACAATAGCATCTCCAGCTTTTAGATCTTGAATTATTTCAGTACTCGACTGGTTTTTGCTCCTTCTTTTGTAGATGGCAGCACCAGCTGGAGCAGTGGTTCTTTTAGCTTGCAGCTTTGGTGGTCTTTTTGAAACCTCTGCTTTAGAATAGTCAGGCTTTTGTGGAACTTTTGGATCTTTCTTTCTAAGTTCCTCTAACTTCTTGTAGGTAGCCCTGACCCTATCTTCTCCCCACTTTGACACATAATTCTTTGACCCATAATCAGCTGCTATCAGCTCCTCTTTCATTCTCTTCAACCTTAATGCCTTCTCAGCTTCAAATTGTTTGAATTTTTCAGGGGGAGTCTGCTTGACCTTATTTTTGATCATTTCTTGAATCCTGGCTGCTTCTTTTTCAAGCTCAGAAATGGTCCAGTTTTTGTACATGTATTTCTCCCCCTTGTATTTCTTGTAGGTCATGATATTCTCAATGTAGTCTTTTCTCAAGGACTCATCTGCCCTTTTAGAGATTTGCTGACATACATTTTTGGCAAATTGCTCCATTGCTCTGACCTGTGTGAGTAGAAATTGATAGTTTTGTTGAAATTCTCTATCAGATTTCCCTTGTTTATTTTTTATAGCAATATCCTCTGCTTGCTTGGCCTTGAGTTTCAAGTATTCTTCAATATTGTGAGGCCTGGGATATCCTTCAACTCATGGCAAACTCCTTTTAGCTGGGTCATCCTCATAATAAAAGGATTTGATTTCTTCCCTAACTGCAATGAGTTATAGAGGAAATGAAACACCAGCAGGAGGTAGTGATTTGATAATTTGAGCTGAAGAGAGAGGTATGGGTTTTGGAATAGTGACAAGTTACAGGGATTTTGAAGATGTTGGTGGTGGTGAAGGTGAATCATCATCTGATATGTAAATCCTTCTCCTTTTTGTTTTAGAAGAGGAAGATGATGTTTTGGGTGGATCAGTGGTGGTAGATTGTATGGCAGTGATTTGTGTTTGACTAACAGCTATTGAAATAACTGGTGTCTTTACAACAGATGTTATAACACCTGTTGTCTTCTGCTTTTTGTCAGCAGGTGAAAGTGGTGATGAGATTGTTTTTGGTGGTGACAGTGGTGGTGGTAAAGTAGTAATTGTGGTATGTGTTGAAGTGGTGTGTGTTGAAGTGAGAACAGATGTTGAAACAACTGAGGTACCAGCAGTAGTTGATACAACAGGAGTTACAAAAGCTGTTTGGGTGGAGGTTTGATGCTGATGGCTTTTGGATGGTGGTTTTGGAGGCTTTGGAAATCTGGATGGGATGGACTTAGGTTTCCTTTTTGTCTTCGGATTTTTAGTATCGTTTGATCCAGAACAACCTTGCTCATACAGTTCCATGAAAGCTCTTTTCTCCCCATTCCATCTTGAGATATCCTTTGCCATTCTATCTCTTTTAACACTTGCTACTCCTTCATCAAGTGCTTCTTGAGTAGCATCAACCTTTTTACTACCATCTGGCAATGGAATTTTTCTGGTCATAGCATCCTTCTCAGGTTCAATGTACAGACCATCATCTATTCCTTTTTTCTTCCACTCCTGAACTTTCTCCCCCTTTTTGGCATTATCTTCTGGGAGTTGATCAATGAAAACTACTGTTGGAGGAGCAGTGCCAGTGGTTTCCAATAAATGGGCCTTGATTGCCTTAATATCTGCTTGAGTGTTCTTGTACCTAGACTCCATAATGTTTCTCAGCTTTTGGACATGAAGTTCATGTTGCTGATCAGCCATTTCTTTTTGTTGTTGGAGAAAAGGTTGGAAAAGGTTCCAGATCTCATTTGTAGCAAAAGCTTGTGGTGGAGCAGGTGCTTGAGATGGAACAACAGTGGATTGCATCTTTTGTGTTTTCAACACCTGTTGTAGCATATTTTTAAGATCTGCAACAGATGTATCCAACTTTTCAATTCGTTCCATCAAATCCTGATATTTTAAATCATCACCCAATTTAATGGGATCATCTGATTTCCCACTATCAGTGGTTTGATCAGTGGTTGAGGTAGGGAGTGTACTCCAAACACTAACCACTGATGCCCCTTTTTCTTGGTACTGGGGTCTTCTTCCTTCAACACTTGACAACCTTTTGATGTTGCCAGTAGGATAAATAAATCCACTAGTGGTTGGCAGAGGTGCTATGTAAGGAATTGCTTCCAAGGAAGTCTTATTAATGTAACCACTGTCCAACTGTAAACCAGTGGGTTCAACAGTTGTAGTGGCTGCTTCACTTGGATTACCACCAAGAGTTACTTGTAACTTAAGGGGTGTAACCTCCTCAGGTTGTGTTGGTGGGTTAGCAAGGATTGATACATCAGACCCAGTCAGTTGTTGAGGTATATTCTCATTAATAGGTGATTGAGAAGGACTGGTGAGTGCCTGGTTCAAATCAATTGCATCCAACAGCAGTTTAGTTGGTGTGGGAATTGTGGATGTGATGTTTGATGAAGAAAGAGGATTTGCTCCGGGAATTGAGCTGTGGATGATGGAAACGAGTGTTTCCAGAGCATCATGATGTGGTGTCCCAATGTGTACAACCTGATCTTTTTTGTGAAGAAGCAGGAGGGGTTTTGGCTATGGGTTGAGATATTTATACCAACTGCTGTGAGGAAGTAGCAGCAGTGGTTTCTTGTGACTTTTGTGCTGTCACAGGCAGTAGCTCTGGTATCTCATCCTCCAGAGTTGCCGTTTTGATGGGTTTGGGGGGTTTTTGTGTTTTTCTTTTTGTTGACTTTTTGGTGATTTTAGGTGTCGGTTTCAAAA
The DNA here is from genome assembly GCA_030545235.1 of Helianthus tuberosus. Classification (NCBI taxonomy): domain Eukaryota; kingdom Viridiplantae; phylum Streptophyta; class Magnoliopsida; order Asterales; family Asteraceae; genus Helianthus; species Helianthus tuberosus. The sequence continues at coordinate 57,160,279 of CM060415.1, read as the reverse complement.
CAGTTGTTCTGCTGCTTTGATCACCTTGAGCAGTGGGCTCAGTAGCAGATACCTGAGGAGCAGTTGTAACTGCTAAAATCTGCTCAGGCATCTCTGCTTGTGTTTTGCAAGGTGTTGACATCCTTGTAAAAGTTTCAGCAGTTAAGCAATTTATTTCAATGGAGTCACCTTGGTTTATTGTAGAAAGATCATCCTTACTGAATTTCTTTTCAAAGTAGTAACTTAAAAACCTTGGAAACAGTAGGAATGGTTTTGTTTCAACATTATTAACCAAATCATTAAAGATTTCCCGAGAATAATTAAAATTTTCTTCTTGAAGAATAGCATATCCCAGATTTTGAATCTTTAATGGTATTTCATTAAAAGAAGTGGTTTTATTTGAAACACACATTAGGAGGGTATGGAATAAAAATCTTGTTGCAGAAGGAAAGAAACCTTTTTGTAAGGTAGCTTTCTTCATCATTGTGTCTGCATACCTTCTCTCAATGAAGTCAATTTTCAACTCGTTTTTAGGGAAAGAAATTTTACCTTGCTGATCCTCGAGTTGAAAGACCTCTGAAATTGACTGTGATGTAATTTGGACATTTTTACCCTTTAGAGAAGAGTTGATGGCAGTTACAGTTTCTCCTTGTGTTTCAAGGGTTGCATTCTTCCAAAACTCTCTTTGGGTTGCCAAATAAATTGGTGCATTGGTTGTTAACAAAGTTTTGTACTTTGATTTAGCCATGGTGTTGATGATGGAGTCGAAGGCCTCTATGGTGCTGGGTTTTGTGAGAAGACCCAGAAGATTGTTAGATGGTTTGTGTGGGATTTCAATGGTAGTGGCCTTTTGAGAGACCGCTTTCGACGAAGATTTTGAAGTGAGTTTTGTGGATGGCTTCGATTTTGTCATTTTGAAGATGATGATCGAAGAAATTTGTGGAGAAATGAGATGAAAAACTGCTTTGAGAAGAGAATTTTTGAGAATTCAATTCGACAGTAAAACCCTGTTTTTGGTATGAAGTGGGGGTTTTATAGAGGAAAAAGTGAAGGCTGACGTGGCAGCGGTTACAAAAGTACTGACCACTATGTACTGCCCACATGCCAATCTCTGAAGAAATGAAGGACAGTACTTTTATGAAAGTTACTGATGAAGGCAGTGGCTTAAACGGTAAAATGGAAGCAGTAGATGATATTTCACTATCAGTGGATAGCATATCAGTGGATAAGACTCTGCTTTTGAACAACAGAGGTTATCAAGGAAATGAGAGAGCATAGGATGGCTTTGAGCAGTGGACAGACTTTGAAGTAGAGCAGACATTTGAACAAACAGTGGTTATGGCAGACTTTTAAGGATTTTAATGAAAACTTCATTTTTAGCTATTTTTAAGGATAGATTTTTTATTTTCTGAAAACATTTTAATGCTTTTATTCATAGAAAACAAGATTTTGCTTGTTATTCCATGTTTAGCATGCCAATTCTAGAGACCAAGCTTTCAAAAGTGGCTGTATCAAGTGCTTTTGTGAGCACATCTGCCAGCTGGTCTTTAGTTGGGACATGATGCAGAGAAATCAAACCTTTTTCATAGCAATCCCTCACAAAGTGATGTCTGATGTCGATGTGTTTGGTGGTTGAATGGGAAACCGGATTTTTGATGATATTTTCTGCTGCCTGGCTATCCAACATGAGTGGAGTCTTTAAGGCAGTGATACCAAAATCCAGCAACTGATTTTGAAGCCACAGGAGTTGGGCTGTACAGCTTGCAGCAGCAATGTATTCAGCTTCAGCAGTGGATGTTGAAACAGCTGCTTGCTTTTTGCTTTGCCAAGAAACTAAGCAATCACCTAGAAACTGGCACCCTCCTGATGTGGACTTCCTTGTAGTGTTACATCCAGCAAAGTCACTGTCTGAAAAACCTGAAAGCTTGATATTCCCATTAGCTGGATACCAGATACCAAGTGTGGGAGCCCCTTTTATGTATCTGAATATCCTTTTTACAACAATGAGATTTGATTTTCTGGGAGCTAATTGACTTCTTGCACAAACACATGTTGCAAACATGATGTCTGGTCTAGATGCAGTTAGGTACAATAAAGACCCAATCATGCTTCTATATAGAGTTTGGTCAATCAGCTCATCCTTCTCATCAGACATGACAAGCTTATTTGTTGCCATGGGTGTGCTGCATGGTTTACAATCATTCATATCAAATTTTGTCAAAAGTTCTTTAGCATATTTGCTTTGATGAATGAAAGTTCCATTTTGCATTTGCTGAACTTGGAGACCAAGAAAGCATTGCAGCTCACCCATTGCACTCATTTCAAACTCAGCTGTCATGAGTTCTCTGAACTCTTCACACATTGTGTTACATGTGCTTCCAAAAATAATGTCATCCACATAAATCTGGACAATCATTAAATCCTTCCCTCTCCATTTTAGAAACAGTGTTTTATCAATGGTACCTCTTTTGAAACCATTTGAGAGTAGAAAGTTGGAAAGAGTTTCATACCAGGCCCTTGGTGCTTGTTTCAGGCCATACAAGGCTTTGTTTAGCCTGTAGACATGATCAGGATAAAATGGATCCTCAAAACCTGGAGGTTGACAAACATACACCTCTTCTTGAATTGTTCCATAGAGGAAAGCACTTTTGATATCCATTTGAAACACCTTCATGTTGTGGTTGACAGCAAAGGCCAGGAACAGTCAATGGCTTCCAATCTTGCAACAGGGGCGAATGTTTCATCATAATCAATCCCCTCTTCCTGTCTGTAACCTTGAACCACAAGCCTGGCTTTATTCTTGACAACAATGCCCCTTTCATCAGTTTTGTTCTTGAAGACCCACTTTGTGCCAATGGGACTAACCTCTTCTGGCAGTGGTACAAGCTCCCATACTTGTTGTCTTTTGAACTGTTGGAGCTCCTCTTGCATGGCTTCTACCCAGCTGTTGTCTTTCAGTGCCTCTTGGTACTTGACTGGCTGATGGAGTGATAGAAAACCAGCAAAAAGACAAATGTTTTGGGTTTGGCTTCTTGTGAGCACCCCTTCATTGATGTTGCCAATGATTTGATCAGGTGGATGAGATCTCAAGTAGATTAAATCTCCTTGGTATGGGATGATGGCATTTGTTGGTGAAGGCTGCAAATGTGTATCATCTGAGCTAACCACTGCTGGGGACTTTGATGATCCAGCAGTGGCTTCAAAAGGTGGTGGAATAGGAGGTAATGAAGTGGACAGCTGCTGACTTTTATCCACAGTTTGAGGACTTTTGTCAGCAGTGTTTGAGGATGTGGAAGCAGTGGTTGATGGGCTACTTTGGTCAACAACTGTTGAGGTAGCAGTGGTTGAGCTTTGACAACTGTTTTGAACAGCTGATGCTTTTCCCTTTGTGGCAGACCTTTGAGGGATGATGATTTCATACCCATAGTCTGGTGTTGTATCCTCGGATGGACCTGCACTGTTAGTCTTGACAGCAGTATTTTCAAAAGTGAATTTTTCAAGATCAAACAGATCTGCAGGATTTGCTGGGATTTTCATTGATGAAAGTTCATTGAACTTTACATTCAAAGTCTCCTCCACTGCCTTGGTCCGTGTATTGAACACTTTATAGGCCTTGGCAGTGGTTGAGTATCCCAGATGATAACCACAATCAATTTTGGCTGCAAATTTTGAAATGGAATCTTTTAGGTTCAAAATAAAGCATGGGCAGCCAAACACCTTGAAGTAAGAGATCAGTGGTTTGATTTTATACAGAATTTCATAAGCAGTCTTTTTGTGCCTGGGGTTTATTAAAACTCTGTTCTAGACATAGCAAGCAGTGTTTACTGCCTCTGCCCAGAAAGTTAATGGCAAACCTGAATCTGCAAGCATAGTTCTGGCAGCCTCAATCAAAGTTTTGTTCTTTCTTTCAACAACCCCATTTTGCTCTGGTGTTCTAGGGATGTTGTACTGCCTTAATATCCCTTTCTTCACACAGAAGGCATCCAACTCCTTATTTTTAAATTCTGTGCCATTGTCACTCCTGAAGCTTTTCACTGGAAGGTCAAATTGCTTTTCAACCTGTGTCACAAAGTCTTGCAAAATGCCTGCAGTCTCATCTTTTGAGTGTAAAAAGAAAGTCCATGTAAACCTAGAAAAGTCATCAACAATAACCAAACAATATCTTTTCTTCTTGAGGCTCATGACTTGAACTGGGCCAAACAAATCCATATGTAGCATTTGCAAACACTGGGTTGTTTTGGACTCTTCAATGGACTTGTAAGAACTTTTATGCTGTTTTCCTTTTAAACAGGAAATGCAATGTTCAGGACATGAAAACAATTTTTGTGGTAGGCCTCTCACCAAACCATTTTTTTGAAATTTCAGTGATTGTCTTAAGATTTGTGTGCCCCAGCCTTCTGTGCCAAAGTTCTGTCTCTTTGTTCGAGGCAGCTGAGAACAGACAGGCATCAGCTCTGGGACACTCTTTTGACATATCAACAACATAAACATTGCCACTTCTTTGAGCAACAAGTTTAGTTTGACCAGTTTTGATTATTGCTTCAATCTTCTTGACCATTTCTGGTCCAACAATCCTACAACAATCTTTTGTGAAGAATAACCCAAACCCTTTGTCACTCATTTGTGATACACTCAGAAGGTTGAATTTTAGATTGTCTATCAGATTGACATTTTCAAATTTTACATTTCCAGACTGCACTTTACCAGACCCCAGAACTTTACCTTTACTATTATTCCCAAAGGATATATCACCCCCTCCATGGATTTTAAAGTCTTTGAGGAGGGCTTTACATCCTATCATGTGCCTGGAGCCTCCACTATCTACATACCAAAGACTATCAAAGCATGCAGAAGCTCCCTGCACATGAAGTAAAAGGATTAGTTCATTAGGGTCTCCAAAGCCAACAGGGCTTTGGATGGGGTCTCAACAGTGTCTGGGATGGATGCAGATTGATGGACAGTGGTTAGGTCAGGGGTTTGGACAGTTTTAGTACTGTTTCTTGCTAACCACTGTTGGGGGTCTTGACCAATCACCTGTTGGTAACCAAAAGGATGCCTATTCACTTTAGGTTTAGAGGGCCTTTTGTAGGCCTCATAAACGTGTGGAATCCTTTGGTAGGACTGTTTTTCCTTGCCTTTTCTGAACTGATTGGCAGGGGGTGCATCAGTAACCTGAACATCTCTTTTGACAGATGTTTGGTTCAGCTGTTTTGTGACAGCTGTTTGAACTGGCACAAACAGTGGTTGTTTCTTGGTGAATTTGACAGATGATGCTGATGAACTCAAGGATGTTTTAGCAATGTACTCATTCTTTTTCACATCAAAGATTTTGAGATACACACATGCTTGAGTTTTGTGGTTTGTTTTACCACACACAATGCAGCTTTCAGCTGAAACAATGACACTTGTTCTGTTCAAATCATAAGCTTTTAAGTGGAAACAGTCTTTTGTTAGATGATTCCTTTTCTCACAGAATTCACAAAACAAGTTATCAATTTTTTCTTTCTTCTTTCTCTTTTCGGACTCCTTTGCAGCAGAGGTTTTAACCTCTGTTGGGATGTCCTTGAGAGGAATGACTTTAGCTTTTGGAGCTTTAACACCATCAGTTGATGTAAAGTCCATTGGCTTGAAATTTTCAAGAATATCACACTCATCAGACCATTTTGGTTTAAACTGATAATCTTCAAGTTCCTCAAAAGTAGAGGATCCCATTGGTCTGTCAAGTGTGATTTTGTTACCAAGTTTGTCAGTGATTTTCACTTCTTGGCCATTCTTGTTTGTGGGTATGAACTCAGTGGTTACATCAGTGGTTTGAACAGATTTTCCAAAAGCAGTGTTTTCATCATCATGTTTTCTATAACCAACCCCAAATTTCACATTGCTTTTTATTTGTTTTTCAAGCATAACCTCATACCCTTTGCATGATTCCACCCATCTTTCACAGGTGATTTGGGTGGACTCCAACTCCTTTTTGCAAACTTGGTATTTTTCTACCATAGTTTGGAGTTGAGTTTTGGTTATGCTTTGATCTTCTTTCAGACTGCTGATCTCTTTTTCCTTTTCAATCAATTTGTTTTTAAGTTCTTTTAAAGACTTTTCAAATTTGACTTCATCAGTTAAAATTTTATTCCGAAGGTTTTCATTTACCTCTTTGATGTTAACAAAAACAATAATGCAATTGTCAGAACACAGTTTTTCAAGAACTTGAGGTGATACCTTGGCAGCAGCCATCATTGCACAATCACATTGATGATTTTCTTCATCATCAGCTCTTTCTTCTTTCTCACCTGCTTTCTCAATTTTCTCTTCTTCTTTGTCCTTTTTGGACCATGGGTCTGTCAATGGTTCAATCAGGGTTTCTGAATTTTCTCCCAGCAACAATTCACCAGCAACTGTATTAACAACTGCTTCAGTCACTTCATCCACTGTTTCATCACTTAGCTGTTCACCTTCAGTTTCAATCCCCTCTGGTATTGACTCTAATGCCATCAAACAAAATTCATCATTAGAAGGTTCATTAGAAGCATAGAGTGCAAAATTTTCATCACTAAGCTCATCAGGCATGCTGCTCCAGTCAACAAAGCCTTGAGTGAAAAAACTTTGCTGATCTGGTTGTACCACTGCTGGAGCAGCAGTTTGAGGTGCAGCAGTTTGCACCTGTGCCTGGGGGACAGGGGTTTGCACGTACTGAATTTGGGGAACAGTAGTTTGGACATAGTGCACTGGCACAGGGGCAGCAGCATAATGTGCAACATTAACATGAGCTGTAGGGGTATATTGGGCATAGTGCACAGTGCCTTGATTTTGAGGTCTAGGATTTGAGCTAGGATGAGTGATTATAGGACCAGTAGATTGACTCCTACATTCCCTAGTGAAATGTCCCAACCTATTACACTTGTAACACTTGATTTTCCATTTATCCAACCCAACCCTTAGATTCCCATGTAAACCTGGAAATTTTCGCCCTGTTCTTTTGTAGAATTTGCTAGTTCTAACACTAAGCAAAGCCAATTGGTGCAGGATGTCCATTTCCTCTAAGTCAGTGGGATCAAAATGTTGTAAATCATTGAGTTCAAAGCACAGATTATCTGACATCTGGTTTTTAGTGTTTGCAGTGAAAGCATAGTTTGCAGAGTGAGAGTCAGGGTTGGTAAAGTTACCACCAGCTGTTATATCAATGAAATGATCATAACCCTATTCCTTACTACTGCCACCAGATTCTTCCTGACCCAGAAGAGCTGTGCTACCGAATGAGTAATCATCAGTGGCTTTTCCAGACTCTTGCAACTTCTTTTTCTGGTTCAACTCCCTTTCATAAGTCAGGAGTCTACCATGAAGTTAGGTCAGGGTCAGATCTTTGAACTCAACAGAGTTTCTAGTCACAAATGCAATTGTGTCCCATTTATCAGGTAGCGACCTAAGAAACCTGCTATTTTGGGTTGATTTTGGAAATTCAACCTTAACAAGCCTTAACTCACTGATGAGACAACTGAACCGTTCAAATTGTTGGGTCAATGATTCACCCTTAATGTGACAGAAGGTTTCATACTGCTGATTCAGAATTTCCCTATTGTTTTCAATAACTTCTTCGGTACCCCCAAACTGTTCCTTCAAAGCATCCCATAGCTCTTTGGCGCTGTTACAATGTAACAGTCCAGCATAGATCTCATTTGGTAATGCAGATGCTATGATGCTAAATGCTTTGGCATCCAGTTCGAATTTTTGAATATCAGTTTCAGTATAGTTTTCATAAGGTTTTGGTACGAACTTCTTTGGATCCTCGGCACTTGGCACTGTAGGAACATGGGGACCAAAAACAACAGACCTCCAACATCCAGTGTTCTGTTGAGCAAGGATGTGACCCATCCTTCGCTCCCAGATGTTGTATTCATTTCTTTTAAGCATGGGTGGTTTAAAAAGCGAGCCAATGTTATTCTTATCATCTTGAGATTGTGACGTCATCCTGGTTGTTTTACAGACACTGATTAATCAACTTTAATGGTGATTAAACCTTGCTCTGTTTTTCAACACAAACGAACAAACTATCGATATCAACAATTTTGAGCTGAACTATTTATGTCAAAATGATTGTTAAATCAAATTTTGACTGTCCAAGCTCTGATACCAATTGTTGGATCTGAGTTTGGTTTTGATTGTATTTTCTATTTGAATTAAAATGGAAATGGATGAGTTGGGCAGCGGAATTAATATGGAAACAAACTTTGCATACAATCAAACGAGAGTATTGCTTTGATCAAGACATTTTTAACAAGAAACCGAATGATTGAATTTAATTTCAACAACGATTACAAGATAATGCTTGAATACAAACTCCCCCTCAGCCAGAGCTCAGCGTTTGTTCGTGCAGGAAAACAAGTTTGCAAAGAGCTAATAGAACAGTACAGAGCATTGTTCTATTTATAGGCACAAACAAACCACTGAGCATCTAAGCTGACGTCACCATGAAAGTGACATCTAACCTCCTAACAAACTCTAACCTCTGATCTATACAAACACTGCTATACTAACTACTGCTATTACATTTCATTACATAAAAGACATTTAAACAGCTGCTGCATCCTTCCACTGCTGTGAACCCAGCAATGCTTGTCCGGATTAGCAGTACTTGACTCAAGACAGTAGATTGAGCAGCAGAGCTTTTAGTCTTCTATCAGTCTTTACAAGAGCAGCAGATTTGACGGTCAGTGGCTTGTACGATCAGTAGATAGGAGGTCAGCAGATGTTGAAACCACTTTCAAGGGGAGAGACTTGTATGTAACATCTGCTTATTCTGGATCCACTGCTCTGACCCAGTTTTGGCTTTAATTATCTGTTCCTCTGGTAGGGTTCAATCCCAACAAGATTGGTAACGTATAACCCGAGTATTGCAACATGTATATGCATGTATAAAAATAGTATTTCATTATGATCGAAGTCTCGGATTTACACTGGTTTGAAACGAAATACGAAATACAAAAGGAACCAGTTCCCAAAAATAGAAATACAAGACACGTTTTCTAATTAAGGAAAGTTACGAAAAAGCGGAGCGTTACAGTCTCCCCTCCTTTAGGAAATTTCGTCCCAAAATTTAGGAAGAAGGAACGAAAAGGTATGGATACTTGGTCTTCATATCACTTTCGAGTTCCCAGGTAAATTCATCGCCACGTTTTCCTTCCTATCGAACCTTGACTATAGGAATTCGACTGCGCCTCAGTTGCTTGACTCCTCGGTCCATGATTTCGACCGGCTTTTCCATGAAGTGAATCGTTTCGTTGACTTGCAAGTCTTCGAGAGGAACTTGTAGTCCTTCGTCAGCTAGGCACTTCTTCAAGTTGGATACGTAAAAGACAGGGTGTACATTGTTGAGTTCTTCAGGGAGGTCCAGTCTATACGCAACCTTGCCAATCCTTTCGAGGATCTTGAAAGGACCAAAGTAGCGAGGTGCGAGTTTCCATTTCTTGCCAAATCGAACCACACCCTTGCAAGGGGATACCTTGAGAAGCACGAAGTCACCTGTCTTGAAGTCCAAAGGCTTGCGACGCTTGTCGACGTAACTCTTTTGTCGGCTCCTGGCCATCAGTAAGTTGTCTCGAACCTGTAATATCTTGTTCGTCGTCTCTTGTATGAGCTCGGGACCAGTGATTTGAACTTCACCAATCTCGTGCCAACAAATAGGCGAACGGCACTTGCGACCATACAATGCTTCGAAAGGTGCCATTTGAATACTCGCATGATAACTGTTATTGTATGAGAATTCAATCAACGGCAAGTGTGAATCCCAGTTGCCACCAAAATCTATTACGCATGAACGAAGCATATCCTCTAATGTTTGGATAGTACGCTCGGTTTGACCGTCTGTCTGAGGATGGAAAGTGGTGCTAAGGTTAAGAACAGTACCCATAGCAGATTGAAAGGTTTGCCAAAGACGAGACGTAAAACGAGCATCACGATCGGAAATGATGTCAGTGGGGATACCATGACGACAGATGATCTCATCAGTGTAGATTCTAGCCAATTTCTCGACTTTGAAATCTTCACGAATGGGAAGAAAGTGAGCTGATTTGGTTAATCGATCAACGATCACCCAAATACTGTCATGACCAGAAGAAGTACGAGGGAGCTTAGTGATGAAATCCATTGCGATGCTCTCCCATTTCCAGACAGGGATTTCTGGTTGTTCGAGCAGACCAGAGGGACGTTGATGTTCAGCTTTCACCTTTGAACATGTGAGACATTTCGAGATGAAAGTGGCTATATCCTTCTTCATTCCAGACCACCAATAGGATATACGTATATCATGGTACATCTTGTCAGCACCAGGGTGAATAGAATATTTCGTGTGATGCGTCTCCTTCATCAGGAACTCTCGAAGGTTATCACGATTTGGAATCCAGATTCAATCGAGATAGTATTGGATACCATCAGATTTGGTTACGAGGCCTCCTTCAGCACCACATCGCATCTCGTCGTAGAGGTTACCCTCATTAACAGATGAATATTGAGCATCACGTATGCGGTTCTGAAGATCGTGGACGATTTGGAAACAACGGATACTCTTGACATGAGTTTTACGACTAAGAGCGTCGGCTACTACATTTGCTTTACCTGGGTGGTACTTGATTTCGCAGTCATAGTCGTTTAACAGTTCCACCCAACGACGTTGATGCATGTTCAGTTCCTTTTGGTCGAAGATATGTTGAAGGCTCCTATGGTCGGTGAAGACCACACACTTAGTACCATAAAGGTAGTGTCACCAAATCTTCAATGCAAAAACAATTACGCCAAGTTCAAGGTCGTGAGTAGTATAGTTCTTTTCATGTATTTTGAGCTATCTCGACGCATAAGCGATGACCTTGTCTCGCTGCATAAGCACACAACCAAGTTCAAGGTTTGAAACATCGCAATATACGACGAAGTCGTCGTTACCATCAGGAAGTGCGAGAATGGGAGCATTACAAAGTATCTCCTTGAGCGTTTGAAAAGATTCCTCTTGTTCGGGACCCCAAACAAAAGGTATCTCTTTTTGATTCAAAGAGGTCAAAGGAACAGCAATCTTCGAGAAGTTAGAGATGAAGTGACGATAATAACCAGCAAGACCAAGAAAAGAATGAATTTCAGATGGAGACTTAGGTGTTTTTTCCAGTTCTTCACAGCTTCGATCTTAGCGGGGTCAACGTGAATACCAAGTTCGTTGACGGTATGACCAAGGAATTGAACCTCTTTTAACCAAAATTCGCACTTGGAGAATTTGGCGTATAGACGTTCAGTACGAAGAAGTTGAAGGATAAGACGCAAGTGTCGCTCATGCTCTTCTTGTGTCTTGGAATAGATAAGAATATCGTCGATGAAAACGATCACGAAACGGTCTAAGTACGCTTTGCACACGTGGTTCATCAAATCCATGAAAACAGCAGGTGCGTTAGTCAAACCAAAGGGCATGACCATGAACTCGTAATGACCATAACGCGTACGAAAGGCGGTTTTAGGTACATCTTCTTCAAGGACTCGAAGTTGATGGTACCCAGAACGAAGGTCGATTTTTGAAAAGCAGGTCGCGCCTTGCAATTGATCGAAGAGGTCATCGATGCGAGGAAGAGGGTATCGGTTTTTTACAGTAAGCTTGTTGAGCTCACGATAGTCAATACACATATGGAATGACCCATCTTTCTTTTTGACGAATAAAACGGGAGCGCCCCAAGGGGAAGTACTAGGGCGTATAAAGCCTTTATCAAGAAGCTCTTGAAGTTGACTCGAGAGCTCTTGCATCTCAGAGGGTGCTAAACGGTAAGGAGACTTAGCGAAAGGCGTAGCGCCAGGCAGTAAATCGATACGAAAGTCGACAGAACGAGCAGGAGGCGGACCAGAAGATCGTTGGGAAACACATCGGGAAAATCACGTACAACGGGGACGTCGCTTATGCTTATGCTTATGCTTGGGCCTTTGTCCTTCTTTTCCACTATATGGGTGAGAAAGGCGAAGGTACCCTTGCGTAAGCATTTGTTCGCTTGGATACACGACATAAGCTTGAGACCTTGAGAAGGTTTCTCGCCATACACGTGTAGGGAATCATCGTTTGGAAGAGGAAGGCGGATAAACTTTTCAGAACAAACAACTTCAGCACGAACTCGCCTAAGCCAGTCCATGCCTACTATGATGTTAAAGCTACCCATTTGCATAGGTATAAGATCGATTCAGAACGTATGGTCGTTACGAATCAAGGAACAATTGGAGAGAACGGAATCGACAGCGACGGACTTACCATTAGCAACTTCGACAGCGAAAGATCTTGGCAACTTAGAGCGTTTACACATTAGCAATTTTTCAAATTCTAACGAAACAAAACTTCTATCAGCGCCAGTATCAAACAGACAAGAAGCATAAACATGGTTCATAAGAAACGTACCAGTAATAACGTCGTTCACGTTTTGAGCTTGAGCAGTAGTAAGGAGAAAAGCTCGGCCTCTAGCGGGTTGTTGAGCTTGTTGCTGCTGTTGTGGCGGCTGCTACTATTGTTGCTGTTGTTGAGGCTGATAACGCTGGGGACACATGTTGGCTAAGTCATTGAGATCACCACACTTGAAGCATGCTCGCACAGGAGCAGCTGGAGGTTGAGCCTGGTTAGGAACAGGGTTTGCAACGAGGGCTTGATTCTTGTTGTTTTGAGCTTGAGGGATGTTTTGACATCGGTTAGCAAAATGACCATACCTTTGACAGTTGGCGCATTTGCGGCAGGGTACGTTGGTAGGATGATGAAACAAATAGGTAGTACATTTGGGATGAGATCCAACGTAGCCTTGTCTCGGTGGTTCAGTGTTTGCAGGTGTAACGGCGGCTACTGCGTGTAAGGGTTGAGGGTTTGGCGGAGTGACGACCGCATAATTCGGGCTTGAAGCCTTCCGCTTCTTGCCACGGTTTTTCTTTGGTTGGGAAGGTGATGGTTCAACAGCGGTAGTATCGGTGGTATTGGTGACAGCTTGATGAGCACTCTTCGTTGAAACCTTGTCATAGATTCCATGAAGAACGCAGTTGTTGTTGAGTTCGGTGGCTATGGTGTAGGCTTCCTCTATGGTTTTAGGGTTAGCAGAGGCAAGGTGGTTTGTCACGGCAGGTGCAACACAACGGATGAATTTGGCTATGGTCTTGGGGACGGAGTCGACTTGTCCAGGACAGAGGATACTAAGTTGTTTAAAGCGCGTAATCAGACCATCCATGTCGCTCCCCTTCTGATTAAGGTTCCAAAATTCGTTCTCCAACTTTTGGAGTTCGTGAGGAGGACAGAAGTGGTATTTCATAATCTGCTTGAGTTCATCCCAATGCATAGCATGTGCAACATCGTTTCCCCTCTTGTTGCGCTCGGTTGTCCACCATTCAAGTGCCTTCTCACGAAAAACCCTAGTCGCGTTCAAGGTTCTTAGTTCATCAGGACAGCCGCTTTGTAGGAAAGTAAGCTCAATTGCATCAAACCAATTCATCATGGCGGTAGCGCCATCTTTGCCAGTAAACTCTAAGGGTCTACAAGCCATGAATTGCTTGAATTGAAAGGTCGATTTGGGTTTGTCTGCCTTTGAGTCGACAGAGCCATGCGGTGAATCGGTGTTTGGTTGAATTTTGCTCACAATATCGGGTATGACCTTGGCCATTTGCTTGGCCATGAATTTCATACAATCCTTTTGCGACATGGAGTTGGGGCTAGAACCCTTCTTTGATTGGAGCTTCTTGGATGCGCTTGACGACATCTATAGGATCGAAAGAGAAGGAAAGGATGAGACTTGATCATAATTTCAAAATAAGTTTGCAAGTTTAAGCATGTAAGCATGATGTATCACGTATGGATTCACACAATTATCATGAACTTAACAAGTATTCAACAAGTATAAACACGTATGAATGCGTAAAAAGAGTATAAATTTAGTTTGTTCACGAGAGTTATTATTGTTTTTTATTGCGCGAGACGTGCGAGTTGTGTAATGGTTTCGAAACGAACGAGGTAACAAATATAAAACCACATGTAAATTGAATCTCATAAAAAAGAGAGGCTCATAAAACATAGGATTGTTTCGGGTTTAGAAACATCGACTATTCCAAAGTGAATTGAAAGTCCTTTCAAATTAGAGAAACGTGCTTTGGCCTATAGGTAAGATACTCTCATCGAGAAGCGATTAACGGTATCTTACCCTTCCAGTTACTACACGTCTCTAATCGATTGAAACGATCGAAACTTTGGCGAGATCGAAAATTGAGGAATGGGACTTAATTGACAAGGTGCGGGTTTCACCCCTAACTTGACGATTTCGTACCCTAATGTGGTTGGTACTCGTCGGGTCAAAATATAATTTTAACACTTTGACGAGGGTCCACTAGAGTTTGAGTTGAAAATTTACCATTAAGATGTGGATTTCACTCCTAGCCTAATGGCGAAATTTCGTGCAAAATAAGAATAAGCAGAATGAGAGTCGTTCACCAAATTGTGGGTTTCACGCCTATTTTGGTTAACTCGTCTCTTTTGTATAAAGAGTGTCTTCAAGTCTTCATGTGTATTGTGTAAAAAGTCATAGGAAAGACATTATGTAAATATTAAGACCAAAAAGAAGAGAAAGAAGCAAAGTAGGAAGAATAACATTTTAAGCAAGAATCAAGAATGGTAAAAAATATGGTTCCTACTATAGACTAGGTCGAACATGACAATTCTACCTAATTCCCTGTAGTTATGGCTCTGATACCAATCTGTCACACCCCAACCAATGGCGGAATCATTGGAGTGGGACTAGTTCGAGATTGTAAGAGACTCCATAACACTATTTGTGACAATATTTAATTTAACCGATTTCATTTCATAAATAAGTTGTCAAAACATTACAAGAAATTCAAATAACAACATTGTTCAAACATAACATAACAAAATTGATACAACACTTTAAACCTAAACGTCTAAGTGAGTATCTAGGCATCTTTGCTAGTCCATTTTCATAGCATCATCAATTCTCAACCTGTAACATGTTTAAAATACAATACAATACAATTCAATGCAAAAGCAAAGGCGAGTATACAAGTTTATGAATAAGTATAAGTATAAAAGTTTTAAAACGAATCCACATGGCAACTTAGTTTATACAAGATCAACATAACATGGCATGCAATATTTCTAGTCAACCCTCTGTTTACACAAAATGATATAATTCAACATGACCACTAGTCTACGGGCGGTGCGTTACTCCTATGGCGTTATACATGTCAAATGGAGGATCGTATAAAGCTAATGACTATAGTACATCACATAAGTATGGTCCACGTATAAGCATCAAATATCACAACATAGTATTCATGTATAAGGATTGTTTTCGTGCATTGCATAAAGAATAAGTTTAAGTGTGATTTGATAATGTAACATGTTACACCCCAAAAAGTGGTAAACATAAAAGGGGGTTGCGAGTATACTCACGGTTTTGCAAGTCTTCGCTTGTGAATCTGCGAGTTAGTTGTTGTTGGAGGTAGGAACACCAAGTCCTTCTACACGAAGAAACGAAGTGCATGAGTTTCGGAGATTAACGGTAGATTAAGGATTTCGGAATTTAAAACACAAGAACATATGTATATGAAAGTAATCATCCTTGAACACAAAGTACTTGTCTTGACACTATGAAACCTCAAGGGTTAATGTTTTCATGAGTGGTATACTCATTAGAATCTTACAAGTCTTATGTCTTAGATGATGTTATTCTAACACTTTGACGAATGAACACAAGTTCACCATCAAGGGTTCGAATGTTAAATAGTATATAAATATAAGTACTATATGTATTATTATGTCCAATAGTCAAGCATGAGGTAGAAGATAAATCTTCATTTAGGTACCTCTAAGTATCATGGAAATCATGTAGGAGGTAGGAAGAACAAGCTTCCATTTAGGTACCTCTAAGTGTTCACCACTACACTTGATGTAAAAACATACAAGGGGGGTCATGAACTATGAATAATACAAGAATAGAAACAACTACACTATGAGAAATCATCAAGTAATGTGGTGATTTTATGTTGGACAACCCAAGTTAGTCCATAATCACACCTTCATCAAGCTTGAAGCTTGAACATCACTTGTGGGTTAAAAACCCTAAACAAAACAGAATATATGTGAGGTTTAACCTCTGATTTCGAATGTCTCAACCTTGTTTTTAAGCCTAACTAACCATAGAAGTGGTTATAAGCATAAGGACATAGGTTTGAGATGAGTTAGACTCAAGTTGAACAAGTTTAGTAAAGATTAGATGAAATCAGAAATGAACAATGAACTTTGGAGCCTTTTTGCCGGAGTTCCAGGGACTTATTTACTATGAAAAACCCATGAAATCGAAGCTAAGGTCAATCCAAGCACATAGGAAAAAGAATGGACTAAATCGGACAAGTATTGAGTGAGTTATGCTCACTTTAGTGAAGGAGTATGCTTCTGCCCTAACTTCTGCAATCAGCTGCGAATTTGGATGATTTGGGAGTGATTAGAGAGAGTTGAGAGTGTTTAGAAAAGTGAAAATGGCTTGGAGATTGCTTGGTATTTATAGGGGAGGATTAGGGTTGGGTTGGTTGTAATTAATAGGATTAGTTGATGGTTAAAAACAAATAATAAATAAAAAAAAGAAAAAGAAAACAACACGTTCATAACCTTCCGGCCGCTGTTTATAGCCTACAAATAACTCCTTTTTTTTCTTGTTTTGTTTAATAAGGCATTGTATGTATTGTGTCCTGTTATAATAAAATCATCTCTTAACTAAATACTAACTCAATGTAATATTAGGGAGGGGCTAAATATTAAAACAAAACAACAAATTTAGCCATTCAAGGCTGTGTCGGAAAGGAGGCTGTGAATAGCTTTGTTTTTATCTTTTATTTTAATTTATTTTATTTTTTTTACCAACATATGTTGTATATAAGTTATATAATGATGTTCAACATATGACACAAGTCATATATATTTTTTTTAACGGCAAATCACTTTATATATATATATATAAAGAGCCAGCTAGAAACTGGGAAACAAAACAGGAAAAAACGAAAAACGACAGAAACATAAAGATAACCACATCGGCCCTTATGTTAAAATTAGTGAACACACACTAATAGTGGGCCACAATATGCTTCTTGTTTTTTTTTTCATAAAACTCTACGTTCATATAACATTATATATATATATATATATATATATATATATATATATTATAATTACTACAATAGTTATTATTATTATTATATTACCAGAATTTAACCACATATTTAATAGTTAACAAGCATGTATAAGTTATGAGTACTAGTATGTCGAGTATTGGTTGCGCATATGCATTTGAGATTGGTAACGTATAACCCAAGTATTGCAACACGTATAAGCATGTATAAAAATAGTATTTCAATATGATTGAAGTCTCAGATTTACACTGGTTTGAAACGAAATACGAAATACAAAAGGAACCAGTTCCCAAAATAGAAATACAAGACACGTTTTCTAATTAAGGAAAGTTACGAAAAAGCGGAGCGTTACATGTGGATTTCAAAGGAATCCATCAAATTCCAATTCAAATTCCAATTCCAATTCCTACACATTCCGCGAACCAAACGCCCCCTATTAGGGTTGCGTAGTAATTAACGAAGAATGAACGGTGGCTGGAGAGTCCTAGATTTCGATGATTGTAGGTCTGATTCTGGTGAAGGCAGAGAGAAAATTGACGATGATTATTGAGTGGTAAGGGTTTGCAATGTTGTTTAGAGGTTTTGTTATATACTAATTGTGAGCGACAAACGTTAATTGCAATGTTTCAGATTTTAGAGTAAGTATTCGGTTTTGAAATTGGATTGATTTGATGACATATGGGTTGAATGATATGTGAACAATTTATGGAATGACTGAACAAATGATAATCGATATCAAACGGGGTCAAAGCTCGTGAAGATCTCGATGATTGTTGGAAAATTTAGAAATTGTCGGACTTGAACGATCGGAGGAAACGGAGAAGGTCTGGGCGAGTTTTTTTCTTTTAAACAATTACCAAAACTTGACAATTTAGTCCCTGAGTTTATGTATGAATTAAAAAAAAATCAAACTTTTAATACTCACAAAACAACATTTGAGAATTCTAATAATGTCCCATGTAAAAAAACCCTATAATTAATTACAAACATAGACACTAGTTATTAAGGGACATTTTAGTCATTTTAGTAAGACTTAAAAAAAAATTAACATGGTTTGACCTTAGTACTCAACATTGTGACAAATTAAAACGTTAATACCTGATTTTGAAACAAAAAACTATTAGTACCCGACATTGAAATTTGGCAAAAACCACAAGGACCAATGGTGTAATTTTTTCTTTTCGAATTTTAACAGATTTTGATCAAGATATGAACAATAAAGTTCAAAATTTTTAGATAAAATCTAGAGATTTTGATTCCAAGATCAGAGTAATGGAGCCATGGAGAAGTTAAGCAGGTGTGTTGCCTTTATGCTTTTTTTCGGTTTTGAAAAGTACTTCACTCGATTTTATGCGAATTAACGTTATTTTGAAAAGTGGAGTTAGGGTCTGAACTTTTGGTGGTTGTTGTCGGAGGTGAATATGAATGCTCCATCTCTTTGCAGTGGTTGACGACCCATTGATCCAGTAGTGGAATGTAAGAGTATAC